>CM076151.1:21262500-22616666 GCA_038025085.1 Tetragonia tetragonoides | reverse complement strand
ATGACTTTATGCACGGGAAAGCCACAAAACCATCCCCTCCTCATAACCTAACTTTTGAAGTCAAAGCTAGAAACCCTCCGCATCACTGGCTAGGCTTTCTACACACCCGCACACTCACACCTCACATAGCTTTTGGGAAAAGGTACAAACCCTTCAACACTCTTCAACTTGCAACAAGGGAGCTCTCTCTTTATCTTGGGGTTGAGCCAAGATCTCCAATCTACTACCACCTATATTTATAGGCCTCCAAAAACTCCTACTTCGACTACAATAAGGAAACCTACTATCTTCCAAATACTACTACCAATATCCTCCCAATATTATTTTCTACCAAAAATAACATTAAACTTCCAAATTAACTATTACAAACCACGCATATAATTACCTACCATAAGTTGACTTCCAATTGTATACTTGACATAAATAACTTCAAAAAATGACCGGCTAATCTAGCCGAGACTCCTCAACATAATCAACTCTTGATCTGCCAATAATATTCTTGTCATATTACTTCATCAAACCATGCACCATGCTACAGTGGCCCACACAAATAGTAAAGCACCAATTTCACCAGAGACGCAATATTGGCGTGGAACCAAAATCCCTAATATTTAGAATAACGGTTCACAATCATAAATTTAACAACTGTTGGTTTTTTTTTTTTTTTTTTTTTTGTCTTTTTTTGTGAGAATGAGGGGGTATACGAATACCCCCATAACAAGCAAAAAAAAAAAAACTAACAACCAAACAAGGAATAGCTAAGCCAATGAAATCTTCAAATAAGATCGTTTTGAGCTGATTTGAAAGAGAGTCCAAACAACGCAACCGCTCTTCTTAATTGACCCCTGCATTAGCAAGCCAATCTGCTGCCCGATTTGATTCCCGATAGCAGCACAGAATCGTTGTACCAAAAGGTCCAAAACCAAGATGGTAATGTCGTAATGAAATAAACTGCTAAAAAGAGTCTCACCAGCGTCGTCCGTGGTCAGGATTTCTGCCGCCACCCAGGATATTCTCTCTCTCCTCCACCTAATTCCCTTTCGTTGCATAATTTGACAAATACTCAGATTTATGCAATGGCTTGTTCACCGTCTCACTTACTATCTTATCCTTACCCTTTACCAAACAATAATAAACCCCAACAATTCAATCGATTTCTAGATAAACCCACAAATTTTGGGGCACTTAGAATTCACCCCAGATTGAATTTAGCTCTTGCCAATGCAGAACTTGCAGAAATTGTGCAAGTTCAAGATGATAAAGAGCGAACCAAATTTAGGTGGGTTGAAATGAGCCCGGATAAGCTTACAGAAGACCAAAAATGGGCAATTTCTCGATTGTCCAAGAAAATGGAGAGAAGGTGTAAAGCCTTCATGAGACAGATTATCTGTTTCTCTACTGAAAAGGGTAGCTTGTCTGATTTGTTGGCTGTTTGGGTTAAGGTTATGAAGCCTAGAAGAGCTGATTGGCTTGCTGTGCTTAAGGAATTAGGGAATATGAAGCATCCTTTGTTTCTTGAGGTAATTAAAAGTCTCTTTTCTTTGAAAGAAAGGGTTTTTGTGTTCTGATTTTGTTATATGGTTTCTGGGTTGTTTTTTGAATAGTTTGGTTAATGCTATAATCCTGGGTTGTGAACTTGTGATTGCTTATATGGTTTCTGGGTTGTTTATGTGAATAGTTGTTGTTCTGTTATCATTGCTTGTCAAATTTATCAACTTTTCTAGGATTAGTTGAGTTTATGAATGGATACAATGTTATGCAGTGAAAATTTTGAGAGCTTTTTAGTGAAAACAATTCTTCAACTGCAAATGTTGACATTTGATTTACATGTTGCCATATTGGCTACTCATTTTATGCCTTCGCGGTAGCACAATTAGTGGGCTTTCCTGTATTCAGCGTCTGTGTAATGTTCCTGCAAATGGGTATGCGTGCTGAAACTATAGTTTAAAACTCATATCATGTCCAGTGTTGTGAACTCAACAAACACGAAACGAAACTAGATAACCCCCTATAGGAAAGGTTTCTACTTTAAAACTTCCGAAAACTTCTACATGCTTTCAGGACTAAAATCTGATATTTGATTGTTTATGTTCTTAGATTTTTGAACTAGGGCTTTTGGAAGATTCATTTGAAGCCAATGTTCGCGATTATACGAAGATGATCCATCTCTATGCAAAAGATGGTCGTCTACAAGATGCAGAAAGATTACTAGATTCCATGAAAAGTAGAGGCTTGACTTGTGACCAGGTGACATTAACTACAATGATTCACATGTACAGCAAAGCTGGCAACTTTAAGCTGGCTGAAGAAACATTTGAGGAGATGAAGCTTCTTGGTCTGCCGTTGGATAAAAGATCATATGGTTCAATGATCATGGCTTACATTAGAGCTGGCATGCATAATAAAGGAGAAGAATTAATAAAGGAAATGGAACACCTACAGATTTCTGCAGGTAGAGAAGTTTATAAGGCATTACTGAGAACATATTCCATGAAGGGTGATGCTGAAGGAGCTCAGAGGGTTTTTGATGCAATTCAAGTTGCTGCCATTAGCCCTGACATTAAGCTGTGTGGGCTCCTTATAAATGCCTATGTAGTGGCTGGCCAAAGTCAAAAAGCTCGTGTTGCATTTGAAAATATGAGAAAGGCTGGTATAGAACCCAATGATAAATGTGTGGCTCTTTTGTTGACTGCTTATGAAAAGGACAATAAAGTTAACACAGCCCTGGATATTCTAATAAATCTAGAGAGAGAAGGTATTATGATTGGCAAAGAAGCTTCTGAAGTATTGGTTGGGTGGTTTCGGAGGTTAGGAGTAGTGGAGGAGGTGGCGCAAATCTTGAGAGAATATGCTGCCAATGGAGTTGCTGTTTGACTACATCCCTATGTGATAACTTCCAAGTGTTTAATATGGCTCCGCGAAAGGTGTTTGTGGTTCTCCAAAAGGTACTCATGCTCGATATGTTCCTTTTGAAAGTGGCAACAATGACGAACTCTCAGAACTGCATATATTCTGTACCGGAGATGAGAAATTCATAACTTACTGGTAACTAATTCCCATGTAGTTTGTTCATCAAGTACTTTATTATTTGGTAAAAGATTGAAAATCCATTACCAAAACAGACAAAACAGAAATACACCTAATAGGCAAATGGAGAAAAGAACCACCTACTAAGTAGGGTCCCCTCTACATCCAATCTTCATAAAGAAACAAACTAATTACATCAAATTCAGAAACAGTCTACAGTAAGCTATGCAGAAAATGCCTATCCTCTCACTTAACCTTCCTGCTTGTAATTTACGTAACCTAGTTTGAATTACAAAACTTAAATGTGCTGCGCTATACTAGTAACCTACCATATGCATTAGGTAACAGCAGCAACTCCTGTAGCAGCCAGGAACCTTCTAAATCCTGTACCCTGCCTATAGCTATCCAATTCAGCATGTTTTGGAGATCCTCCATCCCAACCATTGCTTGACCCCCTCTAAAAATCTCAAGTGTCTTTGCACATTTGAAAAGCAGATGCTCATGATTTTCATTATGATATGTGCATGACATATCCCCCGTGAAGAATCACATGCTGCACATTCTGTCATTAGGAAGCAGTTTATCCCTGTGTGCCAGCCAGAGTATAAATTCTTGTGCTTGGGCATGCTGTAAGTGCCCCAAGTCAGATATGCATATCTGTATTTCTGCGGCACTCCCATTAGATAGGTGCAGCCTTTTGAAGCAATATAGCCACTTGTTGTAGAACCAGTTCATTGACTCGCGAGAGTAAGCAGCAATGCATTGTTTCCTTGATTTTGTCAAGTACCTGCTCCCTTCTTATCTTGGTACGTACTCCTAAAAATAATTGTTCCTTTTAAGTAAGCGGGTGTTTGGCCAAGCTTCTACCAAGCTTCTGCGTCTCCACTCATTCTCCCTCACATCCACCCTCCACCTCCCTCTCCACCACCAAATCAGCTACCTATAAGCTGAAAATAGACCCAAGGAGACTAGAAGCAGAAGCTTCAATTTGGAGTTTCTGATTTTGGCCTCCTTGGGGGGTGTTTTCAGCTTCTAAGAAGCTGATTTGGTGGTGGATATGGAGGTGGGGGGGAGGGAGTATGTGAGGAAAGTGAGGGGGAAGAGCTGAAATTTTTTTGAAGCTTGGACAAACACCATCCAAACGTCTCTCATCCATTTAAACCAGATGGTGTCTTGCTTTGTCGAAATAGCCCTTATATGCTTCCCACTGAGGACAAAGTGTCGAAACTGACAATGTTTTAACTGCATGTTCAATTGAATTGATCTGCTTGTTGTGTTAGCTTATCTAATACATTGTTCATCTTATGCAGTTGCTTGATTTAACGACATGCCACGCTACACACTGAGGAGTGAAGACTGCTCCAACACAATGCAATGTCAACTCAATGCTTTTAACTTTACGACCTAGCTACACACAACATCCATGCTTAAAAGGACTTTTGTTCATACGGGATCTGGATGTAAACGAAGTCATATGCCTTTGTTGTGGAAGAAACAAAAAGGACTGAGGAAAACAAACCAATGGATCTCCAAGTCTGATGTCATACCAGCTTCAAAGCTGTGCTGAGCAGACCATGGGGACATGACAAGAGTTATATCTCTGTTTTAGTACATTATAGCAACCCAAAACAGTGTGGTCTACTTTGTATTTTTAACATACCCAATGGCATGGACAATCATCGGCCGTTACTAAGAAACGCCTCGGTGGTCGTCTGAAGAAGGTTAACAATGGAAAACAAGTTGTTTATGTTTGCAGCACTTGTTCAAGTTGTTTTAACATTAGCCAATAGCCCATATTGAAATGGATGATTGCTCCTCTTCCTTGAGGGTGTTCTCCTTTCCTGGAATTTTGTTTTTCTTTTTTGTTTGAATTATTGAATTTGATTGATGGGTATGCTAGGGTAGATCTTCAAGGAATTATGTAAACTTCTTAGCTTTGCAATAATAATATCTACCCAAAACTAGTTTGTTCCCTGTGTCTGTTGATCAGTTACTCGAACTATATCCAAACCAATACAAACACTTAATGAATAAATGCAGTCTTGGAAAAAATCCGAGCTGGCTAAAATTAAATGAACAACCAAAAGTGTCAAAACACTCGACTCGGTTGGTTTACACCCCTAATAACAATAGATGTCATTCAAAGAAAATGACTCGGCTACTTTACACCTCTAGATGACACTTAAAGATAACACCGCAAACAAGGGATGAATGATTGATATTGGAAGTTCATTCACCTAGAAGAATTTGAGGCATCAACATGAAGATATGTTCCTTTGGAAAATCTTTAATGCTTCGAGGTTCAAGCGGATTTTCAGAAGTTGCCTCAGAATTCCGCTATTGGAATCCTTTGGGATTTATTTGGGTATCCCGACTGACTTTGGATACACAAAAAGAGAAATTTTTGAATCTCTGGTTACTAAAATGGAAAAGAGACACCAAGGCTGGAATGGATTCTTTTTATCTCCAACGGGGAAACTCACTATTATAACTGCTGTTCTCTCTTCCTTATCTACGTATGTTCTCTCTGCATTTAAAATCCCTATTAGTATTGCTAATAAACTTAATGCAATTATGGCTAGGTTTTTTTGGGATGGTACTGCTACCAACAAAACCTTACATTGGAGAAGTTGGGAGGTTCTTTCTAAGCCCAGAGCGATTGGAGGGGTGGGTATCCGTAGTACCTCCTCTTTCAATCAGGCCCTGCTTGCAGGGCAAGGTTGGAGAATTCTCGATGAACCCTCCATACTCATATCCACAACTATTGGCATCAAATACAACCTCAACCCTGCTGCCTTCTTCGAAAATAGAGTTAAAACACCTTCTTCCTCTTCATGGGGATGGAAAGGCATCTTGGGGTATTCAAATTTTAGCAAACAACTGTGCTTGGAATTTGGGTAATGGGAAACAAATAAATGTCTGGCAACATCCATGGATCTGTGGCCAAATTCCTCCGTCTCCTCCATGCGCCCTTGGACCGGGTTTCCACGGCCCTCAACCTCCATATCGGGTCTGTGATCTTATTTGCAATAGGCGTTGGTGTGGTAAAACTATCTCCTTGTTTTTCAATCACTCTTGGGCTCAAAAAATTAATGCGTAATTCATTCCCAATTCGTCTACTCTAGACAAGTTCGTGTGGATCCGCCACCATTCGGGATCTTACCATATCAAACAAGGGTACTCTACTACGATCACAATAAATTCAATTGACGCTAGTCCCTTCACCCGTCTGATTACCTATCCCAGACCATCTATAAATTGGAGAAGATTCTGGGGTAGAAAAATGCTCCCCAAGTGGAAAGTTTTCCTTTGGAAAATCTTTAATGACGCCCTCCCTGTTGGTGAGAATTTCTCTCGGAGACGAATGCAGAGACATAATAATTGTCTCATGTGCTCAGATAGCTCCGAGATCTTGGAATCTCTAAATCATATTTTTAGAGATTGCCCCTTTGCTGGTCGTATTTGGGCTACTTGCAGGTTGGATATCAGTGTGCATGGTTGCTTCTCTATTCATGTTGCTATTTGGATAGAAAACTGATTTGTCTACTTATCAAAGAGTGATGATGACACTTTCAGACCAAGCATTTACTTTGTGACCGTCCTCTAGACGCTTTGGATTACTTGAAATGGTTTGATCTTCCGTGGAAGTGTCCCCCTCCCCCCCTTAATCTTATTATGAACTCCATTAAGGGCCTTTATAGTCGGTCAATGAAAGCCCTTGAACTCAAAAGCTTGGAGACCTCTCATACTTCAGCGCTTATGAAGAATGATAATCTCAATAACTCGAGTATCTCTGACTTTCATCCATCCTGTAATCATTTGCATATCTCCTTATTTACTGATGGAGCCTGGAAGATTGGGACGTGTAATGGCGCTTATGGCTGGGTTGCTTACCGCGAAGAAGATGACTCCATTATCATGAAAGATGCAGGTAAATGTGCTGCACATTCAGCACAATCAACTGAAGGTTATGCTATCTTGAAGGGGCTCGAAGCTGTCAACAACAAGGAATTCCAGTTTCTGAGGGTATTCTCGGATGCAAAGGGTCTGATCGAGATTATAAATGGAAATACCCCTGCACCCTTTCACCTCCAAGCTATGGTGAATGACATACTCCCTCCGTTCCCAATTGATAGTCACGTTTCTTATTTAGTTTGTTCCCTTTTGAAAGTCACGTTTCTTAAAATGGAAAAAAATTGCTTATGGTTTTACAACCTTACCCTTAGTGTGGCCCCCAAAATCATTAAACTTTTTCTCTCTCTTACTTTGGATGGTTGGTGGTGGCCTCCACCATATATATCTATTTAATTGAGGGTATCAAAATAGTACAAGTAAAATTGTCTTAATTTCCGTGCCATTTATAATGTGACTATCAATTGAGAACGGAAGGAGTAGTATCCTTTAAATCTAGGTTTTCTTGTATTTCCTTTATGTTTTCCCTAGAAACTGCAACACCACTGCTCACTCCCTTGCAAGCGCTGCTAGTTAGGGGAAGGACCAGTTTGTAACTGTTTGTACTGTTGTTTCCATTTTCAAAAAAAAAAAAAAAAAAAAAAAAAAAAAAAAAAAAAAAAAAAACATATGTAAACCATGTAATGCAAACTGGAAAGATGCGTTTGCCTAGACCAACAAACATATCAAGCAATAGTAAGGAATAAGGCAAAGATCAAGAAATGGGTACAATTTTAAGTGGCAACTTGCAACTGCCGCAAATCGAGCAAAGATAGTTCCACGGCACTTCGTATAATAGAGAGGATCAAAGTTTTGCCCAAGGCAAATACACAACTGCAAACACATTCGTATAATTGGTATATTTTCACAAATTAGTCCATGACAAGCCAGGTAGGTTCGCATTCCTTAAGAACCATTACGACCACAGTACAAAAGCGAATAGGCATCAGAATTGTTCAGAAGCCACGCTAATATGAAAAAAGAAAATTATATTTCCCTATTATATCAGCATTCCAAGGATTTATCTACTCAGTAATTCTTACAAACAACCAAATTTAAAATGTCTAACAACCTAAGTCATTATTTTGGATGAATTCCAGATATGTACTCAATATAGACGCTGTTTCACCCTTCTTCCATTTATGTCACCGCCATCGAGCATATTGCTCTCATTTCCATAGGTAAATGAGGACCTCGAATGCTCACTGATTCTTGCTACATACTCCAGTAGTTCAGTGATGACCGAGGGACAACTCACTTTGAGGTACTCAAACCCTTCAGTCTGCATCACAGCTGGAAAAAACAATTACATGATTAGTAAGCTAACAAACATTATACTATGGTAAATTCACCATGCATTCCAACCACACCAAGCAGCAACCATTATCTCAACACCGCAATATCTATTACATAGTCTCACATGTGCCTGCATATTCTCTAGATTACTCAAAAAACTTTCATATTTGAAAAATAACCTCCAACTGGAAAGAAATAGTATTACAAATATGTTTGCAAAAAGAGACCTCAACCTCTCAAGTATATTGCCGTAATTTGTCAAGCACCAAACAATTGATAAAGCAAACCAGCAAACAGTAAGCCACCTCCACATGATATCAAAGTATGGAAATGACCCAACAGTCTAATGTATGAAAATGTCACTACTGAATCAAATCATAGAGCTTATCTTGGGTGGACTTGGTCCAGTGTGAATCAAGGACACTAGCCCAAATATTTAGGGACATGGATGGTATTTTAAAGAAGATTTAGTCTCTTGGTCCACCATGGACCAAGTCCACACAAGTTTTTCCAAATTATATGCTAACCATAACTGTGTTCTGTTTACCTTCAGTGACTTGAATATGAGACGGGACATAAATACAAGAAATGACCATCTCGATTCTTCAGGCAGTATACTTGGCCCCAAAAACATGTGTTAAGTTGCTTCTTACAGGAAGAACCATAGCAAGAAATGTAATGCACATAGAGTTGGTTGGATGGAGGGAAAAACAAAAGCTCTGTTAAGCAATAGCTTCTTTCTACTCTTTTTTCCTTTTTGTGGTTTTTAACCTAGTACAGCAATAGTTTCCCATGTCCGTGGACACGGGAAACGGGAAACGAGAAATGCAAATTCTTAAAAAATATAATATGCAAGGAAGCAAGGAAATGGGAATGCGGGCACAGGAAATGTGAAACGCAGGCTGAGTGGCATGTCCGTCCTTCCTTGGTTTCTAGAGTCAGTGCCTTGAGAATCAAAATACTACTTCACTTTTAGGTGTTTGAGAAGCAAGTGTCAGCGTAGTGGTTAGTGGTTGAGGTAGTTTTTCGAAACAGTATCAAAATTATATTCCAATTAACAAATAAATGTGCATTATCACAGACTCTTACATCTCCTACTATGTGAAGTGGTTGAAATTTGAAAAACTATCACATTGACATTTGTCCTGACAAATCCCAGTTTTAAAGGCTGTCAAGAACGAAGAAAAGCTCCTCAAGTAAACAATTATACTAGGTCTCAGTCTGACTTACCTCTCAGATTTTCGCGCAATGCAATGAACTTGAGACACTCGGCTTTTAATGGTAAACAATGATGCTGCTCGGCCAAGGCTAAAGTAGTTGCTACAGTATTTATTGCAACATCTTCACAGAGTTTAGCTTCACATAGAAGTTTTAGCCTCTCAAGACCATATCGATCAGCAGCAGCAAGCATATGTTGAGCCATCAAGGTTGACGCCCCTTTGGAATTCAAACCAGTAAGCTCTTGCATCTCCGGCAAGTCATCCCAATATATGAAGTGCAACAGTGCCTAAAATCACATACAATAAGGCAAATAAGAGATTCCATTGAAGAAAAAGAAATAAAAACTCTGAAGATATAGTATGGGCTGTCGCATGAACTTAACTGAATGAGCAGGAACGTCACATGCAACATCGCGTAGCAAAAAGAATCAAAATCAAGTTTTAAGTCAACACAATATGCATAGCATCATAAGCACCATAGTACATGAAACCATACATGACCAATCAACACATTCTTTTTCCACACAGAACCATCACCACCAACCCATTGTGGAGAAACGAACAAACTGCGTCCACTAAACTTCTATCAAACAGCAGAGATTCACTGCTACTAATGCTTTACTACCATTATGCTCCAAAATCTATCTAAATAGGACACAAACTAACCATGCACATCCTAAACTCAATATCCCAAGCATTTAAACCCCATGTTAAAGAATTTGAGAAACAGAATAGAATAAGAAGGCTTAATATATAATTCGAGAGATACTCAAGATAACTATTGAGATGGGATAGTTTATAACATCTTGCACAGACTGCAAAGAGGTCCATAATGCCATTTATAGGCACCTTTCCATCCTCTTGATGTAATTTTTGATACTCATTAATACATACTTTCTCTTTATCTACAGACATAAAGGCATAAGCCGCATAACACAGCATCTGATGAGAAGGATCCATTTCCAGCAAGACCTAGGCATAACTCTATGCGCTTTCATAGGGAAATCAGAAGTTTGGCTCCTCAGTGATGAGAGAATACTCGTAAAAAGAACCCAACAGTTCAGTGCACCACATGCAGCAACCAGTGAGACCTGTGGCTACAGCATCATATCACTGCGCTGCGCTGCGCTGCTTAGACAGCCAGTGACGTAGATCAGTTGAAGCAACTGCCTTCCAAAAAGAACTCCAATCTGGACAGATTGGAGTTCCAAATAAAAACTACTAACAGTAGTGCTGAACTATCTAAACTATAATTCACACGCAACAATTCAGTCTATAGGAGACATAAAAGCCGATATAATACAATGGGACAGGAGAGATTCAAAACCCGGGACTTCTTATATACCAAAAGCCTCAATCTTAATCACCAGGCCAAGAATTCATTACAAAAACATCATTAAAAATATGGAATATAATTATAGTTATTAAGCAAACACTCTGCAACAACTATAGGGGTATTAAGCTACTCAGTCACACCATGAAGCTATGGGAGAGAGTGATTGAGAAGAGACTAAGGAAGAGTACTCTAATCTCGGAGAACCAATTCGGTTTCATGCAAGGGAGGTCAACAACGGAAGCGATTCATCTGATTAGACGTTCTATGGAGCACTACAGAGAGAGACAAAGGGACTTGCACATGGTTTTCATTGATTTGGAGAAGGCGTATGACAGGGTACCCAGAGAAGTTTTGTGGAGGTGCTTGGAAGCCAAGGGGGTTCCAGTCGCCTATATCCGAGTGATTAAGGATATGTATGAAGGAGTGAGGACTAGGGTCAGGACTACAGGAGGGGAAACTGAGCAATTTTCTATAGATATTGGGTTACATCAAGGGTCATCGTTGAGTCCCTTTTTATTCGCAACCGTCATGGATGAGCTCACTAAGACTATCCAGGGGGATGTGCCTTGGTGTATGTTGTTTGCCGACGACATTGTTCTGATAGACGAGACTACAGAAGGTGTTAATGCCAAATTGGAACTTTGGCGGGACCCACTAGAGTCAAAGGGATTCAAGCTAAGTAGGACAAAGACCGAGTACTTGGAAGGCAAATTCACAAGAGATGGGGTTGCCTCGGATATGGAGATTAAAATTGGTACGGAGGTGGTACCGAAGAAGGATGGTTTCAAATATCTCGGTTCAATCATACAGGGCAACGGCGAGATTGACGATGACGTGACTCATCGTATCAGAACAGGGTGGCTAAAGTGGAGGAGTGCAACGGGAGTTCTATGTGACAGAAAAATCCCACTAAAACTTAAAGGCAAATTTTATTGTACAGCCATCAGGCCAGCTATGCTATATGGGGCGGAGTGTTGGCCGGTGAGGCAGGTGCATGTGCAGAAGATGCGGGTGACCGAGATGAGGATGCTTCGTTGGATGTGCAACTCTACAAGAAGAGATAGAATTAGGAACGAAGTGTTGAGAGGCAAGGTGGGAGTGACAGATATCGACAACAAGATGCGAGAAACAAGGCTTAGGTGGCTTGGGTATGTGAGGAGGAGACATCGTGATGCACCGGTGAGAAGGTGTGAGAGAATTACACTTAGAGATTGTAAACGAAGACGAGGACGCCCGAAGAAGACTTGGGAAGAGGTAATCAGGCAGGATTTGACCCGTCTAGATCTTACCGAGGACTTGGTCCTAGATAGGAGAGTATGGCGTAGCAGGATCCGTGTAGAGGATCCGCGTTAGATTAGGGTTGTGCATTGGCTAGTACTAGAGGTTGATTCAGTTGGTTTATAGCCTGTAGCGTCTCCTTCACTTTATGTTGCTCAGTAAGTAGAATCTTGTGTTAGTATGTTTACTGATTTACTTCCCTTGCCCTTTTGTCCATTCTTTACTGCTAAAAAAAAAAAAAAAAAAACGCTTTCAAATGCATTTTCGAAAAAAAAAAAAAAGGTTTTTGTGGGTCTTTCGGAAACAGTCTCTCTTCTAGGCGACTAGTTAGGGGTAAGACTGCGTACATCTGGACCTCCCCAGACCCCGCCCTAGGCGGGACACTTACTGGGTTGTTGTTGTTGTTGTCAACTCCTGTCCAATTTCCATTCCATAAAAGTTTAGGTGTATCTTATAACGCAGAAGAGCCTCCCCTCAAAAACAATTCCCAAAATAAGACAGTCTGCTATACTAAAGGATGCAATGGTAAATAATTTAGTCCTTTCTCCAATTCAGATATATTAGCTTAGTTGAAATATATGATAACCTAAATATACGAATGCACTACAGTAGAGCTTTATGCTCTATACCATCTGCCCCACAATAAAAATACCACAATGACATAAGTATTCAATTTTATCTACATAATAATTAATAATAGTAATAATAACCCAACATTATGAGATAAATTCAAAATCAGTATAGCCATTCCCTTGCCATGTTGCTTGCTTAGTTCCAATATAAAGGAGAAAGAAGAGATAGTATGAGGCTCAGATTATAGAGAGAATCACAGTTAACCCAGATTTTTATCTCCATGAAACAATTGATTCTTTTACTTGTTTTCTTAATCTAGTCTTTGTAAAGCACTACCATCGGAAGGGCATCTGAGTAAATAGCTACCAATTTGCTCCGATTAAGAGGACTATATTCGGCAAACTTTTGAAAACTGAAGGTCGAACAGCCATTGTGTTCAGGCACAATTCTAGGTTAAAGGGGTTAGAGCCCACAGTCCCTACACCCTACTCCCTACACCTATAAAGGCTCAAAATTTTAAAGAAAGAAACTTCAGGACCTTCAAAAACCAGGAGAAGAATTCAGGTTACATGGTTGCTTGAAGGAACTTACTCTTCGAGCTCTAAATCAGAGTCATTTTTGCCTCGTACCCAGAGTCCAAACCGTTTAAATTCAGTTCAATAATATCATTCTCCCTTTTGAATAAATAAAAATAAAATTTGCCAAGCACAATGACAGGGATGTTAGATGGCCAATACACCAGGTATTAGCACACACGACCATCAATAATAAAAGTGCGGTGAACATGCTTTACTAATGTGGACAATATCAACAAGAGAAAAGCATACCATTACATTGCATTTATCTATTCTGACATAACTGTAAAAATTGGGACAGAGAAATTTTACATTTTATTTTTTTACATTTTATTTCCTAGTATATGTCAACCTCCTCGTTTCCCCAGAAAGCATCTTTCAGAAAGAGACAAAGAGTGGGGGAGAAGGAGATGCATCTTGATTGCTGGCTGATTGGGTTTGAGTGCAACAACACCACATTCAAGATGACAATAAATCTGTACAATTCCAGTGTCATGATTTCTCAGCTCTCACTTATAACACAAAGGAGTATTTAAATTTAAGAAAAGGCAAAGGCGACAACGCAGAAAAAGGCTAGCCTGATCAGTATACGCCTAAATGATATGCAGAAAAAGCCAAAAGACAAAGAAAGCAAAATTGTAGATGTGTACAAACCTTGAACACTGGAGTTTCCATGTCATCAACCTTGATGTCCTGCATGTTTTTCTCCTTCATCGGACCAAAAAGTTGAGCCCTAAACACAGGTGACCGTGCTGCCAGGACTAATTTGTGTGCAGCAAAGATCTCCCCATCAACTTCAAAGGTTACATCAGTACCCTTCTTGCTCTCTAGAAGTTGCCCAAATTGATTTCCTATATCCGAGGGCGGCACTGGTATTATGTACTGTTTAGGTCCCTCGGTATGTGATTTCACAACACCTACAGTGCCTGTGATCACCAGACAATCATCTTTAAGGTAGTCAGACGTCTCCAGCGATGTTCTTTTGTAAAAACGTTTGTAGCCCCTGAGACAAACCAATAGGTTAGAAGCAAACACCAATTACTAAAGTTAATAGCCTCAAAACCAAATAGAAAGACAATGCACGTAAACAAACAGATCTAACAAAAGAAGACGATGCATGTAGACAAACAGATATAACAAAAGAAACCCAACTAAGGCCATGTTCTCTTCACCAGAAGATCACTAAACTAAAGTTCATTAAAATGAATTCAAACTACAAGAAGTTGAGGACAACAGAATTCCATATGAAAGTAAATAAGAAAAAATCACTTGGGTGCTTCCATCTACATTCACATGTGTTTACTAACAATTTTGTGGTGTAACTAGCTAGAGATGAATGCACGGGCTCTGCCTAGGTCCTCAATGTCCTACGGGACTACGTTACTTTTTAAGCTTCTCGATGGTCTTAGTTGGGGCTCTTAAATGTTATTCTAAGTCAAGAAATTGGGCTAACTAATAATAAGCTTCACCCTGAGATGACGTATTCGTATTGTCCTTATTTGTTGCATAATCTGCAAAGAAAATGAGATATGTAATATTCCCTTGCACATACCATAGATCTTCAACGTACATATACCTATTAAGCAAACATGAACATGAAAATAACCACCATATGTTCTTTCGTAAATGTAGAAGATGTATGAAGGGTAGCCAAATGCAGGTCACAAGTTGTCTCGACTAACATAAAGTAGAGAACTGATAGATAAAACATGCATGAGGACAATGAGAACTCTGCACATTCTGATGTAAGAGAGGCTACAACGACCCTGACAAGGTTGATTATTAAGGAGATGCACCGAAAAACAAATGGATAAGTCAAGTCATGACAACACTCAACCACCTCCCAAGTCGCATGACCTTTTTCCTTTTTCCTACTCTTGTTTAATCCTTACCCCCCAAACCCCTTCTCCATTTCCCTGTTGGGAAGACATAACGAAAGACATTGCTCTATGATACTATTCAAATGGATCACATGGGGGGGAATACTAACCTTCTCCTCTCCTCAAATAAGCTAAAACAGGACAAATTGGCAAAAATGTTAAAACAATTGAAGAGAGTAGCTTTTACGATACACATGTCAGTGTTCCACCATCACATACTTAAGACAATCCAATCCACTGCAAAAGATAATGAACTGGCACTAATATAAAAAATCAATAGTCAATCCACCTTGCGATACCAAGTGTTTAGCATTACTTATTCACAATGGTTGATGTTCCAAACAATTATTAGTACAAAACTAGCAAATCTTTACCATCTGATGACTAGCATACATAAAACTTGTGTGCAATTGTCAATCTCTACATCTTTATTCACAAGAATATTATCCAGCCTATTTTCTTTCATTCTCTTTTCTTTTTCCATTAATTCATCACAAGATGTCATTCGTTAATCTTTATCAGACATACCAGGAAAGGACACAAAATCCCTAGCCAAAGTATCCCTGACCCCTGATAGCTTTCCTCCAAGAAACTAGGCCTCAAAACAAGTAGTTTCCCTAATGAGGGATTAGCTTGCGAGCTTCCTTACCCACTAAGAGGAAAAAAGACATTCTGATCTGCGTCACATACCCTCTCATAATGCCTCTTTCCCCTTCTAGTTTTCTTAACACTCTTTCAATTTGCACCATACTTCCCTCTGCTCAGTCTCCTCTCTGTCTTTACCGAGTTCCTTCCATATCACATACCGCTCTTCACTCTTTATCTCCCTCTAGTTATCTAAAGTCTTATGCACTTCTCTTGTGGGGAAGGCATCTGATGAATCTCCGAGAGGATCAAATACGACAGTGCAAGGCTGTACACCCTCCCCTGGTAAATGTTTTTTATATTTAACCAAAATAAATCACTTGTTTATTCGGCTAACCCTCACCTTCAGTAACTCTCCACTTCCCACCTTCTCCTCGTGAATGCCTACAAATTAATAAAATAAAGGGGGGCAAGGAGATCCTTCTCAGCCAACTTTAGGGGAGGGGGGGGAAGAAACAAAAACATAAAGTGACATTCATAGAAGATGGAGACAAAATGCAGTGGAACCTTACGCTACTCGGCCTCCCAAAACTTGGATAAGAGTATGAACACAGATTACATTTGACATCCAACAAACCCAATGTCAATTGACATTGTTTATCTACGTACACAAATCATCATGGTTACAATTTTATTTATGATTTCGGAAGTAAAAGTTCTCATCAACAAATCCCTCAGCTATCAACCTAGGTACTCTAGCATTTTCATGAATCATCATAGATATATCTATATTTCATTTCACCCAGCCATGCCGCAAGACAACAATGATTTCCTCCTGGCTAAACTTATTGAGGAAAACGAAAAATTGTTCATTCTTTTTATATCCTCAAAATCATGTTCTCACATTAACCAACATCCAATCACAAAAATTGGCATGGATACTCAAGTCCAAGCCCCCATGATGCACAAACACAGCAAGCGTAGACTCATTGTCATACGAATACCACTACATGACATAACTCCCAATGAACCAACTATTGCAACACATTTCTTCCCAAAGCCAATCCCACATCTACAAACTAATCCCCAAAATTACCATCGATGCTCAAGTTCAAGCACCCATGATGCACAAACACAGCAAGCAGAGACTCATCATCATACGAATACCACTACCTGACATCACTTTCAGTGAACCTATGTTAAAAAACCATTTCTTTCCAAAGTCAGTCCCACATCAACTAAAAAATTCAATGTCAAACATTGGCATCGATGTTCATGTGCAACCAGGCCAACCACCCACAATACACAAACCCAACAAGCGGAGACTCATTGTCATACAAATAACACTACATGACTTTACTCTCAATGAACCAACATTGGCAACCCTTTCTTCCCAAACCCCAATTCTTTCCTAAGTCATGAATCCTAATACGACATCCACATAACTCATTGTCATACAAATAACACTACATGACTTTACTCTCAATGAACCAACATTGGCAACCCTACATGACTCATTGTCATACAAATAAGCGGAGACTCATTGTCATACAAATAACACTACATGACTTTACTCTCAATGAACCAACATTGGCAACCCTTTCTTCCCAAACCCCAATTCTTTCCTAAGTCATGAATCCTAATACGACATCCACATAACTCCCAACAAACCAAGGTCTGCAACCCAAATCTTCTCAAACCCAATTCTTTTTATTTCACAAACCCCAATTACAGACACCCAAATTCACAAACCAGCAAAAAAAAAAAAACAAGCTTACCACATGCTACGCAGCACTTGAGGGTTACACGGCATGCTCCTCAAGCAGCCGCCCAAAAGCTTATCTATTTCTTCAATACTAATATGACAGAATTTGCAACCCATTTCTTTTCAAACCCCATTCTTCTCCAATTCACAAATCCTCATATACCCCATACCCATTTCAACCCCAATGTCCACTACATCCCAACAAAACCATAATCAAACAGCCACCACATTCATCATTAAAATTCCAAAACAAACAACTCACAGACCTAAATTCACATACGAACAAGAAAAGAAAAAAAACAACTTTTACAGCAATAATCAAACAACCATCACATTCATCTTTAAAATTCCGAAACAAACAATTAACACAAACCCAGATTCACACAACAACAACAACAAAACAAACCAAAACTAGGTTACATACCACATGCTACCGCGGTACTTGAGCGTATATGGACCGCTCTCAAGCGGTCTACCAAAGTGCGAATGAACCTTATGATGTTCTTTCCCACTCTGATCTTCAAGCTTAAGCTCAAACAACGCCCTAACATCTGTCCCCTCGCTAGCCAAAGCAATGAACAACGACACATAGCTAGCGTTATCCTCAGGGCTTTTTCCATCAGGATAAAAGTATATAGCCCACAAATAACCACCAACCATGAACGTATCTGAAGCTATGTACTTTCCAATCCCCAAACCCTTAGAGAGAGAATATCCATTGATCTTAAACTCGTGGGTCCCATTTACGGTATCGATTCGTGCGATTGATGAAGTTATCGCTGATGATGAAGGTGACGATGAAGTTGAGGGTTTTGAGGGTTCGGTACAAACCCTAGAAAACCCCATTAAACAATAATTCGCTAGGAAAAAACCCCAATTTCCGATTAAAAGTTTCCGATTTCAAAACTGAAACCACGAATTAAGAAAAAGAACTGAACTTTCTAGTTCCCGGACAAATTGAAATCAAAAATGAGGGATTTAGAGTTGAATTGAAGGAAATTGGGGGGCTGAAATTTTGGGGATTTTGTTCAACGGGAGAATTTTTTCAAGGGTTTCTACTTTTTTGTGGGTATTATTATGATGACGCTTGATGATAAGGGAGGAGAGAGAGAGAGAGAGAGAGAGAGAGAGAGAGAGAGAAAGAGGGGCGGCTAATGGAGTTTGACGAAATTTTTGACCGGGGGATTTAATTGTTCATTTAATTTGCCAAAATTAAAAGAAAAATTCTATTGTACAATAGTACAACCTTTTTAGAGGATTTATTTATTTAAGGTATTTATTATGTGTAATAATAATAATGATAATAAAGAGATGGACAAGTAGTGGTACAGTTTGATATTCTTTATTTAGGTGGATTTGATTTAAGTGGATTTAAGTTATGAATTATGATCAAGTAGTTGCATTTATATAGTTAGGTCTTGTGCTTGTTGAAGATTGATAGTAGATGGGGAAAGGACAATGTAAGGTACACAATTATATACATTCACACCATTTTGTACACATGATGAGGATTTTGGACCCCATTAGATTTATTGTAAGCTATTAAGATGGGAAATTAAATAAACAAAAATTCTTTGTCTTTTTACCGATTATTATGTTAAATTAATGTTGGTTAAATTGTTTCGCTTTAATTTTACTTAAATGAAGTTCTGTTCAGTTTGATTTAGTTAAAGTTTATGTGGTATTTATCGATCATATTATTTCGTATTCCAAAAATAAATTCATAATATTATTTTGTCATTTGAAAGATCTTAAATAATATTTTTAATTAAGTCTATTATTGAATATGTTTGGAAGAATTTTTAATGGTCAAAGGTCAAGTTAAAAAATAAAAAATAAAACAATTCGGTTGAGTTAATTTTTCCAAGTGCAAAAGAACGGAGCCTAAGTATAAATGACCATTCATTTGGGCCAATTTAGGTTGTAACAAATCCGGTTATTCTCGTCGTTTCCATGTTGCATTTTGTTCTATTTCGTTCTACGTCGTTCCGTTTCGCATTGTGTACTTTATTTTGTCTCACAATTTCTTCTGTTATCTGCACAGCGCCGCTCCGCTCTGTTTCTTTCCGTTCCTCGTCGTCCCGCACCATTCTGTTGAAGAGAACCGATTACAATTGACTTGGTGAACTTGACTCATTCAAAGCTCAAATTAGTGTGTTCTTTAGACCTAAATTGAAGTGAATTCAATACCACTAAATAGAATTAAACATTGCTGCACTGAATTAAAACCTTAACTAAACTGAAAACCATTGAGCTGACACGAGATATCCGAGATTTCACCACTAAACTGAATTGACCGGTAAGCTTTGAAAAACCTAAAGCTCGAGCTTATTGTGTTTCACTTGATCAACAGAAACTTTAATTTTAAGCATTATGGAATTGTTTTATTTCCATTTCTAGTATAAAATATTGAAATTATTTACATTTTGTTGTTTAATGGTTGACGGATGTTTTTCTTAAAACATTTGTAATAGTGATTGCTATTTAAGCCTTACTTTCATTTTGTTATTGGCTACTGCATGGTTGATAGATAAAGTAGAGTTTATGAGATTTCATCAATAATCTGAAGGTAGAGTATCAGAGAGAGAGAGAGAGAGGGGGGTGGGATGCAGTAGGACCTGTTCCCAGGGTGCAATGGTGCATAATGTAATAAGGTCCACTGGTCCCTGCAACTAGGTGCCTGATATAAATGGCAATTAATCTCAAGATGCTCAAATAATGTGTTTTCATGGTTAAACGCCTACTAGGAGACTATTCTCAAGTAATGTGTTTTCATGGCTGCTTTGAAATGATTGGAACGTCGGCAGTGTTATCAAAACCACTGTAATCGTCGTGTACTGTACAGGATATAGACAACTACATACATACATATATGGGTTACAGAACCAATGTACAATGGAAACACCTAGTCAGTATTCTTAACATGATTGTGACCACAATATATGTCAGACGAACATAAAACTGATCCTCCGCCTCACAACATCCTCTGTTTCACCCGTCTTCCATTCATGTCACCGCTTAATCGTGCAATAAACTCGAGGAGTTCACTAATTACAGATGGGCAACTCACCTTCAGGTACTCGAACCCTTCTGTCTGCATCATAGCTGAAAACCATATATTGAAATCTTGTCAATTATGTAACCTGGAACCTCAAGTATGTGCTTGTGCTAATTTCATATAAAGAATGTGTACTTGTGCTAACATTCCAGCATTGTAGTGTTCCTTGCAACTCAAAACCACTAAACTGTACTAAATAGCAAAGTGAGAGAAAGAGTGCTGCAGAACCAAACTGTGAAGGTAAAAGAACATAGCCAGAATGTGTTTATCCGGTGCCTAAAGATTCATTATAACTTATAAGCATGTTTTTCGGAAATAAAGAATGTATTTTCCACAAAATGATGAAGCACAAGTGATCAATATTAAAGTACATTCAATAAATCGCTTCGAACAGTCAGACTTACCTCTCAGGTTCTCGCGCGATGCAACAAACATTAGGCAAACAGCTTTCAAGTGGAAACAGTGATGTTGCTCCGCCAATGCCAAAGTTGTTGCGATATCGTTTATGGAAACATCTTTACAGAGTATAGCTTCACATAGAAGTTTGAGCCGTTCAAGTCCATATCTATCTGCTGCAGTCAGCAAATGTTGAGCCATTAAGGTAGAAGCCCCTTTTGAGTTCAGACCGGCAAATTCTTGCGCATCAGGCAGGTCATCCCAGTATATGAAGTGAAGCAACGCCTACAGATCAAACACTGAGTTATATCCTTGCAAAGGTTACCAGCCTGACAACAATCCGATACTACCCTAGCAATATTAACCTGGTACAGAAATCAAATCGAGGAACCGCAGCTGAAGAAGATGATGAAGCCCCATAAAATTAGGAGAAGCACCTTTCCAGCTGCGAGGTGAAGTCACCAAATTCCACCTTTTGATGAAACAATTCTTTTCCATGATAATGGACCCCAAAGGAGCCTCAAATCAAGCATCCAGCTACTATATATCGTTTGCAGGCTATTCCAAACACACAACCGTTTGCAGGCTGATTCAAAACTTAATTGGGACTTAAGAACACCAAAAAGCAAGTCAAGAAAACAGACAGGCAACATTATTCTCAACATGAAAAGGGCATAAAGACAAGCTTAAGTATCAAGTTGGTCTACAGAGGAAATGAGACAAGCTGTGATAGCTGCACAATTAGCAGAAGTAGAAACACAAGCTTCACCGTGCCAGAGAGAGAACCAAATTAAAAACTTGGTATTGCCTCTTCTGATACTAAAGCAGAGTGTTGGGGAATAGACTGATGTACTATAGTTCAGAAATAGAATTCCTTGTGGAAGAGAGTATCAATTGATCCCTTGTTCAATGCACGGTCAACATGATTTTTCACCGGATATTTAAGCAACCATGAATAAGTAACTAAATTACAAGTAAACTTATTCTGGGTCCTTCTTTATGCGTGTGCTAAACTGCTAGTAGACAGATATTCTTCCTGGTTTTTTGTAAAATTACTTGGCTTCTGAAATTTTGCTGACCACAGCCATGAATGATATCTAGTGCTAGTTCTGTCCTTACTTTCTTTTCTTTTCTTTTCTTTACTATTTGACAGGTTATAGAGGAAGAGATTGTATTCGTTGGATATGTTATGTGAGTGATTAGCAAGAGACAGGATGCATCAGTACTTTTCACTCATACTAACCACTGTCTTCCAGCTATGAGAGTCTCAAGGATATTATTAAGATGCCTCTTATGTAATAAAAATATTATTAAGATGATGCTTGGTGAATCAAAGATGTCGTATACCGCAAGACAGCGATAAGATGAACTTTGTGTGTCATGCAAAGCATATGCACAAGAAAGAGTAGGGATGGCAATGGGGCGGAATGCGTGTGGCGGTGTGGGAAAAGGGTCCCTCATAACTGTGCCCATCACACACGGCAGGTACGAATCCCCACATCCATACCTGCGGCGGCAGGTACGTCATCAAAACTGTACCTCACCTGCCCCATTACCTAGGGGGTACCCATTATCCGCTTTGTACCCGCCCCAAAGGGGTCAAGAGAAGCATATTTAAACTTTAAAAGATTACTGAAGTAAGTTCAGAAAGAGGGTTGAAGACGAAAGATTATTTAAACCAGACAAATTTACCAATCATCATCTGTACATATTGCCAAAATATCCTCAAATTTCAATGAGATGTAAACAAGAAATAAATAAATGATGAACAAGCAGATGACCAACCGACAGAAGAGCACGATACAGAATAAAAAACAGAAATAATAAGATCAGCAAGGCGTATGAACCTTGAAAACTGGAGCTTTCATGTCTTCAACCTTTATACACAGTGTGTTTTTTTCCTTCATAGGACCAAAAAGTTGTGCCCTAAACACAGGTGAGCGTGCTGCTAGTACCAATTTGTGACAAGCAAAGATCTCGCCGTCAACTTCAAAGTTTACATCTGTTCTCGTTTTAGTTTCTAGAAGTTGCCCAAACTGCTTTCCCATATCAGAAGGCGGTAAAGGTATTCTGTATTGTTTGGGTCCCTGTG
Source organism: Tetragonia tetragonoides (assembly GCA_038025085.1). Classification (NCBI taxonomy): domain Eukaryota; kingdom Viridiplantae; phylum Streptophyta; class Magnoliopsida; order Caryophyllales; family Aizoaceae; genus Tetragonia; species Tetragonia tetragonoides. The sequence continues at coordinate 22,593,634 of CM076151.1, read as the reverse complement.
TATTTGTCTTGACAACACCAACGATACACCGAATTACAAGGCAGTCATCTTTGAGGAAATCAGATGTCTCAAGAGATGTCCTCTTAAAAAAGCGTTTATAGCCCCTGTCATAAGTCATTGACAATGAGTTATCTTAGCAATACACTTTGCAATAAGTGACGTGTGTAAAAGATAGGACTTGCTTGAAAATAGATGAGTAGAGGACTAACTAAGAATACAGCACAATAACGGAAAACAATTATCAATAGAAACAATACTATATTGATTCAAAGCATTAGTAATAAAATATAGACAAAACATCCCATCCACATACTAAGTTACTAACTAACTAACACTAACAGAAAGTAGCAACCATGCAAGCTAGATTCCACTTCCCTCCCACCTGGGTACCCATCCAGACAAATAAGATCAGAAAACGACTTGGAATGTTCCTACTCTTTGCCACAAATGACCTCCTTTACTATACATTCAATTCAAGTCAAGATTTCCTTGCGCTTGAAGCATTCAAGCTCCACCAACTTAACAAACTTTTCGCAATAGCTCTCTTATCCCCAGTCTCAAATCTGAAGTCACTATGCCTTTGTTGTCACCAAACCTACTGCATTCTATGTCTCGATCCTTCTGATTTGAAAGGATTTCTCCACAGCAAGAGGAATGATAAGAGTCCTGAGTCCATAATGTTGTTGATTGCTTTCACTTTTCTCAAACTTTATCTCCCTCAATCAAGAAATTATCACAATTGTTCGACCAATATAACATGTACACTGATATGTTCTCAACCATACTCATGAACTTTTCCTACATCGACACCGGCACTGAGGGATATGAGGCATAAGTAGATTCACTGAAAGGCAATCTTACACACAAAACCCCAGGTATAATCAATTTGAATCCTCAAAAAGCCCAATAATTTTCAAAATTATGAATCACAGAGCAATTGCTTTGAGTATCTTCTTTACTTTCGTCAACAGTTGCACAAAATTATTTACAGCCTCTTGTGTTTTCTTTGAAAGAACTGGTGAGAAAAGAAGGACTTGCCAAGAAAAGTGCTAGTCTCCTATGTTCGAAGGATGCAGTTTATACTACTGTGCAAGTGAAAGTTGTCTACATCTATTCTTCCAGTGCTCTGTCACCCATCAAATATCATAGAAAGGACTGTGTTGGCTTGGTCTCAGCAGAAGAACTTGGTCCCTCAGAAGAGATTTGAACTGGTTCAAGCAACATATCAGAGGTAAGAACCCGAACCAACGCATAAAAGAGAGCAGCTCTAGCAGCCACAGTTGGGTGAAACTTGGTGTGAGAAGAACTGCAGGGTCTTTGGAAATGTCAGCAGGTCAATTGAACAGATAGTTCACAGATACAGTTTTCTGTTTTTGCTAGATACTACAAGTATACAACTAAACATGCAGATTTTAGCTTTACAGCTTCCTTTGCTTATTGCTTTTGAGGAAATTGTTTAGAGATAGATACCTCCTTGAGTCCTTGGTATAACTTAGATTGTACTGATTTTCTCCAAGGAAACCACCTTGGAATTCTTTGGAAGATGGAAATAAAACTGACAATTTTCCAAAAAGAAAAAAAGAATTTAATACAAAAGTAGGGACAAGGTGCCCTCTCGTACAAAAAAGATTTATTACAGAAATTCGCAGTTGAATATCAGCAACAGACAAACCCTAACAGCTCCTACCACAAGCGCACATAGAAATCCAAGACCTGATATACACCACTCATCCCAAATACAGAATCCAAATTAGACTACATTGGAGAAGATTCTGTCTTCTCTCTTCAACGAAATGCACCATAACAATACAAAAAGAACTAAAAAGAAAGGCCCTGCCCCGCAGGATCTTATTCTCCTAATCCGCCCCAAAATCAACATACGCACACTCAAAGATACTCCACCTCTGAATCAGATCAAACCTAAAGCTCATCCCTGTCCCCTAAACAATCTCCTCCAAACAATTTCCCCCTAAATTTCCATAGTTCCGAAGAATTTCCCTAAAAATGCCAAGTCACTACTCATAACAATGATCAAGAAACTAGCAGGGCTCATTACACAAAACAATAGCAAAGTCCTAAATCTTAACAAAAAGAACAGAATCTGCTTCTCCTTATCAGCCCCAAAACCAACATAAATACTTATCAGGCAAAATCAAGAGCTCACCCTTGACCCCAAATAATCTCCTCCAAACAATACCCCACTTAAATTTCCAAATACTATCACTTCGGTTTCCTCAAAAATGCCAATTCACCAAACATACCATTAACAAGAAACAAAAGAACACCCAACAGAATGATCAAGAAACATGTCGCTCATAGCAAAAGAACAATACTAAATCATCAATCTTAACAACAGGTTACCCTAAATTTCCATAGTTCCAAATAGTTTTACTTGGTTACCAAACATAACATAAATAACAAACCAAAGAACACCCAATAAATTGATCAAGAAATTAGCAGCACATAACAAAACCCAATCACAAAGTCCTCAATCTTAGCAAAACCAACAACTTACCACATACTCCCACGGCAATTAAGAGTATTCGGCCCGCTCTCGAGTATCCTTCCAAAATGTGTAAGCGTCATATGCCTCCCTCTCCCACTCTGATCCAAGAGATTCAATTCAAACAACGCCCTAACATAGGTCCCTTGGCTCGCCAATGATATAAACAATGACACATAACTAGCATTATCCTCAGTGGTTAACCCATCAGGATAAAAGTAAATTACCCATAAATAGCCACCCACCATGAATGTACCAGAAGCTACAGGCTTTCCACTTCCTAAACCCTTGGAGAGAGAATAGCCAGTTACCTTGAACTCATGGGAGCCATTTATGGTTTCTATATTAGCTGTGGAACAAGTTGTACCTACTTGTGAAGAAGATGACGAGGGGTGAGATGTTGATGGATTTGAGGGTTCTGAAGAAATTCTAGAGATACCCATTTGAGGAAATTGGGTGTCTTGAAAAACCCAGTTCTTGGATTGGTGTAATTTTGGTGAAATTGAAGTGAAAGAGAGGAAATTTGGAAAAAGGGTAAATTAGTGTTTTGATTGGGGTGACGTTGAAGATGAAGGGGAGTTGAGATTTGATGTGTGTGTGTGTGTGTGTGTGTGTGAGAGAGAGAGAGAGAGAGAGAGAGAGAGAGAGAGAGAGGACAGTGGGGGGCGTGGGGAGTGGATATGGAAGGTTCTGATTCTAGGAATAATGGCGAAAATTGACAGTACAGACATAAACCGTCATGGGATTTGGTTGTTTGCCTAAATAAGATAATATTCAAATACCTCGGATTTGGTAGGCGGCCAAAGAAAATTCCAAATCAAATTAGCAATTAACATGAGAATATCCATGCAACTTATAATTGTAAACATGTATTTCCCATCAATTTTGTAATACTTGGGCTCTATTTGATTCACCTTAATTTTACTTAAATTTAGTTCAGTTTAATCTAATTCAGTTCAGTTTATGTGTAACTTTATCACTCATGTAACTTTTTATTCCGAAATAATGTCACGATGATATTTATGTCATTGGAAAGATTCCAAAGCATACTTTCAAATGAGTCCAATATTGCAGAAGCTTCTAATCAGAGTTGTCATATAATTAAACATATACTTGATGATTACTGTCGAATGTCGGGTCAAAAGGTTAATTTTAACAAATCCGCTTTTCAATGTACTAAAAATATCAGTAGAAATACGATTGATACTTTTAAAGGAATTCTTCTCATGAGTCATTCATCTAGTTTAGACAAATATTTAGGTTGCCCTATTATTAGTGATAGAGTCAATGCCAATACTTTCAAAGATGTGGTGGAACGTACGCAAAGCCATCTTACAAAATGGAAAGCAAACTCACTGTCTCAAGCTGGCAGGACAACTTTAATTCAAGCTAATTTATCAGCTACTGCAGTTTTCACAATGCAAAGCTTCTCTCTCCCATCGTCAACTTTGCAGTCTCTGAACAAAATTAATAGAAATTTCCTTAGGAACAAAACACCAGACAACAAATCAGCAAATCTAATAGGTTGGGACAAAGTATGTCGACCAAAAAAACTAGGAGGACTAGGCATGCTGTTAATAAAGCAATGTAAATGAAGCTAATTTGGAAAATACTCAAGGAACTGCAAAGTATATGGGTTCGAATGATCAAAAGTAAATATCTAAAAGATGCCCACATCTTAGATGTTCAAAAGGGAAGCAAAAGTTCTTACCAATGGTCCCATCTTTTAGAAATACGAGAGCTTTTTAAAAAGGGTATCCGTTGGCAAGTTGGAGATGGTGAAACAATAAAGTTTTGGACCGATATTTGGGTCTCTCAAGTTTCACTTATTGAAATGTTTCATGATGACACGTCTGATGATCCTCTTTTTGATTTATCAATCCCTGTAAAGTTTTTCTTTTCTAGTCAAGGAGGATGGGACATCCTGCTCCTCACCAGGATTGTACCACCAGATACAATTAAGGCTATCCTGGGTATACCTATCCCATATAATGAAGTCCCAGATAAATTTTATTGGGATTTCTCTAGTAACGGGAAGTTTTCCTATGAGTCTGCAACTTGGATAGCGCAAGGATTACAAGATAAGTACAAGAAATCCTGTGATTTTAGCTGGATTTGGAACATTAATATTCCTCCAAAGATAAAAAATTTTGTCTGGAAGCTATGTCTCGACGGACTTCCTACAAAACAGCGACTTCAGCAAAGTAAAATCTTTATTCCACAGGAATGCGTTTTCTGCAATTATCATTGTGAATACAAGTTTCATCTATTCTTTCACAGCCCGGTTTTTCACCAAACATTACGGGAAGTTGAGATTATGTGTGGGGTTAAGATTGATTTAGATGTTAACCAGGATATGTCCTTCGTTGAATGCCTTAATTTATTCAGGAAAAAATTCTCAGAAGAGGAACTGATTGTGCTAATCATGACCTGGTGGCTTTTCTGGTTTGCCCGCAACAAGATACAGTTTGATAACCTATCCACTACTCCGTTTCAAATAGTTTTCTCTGTTACAGTTAGTTACAACGAATGGAAAGCGTTATCTGATAACAATTTGACTTTGATATTAGTGGAGCCTTTCATAAAAAAATTGTCAAGAAGGGACCTAGAGAAAATATCTCATGGTCTGCTCCTCGTAAAGACTACATTAAGCTAAATTTTGATGGGTTTAAAGTAAATGGCTTAGAAGCTGCTGCAGGTTTTGTTTTAAGGGACGATAAGAGTGAAGCGCTTTGGATGGGTGCTCGTGCTTGTGGAACAAGCTCTATTCTAATGGCAGAAGCAATTGGACTACGTGAAGGGGTCAAGCTGGCGCGTGCAAAAGGTTTCAATAACATCACTATTAAGGGGGATAACCTTGCGGTCATCAAAGCACTCCGGGCAGAATGACATATTCCCTGGGAGATAGAGAATATCATCATTGATACAAAAAAGGATCTGCACTTTTTTGATAGGGTGGAGGTCCTTCACTGTTTCCGGGAAGCAAATGCTATAGCTGACTATTTGGCCCATGTTGGGCATTCTTGCTTCTCTTTACACACTTGGTCAACTCCTTTTGACCAGTCCCTTACCAATTTATTGGTAAAGGACACTTTAGGTTAACTTTCGGGTTACCTGGTTATCTTGCCTTTTCAAAAAAAAAAAAAAAATGATTCCAATATTGACTATGTTTGGACGAACTTTAAATGATTAACGATCAAGTTTGAAAAATCAATTCAGTACAGTTCAGTTCATTTCAGTGCAGTTCAGTTCAGATCAGTTTTATCAGGTGAATCAAACAGAGCATTGGTCTAAAAATATGAGGCATACACACTTTTTACAATGAGTATAATAAGATAAATTCTAGAGATTATGGTAGGTTTGAATTGTTGTAATGGTATGATGGGGATACCACGATGTGTGCAACTAACGGAGCTTGGATCAATGTATTGTTAAGGCGTGCAGCGTGTGCCTAAACAGGTTGAGTAAAGAGTAATCACATCTGTAGAGGGGATCAATGCAGTGCGTTCATGGAGGATGAGAAGATGTTGTTGGGTGATGTTATACATATATCATATGGTTCGAGGAGTAGAGCCTTCATATAAATAAATAGATCATGGTAAATTTAAACTTCCACATCCAACCAGATGACTTAGTATAACTTCATCTAGTCGTGCAGTATAGTAAACCACTCACCAACATAGTGTAAAAAAAAAACCAAGATAATTGCAAAACAAAATGATTCATGGTTTCGGAGAAATCTTAAACAAATAAAGGATCTGTTTATTAAAATATGTGGTAGCATGCATGCTGCTACAAATATGTTGAAATTTAATTTTGGTAAACTAAGTACCATTGTCCGATCGAATTGCTTTTCCACAAGTATTAAATTATAACAGGACATATTTGAGGAATTGAACAATTAAATTGAATATTTCAAATTAAAAACACACACAAAAAAAAAAAGGCCCAGACAATGAGTGTAATGTCAACAATCATTAAGAAACGGAATTGCTTAACGTAAATCCTAAATTACTAAACGTAAATCTTTTTTACTCAATACTTCCGAAATTACCCTTTTCATTTGCAAGAGACTTTTTCCATCTCATTCATTTTTCTCTCAGATCTCCCTCTTGTATTCCTTCAGTTCATTGTTGAAAAACCTAGATTCTAGTAATGAACATGAATGACTCTAAAACAATATTTTGACCTCCGTCCACAATCTCTGCATTTTTCACCTCCAATTCTTCAGTCACTTGTGGCACTTCTTCTCCCTTAACACTCTCATCAACAACCAATTGCTCATCACCTTTCAATTCCAACCGCTCGACATTCGAACCCTCGTTTTCTCTCGCATCTCTCTCAACATCCTCAACAACCTTACCTTCTGCTCCCATTTCCTCGCGGCTCTCAGCTATCGTTGTCACCGTATAATCTCCGTCAACCTTCTCCGCCGTAAACGGCGGTTCCGATGAATCTCCAGCAACCAAAACTGTGTCGCATTGCTCCCAAACATCAAGTTGCTCCGACGATGGTGGTTGTTGCGACGGAGGAGGAGCGTCGAGAGTCTGCACGACGTCCTCATCGTCCTCCATTGATGGAGATATTCGAGGAGAGAGAATCGAATCGAATTGAATCGAACCAAACCAGAAGATGAAAAACCTTAGGATTTGGGGATTGGATGAAACTATCGAGAAAATGAAAAACCCTAGGCTTATAAGTTTGTTCTTATTACTGCCTATCTATTCTACACTCTGAAGAGCAAAATCAAAACAAAATGAAAAAAAATCAAAAATTCTACACTCGGTAGAAACTCCTATTGAAATTCTTCCGTAACCAAGAGGGAGATCATCTATTGAAATTGTGAAAGAACACTTTTTTGACATTTTGGGTTTTTTGAGAGAAAAGGAAGGAAGAGAGAGAAAGGGCTGAAAATTATTTAGGGGTATTGTGGGAAGTGGGGATTTACGTTTAGTAATTTGCGATTTACGTATAGCAACCCCCTTAAGAAATGATGAAAACTTGTATTCGCTTTTGTCAAAACAAAAAAAATGATGGAAACTTTTATGAATAGTTGAGTATTTTCCCCAAACATCAACATGCAACAATTCAAAAGAAAATCAATCGTGGTAGTACTAAGAGGAAATGAGTTACGACTTTGCCTAACTCGACATGTTTCACCTTGGGCTGGAGGTTTCTTGTTCTGAGCAAGGTGAAGATGTTGTAGGGCAGTTGTAAAGGTTGACTCAAACGTGCATGCCAAAGATCGCTAGAAACTGCACCATGTCCAGTTGCGTATAACGCTACACTGAAGATATATAGTCCAACATATTCACGGCCCAGCCCATTATCCTTCCTTGTCGAAGGGTTCTGCGTGATGCAATGAGTGGGATAAAATATTACTGTACAATTCAAACTTTATGTTCATTTCTTGACAAATGATTGAATTAATATTTAGGAGCATAGAGGACATTGGACAGGAACATGACCACCATGATCAGCAAAAGGAGAGTGGTTTTGTGATCAAAATTTCAAGTTAGGATATAAGTGATATGGTATTGTGGCGCCAGTATCCGGAATCCGTTTATTAGGAGGAGAGCAAACAAAGTAAGAGAGGGTCAGAGACTTACTAGTGACTAGGTTTTTCTTTGGGGGATTTACCTCTTGTAAAGCACGAAGAAGCTGATGGGGAGTGCATATGTTACTCTTGGAGGTAGAGGCAACATGGATTGTCTCTCTTGCAATAACGTTTGATGATGTACCTCCCTTTCAATAATTGTGGTGACCAGGATGATATCCATGCCACTTATAACAGACATAATGGGTATGACCATGTAGTGCGTGCAACAAAACTTGGATCAGTGTTGTACATGGAGTGCAGCGTGTCCCGGGATAGGTTGAGTAATCATATATGTAGAGGAGATCAGTGCAGTGTGTTCTTTGAGGATGGGAGGATATTGTTGGGTTATTTTATTCATATATTAGATGGTTCGAGAAGGAGAGCCTTCATATAAATAAATAAATCATGGAAAATTTATGCTCCAACATTCAACCAAATGACTCCTTAATATTACTACCCAATTATCATCATGCCTAGTGAACGGTCGCGTGTGGGCAAATTTTTAGGTGGTCTTAAGTAGAGTTGTCAAATAGGTTGTACCGTGTTTGTGTTGTTCATGTGCGTGTCAAAGTTAAACGATCGGGTGAAGATCTCTTTATTCAAACCTAACTATTTCTTATACGTTTCGGGAACCCTTTACTTGTTGCAGCTTGACCAGTTTAATAACCATGTTACCTGCTACAAACTTGTTAACCTATTTATCTTTACTTATTTTCTAGACTAATTGAAATATGAGAATAACATAAAATTTTATTACCTAAAAATCAAAAGTACTAACCATATGTAGCGTACATCCAATAGTCTAAAATTGTTGATATGATCAAAGTAGTTTACTCTATTATATTATTTATCTTTTCAAGTTATCTGAAATTAAATTTAATACAGTAATTTTAATTAAACAGGTTGGAAAGCACGTTATTTTTTGTTTTGAAATTTTCAAAATTAATATAACTAATTTAAGTATACATGTTAATTCGGCATTCCAAGTAGTGTTACCTGCTAATAATCGTGTTACCTGCTACAAACTTGGCCGCGTGCCCTCTTTCCCGTGTTAAATTTTTTTTTTGTTAATTCAAATTTAACAAATCCAAACCCTAATTAAATTTGAATATAAACATAAGTTACAGATTTAATTAATTTTAAAGATTCAAACTTTATTAACTCTATTGATTCAAATTCAATAAAAACAACCAATCAAACGCTAAACAAGATTCTAACATGCAAATCATTAGAATCTAGCAACCCTAGGTTAAAACACAAATTAAGATTTACTCAACAACATGCAAGGGTTCATACAAACTCAAACTTGAATCAAAACAAAGCTTTTAAGAATCATTAAACTAATTAAAATCACTTACTTGTAAAACTAGAATCAAACTTGAGCAAGAGGATGAATTATGAAAGAGAGCCAAAATTTATCTTTCTTCTTCCCCTTGGTGAGTCGTTTGAACGTGAGTGAGAGAGAGAGAGAGAGAGAGTGTGTGTGTGTGTGTGTGTGTGTGTGTGAGTGTTTTTTTTTTTAGGTTAAGTGGATTGATGGATGGGAAGTTAAATGGAATTAGGAAACTAAGGACGTGTTCAGTTGAACATTTTTCTAGAAAATTTTTCATGAAAAACACGAAAACTTGCAAACATGTTTAAAAAGACGAAATTTTCAAAGTTTGCTATAAAATCATTTTCCCGTGTTTTCTAAATTAACAAAGAGATTTGGGAAACAAGTGAGAACATCAAATTGATGTTTTCAACATTTTTCTGATATTGTTCTCCACAATCCTTATCCCGCTTTACTTCCCTCTCCTTGTACTGCCATAGGTACCACCTCACAACCATCGCCATTATTGGTGGTCAACCATCAAAGGACAACGGTTGCCAACGAAAAACCCGTTACCAGGTACGACTATCTCAAGCGAACAAAAGCCCTAAAACAATTATTAAAATTGTCATACCAAAAGTGCCCAGATCTGGCTAGTTTTAATTCAAGAAACCAAACTCACCAACTCGCCGATGAAGATGAGAGAGAGGGATAAAGTGGAGGTGTGGGTGTGTCTAACCAAGCATGCTGGTGTGGAGTCCGTTCGACTAAATCACCGGTGAAGAAAGAATACAGAGAGAGAGTTGTTGAGATGCAGAGTAGAGGAAGAATGTACTGTATCTCGCTTAGAATATTTGAAAAACATTTTTTTTTTCTAAAAAGTGTATTCACAGAAATCATTTCTCATGAAAAATTAAGAAACTGAAAAGGCGAAAATTTTTCTGCAACTAAACATGACCTAAGTTTCCCAAAATAACTATTTCTTTATCTCTCTCCAACTTACTAAATCACCTCACAATCAAACTCCTCCAAAACCCTACACCAAAAAAAAAAAAAACTCCTCCAAAACCCAAAATTTTAGGAAACAAATTTGAAAATAAAAATCAGCATTTTTGCCCCATATTTTAGGCTAGGGTGCCGAAAATATTGGCCCAAATCTTATTTAATATTTTCGGCCATAACCCAAAATATTAGCCCACAATTCATTTTAATTATTTTGGCCCAATTAAATTAAATCAGGTTCAAAACTAAAACCCACATATGAATTAGGTAATTTAAATACTCAAGAGTCCAATTAATATTTTTAAATTCAATAAATCATATTATTATTTTAAGTAATTATTATTTTAAAATGATTAATAAAATGGGGTATTACGTTGTCCGCCCATTAGGAGTCAAAATTGTTGTCTTAGCCCGCTCTATTAACGAGTTAGGCTTGCTCGTGGGTCAACGAACTTTTTTTGAAAATTATTTTTCAGTTAAATTTTAGATTTTCTTTGATTTAAGTAAAAATAATAAACAGGCCGAGCGGCTTCGCCCACGGGCTATTTTTTCTGTGCTTGTTCGCAAATTTATTTAAACAAGCCTGACTAATGCGCTTTTTAAATATTTTTTTTTTTGCAAAACCCTTCTCCATACCCGTTTAAAGTGTAAGTCGGGAGGGTCGGACTTTTGGCGCTGTCCCGTCCATAATCAGCTTGACTCTTGATGAAGTCTGGAACCATTCGACCCTAACCTCATGATCAGCTTGCAGGGCAAGGTATGTTGAGTGATGAGTTACTATCGGTGACCATTCTCTTTAATCTATTAATTTTTTTTTGTTGCTAAGCTCTCACTATTTTGCCAATTAGTGTTTCTGATTTTTTTTAAACAGAAATAATAGTATTTCTGTATGTTTGTTTCAGTTGTTAGAGAAAAGTATCAAAACGTTTGAAAGTTTGGACCAATTACAATAATAAATCGAACCTGGAATCTCAAACCAAAAGTCTTGTTGGGGAAAACTACGGTATTTACCCACAATCAGAATAACAGATAATCGGAAAAATAAAGTGCAAGAACCCAAAAAACAACACAAACAATTTTACGTGGAAAACCCCTCTCAATTAGGGGAAAAACCACGGTGCGGATCTCCACGCACTAAAATATAATCCACTATGATAATCAAGAGTACAAAGGCAACAATCACAAGATCAAACAACAAGTAGACTATCTATCTTTGGTACTAGTACAAATTGACAAACCCTAGTTCAATTTGGTACTCCCACAAACCCAAAGATACACCCACAAATACCTGTCGATGACCGATCCGAATACTCTGATTATCTTCACCCGAACAAACCAAATCAACCGTGAACTGGAACAAACTTCTTTGGAGAAATACTCAATTTCTCTCACTCTTTGTTTGTCTCTCACTCACTGGCTCTCCCTTTTCCTTTGTTTTCGGCTGTGCTCTCTGTCACACGGCTTATCTCAGCCAACAAAAGGCTTGTGAGCCTTTTATTTCTATCATCACTTATCTTGCGTAAGAAGCCACACATCACCCATTAAATGATATATGGGCCTAACAAACAAAATAGCAAGTGCAGCCCATAAATGGGCTAGCACACCCACGACCAAACCGAATGCAATTCGGTTGGTTTCACTTCTTTCCTTTTTTTTTTTTTTTTTTTTTCTGTTTTTGTTTTTCTTTTCTTTTTCTTTTTGTTCTATTTTATTTTCTTTACAAAACTAAACTAAAATAAAACACAACTAAATATTATTTGGTATTTGGGGCGTTACCTCAACAAATCCTCCCTCGATCCAAATCACCAAATACTTCCACCTTGTCCGAGAAACGGACCTTCTTCTTGGCCTTGCTCCTCCCTACGCAATGACCCTCAACATAGCACAAGTTGTTCTCCGCCTTCTTTCCTTGCACAATCAAAGTAGCACCACGATACACTTTGCACCACCTTCCCGTACCAATGTATCTACACCCTTGCGATGTCAACTCACCCAATGAAATTACGTTAACACGAGCATCGGGTACATACCTCACATTGTGGAAGGTTCTAGTCACACCACCATGGAGCTCAATGCGGATGCTTCCCATCCCTTTGGCCTTCAACTTACCACTCCCCATGTTGATGTCACCATACTCTCCATCTTGGCACAAAGTATCAAACATAGCATGGTCTCTACAAATGTGAACCGAAGCGCCGGAGTCCAACACCAACCTCTCTTTGCTTTCCTTCCCCTCATTGTTACTAGCCAAGAACAACTCCTTATTACCATCACAAGACATAATTACATTAGAGGAACCGCTATCATCATCAATTTTGGTCTTACCCATCTTCTCTTGCAGCTGCTTGAAACTCTTCAAATCATCTCTCATCTTTGGGCAACGACTCTGAATATGACCCTTCTCACCACAATAGTAACACTCCACGTTACTAAAGTCTCTCGCGCGCGACTACGATCTACTTCTCGGGCCACCTCCTCTTCTCTCATGATTCCTCCCTCTCTCGGACACCTCCGCAGCTAGTACTCTATCTCCTCCATCACTAGGAGATACACCATCAACCTGCAACATCATCCGATCATTTTCTCTCAGCACTGTCATAGCTTCATCTAGTGTAATCTCTGTCCTCCCTACAAGTAATGTCTGCACAATTGGCCTGTAGGACTTAGGTAGTGAAGCCAACAATAACAATGCCTCCTCTTGATCGGAGATCTTCTCATCTGCATTTCTCAACTGACATACTAGCTGGTTAAAACTGTTAATGTGGTCCTGCAACGCTGTACCTTGCTCCATCTTTAGCTGGTACAACTCATATCTCAAACAAAGCTTGTTAGTCAGTGACTTTGATGCATATACACTCTGGAGCTTATCCAACAACTTCTTTGGATCTGTCTCAGTCAAGTAATTATACTTGATCTCCGGAGCCATAGCTAATCTAATAGTACTGACAGCTTTCTTCTTTTTCGATGTCCATTGGGCATCGGTCACCCCACTAGGCTTTGTCTCATCTAAAGCCTCATCTAAATTTTGTTGAACCAACAAATCCTCAACCGTACTCTTCCACACAGTAAAATTAATTTTACCATCAAACAAAGGGATTTCAAATTTGGGCACACTACCAGACATGTTACTTGCACAAAATAATTCCTCCTTCAACAAATATAGTAATTTTCCCACCACCGATCCTACAACCAAAGCTCTGATACCACTTGTTGGGGAAAACTACGGTATTTACCCACAATCAGAATAACAGATAATCGGAAAAATAAAGTGCAAGAACCCAAAAAACAACACAAACAATTTTACGTGGAAAATCCCTCTCAATTAGGGGAAAAACCACGGTGCGGATCTCCACGCACTAAAATATAATCCACTATGATAATCAAGAGTACAAAGGCAACAATCACAAGATCAAACAACAAGTAGACTATCTATCTTTGGTACTAGTACAAATTGACAAACCCTAGTTCAATTTGGTACTCCCACAAACCCAAAGATACACCCACAAATACCTGTCGATGACCGATCCGAATACTCTGATTATCTTCACCCGAACAAACCGAATCAACCGCGAACTGGAACAAACTTCTTTGGAGAAATACTCAATTTCTCTCACTCTTTGTTTGTCTCTCACTCACTGGCTCTCCCTTTTCCTTTGTTTTCGGCTGTGCTCTGTGTCACACGGCTTATCTCAGCCAACAAAAGGCTTATGAGCCTTTTATTTCTATCATCACTTATCTTGCGTAAGAAGCCACACATCACCCATTAAATGATATATGGGCCTAACAAACAAAATAGCAAGTGTAGCCCATAAATGGGCTAGCACACCCACGACCAAACCGAATGCAATTCGGTTGGTTTCACTTCTTTCCTTTTTTTTTTTTTTTTTTCTGTTTTTGTTTTTCTTTTCTTTTTCTTTTTGTTCTATTTTATTTTCTTTACAAAACTAAAATAAAATAAAACACAACTAAATATTATTTGGTATTTGGGGCGTTACCTCAACAAGTCCCAACTTCTTAACACATGCAGTTTTTGTGCTCCTTCATGAGCGGTGCCATCTTCGTCATTGAGATACATTTCTAATAGTGCTTATTTGAACAATGAAATCAAGACACTACTTTTTGATCCCTAAAACACAATATATACACACTCGCTTTCAGACACACGCACGTATTTATTTTATGCAAACAACAACCCATTGTTTAATTTTTATCCTAAGGAGTAGAGCATTGATTATAGTTATTTGGTTTCTGCTTTTCTATGAAAACTTTCTTTTTTATTTATGCATTTATTGTGAGTAATAGATCAAAACATAGAGTTGTGGTATGTATGAGCAAATGGAGGTTCTGAATGGATTTTTTTTGTCTGCAGTATTCACCATAAGATGATGATGCAGTATATTTGTGAAGAGCTTGGTAAATATTTTCAGCCTCTTTTTCATTTGTTTATTGTGGTTAAACAATTTCCAATTTTTTTTAAACATCCAAGCTAGATGGAATCAAAAGCATTGGGCCCCTGGCTTGTCTTTTCTCATGCTCTTGATTGCTTGTCGTGCAGATATTAAAAAGGATGTCAACCCAAACGAGATCAAAAAGAGTGAAAAAATTGAGTTCCCTCCACTGCACCGTGAATATAGATTTCATTGTGGAGTTCCACTTCGCGATATTGATGTAAGAAGGTTATTTGAATACATTGCTACTGTCATCTGCTATTTTGCTTTGTCCTTTTCTTCCCCATTTTGCCTATTGTACCCCTTTTTTTGGGTGGGGTGCTATAGACCTGATAAATGGGTCAATCGGTACGGTTTCGGGTCAGTTCAATTTCGTTGCGGGCCCAAACGGGTTGGACTTATATGCGGGTTGCTTCAGGTTTGATTTCGGACTTGGGTATATTCAGGTTTGTGATTTTTGTGTCATCTTGGGTCGGGTCAATATCGGGTTCGGTTCTAATTTGCAAAAGTTTGTTTCGGGTCGGGTTATATTCAGCTTTTGTCATTTCAGGTTGGTTTGGGATATGGATACCAAGCCGTTGTGTTATAGTTCGATTTGCCCGTTTTCGAGTTTCAATTCAAATCACGAAATTGGGGCATTCCTAATCAAGGTCGGATGTATGACCTTTGTACTATTGGTATAGCCAATTATGTCTGGCTTTCTTGCCTTTTGATAAAAAAAATAACCTATGAATTCTTTCTTAAAAATAATCCTAATTATTAGAAATCAATAAGCATCCACTTTGTGAAATCCAAATATAGTAAAAAATGAAGAAAAAGAATAGATCAATATCCATTAACTAATTGGACTAAATCAGTTTTTGTTTTGGTTATTTCGAATTCGGGTCATGTTCGGTTCATATCGGGTTGTGTTTAGTGCAGGTCAAAATCGGTCCAATTGTGAACGGTTAGGGTTGTGTTTTGTTCTGGTCAGATTCCGGTACAGGGCCTGGTCGGGTCATGATATTAGGGTGCATTTCCATATCGGGTCGAATTATTTCTGATTATCAGGTCTAAGTCAGATACTGTTCGAGTAAATTCGGTATCAGGTTTGAGTATTCGGCTTTTGGTCAGGTTGCCAGGTCTAGGGGGAGGCATTGCTTGTCCTACTCTTTGAGTGACTGAGTGTAACTACCTTGTCAAATAAATTCCTTTGCAGTAATATGTGTCTCCATTTTGATTGTTTGTGTCTCCATTTTGATAGTGAATTATCATATAAGCTTGCTTATTGCTGTAATGTCAGTACCTTTTTGAACTCCTCACTTTAATTTTGATATATAACTAGATTCCTCTTGAGTACTCGTTGTCTTCTTATGATGTACTCCCTCCATTTCCTTTTAAACTTCCTACTTGCTTTTACGCGGTCTCCAATGAGGTACTTTGACCATCAATATCTATAAAAATATATAAGTAAAATTTGTAAAAAATTGATTTTCTAAAAATACATTTCAAATGGCTTTCAAATCATAACTCATAGTGACTTTTTGTATATTTACAGTCAAAGTTTACAAAGTTTGACCTCAAAAAAGCAAATAGGAAGTTTAAAGAGAAACGGAGGGAGTAATTGTGTTTTCTTCATTAATACAATTTTTTTTTTATGTAAAATTAAAAATATTTTTCTTCACAAAACCAACATACTGTTTTTGGTCACTGCAGCTGGCAATATCTGTCATCAGTATTATTAGATTTATATGTCTGGTGTTGTTAGTTTCCCATTCTTAGGAATTTCTGTTTTGCAGTGGACTGAAATTAACAATTAGGTTTGTGTTGAAATATTATAGAGAGTTCATATTTTTCAAATCTAGACCAGATACAAATATGTTATTTAAGTTCAAATAAAGGAACTACTTAAATCTCGCCGAATAAAAACTGATGAAGCTTTTCTGTTTATTCTATTTTGATATCTTGAGTGTTCTAATCTTTTGCTAATTTCACTATGTTAAAACTTTGGAATTAATATTCATGACTGAAATAATGCCAAGCTTAATAAAGGAGCCCTTGTGCACAGAGCTCTTAATAGCCTCTCTCAATACATCGTACTCATTCTGTATGAATGTACTGCCTTACATGAGAGGAACTAAACATGAAATTCTAGAGGTGTATGTGATGCCATGAAGTTTGGGGCTGCTATACAATCTGGGCCATATGAACACTCTACTTCTCTTGTAACATCTGTAACCCCAAAAACTGTTTAAAGGGATGGATATGGGGAGAAGGACGATAGTCATGGAGGGCATAAGGTAGTAAATTAAAGCTTTTTTTTTGTTTTTTTTTTTGGAGTAGTCTATACAGACCAAACTTGTTTATTCATACTGGTTTGATTTGCATAAGGTTGTTCATACTGGTTTGCCTGATTTAGCTGAAAGGTTTCTTCTTTGTGTGTGTCTTCATTTATATCATATAGTTATGCAAATCGAAAGCCCCTGACACCCTTCCAGATCCTCCTGTCTCTTTCTGTTTCTTGTCTGACACCTTTGCCAAATATCCAGCATGACTTGATGTGCCTTGACATGTTTGATAGTCTATACAGACCAAACTTGGAAGATGGTGGAGTGGGTAAGGGTTTATTTTGTGAGTTGACAAGTATGATGGTATAAAACAAGCTTTGTCTTCTGATCCTTGTTTGTCAGATATTTTTGTTTGTTAAAGATATTATGAGGGGAACACAGGCCTTGCTCCGCAGCTTCCCATCAAAGTGTAGTGGGGATCCAATCTCTTGTCATGGCTGGATTATGTCTGAGCTACTGTGATAATATTGGTTATCAAATGTTGAGATGCTTATGTGAATTTGGTGATTTGCTGGTTTAGAATTTGGGATGAGAAGAATTAGGAAACTGGGCATTCGAGAAAGGTAGACGAGAGAGAAAGAGTTGAAGAACAGGAGAAATAAGAGTTGGGGAAGAGAGATAATAGACAGGAGAGAGATGGAGGTTAGGGAGAAGGAAGTAATTCTTGGACTTTGGTTGTGATAAGTGTGTAGATCTTGTCCCTCTCTTTTGTATGCCTGGAATTTTTGTCAACTATCCAGCATTTTATCTGATGTGCTTTAATACGTTTTTGCTGGGATGTACAGACCAAACTTGGTAGATGATGGAAGGGTTTATTTTGTGAGTTGACAAGTATGCCTCTATAGCATGAGCGCTGCACTTTTGATCCTTGTTTTATAGTTTGCCATGTCCCTGGGACTCTTGGATTGTGCTTCTCATTTAGAGAAAAATGTGCTAACCAAGATAGTTTAGAAGGTTGGGAAATATGGCTATCAGGGCTTCATGCTTTTTATGAAATATGACTTTTGTTGGGAAAATATGGTTAAGAGAGTAAATATTTACCAAGGTGCAGCACAACTGGGCTATAACTAGCTTCTTTTGGGAGAACTTGTTGTTTTGTTGCTGTATTTTTTGACTCTGCATTAATACGTACTTTCTCTTTCCTAAAAACAATTGTGGTAACAGTTGTCAAAACCATAGGGAATGTCCCTCCTTATGGAGGTAAAAGCTTGTCCATGTAATGCAAGAGGGCTTTGCCATAGCCTAAGATAACTATATTTTGTTGTCAGTTTTAAGAATTAAGTAAACAACTAAAAGAAGAATGCTTTTTAACTCCTAAATAAAGTTTCTACAAAGAGTCAAAAAATGTCGAAACCTAAAACTTGCAACTCCCAATTGCCCTGAATGCGCCCTTAGAAGATGTTTATCAGACACTTTTGTTTGTCCCATGCTAGGGCATTATGAGTCTGTGGAGAATTTGACCTATCCTAATTCCTATGGCAGTCTTAGCTAAACTTAAAAAAAAACAGTTTCAATGTGATTTTTTTCTTATAAAGTGAGCTATAGTAAAATACTTCAGTTTGCTAAGAAAGATGTCTAGAATATTTCATTTTTGAAGATTTGATATAACTTTTCTTATTAAGAAAAGAAAAGAAAAAAAAAGATGTCTAGAACTTTTCAGGGGCTCTACAACTCCCTTGGTCTTTTTATTATGTTGGTCATCCAATACACTGCCTGATTGACTTTTGCAAGCTAGTCCATAACATAGAAATGTGCAAAAAGCTTTGCTTTCGATTACACTAGACTCAGCATTGCCAAGTGGAATATGTAAAAGCACTATAAGATCATCTATAAGCTGTTGCAAATGTACCCCAATAGGTAGAGAGGGTCATGGTTTATCAGACAGCTCCATCAAACGTACATCCGTCTATCCATCCATCAACAGTGGATCCCATCCAAGTGATTCAACTCTCACTCTACGTAGTTCTCTCCCATATCACCTCCTTTTATTAATACCTTCGTGCAGTATAAGGTCAAGGAGAACCAATTGTTTTTAGAAGACAAAACCTAAGTACATTTTAGGTCCTTCACGATAATATCTGAAACCCTAGCTTGGATTTTGATGAAACCAATTCTTTCTTTATCTTTCTCCCTTCTAATGTAACCAGAACTTTGGCCCATTTCTAAAAATCAATATGTAGCATAGACACCCTCTTTATCTGTATATGAATATTCCGCAAAATATTTCCTATGAAAGAGAAAGAATCAACCATTCTTAAATGAGCTACCTTGCCAGTAGGCTTTTGAAGTTTACTGCCTTAGGAGAGGATCAATTCTCCTTGGTTATAAAAGTGAATAATCATGATCAGGTTCAACACTATCCAGTGGTTTTCTGGTGGGTTGACCAATGAAGAGTCGTTAGGGTTCCTACCAAGTCTGGTTTAGAGTACTTGGGGTCTTTTTGCCATTTGGAGTTACCTGTTTACCACTCCCTGTCATTGGTTGGTAAGAAGTAAAAACTTGTGTCTTGGTCGAGTCGTAGAATTTTGTGAGCTTCTGTTGGGTGCTTTGAAGCTTGTTGTTGTTCCCAAAAGGCATAATTCTCAAGTCACTTTGATGTAGAGTATGGAAGTTTGATGATAGGATGAAGGGGCTCTAAAGGTCTAGCTAGTGCGCTCATTTGGCTGCTGCTTGTTTATCCCCTTCTTTGCTCCTCGTTATTGTGTCTGTTTTCCCTCTCTTTTTGATTGTGGCTTTTTTTTGGGAGTGGTTTTAACAATCCCTCTATAGTCTCACTTTTTTTCCCTTATGTCAGAGACCCAAGTCAGAACTTTAGATTAATTGCTTTGGCGAGCAAAAATTGCTTTGTTTGTATCGAAACTTCTGATGTAGCAAATTAGTAATGGAGTGTTTTTTTTGTTTTTTGTTTTTTTATTGAAGTAGTTTCTGGTCATGTCTTGCTATGTGCTATTCACTAAATACATAAATACTCCATGTCTACAAAGAGCTTTTTAGAACTACATCCGTGAAAGGTCTATAGAGAACTTTATGTTCTTATTGGTTTTTGAAGTTCCACATTTGGTTTACGAAAATTGTGGAAGAAATATTGAGACTAGTTGTCTTATATTTGTCACTGGTGTTTTTAGTGTTGTCTTGTTTTGCTTTCTAATACTGAAGTGTTGCAGGAATTTTGTGCTGAATTAAGGCAAAAACGTGTTAGGCCTTCGAATTATCAATGGCAACATTCATTTTCTACTGCATGTGAAGGTCACAAAATCAGCACAAAGAAGCACTCTTGCGCAAGTTGTTCATTAATTTGCTTGACAATGAAATTTAAAAGGGGAATTAGGTTTCTGTGATAAAGGTAGACTACTTCTAGATTAGTTTCTTGTTTGCTTGGAGTATGCTGATATTGGGTCTTACATTTGGATATAGTCAGGAGCACAATGTGTATAGTATCAAGATGCTGGTGGAGTTTGCATTACCTGACTGACATTTGTGATTGTTAACTTTCAGGAACATTAAGATATCTACTCGAGTTTGTTTTGGATCTCTGCTTTGGAGCTTGTATGTAACTTCCTAATGTAATCATTAAGACCTCCTCAGCAACGCGAATGGTGTTTCGTAGTCTCTTCTCTTGATGTATGAACTGTTGAAATTGAGTTGCATGATTTCTAGCTAAACGCCCAATTGTTTCTGCTCTATTACTGTACACATAATTTGCTGTGCTAATAAGCTAGTAAGACTCGTTCCAAGGCCTCGCATGTCACAAAATAGCAACAAATCTGAGAATGGGTCAAACTCATCTTTCTTTGTTCCTCTGGATAAGGTTGTGTATATAAGAGCAGTCAAATAGATCTTGACGTGTTTAGTTCCGTTTCGGTTTCAAAATATATAAATTTGATATAAAGTCAAAGATAATTACTTTTTAAGACAAATTGGTGTAATAATATGTTAGATTCAAGTTGTTCATGTCGTGTTCTTTATTAAAAGTTAAGAGGACATTTCTAAAATGACTTTACCCATAAGGGAAAAATCACAACAAGTATTATCTCACTAAATGGTGGAACACTCAAAATGAACTTGAAAATGAGTTGTTTGATATTGTTCCTAGTAACCAAACAACGAGAAATAAAAACAGCGGGAAAATTAGTAGAAATGACATTTTCAATTATAATAATATTTTGGTCCTAATCAAACAGAGTCAAGATACTATTCTAATTAAAAATGCCATTCCTACTAGTTTTTTCGCTGTTTTTATTTCTCGTTGTTTTTTTTTTGGTCTTTGCCAAGGGTATTCACTGTCGATCACAGTGACTAACTCTCTCGCCCCAACTGTTTTTATTTCTCGTTGTTTGGTTACTAAGAACAATATTTTTCCTTGGAAAATTACTTTCCTTTGGTTTTACTAAAATAACTGTCTAGAAATAGTGTTTTAGAAAACTATTTTTATGTTTTGACTTATATGAATTCTGAAAATTGGGATCAGTCAATCCCTTATAAATTACTACAAAAAATGACTAGAGATTCGTGAGTTAATACTAGAACATCCGTGATTCAAAAAAAGAAAAAAGTAATCAAAGATTCTAACTTTTTTTTTTTTTTTTTTTTTTTTTTTTTTTTCTACAAGAATGCATGCAATAGTCTGCAAACCACACGCGCCACGTTAGCCAACTTATTTTTGATGAGCCGACGGACTCAAGTAGAGGAGAAGACCCTTCCTACAAAGAAAGGCAGAGGAGATTTTTATTCTCCCGACATAGATAAGAATTTGAATCTCTAACTAATGGGTTATAAGAATGGAGCACTTACAACTTATGCTCCCACCACATCCTCAATGAAAGATTCTAATTAGTTTGATTGTACAGCTTACTATCCTGACATCTAATCCAATATTTTATGAACAAAAAAATTCAAGTGCCTACAAGTATTACAGATACCTCTATCTACTTCCTAAAGTAAATGGTCCTGCAACGAAATTCAGCAACAAATCAGTGTACTTACTTAGACAAGTACAAGTTGTACCCCCTGAGCAACAGACTCTAAATAGAAAACCACCAAACCAATGCAAAATGCTGGAGGTCACACAAAATCCACAGCCAAGCCTTAGAACAACTAGACTTTGCATTTGGACAAATGCAATACTTCCAACAGATTCACCATAGTAGAAGTAGCACGTAGAAGACGTCAAAAGCAGCTAAGAAAACATAAACATTCAACAACACACGTAACAGGGCAGTTTCTGTTTTTCTTGAAGAAATTCTTAAGCCACAACTTCGGATGATCATTGTTTTTAGCAAGGAAGGCCTTAGAGAGCATATCACGCTCAACAAAATAGTCGAAGGTGGAAGCGAGGGAAGTCTCATCAATCCCGCTGATCTTCATAATCTCTTCATAGAGCTTGTTGACGTCTAAATGTCTAATTGATTTCCGGTGAAATTTTGGAGTGCAACTACGATTTCCCCAAGTTGGCTTGAAAATCCTTAAAGTTCAAGGTTTTCCTTTTCTGCTCGGGACATATTATGATGGGTGGCCTTGGTTGTGAAGACGTCTTGCCCTCAGATTTGTCGTGACCCCTTCCAAATCAGTCTTGTTGCTACTTTTACTTGGCTCTATGATAAAAAAAAGAAAAATCAATGTCGTTGAAGGACTTCGCAAAGTCCCTTTAGCCATGTCCTTGACAACCACAACGGTCATCTCGTCATACAAATCAAGCTTCTTGTTCGAGTATTTTTCAAGAATAGCTGCATAAAACAAAAGCAAATAGACGACAGAGCAGCCCAATATAAAAAACAGTAAGGCAATTCAGCAAATAACAAAGCACTAAGTAATGGATGTATCCTGTGCATTTTCGGTATAATGAAGATTTTACGACAGAATCATGTCAGTGTGAAACTCATCTGACACATCGACTAGTCACAGGAGAAAAGAATGTTACTCAACTACTGTGGATCCATGGATGTTAACTAGCTCAAGTAGGCACAAAGCAACAAAGCAGCAATGTGCCAAAACCAGATAAGGCTGAGGGAAACCAAACAGACCAAAAGGACTGACCATGACATGTTATAGTACACTGTACAAAACCAGATAGCTGATTAACAATCTTACTTGAATGCTAACTATGAGCACTACCAAATTCAAGAAACCAGCACATTTCCTAATTTCTAAAAAAATCGCACCACGGGAACAGAAATCATTCAGTTCAGCTATTTCACATGAACATCATAGAAATCATGGTGGATTGGTGGTCATCTATGGCAGAATTTTTTTTTACTGTTTTCTCCAAATGAAACAGACCAGAGTAGGAAACAAACACTTCAATAATATGGCAGCAGCAACAGAACAGCAACAGAACAAGTACAGCAAACAGCAGTAACAATATTACCAAGAATAACCTTGACATATTCCTGAAACACCTCATGATCTACAGACTTCCCTCGCAAAAAAAATTCTTTTGCACAACATTTAATCTTCTACCTTTGTTATTTGTTTAGTTTACCTTACGCAAACACCTCAATGTTTCATTTGGAAGCAATAACATAACATTCAGGGTCCAAAACAGTTCAATATATAACATATAAGTGCCGCCCAAGGACTCCAAATTGTCTTGCTAGCACATCTACCTGGAAGTTCACAAACACAAATGTCAGTTGGGATGCCTTCTGCCACCTTAAGTGCAACTCTGAATGACAGGGCAAAGCCAAAAGGAATTCATCGTCATCTCAGAACACATCTTTATATATACAAGAGGATCAAATGTATGCAAACACTTGAAGCTCTGAGGTGAAGTAGTGAATACCATTATCTGATAAACCTAATTCCCCTTTTAAGTTTCATTGCCAGGTAACCCATGTCCCTTAGTGAAGGGCTAGCCCCAGCGCGCTTCCTTGTGCTGATTTTGTGAGCTTGATAGGCCATAAAATATGGTGGTTTCATGTCCTTTACTGAAGGACTAGCCCCAGAGTGCTTCATTGTTGGGATTTGATAAATTTGGTGCGAGACTGTAGAGTATGATCTTGACGTGCCCGTTTGTGAAGACAGGTCCCAGAGGGCCTCCATGTTCCAAGTTTAGAAACTTGAGAGGCTATAAAATATGATTGTATCCCTTGAGCGTTGGAAGGCCTACTAGTCGATAACGAAGTGGAGCAAACCCCTGCAACTCTTCAAGGTTAGAAAGCTAAACAAGACAACAATACAGTGTGACAAGAAACAAAACTGGTTCTATATTAAGAAAAGTGGTGGGGGTGATGTAGAACTTCAACAAGCAGGAAACATTTATAAACTGCTTCTTTAGTAGAATCACTATTAGCCTTTCAAGGACGCACTTCGCAAATTTGTTTGCAGGATTCACAAGACTATATATGCCGAATTCTGGTGGATGGCACCATACTCAAATATGGTAACATAAACCTCTTCAATAAGTAACAATATAATCAGTTAATGGTTAAGAAATTAACAAGCAGAAAGTTTTAAGTCAAAATTTTTGAATCAGAGCAGATTACAGAGTGTTAAAACCAGTATGAATAACTCAGACAGATTGTTAAAAGCAGTACTGCTACCCACCCATCCAACCGAAAGGAATAAAAATCATTTACAAAACAAGCAAGACCAAAAGAAGGGATAAAAAAGAGGATCAGCATAAAAATATTTTGAAGAATTACTAATCCTTTTCGAGGATTAAAAACAACATGCTTTAAAACAATCCTACAAACACTTGCACAAGATTCGATAAAACTACCACAGCAGAAGCCTACACTTCTATCAACCAAAGAGAATGAGTGAGACCTTCCTCAATGGAAAAATGGTTTCTAAAATTACTTCAAATTACCTCAACTAGCTACCTCGAAATCATTTTTTTGATTACACTAGATCCGTCAAAATTTGATGATGCATGTTAAAACCCAAACATATATCATTTTTTTGATTACAGAGGGGAACCCTTACTCTCTTAGTCTCTTACAAATAGAAGAAAAGAATACAGTAACACTAGATAACAGCAGCACTGCGAGTCACAGTTATCCCTCTTACCTTCGCCATTGGAGGGTACACAGCATCTTCACTCATTTGAAACTCTTCTAAGGAGTTAGCCTTTTCAATACCTGCTCGACAAGCAATTCAGGTGTGTGGGAAAGAAGAGTCAAACACCCCATTGATTTTGCTTTCATCTGCTTAAGATGTTTAACATTTTTGACAATTTTTTCTTATCCTCCAAACATTAATTGAGAAGACCAGAAAAAAAAAATTACCAAGCCTTTCACATATAGATCTCATCACCTCGGGTTCCAAACTGCAGAGTGAAGACAATAAGCAGAATGAAGTCAATTCAGGGAAAATGGGGGGGGGGGGGGGGGAGACATGAAAGGGGGTGAGAAAACATATTCAGGAGCCTTGATTCTCTTGGTACGTTGCAGGAATGCTAAATGCTACAGCCAGTGAGGTTAGTCAGAAGCTTAAGTTTGAGTGGGGGGGGGGGGGGGGAGAACCAAGTTGCCGGGAGACGTTTGGCTGCAGGATCAATGCTTAGCTGACATGTTCCCGAGATTGTTCATATTTAGCACAAAAATGGCATGCAGGTATGCAATGGTGATACTTGACAGTTGACACTGGATATTATCCTACAGATCAACTTTGAGAAACTGGGAATTAAGTTGAACATTACAATAAGTTGCTGGGCCTCTTTGGACCTGTTAGGCTGAACATCAACACATAGGATGCTCTGATCTGGAAATTTTTGACGTTAATAGAGAGACTTCACTTTGAAGAAGTGCTATAATTTGTTAACATAATCTGATGAAGGATGGGATCTGGAAAAACTAATCTAAAAGGACTCATGTACTCAGCAAAGGACAGATATTTTGCTGGCAGTTATTAAAAGATAGAATAGCTACAAAGAGGCGCCCCTAGATAATGATCATATGATCTGTCCCCCTAGTAATCTTCATTTTGAAAGCACACGGCATTCCTTCGGGACTGTTCCATTACTCAACAATTCTGGTACTGGATGCATAGCTGGTGGGGGATCCGTTGGTGTATCCCAACAGGCTTACACAGTTACACCGTTTACGTAGTTTACGATCTCAATGACAATATTTTATCACAAAACTCCAACAGTATGCGGCTCTATGTTTTTTTTTTTAACTCTATTGTTGTTCGCGTTGATTACTCGTAATCAACAATGCTTTCAGCAGCAGTTCTTGATACTCCAGGAAATTTTCGACTCCTAGTAAAGCTAAGGTCTTGATGGTGGATGCAAGCTTTTGCAGCTGTTGAAACAGAAGGGCCGCACAACTGTTTTAACTTTCCTTCTACTGCTCTGTCAGCAGATATGAAAATAGAAACAACTAAGCTGAATCATGATGATCACACACGGAAACCACCTTAAGAAGTCCGGATTGCACTCAACACTGACTGATCAGCTAATGGGAAACCAAGGCCTACAAGGTGTGAAGGCACTATTTAGCTGCTTTCACATTCATCATATTATTAGGTAGCACAACTCAGAGGCAGATGTTCTTGTCAAAAAGTGTGTAGAAGGTAGGAAGATTGTATGCCTGGGTTTAGAATACCCATACCTATAAACATCAGAAAAGTCCACATCCTCAAGCATCACTTTGAACCCAGCTTTCTGAATCCGAACAGCAATTTCAAATATCGCTTCTTCTATAGGAACCTGAAGAATAAGATACGAATGTTTGAATATGACAATAAATAGAACATACTTGAAAAAGGAAAAACTTAGTGAAATAATCTAAATTGGCCATTTTACAGTGACATTCCAGACAAAGAAAATCCTAAATCCCCGGCAATGAGATTCATTCTAGACCTGCATATGTTCAAACCAATATGAGGCTGTGCCTTTGATTCCACCAGAAATATCAAAATGTACAATAAAAGAAATAAATAAATAGGAAAAACCTTAAAGAAAAGCTGATCCAAGGCAATGCCCTAAGCGTTAAAAAAAGGCTTTCTCAGCATACATATATGTGATGTAAATTACATGATCTATGTGCGCATGTGTGCACGGCTCTATATGTGATGAGTTTTAGGGGTCAAAAGGTAGCACATTTTGGCTTGTTTGTCAATCAAGATATTATTTTGAATGTATATCATTACCAGAGAACACACTGGCAATGGCAATGGCACAGAGCACACAGCACACAGCACAGAAACTGAATATATTACGTTGGGAAATCCATCTTAGAAGTATTATTGAAAAGGGCCCAAATATCTAATGTCTTGTCATTTTTTTCCTAGCAAAACAAATCAGAAACAAAAAAGAAATACTAGTTTGGAAAAGGAAAAATTGCTCATCAATATCACTCAACATACATTTTCCTGCAGTGACTTATAATACTCGCTCAAAGCATCACCAGCCTTCTCAAAAATTTGAAGCAATCCAGCTACACATACACTTGTAGCAACACATTGACCATGGATAGCAGGTGAAACCATCTCCCACCCACTTATGTGCTCCTTGAATAGCTGGCCTACATATCAACAAGGATTTGTATATGAACAGATTATACGCGTCAACACCAAAACAGGTGCAATGCAATCAAAACCAACAAAGATCTCTTAAAAGACCTGCAATAGGTGTAGTAATCCTTTCATGAGCCACAAGAAGCAGGCCTGCCAACGCCTTGAGCTCCCCGCTGGCACATGGACAAAGCAACTCTGTCGACTGAATTTGTGTATTCAGCAACCAACCGTATACACTCCAACACTTCTTTCTACAGGTGAGCACACTTTATTTAGATATGCAAATATTGCTCATAGAAAGTAATCTAACACAATAACTACATATTTTTCATCAAAATAATATATTGTGTGTAGGCCGCATTTCCAGATGTGTCTTTTTAGTTGGGGGTTATTGCCACTTAAGTCTTTAAAAGTTTAAACCTAGCGAGCTCCTGCAACAACTGAGTCTTTAAAAACATGATACGCATGTACTTATGCCCATAACCCGCCCCTCCGCTAAAAATCTCCGACCAATTTGAATTTCAGGAAAACGCTATTTTAATTCCCATTTCTCGTCTGGCGGGATTGCATCATCTTCATGCAAAGCACTAGAGAGACCAAAGGAATTTGCCTCCCCAAAACAGGGGTTGGGGGTTAAATGCCCGCCAAAACAAACAAGTAACGGAGAAAATGTTCAGTAAAAAACATCTTAAATTCCTGCAATACAAATCAAAATTTTAATTTGGCCAGATAATTGAAACGAAGGGGCGAGCTATGGGCTTAAGTGCACGAGCTTTGTTTTTGCAGATTCAGTTGTAAAACAAAAGTTTAAAGACTTAAATGGCAATGACCCTATAATAAAAAGACGCATCTGAAATGTGACCGCAATTAAGTATAATCTTAAATTCTAAACAGGAAGACGTGATAACTTACCGATTCAGGTAAGCAATGTAAAATCAAGAGCTTGATCAGAGATTGTCCAGGAGACCACTTAGACAAGTGCTGATTAGATCTGGAACATGAAGCAAGGGAATTAAGGAACAAATTGGAGTACAATAAAGTGAAGAAACTAGCTCATCCAAAAACCTGAGGGGGTAGTTCAGTTGGTAATGCCTTTGAGATCTATTCCAGAGGTCCCAAGTCCGAGTCCCCTTAAGGCCAGTGGAGGTTTTCCTGGTCGTTAACTTTAGGGCTCATGGTAATAGTTCAAGCAAAAAAAGCTTGGATACCCATGTTATCTAAAAATAATAATAATAAAACTCATATCCAAAAGGCTAGAAAGTGAGAATTAAGGTGCCAAACACACTGTATAATATAATTAGGCAGCATACATACTGCAAATCTTCAAGTAGTACATGAATGTGAAGAAAACCACCCTTGAAGGTTTGAATCACAACTCCACTAACATCACACTCCTTGAGTAAAAGCTCTATCACTTCAGGGTAACAAAGATTGGCAAATGCGAATAATAGCGTTGTGGTTCCTTTACTTTTCACATCTTCATGACCCACGCGGCCACGCCTGGTGGATGCGCTCCCAACTCCCCTCTCAACAAAGCAATGGTACAATTCTTTGCGCTCTCATATATGCAGTAGCCCAACAACTCCAGATGATAGCAAGGGCGTAGACCAATCTCTGCAATGTAGTTCTTGAATCCTTCTACATCATCTTTTACCAGGAACCCCGTCAACCTCTCTTCAAAGTCCTCAATATCCTCAAAGTAAAGGTAGAATGATATCATGATAATAGTCTTTGTGACCTAAAGGATATTAACAACATGAGTGTACATCTAAATAATTTCATTTGTCCAAAAATAAAAAAACTGTATTAGTGATCAATTTATATTAGGTTGAATTATGGTATCAAACAGAAATTAGAGATTTTTCTGATTCAATTCCAAAGTCTTCAAATTTCAACACTATATCATTACAATTCAATGCTAATTACACTATCTGTTATCTGTACAATCCCACCTCGCAAATTTCTAAACGCAATCCTAAACAGAATTGAGTATAGTTGATTAAACACTACTCCTCAAATTACACCCATGTTCAAATGATAAAAAACCAAAATGCAGAATCATAATATAAAGCATTACAGCAACATGTAAAAAGATTGCAAATTGTTACAGAACCATAAAAAGATAAGCAGAATTAAAACTAATTAGAGAACAAACCTGGGGTTAACGTTCTTCTCAATATTTCTGGGTTAGCAGCATCGTGTTATAGGGTTATATTGGAATGCCAAGCAAAACTAAAAATAAAAAAAAAAGAAAAAAAAAAAAGAAAAAAAAAAAAAAGCATAAGCCCAAATGTGTAGTATTATTTCCTTCCCAGGCCCACCATTTAAAAGAGAGACACCGTGTGACTAACCTTCTCCATAACAGTTCTTTGCTGGGTAAACATCGTGTACAAAGTAATGATGGCGTTTGACGTTATAACGCATCAGACAACTTGGCCAATGACATCCTACAAAAATGCTAGTATTACTCAGCAGTCAGCACCCATTTATCTTTATTCATGCACTGGTAAGGGTGCATCCTATTGGGGTTGAGGAGTTAGCAGAGATGGCAAGCTTCTCACTCGAATTACCAGAAATCTGAATTCCAGTCTCCCCATGCATTATCACTAGTGAGGATCTCCTCCCTACTAGTTGGCTCCTTACCAATTAAAAAAAAAAGAGGTGCATCTTATTGGCCAATAATATTCTACATATGATCATATTATTTGTCATGAAAAAATCATGAATGTTAGTAAGTTATTAAGTAGTGAGTATGTGGCTTCCACATACCATACCCGCCATGTCTTGGTCGTTTTGAAAACTCCTATATTTAGCGGGATATTGCGTATCGGCAAATTCAAAACCCTTTACGTAACAGTCATTACGTATTGTAACAGCCATTATTTAATACCATGAGCATAACTGGGCTATAACTAGCTCCCTTTTGGAAGAACTTGTTGTCTTGTGGATGTATTTTTTGACTATGCTTTAATATATACGTACTTTCTCTTTAGTTAAAACAATTGTGGTAACTGTTATCAAAACTCAACCATAGGGACTGTCTTAGTGTCCTGCCTTATAGAGGTAAAATCTTAGCTTGTCCATGTAATGCAAGAGAAGAGAGAGGAGAGAGATAGACATTAAAATTAGTGTAAGTTACACTTGGTGTATGGCAATCAGTTTCCAAAATATTGAGACTAGTTGTCTTATAATTGTCAGTGCAGACAGTGCTGGTGCGCACAATGTTATCTTGTTTTGCTTTCTAATACTGAAGTGTTGCAGGAGTTTTTTGTTGGACCTTTTTGGGAAAAATCTAATATGCCTTCGAACTATCAACGGACACAACCATTTTCTACTACATGTCAAGGTCACAAAATCAGCACAAGGAAGCATTGTAGTGCAAGTCGTTCATGGTTCATGTCCCTAGCATTTTTGAGGCCCTAGGGAGAATAAAAATTGAGGGCCCCTATGTAAAGATGAAAAAGGTTGTCACGATACGAAACTCCATCCCGACTCGTTTTTTCTGGGTTCTAACATAATTTTCTCAACCCGAAACCGCTTACAATTCAGGAAAATAAACTTAAAATGGCTGGATTTGACCCAAAAATTAACCTGTAACCGACCTAATCTGCCGGGCCTACTCGTTTACCAGGTCTATCAGTAGGGTATCAATAACCTATTTACTTGAACTAGGGTAGGTATATCATGGTAATGCATCCCATATATGTGTCAATAAAGACGCGAGTTCAAGTCTCATATCTGTCAAATACGGAGATACACGTAATTTTTTGTCTTTGTATACTTGGTAAGTATATTTATAAACGTTTTCCTATTGCTCTTTAACCCCAGGGAAACTCCGAATATAGGCCTAGATCGTTTGTAGACTTTGGATCTTAGCTCCCAAAAAGTTTGTGGATCGGAATGCTCCAAAAACTTTAGACAAATAGTTTTTTATTGGGCTAGTATTTGTATTGCCTTAAAAAGCTATAATTAAGAATAGATAAATAAAAATTACAAAAAAAATGAGGCTCCGTAGATTTGAACCTGGGTAAGGAAGGTAAAGGCAAGAGTCCCTCAAATTCACGCAATGCCACTGAACCAGAACAAGTTCTCTATTCTTCAATTGCAGCTTTTGTTATATAATAAAACTTTCTTTGATTTTTGGGCCCCCTTCAACCATGGGTCCTGGGCGGTCGCACCTGCGGCCTATGCCCAGAAACGACCCTGTGTTCAACAAGGGATATGGCTTGCCTGCAATGAGACTTAGAAGGGAAATTAAGTTTCTGTGATAAAGGTATACAGTATTTCAGCACGCATTTAGTTTCTTGTTTGTTTGAGATTGGGTCTTACATTTGGACATGTTCAGGTTCCCACAATGGGGGGGGGGGGGGAGGAAGGCTTAATATGCTTTAATGTTCCTCTTCAGACCGAGGACAACACAACTCAAAAGACCACTTGCAGTGGGCTGCGAGAGAAGTGGACACAGACTTGCAATCACCCTTGTTAAACCTGTCAAGAACTTTTTCAACATATTTCTTTTTTGACTAGCACAACCTCCCAACTTGACGATCTCTGTGTATCTACATGCCATTAATCTTTTCACCGTACCGTGGTCCTTCATCTCAAACTTAGAACTAAGTTTAGATTTCAACTCGTTGATCAATGACTTATCCTTGTAGGCAATCAACATATTACAACAAGTAAATGAAGGAACCATTGGATAAGTGATTAAAGCAAATACAGTTATCATAGTAACTTCTAGTATAACCTTGCTCAATAATGAAGGAGTCAAATTTCAAATACCATTGTCTGCGAGCTTGTTAGGCCATATAAAGATTTCTTCAAACGACATACACATTTTTCATTGTCAGGAACAACAAACTCCACGGGTTGTTTGATGTAGATTTCTTCTTCCAACTCTCCGTGAAGAAAAACGGGTTTCACATAAAGTTGCTCTAACTCAAGGTCATACAATGCAATAAAAGCAAGTAGCGCTCTGATAGAAGTATGACAAACACTGGGAGAGAAAACGTCATTATAATCAATATCTTCCGATTGATTAAAGCTTTGGACAACAAGGCGTATTTTTCATCTTGCGTCTTCTACCCCGGCCCACGTATAACATCTTTCCACTTTGAGATCCACTTGCAGTTTAATGGATGTCGGCTTTTAGGAAGCTCAACCACATCCCAAGTACGATTCATGTAGAGAATCTCGATCTTTTCAAGCATAGCTACCAGCCCACTGAGATGAGTTTGGAGAAGAGAAGGCTTCAGAGTATGTAGAAGGTTCAACACTTTCTGAGGTCTCTTGTGCAACTGCAAGTGTATAAGCAAAAAAGTTGTCATCACCATCGAATCTAGCAGGTTTTCCCATCTAGGTCGATCACCGACAAGTAAATGATCATCTGGCTGCTGTTGGATAGGGCTAGTGCCTAGTAGCATTAGGATCTTCCTCCTCATCGTGGATTTCAATGTTAGATTGTAGATTAGAGTAGGAAGCATCATCAGTGTTTGGAGCCTCGACTCTCAGCTCAAACTCCACCTTCTCGCCAATACCGTCCTGAGTAGTTGTACCGGGCGAGTAAACAACAGAATCTCTCCCAGACGATAACGATGCATTTTCATTGAAAGTTACCTCTCTTAAGATTAACTTCCGATATTTGGGATTAGTGCACAACATATAGTACCTTTAGACTCAAAAGCATGACGAACGAAAATACAATTGGCAGCTCTATGGGCTAACTTGTCATCGTTAACATGAGCATAAGAAGGACATCAAAAAATTCTTAAATTAAAATAATCAATTGGATTACTTAACCAAACTTCTTCTGAGATATTGAGATTAAGAGATGAATATGGAGACCGGTTGACCAAATAACAAGTTGTAGAACATGCGTCGACCCAAAATTTATGTGCAATGCCATAAATCGTCATTACAGAGCATACAACGAGCTCTCTCCAAAAGGATTCTATTCATGCTATTTGCAATCTGATTTTGTTGTGTCTTAGTAACAATGGTCTTATACCTTGAATACCATGATTAGCGCAAAATTCATACTCCCAAAATTCTAAACCATTATCAGTTCTAAGCGTCTTCAGCTTTCTCCTACTCTGAACTCCATATCTTGCAAGAAAATCTGCTAACTTATTATTTTTCAGAAACACAAATTTAATCTATTAATCTTTCAATGCTTCTAACAAATGCATTATTTCTTAATTTTTTTAACAATTAAAACACTCAAAAAATTTACTCTACAATTATTATTTTAAAAAATACCAACTAATGAATAGTCGCAATAAAACTATACTGTCTTTCTCCGATTATAATAGCATAGTAAAGAGTTTATTTGAAAATAAAAGTTTTTCTTTTCAAAATGTTATCAAATTCAACCTGAAAATTCTCATGATTTAACACATATATACAAACAAATATTATGAGACTAACAACTCACAAGTAATATATAATATACAATTAAGATAAAATTATTCAAAATTATGTAAGCGTACCATTCATAATTGAACAATGAGCTCGACAATTGTTGCATGTAGTTGAAATTAACTGTGCTAAATTACATGAAAAACAATTGATTTAAATAGTAACATAGCATAACCCAACCCGACTTAGAATGCTTTAATACTAACTTAATGCATAATTTTTTAAAAGAACTTTAACATGAAAAATACAAATATGGAAAAAAGGAAAATCTTCACTATGCCTCAGTGTAGGTTAGGTGAAACATAAAATATGCTTGAAAACAAAATAGGTTAGGTGAACTAGAAAATCTACTAAAAATCAGATAAAATATGCCTCAGTATTCTTGCAATTGACTTAATATCAACTGCATTTCGCTATGTAGGTAAGTTAATCTCTAAGTATTTGGAACGACTTTCAAGTAGTCTTTAACAACGAATATCATGTCCTTCAACTGCATTTCTTGAGCGAGTATATTTAACTTCCAAGCTTTTGGAAATACTACCAAGTTATCACTTATCAGAGACTTGAACGGAGTTGTTGTTGGTAATACAACTCCGATAGAAACTGAAGAAATGAACCTGTACAAAAACAAACATTATTTATTACATCATTAATAATAAACGACAATTTAAATTTATATGGGCAACTGAAAATCAGATAATCTATGTCAAGTGTTTAATTTATGACAGTAACAATTAATATATAAAATAACACTAAAATTAGATTATTGAAAATTATGTAAGAGGAGCTGTCATAATTGAGCATTGAGTTCGACCATTGGTGCATGTAGTAGAAATTAATTGTGTTACAATTACATTAAAAATAATTGACTTAAATAGTAACCTAACATAACACAACCTGACTTATAATGTTTTTAACATTAACTTTATGGCCTGTTTGGATAGGCTCATTTAATTTCAAATCTCCCATTTCATCCAAATTAGCTGTTTGGATAACCCAAAATTTGAAAAGCATGAATTGGACCAAATCCACCTCTATTTGAAAAAGGCCGGTGAGTGTCAATTCTAAATTTACTCATGTATACTTTCCATGGGTATAAACATGAAACTAGATGGAAAACTAGGTATGCCTGCAAAATCTGAAAGAGGGTAACATAAGCAGGGGCCATGATAAGTTGTATTTATTTTGCTGGTGTTGATGAGAGTATAAAAGTCAGCATTAAGAGTAAGACTGGATTCAGTAAAGGGTATTTACCTTTTAGATACCTTGGCCTGCCACTTTCCTCATGCAGGCTCACTAAGGTAGAGGAGAACTATATATCAATGACTCGAGCAACGGATGAATGGAGTTTGTTTAGAGACACTCTTGCTATAGAGATGTTTAATGAATACCAAGCTCAAAGAGCTCCTGTTGTTTAGGCTTTATTTGCTGGATTTTTTTGCTGTTTTTGGTTAGTATAGCTCGTTGTTTTTGGTCAGTATAGCTTGTTGTTTGGTTAGTAATATACATACTGCTACAATTAATTCTGTCACTTATTTGTTACTTTCATTATATAGTGCTGGTGCTTGATTGTTTGTTCTAAAATTGTTGTTGAAATTGGTTAATACATGCTGTATTACTAAGGGCACTTCTTTGTTCAGTTGATTGTTTTACAATGAGTAGTAGAAAGGGTAAAGAAGTGTTAAAACCAACACAATCGTCTAGAAAGAGAGCATATGTCTCCTGGAATGCAGAAATGGATGGAATTCTCGCTTCCGTTTTATATGACCAAATTGATCAAGGTAACAAAGGGGAGGGTGATTGGAAGCGCCAAGCCTACCAAGCGGTGGCTGATGAATTGAATTCGAAGTTGGGGCTGAATGTAAATGCTGATCATGCGAACAATAGGCTTGGTTTGTGGAAGAAACATTATACCAACATCACCGAAATCCGCAACACAACAAAATTTCTTTGGGATGAGGAGAAAAAGATGATGAACATAAGTAAAGAAGAACTCAGTGACTGGCTCGTGTATTGTGAGGTACAATTCACTCTACTTCTTTTGTGGCTTTGTACACTTGAATCAAGAGTTTTTGAGTACAATACACTGGTTGTTTTGTTGTTGCTATTTATGTCTGTTGCTGCTGTTATTTCTGTCTGGTGGTGGTTGTTGCTGCTCTTATTGAATCAACATGTTGCTGCATGCTGGCTGTTGGTGTTATTGCTTTCTGTTTGAGAAAAACAGTGGCTTTGTTTTCATTGCCATGAGCTTGTTTGATTCCCTGAAATTTTGAATATAACGATATGGATTACATAAGCTAGTTAGAATGGTGCAAGTTAGAAAAATATCTCTGTTTTGTATCACTCTTGGGCTTTGTATAAGAAACATATTTGGTTGGGAGTTCGGAGATCTCTTTGTATCTTAGTTTGTTTGTGCTTTGCTCATGTCATTTTTATAAGGCACATTATATGATCATTGAATGGCTAGGAGGTCCAAGAAGTATGTCAAATGCTTGTGATGTGCTCCTGTCATTTGAAGGAAAAGAAATGTACTTGTTGATGGTTTTGTGCAGTGCTTATGCTAGTCTGTTAGCTCATGACTGTATGTTGGTTCTACATGTTATGTTTCAATTGCTTACTGTAGTTGTTGATTTCGCAGGTGCTGCTTTTACAGGAAAACGAGTTTGCGAAGGCTTATCAGAACAAGGTAATTGAAAATTGGGATGATATATGTGTTCTAGTTGGCCCGGATAGAGCGACAAGTGAAGAGGCGGAGTAAGTGGAAGAATCAGCTTCAGCTATGGATTTAGAGCATGAAGGAGGGAGCACTACTAAGGATATGTCTACTTCTTCCGGGTCTAACAAGAAGGTGAAAAGAGATCGTTTGGTGGATGTTGTAGCTAGTTTTTCAGAATCCATTCAGCGGTACATTGAGAGTAAAATCCAACCTGCAAACCAAATTAGTGGCTACGAGATCCGTGCTGAACTTTCAAATATAGAAGGAATTTTCCTTCATTAGATTTTGAGAGGCATGAAGTATTTTCTGGGTTGCCCAAAAGAATTTCAAGCATTGAAAGACCTACCGATGGAAAGCAAGTTGAATTGGGTGTTGTTATGCCTCAATGATTCCTAGATATTATTGTATTTGATACTATCAATGTTTCGATTTTAAGTTGACAACAGGTTGCGGACAATAGGTTGCAAGTTGATACTATTGTATTTGATGGTGTTTGGATTCTAAGTTGATTATAAGCAAAGTAGAGTTGTAATTGATTTGCCCAACAATAGTTGAAATTCAAATTGTAGAATTGAAATTCCTTGTTTTGCCAAACAAGAAATTCATTTCAAATTTTTGAATTGAAATTCCTTGTTTTCCCAAACAAGAAATTCATATTTCAAATTTTGGAATTGAAATTTTTGGTTTTCCCAAACAATGAATTTGTATTTGAATTGCAAAATTTCAAATTCTTGAATCGAATTCAAGGTATTCAAATCAAATGGTGGAATCCAAACGTGCTCTTATGCATATTTATAAAAAAACATTAACATGAAAAATATAAAAATGGATAATCTATCTATATACTAATACTAAAAAGCTTTTAGAGAGAGAAAATGGATTAGCCATGTGTCAACTACTCATGAGTTTGGCCACGTGTCAAAAATTAAAAAAAAAAAAGAGAGTAAAGAATTTAGATCCCAAAATAGAGTGGCTCTATAAAAATAGATCAGTAACTAAAAAAACGTTTACCCATGATATAAAAAAAATTGAACTGATTCTTTAAAATAAAAACAGTTTAAAACAAAACAAAATCACATTTCCTCAATATAAGGAAATAAACCTTCAACTATTTTCAAATGCCTAATTTTAAGAAACTGTTTTAAGTGCTAGAGTAAGTATTTCTCCCATCTCTCCCATGATTTCTCTCCCCTCAATCGTTTATAGCCTATTTTCTTTACCTCTATTTTAGCTCTCTGATTCTTTTCTTTTGGTACTCTTTATTTAATGTTAATGCAATCTTAACGAATAAAATATTGCCATTGGGATTTTTCTTGAAGTGTATTTGTTTATATTTTTTATTTACTGTGGTAGATTACTTTAATGCTTATCAGGAATTCTTGATCCTCAAATGCCATATTTTTTTGTTGCTCCTCAGGTTTGAAACTTTCTGCTGGGACATCACAAATTATATGTTTCAGTTTGTTGAGGTGAGTTATGCTTTATAACCCTTTCAAGTTTAAGAGTAGTCCAAGTCTTATTTTGCAGAGACTCATTTTTAATTTTGAATACTAGCAGTCCTATAAATCCCAATTATATCCTAATATGTTGATTTGCAATTGCTCTGTTTTTTTTCATTGGCTTCTAATAAATTGTTCTTCATTGTTACATTTTTGGTAGGTTTTGCAACCCTTAGCTTGAAGCTATTGAAAGATTGTTGGAATGATTAGAGTAAGGTAAATATCCAATGAAACTGATTGAAAATGGCGATAACAATTCAATACTTCAAACTTATATCATCTGCTTTTTGATTAGTGGTTGTGTGAATTTCTTGGCAGATGCTTCATTGTGTTGTATTGAGAACAATTGTCTTTGAGCATGAGCGATGAAATATGTAAACATGTTTTTTAATTCCTTTCAGTAAAGGATCCTAAGTGTTAACATTTATTGTAATTTCTTTCTGTATGAATGTTTTTAACCTTAGAAAACTTCAGTTTACAATAATTATGGCATGGACGATGAGCCAAATTGGTTGCTCTCTCTACGCTTCTACCAGTAGTATGTATTACATACAATATCTTAGTATTTTCTTAGTAATATGTCTATGTTTTTATTTTTTACTTTTATGAATTAACTTACGTGATTATGGCCTCCATTGATGCCATTGAATGTTTTTTCAAATGCAATCAATGTAGTATATTGAGTCCAACTCTCTTTTTATCTTATCTGGTATATTTTTCTCTCTTTTCTTGGCTCTTTACTAAAACTTAAAAAAAAAAATAAGAAGAAAAAAAACAGGTTGCCTAGAGCAATAGAGGTGGCTGGATGTATTCGATGAGAAGATATACAATGCTTGCAGGAAATATCAGAAGGGAAAGTGGATAGAGGAGCTTCAAATGGTCGACCGAGCAAGGTTGAGGGAAAGTGGAGACGAAGTTTGGTTGCAAAAAAAAGTTTATTTCATAATGTACTGCCAGTATTCAGTGTGACACGCTTTTCCTTTTCATCACTTTACCTTTTTTAGCTGTGGAGTGAGTATATGAAAATTTGCAAGTTTAAATTTGTAATTAGGTGGATGATATCATTTCAGTTTGCAAATTTTACCAATTTTTTATTTTATTTTATATATGAATAGTCTAGATAAATAGTGCACATGTAGTTACAACGTGGATCTTCCATCCCCTATCCCATCGAAGTTTGCAATAGATAAATTATCTTTTTTTTAATGGCAAGTGTAATTGTTGTGAATGCTAACTTTTTTTTTTTTTTTTTTGAAGAGAAAGCCTTTTACTAGATATTAGAGTTTTTTTATTGTTCAAAACAAATGATTTCTGTTCATTAAATTTAGTTAATACCATGCAGTGCACGGATATGAAAACTAGAGGAGACCAACTATTATCGATTGCTCTTCGCTATGGAGGTAAGTTAACCTCCAAGTCCAACTGCAATTCACTGGAGAATCTTCAAGCTCTGTGAAATACAATCAAGTTATCCTTAATCACAAACATTTTCTTCCTCAGCATATTGATCTTTAAAACTTTTATATCCACTATTGATCTAAAGTTATAGCTCTGATAGTATAATCAGAGGCCTGAACAGAGTTGTTGTTGGTAATATAACTCCAATAGAAACTGAAAAAATGAACATGAAAAAAAACAATAATTATTCATTACATCGTTAAAAATAAACGACAATTTTACTATTTACTCATTAGCATATAAATAAATAAGGATTACATTTTTTTGTTTTTATCATCCGTAATCTTGGATATTAAATCAACACTAGTATGTGCCCCGTGCGATGTACGGGTTAACGTCAATATTAGTTGACCGATTTTAAAAGTAATGGTGGTCTTATTAAATTATTTTTACTTTATTCAAATGCAAATTATTTAAAAATGTGGTAATGGGTTCAAATCTCTTGGGGAGCACCGTGCGTTAGGAGGTGCCCTTTAGCCACGCTTGAAGAGGAAGGAAGTTCCTCTTTGACAAACCAAAAAAATAAAATAATTATTTTAAAATGTGTTATCTGCAAGTTGTCAAAGACGGTTTGAGTTCAAAAAAAAAAGTGGTTAGTGCTCCTAAGTAGGAACCTTTGAGTGCAATAATAGTACTATTATTAGACAATTCAAATATCATTTTTTTTATTTATTCTGATTCAAATACTTGTTAGTGAGATACCTTTGACTACACCATTAGATATCTAACCATCAATATATCCTTTTTTCTTTTTACCTTGTTCTTTTCCCTCATCGCATCATAAACATAGTCAATAATATTTTTCATAGGGGGAGACAACAATATGAGGGTTGATAGTCTTCTCATATGGTTATAGTTGAGAGAAATAATGGTAGTCATAGTGTGAATAAGATGAAAAATTTGAGCAAGGGGATGGCTGTAATTTGCTTCTCCCACTTTGTATTTCGTATCTCATTAGGACTATCAATTAGGATCTTAATGACAATGTTTATATTGATGGTTTAATACAAATAATAAATACTATTAAACCTTAGGGAGGGTGGATTCATACTTTATTATTACTCATTAGTCTCTTTTAATTGTGGGTCATAATGGATGACATGGATGCCAACTCAATAGACAACTCAGTTGCTATGTGTCGAGCTCTGGTTTAAAATCTGTGTTTTAAACTAATTACTTTTGATCCACGGGCGATGCCCCGGGTTAGTTTTTACTTTTAATATGTTGTCTATTCTTTTAGGTGTTATAATAGGTGTCTTATAATTATGTGATTAGGATCTTACTTTTCTGTCTTTTTTTAAAAAAAATAAAGTAAGTGAATGTTCTAATTAAAGAAGTTTTGATACTCAATTATTTATATGAGATACGTATCTCATTTTGAATAGGGCCGCACAATGTTATAACATTAAGTAAGATATGTATAGGACATACGTATCTCACTTTGAAGGGTTTTCCGAACCTGATCCAATGAAGTAAGAATTATAATTTTTATAGTTGGGTAACAAAAGTTATGTATTTTTATAACTTGAACAATATGATAATAATTATGTCGTTTTGTATTTATTAATTAAAGAAGTTTTGATA
This sequence comes from Tetragonia tetragonoides, assembly GCA_038025085.1. Classification (NCBI taxonomy): domain Eukaryota; kingdom Viridiplantae; phylum Streptophyta; class Magnoliopsida; order Caryophyllales; family Aizoaceae; genus Tetragonia; species Tetragonia tetragonoides. The sequence continues at coordinate 22,552,311 of CM076151.1, read as the reverse complement.
TTCAATTATTTATAGGAGATACGTATTTCATTTTGAATTTATCTATATGGCCGCACTGTGTTTTAATATTAAGTAAGATATGTATAGGACATACGTATGTCATTTTGAAAGATTTCCCGAACCTGATCCAATAAAGTAAGAATTATAATTTTTATAGTCGGGTAACAAAAGATATGTAACTTTATAACTTGAACAATATGATAATAATTATGTCGTTTGGTATTTATTAAGTCAAATAAATGCTTGACAGTTGACACACTTGTATGCACGGCTTACGTGGCATTACCATAGGAATTTGGGGTTGACGTGTCATCTCATGTGTCAATCTTGAATGTGCCACGTGGAAAGTCATAGGAGAGCCGCACTGTATTTTAATAGTTAGGTAATATGTATACCATTTATTTTCTTATATTTATTCCTTCCTTTGGTCAAATTATTATCTTTGAGGTCTCATACTCTTTATATACTCGTATTCTTAAAGATGGTTAATTTTATAGATATGAAAAAACATACGAGAGCTTATTAAAGGTGGTTAATTTTATAGATTACTATTTACTCATAATTGCGAAAGTTCACCATTATTATTACATTTATGTAATCGGTATGTATTCTTATAAGTTACTTTATTACTCTATATATATTGAATTAAAAGTGTTGGATCATACTCTATTTTCAATAAAATGAGCGAATAAAATAATAGTTTAAAGTATTTAATATATCGGTTTTGCTAATGACAACCCTTAGGGCTATCTTTAAGGTTCATTTATTGTCAATATTTGAACATATGAGCATTAAAATGTAACCAAATTCAATTAATATCATTAAATGTATTAAATAATACATATGCCAATTCACCATAAAACCTTTTCTCCCATTTACTTAACTAAAAAAACTCAAAATACAAATCAAATTGGAAAACTCCACAACTTCCTTGTCGTTAGCCCGTCACCATTCAACATAAACACTACAGTTATATTTTTCGACGAATTCCTCACCATTTCCGGCAGCCATATTTAAAGAAATTCCTAGAAGAAGATGGGTGGATTGATGGTGAAAAATCTTGGCGCAACAACCCTTTTGGACGGTGGACGGCAAATCTGGGCGACAGTGGTGGATAAATTCATCAATGGCAATGAACCACGGTTGTTATGCTTTTACCGGTGGATTGATGATTGTGATTATTGATGGTGAAACTAATGGACTCATGGGTTGAATTGTTGAGTTGCAATAGAGAGGAGAGAGAAAGAAAGAAGTGAGAAAAATGGTCATTGTAGTGAACCTCGATGACGGTGACAATGGCAGTAGATCAAGAAGAGGCAGAAATTTTTTTATGGGTGGCATGAGAAACAATGGAAGATGAGGGGTTGCCATTATTAAATGAGGGGGAGGGTAAGGTGGGTATTTAGAGTGTGAACATAAATAAAATTTGCCTTTAATATTAGATTTTTGATTTATTTCTTAATTTGTAATTAATGCTTAACGACAGCCCTCAGGGCTGTCATTAGCATTTGGCTTAATATATAAAATATCATTTACGAGTATATTAATATGAGCCCCTACATCGTACCACACGGGCTTTAAAACTAGTAGATTATAAGGGAAAATAAAAGAGAAAACCCAAAAAAACAAAAAAAAGAGAAAACCCAAAAAAACAAAAAAAAGAGAAAACCAAGCATTCAAAATAATAAATTGAAAGAGAAAACCAAGGGATAACGGTTAAAGCGTTAATGGGACGAAAAAGATAAAACCCTCATTGAAAAACCGGAGCTGTTACACCCCCAAATTGCGAGCAATATCTCCTTTGGTTTAGGTCAGTTATTCTTCATCTCACTACTATTCCCTTTTTCATTTCATTCATTCAACAAAATTCTCACACAAAATTTCATATTCCATATTTGACTGGTCTCTAACATTGACAGGTTTTTCTGTTTTATGAAATTAAATTGTTCGAGTAATAATTCGTTATATTCGATGCTCGTCAGAAGATTCTGCACCTCTTTAACCCGTTCTAAGAACAACCCACTTGCAATTCCATCTAAATTTCGCAATTTTAACTTAAACCCACAGAAAATTCTCAGAATTTCCACCCAAAATCACCCCAAATTGACCCTACAAAGCCCCAATTCTGTAAACCCAAGATTCATTTCATCAAATTCCCAAATGGGTGATGCTAGAAGACCCAGTTCAGTCCCAATTCCTGATATTAACAAAGCTGATAGGGGTGAACTCCTTCGAGCCCTCGAATCGTCGTTGGGTTCGTCGTTAAGCTGTGAGCCATTGGTGCCCCAACCAAACCCTATGATCATAGTGATTAGTGGGCCAAGTGGGGTGGGTAAAGATGCAGTGATTAAAAGATTGAGGGAGGTGAGAGAGAATATACATTTTGTTGTTACAGCCACTAGTAGGCCAATGAGACCTGGGGAGGTTGATGGGAAAGATTATTATTTTGTGACTAAAGAGGAGTTTTTGTCAATGGTGGAAAGGGATGATCTTTTGGAGCATGCTTTAGTGTATGGGGATTATAAGGGTATCCCAAAACAGCAAATTAGGGAGTTTATGGCTAGAGGGTGTGACATTGTGTTGAGGGTTGATATACAAGGGGCTGCTACATTGAGGAGGATTCTTGGGGATTCCGCTGTGTTTATATTTGTTGTGGCCGAGAGCGAGTTTGCAATGGTAAATAGGTTGGTTGGTAGGAAGACGGAGACCGCTGAGATGCTTCTTGTTAGGATTGCTACTGCTCGTGAGGAGGTGAAGCATGCTTGGAATTTTGATTATGTGGTTGTTAATGCTGATGGGCAGCTTGAGAAGGCAGTGAAGGTGGTGGAATCAATTATTGATGCAGAGAAGGCTAAAGTCAGACAAAAGCATGTTATGATATGATTGATGCAAGCTAACTATGTTTCACAATACCATTGTTCTTTGCGAGGTAAGGCTTTGATACGACTGCTGTAATTACTTGATGATGCTTTTATTTGCTTAGAATGGGTTAAACTTTGACCAATTATCAATTGTTTGTTCGCAATGTATATTCTGAAGGCGTGTCCTGTTCCAATGATGTCTAATACTCACAATTTAGTGGCTTCCCTGGTATGCGGTACTGATTTATTGGAAAAGGTTATGAATAATTTACTTAAATCGGAGAGCCTCCCCTAAACAAACGTGATAACATGAGTAGCTTGTGGCATTAAGATAGATTTTCATTCCTATGATTCATTCATTACCAAGGAGTAGTGTGAAAATTTGGTGGTAGAATGAGTGAGTAAGAAAATTACATAGCTGTTCTTTGAGATTGCTTGGAAACTTAAGCACTTCCATGTGGACATTTCCCTTACAAAATAACATACATATTCATCACCATTTCCATTAGTTTATGACCTCAAATCAGTTGGCCACTTGGCTTTAAGTCTAGCCAATGTAACTATGATCAGTCAATTGTTGCATTTTGCTGTTGATTAAGAAGTAGGGTTAGTGTTCTTGGATGGTGGCTACTGGTTAGGCCTTGATTTAGACTTTAGAGACTAGCACAATTCTCTTTAATGGCTATTGTCAGCATAGTTCTATATCTGACAGTAGTTCTACACCATCAGGAGCTAGAACCAATTCTTGATATTCTCGAATCTCATTGAGCCATTGGAGAAATTGAACTGATTTGTTGGCTTCTTTTATTCCACATTGTTTCGCATATAAGTTCAAACCCAAGTGATGCTACCTTTTAACTCTGGTTTATTTATTATTTATTTTTATTTTTATTTATATATCATGGTCTCCAAGCTTTGCTTGACTAGTCCCATGGGCCCTGAAGTTAACGACCAGGAAAATCTCCAGTGGGCCCTGAGGGGACTCGAACCTGGGACCTCAGAGAGGTCTTACCAGATGAGCTACCTTTGACTCTGGATTATTACTCCCATAGCTTGTCCATCGAGTTCCCAAATAGATGCTTTAAGCTCCCTATACCGGAGATGTTAATTTATCTCAGTCTTCCCATCTCTGTCCTCCCCCTCTTTCCTTTTCCACCCCACATTTACTCTAGTGTAAAGAGAGAAGAGATAGAGATCAAAACAAAAAAAGAAGTGTCTACTTATGTGTTATCCTCTCTCTTCCTTTGCTGTTGTTTTATTTTTTATTTTGTTGTGAGGGGTTAGGACACTTGGGAGGGGTTGTAATGGATGATATTCGCCATTTTGAGTGGTAGTTGTCTCCTTTTGAACCTTCTATGGATGTCCCCTATTACAACTGAACGCTGCATTCTGTCGTTGATTTGTTAAAACACATGGCATTTGATATTCCTATTGAGTATTTGGTTTCCTAGGGGATAGACACCATTCACCTCATAGGCTCATATCAACATGGCCCATATTTTATTCATCTGCTATATGACGCACATCTTGAGCTGACTATGCTGAGCCTTGTGCACTAGAGAGCCACTTTTACCAATTTATAGATGAATACAGAAGGGGTATCCAACAAAGAGTAGCTATTTGAGATGCAGTTTTTGGCCTGTTAACGTTTGATAGGGAAGACTTTCAAGCAATTGGCTATGGCTTTGCTATTGTTAAAGAGTACAGGAGTTTTGTCAAACGGATTTGTGGCATTTTGACTTGATTATAAGACAGTGTAGGTCATTTTCATTCTGATTTCTCATTTCTTCACCTTCTCCCCTTTCTCAATGTCATATCTTCTAGAGGTTATGTATAGCTTCTGAATTTTGGAATAGAAGGGTCTGTCTCACTCTTCTGCTAAACAATTTTGGATCTCCTAAAAGTTGGTGTTTGAGCTCATGCTTATAGTTTCTCTAAGAACTTGTTATTGATTTTCGTTGCAAACAAGTTAGGGCATGTTCTTTTCAATTGGTTTCCAGTTTTGACCAGTTCTCCCCAGTTTTGACCAGTTACTAGTTACAAAATACAGTTTCTCCCAGTTTTGTACAGTTTCTCCCAGTTTTGTCCAGTTTCTCCCAGTTTGACCCAGTTTTGCCCTGTTTCTCCCAGTTTTAATATTTATACATATTAAACAACGTATTTAAATATACAATATGTTATATCAAAATATAAAAATAAATATTTGAATTGACTAATATTTAAACATGACCAAAAAGTCCTTATAATAATAACAATAATAATAATAATAATAATTATAATATTAATATTAATAATAATAATAATAATAATAATAATAATAATAATAATAATAATAATAATAATAATTACTATTATTATTATTATAATAATAACAATAATAATAACAGTAGCAGTAATAATAATATTAATAATAATAATAATAATAATAATAATAATATTATTATTATTATTATTATTATTATTATTATTATTATTATTATTATTATTATTATTACTATTGTTATTATTATTATTATTATTATTAAACACTCAAAAATATAAAATTTCCAGTTTGTCCCGGTTTCCCCCAGTTTTGCCCAGTTTGACCCAGTTTTCACCAGTTTCTCCTAGTTACCAGTTAGACTTACCAGTTTTGCCCAGTTTCTCTCAGTTACCAGTCACCAGTTCCCAGTCGAAAAGAACGAGCCCTTAGTTGGTCAATATTGATTATTAGGTCATCTAGGCTTCAAACATTTATCTCTTCGAAGATGTTATATTGTCCGATTATACACAAACACTTACTACTTTTTCACTCAAAGAATGGAGTGGGTAGGTTAAAAGGGATAGAGGATACTCTTGGTTAAGATAATTCATCAGTGAAAGTACCTCAAGGGAATACTACAATATAGTAGTAAAATGGTGCGAGTTGACTTCACATAGTTACTAGTCATAGTGAGTCAGTGACAGGCCCTCCCTGGCTGTGTTGGCTATGGAAGTAGTTTCCAAAACCACAGATCGGGGGTATGTCGGGGGTATCAAGGGCTGGTGGGGAGAGAAATAATTTTCTTGGATTACATCATGTTTCATATAATCATTTCCAATGAAGTATTATATTTTGGATTACATCATGTTTGATATAATCATTTCCATTGTAGTCATTTCCTTTGTAGTAGAATAGTTTTCCTGGTGTCAGTCTTGGATTTTGTTTAACATTATTGTTTTCTAGTTTGGCTCCTAATGTCCCTATGCCAAATTAGCTTCAGCTTTTGTCTAATGACGTTAAGCTGTTCAACCTTCAGGAATAAGTCTGCACAACATCCTTGTGATGCTCCTCTGATCCTTAGTAATTTAGAATCATCATCCTTCCTTGTATTCCAATATGTGAATTGAGAACCATGAATTGAGAGCCATGGTGTCAATCTTGGATTTTCTTTAACATTATTGTTTTCTAGTTTGGCTCCTAATATCCCTATCCCAAATTAGCTTCAGCTTTTCTCTATTGATGTTAAGCCGTTCAGGAATAAGTCTGCACAACATCCTTGTGATGCTCCTCTGATCCGTAGTAATTTAGAATCATCATCCGTCCTTAAATTCCAATATGTGAATTGAGAACCATGAAAAGGACTACCTGGACAGCTAAGACTGCCCTTTGCATTTTGGTGGGGTTTTTTTGGTACAAGAAGTTATGGAAAATAGTAGCGCAATTACAGAATCTCTAATGCGTGAATGATCCCATGTTTGTATGTTTCATCTTGTACTATTTTACGTTTCAAGGGATATTCATTTGGTTTCCTTCATCAGGGACCTATGTCCCCAGGTTGTTGTGCAATACTCTGAGCCAAAGACGAGTGCTGGGTGGTTTGGGAGCATTGAAGGATATAGTGTTTTCTCTAAATTACTCCCTTTGTTCCTCTTTAATTGTCTTACTTGTTTACGAGGTCATATATCTTAGAAATAAACGTGTTTGAAGGATGGAACTGAGAGCAATAAATTTTGAGCGGAAAGGACGATTATTTTTCCTCTCCTCTTTCTTCCTTTCTTCCATTCAAGCCATTTCCTCAAACATCTATCCCTTCTAGAAGTGAAAAAGCTATTAGAGGGCCAAGGAGTGTCTTGTCTTCTTCTATTCTTTCATATTATCCACAATTTCTTTGGCATTGCTTAGCTTTCTATTGTCTTAAGTTAGCGTCCATCCCATCCTTATATGCTTCTAATTGCTAATTTCTACTAGTTCTTTTTAAACTTGATTTGAGGTTATTTCTTCCCTAAAGATGTGTTAACATATTGGAATCACTGGCTTGAGCAATATTTGTAGAGGTTTCGATGATGGATTGTCTTCATTATTTGACACCTTTTGCAATATCAAGACCTGTAATACATATAGCTGGTATGTCTCCAGGCTAAGGCATCTGGCTTTACGTTTGTAGCCCAAAACCCAGAACATCAGAGCAAAAGCCAGATCTTGCCTAACTATGACCTAAGGCCCTGTTCGGGGTGGTTGTGAGTTTTTAGTTTTTGGTTTCTAAATACGAATTTTGAAACAAAACCCGTTCGGTAATACCGGAGTTGAGTTTCGGATTCTGCCAATTTTCAAAACTGGGAACGGCAAACTGAAAACCAAAAAAATATGGTTTTCTCCTTCAGTTTTTGAGTTACAAAATAAAGGCTTCCGCGGCCCACAGGTTACGTTCATCAGTAATTCAGTAGCATCTCTTCAGATCTCTACCGCGCGGCATCGCCATGACCACCTTTGAGAAGCCTCGCTTGCCGCAAACTTGCTGATGTGGGCATTTATTATTATTTTATTATTGAAATCAATAAATCTGAAAACTAAAACTGATTTCAGTTTTCAATTTATTTAAACCCTAAAACAAAAAACCCTTCCGAACAGGGCCTAAATTAATCATCTCAATATGTGGTGGGGTGAGGCATTAGTATACGATCCAAGGCATTCTTGTTTTCCTTCCTTTTACTCGTGGGAGCGATACTCTCATACCCCACCAGACATTGAAGCATTATTATTTCAAGTGTGGTAACTTTATGTGAATCAGCGAGGGCCAAGCCTTGCTCAGAATTTTGAGGTGGGTTTGTGGGCTGGTAGAGGTCACATGAATTGACCTGATTGAAGCAGTCTAGAGTGCCCGCTATGATTTGAATATGGAAATGGTTGTGGATATGGATGTAATATATAATACAGAAATTATTCGGAAGACATAAGATACTAATATGCCGAATAATATAGCATAATAAACTATTTAATAAAAAAAGCATAATAATATTAAAAAAGCTAACGTGGGAAAGTTATGCGGGATTTTCTATAGTCAGGTAATAATGGAGATAGGAAGGAACATTTGTTAAGTTTGGATGGGGTGTGCAAGCCCTAGTTGGAAGGGGGATTGGGTATTGGTAGATTGGTGGGTAAGAATGTTGCCCTCGTGGGAAAGTGGCTGTGGCGGTTCCCACTTGAGCCGGAGAGTCTGTGGCGGTTCCCACTTGAGCCGGAGAGTCTGTGTCACAGGGTGATTAGGAGTAGATATGGGCTACAACCAAATGAGTGGGATGCGTAAATGGGTTCAAGGACTTCACACGCTAGTCCATGGAACTTTATTTCGTAGGGTTGCTCGAGATTTTTGCCTCTGGTTGAGCTAAAATTGGGGAACGGGGCGGAAAGTCAGATTTTGAGAGAATTCTTTGAAAGGGGGAAGCCCCTGTATGCGATGTTTCCTCGTTTGTTCCATCTCTCTGATTTAGATGAGTCTACTGTGGCAAAGCAATATTGTGAGCAGTCGGGTTCTTGGAACCTTCATTTACAGAGGGCTCTCCATGATTGGGAGATGGATGAGTTTACGTCCTTGCCTTGTTAGACAGTTCAGTTTTCAGACTGTAATGACACTAGGAGAAGGATTTGAGATGCTTCGGGGGAGTTTTCTTGCAAATTCCTTCAGCATTTGGGTGTGCCTCTTCCTCAGTGTCCCATAGCCGACCTCATTTGGAAGGCTAAGGTGCCCCTTAAGGTGCGGCGTTTGTGTGGACCTTGGCACTAGATAGGGTGAATACTAATGATTTGCGCATGAGAAGGGGGTCAGGGATGGTTCTTTGCCAGATGTTTGTCTGCTCTGTCAGGCAAGTAGTGAGACAGCCGTACGTCAGTTTCTTACTTGTGATTTTGCTCGTCACATATGGAATAGATTGTTTGGTGTATATGAGGAGTGGGTATCCCCTTAATGTGGCGGAGTTCCTACAGTTGAGACTTTTGGGGTTTGGAAGGAGGAAGGAGACGCCGTTACTGTGGTGTGGTGTAATGCTGTGTTTGCAATTTTCTGGTATCTTTGGCTCGAAAGAAATGCCCGGGTCTTCGATGGGGTGACCATCTCGGTGGATATGCTTTGGGATAGAGTCACTTATCTAACATCTTTATGGGCTAGGGCCTTTGGGGGCATTTAGGGGTTATTCTATTACTACCGTCCAGCGTAACTGGGCTAATTTGTAGTCATTCTTGGAGGACGTCTTGTCCTCACTTGCTGTATTCTTTAACACTTCAACAATACATTCTTTTTCTTTATCTAAAACAACTATATGAAGCTAATGTAGTATTGTAAGTTCTTTAATAATATTTAAGCACCATTTCTTTCTTTGTTGTTTTGGATAATGGTTTTAGAGATTATTATCCATCTTCCAAAGGGACACGCATGCGTAAACCTGGGAGGTTTCCTCATGCTATACAGAGGCAAACAATCGTACTGTAAATGGCTATCTAGGTCATTTACACTGACTTTGCCAAAAGACAAACACAGACGGTCCACTCACCACTGAACTCTTTGTACAGTTTGTCTGGTGCTCCTGGTTTTGTTGCTGATGATTCTGGAGTTTCTATCACTCCAGACTTCAGAACAGCTTCTGCCAGGCAAGCTCTTCTCTGCTGCTTGATGGGGTTGTTTACCTCGGTTATGAGCTTTAAACCATCTGAGCTCCTGGCTCAGACCAGGCAGCCCCTGTCCATCTTCAAAGATTTCAGCAGCTCTCCCAATTGCTCCTGCACAGGAGGACACTTGAAGAAGAGATGGTTGCATGATTCCAAAGCTTGAGTCCGCAAGATGCATCTGTTAACCAAGAGTCGAAGACCATATGCTTCTGCTGGCTAGGTTATCAATGGTAGCTAGTCTGTTTTTGCTGTTATCAATAGAGTCAACTTATGTCTTACCATACTCAGGAAGTTTCACACTGTCTGCTTCCATCTAAAGTGAGCACCATCTTGCCTTAACTCATCAAAAGCTTTACCCACTCTGAATTTGCCTACCTGTATCCACTATCCAGCCATTCAGGTGCTGTCCTAGCTTGGTTTACACCCCCTGACTGCAGAACCAGTTCATCTCTTAAATCCAGCAGCTTTTTCACATGCTTGAATCATTTTGCTTCTTTTATATTTCCCATATATTATGCGTCTTCAGATAGTATTTCCAGATCCAGACTGTCCAAGCTGATTTATGCTTGTTCACCACCTGCCAGAGCCATTTCATGTGGAGAGCTTTTTTACAACTCAAGCACCATATCTTAATTATCAAAAAGAGTAAATTACTATATTAAGGTTAAACCAAAACGTGTAAACAACATTTCATGGCTACATAACTTAAAAAATGAGTGCATTTGAACGAGTGTTGGTCAACTATCCATGAGTATCAGTCTATCAGGTGTCCAACAGGTATTGGTTATGTGAGACTGCAGCCTTGACTAGTATCTGTTCAACCTAGGCCCAAGTTCAGCCCAAGGCTGGTCAGCTGTAGCTGCACCTGGTGCTCAATGTAAAGTTGATGACTTGGGTCATTGGGTGTAAGTTATTGAATCATAATGGACCGGCTTGTGCAAGTGCATTGCATGATTTGTTACTTTTACTGGTCTCATATACTCACCATCTTTTTCATGTAATATTGTGTTCGTGGCTTTTCAAGTGATCAAGTCAATGTCATGTGTGGATGAGTTGATACTTGATACTACTGTCAGCAGCAGGAAATGTGCATACTTTGAATTCCATGTCTATTCAGCTTTGTCGGTGTATTCTTCCATGTTGTTCTAAACTTCAGTTCTTACAGGTAGGTGGTCACGGAAAAGAAGTGAGCGTTTTCCCTCTGAAGTGAGCTGACTCTTCGATTATGATGCACCCGATGGACAAATAAAGCAAGAACTTTAGCTAACAGGAGCGCGTATCTACCCGGAAATACCAGTCGCCAGTCGGCTTATTCTTCACTTTTGTTTTCAATCAGATTTAATGATTCAAGATTCTTCTTCTCGACGTACGGTTTCTATCCAAGTAAGATTAGATTTTTTGCCGCAGTTTACATTTAGTAAAACATCGTACTATCCTGCATAAAAAAATGGATGTATTTGTAGCTCTTCAATCTGCAACGCAGTTGTTACTTGCAACTTAGCATTGCAAGGAAATGGGTCAGAAGTCAAAGAACTTCTATAATTAGAACTTGTTTTTGGATTATCTGTTGCACTATTTGGTGTAATTAATGTAAATGATGCTAATTATGTTTCTGGCCCATAAACAAGGTGTCACATTCTATGGCGTATGTAAGGCGAATTTTGGAGTCTAATGCATGAATGCATGAAATGCAGAATTTTGATATGGAGAGTAGGGCTGCACATCGGTTCAAAATCGGTCCGAACCGGACCGAACTGGAAACCGAAATTTCAGAAAATGAGAACCGGTGTCCTAACCGGTTAGAGTCGGTTAATTAACCGAACCGAACGGACGGTTCGGTTTAGAACCGGTTGCCACTTTTATTTAATTTTTTTTTTTAAAATTTTTTTTATCACACCTACTGGGCTCTTAGCCGCTTGCTGCTGCACATTGATGCTAGTTGTAAAGTGTCAACAGACTCAACACTTGCTCATGTCAACTTTGTCATGCTCTCAAACTTTAAACGATATAATTAATCAAATCAAAACTATAGAAATAATTAATCAAATCAAAACCATACAAATAATTAATCAAATCGAATTTTAATTCTATGAAGACGAAGAATTATGAAAGTTAGAAAGATACAACACACAGTAGATAGAGAGAGAGGGGGGAGTCGCGTATGGCGTATCTGGTGGAGCGCCGGCGGCGGCTGGAGATGGTGGAGGAAGGGTCGGCGGCAACATCGACGAGAAGCGATGGTGGGTGGTGGTGGTGGTGGTGACTACTATGGACCAATGTTTTGGTGAGAGAGAGAGAATGGAGAAGCGACGTTACTTTGGCCTTTGGGAAAATTAGAACCGTAGGGCAACTGGGCAAATATTAACTTTTTCAAAAAAAAAAATTAAATAAATAAAAAAGTAATTCTTCCGGTTCGGTCCGGTCATAACCGGTGACCACCAGTTTTTGACCGGAAAAAACCGAATAACCGGTCGCGCATAAAACACAAACCGGCGATCGGACCGAAAACCTTGCAACCGGTTTTGACCGATTCGGTTCGATCCGGCTCGGACAAAAAAACCGATTCAGCCCGGAAGATGTGCAGTCCTAATGGAGAGTTTGGCGTGCTGAACTCCTTAAGGTGTCGTTAGTGCACACCTAGGACTAGGAAGGTAGTTTTTTGTTGATTTCTTGTTAGTTAATGAGGCAGTAAAGCAATTTTCACGGTTTTGTAGAATTTGCCACATTTTTGTTGAAGAAACAACATATTATTGGCTATTTATAAGTTTTGATGTTTTTGTTTGTTTGTTTGTTTATTCGTTTGTGTGTGTGCGCGCGCGTCTTAAATCAGCACAGAAAGAAGGGCAAATATTTCATTGCAGTTGGCTTTCTATCTATTCACTGATCTGTGAGCCTGTTGAGACAAATTTTTTTTTAGCGACTGGTTTTATATTATATATTTATTTTACATATATGTAATAGATGTCAAGCAAAGAATAAAAAAGTTATATGATCTATTCTTAAGGTCAGGACAAAAAGTGAAATATTTACGTTTACTCAAACTCCTTCCCAGATTGTTCATTACTGTTTGCACTTGCAAGTTAAGGTTATTATTTATAAAAAAAGTAGAAATATTGTTCAGCTTTATCCCAAAATTATGTAGGGTTTATTTTTAAAACTTTTGTTTTTGTGATGAATGAAATATTTAATTTAATATTTGAACAGCTGGGAATGAACTCATAGCCGTAGATTATACAACATTGTGAAATGGTGTCTCCAAAATGGACAGAAACCAAGAATGAGAATCATAATTATTTTGATACAGAACCAGTAAGACACAATAAGCAAATGAAGCAAGAGAATTATTATTATGATAAGCAAGAAAGCCAATCTCATAATTGGGATTAACTATGTTTATGTGTACAATAATAAAACACAAATTCTTACCTAATCTCATGATTAGGAAGGACCCTAATCTCATCATGAGATGACAATAGGTGTGTAAGTGGGGGAGAGGGAAGGAGAGAGAGTGGTGAGGAAGGAGAGAGAAAGGAAGAGAAGTGAGAGAAGGAGTAGAAATATTCCAACTCTTGAGATCATGATTGAACTCTTGTTCCACCTCAGTCTTGAGTACAATTCCTTAAAGCAAGCAGGTTTTTGAAAAGAATAGAAAAACCATGGAAGATTTTATGTATAGTTATCCTATCCGAGTTGGAAAAAACCAGACTTGACAGCTCAAAACCCACTAAAAATTTACACAAAAATGCATTACAAACATGACAAATGAGATTAACCTGCTAAAACAGGCATAAAAATGGGCTAATCCGAAAATCCGTCCAGAAATACCCGACAAAAACCGTTTTATATCTTGAAAGTCTATTAAGGGAATAATATAGGGTGTTACTAAATACCGCCCCTAAATTACTACCTACCGCCCCCCAAATTCCAATTTTGCCCTTTTTTAAATTTTCACTCATCCTCTCCCTCTCTAACTCTTACACCAATTCTCCCTCTCTACCACCCACTCTCATACCCAATCTTCATCAACATTCACTCAAGCAACGGCCGCGGATGTCTGCCGGCGAACCGTCGACGGTGGCGGAGGTAAATTTTTTTTTTGCGCATTTTTTTTGCACAGTCGTCTGCGATTTCAGACTCACCCATGGGTGAGTCGTCTGCGATTTCAGACTCACCCTTGGGTGAGTCGAGATCGACAGACGACTGACCCTTGGGTGAGTCGAAAATCGCAGACGACTCACCCATGGGTGAGTCGGAAATTTCAGACGACTGTGCAAAAAAAAATATTATTATTATTTATTATTATTATTATTATTATTGTTATTATTATTATTATTATTATTATTATTATTATTATTATTATTATATATTGTTATTATTATTAAAATAATAATAATTATTATTATTATTATTATTATTATTATTATTATTATTATTATTACTGATTATTGTTTAATTAATTAAAAATGTGAAATGATAGAGGGGAGGAGCCGGTAAATCGGTGCCGAGCTAGTTCACTAAATAACCTCGGCACCGATTTACCGGCTCCTCCCCTCTATCATTTCACATTTTTAATTAATTAAACAATAATCAGTAATAATAATAATAATAATAATAATAATAATAATAATAATAATAATAATAATAATAATAATAATAATAATAATAATAATAAGAATAATAATAACAATAAATAATAATAATAATAATAAATAATAATAATAATATTTTTTTGGTTCACTTCAAGAATTTGTGCACGTCCACTCCAGGGTATCCACCATACAATCGATCACAGTAACTATTTATCCGGAGTGTAAAATAAAATTTAAAATTATTATATTTCAAAAGTTAGTTTGAACGTCAACTACTAGTCCTCCTATTTAGCTGGATTAGTTTCTTTGACTTGAGATTTGTTTGTTAGTATTTACATGCCAGTAACAAGATTTCTACCTTTCATATGTGTTAAACATGTCTTTACCGTTTGCACCATTATTGTGTTTGTTAGCATTCATCATAAACTGCTTGGCTTCACCATGGAGTTGGATCAAGCATAGACAACTCACAATTAGTAATAATATTAAGTAAAAAAATGTAAGTTTTATGTTCTATGTGACGACTCGATGGTTCTATTTTCTGATTAAGCTGAGATGCTTGCTTCAATGTTGTGTTTAACTTCAACTGAAATTTATCTTTTTTTTTCATTTCTTAAACTTTTGATTTTCGAGGACGAAGGACCAACCAAATAAGCATCCTGTAACTATAGATTAAACAGATACAGGAAGCTCAATTGTTTTCAGCAGGTAAGATATCATTGTCAGAACATAAAATGTTCAGAGTTTCTTTTGCAATCACATTTACAACTTGGAGAGAAATTTGTTACTTCAAGATGGAGCCAGACAAGATCATACAAAAAGCTTAAAAGAGCTAACAATATAGAATATGAAACAAATTTATAGTGTAAAAACAGAACAATATGGTAACAAATAGTCAGTGAAGAATGTGCAGAATCAAAAAGTAATCCACTTAAATATTTGCAGAACAAGAATAGTTGGATCCAAAAATTCCCCTTTGGGATTAATAGGGGGTGAGGAAACATTAGCTTCATTGGCTACACTTTTATTGGAAGTTAGGGATTGATTTTACCCTGAAAATCTACATTAGAAGATTGAGTCAGTTTGATACCACAGAGCAACAGGATGGAAGTCACAGAGAATCGAGCAAAAAAAAAGTCACTGAGAGAATCAAGGGCACTCAGGCAGTCGAATGGTATCTGTGGATCTCGGGTCAAACGGAAACAACCTCTCTACGAGACTCTAACGGGAGTAAAACTGTGTGCAACCGACCTCTACCCCTACCCTGCCTTGATGTTCAGTAGCTGCTGCAGCACTTCATTTAGTTGAAATGAGCTTAGTAGTTCAGTAATTTTCATCTTTTCCTGGGCTGCCATCTTTAAAAATTAATTTACAGTAATATATGATTCTAGCACTTTGCCAAGAACTATGCATAATATAGCACAAGAGTTTGAGAACATCGAATGTTATTTAGATGTATATTTGCATACATCTTCCATACAAAAGTACATAATTACACTCATACTGATCATTAGTCGGAGATAGCTAGCTGCCTAGCTCTACCCATACAAAACAAAATGCAATTTTCATAGACGGGCTCTTCAACTGCTTATCATCACCATTCCTGAAACCATAGGCTTGAAAAGCTCGGCACCGATTTACCGGCTCCTCCCCTCTATCATTTCACATTTTTAATTAATTAAACAATAATCAGTAATAATAATAATAATAATAATAATAATAATAATAATAATAATAATAATATTAATAATAATAATAACAATAAATAATAATAATAATAATAATAACAATAAATAATAATAATAATAATAATAATAAATAATAATAATAATATTTTTTTTGCACAATCATCTGAAATTTCCGACTCACCCATGGGTGAGTCGTCTGCGATTTCCGACTCACCCAAGGGTCAGTCGTCTGTCGATCTCGACTGCAGACGACTGTGCAAAAAAGATGCGCAAAAAAAAAATTTACCTCCGCCACCGTCGACGGTTCGCCGGCAGATATCCGCGGTCGTTGCTTGAGTGAATGTTGATGAAGATTGGGTATGAGAGTGGGTGGTAGAGAGGGAGAATTGGTGTGAGAGTTAGAGAGGGAGAGGATGAGTGAAAATTTAAAAAAGGGCAAAATTGGAATTTGGGGGGCGGTAGGTAGTAATTTGGGGCGGTATTTAGCAATTCACATAATCATGAATAATGAGATTGTCCAATCTGAGATGGTTCGATTCGAACCCGTTTGACAGCTCTAATTTTATGAGTTCATGGAAATGCCAGATGTATGGAGAGAGATTGGTGAGAAAATGTCGGTTGAAACTTCTTGCCTGAATAACAACCTTATACTAAAGGGATAAGAGGGACCCTGCAAACATAGGAGAGAAAATTCTTCCAAGTTGACACAAAAGATGACTCTGAGTCATCTAATGCTACAAGCTAGTAGAACTAAAAACAAGACTTTTAAGTGTAGGGCTGCAATTGGCAAACTAAATGACAATGGAAATATCAAACGACCAAGTTGTCATTTGGAGTATCTGCTTCTGACAATAACAAAAGTGCAATTTGGTGAAAACCACTTTAAAAATTACACTTTTTGTTCAGTACTCCCTTAACTGTTGCTATTTTGTTCAGTACGACCTTTAAAGTTACAAACGCCCTGAAAGTCACCCCTTAAGTGAATTTCCGGCCAAATTCCTTGATTTTCTTCCCATTTTACCCTCACGTGTCCCTCATATGACTTTTAAATGATTTGACCAATAACTAAATAAATTAAAAATAGAAATGTAAATAACTAAACTAATTAAACTAAAACAAATATCAACAAGGAGAGAGAGAGAGCATACTTATCAACAAGGAGCTGAGAGAAGCCCTGAAAGAGATAAGCAGCAGAGTGAGCAACAAGGACCGAGTTAGGAGGGTAAACAATTAACCGGTGAAGCGAGTTAACTGAGGCAACTCGGTTCGACCCGTCAGTATCTTGCACTGATAATGACGTGGCGGTGGTTGAAACGGCGGCGCTGGTGGTGGTACTGGTGGTGGAGGAGGGTTCGTCTTTGTGGCCAAGGGCGGTGGAGAGAAGAGCGGCAAGTTGTTGCTGTTGAGGGTGAAGTCCTTGCATCTTCTTCTTCTTCTTCTTCTTCAGATATTCGCATCTCTCTCTCTCTAAAAGTCTGAACTTTCTGTCGAAATTACTTGTGTCTGTTGAGATGGGTTAAGATTAAGGACGCCATTGTTGTTGAGGTTGTAGTATTTTTGTGTTCTGTCGCTGGAACTCAAAACTCTGGAAGGGCGTTTTGATTCTATGAAGAGAGCAAGGAATTGGACGGACACATACAATTTGTTCATGAATTTTTAATTTTTATTATTTTAACTCTTTAAATACAATTTATTCATGATTTTAATACTTTATTTATTAAAATTGGTCAAATCATTTAAAAGTCACATGAGGGACACGTGAGGGTAAAATGGGAAGAAAATCAAGGAATTTGGCCAGAAATTCATTTAAGGGGTGACTTTCAGGGAGTTTGTAACTTTAAAGGCGGTACTGAACAAATAGCAACAGTTAAGGGGATACTGAACAAAAGGTGTAATTTTTAAGGTGGTTTTCACCAAATTGCGCATAACAAAAATGAAGAAAAGTAATAGTATCAAACTGATTTTGGTGATTTGGTGTAGAACTTTTCTACAGTTGAATGCATTGTGAGAACCTTCTTATGTAACTACATAAACTTTATGAAGATTTGTAACTATTGATTGATTTGGACGTCCAATTTCCTGAACAAGAGAAGTTTTCAGTACTTGTGACAGGAAGTTTCATTAACAAGCACCTTTAGACATGACTTAATTACATAGAGATAATAAAGGTCAAAGTAATGTCAAAGTATGAGTTCTATAAGAGAATATAATAAGTCTTATGTAAGACCGTCCTATGGTAAAACGATGTGACTTATTTTTTATAACCCGGTTATTTCAAAGGTATTTTGTGAATTTCAGTTACCTCACTAAAAGTTTTCTTGTCCATGATTCTAGATAATGATCGAAGAAGGTCAAGTACTAATGTCCTATAATTCTGTGGACAGTGAAATGTGTAGGGCACTTGGTAGTTGTTATGCAGCTAGGTAAATTTGAATAATTCAGAGTAAACACCTAAAATGAGAAATGGCATTACCTAGCCAATTCAATAATCATCAATTGAAGAGTACTGGTGGCCCTGCTGGGTGCACTGCAACAGTTTTGACCTCGCAACTTATTCCAGATGGGTTGAATGAAGGAGTCAACAAAAAATTTAAACTAATCAGTCATATCAATTTTGTGATGAAGATGTAAAGCTAATTCAATAAATTAAATTTAAATTCTGTTCTTATTTTATGGTCTTGTTTTGTTTTGAGACAAGTGTCCATTTTATTGTTTGTATTCAACTGAGGTTGATTTTTTTTTGGTCACAGATAAATTTTTATAAGACTGTTTTTTCGTAATTTTTGATGAAACAGAGTTACTTTTTAATAAATTAAGGATTACTGCTCGCCATAAATAACTCCTATATTTCTATATAATGACCCTATTTTTTTTTTGAGTTCGTCTCACACAAGAATTGTTGTTACTGTCATCAATGAATTATCTTATTGCTTAAAAAGTCTTGATATCCAATAATGTCCCCACAAACTTAACATTAGTCATGGTATTAATGCAGATTGTCATCATAAGTTATCTATTAGTCTTGATTATTGATTCCTTGACCCCTGCTTTATTATGGTTAAGACAGAATCAAATTAAAATAAGATAAATCTTTTACTAGGATATTCTTCCGTTTTTTAATTATCATTCCTCCCAAATTAAAGGAAGCCATGTAACCATAAACATGACAGAACATTAAGCAAAAAAAAATGATTAAGGAATATCAAAGCACATATTTACTACAGTTCATGATGACTTCATGGGACGTGCCTGTAATTTGACCTCATGTAGCTATTATAATCTGACTTTCTATAATAAGAGCTCGGGATGGGTAGCGTAGTGGCGCACCTCTGTCTTGTTTCCGGTAATAATATGAGTTTTAAGTCTCACTAGATTTCGTGCCCGTGCGATGCACGGGTTCTTGTTTAATAAAGTTCAATAATAAGAGTAGTAGAACCAATAATAATTTTTTTATCAACAAAAAAATACATTTAACAAAGAAATTACATTTTTAATGAATGTATAATACAATTTTTTTTAGAATAATACTTATGTTACTTATTTTTTTATTAAAATAAAATAAATTTTTTTTTAATTATTCATGCATTTATGGCTATTTATTACTTATTCCATACTTGGTGAGAACTCAATTTTACATATATATACTAGTTTTATGTCCGTGCTTCGCACGGACTCGTTAATATCTCTCGAAAATGAAGATAAATTTATAGGTGATAACTCATGCTTGTTTTCTAGGTGATACCTCATTCATGTTTTATACTGCACAATTAATCTTACTTTTGACTGTTTTAATTTTTTTTGGTATGAAATGTCCTTTTAAATCAATCTATAACTAAAATAGAATGAATGTAAAAAAAGATTAATTTATGAAGATAATTTGGGGCCTACTTCAAATTTCAAAACGAAAAAGAAAAATTAATTTAATGAAGTAAGATTTACAATGTTTAGAGTTACGTAACTAAAAATATATTTTTTTAGTTTAAAATAATATAGAAATAAATTATATAATAAGGTCGAGTGATGATAATCATGTGGGACTTGGGCATGATATTTGTTAAGCTATATCTGGCATAGTTATGCACATGTAGCGTCTAACATGTCATTTTCACATGAACATTCCCTCTTATATGGAGTCTACATGTTATCAGCGCAGGGAAAAAACCTAACTTGTATAGGACATACATATCCCATTTTGAAACTTCTTTACAAATTTAATCCATTGGACTAAGATTTATAAATTTTTTACTTACGTAACTAAATTATTTTATTTTTGTAATATAAAAATATGCTAATATATAAATATTTGATAAATTCAACTAATATGCTAAAATATAAATTTGTAATGTAATAAATCCAACTAATGATAACGCATTAATGGGTGACACTTGGATAATGAGTTGTTAGGCTATGTGGTAATCTTTACTTATGTGGCGGCTTAGGTGTCATCGTCACATGAAATTGGGCCTCTACGTGGCGTCCTACGCGTGTCATGCCCACATGAATTGAACTTGGATGATATTTGTTAAGCTATGTGGCAAAGTAGTGCACATGTAGCGTCTACGTGTCATTTTCACACGGACATTCCCTCTTTTGTGGCGTCTACATGTTATCACCGCACATAAAAGACCCAACTTATATAGGACGTAGATGCTACATGTGCACAACTTTGCTTATGTGGCGGCTTAGGTGTCTTTGTCACACGAATTTGGGCCTCTACGTGGCGTTCCACATGTCAGGCCCACAAAAAATTGAGCGTTTATGTGACATCTCACGTGGCGTGCCCACATGAAATTGACTCACTTTTATATCACCACTCGAATTAGGACCCAGTTTTAGCGTGATATACTCAATTAATGTATTGCCAGTATGATTATTCTACGTATTTTATCATTAACCTATTTAAAACTTTCCCGAAAAAAGGTCAAACTTTATAAGCTTAAATATAGGACATATACATCTCATTTTGAAGTATTTTTCATTTCCAGTGTAATGACGTAAAGCTTAGATTTTTTATAATTGTGTGACCAAAGTTATCTTATTTTTTAGTTTGAAACAAATAGGCTAATAATTATAAATATTATATTTAGTTACTGTAATAATGTCAAGAATGAGGATGCATTTATTAATGTCACTTGTACGACTTGCTTATGTGTCCGCTTATATAGCGCTTAGGTGTCATCACCACATAAAATTTGGTCTCCAATGTGGCGTCCTACGTGGTGTGCCCACGCGAAATTGACTCAACTTTATATAGTTATCTTACGTGTCTTCACTTAACTTCTACGAAAACTTATAGAATATATATATATATATATATATATATATATATATATATATATATATATATATATATATATATATATATATATATATATATATATATATCATTTTGAAGTACGTTTTAAATTCAATTCATTGAAATAAGATTATAATTTTTTTGAGTTATGTAACTTATTTTATTTTCTATTTTGAAACAATATACTAATTTATAATAAAATTAATTATCGATGATGTATTAAACGTCTGACACTTGGATTATTTGTTTGCAGTAGGTGAGTTATACTCTCCTCTCCACCTAGCTTCATAGAGCATTTTCCCTTTTCCCTTCTCTCTCTCTCTCTCTCTCTCTCTCTCTCTCTCTCTCTCTCTCTCTCTCTCTCTCTCTCTCTCTCCTGCCCGTGGACCTCACCTGCCTATCCCAGCTCTACGAAGCTCCGTGTAGCTTGGAGTATATAAAAATTTGCGATTTGCGAGGCTATATGGCAAGCTTATACGTATACCGAGGTGGCGCCTATGTGTAATCTTCACACAAACATAACCCTCCCATGTGGCGTCTCATATTTCAGCCTCACACAAAAAGAACCCAACTTTATAGGACATAGTACATATGTATATCATTTTGAAGTATTTTTCGAACCTGATCCAATGGAGTAAGAATTATAATTTTTAATGTTGCGTAATCAAAGTTATTTTATTTTATAATTTGAATAAAATTATAATTGTTATATTATGTTGTATTTATGAAGTTAAATAATGATCATTAATGATTGACCCACTTGGATGGTGGCGTAGGTGGCAGCATAGGTGTCATCACCACACGAATTTGGGCGCTGCGTGGCATCCCACGTGTCATCCTCACATGAATATAGGCGCTTGCGTGGCATCCCACGTGGCGTGACCACACGAAATGAACTCACTTTTATATATACTAGTTTTAACTCCGTGCTTCGCACGGACTCATTAATATCTCTCGAAAATGAAGATAATTTTCTAGGTGATATCTCATGTCTGTTTTACATTTGACTATTTTAGTTTTTTTGAATGAAATATCTTTTTAAATCGATCTATATCTAAAATAGAATAAATGTATAAGAGATTAATTTATGAACATGAGGCCTACCTCAAAATTCCAAAACGGAAAAGAAAATTCAATTTAATGAAGTAAGATTTATAATTTTTAGAGTTATGTAACTAAAATTATGTTTTTTTAGTTTGAAATAATATAAAAACAAATCAATAATAAAGTCAAGTGATGATGATCATGTGAGACTTGGATGATATTTATTAAGCTATATGTGGCAAAATTGTTCACATGTAGCGTCTAACATGTCATTTTACACGAACATTCCCTTTATATGGCGTCTACATTTTATCACTGCACGCAAAAGATACAACTTGTATAAGACATATGTATCTCATTTTGATTTTTTTTTTACAAATCCAATCAATTGAACTAAGATTTATAAATTTTTGACTCACGTAACTAAATTATTTTATTTTCTGATATAAAAATATGCTAATATATAAATTATAGTAAATCCAACTTATGATAACACATTTTTGGGTGACACTTGGATAATGATTTGTTAGGTTATGTGGCAAGTTTTGCTTATATTGCGACTTAGGTGTCATCGTCACACGGTCATCGTCACACGAATGTGGGCCTCTATGTGGCGTCCTATGCGTGTCGTGCCCACGTGAATTGAACTTGGATGATCATGTGGGACTTGGTGATATTTGTTAAGTTATGTGGATGGTCATTTCACACGAACATTCCTTCTTCTGTGGCGTTTACATGTTATCACCGCACCCAAAGGACCCAATTTGTATAAGATATATATCTCATATTAAACTTTTTGTAAATCCAATCCATTGAAGTCGGATTTATAATTTTTTAACTTAGGTAACTAAAATTATTTTATTTTGTGATATAAAAAAAATGCTAATAAATATGTAATAAAGCCAACTAATAATGAGATATTAATGGGTGACACTTGGATGATGATAAGTTGTTATGTTATGTGGCAAACTTTACTTGTGGCGCGACTTAGGTGTCATCGTCACACGACTTTGAGCCTCTACGTGGCGTCCCACGTGTCATGCCCACCCAGATTTGAGTGCTTATGTAGCATCCCACATGTCGTGCCCACATGAAATCGACTCACTTTTATATCACCACTTGAGTTAGGACCCAATTTTAGTGTGGAACTCAATTAATGTATTACAAATATGGTTATTATACGTATTTTATCCTTATCCTCTATAAAACTTTCCCTAAAAGATGTCAAACTTTATAAGCTTATATATAGGACATATATATCTCATTTTGAAGTATTTTTCATGACCAATGCAATGACGTAAAACTTCTAATTTTTTACAATTGCGTAACCAAAGTTATTTTATCTTCTAATTTGAAACAAATAGGCTAATAAATATAGATGTTATATCTAATTACTATATGAATGTCATGAATAAAGACACATTTATTAGTTACACTTGTACGACTTGCTTATGTGGCCGCTTACGTGGTGCTTAGGTATCATCACCACACGAAATTGGGTCTCCAAGGTAGCCGCCTACATGGTGTGCCCACACGAAATTGACTCAACTTTATGTAATTTGAAATAATATACTAATAAATATATGATAAGGTGGAGTAATAATGACTCTAGGACAGCTCAATGATGATTTGTTAGGCTATGTGGCAAAATTATGCATATGTGTCATGGTCACATGAACATTCTCTCTTATGTGGCGTCCCACGTGTAATCACCGCACGGAAAAAAAAACTTTTATAGGACATATATATCTCATTTTCAAGTACTTTTCAAATCCAATCCAATGGAGTAAGATTCAATTATTTTTGCATTACGTAACTAAAATTATTTTATTTTTAAATTTGAGAATATGATAATAAATATATAATTAAATGAAATAATGATTAGGCATTAATGGCGGATGATGTGTTATATTACGTGGCGTACATGTGCTTACGTGTCATCATTATATGAAAGAGCTGCTTGCGTGGCATCACATGTGTCGTCCTCACACGATTAAGGCCCCTACGTGACGTCCCACGTGTCGTGGCCACACGAAATAAACTCACTCTTATATATACTAGTTTTATCTCCGTGCTTCGCACAGACTCGTTAATATCTCTCGAAAATGAAGATAACTTTCTAAGTAATACATTGTGCTTGTTTTATACTGCACAACTAATTTTATATTTGGCTATTTTAATTTCTTTGGTATGAAATGTCCTTTTAAAAAATCGATTTATATCTAAAATAGAATGAATGGAAAAAAGAATAATTTATGAAGATAATTTGAGGCTTACTTCAAAAATCCAAAACGAAAAAGAAAAACCAATTTAATGAAGTAATATTTATAATTTTTAGAGTATGTAACTAAAAATATATTTTTTTAGTTTGAAATAATATAGAAATAAATCATATAATAAAGTCGAGTGATGATAATCATGTGAGACTTTGAGATGATATTTGTTAAGCTAGATATATATGGCAAAATTGTGCACATGTAGCGTCTAACATGTCATTTTCACACGAACATTCCCTCTTAAATGACGTCTACATGTTATCACCGCTGGAAAAGAACCCAACTTGTATAGGACATATATATTTTATTTTGAAACTTTTTCACAAATTCAATCCGTTGAACTAAGATTTATAAATTTTTGACTTACGTAACTAAGTTATTTTATTTTTGTAATATTAAAATATGCTAATATATAAATATTTAATAAATCCAACTAATATGTTAATATATAAATATGTAATAAATCCAACTAATGATAACGCATTAATGGTTGACACTTGGATAATGAGTTGTTAGGTTATGTGGCAACCTTTGCTTATGTGGCGGCTTAGGTGTCATTGTCACACGAATTTGGGCCTCTACGTGACGTCCTATGCGTGTCGTGCCCACATGAATTGAATTTGGATGATATTTGTTAAGTTGTGTGGCAAAGTTGTGCACATGTAGCGTCTACGTGTCATTTTCACACGAACATTCCCTCTTATGTGGCGTCTACATGTTATCACCGCACAGGAAGGACCGAACTTGTATAGGACATATAAATATCTCAGTTTAAAATTTCAAAATCGAATCCATTGAAATAGGATTTATAATTTTTTAAACTTGAGTAACTATTTTTTTAGGATAATAAAAATATGCTAATAATTATGTAATAAAGCCAACTAATGATGATGAGATATTAATGGTGACAATTGGATGATGATGAGTTGTTAGGTTATGTGGCAAGTTTGGCTTATGTAGCAGTAAGCTTTGCTTATGTGGCAGGTTAGGGGTCATCGTCACACGAATTTGGGCCTCTACGTGGCATTCCACATGTCATGCACATAAAAAATTGAGTGCTTATGTGGCATCTCACGTGGCATGCCCACATGAAATTGATTCACTTTTATATCACCACTCGAATTAGGACCCAAATTTAGTGTGATATACTGAATTAATGTATTACCAGTATGATTATTCTACGTATTTCATCCTTAACCTATATAGAATTTTTCCTAAAAAAGGTCAAACTTTATAAGTTTAAATATAGGAAATATACATCTCATTTTGAAGTATTTTTCATTTTCAATGCAATGACGTACAACTTAGATTTTTGAATTGCGTTACCAAAGTTATTTTATTTCCTAATTTGAAATAAATAGGCTAATAATTACAAATATCATATTTAATAACTATATTGATGTCAAGAATGAGGATGCATTTATTAATGTCCCTTGTACGACTTGCTTATGTGTCCACTTATGTGGCGCTTAGGTGTTATCACCACACGAAATTGGGTCTCCAATGTGGCGTCACGTGCCTACACTAAATTGACTCAACTTTATATGGTTATTCTATGTGTCTTGTCCACTTAACTTCTACGAAAATTTATAGGACATATATATCTCATTTTGAAGCACGTTTTAAATCCATCACATTCAAATAAGATTATAATTTTTTTGAGTTACGTATGGAAATTAAATTATTTTATTTTTTTATTTTGAAACAATATACTAATTTATAATAAAATTAATTAGGCTATGTGGCATGCTTATACGTATGCCGATGTGGCGCCTATGTGTAATCTTCACACAAACATATCCCTCCCAAGTGGCGTCCCACATGTCATCCTCACACAAAAAAAAACCCCAACTTTATAGAACATAGTACATATGTATCTTATTTTGAAGTATTTTTCGAACCTGATCCAATGCAGTAAGAATTATAATTTTTAAAGTTATGTAACCAAAGTTATTTTATTTTATAATTTGAATAATATTATAATAATTATATTAAGTTGTATTTATGAAGTCAAATAATGAACATTAATGATCGACCCACTTGGATGGGTGGCTTAGGTGGCGGCATACGTGTCATCACCACACGAATTTGGGCGCTGCGTGGCATCACACGTGTTGTCCTCACTTGAATATAGACGCGTGCGTGGCATTACACGTGGCGTGCTCACACGAAATGAACTATATATATATACCAGCTTTATGTCCGTGCTTCGCACGAACTCGTAAATGTCTCTCGGAAATGTAGATAATTTTTTAGGTGATACCTCATGTCTGTTGTATTCCGCACAACTAATTTTATATTTGACTATTTTAATATTTTTGTATAAAATGACCTTTTAAATTGATCTACATCTAAAATAAAATGAATGTGAAAAAAGATTAATTTATGAACATAATTTGAGGATACTTCAAACTTCACAAAAGAATAAGAAAATATAATTTAATGAAGTAAGATTTTTATATTTTAGAGTTGTTAGGCTATGTGGCAAGTTTTGCTAATATGGCAATTTCGGTGTCACTGTCACACGATTTTGGGCCTCTATGTGGCGTCTTGCATGTCGTGCACACACGAAAAGAAAAAGAGAAATATTTTTACTAATATATTTAATAGGGACATTAAAATTTATGGTTTGAAATTATAAATATTATTTGTGAAATACATTTAATTTTATGTTAACAAAAATTATATCCATAGGATGCATGCTAATTCTTAAAAATAATAGTATAATTTCATAATTTACTTTTAAATATCTAGTTGATCTACATATAAAATAGAATGTATGTAAAAATTGATTGATTTCTGAACATAATTTGAGCCTATTTTAAAAGTTCCAAAGAAAAAAAAAAAAAGATTAATTATTCTCTCTCTAGTTAAAAATCACTCTCTTATTGTAATTGGATTTTTGGTAATTGAATAAAATCAATTAGTGGTGAGCAAAAAACTTTCACCTTCTAAAGTTATAATCAACAATTTGATCCTAAATATTTATTTCTTAAATGTGCTAGGTAGTTCAACGTTCGTAAATTTCAACATAATAACTTATAATAAGGAGTGTTACTTGAATTTTACTTTTCGTTTGCGTGACATTTGTATTACATAAGTATGTCTAAAGTGCTATATTAAAGTCTTAATTAATTTTCTAAGAAAGCATTGGAGTAGATGATGAGTTGAAGTTCATGTTTCATCCCCCACACGAAATGTCCGTCCATATGACATCTGTATATTGAAAAATGACTCCGTTTTTCTTATAAATATAAAATATTTATTAACAAATTCAAAATGTTTAGAATATATGTTTTCATTACTAATATTCAAGTGTGATTTACAACTAATATAATATAAAAATAGATATCTTACGTGTCTTATCCAATTAATTTATACCAAACATTTTCAAAATCAATCTAATCAAGTATGATTTATTATTTTTAGATTTATGTAACTTAAGATATGTTTTTTTTATAATTTGAAATAAAATGCACATAAATCAAATAATAAATTCGAGTAATAATGAATTCTGACACTTGAATTGATCCGTTAAGTTATGTGGCCAAGTTGTGCACATGTGACATATATGTGTCATTTTCACACGAACATTTCCTCTTATGTAGCATCCTACATGTCATTACTGCATGGAAATGATCCAACTTTTATAGGACATATATATCTCATTTTGAAAGTTTTTTCAAATCCAATCCATTGAAGTAATATTTATAATTTTTCGACTTATGATGAGGCATTCATGAGTGACACTTGGATGAAGAGTTCTTAGGCTATGTGGTAAGCTTTGCTTACATGACACTTAGGTGCCATCGTCACACGAATTTACACCTCCTATGTGGTGTCCTATGTATCATGCCCACACAAATTGGACTCACTTTTATACGTATACCGGTGTGACACCTATGTGTTATCTTCACACGAACATATCCCTCTCATGTGGCGTCCCACCTGTCATCCTCACACGAAAAGAACCCAACTTTATAGGACATAGTACATATGTATCTCATTTTGAAGTATTTTCCGAAACTTATTCCAATGGAGTAAGAATTATAATTTTTAAATTTGCATAACAAAAGTTATTTTATTTTATAATTTGCATAATATTATAATAATTATATTATGTTGTATTTATGATCACGCATTAATGATTGACCCACTTGGATGGGTGGCTGCATACGTGTCATCACCACACGAATTTGAGCGCTGCGTGATATCCTACGTGTCGCCCTCACATGAATATAGGCGCTTGCGTGGCATCCCACGTGGCGTGACACACGAAATGAACTCACTTATATATATGTATATATAAGGATTTTTTTGTGCGGAACTACCTTGTTTGGGGTGCCATTTGTGACTTACTACCTTAAAAGTTTTTTAAGGTAGTAAAAATCATTCTGCTGATTGAAGGAGCCAGGATATTCAGCAGAAGTCATGAGCTTGAGTGGCAACACCAAGCTACATGGACTCTTAAGGATGCTGGAATCAACAGTTTTCGTCTCCTGAAATCCAGCTCGAATAAAGTCTGGAGAGCTCTGACATCGTTTTTGAGGCCAATAAGAGGCCAAAATGATAGGCAGATGAAGGAGGGAGCAAACAGAGGAGATAGATTGGAAAAATGGAATAAACAACTCCGGCAAACTAGAAGATGGACAACTAAAGATGTTCCTGTTCTCTCTTATGCTCCTTGGGTTTTTGTGTCCAGGCACATAAGCAAAGTCTTTCAATGGCTTCAAATTGCGGCTGCAATTGCATGTGTAGTTCTCTCATTGATCAAGCTGATTGTACGAAACTATGGAGAAATACAGAAAGGCGATACTGACAGGAGGAACAGAAAAGCTGCACTTACCATCTTTTATAGCTTGGCCTTGGCCGAGGCCTCATTGTTTTTGCTCGAAAAATTTTACTGGGAATTACAGGTAACATACTGCAAAGTATTGGAACAGGTGAATAAGGATTGTGAGTTAGGACCTTCTGGCATAATTGCAGTCAGGAGGTTCTTTTATGATGCCTATTCAAGATGTGTCGATGGAAGTGTTTTTGATGGCTTGAAGATGGACATGGTGTCTTTCGGGATGGAGCTCCTAGCTTCAAATTCACCCGACGAGCAGCTTGTGGGAGCCAGGATTCTTCAAAGATTTGCTACAAGTCAGCGGTTTTCTGAAGACACCTTGCAGAAGATAGGAGTAACATTTTAGTCGAAAGATTAGTAGAGATGTTGAACTGGAAATGCCCACAAGAAGAGGAGATCAGGAAAGCAGCAGCAGAAATCCTGTCAGAACTCGCAGGGAAGAAGCAGAATTCCCTTCGAGTGGCAGGAATTCCTGGTGCTTTGGAATCAATATCCTCCCTCCTCTATGTTAACAGGACGTCACGTTCAGCTGCTGATGAGATTGGAGAGAAAAGCATTGTTTTTGACCAAGAACATTATGGGTTCTGGACCTTTAATAATCTTGGACTAGCCATCCTTAAGAAGCTTGCCCGGGACCATGATAGCTGCGGCAAAATAGGGAATACAAGGGGTCTATTATCAAAAATAATAGATTTCACACAAGCAGGAGACAGATTACTGAAGGCTGACAATGTCACACAATCTCAAATTCTGACGGTCAAGCGGTCCCTGCAGGTGATTAAAAAGCTAGCAAGTACAACAGGTGGCACAGGCGAACAGCTTCGGAGGGAGATATCAGAGAATGTTTTCACAATCAGCAACATCAGAGACATATTAAGGCACGGAGAAAAGCATCCAGATCTTCAAAGGCTAGGCATTGAAATACTGACAAATTTGGCAATGGAAGAGGATGCAACAGAGAGGATTGGAGCCACAGGTGGAATTCTTAAAGAGTTGCTGAACATCTTCTTCAAAGACGGAATGCCAGGAGACCAGGAACATATTAGGACTGCAGCTGGGGAAGCACTAGCCATGCTGGCATTGGAAAGCAAGCAAACTTGTCACCGCATCTTGAAACTAGGTGCGCTGGACAAGCTTGTTGAAGCACTGGAAGTTCCTTTACATAAGAGTGAATGCAGCGAGGATTTTAAGAAATCTGTGCACCTACAGTGCAGAGGATTGCTTCCTGGAGTTACGGGGGATCACAGCAGCAGTACCCATGGTAAGCTCTCCACCAGGATCCTGAGAAATATCCCATTTCATTGATAGTTTAATACAAGAATATGATTGAAGGATCTACAGCGAGTTTAGATAAGAGAAAAAGCATAGTTTTTACATCATCGAACTATGAAGTTAGAATCGGGCCACATATTCCAAAGAAAGAGTTTGTTTCCTACAGCAACTGTTGATTTTTACAATTTCAGCTCACTTAAATAGAGATCTATCTTAAGCTTATCATGCAATAGATACTAGCTAATTGATGAAGGACAAACATGAATTCATGCTCACCTGTATTGTCTTTTCCAGGTTCTGAAGGGAATCATTTCAGGACAGAACAAATCGCAGGAAGTAATGGTCGGACTAGCAGCTCATGCTTTCAAGTTCATGGCAAATGAGGAATCTAGCGTCATGTTTGAGCGAGAAGGAATAAAAGAATCTGAGTTAGCAAATGTGCTAGTCCAAATTCTGAAGAAGCACCCGAATCCTCTGAACAGGTGTCCTAGAATACGCAGGTTTACCATTGAGCTTGCAATTTGGATGATGAGAGCCAACGAAACAAACATTCGTAGTTTCAAGAATCTTGGACTGGAGAATGAGCTAGAAAATTTTTTAGACACCACATCAGAGCTAGAGAGCTTCAACATATATTCAGGCACTGTGGGATTAAGCAGCTGCAGAACATCCATGCAATCATTGGCTGAAACGGCACTGAACTTGCTGGCAAATAAACGATTGGTGGAGGCTTCACATTAATTTCAAGAGGACAAGGTTCCTTTGCTCTCCTCCTTTGTTCATCAATTCATTCCGTGTATAAAGTATTCTTAATTATTTGTATATTATCATGCAAATCAGGAAAATTAAGTTAGAGAAAATATTCCCACTTGGGAAGTAACAATAGTGAAAGTTATGTACAGTGCCCAAATAAGGCTTTAAACTCATATTCATTCAAAGAGTATATACTGAAGTTTCATTGGCTTCTCTGTCATAGTGGTTTAGATAGTTCACTAGAACGAACCCAAGAAAATCTTATGTATTTCACTAGTCTGGAAATGAGGAAAATCTGGCTGGCTTCACAATTGACATTGGGAATCCAGTGATGACAGAACAAGAAAAGTCAGTTACAAATACAAATCGATAAATTGCACTGTACAAGAACATCTGCACCAGAATCATATTTCCTACCTATATTGCTAGTAACTATGTATATAAAATGTACCACTTTCTCCTACAGGTATCAACCCATTCAACTGTAGAACTTTCGTATCCACAATCATACAACAACAAACGCCTGAACTGCACACCCATCTAGTTTGCACGAACACAGACAGTACACAAATATGGAACGCACCATTTATAGTGTGAAAAGCCTAAACATGTGCTGTTGTGTCCGTGTGTTGTTGGTGACACAACACGGCACCTATCTGGGGTGTCATTATGATCCCTAGATGCCCACGCACAAGATATTTAAACATAAAACTCGTGAAGAACATACGCTGAGGTTTTACTGT
Source organism: Tetragonia tetragonoides (assembly GCA_038025085.1). NCBI lineage: Eukaryota > Viridiplantae > Streptophyta > Magnoliopsida > Caryophyllales > Aizoaceae > Tetragonia > Tetragonia tetragonoides. The sequence goes on along the minus strand of CM076151.1, from coordinate 22,520,039 downwards.
AATTTACTCCTGAAGTCATCTGAAACATTTCTCAGATATTCTCATATAGAATACTGATATAACAAAGGTGCATGAGCAGCTATCACTATACAAAAAGCACAGTTTTGACTCCATTTATGAGGCACAAGGCAGAAGTAATTACACAATTCTATCACACCAAAGAGAGTCCAAATTAACAGACCGAAAAATATAGATAAACAGGACAAAGAAGGCCATCGCAGGAATGATCAACACAACTATATAGAAGGCCATAAAGCAATGTAGTATCAAAACTAATACTGAAACTGAATTGAGAAAGAACATGCTTGAAGTTAACTTAGATCCCACAATATTTCCATTCTGCAATGAAGCCCTAGAATCAGTAGAATTACAGCAGAAAATAAGGACAAAAACATATTTGAAGATGAGTGAAGAAGAACATTGCCCAGAATTGATTCCATTTTCAACTGGAAATAAGCCTTTTTACCACATTACCGTGGGTTAACGTTATAATTGTTACAGCATTAACTTATGAATTAAGAATATAAGACCAATTCGAGGGATGAATGAACAATCCACACAGCTTCAAGCAAAAAGGATGGAAGTACTCGTAGGATTGAACTGTTATGAGCTGTTATTTCTGAGAGAGGCTAGAATTGAGTTACATTGTAGTCTTGCAGAGAGAGGATATTGTATTTTCATTGAGTACAAATATTGAAGTATACCTACAGTCTACAGATGATAAAAAAACAAAAACAAAAAGCAAACAAAGAGTATAACTACTGAAACTCTTGTAACATCCTTCAACCGTTTTAAGATGGCAGCTAAATCATTTCTGTAAAAAAAATAGTCAGGTGCAGCACACATGATCGAATTGGCATGTAAAAAGTTGCCTTCTCTTGAAAAGAAGCATATCCTAATCATACTCCCAAACTGAAATCAGAAAAAGAAAAAAAAAATTCTTAGCAACTAAAAGGTTCCCAAGTAGCATCAGTTTCTGAAGTGTTAAGATCATTAGATCAACAAATAAACCACAACATGATTGTATTCCTCTGCCAATTTTCTTTCCAGAATGCTCATCTCTAATCCATTTATATAAATCCCAATTCTTGCACAGTGCGTGACCTGGGAAATGTGAAACATAGGGTGGAGTTTGGATCCATTAGGCAATTAATTCAGTAAGCCACTATCTTAATTCATAGGCATTTAGGAAAAGGGCCAACAGGTATTTTGGTGCCAATTTTTATGGTCTGTAAGCAACATACATGTATTGTAAGGTTGCAATTAGACATACACAAGATTTCCTACTTGAAGCTCCTTTAGTCCTTATCCTTCCTATGTTTGTCAGCTATCCACAAAGCCCATTCCCTTTAGGCCTTTCTGCAATCACACGCTTGAGATCTGTTTCAATACACTCATTAACAGCCTCTGGCTGTCCAAAATTTGTAACTCAATTTGTTGCAATCTGAGAATTTGTTTCCAGAAAATGCTCGAAAAATTCTCCAGGGAAGGCAACGGAGTTGAGCCACCCCTACTGCAGCACCAAAGGGATGAGCCAACAAAAAAAAGGATTGCAAATATGCTCACAGCCTATCCGCCAATGAAATAACATTCTTATACTGTGATCAAGGCAATCCCTCCACAAAATCCGTTCCAAATAGCATCAGGTAGAGGAAGTGGTTGAAGAAGACCAACAGGAGCCTGCAAGATGGGTTTGTATGTTTGACTGCACACTGAACATGCTCTTAAAAAGTTCCTTATGTCCTTACTTAACCCTTTCCAATAAAACAAATCCGCGAATTTCCTAAAAGTATTATCCATGCTAGAATAGCATCCAAGGTGTGTCATGCATGAGTGAGAATATCTTTTGATCCAATTGAGAAACATTGATGCAGGAGTTGGTGGTTCAACCTTCAAATCAGATTATTAGTTTCAAGCCTTGGTGGTTTTAGTTCTTTGACTCAAGGAGCTATCTTTATCGTTCTTTATACAATCTTTATCGTCCAAGAACCCATCTTTTATTCAAGAAACCATCTTTCCATTGATCTACATCAAACATATCTCACCTGCTATGAGTTTGCTTTTTCCTCAAACCTCCATACTGCCACACAAACTCCTGACATTATTATGTAGCACAAGCAATAAGCTTGCTAAGATCTTGGATAGTGAGATCCTGTTGTCAACTATCAGTAACCTGACCGATCGAACTACATCAATTTTAGAAACTCTAATATTCAGTAATTCAAACTCAGTAACCGTATCCTCGACAAAATATCAAAAACTGCATTATCCTCAAAACCCAAGTCTATAACTTCGGCAACCCTTCACTTTAAAAACAGTTCTTTCCATTTAATACTAAAGATTGAAGTGATCAATCTTTAAGAATAAACTGTCTTCCAACAAAAAAGGTATCCAATTCTGTGCTGCACGAAGCATACACAACTGCCAATAGCTCCCTCTCATAAGTTGATAGAATTTGGTTGGTCTTTGATAATGCCTTCCTTAAATAAGCTACAGGATAATTGTTTTACTTTAGCACAACTCCAATTCATAACCCAGAGTCAGAAACTTCGATAACAAAAGCTTGGGTAAGGTAAGGCATATTACACTTCCATTGTTCCATATGTTTAAGATTGTCAAAAGCATCATGATCAGCTTCTATTTCCCACTCAAAATCTGTACACTAAAGAAACTATGATTTTGTTAGAGTGAACTTACAAAAGGAAGGAAAAAGCAAGCACACAGTTCACTGTATTCTGTTTTTCTTTCTAGTACACTTTCTGGAACTGTTTGGATTTGTACGTACTCATCAATTTATGCTTGTACTACCCTACATTGTTTTCAAAAATCTTTTATTTTATTATAAAACCTTTTTCTTAACTCATGAGGCCACGCTTAATTATTTTGAGCCTTATTCCAATATAAATTCTTTATTTTGAAAAAAAAAATAAATCTACTTCTCCTGAATTGTACTGTATTTCTGAGTAACTTCTGTCTGAAGTTGTTAGGTAATCACATTCCAAAATGGTATATTATTAGATAGGGATTTTTAATTATAAATTTATTAATGGAAATATTTTTTATCAGGAGATTCCTAATCATAATTCTAATCCTATATCTGATATGAGTCCTATTCAATCTCAACTAACATTGTTACACATCTATATATAAACCCCATAAGCCTTAACTATTAATTTATTTAATCTCCAGTACTCTTGCAAATACACCAAGAATCAAATCCCCTGATTACATCAAACTTGAACAATGGGGAAGGGCAACTGCTGTGAGACATTGTGCAAAGGTTGTATCGCGATACTTTCTGTTCGTAATGTTCCTGCTCATGATCAGTCTTGATCAGCATGCTCGTGATCATGTTGAGCATAATCTCCCAGAATTTCGAGTCGAGTCTATCAACACCACTACTCCCTTCACCCTTACCACCCTTAACAACAACTCGAGTACGAGCAACAAAACAGACAATAATAGTACCATTAGTATTACAGCAAGGTTCAACATAACGTTTGGGGTTGGAAAACCTTACCTTGGATACATCTATGGTCCTAACCGAGCTAACGTCTCTGTCTACTATCACCATCCCAAGGACGAGGATACACAACAACCCGCCTTTGATTACTATCTATCGTCGACTTCATTCAAGTCCTTGTGCCCAGGGCTGCACGGAAATTGCACCGATGATCATGTCATGCAAAGCTCGGTGCCTGTCACCGTTAATGTGGTTTCGAGATTGTCAGATATTTTAACTGCCTCCACGATGGCACGAGACCTACAACAGGGGATAATAAACCTTACTATCAAGATTAGTGCAGATTATAGGGAAAGATCACAGTGACTTGCAAAGACATCAAGGTTGGGGTTCCTAATGGGAATATGGTTAGTCCACAAATCCCTTGCAAAGTGGACTGGAATTATACTTGATTATTATTAGGTCTGTTTTTGCTAGTAAATAGGGCTATAAGCTTGTTGTTGTACTCGATCGTAACATTATTCTTAAGATTATTTGTTTTTTGGATGATATTGTTGTTAGATCTTGAGGTCACGTTTAGTTGAGATTGCGTGCCGAATTTCAATAGTTACTCGTATCTACTAGATGATCAAAAAAAAAAAAAAAAATTTGTATAGTGCTTGAAGATCGATATATATATGGAGTACTAGTTAATATTTTGCTTATCTTCTTTAATTCAGCATCTATTTTTAGGTGTATGTTGTAAGTTATGTTCTTCTAGGTCGACCTAAATCCATATAGAATTGCACTTCATACCCAAGCATGAGGTTCGTCAGAGTATTGAAGTACACCATCAACTTTGTTACAGGCTTACAACATCAACTTTGTTACTAGACCTAATTGTTACAGCCTTACAGCATCAACTTTGGAATTAAAATAGTTCGACGAATGAGTGAACAATCCACACAGCTTCCAGCAATCAGAATAGAGGCTAGAATTGAACTGTTCTGAGCTGTTTTTCTGACAGAGGATAGAATTGAGCTAAATTGTAGTCTTGTAATGAGAGGATATTTTTATTTTCATCGAGTACAAATATTGAAGTACACCTACAGTCTACACTACAGATGGTAAAACAAAAGTGCAACTATTGAAGCTCTTGCATTGTAACTTCTTTTATGAATCAACTAGGTGAATGCCCATGCGTTGCATGGACTGTGATCATATAATAAAATTAATATAACCTGCTTATTGATAAGTGTTTATTTGTATATATTTTTAGTATAATTTAGGTCTAGTTTACTAGGTTAATTGACGATTTTCGTTTTCTTTTATTAGTTTTATCCCCTTTTGTTCTAATTTACGCTTTTGGTTTGTTTCATCTTGTAGAGAGCAAATTGCAAGCAAAAATGTGTCATCTTGTTGGTGGAATGACCTCAAGCGTTGAGGAGAATGTGAAAGAGACTCGGACATGAGCGAGAACGATCAAAGAGGTGCGAAGAAGAACGAAGAACAAGTCCAAAGGATGAACCACGGGCAAGTCATGTCTCAAACATGCTTGTGGTTCACCTTCAAGAGTCAAGGAAATGAAGATTTGAAAGCTACCAGCTTCCTCCGCAAGCAAAAAGAGAGAACCTCAACCTACTTGTGGTTCAATCCCTAGCATAAATCTCACTTAAAATGCCCAGGTGCGAACCGCAACCTGCTCGGGGTTCGGACCTAACAGCTTGCGGTTCGCTATTTAGGCTGCGGTTCACCTCTTTTCACTTAAAAACTCCCAAATCCCTATCATTTTAGGGGGGACTTTAGACTATCTCATCCTATCTTATTCAAAACCTAGTATTAGCTCTCTAAAGAGGTCTAGCCTCCATAGTTAGATTGAAGAACTTCATATCTTAGATTTCAAGGTTAGTTGAACTTTATTTTGTGAAGTTATTGAAGACCTTTGTAAGATCTTCTTGAACCTTCTCTTTTCTCTTTCTCTCTCCTCTTTACTTATTTCTCTTGTGTTGAATATTATGCCTTGGTTAATTAAAGTTAATGTCTTTATGTTGATTCTTGGCTAGTTTCTCTAGTTAGAGTTGGGATTAGCCCAACTATGAAGGTTTAATGTTTGGATGATGTGAGATTAGTGTGATTACTTGAGTATTATGTGTATTTGGCTTTGTGCACCCCAAGTGTTTGATGAAATGCCTAAATGAAAGTTTGGCTAATTTCTTGTGTAATTAACTTAGAAACCGAAAAGGGTAGGTTAATTATAGGAGTTCCATTGTCCAAACAAGGGAATTAGGCCACGAAAGTAGGATTAATACCCTTGGAGATTCATGTTATTAGGCTTGCTTAATGGGTTCTTATCGACTTAACCCCATGACAATAGGTGGTTTAGTAGGTTTGGGCACATCTTCGGTGACCTTGAGAGAGGCCCTTAGTGACATTAACCTAATCATCTCTACACATTGCTCATTTGATTGCATCCATCCATGTCATCCATTGCATTTTGCATCATAGTTAGGTGAAACCCAACTCTAGCTTTAGTCATCGATTATGCTTGTGTTTGTTTTTATTTCTTGCGTTAGTTCTAGTTTGGCTTTAGTTATCTTTAATCCATCATTAAATCGATAGGTTTAGCTTGCGTAAAATCGAGACAAAGTCGGTACTTGAAATCATTAATTCCTCGTGGGATCGATAATCTTTTATATTACTTCGATAATACTCGTGCACTTGCGAGGCTATCAATTATTAATCTTTGTAACAAGTTGTCTTCTTTTGAAAAGCATGTCCTAATAATCAAGCTTCCAAACTGAAATCAGAAACCTCTTAGCAGCTTTTTATAAGGTTCCTATGTAGCATCAGTTTTTGAAGGGCTGCGATCATGGAATCAACAAATGAACCGCAACATGATTGTATTCCTTCATGGATTTTCTTTCCAGAATAGACAAACATGCTCTAATCTAATCAGTTTATTTATTGTTTTTGGTAGTTAATCTCTTTTTATTAATGGGAAAATCAGCTACAAGGCAAAGTAGCTTACAGAGAAAATTCCATTAGCACTACTCCATTAGTAGCATCATTCAATCCCGCTTTCCCCGCCTTCTAGGAAGGGTTGAATAGGGTCTTGCAATCATTTGCTTTGAAGTAGGTTTTACATAATAGTTTACCACACAACAGAGCAGAGGAAACTAAATGGAAGATACTCCCTAAATAGAGACATCCAACTATAAGACTAAATCACCCCCATACAGTTGACATATGCAATCTGAAAATTCGTTGCCAGAAAACACTCGAAAAATCTTGTCCCTATCGGCTATCAGTAAGAATCTCCTGGGAAGGCGACTGGGTATTGTTGAGCCACCCCTACGTACTGCAGCAAAGGGACGATGAGGCAACAACAAAAAGTTTGCAAGTATGCTCAGCCTATCCGCCACTAAAATGACATTCTTATGCTGTGATAGGGGCAATCCCTTCACAAAATTGATGGGAATATCATCGAGGCAGTAGTTGAAAAACACCAACAGGAGCCTGCAAGATGGGTTTGTACGCCTGACACACTGATCATGCTCTTAAAATGTTCGTTATCTTCTTCCTTAACCCTTTCCAATAAAACAAATCCGCGACTTTCCTGTAAGTATTATCCATGCTAGAATAGCTTCCAAGGTGTGTCATTCATGAGTGAAAATACATTTTGATCCAATTGAGAAACATTGATGCAGGAGATGGTGGTTCAACCTCCAAATCAGGTTATTAGTTTCTAGCCCCGTTTAACTAGTTCTTTGATTCAAGAACTTATATTTAGCATTCTCTATACAATCTTTATCAATCTTTGTCGTCCAAGAACCCATCTTTCAATCAAGAAACCATCTTTCCATTAATCTACATAAAACATATCTCACCTGCTATGAGTTTGCTTTTTCCTCCTTGAATCTCCGTTCTTCCACACAAACTCCTGACAATATGTTGCACTAGCAATAAGCTTGCTAATAAGATCTTGGATAGTGAAATCCTGTTGCCAAGTATCAGTAACCCGAGCCATCAAAATATTTCAATATCAGAAACTCTGACGATATTCAATCATTCAAACTCAGTAACCCTAGACAAAGCATCAAGAACTACTCCAATTCACAACTCCGAGGCATAAATTTCGATTACAAAAATTTGGGTAAGGCAATGCATAGCTGACACTAGTACACCTATGTTTCAGTTTGTCAAAAGCATCATGATCAGTCTGTATATATATGCCACTCAAAATCTATATACTAAAGAAACTATGATTTTGTTAGAGTGAACTTAAAAAAGAATTAGAAAAATTTAGCACACAGAGACAGTTCATTATATTTTGTTTTTCTTTCTAGTACACTTTCTGCAACTGTTTGGACTTGTAGGTACTCAAGTTATGCTTGTACTACCTTACATCATTTTTCAAAAATCTTTTTCTTTTTATTATAAACCCTTTTCTTTACTCTTGAGGCCATGCTAATTATTTTGAGCCTTATTATTTCGATATAAATTCTCTATTTATTAAAACAAAAAAAATAAAAATCTACTTGTCCTGAATTGTATTTCTGAGTAACTTCTGTCTGAAGTTGTTCAGTAATCACATTCCTAATTAATGGTATATTATTAGATAAGGATTCTTGATTATAAATTTTATTATGGAAATATTTGTCAGGAGATTCCTAATCCTAATTATATACTTATCTGATTTGAGTTCTATTAGTATTAGGAGTGTTGAAGTTTTTCCCCTTTGCAGCTAACATTATTACTTATCTATTTAAACCCCTAAGCGTTAACTAATTATTTGATTTGATCTCAACAAATCCCCTGATTACATACACCAAAATTTAACAATCTCCAAATACACCGGGGATCATGGGAAAGTTCACCTGTTGTGAGACATTGTGCAAAGCTTGTATCGGGATACTGTTCGCGTTCCTGTTCGTGATGTTCTTGTTCATCATGATAAGTTTGCAGCCTGCTCATCATAATCATGTTCAACATAATCTCCCGGAATTCGAAGTCGAGTCTATGAACACAACCACTCCTTTCACCCTTACCATCCTTAACAACAACTCGAGTACGAGCAACACAACAGACAATAATAGTACCATTAGTATTACAGGAGGGTTCAACATTACGTTTGGGGTTGGAAAGCCTTACCTTGGTTATATCTATGGTCCTAATGGAGTCAACGTCTCCGTTTACTATCACCACCACTCTGAGGACAACAAAACCACTTCTGATTACTACTTATCGTCGTCTTCGTTCAAGTCCTTGTGTCCAGGGCCGCTCAGTAATAATTGCACCGATGATCATGTGATACAAAGTAGGGTGCCTGTCACCGTTAATGTGGCTTCCATTATAACATCTGATAATTTAACTGCCTCGACGATCACACGAGACCTACAACGGGGGATATTGAGCCTTACTATCAAGGTTACTGCAGATTATAGGGAGAGAGGGGAAGACGAGGCGGAGCTGAAGATCACAGTGAGTTGCAAAGACATCAAGGTTGGAGTTCCTAATGGGAATATGGTTAGTCCACAAGTCCTTGCATAGTGGACTGGAATTATTTATGATTGAGGTTCTGTTTTTGCTAGTAAATAGGCAATAAGCTTCTTGTTGTACTCGATCGTAACATTGTTCTTAGATTTTTTGTTTTTTGGATGATATTGTTGTTAGATCTTGAGGTCACGTTTATTTGAGATTGCGTGCCTAATTTCAATAGTTATCAACTAGGTTATCAAAAAAAAAAAAAAAAAATTTGTATTGTGCTTGAAAATCGATATATATGGAGTACTTGTTAATATTTTGATTATCTTCTTCAATTCAGCATCTATTTAGGTGTATCTTGTGAGTTATGTTCTTCTAGGTGGACCTAAATCCATATAGAATTGCACTTCATACCCAAGCATGAGGTTCGGCAGAGTATTTGAACTTCTCTTAATCACTCCTTTCAAGGCAAATACCTCAACGATAATTGTACAAGTTGCAATTATATATCTTGAAAGCCCTTTCCCCTGTTGACTCGGCCCTTTCCCCTGACGTTTCTCCCCGGCCTGATCGGTTTTGTTTAAACAAGGGTTCACCTTAACTCTTTGGGTCAACACTAATTCTCCAGCAAGTAGTTTCTCCATTCACAATATATAATCGAACCCTAGCTCGACTCCAAACCACTCACATAAACCACTTGTTGGTAGATTCTACTAGTCATCAGTTGGTTCTATGTATTTAGGAGATAGAGTTACTTGTTGTAACAAGCTCCCGTATTCTCTGATCTCCCATATAGTTGTTGTAACAATATTGTGTATTTATATAGTAGCATCCTACAGATGAATGAAAGACAGCAAAATTCCCAGTTTTTTTCACATTCAACCTTCAGTAGCAATCAATTACACCTACACCCTATTTAACATGCAGCCGTACTCGTGCAATACATTACCCAGATACCGATCCTGGAATGCAGAAGAGAAGATCATATTAGCAGTGCTGTTGTTGATTATTAGTGTCGGATTTGCGTATAATATGTTTTATAATCATAATTTCCCAGAATTCGTAGTCGAGTCTATCGCCACCACAACTCCCTTCACCCTTACCACCACCCGCAGCTCCACAAGCAGTAGAAAACTTGGTGGCGTTGACAACAACATTATTAGTAGTAGTATTACAGCAGGGTTCGACATTACGTTATGGGTCGGTAAGCCTAATTGTGGCTACATCTATGGTCCCAAAGGGGCCAATGTTTCCGTCTACTATCAGTATCCTAAGGATATGGATATGGATATGAACACGCAACATGTACAACCGGCCTTTGATTTTTATTATCTATCGTCGTCTTCGTTCAAGTCCTTTTGGCTCGGGAGGAATATGTGCAGCAATGATGTTAAGCAAACCTGGTTGCCTGTCATTGTTAATGTGACTTCCATATCACCTGATAATTTCACTGCCTCGACAATGGCACGAGACCGGGACCTACAACAGGGGAAATTGAACATTATGATCAAGGTTACTGCAGATTATAGGGAGTTTGGGAGTAACCAAAAGCTGAAGTTCACAGTTACTTGCAGGGATATCAAGGTTGGAGTTCCTAATGGCATTATGCTCAGTCAACAAAGCCCTTGCAAGATGGACGAGATTTCTTTTAGCTTTTTAGGTGCTCTCAAGAGCACTGTTACTTTAAAATTAAGTGGCCGGGCAAAAGGAAAAGTGGGGTCCTAATCTTTTTGGGTTAGACCGTATGTAGGTTTTATAAATGAGTTGAATGTACCTACCTCAATACACCAAAAAACACCCATTGATGACGTAACTATATTAGTAATTATTATGCTATTGAGTATATGCTTATTATTGTACTACATAAAGTTATTCTTAAAATTTGAGGTCACGCACTCACGCTTATTTGAGCTTGCGTGCCTTTTATCTCAATGGAGTAATGTACTAGGTCATAAAAGAATGAAAAATTAAGAAAGTAATCTACTTGAAGATCCATGTATGGAGTAGTTGTATTGTCATCTAGTTGTGCTTTGATTCATAAACTCTGATTACATTCCAACTCTTTCAGCAGTCTTTCTAACAAATTTTCATTTAGTGTAGTTTTCTCATGATTTTAGTTTATTCCATTCTTCAATAAACAACCTCAGATTAACGTTACTAGTTTTTAAATCCGTGCGGTTCTCGAGTTGTATGTTAATATCATGTTGAAAATAAGTCATCAATTGAACCCCAGTCGTTTTTCTTAAAATTTCTACCGGTGGATTAGAGGAGGTGAGTTTTTGACTATTGGATGGAGGGGGTGGGTTTTTGATGTTTAAACAGCTAAAGGAAAGATGGAGAGAGAAAGGAACAGTAGAGTGTTGTAACAGTAGAGAATCCAAATGTTGGGAAACGGAGATAATAATATATGCAACTTTATAAACTTAATTTACTGATCTCCATTCCAATTAACAAATAACTACAATATCTACTTATATAAGCAAACTTAATATGGGTACATTCCCACTACTACCACTAACCATTTAACTCCACTAACCTCACTAATCCTAATTCATAACAAATAGCTATTGCCACTAAATATTTTTCATTAATAATTTATTTAATTAAATTTGGAGCATAATTCAACACCAAATTGATCGATCTCGAACCCTAGTTCGGCCTTGCATTAGGAATGGGAGTCCCAAGACAATCACACCAACCACTTATTTGTGGATTCTACTAGCTAGTCATCAGGTGTTCCATGTATTTAGAAAACAGAGTTGCTAGTTGTAACAAGCTCCTATATTGTCTCCCCTATAATTGCAACAATATTGTGTATATATATATATTGGCATCCTACAGGCTACAGATGAACTACAGCAAAATTCTCAGTCTCTTTCCCCTCCAACCTTGAGTAGCAATTACACCTACACCCTATACTGCAATACACCAAGAGACCGATCCCCAAGTGCACCAACCATGGTCGCTGGCAAGTTCAATTCGTTCACTGAACCACTAGATATAGACCTATACATGAGTGTACCAAACATGATGCGCAAGGTGGAGAGGGACGCTAAAGAAAGAAAAGAGACCATCAAAATGACAGCAGCCGGGGTGCTGGTGGTTATCCTCGTAGTTGGGTATGTTTTGTTTTATAGTCATGAATTCCCAGAATTTGAAATCGAGTCTATCACAACCACAACTCCTTTCACCCTTGCCACTGGCCGCAACAACAGCAACAACAATATTAGTACTATTACAGCAGGCTTCAACATTACGTTTTGGGTAGGTAAGCCTGATCGCGGCAACATCTATGGTCCCAAAGGGGCTAATGTATCCGTCTACTATCACCACCACTCTCAGTACAACAACAAACCTGACTTTGATTATTATCTATCGTCGTCTTCGTTCAAGTCCTTGTGCCCCGGGTGCATTACGTGCCCCAGGGGCAATAGTAGGTGCTTGAATGAGGACTACGTCGTCCAAGACCAAATCTCGTATGCCGCCTGTCATCGTTAATGTGGCTTCCAAGTCATCTGATAGCTTCACATCATCCATAATGGCACGGGACCGGGACCTACAACGGGGGATTTTGAACCTTATGATCAAGGTTACTGCAGATTATAGGGAGTTTAGGAGTAACCAAAAGCTCAAGTTCACAGTTACTTGCAAAGATATCAAGGTTGGGGTTCCTAATGGGATTCTGCTCAATCAACAAAGCCCTTGCAAGGTGGACGGGGAGTTTGTTGAAGTGGCACTTTTTTAGGTGCTCTCACGAACATATAGATAGGTACACCGTACACTCTCTGTCACTTTAGAATTAAGTGGACCAACGAAAAAGTGGGCTCCTAACTCTTTTTGGATTGGACCGTAGTTATTGTTATAAATGAATTGGATGTACGCCCGCTTCAATACACCCTATTAAAACACTCGTTGATCACGTACCCATATTAGTGATTATCAGGCTATTTTACTACTCAGTAAATGCTTATTATTGTACAACACAATGTTATTCTTGAGGTTACATGTATTTGAATTTGCGTGCCTTTTTTCAATGGAGTAATCTACTAGGTGATAAAAAAAATAAAGATAAAAAAGTAATTGTTATGATATAATTAAGATGGATGTCCATATTCTAACTCCCAAGCCGTTTCAACTTTATCACTTAATTCTCACATTAAGTAAACTATGTTTAACTCCCCTAGCAATCAATTCCTTAGCTCAATTTCATGCATATATAAAGGTATAATCGTATTGTCATATACAAGTTGAATGAATAAGATATCATCTCATTCTCTCCATTAACTAGTCTTCCATTGTTCTTATTCATGTTACTATTTTAGTATTATTCCATAACACGTTATCAACACCAGTTCTACCAACTGAGAAGAAATGAATCTATTATTATTCACAAGACAAATTACTAGGAAATAAAAAAACAAGAAAGACGAGTTGATCAGAGCAATTGTCTGTCAAAAGGTATTTTCTTTAATTTGCAATTATCATCAGTAAATTGACACTAGTCGAACATGGTATAGAATTCCCAAATACTTTCATATAATTTGATTTGGTATTCTTGATACTTAGATGATTATCTTTGTGATTTCTACATCGCATTAATAGCAACTTGGTTGGTGTCTTATATTGTCAAGTATTTTGGTTAGTGATACCATATAACATATATATATATATATATATATATATATATATATATATATATATATATATATATATATATATATATATATATATATATATATATATATATATATATATATATATATATATATATATATATATATATATATATATATATATATATATATATATATATATATTATTTCATTGTATATCAACCATGGTAGCTACGAATTTGACTTGATCACATGATATACAAATATTACATGTTTGTGATAATTATTTTATATGATGCATATAATAAAACTTATGAAAATTCGGAATCAATAGATGGTAAATTGGCTTATGCATATCCTAAGTTCTCTATACATACACAAATGGAGTACAAAGCAAGGTTATGATATAAGTCTTGGGTTTTCATTGTGGCTTGCTTGATCTATTTTCATCATCTCAGATTTACTTCTTAAACTCTTTGTGTATGTGGTGATTAATTGCCTAACATGTTACTATAAATTTCAATATTTTTGTTCTTTATGATTGGCAATTAGACCTTTCGTTTTGACTTATGGATTGCAAGTATAATTCAGTGGATTGCATTGAATTTCTTTATCCAAATCACGTGCACTATATATCAAGTAGATTTTGAAAAATTGTGTTACTTTCACGTTGTGCAGTTTAATCTCAATGGACATGTAATATCAAGAACCCTCTTTATAAAGTCCCATTAATTAATTATTTAATACTAAGGTGCATTAAGTGTACAACTTTATGAAACCATTTAGGTTGGCTGATATGAGTAATCTTTACTGGGCCGAATACGTGAGACTAATTGAAATCTACTAAGTTCTACTTAATGTGAATATCTTGACCATTACACATTTTTGGTTCATCTTTGTTTATTGCATGATCATTCAATCTTTATAAATAAATTAAATATGATATTTTGTAGACAATTATACTTGTGCTATATTTATGTATAATAGTCTTTCATGGTTAGAAAAAGATCAAAATAACATGTGATATGGTTTAGTTGTACTTGTCGGACCACACAAAATTAAATGAATGATTTTTTTATTTCTAAAGGCATAGTTATGTTAACTTTTTATGTAAGCTATTGGTCTGGTACACTTATCCTGAAGATAAGTGCATAAATATTAGAGCCCAGAAGGCTATAAGTCACAAACTAATCTACTACAAGTCGTAGCCTATAAGGCTTAGTACTGAATGAAATCAACGTGAATGGAAGAAAATATTGATATGATCCTGAAGAATAAAAAAAATAGTATATCAAGTAAGATCAACGAACAATCGTTTATGATATTTATATGACCTGAAGTTCATTATTATTAATTGACTGGATAGTAGTATAAGATCAATAAGATAATAATACAATAAATAAGATCAAGGAGAAATATGTTGATGGTAAAATTATCATGACCTAAAAGTTCATGATATGTTGATGGACTTGATATACGGTTCAGTCAGAATTTCATCATACATAGGGCTAGAAGTCCCATAAGGTTGAGAAATTTAATATAAATATTACAAGGATGAAACAAATATTTGACCTAAAGTCCAAAGTTAAACAATATACAAATGGTCTATGCACACTTACAAGCCTGAAGTTTGTACTCGTATACAATTTTGTTCTGACATAAAATTATATGTATAGTATTTGTTTGTGATGTGCTTTGTTTTCCATTATGAGTGTAAGGAAAAGGGAGAGAAAGTATGTGAATTTGTTATTATATTTTCTCACACATCTAAGATATTTGAGGTAAAGATCATAAGATGTATTCATATGTATTAGTAAGAAAAGTAAATTTATATTAGTTATAAAAATTACCTTGTGTTTGGTATTGGACTTACGTTTCTTTGAAATTAAATCTATCCAGAAGATAGATATGTCCATGGAGTTTGAATATGACCAACTTGATAAGAAGCTCAAGAAGAGCATAAACTATATTCCGTGATAGAATTAAGGAATAAATTATATTTCGTAATGAAATTAAGGAATGTCTTGCCACTAGAAAAGAGACAGAAGTTATGTCTTTGTCACATCATAAAATATGACCTGAATTATATGTAAATTGACTATGTCAAAGTTGGTCGTTTTCAAAAGCGAACTAGAAATTAGTTAACTGGAATATTTTGTTGATGTGACGGTTTAGGCCATCCTGGTTTCAAATTACCCGTTTCTGAGAACCTGAAGTTTCTTTTGACATTTATTGTGCTCATGCTCTCTCGTATTATATTTATTCAATGTTTGAAAGGCAAGACTTGAAACCGAGATTGAGCGTAATTTCGAACAATACAATTGTAATTGTTTGAATCGAAAGACAAGAGATCTTGATAGAAACTTGTATAAATTGAGATTAAGTAGCCTGAAGATCACTTAAAAGACGAGTTGCATTATACAGGTGTATTATAGAGTAAATTTTGATCATTGTATCAAGTATTGATCCCTTATATGGGACAAATTACATGAGCACAAAGAGAACCAACTGCAAATTACTTGTACTCCCTGAAATCATCATTCTCTAGAAGAGAACTAGTAAAGTGAAACTCATTGAGAAAATATGAGTTATCCGTGGATTTGCGCTGGGTTTGAGTATAATTTCATGATGACATGCCCCTTTATGACTATCCATTTGAGATATTTTTCCCAACTTAGGAGGAGAATCAAAGAGGAAAGCTGGTAAAAACAAAGATATACATTATGTATAAATATTGATCCCCTATTTGATTAAGAAGTTCAGAATATGTTATATAATGAGGTTCATAAATACGCGATATATACCAGCTTATAAAGATACATGTTGTGAGCATTGAGATCTCTTGCCAAAGATTAGAATTGATACACTTGAAGTGTAGTATATTGAGTTTACTTTCATTCAAATTATTTGGAGATCGGTTCCTAATGAAAGTTTATTATACAAACATGCCAAGATCGTGCAGTTTGGTTGGGATTCTTGAAAAAATATGAAATATACACAATTTTTTATATCTTATAAATACCCTGAAGAGGTATGGATATCTGAATCAAAAGAGATGGCCTATATGAAAAAGGAAAAAGGTACCCCCTAAGAAAATATTCAGATACCATTTACCAGTACTAATGGATAAATAAAATTGATTATGAGATTTCAATAGTTAATATTTTGATACCAGTATTATGAAGGAACCGATATGCATATGCAAGATGCGATGGACATATGAATGGGGATCATATTTATAAAGTCCACCTAAATGTTGACATATTATTGATTGGAATTGGAAAATGAGCTCATGGACCTGCAGTCCAATTAAATTATGGATTTAATATCCAAATTGTACAGTTTACGTTATCGAGTCATGCATTGTGTGCATATAGATTATAAGTCATACATCATACATGTCACTATATGGTATATCTTATTTCTATTTATCTAACATTTACTAATTTATTAATTTCATATCAGAATGCATGCACATATTTTCATTGAAATGTAGTATTATAGGTTACTACATATTTTATAGGTGGGAAACTATAAATGAGATGTCTACTACTACGATATGTCAATTCCAAAAGGACTGAAGATATAGTCCCTGAAGGAGTCTAAATGCCTTGTTGGATATGTATAATGGCATACATGGACCTTTGAATAGGTGAAAAGCTCCTGAAGAGCTAATATTGAAATTATATGAACCTCTGATATTTGAAGTTACAAAGGTCCATGAATAAATGACATACATATATTATTTTTATTTGTCTCAAGTAACATCAATGAGAATGAGGCAAGATATAATGTTGGAAAGCATCCACGATTGGGGTATGATACGTGATGCAAGATATAAAACCTCTTGATCTAAAGAGAGTTTTGAATGAATCGATGTTGTCTCAATCAGAAGTTTGAGCATGTGAGATGTGACAAGCGTCATTGACCATAATATCGTTATAAAAGTTTCAGAGGTTGAGAGTTGATGTGAAGATTTCATATATGATGGCTTGTGGGTAATATTCGATCTTGAGATTCTTATGGTCCTGAAATACCATACTAATGAAATAGGTGATTCTCATGGTCCTGAAGTACCATAGAATACTTCCTCTAATTGCCAAGCCACAAATATTTCATGATGGTATGAAAATTATGAGCAGTGATTGATAATATTAGAAGGTTTATATATGTATTTTAGTAATGAATTTCCGAAGAAGGTCTATGATAAATGACTTGGAATTGTAGAAATTGCTTATATATGTGAAGATCTATTAAAGGATGAGACTTTACGCACTTCACGGTTTTTCTTCCTATTGCGTAGGTTTTTCCCATCAGGTTTTCCTAGCAAAGGTTTTGGTAAAGTAGTGGTTGTACTCTTTTTTCCTTCGTTGAGGTTTTTATCCCATTGGGTTTTACCCAACCAGGTTTTTAACGAGGCATCATGACAAGCGTAATATTGAATTAAGTGAGCTTGATGTTAATGTCTCCCTTTGTCGGATATACAATTGCTTAGGATGATATTGAATGAGAATGAAAGTTATGTACACCATACTCAGGGGACATATGAATTTTGTTGGAAGCATATTTTCTAAACAAACAGGAATTCATGAAGTATGCAAGTTCAGCACATTTGTAGAGCATGTGATTCATCTTTGAAGAAAAGAAGTGCCTACGGTCCTATATGATGAATGTTGCATCTATTACCTAATGCAAAGAAGGTGATATCAAATTCAGTTGATGATACATTTCACTGATGTTTCTTTGACCTGTGGTATTGGAAGAATGATGATATAAGTATTCAAAAAAACCATCACGAAGACATTTCCTACTGAAGATCACAATTGCAACAACTTGAAGATCTAAACGGATATGATCATGAGGGGGAGTAAATACGTGTTGCACTCTTTTCCCTTAGCCATGGTTTTGTCCCACTAGGTTTTCCAGGCAAGGTTTTTAATGAGGCAGCATCCCAGACGTATTGAAGAATAATGTACTCTTTTTCCTTAACTGGGTTTTATCCCACTGGGTTTTCCTAGTAAGGTTTTAACGAGGCATATTCTTAGTTGATGGACATCCAAGGGGGAGTGTTATGATATAATTAAGATGGATGTCCATATTCTAACTCCCAAGCCGTTTCACCTTTATCACTTAATTCTCACATTAAGTGAACTATGTTTAAATCCCCTAGCAATCAATTACTTAGCTTAATTTCATGTATACATAAAGGTATAATCGTATTGTCATATAAAAGTTGAATGAATAAGATATCATCTCATTCTCTCCATTAACTAGTCTCCCATTGTTCTTATTCATGTTACTATTTTTGTATTATTCCATAACAGTAATCTACTTGATGATCCTTGTATATGTAGTACTTGTTGTATAGTAGTCATCTCATGTTGTATAGTAGTCATATTAATAATTTATGTCCTGACATTAGCAATTATTTTCAAATATAAATTAGATAGTCTTGTACACTACGCACTCGACTTAATCAGAACATTATACACATACAGTACACTAGAAAATCTACTTATTACCTAGATCGAAATCGAATATGTCGAAAAGTTAATCATCTACTTTGTGGTGGCTTTTTCTTATTCCCCTTTTCTTTCTAGTTGAGAACAATGTTACTAAAGAGTTTATAATTAGAGTCGTCCGCATCGTGGAGGGGGTTGTGTAATGAAGGGGTTTTTCAAAGGCCAACAAAGGCAATAATTGGTTAAGCTTTACATGTTGGAGTGGTTTTTTTAGTAGGTGTTTGTCGTTTGTGTTTTTGTTGTGGTCTTTAGGATTGTCTTTTAGTTTCCATTTATTTGTTTGCTCTCTTTGTTGTTTGTGTTTCACCGCGCGCTGGGGCGTTTGTCGTTGGTGTTTTTTTTTGTTTGGATTTGATGGGGGTATGAGCTTTGGCTCCTCTGTAACTGACTTTAGCTCTTTTATTTTTCATTTAGTGAAACGGACTACTAATTATTAAAAAAAAAAAAGAAAAGTGATTACTATTGCTATTCGCTTCATTCGCAAGCAGATCAGCAACTTGGTTGCCTTCCCTAGGTTGGTGGTGGATTTTGAATCCTTCCATTTGCTGAATAAGCTCCCTGCACGCATCAGTAATATGAGTGAGGTAATTTTATTTATTTATTTATTTTGTTGGCCGGTAATGAGGAGGCCGGTGTATGGTTGTTGACTTTATCTATCGTGGACCAAGTAATTTTGAGAGGTGGACCAAGTATCCTTTTTCAAAATCAACATGTCTTGTGTAGACTTTATCCACCGTGGACCAAGTAATTTTGAGAGGTGGTTCTAGGTGAAGTAATTTTAAAGGGGTGACTCCAGGTAAAATAAGTGGTGGTTCCAGGTGAAGTAAGGGGTGGCTCCAGGTAAAGTAAGGGGTGGCTCCAGGTGAAGTAGGAGTGATGCCAAGTATAAATTTTAGGAGTGGCTATAGATGAAGTAGGGGTGACTCCATATAAATCAGGAAGTGACTCCATATATTGGTCCACCATGAACTAAGTCTACACGAGTTTTTTATTCCAAAATTGTTCTTTTCCATCCTTAATCCTTTGCTGTCGGAGCCCCAAAAAATCCCACCAAATTTCACCTTGTAGAGCATCAAGGTCACCAACCCACTTTTGGTAGCTCAGTTGCCATAACTATTCTTCTCAGCGGAATGATACGGAACGGTGAGGAACGGAACATCACGGCACGGAATGATGCGGTATGGATAATGAAAGAAAATGTGAGACAAAATAAAGTACAGAATACGGAAAGGAACGTCATTAAACAGAACGGAACGTAGCATAGAAACGACAAAAAGAACCGGCCCTAATTCTCTCAAAATCTTTGCACAAGCATAGGTATTTTCTTGTTTTTTCAACGTTCCATCAACAAATTTCAATATTATTGCTTGCGGATTTTTAAGCATTATTGATCATTTTAACGCGATCAATTTCCATTGTACTACGGCTACTACCCACATCAAGAGAAATAGGGCTAATAATATATATAACCGCGATATGAACTACGTAATCAGATACTATTCAGATACTAAACGGGTAATAATTCAACGGACTTGTGAACTTATTTGGCATTTTTCTTGCTCAACCACATCGATTTATGATAATATGTTAGCTACTGATCATATGACTGCCCATCCAGTATTGCATAATTATAAACTAGGCTATGGTTGGGAGAGAATTATCTCGGCACTCTCCGAATCTGTCTTGTTAGTATTTCTGTCAAAGAGAGAATAAATACAGGAGAATTACAGAGAAAAAGAAAGAAATATTGGGAGATAAAATCTACCCAAGAATACAAAATACACCCAAATATTACATCCTAAACAAGAATAGACAGAATAATAAATACTTTCTCCGTCTCAAAAAAAACCCGAATCTTTGTTTTTTCACGGTCTCCAAAGCACTACTTTGACCGTAAATAACTACAATTATATGAATAGAAAATTTATAACAATACGATTTTTTGAAAGTACTTTTAAAAATGAATCTAACAAAAGTATTTTCATAATGTCAATCTTTATATATTTTCATAAATTAATGGTCAAAGTTTGTTAAGTTTGACTTTCAAAAAGTAAATGTTCAGGTTTTTTTGAGACGGAGGGAGTAATATATACAAGATCTTCTAATACTCCGCCTCAAGTTGAAGCGTGAGGATTGAAAACGCCCAACTTGAAAAGTAAATATTGAAATTGACGTTGTCCCAACGCTTTTGTGAACATATATGCTAATTGATTCTTGGTAGGAGTATAACATGTAATAATCTCTCCAGATTTAATGTTTTCCTTTATAAAATGACAATCAACCTTAATATGTCTGATGCGCAATGCACTCATGAAAAACCGGGTTGGCATAATGTGGCTTCCATAATATCAACTGATAATTTAACTGCCTCGACGATGGCACAATACCTACAACGGCGGATATTGAGCATTACTGTCAAGATTACTGCAGAATATAGGGAGAGAGGGGAAGACGAGGCGGAGCTGAAGATCACAGTGAGTTGCAAAGACATCAAGATTGGAGTTCCTAATGGGAATATGGTTAGTCCACAAAGTCCTTGCATAGTCCTTAACTCTTTGGGTCAACATTAATTAATCCTCGGACTGTTTAGAAGATCGGGTCAGACTCATAGAAAGGTAAAATGCTCCCAACAAGTAGTTTCTCCATTCACAATAATTGAACCCTAGCTCGACTCCCAAACCACTTGTTACTTCTTGGTGGTACTAGTCATCAGGTGTTCCATGTATTGAGGAGATAGAGTTACTAGTTGTAACAAGCTCCTATATTCTCTCTTGGCCCCTATACTTGTTGTAACAATATTGTGTGTATATATAGTGGCATCCTACATATGAATCAAATAGAGCAAAATCCCCAAAAAAAAATTTCACCTTCAACCTTCAGTAGCAATAAATTACATCCACACCCGGCAACCGTACTCGTGCAATACATTACCAAGAGACCGATCCCGGAGTGCACCAACCATGATGGGCAAGATCTTGGAGATACAAGGGACGATGATAATAACAATGATGTTTGAAGAGTGCCTAAGTTACTCTAGAGGAGGGGGTGAATAGAGTGCCTCCAATTTCTCGCGTTATGCAACTTGAGAACAGGGTAGAGAAAAGCGTTGTGGACGCTGTTCCTATGTAGCAGGCTGAGACAGAATATAAAAACAGAATGTAAATAACACAAGGCTTTTTTCACGTGGAAAACCTCCTAGGCTCAATAGGAGTAAAAACCACGACCCAGTTACTTGGGATTTTGTCACACAACTTATCTTATAACAAGAGCCAAAAACCAGGATACAACATAATACCCTAACACCACCACACACCGTTACTGATGCGTTGCCTATCTCTCAGAATCACACATTGATCTAAGAGATGCTCTACACTCGTTACTGAGTTAGAGACCTTACAAATAACCAGATTGTTTGTCCTATTACACACTTCAACACTAAGCAATATAAGACCACAAAAACCTATTATGCAATGACCAATATAAGCGAAGACTCAAACTGACCAGGACAGGGAGCAGGGTTCAAGGTTGTTCTTTGTGAGTACTGGACGTATCTGGTTTGGACGAGTGAACGCTTTGCACAACTGATTATGAGTTCAATGATGCACGCAAAGCTTAACCCTACAACTGAGCATATCAGGCGCCTTATATAGGCAGGCCCAAAACGAGCTCAGTTAGTTAGGTTAAATCTCTTCACAATATTAATGATAAGATTTACCAAAAGATAGGATAGAGTTTAAGCAAGGATCAAAGACCTTTCCTTAACTCAACCTATAAGATAAAATCCGTCCAAATTCATTAACAGAAAATCTCGGCCAGCTAGCAAGTGATTTATCAGAATATAATCTCTGAAAGATAATTAGAAATATTCCAGAAGATAATTCACTTGCTTAACAATATATACTTGGCCATTAAGTAAAATACTTTTTCCAAGATAATATCTTTTCAAAATAAAATACTTTTCTGTTAAAATACAATTTTGCAAAATTCATTTTTCCAAAATAAAATATATTTCTTCAGAAGAATATTTGTGTGAATATCTAAAAAGATAATACACAAAATATTCGTAGTAATAATAAATATGAATTTGTGCAACCTCGTCCAGATACACAGCGTAGAAGGAACAGGATCCAATCAAGTTGTTCCCCTTTGGTTCCTTCACGCTGTAGTGCTGGTCGTAGAGAACAGGGTTCACAAGAATGCTCCCCTGTACTCATGGACACATGCACTAAGTCCTACAGCCTTGTTCCCTTGCCATGATCACTTCAGACTCTTGCTAGCTAGTCAAGCATAGTACATAAAGACTAATGACAAATGCACTTAACTACATTACATTATCTTCATGTCTTGTTAGGATCCAAGCATCTTCATGAGCAATCATGCTTTGAGCATTATACCTTCTTGCATCCTTAAGTCAACCTGCCATCATAGTTAGTTCACACATAGATAAGGACACTTTGTTTGTTATCATCAAAACCAGAAACCCAACAATGTTGTTGATGATCATTGGATATGGGTATAATTTTTTTTTTCTCTTAACTTCCCAGAATTCGATATCGAGTCTATCGCCACCACAACTCCCTTTACCCTTACCACCACCCGCAGCTCCACAAGCAGTAGAAAACTTGGCGGAGTTGACAACAACAACAACAACAACAACAACAACAACAACAACAACAACAACAACAACAACAACAACAACAACAACATTAGTAGTAGTAGTATTACAGCAGGCTTCAACATTACGTTTTGGGCCGGTAAGCCTAATCACGGCTACATCTATGGTTCCAAAGGGGCAAATGTTTCCGTCTACTATCAGTATCCTATATATATGGATATGAATATGGATATGGATATGGACACGCAACATGTACAACCCGCCTTTGATTATTATTATCTATCTTCGTCTTCGTTCAAGGACTTGTGCCCTGGTCGCAGTAGGTGCCCGAAGGATGAGCTCCAAACCTGGTTGTCTGTCATTGTTAACGTGACTTCCATATCACCTGATAATTTCACTGCCTCGACAATGGCACGAGGCCGGGACCTATTATCTATCTTCGTCTTCGTTCAAGGACTTGTGCCCTGGTCGCAGTAGGTGCCCGAAGGATGAGCTCCAAACCTGGTTGTCTGTCATTGTTAATGTGACTTCCATATCACCTGATAATTTCACTGCCTCGACAATGGCACGAGGCCGGGACCTACAACAGGGGAAATTGAACATTATGATCAAGGTTACTGCAGATTATAGGGAGTTTCAGGGTAACAAAAAGCTGAAGTTCACAGTTACTTGCAAGGATATCAAGGTTGGAGTTCCTAATGGCGTTATGCTCAGTCAACAAAGCCCTTGCAAGATGGATAGGGAGTTGGTTGAAATGTCATTTTTTTAGGGGCTCTCAAGAGGATATAGGTAGATACACACACCGCTATTTTAAAATTAAGTGGGGCCAAAGGGAAACAAGTAGGGTCGTAATTCTTTTTGGATTACCGTAGTTGTTATAAATAAACTGGATGTACCTACTTCAATACACCCAAAAGCACCCATTGATCACGTAACCATGTTTGTATTAGGCTTTTTTTGATAGTGAGTACATGCATGCTTATTATTGTACTACATAATGTTATTCTTAAAACTTTTGAGGTCACGTTTATTTGAGCTTGCGTGCTTTTTTTCAATGGAGTAATCTAAAATAAAAAAAAAAGTAAGTAATCAACTTGAAGATCCATGTATGGAGTAGTTGTATAGTCATTTAGCGTTGTGCTTGGACTCCTAAACTCTGAGTACAGTCTAACACTTTGAGCAGTTTTTCTAAAAAAATTTCATTTAGGCCCGGTTCTCTTCAACGGAAAGGTACGGGGTAGTGAGGAACATAACGGATTGGAACGAAATGACACGACACTGATAATGAAAGAAAATATGAGACAAAATGATGTACATAATGCGGAACGGAACGGAATACAGCATGAAAACGACGAAAAGAACAAGGCCCAGTGTAGTTTTCTCTTAATTTTTTTGTTTATCCCATTCTTCAATAAACATCCTCACATTAATGTTACTAGGTTTTAAACGCGTTCGATTCTCAAGTTGTAAATGTGTTAATAGCATATTGTAAATAGAGTAAGTTATTAATCAAACCCTAGTTCGGCCTTGCATTAGGAATGAGAGTACCACAGTCCACAGCCGTCACACCAACCATTTGTTGGTGAATTCTACTAGTCATTAGTTGTTCCATCTATTTAGGAAATAGAGTTACTAGTTCTAACAAGTTCCTATATTGTCTCCCCTACACTTGTAACAATATTATGTATATGTATATATTGGCATTATCCTACAGATGAATGAAATACAGCAAAATTCCCAGTCTTTCCCCCTGCTGGCCTCGAACCTTGAGTAGCAATTACACCTACACCCTATTTAAAATGCGGCCGAGGTTCGAACCAAGAAAAGAAATGCGGCCGATGAGGCACTGCAATACACCAAGAGACCTATACATGATGGGCAAGGTCGAGAGCGACGGTGAAACGAGAGCAGAGATCCTCCAACTAGCACCCGTTCCTGCTGATGGTGATGCTCGTAGTTTTGTATCTTTTGTTTTATACTCACAGATTCCCAGTAGTCGAAATCGAGTCTATCGCCACCACAACTCCCTTCACCATTACCACTGGCCGCAACAACAACAACAACAACAACAACAACAACAACAATGTTAGTACTATTACAGCAGGCTTTAGCATTACGTTTTGGGTCGCTAAGCCTGATCGCGGCTTCATCTATGGTGCCAAAGGTGCCAATGTCTCCGTCTACTATCACCACTACTCTGAGGACGATAACAAACCCTACTTTGATTATTATCTATCGTCTTCTTCGTTCAACTCCTTGTGTCCCGGGTGCATTAGGTGTCCCAGCAGGGGCAATAGTAGGTGCTTGAATGAGGACGACGTCCAAGACCAAATCTCGTTGCCGCCTGTCATCGTTAATGTGGCTTCCAAGTCATCTGATAGCTTCACATCATCCATAATGGCACGGGACCGGGACCTACAACGGGGGACTTTGAACCTTATGATCAAGATTACTGCAGATTATAGGGAGTTTGAGGGTAACAAAAACCTGAAGTTCACAGTTACTTGCAAAGATATCAAAGTTGGGGTTCCTAATGGCATTATGCTCAGTCAACAAAGCCCTTGCAAGATGGACGGGGAGTTTGTTGAAGTGGCTAGCTTTTTTTTAGGTGCTCTCCCGAGCATATAGATTGGTAAACTGTCCACTCATCACATTAGAATTAAGTAGACCAACGGAAAAAGTAGGCTCCTAATTCTTTTTCGAAATTGCTTAAGGTATAGATTACGTATTGGATGTACGCATATGCTTCAATACACGCACCCAGGCCAAAAGCACATGTTGATCACGTAACCAGGCCATATTAGTGATCTGCTGATTATTACTTTCTCCGTCTCAAAAAAACCCGAACATTTGCTTTTTTACGGTCTCCAAGATACCACTTTGATCGTAAATAACTACAATTATATGAATATAAAAATTATATAACAATATAATTTTTTAAAAGTACTTTTAAAAATGAATCTAACAAAAGTATTTTCATAAGTTGAATCTTTATATATTTTCATAAGTTAGTGATCAAAGTTTGTTAAGTTTGACCTTTAAAAAGAAAAAGGTTCAGATTTTTTTTTTTGAGACGGAGAGAGTACTAGGTTATTTTGCTAACGAGTATATGCTTATTATTGTACTATCTAACGTTATTCATAATTCTTGTGGTCACATTTATTTGAACTTGTGTGCCGTTTTTCATTAGAGTATGTAATCTACCAGGTGATAAAAAAAATAAAAGATAGTAAAAAAGTAATCTACTTGATGAACCATGTTGGGCTGTGGTGTGGTGTGATAAACTAGTGATTTATTTGAGCTTTTTTTTTCTTTCTATTTTTCTCTATTGTTTTTGTTATCGTTGGATTGTGGTGTTTCGTAATAAAGACGATGATGAATTGATAATATATTAACAAAAGGACGTCTTTAATTCCCGTCGTCCCCTGTTGACTCGGCACTTCCTCATGATGTTTCTCAGCCAATAGCGTGAACTGGTGGTGGTGGATTCTCCTCGTGAGTGAATAATTTTGTTCGCGAGTTGGCTCACGAAGTGGTAAAGTGCTTATAATAATTAGTTTTTTCCTCCACAATAAGGAATGAGACTTGAGAGTGTCAAACTCAATGACGGATCTAGAATACTAATAATATGGATGTCAAAACTAAATCATTAAATAATATGAACTAAATTATTAGAGTATTTTAGCAATAATTTTCAAAAAAATCCAAAAAGTTATGTATTTTAACAAAATGTTCCGAAAAAATTGGGTATTTCAACCCTAGTGCGCACTAGGTTCGCCACTGGTCAAACCAATCATACCAATGTATACTTGTAACAATTTGTGTATATAGTGGGAATGTGGGATCATACAGCTGAATGAAATACGGCAAAATTCCTAGTTTTTTTCCCCTCCAAACTTCAGTAGCAATTACTTTAAGATGAATGATGACCAGAATATGGGCACCCGTTTAATAGTAGGAATTCTGGTGTTGTTCCTCGGATTATTATGGTATGGTGTGTTTCATGGTCATACTTTCCCAGAATTCGAACTCGAGTCTATCGCCACCACAACTCCCTTTACCCTTACCACCACCCGCACCCGCAGCTCAACAAGCAGTAGAAAAGTTGGTGGTGTTGCTGACAACAACAACAACAACAACAACAACAACAACAACAACAACATTATTAGTAGTAGTAGTATTACAGCAGGACATTACGTTTTGGGTCGATAAGCCTAATCGTGGCTACATCTATGGTCCCAAAGGGGCCAATGTTTCGGTCTACTATCAGTATCCTATGGATATGGATATGGATATGGATATGCGACATGTACAACCGGCCTTTGATTATTATTATCTATCTTCTTCTTCGTTCAAGTCCTTGTGTCCTGGGAGGAATATGTGCACCAAAGATGATGAGCAAACCTGGTTGCCTGTCATTGTTAATGTGGTTTCCTTGTCTTCTGACATCTTTACAGCCTCGAGAATGGCACGGGACCGGGACCTACAAAGGGGGATATTGAACCTTATGATCAAGGTTACAACAGATTTTAAAGAGAGGATGGACAACTGGAAAAAGCTGAGGATGACAGTGACTTGCAGGGACATCAAAGTTGGGGTTCCTAATGGGATTTTACTCAGTCAACAAAGCCCTTGCAAGGTGGACGGGGGGTTAGCGGAATTTTTTTTAGGTGCTCTCAGGAGTAAATAGATGGGTACACTCATCACTTTAAATTTAAGAGGGCTCCGGATTCTTTTTGATTTGGGTCGTAGCTGTTAAATGAATTGGATGTATCTACCTTGATACACATAAAAGCACCCACTGAGGAACTAGACAATTATAAAGATCAACCTAAGTTCTTCAATAATCTTGGATTCTTTGTAATTGTGTAGTTCCTCAAAACTTTTGCCAATTACTGTCATGTACCAGCAATCAGATTATAAATCTCTACATCAATTCGAAGTATTAGAATTACATTAAAGATCATGAGTCGCAGTTACGCCATTTCTTAGTTATAGCGAGCGTAGCTAATTTTCTGTCATAAATCATGATATATATTGATGTCAAAATACCAAATACAGAGTAATTAAAATAACAAAGATACATGAACGAAAAAAACAAACAAACAAACAAGTAATAATTCAATCAAATTAGTCATTGGCAATAACAAGCTGAAGAGAAAGAAGTTCATCTTCAGGAATAGTCCTAATAGTACAATCAGATTTAGGATATACAACACACAATGGAGCATACCCACTTTCAACTACATCATTACTAAGGCTCCGTTTGATTGACCTGAATAAAACTGAACTGAACTGAACTTAATTGATTTTTTGAACTTGACCGTTAACCATTTAAAATTCGTCCAAACATAATCAATATTGGACTCATTTGAAAGTATACATTGAGATCTTTCCGATGACATAAATTTCATCATGAAATTATTTCCGAATAAAACATTATATGAGTAATAATAAAGTTACACATGAACTGAACTGAACTGAACTGAACTGAATTTAAGTAAAATTAAGGCGAATCAGAGAGAGCCTAAATATTCCTTCACTTTGATCAACATTTCCACTCAACACTTTTGCAGCAAGTCATGCACACACCAAGCTTACAGTCATAAGGGACCAACACCCCGATATCAATGGCTTTCGAGAGGATGATCTCGTCTTCACCTATTTCAAGCTCGGTTCCAAAATTTAAAATTCTTACACCATTATAAAAGGTACAAAATATATTTTAAATTAAGATCCATTTTGATTATGATAATATATAATCAAAAATTATACATGTCTTATAAATCTGGCAAACTTCAAGCATAGCAATGAAACGTCATTTATAAATGAGTAATTAGTGTTAGAAAATTGGAAAAAAGGGCGAATGAAGGAATATAATCCATCAAATAAACTCTACAAAATATGAAAAACCACTATATTTATGGAGTAAATAAAAAACGAAAACACATTGTCATCAACCGGTGCATTGCAAAGGCAATACTTCTGGTTTATTAAATAATATGGATGCAAAACTAAATAATTAGGGTATTTTAGCAATAATTTCCAAAAAGTTCCAAAAACCAAGATATTTTAGTAAAATTTTCCAAAAAAATTGGGTGTCTGAAACCCTATTACCCTGCATTAGGTTCCGCCTCTAATCAAAGCAGTGACATCAACCACTTGTTTGGTGGATTCTATAGTCAGACTCCATTTGATTCACCTGGATAAAACTAGTCTGAACTGAACTGAACTAAATTGATTTTTCTAACTTGACTGTTAAACAATTAAAATTCGTCCAAACATAATCAATATTGGACTTATTTGAAAGTATGCTTTAAAATCTTTCTAATGACGTAGTTATCATCATGAAAATAGTTCGGAATAAAAAGTTATATGAGTGATAAAGTTATACATGAACTAGAAGCTGGACTAAACTGAACTGAATTTAATTTAAATAAAAGGGATATTTCACCGTGCGCCCCTCAAGTTTGCCGAAATGCACATGAGATACAACGAACTTTCCAAATGCACCATATACCCCTCAACTTTAGAATTCTTGCCCAATCTAACCAAATGTAATTTATTTTGATTTCTTTGTTAAAACCTGTTATTTAATTATCTTTTAATTAAACTTTTTTCATAGGTTTCGGGTATTTAGCGTAAATATAACCAAAATCTAAACTAGCTCATTCAGGTAAATTGGGTTGACTCATAGGTTTCGAGTTTAATCTTATATTAAGTCGGTTCGATTTTATGTAATAATATTTTGATATTTTATGGATGTTGGTCGGGTCACGTATTAGGCGGTTTGGATTGGTTTAGTTTGAGACATGCAAACAATTTTGAAATAATTATTGGTATTTTGAATTAAGTTAAAGGTCATCAAAAAATTATTTACTATTTGGCTCTGATAAAAAAAATGGACAAGTGATGTAAATGTATTGAGTTTTTCACTCAAAGAAAAAAGTGTATTAAGTTTTGAAAAACAAAAAGGAGTTATCTAAAAAAAGAAAATGATCTAAAAAATTAAATCAAATAAAGCTGTGTAGAAAGAAAAGAGGAAACAAAATAAATTACATTTGGTTAGATTGAGCAAGCATTCAAAAGTTGAGGGGTATATGGTGCATTTGAAAAGTCCGTTGTATCTCATATGTATTTTGGCAAACTTCAAGGACGCAGAGTGAAATATCCCTAAATAAAATTAAGTTGAATCAAACAAACCTCACTCGTTCGTTTCATGTGTTTAGGAAATAAAGTTACTAGCTAGTTGTAACAACTCCTATATTCTCTCCCCTATAGTTGTAACAATATTGTGTATATATGTAGTGGCAATGTGGCATCATACAGATGCATAATGAATCACAGAAAATTCCCAGTTTATTTCCTCCTCCAAACTTCAGTAGCACATATATATTGGCCATTTCTAAAGTGCGGCCGTCGTACTGCAACTCGTACATTACACCAAGAGACAGATCCCCAAGTGCACCAACAACCGTGATGGGCAACAAGTACAAGTTTAAGATGGACGATGAGAAAATAACAGGCATCATTTTAACAGTGTTGCTGTTGTTGATGAACCTCGGAACTATTTGGCATGCTTTTTTTGATGGTCGTAATTTCCCAGATTTCGAACTCGATTCTATCGCCACCACAACTCCCTTCACCCTTATCACCACCCCCAGCTCCACAAGCAGTAGAAAATACAGCGGGGTTGACGACGACGACGACGACGACAACAACAACAACAACAACAACAACAACAACAACAACAACAACAACAACAACATTAATAGTATTAGTATTACAGCAGGCTTCAACATTACGTTTTGGGTCGGTAAGCCTAATCGCGGCTATATCTATGGTCCCAAGGGGGCCAATGTTTCTGTCTACTATCAGTACCCTAAGGACATGGATATGGATATGGATATGGATATGGACACGCAACCTGTACTACCCGCCATTGATTATTATTATCTATCTTCGTCTTACATCAAGTCCTTTTGCCCCGGGAAGAGTATGTGCACCACAGATGATGAGCAAACCTGGTTGCCTGTCATTGTTAATGTGGTTTCCTTGTTCCCTGATATCTTTACAGCGTCGATGATGACAGAGGACCTACAACGGGGGATATTGAACCTTATGATCAAGGTTACAGCAGATTATAAGGTTATGAGGAGAAACTCAAAGCTGAGGATGACAGTGACTTGCAGGGACATCAAAGTTGGGGTTCCTAACGGGATTTTGCTCAGTCAACAAAGCCCTTGCAAGGTGGACGGGGGGTTAGTCGCACTGGAATATTTTTAGGTACTCTCAGGAGTACATATATAGATGGGTACACTCGCCACTTTAAAATTAAGTGGGCTCCTAATTCTTTCTGGATTGGGCCGTAGCTGTTCAATGAATTGGATGTACCTACCTCAATACACCGAAAAACACCCATTGAGGAATTCGACAATTATATAGATCAACAAAAGTTCTTCAATAATCTTGGATTCTTTGTAATTGTGTCCAATTACTGTCATGTATCAGCAATCATATTATAAATCTTTGCATCAAAACAACAAATACAGCAATTATAATAAGAAAGATACATGAACAAAACTATCTCTAACCAAATGAACAACCCCATGTATTAAATAGAATAGTATCAAAAATCTTGGGTTAATTTAATATACTATAATAACAACATTCAAAGTCCCAATTAACTAATCATGGGTACACAAAAAAAGAAACAAACAAGTATCAATTTAATGAATTAGCTAGTCATTGGCAGTAACAAGTTGAAGAGAAAGAAGTTCATCTTCAGGAATAGTCCTAATAGTACAATCAGATTTAGGATAAGCAACACACAAAAGAGCATATCCACTTTCAATTACATCATCACTAAGCATCCCTTCACTTTGATCAACATTTCCACTTAACACTTTTGCAGGGCAAGTCATGCATACACCAAGCTTACAGTCATAAGGGACCGACACCCCGATATCGATTGCTTTCGAGAGGATGGTCTCGTCTTCATCTACGTCTAGCTCGGTGGTTTCTCCTTCGTGCTCGATAACAACTTTGTAGGAACAGAGCATGGATGACGATGGCGATGGCGATGGCGGGGCTCGAGAAGAAGAGGAAAGAAACAAGGTGCGGTGAGAAGAGAGAGTGGTTGATAATGGTTGGTGTTTGGTGGGTTTGGGTTGGGTTTGTGTTGGAGTGAATAATGGTGAAGAAAGTGCATTAAAATGGAGGGTTGCCATTGTTAAGGCTATAGCTTCTTTGAGGGGACTTGGGAGTAATGGGTAAATGAGAGTTTCAAGAGTGTTGACTGTTTGAGTGGATTGAGTGGTGTGTAGGAGGATAAGGTAATGAGGTACTTTCTAGGCCTGGCCCTCATAGAGTCATGGGTATATATATCTTTTCTTTTCTTTTTTCTTGTTTTTTTTTTTCTTTTCTTTTTCATTTAAGGTGAGAACATATCAATAACTCAGGCTTGAGCACAAATAAAGCTCATTTACATTAGTTTATTCAATAAACAAATTGAGATTACACAATTTTTTAATCTTTTTTAGTAATTGAGTTTGCACATGAAATAAGATATTTATTGGCTTGATTATAGACTCGTTATCTTATTTAAAAGCTCGATCAAGTTCCGTTTCAAATCTTCCAATAATCTTTAGTCAATGTTACCTATTAGCATATTTCAACTAGTATGCTCGAATAAGGCCCCTAATTTCAAGGGTCTAAGACTCTTGAGTCCCAAAAAAAAAAATAGTAATGTCACCATAATTAGCGACACCAACTAACTCCGCTCCATCTTGATTTTCTATCAAATTATATTATAAATGTGAGCAAGTCTTCTGTAAGACTAACTCATAGAAAAAGTAAAAGTCATTTACTCCTCATTTTACCAAAAATTATGATAAGACTGTCTTAAACAAGATTGTGTATAAATATACCATTATTAAATCGTATTTTTTTGCATGGGAAACATTAATGCGTCCGCCTCCTCTGATGTTCTATCATTGACTAGTAAATCAAAAGGAAAGCCTCCAACAAAATGAAACTTCGGGAATCAAATTATTGCTCCTCTGTGTTCTATCATAGTCAAATTATGAGTTGGATATATAATGAATTCTGTGTTTCATACAAATAAATATCATTGATCAAAGTACAAGCTGACCCCAAACGATTTTTGCAATCCAACTCTTCTTCACATCCAAATCACAAACTCCGCAACAAATGAAAAAATGGGATTATATATAAGCGATGCAGCAAAAAAACCTGCCAGGGACAAAGAAAATAATAAACCGTGGAAGATTTTTAACACTCATGATGCACAGCTTTGCGGTCATTATTAAGCCTCCGGAGCAGGAGCAGGCGGTTTTAGTAAGGGCTGGAGCGCTTTCACCACTATGCTCATGTTTGGCCTAAATTCGGCTTCATATTGAACACAGAGTGCTGCAACCGCAGCCAGCTGCATCAAAGAACAAGTTCCACGTTGTTTTAGCAAACTGAATCAGTACATACGACAAACGAAGAGCATAACTTGTATGGGAAAAGGAAAAAGACCTTAGCAACTCCTTTAGCAGGATAATCCTTCAGTTTTGGGTCAACACACTGCTTAACTTTGTCCTCGCTCAATCTTGGCGTTGCCTGACAAACACAGAAAAAAGCACGTTAGGTTATGCCATGAGGCAAGAAGATGCCTGATTCATCTGACCATTTGGTAGGTGTCAGCAAAAGAAGAACGCTACTCACCCATGTAACAAGACTTTGCTGTCCACGAGGCATTGTATGATCTACAGGTTTGCGGCCAGTGAGAAGCTCCAGAAGAACCACCCCAAAGCTGTAAACATCACTCTTTTGCGTCAACTGTCCAGTCATTGCATACCTGGAGATACATGGGGAATGTTTAGCTCGCCATCAATGTTATATAGCAAATATGGAGTAAAACAACCATCCAGCATCAATAAATATCGGCTTCTGGAGTCAGAAACACAAAACGCAACAGAATATCAAGCTTTAGCCAAGTGTTCTTTTTTCCCCTCTTTTCCTTTTTTTTTTCTTTTTGATTGAGAAGAAAGCTTTTGTGATGTGGTTATTCTATAGATGCCAAGTTAAACAAACAAGAGTATTTTTGCCAGATGGAGAAGATAGAACTCCTAGAAACAAGGCCAAGCAAAACATAAAATCAGCTACCATAAGTATTAGAACTTCAAGTGTTCTACACCACTCTGCAAAACCTTGTCCGTACTTGTCTGTGTCAGATACAGTCCACAGGGGCCAAACATACACAATATGTTTGCTTCTGGGCTAGCGCGAAAGTAAGTCTTCAATGAAGCTAGTATTTGTTATCCCAACTTATTTCATGGCAACACATGAAGAATCCACAGAACAGAACCAAAATCATCTACTACAAGGATAATCCCAACCACAGGGCATGATTTCTAAGTAGTAAAAAACAGTAGGCACAAGGGCTTAATAGGAATCTAACCATCAACCTCATGATTAAAGAACAATATTCTTAACAACTGGAGCATCTCTTGATTCCTTAATAGTAAAAAAATCATGAAGTTAGGTGAAAGAAATTACTCTGGTGCATGATAGCCAAAGGTGCCCAAAACTCTGGTAGAATGAAGACGAGCAGCCATATCAGGAGCCTGATTTGAGAGATTGAAATCTGCAATCTTGGCCTTGTAGTCATTAAACACAAGCACATTGCTAGATCTGATATCTCTGTGGATAATAGCAGGTTGAACCTTCTCATGGAGGTACTCCAATCCCCTAGCAGCATCAACAGCAATTCTAACCCGGTCCACCCATTCCAGCAGAGGACCAGGTTGTGCACCTTGGACACCTTTCCTACCTGCAACAAGGATTTCAGAACCGCTTATAGTTATAGCAAACCTAATTTTTTTAATGCTTTTAGTTACAGATCATAGTAAACATCTTGACACTATTCATACCATGCAAAATATCATGCAAGGATCCCATGCTTGCATACTCGTAAGCTAACACCCGCATATTGCCCTCCACGCAGTAGCCTTGCAGCTCAACAAAATTTTCATGCTTCAGCCTTGAGACCCTAGAAACCTACAAATGCCAAACAAAAAATACCCAAAGTTAGAGTGGAATCCTACTAAGCGATTCTCGTAGACTAAGGCAGGTGTAGAGAGACTCAAGTTGCTAAAAGTAAACCAGACCTGAGTCAAAAACTCAACATCGGATTCCGGCTCCTGTGAAATATCAAGCTTTTTTACAGCCACTTGCTTTCCATTTTCTAATGTAGCAAGGTATACTCTTCCATACGAGCCTTCTCCTATTAAAGCTGATGATCCAAAGCTATCAGTTTTTTCCTTAAGTTCGTCCAGCGACAAGGTGGGCGCTTCAATTGGAGGAGCTGCCTTCTGCACTTCTTCCTTTACAGGCGTTGACATTTTTGTGTTCTTTTGGGTCCCTAATATAAATAATTAGAGAACAAACGTAGTTAGATAAATATCATTCCTATACATGCTTACTAACACAGACGGGACACATAGACTTGTTGCCCAATAATATACAAACGCCAGTCATCAAAGATACAGCCTTGTAGAAAAAAACCCCACCCACCCACTAAACAACTTTTTATTCAACCTTCAACTATAGAAGGGAAAGAAAGTTAATTCATAAATCATGTGGCACGGATTTAATAATTTTAAGAAATAATTTTACCTAGGATATTTTAATGCCATAAATTAGAAACTTCCTGTTTCCTTTATTGTGAACCGCATCTTGTTACTGCTATAGTAACTTGACCTCTCAGTCTAAGCCATCATGAAATCCATTCAGATTGGGGATCATTTTCTGATGAATTTTTATGCTTTTCAGCCCAAAATTAAATGTCAAGTGTCCATAACCATGCCAAAGTCTCTTGTACCAAACACGCATACTAGAGTGAAATGAAAGACAGTAACATAACAAGAGGTAGTATGCCTCTACTATGTGATCCAACTAGATACAGAAAGCACTAAATTGCAAATGTTGAATGAATAACAGCAATACCATATTTAAAGGAACTGGTGCCTCCTATCCACCAAAAAAATTACATCCAGCCATGTTTAACCAGTCATTATGCATTAAATCAATACTCCGTCAGAGACAAACAGAAGTGGAAACCTTCTAAATCTAAGGTGAGTTTTACAAATCCTGGCAAGAGCACATTGCCTTTACACAACCCATCTTCAACTAAAACAAGTGCCAATGCTAAGATGATTGTATCAATCACGGAAGAACACAACGGAACCTAAACGTAATACCTCAGCCTACCAGTCAACAAAAGTAAAGAAAGTAATTGAAAAGGAGCCTTTCAAGGTAACTAAATCAAAGAATGAGCATGCCAATTTATTTAATTTTTCGATAAGAAGAAGAATTTTATGAAGTAAAAGAATGCATACACAAAAAAAGGTCGTCCTCAACAAGGGGAACTACCCAATACCCAACCAATCCTAAACGAATAAGCCTATACGATTAATGCTTATTCATAAGCATTTCTATAACCACAACCATCTATCTGTAAGAAAGAGAGTGTGAAAATTGACTTCTCACAAATGCTATAAATATAAAAGTGCACAACGTGTACAAATTTGTACAATGTCACGGAACCAAGGAAACAGGCAGACAATCAATTTGAAATTAAAACAGCCTCATACTTCCACATTATTAAAAATGGTGATCAATTGCCAGTTGCCACATGAGTTCTATACTATCTGCTATCTGGTAGGCTTACGACATCGTGCATCTAACGAGTTCTACACACCAAGTGTACTAGTCAACTCAAGACCTAATTGAAAAACTTTCATTCCCTCTTCTTATACAAGTTGCAAAACTACCATCTTTCGTCTTCTGCCAGCTGGAAGACCGCGAAAGTCCTAAACCATCAATCATTAGACTGACAAGCATCAAACCAACCATTTAACTAAATGATACGAAACAAACAGCAAGCTCGTTGGAATGAAACAGAGTGACTTCTTTTTGTGTTTTTGTGTTTAGATAAAGAAAGCAATTAACTCTTAACTCCAAAACTCAGCAATTAAGCACAAGTTTAGTCGCCTAAGAGGATCCCCACCCTTGCTAGTCTCTCCCAAGCAATTAAGCACTAAGAAAGAATTAGTAGAAGCGTAAATACCCAAGCATAGCTTGTGAACAGAGGCAGAGCAGCCTCTATCTTGTGTTTTCATTTATCAAATCTGCTTTCTTACAAGGATAAGGATACTATTTATAAGCTGAAAACCCTAGAAGATCGTTCTAGAAACAAGCTAAGGTGGCACAATGAGATAAGGCTCTCAAAAGGAGCCGTTTTTGTGGTCCTGGCGCCAGCTCACAAGTGTACTCGGATAGTACAATTTGGAGCGCCTCCTCTGTACGAATCCACTAGTGGGTGCTGTTGTACCTTTTATCTTCATTTGTTGCTGCCTTGCTACCCACTCCATGCTATTTTCAAACTATTTTTATCAACTACTAAGCCAAGGAACAAACTCCTTTTGTACGGCCTAGTTAGTACGCATATTTAACAAAACAAAATGCAGAAATTAGAGCTACGCCTATGCATTATTACAAGCGTAATTAATGACTAATTAAGCAAAGTAATTAAGGTATAATCCTTAGAACAACTAGGATTATCCTTAAGAGCCTCTACATAACCAATGGTGCTAATGCTTGCAAAGAAGTTGACTAGTGGCCATGGTATCTTCTTTTTGACTTGCATGCTCCCGCATCACTAAACCATGCCGAAGAACAGAAATGGAAATCGAGTTTCCGCAATGTCAATGATTCTAAGCTTGTACAGTTCTATACGCAGGCATGTGATCCTCTTGTCTTATACAGTAGATCCTCAAATGTCACTAGTAAATATAAATACACATATACCATTCCTAGATGCAAGGAATTAATATATTTAAAAGGACCACTCTACCTCAAACACCAATCAAAGTTCCACAGCAGAGATATTAATAAAAACAGCATGTAACAAACATTCTATCAAGAAAATTGCATTGTAGTTCACCACACAGAGCATATAAACAGAATAAAAGCATGCTTTCAACATTGTAGCAAGTAAATCCCTTGAGCTATAAGAAACATAAAACATACTTTCTGCATTGCTCCTTGGGCTTTTAAGAAGCTCGTCATTTGGTGGGTAAGACTCCTCTACTTGGCAGGTGCAACAGAGCCACTTCCGCATCCTTGATGGCCTTCTCAAATGCAGATCGTCTTTCGCGTTATTGTCCAGCCGTACAAAGTAGCCAGGAGGCGGCGCATGTGCCTAACAAACATCCATCCACCGCAAACTTACAATCAGTTCAACTACTCAATTGAAACTAACCATTATAAACTCACCACAGAATCCTACAACAGAACATACTAAAACCCCCCACAATCGACTTAAATTACATAAAACAGAATCTGTATAATTGCATCAATTCCAAAAAAAACTCATAATTGACTTGAATTGCATACAATATACAATATATAACTGCATTTATTCCCACAACATACCCAAAAA
This sequence comes from Tetragonia tetragonoides, assembly GCA_038025085.1. Classification (NCBI taxonomy): domain Eukaryota; kingdom Viridiplantae; phylum Streptophyta; class Magnoliopsida; order Caryophyllales; family Aizoaceae; genus Tetragonia; species Tetragonia tetragonoides. The sequence goes on along the minus strand of CM076151.1, from coordinate 22,480,852 downwards.
TAATACCCATTTCCCAATTTAGCAACAACAAATTCTGCACTCAATTGATCAAAATTGAAATGAGAAACACAAAGAAAATGCCAATAAGATTAGAGGGTATCCAATTATCTCACCACATAACCACGGTTGTGAAAATTATCATCCATCAACAACACAAATTCCCAGTTTACAAAAAATGGGCAATCAAATTGCAAAACCTGGGTATTGGGGGTATCAACAATTCCAGCAAACAAAAAGGTCTTCGAATTCAAAAATCCAAACTTTTTTTTCAGGTCAGAAACAAAGTAAACGAATCACAGAAAACCCAGAAATTATTAAAGCTTATAGCTTTAAAATTTGCTTCGTAACCCTAAAAAAAATTTGGCCTTTTGAAGATTCAGAGAAGAATTGTAATCGAAACCCCAAGAAAACAAAAGGGGGGTAAGGGGAGAAGAAATAATACAAAAATGAAAGACCTAGAGAGCGGAATTAAAGGGAGTGTGACATCAAATATGAGTTGTATTATGATCGATAAATATTAATATTAAGATTTAAGACTACTTACTTTAACAGAAAAGCATACCTGGTCTGGCCAAGAGAGAGAGAGAGACAAAGACAGAGACAAAGACAGATTAGGGAAGAAAATGGGGAATTAGGAATTTGGGATTTTGTGTTTTTTTGGGTAAAGGAAAGAGAAGAGACAGATAGGCAAAAATAAAAAGGGGTTGAAGAAGAAAGCTTTAATTAGAAGGCAACCAAACCAAAAAGGAGAGATGAGAAGAGAAATTTGGGTGTTTTTCTCTCTCTTGCTTTTATGTTATGTGTTGTGTTTGTGTTTGTGTGTGTGTGTGTGTGTGTGTGTGTGTGTGTGTGAGTATGGACGGGTTACGCCAACGTAGAAGACGGTGGTGGTGGGTGGAACCGTGTGGAGTCGTTTGGGAGGAATCTTTTTGGTTAATGCTTATCAAGATGGAAATATCATTGGGTTGGGTTAGCATCATTGGGTTGGGTTAGCATCATTGGGTTAGCAACATAATAATTGAATAACTTTGAATGAAGTATAATAGGATAGGAGTATTAAATTATTGGTGGTCCCTAGCCATTATGAAAGAACAAGAAAAAGAGTATTCTAATGGGCAGTGGCGAAACATCAACAAGGCGGGATTAGGATGGCCCCCAGAGAAAAATGGAGTTTTGTTATTTTGTTGTATAAAGATAGCATGGTTATGACTCTGGCATATTGGTTGAAGCACTAAAATTCCATACTTTAGGTACATGGTTAGAGTCGTAGAATTGTAGGGGTAATAGTGGTTGATCAAAGGTAGGTCGGTCCAAACCCTGGAAGGCGGGTTTGAGCCTCAAATTAGCTTGTTTGGGGCGATCTTATAGCGAATAAATATTAGATAGCTCGCACATTTGGTTCTACTAGTCTGATTTGAGAGGAAAAGAAAAATATATATATATATATTTCAAATTTATTTTGAGTAAGTTTATCAGATTAGGGTGAGAGAGGCGAGTCCAATTGTATGGTTGTAGGTCTTCCTTACTTCCCACCCGCATCTGAACCCATGTATTCTATTAGCTATTTGAAAATACCAAAGAAGCCTATAGATTCAACACAAGGACCAACGTACGTTGGTCCTTGTGGTATTCTCCCTTAGTAGTTTCCCCTCACTATCAAGGTTTCCCTTACCCCCTCACTATCAAGATCCCCCTTACCTCTTACCTTCTTTCTCTTTCAAATCTCACTAGAGGTATTTGGAGAATCCCCTTACCTCATACCCCTTCAAATTCACTAGAGGTATTTGGAGGTTTCTCTTACCTCTTACCCTCTTCCCCTTAAATTGTTTGACTACTTGCTCTTGTGCTTTTATCTTGATCAAATAGGCTAGTCCAAGAGTAACCTTCCTTACCTACAAAAGAACATTGAGTCGGACCATTTAAAGGCTACACCACACCTATAACTTAGTCCCAATTTGGGTCAATAAGAAAGTTCATATATCGTGCCCTAATATAGATCGAACTGTTTGGACCCATCCAAAAGAGATGCACTAGCTAATACTCTAGGGTTTAGGCCATGAGAAGGAGGATCTACATTAGTATTAGGCAACTAGAAGGTATATATTATGATAAAAGGATATGCTAGAAGTTGTATGTACCTTTCATCATAAAAGGTACTAAGCTTATCTCAACATTACCAGTTTCAATTTTGTCTCGGCAAATTGTACAGGCATCAATAATTGAGCTCTCGTTTATGTTGGTTACGGTGACATGGGATTTGAGCGTGTGTTGTATATCTCAATTTGGCCCATTTCATCCAACCACATGCTAATATGCTTGAGATGGGTTGGAGCTAGAGGTGCACCGGTCCAAACCGAAACCAAAATAGAGTGGAATCGGAATGGACTTGAACCAGAATCAACGAAAAAGGGGAACCTGAATTGGAATAATTCGGCTCCAAACCGAGCCAAACCTAAAAATTTTGGTCCTACCCAATTTTAGACCTTAAAGACCTGAATTCTATTTTAACTTTTGTTCTTTAATTTTTTTTCTCTTTTAATTAAAGCTTTTAGTTGGTCTTATTCAAGTTTTTTTTTTCTTCCTCATATTAGGATATATTGTCCTCCAAGCACGAGCATCCTAATAACACCATGTCAAGTGTTATTGATATTTATTTTATTTTTACGTCAAATCCAATTATCTTCATGTGGTGAGAGATACGTGTATGTTACCACTAGTTGGAGCAGTATATATGCTGCTCGATTAAGACATAAGAGGAAAGTCTATATATGAGAGAAAGGTTAGAAACAATACAGTGTATTTGGGAACTTCATGTTAGTGAGCAAAATTAAGTAAAACTAGAGAACACTAAAAAAAAGTCCTTAAAGTTGTTTTATTTGGTTGTTACTAAGGAAAACAGTGGAAAATTAAAAGTTATCTATGGACTTTTGAACAAATATCTCAATTATAATTTGCCCATAGATTTCCGTACTTTTCCTCTAAAAAACGATGGAAAATCTATGGAAATGTGAGGAAATATGAGGAAATCTAAAAAGAAAGCCTTTATTCTACAGTATATTTTCTTCAATAACAAACCAAACAGAAGAAAATTGTGTAGCTCTCCTACATTTCTGCAACATTTATACTGATGAACCAAACAAGGTGAAAATGCAAAGATTTCCACTATTTTAGTTTTATTTAGATTTTCATCGATTTACTTTTCAATAGTATTCCTTATCATTATAAAGATTGTAGAAACATAGAAGATTTACACAGTTTTCTTTTGTTTGATTTGTTAATGTAGAAAATCCATTATGGAATAAAGACTTTCTTTATAAATTTTCTCATAATTTCATAAATTTTCATCGTTTTTAGTAAAAACTATATATAGAAATCTAAACGGGCAAATTATAAATAAGACATTTCCATACTTTTAGTATTCCACAATTTTCCTCACTAACAACCAAACAAAGATCAGAACTTCAAAATTTTTTTAATTTTCTAATAACGTTGTTTTAATTTCCTCACTAAGATCAAGTTCCCAAACACTAAAAAATCCTCACCATCTTGACTACTAGCTTTACCTAGGACCGGCAGTCTTGTGGCTATGGGAGTAGTATAGGACTTCAAGTGTTTGCCTGTTACTTATTTATAGCATTTCCAATAACAAACATGTGGCTCATCTAGTACCACATATATCTCTACAATTATCCATGAACATCTTATGGCCCAATGCTCATATTAAGACGAATCATGTATCATTTCTTTTCCTCCTATTTAAACTAAATGCATTTGTAAAACCTAAACATCACCTTTCAATTTGATGCTTCAAACTCTTTGGTTTAACCCCAACTCTGCTAGAGAGAGAAATAATAGAGAATAGCAGTAAGCATGGATTTGCTGCAAACATTCCTTTTCCCACCACCACCATCCATATATGTTACAGCCATGACATTCATAAGTTTTGGTACCTTAGCAAATGGTGGATTGTCAGAGTTGAAAGGAAAACATATGCAATACTCAAAGTTCCTGAATTGGAATTCATCAAATTCATCCTCAAACAATCAAAATCCCATTGTCAAACCCAAACAACAAATCAAAATTGACAGCAAAGTTGGGATGTTTGCTATCTATGCACCAGCAGCTCTCTTTGGGGTTGCTTCCTTTGTTATTTTCCCCGATGAAGGGCTCAGGTTTCTCTTGCTTCGTTCCGCTCTTGCGATCCATTTTGGCAAAAGGGTCCTTGAGGTATATATTCATCACTCTTTACAGGACTGATTTCTCATGATCAATACAGTTTTTTCTGTTTTTTGTTTTTTGATAATTCATGTTCAATACAGTATTACTTTTCTTTGAATGTGTATGTATAGATAGATATAGATAGAAAGGTAGAAATAGCAAATTTCATTACTATAACACATAAAACATTCAGTCTCATACAAAGTCACTAAGGGTGGCACTAGTACAAGTACCACCTTCTAGGAAGGCTTTACAGAATAGTAGATCAAAAGGAAGGATATACAATATACTAGAAACCAAGCCTTAGAAGTTAGAATTTCAAAGAACATCAGGGCTGCCTTATAGGTGGCAAGGATAATCTAACTTTCACTGAAACTCAATTTTATTAACAATAGCACTGGCAGATGTCTAAATCTACTGTAATGTATTCGTATGCAAGCTAGCCATGTGTAATAGGCAGCAGCAGGTAGACGTGCAGCAAACACTCATTTCGGCATTTCCTGTTTCTAGATGTCGTCTCAAAGTCCAGTTAGGCCGTCTTTGATAAGCGGCTGGCCAAATTCGCATGTCTAGTGAAAGCAAGAACCTGGCTAGAAAGAGAACAGCTGAAGAAGATATGTACTGCTATTAGATTCAGAAGCTCGCTTACGCAAAGGACACTCATCAGAGGCACAAAATAACAAGCCTCAGGTAGATAGAATGTCAGGGATAGAAATCCTCCTTCAAAAAAATATGCAGAATAAACATGTTTTGTCTCACGAGTCACGAAGCCGGATACCAGTTATTGACAGAATAATGCCATTTTGCCAGATTGTATGCAGAATGGTATCACCAATCTTGTGCTTGATCTTCAACAGAGTTTTCCACAAGTTTGTCCTGTTTTTGAGCCCCAGCCAAAGATGATTAGCTAGCTCCCCTTCATTACCTACCCTGTAGTTCAGGTTCAGTCCACCAAATTTTTTACATTAAATAAACACAATAGACATGAACAGAATACAACACTCAATTATTAACCAGTTAGGTTCTACCTGCCAGTGTGAGGTTCAAGACCAACTAGTACTTTTTAGCTATTTTTACCACCAATGAAGGGGGCTAATGGGATACCAACAGATTTCATAAAGAAGGAGCCCTGATCAAAATCTGTTAACCTGAAACGCTGTTTCTAATAATCCCCAGTAACAAAAGAAATATAAGCTTGAGATTTTTGATGGCTAGCTTAAAGACCAGTAACTGCAGAAAAGCGAGCACCATCAAACAAGTAATAAAGGCATGATCAGCTGTAAATAGCATCATCAAGTCGTCAGCAAAGCTTAAATTGGTTAGCTTAAGTTGCTTACAGAGAAAATGGAACTTCAACCCATACTATTTTGTAAATAGCATCACTTTTTTTATGCTTGAACCTCCCTCCATTTTAAGGTAGAAAGTAAAATTATCACCAATTACTTTAAAAGTCATTAGTTTGAAGCTGTTTGGTTATATCCCTACACAGGATTTGGTATGAGGAGGAAGCGGAACATCAATGTAATATTACCATGCCTAGAAATACAGAACAAATGTAATATATACAATAACATAAAAAAAAAAGAAAAAGAAAAAGAAGAACGATCATACAACCAGCCAACCTTAACACCACATCAATAATAATAAACCGTATTATCCACCATCTGCAAATACAGGCTAACCCGAAGGCGACCAAGAAGGTGAAACCCACCTATGATCACCTTCAACCATATACAGTGTGTACAGTTATATAAGATAATGTACATAACATTTAGAGCCAAAACCAACCTTGTGAGTACTTCTCAGAAACCAACACCTGAACAGCAAATCAGAAGTCCTAGCAGGGTTCGAGTGCATGTTATATATGGCTATCTTTTTTCTTTGAGGTTGCTTCTTTTGTTAGCTCCCATCATGGAGGCTTTAAGTTTCTCTTGCTCTCTTTGTATCTTAGAATATTTCCATAAGATATCATGCATATTGTCAGATTCGTAAATATCTTCTGAGCTTGTGTTGGTATGAGTACATATTGTGCTTTCCTATATTTACTATCAAAATAATACATATTCACACTGTGTAGTAACTAGTAAGAGAGTGTTATTTCAGTATTGAGTGATGTTTACATGTAATTTTGTCCAAGAAACTATTTAATGGTTATTCATTAACAATTTATTACATTTCTTTATGGTAATCTATTGTGGTTTATACTTGATAGGCATTGTTCGTTCACAGATTTGGTGGTAGTGGGGTAACGCTTGATGCTACCATTGCTATTTCTTTGACTTATTTCCTGACCACTGTGACCATGATATACGCGCAACATCTCTCGGGTAAACTTCCAGAGCCATCTATCGATCTGAAATATTTAGGAGTTGGGTTGTTTCTACTAGGAATAGGAGGCAATTTCTACCACCATTACATCCTCTCTACCCTGAGAAAAGTGGGTGAGAAAGAGTACAAGATTCCTAAGGGAGGTTTGTTTAACCAAGTCATCTGTCCACATTATCTCTTTGAAGTGCTGGGTTTTGTCGGTGTTTCCTGTATAGCTCAGACACCGTATTCCCTCGCCTACACTGCTGGGGCTGCTTTGTATTTGTTGGGCAGAAGTTATGCAACAAGGAAGTGGTACTTGTCCAAGTTTGAGGACTTCCCCAAGAATGTCAAGGCTATGATTCCTTATATCTTCTAAACTTCACTGGTTTATGCATCTTACACAGAGCTAACTGATTACTTGGTGAAATAGATGTAAATGTAGTGCAGAATTATCATCTATATTGAGTAGGTAATTGAGATTATTTGTGAAACATTAGGTATTTGAGATGGCTTGAAGTAGGATCTGGGATACTCTTTCGATGTTTTTAATTGCTAAGCCATAATTGGGCAGTGACTGTGTTTCTACTTTCCGGGTTGTTTTGTTCTGTTTGACACACATGCTTAAGGCATTTCAGAACAAAACACAGCAACTATATCCAAAACAGAACACAAATAAAACCAACACTACATGACTGAAACACCACCAGTAGAAAACGATTCTCTTAAGCTAAGACTAGAGTGACATAGGCAGGGAAGGGGGATTGTAGGATTTGGTGCAGCCTCCTTCCCCTTTGGTCTCTAGGATGTACTGTGATATGATTTGACTATGAATTGCATCATAACAATAATGATCATTATGCATGTCAGAGTTCTAGAGAGCAAATAGGGAATGAAGTACTTGAATTCATACCTTTCAGGACAGGCATGTACGCAAGCATAACCAAATATCTTCAGCCATATGAGGTGCCTACCGTCATAAAAGCAGAACAAGTGCTTCAAATATCAACCTTGGATGTCAGTGCCACTAAAGAAAAATGTCATGGTGAAAAAACGGTAGTAGTAGTAGTAGCCAGAGTTGAAATCCAATCATGATGAAGCATGCTTGTTAAAAAGCCTATTAACAATTGGTACATAAACCGAACAAAATGATATTGTATGAAACTGGATGCATCCTTACTGAACAATTTATCTCTTCAGTAATTAGGTTAACTTGTTGCACAGTAGACCAATGACATCCAACAGAAAAAGTAAAGGTCAAAGCTGTCTCAACGTAGTGTCCTTCAGATGTGTTCGTCACAAAATCAACTGGGAACTTGCTATTATCAGAACTGGAAGACGGTTCTTGGCCAATTAAGCTGTCAAAAGAATACAAAACTGGTGGCTTGTATATTATACAGCTGGGAGACCCTCCTAAGAAGTCTGCATACTATAGATGAGTCAAGTCTCAATCTCACTTATATCTACTCACACAGATCCTGAGAGCAGGTAATGCTTCAGGTGCCCTTTGCTTTAAACAGCATCTCTTTCGAAAGAAGGGTCGTATTTACACGTATATAGTCTAGCTAGGCAGCACATCTGCAACTGTAAAGTGTATTTCCTCATTTTAAGAATTGAACAAACTAGGTGGACAAGCATGTCCACTTTCTTGTTGCACAAAGTGTGATGTGTAAGTACCTTAAATTGCATAACCGACGTATAAATGCTCCCATAACATGAAACCATAAACAAGAATAGGCCTTAATTTTCTTTGTTTTCTGTTTTCATTTGGAACCAAAATACCAAATAAGCAAGCTGGCTATCAGACGGCTGAAATTACAACAGGTAATTGCTACTAGAAACGAAAAAAGGCAGATAGCTTTGTTATCTATCTTCAACAACGCGGCATGCCTCTTTGCAAACAAACTCAAATCAACTGAAGACCGGGGGAAAGGAGGAGGAATGAAAACCAATATTGAGAAATGCAGATAATTGAAATTTGAAGAGAACATTAAATTAAAAGGATCAAGAGAAGAAGAAAGACGAGAGGCACGCAGCATTATCAGATGCTTGTGTGTGCCTAAGGGTCTGCTAGAAGACCTGAAGAAACAGAACCCGAACGAAAAGGACCAAAAAATTGATGGGCAGGGGAAAAAGCTCTAGTCACATCTTATATATCATTCTGGATCCTGAAATACCAAAGAAACTAATTGATCAACCTCAACATTACCCCAGTGCCTCCAAAGAGAGCTCCCGCCTAGGTAGGGTAAGGGGGTCGGTTGTACGCAGCCCATACTCATCCCATACTCATTCTTAATTACTCTACCAAAGAAGCAACAGATTTGTAAGTTGTAACCACCCAAATTCAGTAACAGTATGACCAATCTTATTTCCACATACAGTGAAATTCAGCTTCAAAAACCCCAAGAGGCAGCATTAAATTCCAAGTATTGAACTTGAACTAAACTGTTGGATTCAAACTAGCAATACCATGTTTTTTTTTTTGGTTCAAAAACTAGCAATACCATGTAAAAGAACTACAGTTATCAACACCCAAATCAAAGTAATTAACTAGATCCCAATAAGCTTATTCAATCAACCTAATTGGGTTCCAGCAGAATGCAATTAGCAAAGGATCATCATCATGACCCTTCCCTAATGCAACAATCATCTGATTAACCAAATTATTGCATTTAAAAACAATACTCAAAACAAAATATTGGGATTTAGGAACTTACCAATCTTCTCGCTTGTGCTGCCTCCCATGTTGGAATTACCCAAAATCGGCAAGAATTGAAGGAATTATATTGCTTGCTTGGCCCAACAAACTACATTCTTATCAAATAGGACTACTAGTCTATATCTATACAAGTACAATAAATAAAATAGTCCGTTGTTATTGTCATACATTATGCATATGGTCGACCTACCAGAGCTTGGCATTGAAATTAGAATCAAGCGCAACCTTAGCTTCTTTATTACCCCCATACATAAGAACGAAATATTATAGATTAGTAGTCCTATTTGATAAGAATGTAGTGTTAACTAAGAAACTTTCCCCTGCACAACAATAGGACTTCTAACAATGTGCTTGCCATCAGACCAAAACAAATTCCCAAAAGAGTAACCCAAATCCTTAGGATGTAGATTTGCATGACCAGTAAAGAAAAGCTTGTACTCAAGCTCTTGACCCGTCTTAGAGAATATAAGAGTCTTAGGCTCAACGACGATTAAAACTCCAGGAGGCGCGTCAACTCGTGCAGTATAAGTACTTGGCTTTGCGACATTTTTTAGCCTTCGAGTAATAGTTGCTTTTCCTGAGAAATCGGGAATAGTGATGGAGGGATAATTGAAATCAGCAATGTTGACTGATTTGGGACATTTAGAAGAATGCTTGAAGAAGGACTTGATGAACAACTTGTCATATCCAAGTGCACATAGAAAGTTGAGGTAATCATGGTGATCCATGTCATAAACTAGGCCAGGATCCATGGCTAGGTTGGGCTTTACAAGGCCTGCACCATAGGCAAATGGCGTGGCCTCACTCATGTTTACTTCGTGTATTAACTTGTCGGTATTGTCTAAGTTGTTTGCTGCATGGGTATAAATGGATTTGCATAATTAATAATTAATATTAATAATAATAAGTAGCTGCTAAATAAATGAAAAATACTTAGAAGCAATATATGATACCTGTAGTCATGATTGCGGATTTTATTGCGGAGGGTGTCCAGTGAGGGTAGAGTTTCTTAAGAATGGCAGCAATGGCTGACACATGAGGGGTCGTCATTGATGTCCCATTAGCTGCTGTATATGGAGTGGGTCCAAATAATACATTCTTGTCTTCAGAATAAGCAGCGATGATACCAATCTCAGGGGCTAACACATCAGGCTTTAGAATTGAAGGTGTTATTGGATTGGGACCCCTAGATGACGTTGTAGCCATTATTGGAGAAGGCTTTACTCCTAACTTCATTGTTGGTGTAGTAAAAGATGCCAATGGGGACCTATATATGTAAATAGACATAGTATCAGCAGGTACATACATACTAAATTCTCTTAATTAGGAGCGAGTAAGAATAATGTAAGATGAATCTGATCGATCTTGCCTTGTTGATTTCATGTAATCAAAAAGTAGTAGACCATCTTTATAATTATTTGTTGTGGGGATGAGAGTAGTATGAACAGTAACATCCACTACCCTTTCCTGATTATCTAATATAATCACTCCAATACCCCCGGCATTCGGTCCCATGAAGGACTGTACTTGTATATTATTTTCAACGTCGTCGTCTTTGAGGCATACCAATATCTTCCCTTTCACTTTAATTGGATCAAGGCTTTCTGGTTTACAATGCAGCCTGTACATCATCATCATCATCATCAATATACATGCCTCTATATATTGCATGTTATAGTAAAGGGAGGTTATGTTACGTCGCATAGAGATCGAATAATAATATATTAACAATTATTTCATTCCAATGACAATGCAATGAATCATCTACTCACGAATAAGAGGGTTTAATGCTCTTGTTGTCGGCATCAGCACCACTAATCAGTGGATAAGTCATATCAACGGCTAAACTCCTACGCTTCAATGATGCTTCACTTCTTCCATTGATGATAGTTTGGTTTGTTCCCAACGATCCGAGTATAATAGAGCTTGTAAACTCCCTGTCCATAGAACATGATCCTACGGTTAAAATCCAAGGGGATACATTCATAATGATTCCCTGCTTTGGACCACTATTTCCAGCGCTAGCAACAATGGGGATGCCATTTTTAATAGCATGAAAGGAGGCAACAGACAAAGGATCATGAGAATAGTTTTGAGCAGCAGTTCCTGCTGAAATGGAGATGACATCAATTTCATCATCCATGGCTGCTTCAAAGGCGGCCAAAATATCTACATCATGGCACATTATGTTAGGTCCCTCCGGTGATGGCCAACAAGCCTTATAAGATGCAACACGAGCTCTTGGTGCTCCCCCTTTTGTTGTTTCGTTCCCAAATCCTTTGAAACTGACTCCCTCCACTTTATTTCCACCTGCTGTTGATAGTGTGTGTGTCCCATGCCCATTCGTATCTCGAGGAGATAATTTGTGACTGAATTTTGTCTTCATCTCCTCTTCAAGAGTCTTTGCAAATCCTTTGTAAAAATATCTTGCTCCTATAAGCTTCTGACAAATAAATCAATTTGTAACAATAAATTTTTAAAAACATAATGCCCATCGACTAGACGACTACTATTGATTCGAACAGTAATATGAGTGAGTATTACTCACCTGTTGCATCGAAATTTAGGATCATTTTCATTCTCACATCTGCCCATATATTTTCTGGGAATGGGACCTAGGCCTTCGTCCGTGAAGCTCCTTGATTCAGGCCAAACCCTTGTATAAACATACAGTATTTCAACAACATTTAGAAATTAGTTCTTCTTTAGTTATTTCTGGGTGCAAAGAAATTAATTACTTTATTTTTGTGAATGTGGTTACAAATTTTAAAGTTAAAATGTTTAAAGTATGATGACAAGTAACGACTTGCCAGAATCAACGTTTGCAATAATTATGTCCATTCCAAACTTCGCTTTCTTCCAAAGTGACAATACTTCTTCTTCTATAATTCCTTTAGGATTGAACTGATCATTCTGCTCAAGTCCTAGATATTCCCAAGACCGAGTTGTTTGTAGACTCTTCAGTTTTGTTTCCATCACCGATACCACATTGAGACGCTCTGTAACAAGCCAAAAAGCAAGGTAATTAATGGATAATGAACAATAAGGTCTAATAGGTAAGTACACTAATATTGATAATCAATTAGATGGATGTAATAAACTTAATTAAACAAATTAAGAGATCTTTAACGTACTTGCAAGCTCTTTGGCTTCTTCTTCATGCAAAAGTACAGAGCATCCATCGAATATCTTGTTGTATGATTAAACTAATCTATCAACAATCTGAGCATCACTGTGTATATATATAAATGAAAAGAGATGATCAAATATTCAAAGTAAGTAAATGTTCATGAGAAAAACACATGAATTTGTTAGCTACTTTGTTAGCTAGGTTGAGATTGTAATACTATATACGCCTGTACGGAATGTATAATCTTACGAATGAGAAATTGGAAAAACATCAATTGTATATTGATCTAGCACTAGCAAGTATGTTCCTACATTTGTAAGGAAGAGGAGATAAGCTCATGATGGGAACTTGTCACAATCTCAGGATCAACCTCTAGACGACGTCCTTGATGCACATGTGATCCTAAATACACTACATATTGCTGCATGTCCGCAAGAGGACAAACACCAAATCTAAATGAGTTGATTAATTAATACAATTTATGAATAAATTGGGTAATTATTAATGTTTGACATATAAATAATAATAATGATGATGACGATAATAATAATAATAATAATATGTAAATTAAAGGGACCAGTACTATACTATATATTGAGTTGTTCATCATCTAATTAAGGATTTTTTGCCTAAAACTACCTTTGTTTAGAAAATTTTGAAAATAATTACCTTTGTTTCGCGAATTTGTCGAAAACTACCTTATTTCCAGTTTTTTTTGCGAAACACTACCATTTGACGGAAAAATGACTAACGGGGTTAACTTTGAGTGTGAACAACTTGATTTGACCATAATACCCCTCATTTATGAAACAAAAACATTGAAAACAAGCTCCCCCTCTCTCTCTCTTTCCTCACTCGGCAATGGCGATGACGACGGCGATGACGACGGCGATGGCATGCGCTACGGCGGTGGAGCTAAGGCCGCGAATGCGATCAATTAGGTTTTTCCTCCATCAGTTTCCAGTTTTTGATTTCGTTTCTCATTTTGCCTTTTGTTGTTCTTGATCTGGCTGTAAATTTATAGATTTAGGTTTTCCTCTTTCAAAAATATGTTTTTTTTTTATCTTTTACAGAATCTTATTTTATCACTCAAATGAAGATCAATGTTGTTCGATTGTTCGATTTTCTAGTTCCTTGTTGGTGATTGCGAGACGAAAATGGCGATGGGGAAGCTCGATGACCAAACCAAAACAACCATCAACACTCAGTGATGGCCTGATGGGGAAGCTCGATGACCAAACCAAAACAAGAAAAAAAACCCAAAAAGAAGAGAGAGAAAGAAACTGAGTCATGTAATCTTGGTTGGAATGGTGACTTGGGGCTTGAGAAACAGGGACTTAAGGCTAAGAGATGCCGGCTTGAGCAATTGAAATGGAAGAAGGGCTGAGGAAAATTGCAGCTGAGCAAAAAATTAGGGCTGAAGGGAGTTTTAGAGAGAGGGCAGAGCCCTTCTCTCTAAAACCCTGTTATGAAACCAATATGAAACACTATAATCCCATTGCATAAACTGATAAACACTGTTATCTTAAAAAATAAAATAGATAAAAGGAAGAGAGGGAGAGTGAGATTGGCTCACCGGAGATTGTTGCTGATGGTCGATTCATGAGTTTATTTGTTTTGATGAGGAAAAAGAAAATGGGGGGAAATAATAGGGGAAAAAAAGGGGGGAAATAAAATGGGGTAAAGAGAGTTGACTCAGTCAACTAACTTAAGTGAGGGGTAATATAGTATTTTACACTCAAAGTTAACGCCATTAGTCATTTTTTCGTCAAATGGTAGTCTTTCGCAAAAAAAACTGGAAACAAGGTAGTTTTTGACAAAATCGCGAAACAAAGGTAGTTATTCTCAAAATTTTCTAAACAAAGGTAGTTTTAGGCAAAAAATCCTCTAATTAATGTTCTTCTTCCATATCTTTTGTGGAAAAATCTTAGAGGTCTCATCAGATAAGGTACTTCCACTAATTCAAATGATAATAATTAATACAAATATACAGATATAGTAGAGCGGCATAGATAAATTATGAGTTTGTATTGACATACCTTTAAGACAGCAGATACTGGTCTCTGCAGTAATGATAGTAGAAGAATTGACAAGAGAAAATTCGCATAGATCGAATGTCTCAATTTGTTCATCTTGTTTTTTTCAGAGTCGGGGTTCTCAAACTTTTGAAATTCTTGCATCAAATTCTCTATAGCTATTCCAGATCATTATATAATTCAATGCTTGAATCACCTTATTTGTGGGAATAAGAAGATCTATCTATAGTATAACTAATTATGGGAACCAGAAAGTTCAATTTATAGTATATTATCTTATCTCTATGTGGGAATATAAAGATCAATTTGGTAATTGGTATTGCCAAAGATCGCAAAATCTCGTATGAGGCGGCCTTAAGGTGAGGCCCCTCTCATACAAGTATAATATCATACCGACATCATGCTTGTATATAGAGGTAGCTCACCTTGAGGCGGCCTCATACAAGACTTATTGGCCAAAGATAGCTGAGTCGTTTCTGGTTTGACATTATCGTTGAATATATGACACAATAAAAAACAAGAATCCAAAGTGGTGACACTGATGAGGGTACATTATAATTATCTGTACCGTACAAGTTCTAATATGTATTTCTACAAAAACAAGGCCAAGGACAAGGCCAACCATCACAAAGCAACCAGTGAATGGCAAATAAACTTGGGCATGAAGGCAATGACAAATCTAACCCTGGTCTTTGCCAGGAATGTAGAGGGAGAGTCACTGCTCTCCAACCCAATTCTCTTTCTTGCTTGTTGTTTATTGACAGCTTTCTCTCTTAGACATAGCTTCATTATTCCTGTAATTTATTTTTTTGATGAGTCAAACTTTTCAGCTGCAGAGTTCTGAATTTGAAGCCAAAATTGCAAAGCTTGTTGAGCTAGGATTCGAAAGGAATGTTGTCATACAAGCTCTCAATCAAGCTTTTTGATGGCAATGAAGATCAGGCAGCTGGCTTTCGACCTAAGTTGAAAATGTACGTAACCCAGTATGGAATCTGATATTTGTGATCCTGATATTCAAGTTGAACTTGTACATTGTACTTTTGTGTTCTGAACATTCCATTTAAGTATTCAACTGATGGTTTATTATTATGATACACTAACATTCCCTCAATGGGGATTAGAAGAACTATCCTTGATATAGTTTTGCACCTAAATTGCTTTTCCGACTACTCCCATTCTCGCCTGCGTGGTGATCTTTCCAAACGTTGTTGTACTGTGTTGGTATTTTTGTAGGTTTCGGTCAATCTTGTTTCTTCTCCACTACTTAAATTCCAAATTTCAATGACAATAGTTTCAATTTTTGGTGTGTTGTTTAGGTATTGAAGCAGCTTGATTTACTGCTTTCTGACATATCGCATGATGATGAAAAACGAGATATTGAAAGGGTTCAAAAACCTTGGGATATCGTTCCCTCTGGGACACCAACACCACTGTTCAAGAAACTGGTCATATCCCTAAGCTTATCTTTTTTATTATTTTTTGTGAACTACAATCTTGCTTTGATGCCTTTAACTCACGTATTGCCGCCATCATTTCTGTCACCAGAAAGGTGAAGAAGTTGAAGACCTGAAACAGAGATTTTCAGGAAGCCAGAGTGATAAGCTTAAGGATGCTACTGCTACTTCTTCGCTCAATACTATAACGAGTCAGGTAATGACAAGGACTGCATTTTTCATGTTCCTGACTTGGTTCTGGTGTGTGGCTTTTCCAGCTTCATGTTGTGTTGATTTCTTCTTTTTCTCCGCATATATTTGTTTGTCATCTAAGAAAATGTGAAAATGCATAATATAATGTGCCTTCAATGTTGCATGTGTTACATGGTGTTATATGTACTGTCCCTTAATATCAACTTTAATTAGAGAGTTTTTATTTGTCCTAGGATAGATTATTTGTCTTTTTAAGTTTCTTTCTACTATGATCTAACCTGTTTGGGATTAGGAGGCCAAATCTACCACAAACGAAGATGCTTCAGAAGTTATACCTTCATCAACTTGCTCATAATCTACCACAAAAGAAGATGCTTCAGAAGTTACACCTTCATCAACTGGCTCAGCGTCTTCTCAGGGGCCTTTGCCGCCTTTCTCAGAAGACGAAATTAGAGCTGTACTATTACAAAGGGCTCCTATCACCACAACAGATCTTGTAGGATCATTCAAAGTAAGATTAAAGAAATCAGAGATACGTACTATATTGGCACTTTGTCTTGGAACACATTAAAGATAATTGATGTGTTAATTGTGCAAGTAGTGACTGAAATAGCATGTTTTTTTTGTGAAACTTTACTAGCTTTAGTCAGGGTCTAAACTTCAATGGTTCAATGAGTTGACACTTCAGTGGTTATGACCTTTTATATCTTGGCATGATCTGAGATCAAGGGGTTTGTTGAAGTTATCCGAATTTGGTAACTGTTAATCGAAATAGCGTAGCATGATTGGTTACCAAGGTAACAACCTCAGCAGGGTTTTTCCGTTCCAGAACATGAAATCTGGTTGTGACATTCAGTGGTCTCTAATGGTCGAATCTATAATGCAATGCCTCCTAAAATTCTTCAGTTTCTCTAGTTTGATTTTTAGTTTTGTGGTCTTTTTTTACTGCCTTTTGTGGTGCAGTCTCTCTTTTTTGTATGTGTGCCTCAACTAATATGTAAATCTGCTGTTGCAGAACAAGAGGGCTTTTGCAGAAACACTGTAGAGGATATCTAAGGTACAGAAGATATATGGGCAGAATTGTGTCTTGTTACGTGGCGACTAATCTAATTGCTAAGCCCTTTAAATGTACAATGTCTCATACTACTAACGGTGGAGATCACCAAATTGCATCAATTGTTCATGGTTAGGTTTGAGTACAATGTTTGCACTGGTAGTCTGTCACCCTTGAGCTGATGTTCACCTTACAGAATTTGAAGGGGAGAGATAAACACTACCAACCAAGAAAAAATTGGCTGTACATAGTGAAAGGCTAACAAGTGGGCAAAACAGCTGACCCCTAAATTCTAATCGGAAAGGGTCACCCACAGTACAAAAGAACTAGCACGATCAGTGGGCGGAACTCCGAAAATCACTTCCTAGTGCTGACTGCGGAAGCTCAAACCACCTTATAAGCTATATAGCTTAATCAGAAAATCTCGTATGAGGTGGCCTCGAGACAGTGGTGGATCCAAAATAGAAATTCACTAGGGACACCTTATAAGTATAAATATTTTAAAAATAAAAATAAAAACAAAAACTGATTAATAAATCGAATTATTCAATTAATCGCGTAAAAAGTTAGCTTAATACCTCAAAAGTAAATAAATAAATAACAATTGCGATTGCCATCCATCACCACTAAACTACATAATTTCATTACTAATAGTTTTCTTCTAATAATTAAAAATTAAAATCATTTTATTCATATGAGAATATAGGATGCACCAACCACATAGATACATGACTAGAAAAATACTCAACATAAGTTGAATGCACTCGGCACTCCTAGACTAACATATCATTTTATTTTTTTTGGTGAAAGATTTGTTATTTGGCAGTTAGCTTGGCACCAAACTTCTAATTCTTATGTAACTCCTTTCTTTCCTTTGACTTTATTCATGGCTCCTCATTCTACGATAACAAACTTCACTAATCCACTTCTAATTGTCAATTGTCCCATATAATTTGATCACCCAAAGTAATAAAAAACTTAATTTTGCTTTCCAAGGGCCTCACGAGTCATTGGATGGGGGCACCAACAAGTTTAAGCTGGGGGCACATGCTTGGATCCTCATATCTTCAACAGTCAAGCCCAACTTTCGGTGGGGGCCCATCCCCCACTGATATTACACTCTATGCGCCCCTGTCTCAAGGTGAGGTCTCTCATACAAGTATGATGTCATGCTGACGTCATGCTTTAGCTTAATACACCTTTTTCTGGCTACATACTAATGAAGAAACTGCAATACCACAGTTTTAGCATTAGAGGATGCCAGGATGTTGAAATTTTTTACCTCTCAGGAGTCTTATATACTGTATGTGCTAGCCTGCTAGGAGTAGTCATCATCTTCTTAACTTTTTTTTCCTTTTCTGTAAATGAAATTTTATGGACCTCTATTGTAAGTAGTAATACATAATGTAGTGCTTGTATATGTAGCTTAGCCGCGTTTAAGACACAAAAACTCGTATGAGCAGATTAAAGTTGTATTGAGAATAGGACGGGCAATCGAGTATATAATCATCATCCAAGAACGAGGTTATCAATGCAAGTGACAATGCAAGTGACCTTTTAGTTGATTCGAATTCTTTTGCCTGAATAAGCCAATCACTATTAGTGTACAACTAAGGAAGTTTTACTATTGGAGTCTTCTTCCCTAATACTCTGTAAGATTCAAGGATTAAAGGTGGGTGGATTTACTTATTTACTGATGTTAGTATAAGTTAGTTTCCTCTATTGTATTTGATTGATACGAGGTTGAATGAAATGAAATGGACTTAACAATCGAAAAATATAATATTCGAGTACTTTAAGGGAGTTTTACTAAAGGAGTCACAGTAAATAGATGAGAGATTAAAGATCATTAGATCGAGGATATGAGAAACGACATGCAATATTTTTTTGGGTCTTGAGGCCGTGTTACATGAAACTAGTGAGGTCATCATAACACATTAACACATTTTGGATTTGCTACAGAAGTTCCATTGTGAGATTACGTCAGCCTGTTGTTATCCACTTGAGCTCAACCTCAAACAGATGCTGAAAAGTTAACTAATAGACCACGTGAGCGTCTAAATTAGAGCTAATTAAGGACATAATGACTCGAAAGGCTTGGCCATCCCAATCCGCTATTAGGGCGGATATGGACAGAGTTTTTGAATTTTTTAATATAATGGTTTGGTTTATTCCAACCCATTCAAATGAATGATGACGACAACAAGAAAAGGCCTATAGGCGGGCCCACCCACCCTGCCCATTTGTTATTATTTATTTTTCTAAAATTAATTTCTAATTTGTGAGATTTTTTGTTTGTTAGCTTGTTAAGACTTATTATAGGTGAGAAAATATGAAAACAGTGATGAGGTGGAGTACTGTGATTATGAAAATGTTTAATTGATCCAGTTGATTACAAATCCACAAGTATATTGTTTCTATCTCTCTCTACTTTAATTACTATTAGGTTATTACCTGTGCGATGCACGAATGTTTTAGAAATTTTGCATATTATCCATGCAATACACGATTTTTAAAGAAATTTTTACATATTTAATTAAAAATAAAATGTCACTATTTTTTTTTCAACTCCGTGTGATCAATAGAAATTATATTAACAATAGAATTATTAACAATAAATTAGAAATTGTCACAAGTAACCCAACTTTTCAATATATAATTGTGAAAATATAATGTTTGATTTTAATTTTAATTTTGAAGTATACACATGTTTAGACGCACCAAAGTTCTTGGTAATTTTTTCCATCTTCCACACTGAAATTAAGATCCTCCATGACAGACTTTTTTTTTAGCACCAATAAAAAAACAAACTTTGTTTTCCTAAAATAATAATAATAATAATAATAATAATAATAGTAATAATAAATAATAATAATATTAATTATGCCAGTTAGAAAATAAAAAAAGTTTCCTTTCCTTTCTTTCTCCCATTTCTTATTTTTTCTTACCTTCTCTTTTTGTCACGTCAAGCTTCCCTCCCTTCTTTTTTTTTTCCCTTTTCCCTTTCTTCCCCCGCACTCCACCTATATCACCTCCTTTTTTCTCTTTTTTTTTTCCCTCTTTTTCTTCACCTCTTTTCTCCTTCCTCCATGTGTCAATTCTCTTTCCCTCATTTTTTTTGGCAGCTGCCCCCCAATTGGTGGGAGAGAAGGAAAGAGAAGAGAGAAAAAAGAGACGGTAGGGTGATGTCAGCAAAGTGGAAAAGAAGGAAAACAACAGAGAAGAGAAAGAAAAAAAAAAGAGAAAAGAAAAGAAGGGGAGGGGAGCAAGCGGGTAAAGGGAGAAAAAGAGAGAGAGAAAAAAGAAAAGAAAAGAAAAGGGGAAACGGAAAGAGGGGGATGATATGGGAAATGAGAAGAAAAAATGAAGTTTTTTTTTCACTTGTGGAGGGCACAATCTTTTCTCTTTTTTCGTTTTTATTTTTTTACTTTCCATTCTTTTCTATATGTTTTGGGCTTTGCGCGTATGTTTGTTCACAACCAAATAATGAGTCACGATTTTTGAACCAAAAAATGCACGTTAATCCACTCAAATACTACTCATATATGATTTACTTTTAATATATTATTGCATACCCCAAAACTAGTTTTCAAACAATTCAGCAAATTTGATTTTCATGATTGTCTTTTATTTGTCCGGCATATATGTATTCTCATTGCAATCATTGAAACAATGGAGAGTCAGCTCAAGGTGACGTGTAAAGTTGTCAATTCAACAACTTGTAGATGCCTAATCTAGAATGATATTACATAACATTATAAGCAAGATGTTGATTGATTCGTATAAACGACGTTGTTGCTGAAATAGATACACATCTAGGGGACAAATAAGGCTAATTAAATATTTTTTTATTGTCTATTTCAAAAAGATATGTTTCTTACGGTTTATTGATATATAAATATATCTTATTTCTTAATCAATACACTTCCTTCATAAAAACAATTCATATCATATCCCATTCATATTTATGATTTACATTTACTTAGCCTTGTGTTCATTCCTAGATGTGTAATCTACTTCAGCAACAACACCGTTTATATGAACCAATCAACATCTTGCTTATAGTGTTATGTGATCTCATTCTAAATAACGATTAGTTTTGAGAGTAGAAGATGATGTTCAAGCTATCAAGTGGTGTCTAATAATTGCTACACATGCGTTGTTTGATACATTGAAGGAGAAAGTGTTTGTGATTAAGGATGACTTAGTAGTATATATCCCAGAGTTTAGAGGTTAACTAACCTTCCCAGTGAAGTGAATTTAAAACGCATTGTCATGACCCTCATTCCTCAGGTGGTAGAGCAAGACTGGAGAATAGTATATACAGATGCAGCTCTATACCAGTGAAAACAATATGGGGCATAAATTATGTGATTTTAGTAGTTTTTTTGGTTAACATTTCCTATTCTGTTATCAATTTGTATATTAATCAAACTTTTTTTTATTTGGTAAACAAATATGTATACATATATTATGAGCGAAAATAAATTGTAGGATGCATTCGATGATATTTTAGTTGGAGAGTCTATGGCGTTCTTAAGCGCTCTGGTTCAGGCTATTCAAACGAAACAGCAAAGGTGTGGTTTCATAGTGATTCAAAACATTGGTGAACTTTATAACTGGTGTGGAGACGCCTGATCCGAAGGTCAAGGAAATAATATGGTTAATAAACATATTAATGCAAATAACAGCTCATATTGCTCGGATTATAGGTGGCAATCGGGCGGTTCGGGTCGGTTTTGGGATCGTTCATATCGATTTCGGGTCATTACGGATTCGGATTATTTCGGGTTTATAATTTGTTGGGTCTGATTGGGTCGGGTCAGGTTGAAACGGTTTCCTACTAATATCGTGTGTCAGGTAAAGTCGGATTGGGGCATTGGGGTTTTGGTTGAATCAGGTTTCGGATTAGTTCGAGCTGCGAGTTATATTCGGTCGGGTTGTTTTGGATTTCAGGTCATTTCAGGTTGGTTGTTTCGAATTCCGGGTTATTTTGGGTCATTTAATGTACTATGTCATAAATAATAAATATTTAATCTGTCTCAAAATTATCGGTTTTTTTTCATTTGTTTTCTTTTTTCTTTCCCTCTTTGTCTCTCACCGCTAGCTCCTGTCCCCCCTTTTTTTCCTTTCTCTTCTCTTTCCCTTTTTTCCTCCCACGCGTCACGCCTCCACCTACATCACCTCATTTTTCTTCTTTTTATATTTTCCTCTTCTTTTCTCTTTTTATTCCTCTCGTTTCTCCTCCCTCCATGTACCGCCTCTCTTTCCTCATTTTTTTGACAGATGCCGCCAATCGGTCATCTACATTATTCCTGTATTATTCTTTTTGTTCCATTTCTATATTAATCCCCCTATTTAACCCTCTGTTTTGCACCGTACTCTCTATTTTTCATTATCTTTATCTTTAGATTAGTTTTTCTTAGTCATAAAGTTTTTTTGTTTAACATTTTCTATTTTGTTATCAGGTATGTTTGTATATTAATCAAACTTTTTTCTAATTTGGTAAACAAATATGTATACATATATTATGAGCAAAAATAAAATATAGGATGTATTTGATGATATTTTAGTTGGAGAGTCTATGGCATTCTTAAGCGCTCTGATTCAGACTATTCAAACGAAAGAGCAAAAGATGGGGTATCACAGTGATTCAAAACATTGGTGGACTTTATAATCGGTGTGGAGACGCCTGATCCGAAGGTCAAGGAAATAATGTGGTTAATAAACTTATTAATGCAAATAACAGCTCATATTGCTCGGATTATAGGTGGCAATCGGGCGGGTCGGGTCGGTTTTGGGACCGGTCATATCGATTTCGGGTCATTACGGATTCAGATTGTTTCGAGTAATAATTTGTTGGTTCGGATTGGGTCGGGTCGGGTTGAAACGGTTTCCTACTAATATCGGGTGTCGGGTAAAGTCGGATTGATGCATTGGGGTTTTGGTTAAATCGGGTTTCGGATTAGTTCGAGCTGCGGATTATATTTGGTCGGGTTGTTTCGGATTTCAGGTCATTTCAGGTCGGTTGTTTTGGATTCCGGGTTATTTTGGGTCTTTTAATGTATTATGTCACAAATAATAAATACTTAATTTGTCTCAAAATTATCGGCTTTTTTTCTTTTTTCTTTTCCTCTTTGTCTCTCACCGCTAGCTCCTGCCCCCCCTTTTTTTCCTTTCTCTTCTCTTTCCCTTTTTTTCCTCCCGCGCGTCACGCCTCGACCTACATCACCTCATTTTTGTTCTTTTTATTTTTTCCTCTTCTTTTCTCTTTTTCTTCCTCTCGTTTCTCCTCCCTCCATGTACTGCTTCTCTTTCCTCATTTTTTTGACGGTTGCCCCCAACCGGTGATTTACATTATTCCAGTATTATTCTTTTTGTTCCATTTCTATATTAATCCCCCTATTTTACCCTCTATTTTGCACCCTATTCTCTATTTTTCATTATCTTTATCTTTATATTAGTTTTGTTTTGTCATAAGATATAGTACTAGTTTTATCTCCGTGCTCTGCACGAGCTCGTGATTATCTCTCGAAAATGAAAATAACTTTCTAAGTGATACCTCATGCCTGTTTTATACTGCACAACTGATTCTACATTTGGTTATTTTAATATTTTTCGTATGACATGTTCCTTCAAACGATCTACATCAAAATTAGAATGTATGTAGGTAAAAAAGATTGATTTATAAACATAATTTTAGCCTACATCAAAATTCTAAAAAGAAAAAAAAAGATAAAGATTAATAAATCTTTCTTCGAGTATACTAAGACTTTATTTTCTCAATTTATTATTAGTCCAATTTAGTTTAATCCAAATCAGATTAGTTAAGTAGATCATGTAGGAACATACCACTTAAATAAATTACAGTTATGCTATAAAATATTTTTTTTTTGGTGCAAGTTATGCTATAAAATTTAAAGGTCAAGTTAAATACGTATGATATCAAATAGTTAGGGTCGGTATTGTTAGAAGTGTCATTTATTGTTATTTAACCAGGTTGTACACATGTGGCATCTACATGTAATCTTCACACGAACATTTACTCTTAAGTGTCATCCTAAATGTCATCACCACTAGGAAATGACCCAACTTTTGTAAGACATATATCTCATTTTGAAGATTTTTTCAGATCCAATCCATTGAAGCAAGATTTATAACTTTTTGACTTATGTGACTATTTTTTTTTTTTTTTGGTAATATAAAAAAAAAAACTAATAAATATGTAAAAAAGCCAACTAATAATAAGGCATTAATGAGTGACACTTTGATGGTGAGTTGTCAGGCTATGTGGCAAGCTTTACTTACGTGGCGCTTAGGGGTCATCATCACATGAATTTACACCTCCTACGTGGCGTGGCATCCTATGTGTCGTGCCCACACGAATTGGGCTCACTTTATACGTATACCGATGTGGCGCATATGTGTCATTTTGACACAAATATATCCCTCCCATGTGGCGTCTCACATGTCATCCTCCCACGAAAAGAATCCAACTTTATAAGACATAGTACATATGCATCTCATTTTGAAGTAATTTCCTAACCTGATCCAATGGAGGAAGAATTATAATTTTTAAAGTTGCGTAACAAAAGTTATTTTATTTTATAATCTTAACAAAATGATACTAAATATAATAGGTTGTATTTATGAAGTAAAATAATGATTATTAATTAATGCTTGACACACTTGGATGGAGGCTTAGGTGGCGGCATACGTGTCTTCACCACACGAACTTGGCGCTTACGTGGCATCTTAGGTGTCATGCCCACACAATTTTAGGTGTTTGCGTGGCATCCTACGTGTCATGGCCAGACGAAATGAACTCACTTTATATATATACTAGTTTTATGTATTTGACTATTTTAATATTTTTGTATGAATTGCCCTTTTAGATTGATCTATATCTAAAATAAAGTGAACATAACTGGAGGATATTTCAAACTTCACAAAAGAATAAGAAAATATAATTTAATGAAGTAAGATTTTCACATTCTAGAGTTACTTAACTTAAAATATTTTATTTTGTAGTTTGAAATAATAAGAAAATAAATAATATAATAAAATCGAGTGATATTGATCCTTTGGCACTTGGATCATGATTTTTTAAGATATGTGACAAAGTTGCACATGTGACGTCAACGTGTCATCTTTACACGAACATTCCCTCTTATGTGGCGTTTACATGTTATCACTACATCGTAAGGACCCAACTTGTAAAGGTTACATATATCTCCGTTGAAAGAACTAAGATTATTTTATTTTTTAATATAAAAATATGCTAATAAATATGTAATAAAGTTAACTAATTTTAAGGCATTAATGGGGAAATACTTGGATTATGAGTTGTTAGGCTATGTGGCAAGTTTTGCTAATATGGCGACTTCAGTGTCATTGTCACACGATTTTGGGCCTCTATGTGGCGTCTTGCATGTCGTGCACACACGGAAAGAAAAAGAGAAACATTTTTACTAATATATTTAATAAAGACATTAAAAATTTTAGGGTTTGAAATTATAAATATTATTTGTGAAATACATTTAATTTTAATCCATACGATGCATGCTAATTCTTAAAAATAATAGTATAATTTCATATCTCCCTCATAATTTACTTCTAAATATCCAACTGATCTACATCTAAAATAGAATGTATGTAAAAATTGATTGATATATGAACATAATTTGATCCTACTTCAAAATTTTCAAAGAAAAAAAATAAAGATTAATTATTCTCTCTCTAGTTAAAAACCACTCTCTTAATGCAATTGGTTTTTTGGTAATTGAATAAAATCAATTAGTGGTGAGCAAAAAAATTTCACTTTCTAAAGTTATAATCAACAATTTGATCCTAAATATTTATTTCTCAAATGTGCTAGGTAGTTCAACGTTCGTAATTTTCAACATAATAACTTATAATGAGTGT
Source organism: Tetragonia tetragonoides (assembly GCA_038025085.1). Taxonomy (NCBI): domain Eukaryota; kingdom Viridiplantae; phylum Streptophyta; class Magnoliopsida; order Caryophyllales; family Aizoaceae; genus Tetragonia; species Tetragonia tetragonoides. The sequence goes on along the minus strand of CM076151.1, from coordinate 22,454,817 downwards.
TACTTGAATATTACTTTTCGTTTGCGTGGCATTTATATTACATAAATATGTCTAAAGTGCTATATCAAAGTCTTAATTAATTTGCTAAGAAAGCATTGGAGTAGATGATGAGTTGAAGTTCATGTTTCATCCCCCACACGAAATGTCCGTCCATATGGCATTTGTATGTGAAAAATGACTCCGTTTTTCTTATAAAAATAAAATATTTATTACAAATTAAATTTAAATGTTTAGAATATATGTTTTCGTTACTAATATTCAAATGTGATTTACAACTAATATAATACAAATATGGATATCTTAAGTGTCTTATCCAATTAATTTATACCAAACCTTTTCAAAACCAATCTAATCAATTATGATTTATTATATTTAGATTTATGTAACTAAAGATATGTTTTTTTTTTAATTTGAAATAATATGCACATAAATCAAATAATAAATTCGAGTAATAATGAACTTCTGACACTTGGATTGATTCGTTAAGTTATGTGCCCAAGTTGTGCACATGTGACATTTACGTGTCATCTTCACAGGAATATTTCCTCTTATGTAGCATCTTACATGCCATTACCGTATGAAAGTGACCCAACTTTTATAGGACATATATATCTCATATTGAAAGTTTTTTCAAATCCAATCCATTGAAGTAATATTTATAATTTTTCGACTTATGATGAGGGATTCATGAGTGACACTAGGATGAAGAGTTGTTATGCTATGTCGCAAGCTTTGTTTACATGATGCTTAGGTGCCATCGTCACACGAATTTACACCTCTTGTGTGGTATCCTATGTATCGTGCCCACACGAATTGGACACACTTTTATACGTATACCGATGTGGCACATATGTGTTACCTTCACACGAACATATCCCTCCCATGTGGCGTCCCACCTATCATCCTCACACGAAAAGAACCCAACTTTATAGGACATAGTACATATGTATCTCGTTTTGAAGTATTTTCCGAACCTGTTCAAATGGAGTAAGAATTATAATTTTATAATTTGAATAATATTATAATAATTATATTATGTTGTATTTATGATCAAGCATTAATGATTGACCCACTTGGATGGGTAGCTTAGGTGGCGGCATACGTGTCATCACCACACGAATTTGGGCGTTGCGTGGCATCCTACGTGTCGCCCTCACATGAATATAGGCGCTTGCGTGGCATCCCACGTGGCGTGGCCACACGAAATGAACTCACGCGATTAGGGTTTTTTGACTTTTGTGCTCCGTAAATTACAAAATCTCCCTTAGGCGGACTTGGGGGTCGGGATTGAGCGGTTTTGACCCGATATCTTTTGATACGGGTACCTGATTGAGGCATGGTCAAAGGCGTTGCAATCTTTATAACACCTGAGATTTCAAGGAAAATGGTTAAGATTTCCGAGCATCATCCTTTTCTACCTACGCCCAAATTAATTCATTAACATTATCATCGGGATTCTGCGTTGCCAGGGAGTGGGCACCGATTAGGGTGTCTACAGAAGCCCCCACTTTGGCCAAACTTGTGAAAGGAAAGGTCAAAGTATTTTCTAAAAAGGCCTGTAGTTTTTGAAAATGCTTTATGTTAAAAAATGTGCGATAAAAATGGATGTTGACCGCCTGTGGTCAGGGTTACCTGCTTTGCGAACATGCGGATGCTATGCTAATTAGGGCGTAAAGAAGCTTTGCCTCGCTCCTGACGTCCTGCTGATGCGGATGTGGTGCTAATTTTAATAGTCCATCGTCAAAGAGCTTTGCTTCGCTCTGCTGAAAAAGAGCATTGCTTCGGTCTGCTGAAAAGAGCTTTGCTTCGCTCTGCTTAAATGTTGAAAAAGAGCTTTATTTCACTCTACTTAAATGTTGAAAAAGAGCTTTGCTTCGCTCTGTTTAAATGCCGAAGATGCCAAAAATGCTTGAATAATGCATGTGCTTTGAAAAAATGATTTTATGGGGACCCTAGGATGGGAAACCGTCTTGCAGGGGTAAAAAATGATCACTTTGGGTGACGTGCCCGAAGTTCCCGGGCCTATAACGGTCGAAAAATATATTTTCGCGCCAAATTTGAACTCGTGGGCCCACCTTGTGAGGAGCTCCTGAAAATTGGGCCCCAGCGGCAGAATCGCGGCCCCCAGAGGTGGACGCTGGGGTGCGAAGGCGGAAAGGGGGACCACCATGCTTGGCGGCCCAGTTGTTGGGGCCAGCGGTCTGACAGCCATGGTCAGCGGTTGGACCGCTGAGCCTGGGCGGTTCTCAACTGGGCCGCCGAGCCGGTTGTTTGCTGCAGGTTAGGGTTTTGTGAGAGGGGAGGCCGGTTTTGGGTTATTTGCACCCAAAATTTTGAGTCTCTCTCCCTACTTCCATTCCGTGACATTTCTTGCTCAATTTGCTCTTTTTTGCTTGCGTTTGCTTGCATTTGCTTAATCTTTGCATAATTTGAAACTTTCTTGTGATTTCTCACAAGTTTGGAGTGAATTTTTGAGTGGGTTTTCGAGACCCTAGGAGAGAGAAAATCTGAAAATCTTCATCTTTGTTTGTAACTTGTTTGTCTTGCTTCCATGGCTCCTATATTAGGAAAGAAGATGAGCAAGAGAGCCGAAGTGGTGGAGGAAGAGCTTGACGTTTTTGTCAAAGCTTTTCCCTCTCATGCCAAGCCTTCAAAGAGGGAGCCTAATGTGGCTTTCCTACAAGGTAGGTACACAAGGTCGGATAGGATGCCCGACATTGTTTCTGATCGATCGGAGTTGTTATTCTGGTCGGCGAATCATTTGAGTTCAAGGGCTTCAAAATTTATAGTAAGTTCTTCCAACCATTGTTATTCATAGTTTAGTGTCTTGAATTTTGAGTTTATATGCTTGCTTTTGATTGAAATTGTATGCAATTGTCAAGCTTGTAGCGCATGTGATCTTGCACGGCTTGAACGAACTTAGGAACATGCTTAGGTTTGAACATTTGTGTGAAATGTAAGCCTAAAATTGCAATTCTGATCATAGGAGTCCGATGGGAATTTGAGAGCCCATGGTAACTATGGTGATCCTACCAAACTTTTCAAAATCTTGCCTAAGGAGGTGCAAGAGGCGATGACTAATGAGGGTTTTGGGCCCTTGTTGAGAGCGGTTGATTCGGTGGAGCGAATCAAACAGTGTGTTGTTTGTTTATCTTTGGAGCGTTTTTGGAATACTACCAATACGTTCCACCTCCCGAATGGAGAGATGATGATTACTCCTTCAGAGTTTGCGTTGTAGACCTGGCAAATGGGTCATTTGGGTTGGGGTCGGGTCGGGTCACTTCGCTTCGGTCTGATTCGGGTTATCTCTATTTTCATTTCGAGTTCGGGTCAGATCCACCTAGTTTTGGAGTAAGCGCTAAGGCTCTGTTTGATTCACCTTAATTTTACTTGAATTCAGTTCAGTTAAGTCCAAATCAGTTCAGTTCATGTGTAACTTTATTATTCATATAAGTTTTTATTCCGAAATAATTTCATGATGAAAATTATGTCATCGGAAAGATCTCAAAGCATAATTTCAAATGAGTCCAATATTGACTATGTTTGGACGAATTTTAAATGGTTAACGGTCGAGTTCAAAAAATCAATTAAGTTCAGTACAGTTCAGATCAGTTCAGTTCAGATCAGCTTTATCCAGGTGAATCAAACGGAGCCTAAGTGGAAATAGCAGTAGAGTTATAATGGCTTTGGAGCAATGGTAGTACGCATAATTGTTGGTCATGGACTAAGGGTAACTTTTTTATTTTTATTTTTTTCAATGTATGTTAATCTGAATGTACAATATGAAATGAGGATATGGGTTCTGTCAATTTCAAGGTCAAAGTCTTCGTTGTTTAAATATTGGTTAGGGATAAATTGAATACATTATGACCTCTTCAATCCTAACCGTGAAAGTTTCTAGATTGAAAAAAAGAAAGAGAGAGTACAATTGAAAATTACAAATGTATTTGTTTGAATAGGGCCTCATATTTATTCTTAGCACAGGGCCACCAAAATGTCAGGGACGGGCCTGTAAATTAACAATTGGATGAAAGGTAAACTGATCAAGAGTTCAAGACCCCTGTAAAAGGAAAGGCTGGACCGTTATGTGGGCTCACTCTCTTGGTGTGATATGTACCCAGCAGCAGGTGTAAAAAATATTGTGCGTTATCGTTCAGATCACGGACCTGTTTTGGTAGACACTGAATGGAGGAGGAAGCAACAACGTACTACTGGAAGGAAGGCTTTTAAATTTGAATCCTTCTGGCTGAATGAAGCAGGCTGTGAAGAGGTGGTAAAGGAAGCCTGAAAAACGTGTTCAGGTGGTGACCCAATTGAAAAAATACATACTTGTGCCAGGTTCTTAACTTTTTGGAATGAAAGAAACTTTGGGAACCTAGCAAAGAAGATTAAAGAGACAGAAAAGCAGCTAGGTTTAATTCGCAGTTCTGATCCCACAGAGGCACTTCTACAGGAGTGTGTTCGACTTGAAGGTGTCTTGGATGAGCTCCATTTACAGCAAGAGTCCTTCTGGCATATGAGAGCACGTGTGTCAGAGATAAAAGACGGTGACAAAAACACAGCGTATTTCCATCATAAAGCTTCCCAACGGAAGCGTCGTAACTACATACAGGGCCTTTATAATGCTGGTGGTGAGTGGTGTGAAGATCGAAGTGATATAGAGGATATTGTTACTCATTTTTATGCTGGTCTGTTTGCAACCAACACACCCCACTCTTTTGAGAAGGCACTTGGAGGAGTTCAGAAAATGGTTACGCCAACAATGAACCAATTTTTGACAAGACCGTTTAGTGCGGAGGAATTTCATTCAACTTTGTTTCAAATGCACCCTACTAAGGCACCGGGGCCCGATGGTATGCATGCTTTATTTTTCCAAAAGTTCTGGCATATTATTTGTGATGATGTGGTGGCTTATCTGAACAAGTTGGTCAATGGGAGTGTTCCTTTTGATGTTGTCAATAAAACCCTTGTTGCTCTTATTCCTAAGGTTAAAACTCCCACTCAAATTACTGAATTTCGACCTATTAGTTTATGTAATGTTCTATACAAAATCCTCTCAAAAGCCATAGCTAATAGGTTGAAATTGTATTTACCGTCTCTTGTTTCTGAAAACCAAAGTGCATTTGTCCCACGTAGGCTCATCACTAATAATGCTCTAATTGCACTAGAAATGTTCCATTCCATGAAGAAAAAGTCTCGGGCTAGAACGGGTACTATGGCTATTAAAATTGATATGAGTAAGGCTTATGACAGAGTTGAATGGAGTTTCTTGGAAAGTCTGTTGTTGAAAATGGGTTTTGACAGTAGCTGGGTTCGTTTGATAATGCACTGTATTTCTTCTGTTTCTTACTCATTTATTGTGAACGGTCACCCTGGTGGAAGTGTGGTTCCTACTAGGGGTCTCCGGCAGGGAGATCCACTTTCACCATATTTATTCATTTTAGTTGCAGAGGCTTTTTCTGGGCTACTCAACAAAGCGGGGACTGAAAAACTTATACATGGGGTTAAGGCGAGCAGAAGTGGCCCATCAGTGACTCATCTGTTCTTTGCAGACGACAGTTTACTCTTCACAAGAGCTAACCGTAGAGAATGCTCTGAAATTGCCAGAATTTTAGGCAAATACAAGGTAGCTTCCGGGCAGAAAATTAATTATGACAAGTCGGAGGTCTCTTTTAGCAAGGGTGTCGCTGCATCAAAGAAGGAAGAATTGGGGGTTTTGCTCAATATGAAAGTGGTTGAGAAGCATGGTAAGTATCTAGGATTACCTACTATTGTCGGACGATCGGAAAAGGAGTTTTTTGCTACGATTAAGGAGAAAATATGGAAAAAATTGCAGGGATGGGAAGAAAAGTTTCTTTCTAGAGCAGGGAAAGAAGTTCTTCTGAAGGCAGTAGTGCAAGCCATACCAACATATCTTATGGGCATTTATCGTATCCCAAGTGCTATACTTCAACAAATTCGATCACTTTCTGCAAATTTTTGGGGGGGTCAGCGTGATAATGAGCGTAAGGTTCACTGGAAGAGTTGGGACTCTTTGTGTATGCCAAAATTTCTTGGAGGTATGGGATTCCGTGATCTAGGGGTTTTTAATGAGGCTCTTCTAGCTAAACAAGTGTGGCGCTTACTTCATGGTGAACGTACTCTGGTGGGACAAGTGTTTAAGGCAAAATATTTTCCGAAGACAAATATCCTTGTTTCATCTCTTGGTCCCATTTCCAGCTATGTTTGGAAAAGCTTATGGGGGTCTAAATCACTTCTGAAGGAGGGTCTCTCATGGAGAGTTGGCAATGGGAGTAATATTAAAATTTGGGGAGAACCATGGTTGATAGATGAGGAGGGGCGTTTTGCAACGACGCCATGTCCTGCAGGCATGGAGGAACGTCTTGTATCCAGTCTTATTAATGTGGAGCATTGCTGTTGGGATGTAGAAGAGGTAAGCCACATTTTTAATTCTCGTGATAGGGACTTAATTCTTGCTGTACCATTGAGTGAACGATTCCCCAAGGACCTGCTTGTGTGGGCTATTTCAAAGAATGGTGAGTATTCAGTGAAAACAACATATATTCTTGGCAAATCAATTAATTTAGATGATTACAATGTGTGCTAGCCAGAGATATGGGAGGCGAAAGTGCCACCGAAGGTACAACACTTCTTGTGGAAGCTTTGTTCAGGTTCGTTACCTACAAAGCACCTATTGCAACCTGTGTTCTCTGCCATAGTGAACCAGAAACATCTATGCATGCTATTCTGACATGTGCGAAGGTGAGGCCAATTTGGGAAGGCTGTAAGTGTGCAGAAGTGCTGAAATTAGGGGTTCCCGCAGACCCAAAAGCTATGATTGAGCTGTGGCGTGACAAATTGGATGAAGGACTTCGTGCATTTGCTTATACGCTGGCTTGGAGTGTGTGGTATGCAAGAAATGAATTGCTTTTTCAATCCAAGACTACTCCAGATCTGATTGTGTTAGAAAGAGCAAGGAGATGAGTGCATGAATATAATAGCATGGCTATGCAAAAAGGCTTCACAACAGCAGCTCACAGTTTGTGTGGAAGCAAGGTTTGGAAACCACCCAGGGAAGGATTGATGAAAATAAATGTTGATGCTTCAATTTCTAACGAAGGGTGGATTGGATTGGGAGCTGTGGGGAGGGATGAGCAGGGGAAACTACTTTTTGCAGCTGTACGCAGAGTGCAAGCACGATGGAATCCGCTGACAGCAGAGTGTAAAGCAGCTCATTTTGGTTTGCAGATGGCTTGTCGTTTAGGTTTTCGAAGGGTCATCCTAGAGTCGGATAATGTCTCTGTTATCTCCTTTTTTCGTAACAATTTCTCTCCCTATTGTGATGTTGGTGTTGTTTTAGAGGACATTTCTGTTTTGTGTAATTTTTTTTTTCTTCCGTTAGCTGGAGTCATATGAAACGTGATGGGAATTCGGTAGCCCATTACCTAGCTAAGTTTAGTCCTTTAGAAAACGAGCAATGTTGGGTGGATTGTTATCCGGAGAGTATCTCCGCTTATGTACTCATGGACACTCTTTCTATGAATTAATTGAACGCTCGTTTCCTAAAAAAAAAAAAAAAAAAAATGAAATGACGCAACAAACTAAATCCCTACCACAATAGATTAAACCACAAATGCTTACCATTGTAATTAGCAAGAATGCAACTGTGGCAATAGAAAATTCTGGGCAAAAAAAAAATTGATAAAATTCGGTTCCACCTGAAATTACAGTTCAATTGGACAGAGACTGATGCTATCCTGAGACAAAAATCAAATGCAAACTCATAGCAACATAGAATCAATTTTGAGAAATAATAATAATAATAATAATAATAATAATAATAATAATAATAATAATAATAATAATAATAATAATAATAATAATAATAATAATAATAATAATAATAATAATAATAATAATAATAATAATAATAATAATAATAATAATAATAATAATAATAATAATAATAATAATAATAATGGGACAGAGAAATTAAACATAATTACTCGCCCAAAAAAATTAAATTTTTTCCACCCAGAAGCACACTTTACTTAGATCGAGCAGAAAAATTAAACCTAATTAAAAACACTTACCGAGACATAATTAGTAAATACGAAAATCCAAAAAGTACTGAAACTGTAAAATAATATTTTTATTAAATTTCTTGATTTATTTCAATCAATCTAGGCTTTTGAAAATCCATATTCGGACTTCGAACGAGTACAGAAAAATAAAAACAATTATTGAAAAAATACTGAAAAATACGAAATTAATTAAAACGAATTATTATACGAAACCCTAATCGGTTTTTCGATTCTAGACCGTGATACACCAAGCATGGGGACCCACGACCTAGCCCATCACCAAGACCACCACCCACCGACCACCATGGTCGGCGATGGCTCGCCGGACACTACAAAAAAATAAGCGTTTTGCTACCGACACAATCGGTTGCAGAAAGGGCTTAGCGACCGATTTCAGTCAGTCGCTAAATCATGGTGGCTAAACTTTAGCGACCGATAATATCGGTCGCTAAAGTCTGCTACTGATATTTGCGACCAAACATCGGTCGCTAATACTTAAAATCGGACAAAAAAATTATCCCAGACTAGCGTTCAATTTTAGAACGCTAATCTGGGAAGAAAACTACAGCTACCACTTTCCAATCTACAACCTTCCTTTAGCTTCCACCAAGTGAAAAGCATACAAGACAGTTAAAACAAAAAAAAAGTTCCACCACAGGAAGCTTTAGATCTTAGCATAACATTTATCCAATGATTATCTGAAAATACAAATATAATACACTGACATTAAAGCTACAATTAAATATAAACTTTAAACAAAACATACAGATCAAAAAACACTACCGTAATAAGAACACCAACCTAATTTATGAACACATAAAATAAAATTAGGAAAAGCAAAATATAACACAGATCTGAAAAAGTATATACAACATTATGACAAGAAATAAAAACTAGAACTCATACAGATCGAAAAATTCTCCTTTTCGACAAATACAAATCGACGACAAGTGATGAGAAAGGATGGAGGTTCGCTTCGATCTGGCGATAAAGGGCCTCGATCTGGTCTTTATGGGCTTTACCCCTTATCCGACATCAAAAGGCCGCTGTGATTCGCCATTAACGAACGAGAAGAGAGAGATTACGGTGTGTTAGTGGGTGAAAACCCAATTCGAATTTCAGATCTAAAACCCAAAATTTGATACTCTTCATTTTTCAAGCACACAAATCCAGAAATAAAAACTCAAAAATTATGGTCGAAAATGGTGAGAGTAAAGATGAAATTCAGAGTGAAACCAGAGTGAGGAGAGAGGTGGTAGTGGTGAGGATGGAAATCATTGAAGAATACTAGTAGATAAGGGAGGATTAGGAAGGTTGAGGGTGATGAGAGATATATGAGGATGATGAAACCAGAAGGAAAGGATGAAGAGTAAGAGAGAGAGAGAAAGGGAAATAGGAGAGAGAGAGATAAGAGGGGGGCGGTGGGTGATTTGCAATGGTTTTTTTTGTTAAGTGTTGTTTATATACCTAGGGCATTAGAAAGTGGAAAAGTGTAATAAATAAAAACCAAAAAAATAAAAACACGCTCCAGCAGGAAGCTAAGCACCTTTTGCCGATTTCAGCGACCGAACTCACCTTCGGTCGCTAAAATCAGTAGCTATCAAGCGAATTTTTTATAGTGGGAGTACCGGCGACGGAGGAGAGAGAGAAAAAGAAAGTGCGGGAGAGAGAGGGAGAGATCGCGAGAGAGGGAGAGAGAAAGGGAGCGACTGAGAGAGAGAGGGGCGACGGGGTGGCTCCATCAATGCCGGCCACCCGCCAACGACCACCCAGGCGCGGCCTGGTGGCGCGACTGTGGTGCGGCTGGCCACAATCGCGAAAACAGGGGAGGGGGCGAAAACAGAGCTGGGAAGAGAGAAGGAGAAAGAGAGAGAAAGAGAGAGAGGGAAGGGGAATTACCGGCGGGGGAGAGGAGGCCGGTGCTAGCCCTGGTGGCCGGCAACAGCAGGGGGGAAGAGAGAGAGTGTGTGCGGTGGAGAGAGAGAGAGAAAAGAGAGAGAATAGCGTGAGAGAGAGAGAAGAGAATTGGGGTTTTTGGCTTAGTTTTGTAAACTGATCAACTGATCCATCTCTTAGCTTATATAGGTGCCCAGTCAAGGAAAGTCAAAACCTACTAGACCTAGGATTATTTTCTGATATAATTGCTAATAAAAAACAATTAAAAACTAATTAAATGCTAATTAAAACTAATTAATACAAAACGAATAAGCCTTATTCATATACAAACACCATTTTAATTAAATCCCTCAATTTGATAATTATAAATCCCAAAATTCCCATAATAATAATTAATATTATTATGGCTTAATTTTGAGTAAATCAAATCGTTAAATAAATATACGATATAAATCTCCAAAACTATTTATAAATGAATTATAAATCGATATTATAATTATAGAAAATATTGGGGTATCACAGCTGTTACCTTGGGCATCCAGCTTTCCACAGGTAACACACGCAGTACTTTCTTGATCTGTTCTTGACAAGAAATTTATCTACCAAGAGATTTTAACTCGTTAATAATATGAGTGAAACGAGTCATCATGTCCTGAATAGGTTCTTTAGATTTCATGGAGAACTATTCATATTTAATCAATAATAAATCAATTTTTGACTCTTTTACCTGGTTCGTTCCCTCATGAGTTACCTGTAGAAAATCCCACATCTGTTTAGCAGTTTTGCAGCCCATAACACGATTGTGTTCTTGGGTTCCAAGATCACAATGAATCAGTCTCATGGTATTAGTATTATGTATGTTCAAGGTTTTTCCAATCTTGTGCATCATATTCAAAAATTCCTTTGGAACAACCTCGTTCTTTTCATTGGTTTTTGTGGGCTTGTAGTTACCATACTCAATGACTCTCCAAATCTGGTAGTTAGTGGCTTTAACGAATATTTCCATTCTATTCTTCCAAAAACCAAAGTGCCTACCTTCAAATAAAGGAGGTCGATTGGTAGAGTAACCTTCCTCGAGCTTTCAGTAGTTCATTGAATCCATCCTTGTGATCTACTCTCCAGAGATTAACCTGTACTTAAGAGAACCTGCTCTGATACCAATTGTTATACTCAAGGATAGACTCAAGAGGGGGGAGGGGGGTGAATTGAGTCTTAGGGAATTATTCAAATTTATCATGGATTATCAATTTAAGCACAATATGTTAACCTATTAAATACTACGTCGTTAATAGTAAAGCAATATAACAAAGCAATAAATAAAGAGACACAGATTCTGGGGAAATCTTCATGAGCTCAACAAAGAAGTAAAACCACGACCCTGGGGGCTTTTCCAAACTCTACTAAGAGTCGTAAACCAAACTCAATACAATAGACCCTAATCTACCTTTGAGCCGTACAACCTGAATTCAACCTTGAACCCAAGTTTCAAACTACCTACTATAGCAGTCATATTCTAAACAAACAAATCTTACCAATATGATTTTCAATAAGGTAGAGTGGTACAATCAAACCTTATGAGAAACCGTGCTCAAGTATCAAGAGGAATTCCAAGGTAACAGTGAAGGTAACTCGTGCAGTAACCGCCAGGTGCCTCTTATGAAATCACTTAATATATATCTCGTTTTTGCTCTATGATTTCGGCAGTTATGAAGTGTGAAACCTTTGGCTTATATAAGCAAACTAAATCACCTAGAAACCAATTAGGATTAAAACACAAGAGTTTTTTTTCCAAACAAAATAGACTTTCCAAAAAACAATCAGTACTAATCCTACTAGACTTCCGTTAAAAAAGATTTTCTAGATAAAACTCTTTAATTTATATTGAGAACTAAAAAGATAATATTGAGTACTAAAAAGATAATTCTGAAAACAATTTTAAGTAAGTTATTTTATAGAGAAAAACTATTTAAAATCATTTTCATAAATACACGTATAAAGCTTACGTACTCAATAATACTTGGTAACTCACGCACTGTTACTTTAGCTGTTACCAACTGTACCTTCGATTCCAACCTCAATGACTCAAGCACGACTTCTCTTACATGAAGTCTAATGAAAACATATAAACCTCTAACTTACAACTTCATGCCATGTTGTTCTTGAATCAATCTTCATTGTATCAACAGTAAGATTATCAAATCACAACGTTCTTGATTCCACTCTTGTTCGTTCTTGATTCCTTGTTAAACAAAACTTAGCTAGACAATATTAGCTTTATAAGTGTCAATTATTTATCATCATCAAAATCATTATAACTCAACAGAAATACTAATGAAATTAAGCGAGACAGATTAAGGGCGTGATGTAATCACTGTCCTTTAAGGTTGTATTAGGCCCCACTACTTTGTTGTTGTTGGGAATGTGGTTAATCTTCCCCACGATCTCCTTAGTCAATTAGAAAAATAGACAGCAAACCTACTAATTCTCCTATGAACACCTTTGTTACATACTATTAAGAAATGTAGGAAACACTTATACAGAAGACAAACACTAATTTATTTAATTAATCAACGAGAATAATTGTCCAAAGTAATAATCCTTAATTAGCCACACGCACGTGCTTTTTCAATATGAATATTAAATATATACTTAGTGTAAGAACCCTCACCTTTCCGGCGCCTAATTGGAATATTTAGTTGGAATTAATGGTTCTTAAATATGTGTACATGCGATTCAAATTAATTATAAGAACAATAACTTGCAAATAAGAAGCCACCACCAATTTTTAAGGAAACAATTGGAAACCATCAAAAGTGCATCCCAATTCCTATTGGGAATTGACTCATGCCCATGGGGACTAAATATTGAGTTCGGGGATGTAGGTACGAAATAAACAAAACGAATCTTATCTAAATCGCCCGTATTAACGGCCTCTATTAAGCTTATCCATGTCAAGTATTTATTTATGCTATATGATTCCATGCAAATCCGGTCGTCCAATAATCCTAAATTAACTAGGCGGATTAAGATCAACCAAATTACCTACGTTATCGCTTTGCACAATTTATATCCAATTTATATGCATATTATTAACAAGCATAAACATGATATAGAACATTGAATAACGCTCCAACCTACCAACTTTGCTAAACGCGCCATGTATTGCATATGCACATTAATAAAACTGTTAGTATCTTCAATGGAATAATAGTAATATTATAAAGATGCTAACTTTATGCTAAAACAAACCTAGCGAACTACTATATGCATGCAAAAACTAAAAAAGATGCAAACTTGCATAAACTAATAAAAAGACCTAAACTTTACAATAACAAACCATGCATAGTTATATACAAAATCAGAAGCATGCAAATTTATTCAACCATAATCAAAAGCTAAATAAAACATGATTAATAAACAATAAAACAAAAGGTTTAATAAAGAGTTAGGCCCTCAGGATGGTTAACCTGGACGTTCTATTCGAACGGGACTAGTAGAATTGGGATTGCTCTTCGATCTTGGGTGCTAGGCTAGGTGTATTGCTTGCTTTAATCTCCGGATTTCTGAATTTGGGGAATTATGTGCTCTCAATGCTCTCAAAATTGTGAACTGACTGACCCCTTGCAGAAGAGAGTGAAAAGGAGTATTTATAGAGTTAGGGGACGAATTTAGAGGCCTAGGGCGAGAAGCCCGGCTCAAAAACTCGGCCCAGTCAAAAAACCGGTTCAGCGGCCACACGGAGGGCAACTGGGGCCCACGGTGGCCGCTGAAACTCAGCGGCTGGCCCAATGGCCCCCGCTGTCACGCGTTGGCCGCCGAACGGGTCGAGTCAGCCGCTGGACCTGACGGCGCGCGCGTGACTAGGGTTTTGACTTTTGAGTGCTCTGTAAATTACGAAATTGCCCTTGGGCTGGCCCAGGGGCCCGGGAATGAGCGGTTTTGGCTCAAATCTTCGAGACGCGATATCTCTTGATCCGGGAACCTGATTGAGGCAAGGTCAAAGGCGTTGGAATCCTTATAACAAGGGCTATCCAAAGACTGAGGTTTCAAGGAATTTGGTCTAGATTTCCGAGCAATGTCCTTTTCTACTTACGTCCATGTTAATCCATTACCATCATCATCGGGCGTTGCAGTGTCAGGGGATGAGAACCGATTAGGGTGTCTACAGAAGCCCCCACTTTGGCCGAGCTTGTAAAAGCGAAGGTCAAAGTATTTGCTAAAAATGCCTGCGTTGTTTTTTTTTTTTGAAAAAACGCTTTATGTTAGAAAGAAGAAAAGATAGACTCCTGACCGCCTGTGGTCAGGGTTACCTGCTTTGTTTAAAGAGCGGTGCGTTGCTCTACTTTGCGGATACTGATGTGGCGCTAATTTTGATAGCTTCGTCGTCAAAAGGGCGTTGTGTTGCCCTGCTTCTGTTTTAAAGGGCAGTATGTTGCTCTGCTTTGATTATTGTCAACGTGACGCTATTTTGATAGCCTCAACGTCCAAGAGCGGTGTGTTGCTCTGCTTCAGTTGTGCCTGCAAAAACATAATAATGTGCCTGTGCCTGTAAAAAGGTTAGATATAAGGCTCGCGCCTGTAAAAATAGATAATGTCGGGTCCCTGAGATAGGAAACCAAGCTGTGGGGGTAAAAAAGTCATTTTCGATGACATATTTAAATTTCCCGGGCTTCCAACGGTCGAGAAACGTAATTCCGCGTGGAATTTGAACTCGTGGGCCCGCCCCGAGGGGGCAAACGCGAAAACGGGTTGGGCGGCCATGCGCATGGCCGTCGAGTGCTGGGCGGCCTTTACGGGCTCGCTCGGCGGCTGAAATAGCCGTGCGGAGGCTAAGAGAGGGGCCGCCAGGCCGGGAGACTGGGCCGCGGAGCCTGAGCGGCCCTGAACCTGGCCGCCGGGCCGGTTCAGAGGCGAAAAATGGGTATTTTCACGGGGAGCCGAGATTTTTGGGTCATTTCTTCCCCAAAATTCGAGACTCTCTCTCTAACTCCATTGTTGCTCAAACCTTGTTCCTTGCTCAAATTTGCTTCTTTATGCTTGCATTTGCTTGATTTTGCATAATCTTTGCATAATTTCAAGTTTATTTGTGATTTCTCACAAATTTGGGGTGAATTTGTGAGTGGGTTTTTTGAAACCCTTGGAGAGAGAAAATCCCAAATTTCTGCATTTTTGCTTGTTGATCTTTGCTAGCTTGTTCATCCTTCTTCATGGCTCCCAAATTGGCGAAGAAGAGGAGTAGAAGGGCCGAGGTCCGGGAGGAGGTTGAAGAAATCAACATCTTCACCAAGGCTTTTCCCTCTCATGTGAAGCCTTCAAAGAGGAAGCCTAATGTGGCTTTCCCTCAAGATAGCTACACCCGATCGGATAGGATGCCCGACATTATTTGGGATCGATCGGAGTTGCTCTTCCGACCGACTACTCACTTGAGTTCCCGTGCTTCCAAGTTTGTGGTAATCCTCAAAATTTGAATTCATAGTTTTATGCATTGAATTTTAGTTTATGTGCTTTGCCTAGAGTAGAATTGTGTAGAAATTGTATGCAATTGTCAAGTTTGTAGCGCATGTGATCTTGCGCGGCTTGAACGAATTAGAAACATGTTTAGGACTTGAACATTTGGCTGAAATGTGAACCTAAGAGGTTGCAAATTTGATCATAGGAACCCGATGGGAATTTGAAACCCAATGGTAACTATGGTTCATCGGTGAAGCTTTTTAAGACTTTGCCCAAAGAGGTGCAAAGCGCGGTTTTGGGTGCGGGGTTCGGACACCTTTTGAAAGCGGCGGACTCGGTTGAGCGAGTCAAGAGATGTATTGTTCGCTTGTCCTTGGAGCGTTTTTGGGATACTACCAACACGTTCCATTTCCCTAATGGGGAGATGATGATCACTCCATCGGAGTTTGCTATGTTGACTGGGGTGCCTTGCGTGGGTACGTCCATTGTGTATGACGTTTTCATCTGGAAACGTAAGACTGAGATGGTGGAGTTGTTTGGCCCTTGGGGAAATACCTGGGGTCACCATTATCGTCCCTATAGCGAGCTCTATGCCGCTTTGACTGATGCGAGGTACAAGAGAAGTACCTCGGTTGAGCAGAAGGCGAGGAAGTTTATCGCCTATCTCCTTGCCACCACCATCTTTGGTGACATGGGAGAGCGTATTCATGCCATTTACCTCCCTAGCTTGTTGGATTGGGAGAGGGTGAGAGAGTACAACTGGGGGTTGCCGGGCTACGCAAACCTCTTGAGGTGCATGCGGTTTGCTTGCCGCGTTAATGATGAGGGTTACAAGCAGACGACTCTACCCCCGGTGAGCTTATGCAGTTTCTGGAAGGCCTTGCAGGTGCGTTTTGTTTCTGTATTCATTTGATGATTTGCATGACTTAAGTGTATAGTGCTTAATTTCATGTTTCGATGTAGCCTTGGTTCTTTAAGCATTTCCCGGACATGGCGCCTACGGGCTGAGAGTTGGATTTCCCGGTTTGCAGGGCGTGGCATCACAGAGGTCCTGCACCCTTTTCGACCCTCCAGCAGTATAGGGAGGCTCTCTTGCGCCTAGATTGACATAAGGTAACGCGATTTTTCTTTTTGTTGCATGGTTTGTATTTCTTGGTGTAGAAATATCTTATATTGCATGTTTGTGTAGATCGACTACTTCCCTTGGGCGAAGTACCATGGGTCGGCTCCGGATGCTGTCCTAGCGTCCAGGGCGTTAGACTGTCAGAGGATCCTGATTGCGGGTCCGTTCTCTTTTGAGTGGTATTTAGGAGAGCGGATCATCCGTCAGGTTTATCCTGACATGGCTGACCCGAGGATTCCCTTGGATCCTCCCTCGACCATGTTCTTGGTGAGGTGCTTGTCTCGCAAGCAGGTTGCGGAGGCCACGGTCGGCTCAAACGCTATGCAGTATTTGAGGGAGCCTGCGGAGGACTTTGCGGGGCACTACGAGAAGTTCCGTCATGATTGCCTCATGCCTTCATTTGTGGGCTTGAAGGTAAGAATTTTATACTTATTTTTCCAATGCCTTTCTTGCTTCGTTGATTTGCTACTTTGCTTTGTAGGCGCCTCGGGTTGACGATGTCGACGTGGATGTCCCGGATATGCGGGTCCGAGGTCGAGACTATGGCAGGAAGGAGTGCTGGGGAGAGGTCCCGATGACGGAGGACGTTGATGAGGACATCCAGGGCCTTCCTCTTCCAGTTGGGCACCCATGGGTAAAATCGTAATTTTACCTGTTGCATGTGATTTTTACTGCTTTTATACTTGTATTGACTTTTGTTTGCGCAGCTTGACCGTGAGCAGACCGGGAAGGTCTTCAAGATGATGCATGCTATGAAGTCCTAGATCTCTCGAGCTCTCTCGAAGGGCACCTATTCGAGGGCTGACTTGGATAAGGTGAGCTTGACTTTGCATCTTCAAAGTTGTATGCTTTGAGAAATGTATCTTATATGTTCGGTGGGTTGCAGGTGGAGTATCGTCGACCCCTTCCTCATCGGTCACGACAGGTGGTATTATTGGATGATGAGGTTGTGAGCTCTCCTGAGCGTAGTCCCTCCCGCGAGAGGAGTCCTCGGAGAGAGAGAGCCAGTGCATCGGACGGATCGTCCTGGTGGGAGTAGGATGGCTCCATTTGTGGAGCCTACTCCTATGCCTATGCCGATGTATCCTTCTTATCCCGGGTATGCTCCTTATGGTGGTCTTTACTACCAGCCCCCTGTCCCTGCTCCTATGATGCCTACCATGCCTCCTCGTTCTTCGTGGGGGTATGATTCGAGTTATGCTGGAGAGGGGTGCTCGTATCGGGAGCCTGCCCGTCATTCTTCCTTTGACCCGGGCCAGCTGGCGGCGTCGATCTTTGGTGATGAGTCCCAGAGGTCGGAGGATCATTTTGAGGTACTCCGTTTGAATGCTGATGCGGGTGATGGTTTTTATGACAATGCATTTGTATGAAATACATTTATGAACATTTGTGTTGAACAAACATTCGGATTTTGCTTTGTAATATATAGCTGCTCTTATTGGTCCCTGCATATAATTAGGCTAATGCAAATGCACAAGTAGTCAAGCAAAAGCGCAAGTAATAGCCATGTAGCAAAAAATTGGTACAACCAAAAAGTTAAAATTGGGTGTACCCTATCCCCCCTAAAAAAATGAAAAAAGAAAGGGGTGCCAAAATAAAATAAAATTAATAAGTGTAAAAGGGATGAATAAAATAAAAAAAAGATGATGATCATCAAAAGAAATAAGAAAATTGTGGGATTCCCATAAGAAATTAAGGAAATAATAGAAAGTAGTAATAATAGAAAAAATAGGAAACTGAGCCAAATCGGAGTCCAAAACGGTTAAGGAAAGTGTCCAAAACCGGGTAGAAGAGTGCTGTCTCGAAAAAAGAAGTTTGGCGGCCAAAGGGGTGTGCTCAGCGGCTGACGCGAAGGAGCGGAGGTCAAAACAGGGGCCGCCAGACTCAGCGGCTGGGCCGCAGAGGCTGGGCGGCTGGAGCTCAGCGGCTGAGCCGCTGGGCCTTGGCTGCCATAACGGGGCCGCCGAGCCTTCAGCGTCTGCCCTATGGGCCGCTGAAGCTTATTTTTCAATGGGTTGCCTTATTTTCGTCTTTTTTTCGTGCGAGCCCTATATAAGCCTTGGGTTAGTCCGATTTTGGGACATCACCTGCATAATTCTGTAGCAATAGAGAGCCTTCTAGAGAGAGAAACCTCTAATTAAATTAGAATTCAACCATGACAAGCTTTGAAGTTAAGTTCAATAAGTGGTTGCAATCTATGACCCGTGAAGAAAGGATGAGTCTTGTGCCCTTTTACTTGAATGCTTTCTTCCATCTGAAGCAAGTGCAAGTTGTCTGGAACCTGCTTGAGGCTGCGGTTAATTTTTGGGATGACAAACTTCATGTTTTCAGGTTTGGGTATAACGAATTGTGCCCTCTCCCTGAAGAATTTGCTGCCATAATTGGGTTTCCTCATGATCAAGCACCTGCAACTCCATGGCTTGGGGCCAACCTTGAAAGTTACTATAAAAGGTATCTTGGTTTATCTGCAACACAAGCCTCTTCTGTGGCTAAAACCGGTGAGTTGGACCTCAATGGTGTGATTGACATCTTTTTTCCCCAAGGTAAGGGATGATGATAATGAGACATATTATAGGCGTGCTTTTATCTTATGTCTCTTGCATAGGTACCTCTTTGTTGGTGGAGGTAATGATGGTAAAACTTGTATGCTTAGAATTGTTGAACAAATTCAAAACGATTTTACCCCTATGTCTCTTGTTCTTGGTGAAACCATAATGTGCTTGGATCGTATGAAACAAGAACCAACTCATGGCGGTTGGACGGGAAGCCCTCTTCTTCTTCAAGTGAGTGCTTGAATAATTGCTTCGTATATAAAGTTTCAATCTTTAGTGGATACCTAACTTTATTATTTGTTTTTGTTTTTGTGCTTTTTTGTAGATTTGGCTTTTGGAGCATATGTGCTTCATTGAGAGGCTGGCTAAATGCACTCAAGTACCAACCCAAGCAGTTTCCTGCCCGCCGAAGGCTTTATTATGAATTCACCATTGATGAATGGCGTGGATACCTTAAAGCTTGCCCTTTGCTAAGATGGACTGTTAAGTGGTGGGGCTTGAAATCCGCAATCGGATGTAGCAAGGAGACTAGATATTATCAAGTCCGTGGTCTTCAAAATTTGACTTATATATTTCCTAGCCGTATTATGCGGCAATATGGGAAACGCCAGATCATCCCACAAAAGGATAGCGTTGCGCCTGCAACCCGGGTTTTGACTATTAGCATGGTGAGATCATGGGAGTGTGCTTGGGATCGTCGCCCTAAGTGGAATATTCCTCATATCAAGGCCCCAACGACAATATCTTCAGCTTATGAAGCTTGGATGGATTGTAAGACTGCGGAGGGTCATCGTGCATGCAGGAAATCTGAACAAGATGATCTGAAGGCCCAATCGGTCAAGGCCAGCTTAAGACTTTCCAACCCTAATGATCCTAAAGGGAAAAGTAAACAAAAGGGAGTCAAGCATGTGAAAAGTGTCCTTAACCCAAAGGTCAGGAAAGCTTTAGCCAAGATTACAACTAAGCCAGAGGAGGAGCCCCAAATTCGGGCCAATGATCATGAAGCCTCTACAAGTGATCCTCTAATGGAGGTTGAAAAGGAAGAAGAGCCCGTGGTCTGAGAAAGATGGGCTCCCAAGGAGCGCGAAGTGGAAGGTCCAAAGGTTGACGAACCTATGGAAGATGTTGTCCCTACTATCGAAGCTACGGAGTAGTTTATTTAGGAAATACTCTTTCTTGGAGCATGTCTAGCTTAGGGTTGCCTTTTATGCTTTTAAATTCAATAAGGGTGATGTGCCCCTTTTTTTATTTTTAGTTAATTTATTTTATTGCTTAGGTTTTGCCAAGTCTTGTAATGGACTTTATTATTATTTATTTATGGAGACATGTTCATTTAATATTGCAACCTTGTGTCTATTATATGCACAAAATTTTAACAACTTTTGAATGCGAATTTGATGAAGGGGCCGGGCCCAATTACAATTGGGTTGTCCTACGTATCCTTTTAGGGGAATCAGGCCGCTCGTAGTTCTTATCCGTTTTTCTTTTAACATTGAATCCCTTTTTCTTTTTTTTTCTTTTTTTTTTTTATGGGATTAGTTAGCCTTGTGTGGGCCTCTATAAAGTGTTATATTGGGTGTCTTGCCTAAGCATAGAACCTCTTTAATTGATCCATGTTTATCCATTGACTAAATTCGATCCCGTGTAGATCTGCCAATCTTGCAGCGCCACCTGTTAAGATCTTTGTGATGATAAACGGGCCTGACCAGGTGGGTCGAAATTTGCCTCTTGGGTCAGTGACATTGGCCCTTACTTCTTTAAGTACTAAGTCTCCAACTTTAAGGTCCCTCATTTTGAGCCTTTGGTTAAAGTGCCTAGTTAGTATGTTCTGATAGACTCTTACATTGTGCAAAGCTTGCAACCTTTTCTCATCTAGCAGGATTAATTGTTCATAGCGGGCTTGGACCCAATCCACTTCTGGGATTTGACTTTCTAAAACGATCCTTAGAGATGGGATCTCTAGTTCAATTGGTAATACGGCTTCCATTCCGTAAAACAGGGAGTATGGTGTTGCTCCCGTTGATGCGCGAACTGATGTCCTATAACCCCAAAGTGCGAATGGCAGCTTGTCTGGCCAGTCATGATAATTTTCTGACAATCTTTCAATGATTTTCTTGATGTTTTTGTTGGCCGCTTCTACTGCACCGTTTGTTTGCGGTCTGTAGAGGAATGACTTTCGATGCTGGATTTTAAATTGGTCCAACAGCTCAATCACTTCTTTCATGAAGTGTGACCCATTATCACTGATGATTTCTTGGGGAACTCCATATCTAGCTATTATGTTATTCTTAATGAACTTTAACACGTGTTTTGCTTTGAGCTTCGCGTATGATTGCGCCTCGACCCATTTGGTAAAGTAGTCGATTGCGACTAGGATATATTCGTGTCCCCCTTTTCCTGTTGGGGTTATTTTACCGATGATATCGATCCCCCAAGCTGAGAAAGGCCAAGGTGAGGTGAAGGTATATAACGGGCTTGGTGGTAGGTGTTGTAGATTGGCATGAGTCTGGCATTGTACGCTTCTTTTGACAAACTCACAATTGTCTTTTTTCATCGTTGTCCAATAATATCCAAGCCTTATTATCTTCCTGGATAGCATCATACCGTTCATGTGCGGTCCACATAATCCTGCATATACTTCTCTTAAGACCTTATGGGCCTCTTTGGTACCTAGGCAGCGGAGGTTGACTCCGTTTGAGCTTTTCTTGTATATTTCTCCCTGTACTTACAAGAATTGGGCCGCGAGCCTTCTGAGTGCTTTCTGGGCTCTAGGACTAGAATCAGGAGAGTAGAGCCGGTAAACGAGCAGATTTTTTATGTCGGTGTACCACTCATCTTCTTCATCGTGGAACACTTCCAGGGTGTCACAATATGAAGGCTCGGATCTCCTTTGTACACAGATGGGCATCATCCGAATAGTTTTTGGTATGTTAATCATGCTTGCTAACTTAGCAAAGGCGTCTGCAAATTGATTATCTTCTCGTGGAAGGTATGTGAAGTGTATTTGATTGAAATACACTATGATCTTGTCTAGGTATTCCTGGTAGAGTGCCAGGGATTCACTTTTAACCTTCCATACTTTGGAAATTTGGTTAATTATGAGTGACGAGTCCCCATAGAGTCGGAGTGTCTTAATACCAAGGCTTATGGCGGATTGCAGTCCTATTATGCAAGCTTCATATTCGGCGCCATTATTGGTAACCTCATGGTCTAGTTTGACTAAAATGGGTATATGTGCACCTTTGGGGGATACTATCAGTATTCCTACTCCACAACCCTTTTGGTTGGATGCTCCGTCGAAGTATAGCTGCCAAGTCTCAGTGTCTAAGGTCATGACCCCTTCGTCTGGGAAATGATACTCATCCTTGTGATCTGGTTCATTTATGGCTTGGTCGGCCAAGTATTCTGAAATAGCATGCCCTTTTATGGCCTTTTGATGTTCAAATTTGAGGTCGAACTCTGAGAGGAGAACGGTCCACCTTGCTATTCTACCATTTAGTATGGGCTTTTCGAATATGTATTTCAAAGGATTTTCTCTTGATCTTATGTGGATCGTGTGTTGGAGCATGTAGTGTCGTAATTTTTTGGTAGTTGCTACCAGGGCTAAACATGTTTTTTGCAGGGATGAATAGCGGGTTTCATATTCCAGAAACTTCTTGCTTACATAGTATATTGCTTTCTCTTCCATATCTACTTCTTGGGCTAGCATGGCCCCCATTGATGTTTCTGTGACCGTGAGGTAGAGGATTACAGGCATGCCTGGAATGGGCGGTACTAGAACGGGTGGTTCGGATAAGTAAGCCTTAATTTTGTCAAAGACCTTTTGGCATTGCTCGTCCCATTCCGTTTTTATCTCTTTTTTGAGTTTCTTGAATATGTGCTCTCAAGTGATAGTTAATTTGGAGATGAACCTGATTATGTATTGGATTCTTCTTAGGAAGCCTTTTATTTCTTTTTCCGTTTTCGGAGGTGGCATGTCTATTATGGCTTTCATCTTGGATGGATCGATTTCTATCCCCCTGGTGCTTATGACAAATCCTAGAAGTTTGCCGGATGTAACTCCGAATGCACATTTCTTGGGATTAAGCCTCATATTGTACTTCCTAAGCATGTCGAAGAACTTTTGAAGTGAGGGTATATGCCCTTCTCTGTCCTTAGATTTTATGATCATGTCATCTACGTACACTTCAGCCTCTTTATGCATCATATCGTGGAGTAAGGTCGTAAAGGTTCTTTGGTATGTGGCTCCCGCATTCTTAAGCCCGAACGACATTACCGTATAGCAATAAGTGCCCCACTGCGTGATGAAAGTGGTTTTCTCTTCGTCCTCTTTAGCCATGAAGACTTGGTTATATCCTGCGTACCCGTCCATGAATGATAGAAGGGCATATCCAGCGGTGTTATCTACCAAGACGTCTATGTGAGGTAAGGGAAAGTCGTCTTTTGGTCTTGCTTTGTTCAGGTCCCAAAAATCTACACACATTCGGACCCGTCCGTCCTTTTTTGGGACTGGGACAATGTTGGCTACCCATCGGGGTAATTGGCCACTCTTATGAAGCCTGCCTCTAGTTGTTTTTGGACTTCCTCCTTGATCTTAAGGGCCCATTCTGGCTTCATTCTTCTTAGCTTTTGTTTGACTGGTTTGCAGTCGGGGTTTAGTGGAATGGTATGCTGAGCAATTTTGCGGTCTATGCCTGGCATGTCCTTGTAGGACCAGGCGAAAACATCCGTATAATCCTTTAGGAGTGTTACGAATTGTTCGCGTTAATTAGAAGTTAAAGACAAGCCTATTTGCACGTGACGAGGCTCATCATTGGTTGCAATGTTTATTGTCTCCGTTTCTTCGACTATCGAAGTCTTTTGCTCATGTTCGATTAGTGCTTTAATAACTTTTTTTGGCAATTCCGTTATATTTTCTGAATTATTAGCAGTGAGGCAATCCGAGTAAGCAAAATCGACGTTCATAATATTAATAGAAGCGGACAATACATCAATGAGGTCATCGCTAAGGACTTTAGGAATAGACTGGGGTGGACTACCCGACACTTCTAGGATAACAGACTCAGAATCAGACTCGGACTCAGAATCAGACTCGGAATCGGATTTTGGCCCTCCTGCGGGACCGTTGCGGATGGTGAACTTGTACTTGGCTCCCTTGACCGGAATCCAACTCGTCTCGTGCCTCCAGGTGGTGCGGTCGGGCCCAATTGGGGCGATCAACTTGGTCGGGTCGAAACCTTCATTGAAAAGCACAGTAAGGGGAAGTTTGGTAGTGGTCTCGTCGTACTTACGACGTTCTTCGCCAAATAAAAGCCCAAAGTCATTGGGTGTCATGTCATTAGCCCAATCTTTAGTGGATTCGTCCTCGTTGGGAGGTAAGGTTGTGTCTTCACTCATGAGGAAGCAATCTTGAAATGCTTCGAAGCCTGGCATCAGGATCCCGTTGATTGTGTATGGTTCAGGAAATCCATAGTAGGGATATGGGTCGCCTTCCTGAAGGAATTTCCCATTGAGGGTGAGGGGATGGGATCCATGTTATGTGTAATAGGTTTGTTAGCCACAAGGGCTCTTTTCTTAGCCATCATTTTGGATATGTAGGCCCTAACTTCTTGCCTTGTGAGCCTGTAGCCCAGCCCGAATAAGTCATTTTTGATCTTGGTGTTCTAAGAGGTTTGAGCTACCTTGGGACGAGGGCCCAAAGTGGTGCCTGGGAAGTAGCCTCGCTTTCTCAGTAAGGCGTTCACATTGAACGTGGGCTCTATTGTTTCTATGAAGGCTATCTTCTCAAAACCCCATAACTCCTCGTCTTGCTCATTATGCTCTATCTTTAGGACTGGAGTTTTCTCAATCTGGGCTATCATGGTATCAGCGCAGACCTCCAAGGTGGATCCTGCCAAGGATAGCTTCACATTTTGATGCAGAGTCGAGGCTACAGCATTTAACCCGTGTAGCCAGGGCCTTCCCAGGAGTAGGTTGAAAGTAGCTGGAATGTCGATCACATGAAATTGGACCATTTTCTCGATGGGCCCAATGTTGATGTTCATGGAGAAGGTACCCAATACGTTTCTTTTGGAATTATCGTAGGCCCTTAAACCTTGTGCCGAATGCGCGAGGTTGTTGCAGTCTATTTTGAGGTGTTCAGCAGTCCTCAAGGGGTATACATTTACAGCCGAGCCATTGTCGACTAAAGTCATGGGGACTTGCCTTTGTTGACAGATTACAGTAAGATAAAGGGCTTTGTTGTGGTGAATACCTTCGGGTGGAAGGTCTTTATCAGAAAAGGTGAGGGGCATGGATGACTTTCCTTGGATTAAGAGGTTGACTACCTCTTCAGGAGTGGCATTTGGAGAAATGGTGGTTGCATTCAAGGCCTCTAGCACGGCCCTTCTATGAGTGATAGAAGGGTCAACGGTTGCCAAATAGATATATCGGCTTTTGTTCTTTGCAGTTGCTTGAGGATATTGGTCCCATCATCTTCTTTTGCCACTTCTCTTTGGGCCGGATCCCTATTGGGGATGGCTACAGGCTCTACTGGTTGGATTTGAGATGGATCCATATAAATGTTTTCGGGCCTGAACTGGCGACCCGACCTTGTGAGATAGTTTAGAGCTTTGTCATCTTCTTCCTTCTCATCATCGGAGATATCATAGCACGCTTTGCCGTTAGCTGTGTCATGGACTTGATGAGTCAACACATCTTCTGGATCAGTATGTGACCCATCATCCTCTTCATCGCTATCCCAAAGGCCGCAGACGTCTAGCGTGGATCTTGGGCTTGGGTATGGTGGTATGGCCTGTCCAATAGGCGTGATCAAATAGGAGGGATCAAACCCCTCTTCTATGTCAATGGCGAAATAATTCCCAAGGGGATTGTTGTTGTTGCTGGGTGGTGGTGCATCCTTAGGCAATGGTATTGTGCCATTGGCAAACAAGTCTTGCATTTTGTCCTTAAGGGTGTAACACTTTTCAGTATCGTGTCCACGCCCCCTATGGTATTTGCAGAGTGCAGATTCGTTCCAATATGGTGACCTTTTCTCTACAGGCGGATCGGGAGTAGGCCCAATCGGATGTAGATAGTCTCCCTTGATCAACTTACCCAGAGCCTTGACATAAGTCATCCTGACGGGAGTATACCTTCTTGGGCGCCTATCAGCTATGTCGTTCACTTCATTTCCTCTACTTGTGGAGGCATGGTTGGTATTAGTGTATTTCTTGTCCTTATATCCACTTGTGTTGTTATTGTAGGTGACCTTGTTCTTCCCTCTTTGGAGTTGGTCATCTTCAATGGCCATGCCCACTTCAGTTAATTGGGCGTAGGTGGTTATGGGTTGAAACTTCATGTGTTCGCGGTATTCAGAGGCCAAATTTTGGACTAGCATGCGGATTTGATCCCTTTCAGATGGGCGATCAATCATCTCAGCTACCTTAGTCTTCCATCTTCTCACGAAACTAGTGAATCCTTCTTTGTCACCTTGCTTGGTGATGTCGAGTTCTCTTAATGTCATGGGTGGCAAGACATTGTCAGCATATCTTTGAAGGAACAGTGTGGATAGATCTTCCCATTTCTCCAGCTTTTGAGTGGGCAACTTGAAGAACCAGGCCCTGACAGCAGGATCCAAGGTTTGGGGAAAGAGGTGAACATATAGCTCTTGTTCAATGCCTCTAAGGCCCAATGCAGTAGTAAAAGCTCTAATGTGATCTTGTGGATCGTTGGTTCCTTTGAATGTGGGAACTTCAGGCATGGAGAACTTGGTGAGCAATTTTCCTTGATGTGGGGAGCATAGCCTTCAGAATTGATGATCATGTCGTTGAAGGTCCGACTCTTACCTAGGACAGATTCAAGCTTGTTCAGCTTGGCTTGAAGTTCTTGCACCTCTTTAGTGGAGGGTTCGGCCTTTTCCTCATCGGGCTTGGGCTCATCATCATTTCTATTAGGGGGTTCCAACTTGGCGACACGGGCTTCCATATCAGTGAATCTAGCATTCATAGCGACCATTTGGGCTAAAAGGTCATCCATCTTTTGGTCAGCGGTTCTCTCGGCGTCTCCAGACATAGCGGACTTAGGTGAATTGGACAGCGAGGTTTGAGGTGACAGTGGCGGTGTGCGAAGGTAATCGAGCCAAACAGGGCCTACGAACTGTGCTTGTGGTGAAGGTTCGAACGACAACTTGCGGACTAACCTCTTGCTGGACTCGTCTCTCTCCCACTCCCTAGGACCAGGATCTCTACTTCAACCAATTCTGGACATGAAAAGGCCCGTTTAAGAAAATAGAAAATAAATGGGAATCTCCACATAATAATAAAAGTTTTATTTTAAAACAAATGTGGGAAGAGAATCTAGCACTAATCCTCAACATGGTGATCTTTTGGGTAAGACGCGATTTTATGTAAATAGCATATGCTAATCAATGATCTTTCGACTCTATTAGAATTATAAATACTCTTGACTTGCTTATGGGATAAAACTCCCTAATTTTAGAAAAAGAGAAATACTATTGACTTGCATATGAAATCAAATTGGACTCTTTTTTTGTTGAAAGATCATTGACGGGAATATGTTATTTGCATGAAATCTAATTCTTATGGAAAGGAACGTCTTCCTATCATGGTCACTAGCATCATCGGAGTTATACAAGGATTCTATTTCCTAAAAAGATAAGATCTTAGACTCTATTTGTAAACTTAATCAAGCAAACAAAAGGGAAACCTTCCCTAACCAGGACTCGATAAAAGAATCCTAAGGGAGGATCTAATCCTAGTATTCTTATGGAAGTTAATCACATAGCAAGAAAATAATTAATAATGTAGCAAATAAAGCAAGTAGCACTTTGATATGGACTATGAGACTTAGTGCAATAGTCTGACACAATCTATGGTTGGATAAGGTAACCCATGACCGGATGCGTTCTGTCATCTATGGGGTGCATAGTAAGACTAGACATACCGTTTTACACATCTCGAATAGAAACATGTAAATGCCATGAGGTGGAACACGACTATGTGCAAAGGTAATTCGGACCGAGTGGGTCACTGGCCTAAGTCATAGACAATGTTCCAAAGGGTAGATCCTATAATGGTGTGGTGATGTCTTTCAACATCTTGCAAAGATAATGCTTGCAATATGAATGATATGGATGCAAAAAAGGCAAAGAAAATAAACACGTACGGTAATTGAACCAAATAGCTAAAAATAAATTATTGACATGGATAAGTGTTCGAATTACATCCTCTTATTAAGTCCCCGGTGAAATCGCCACTGTGAGAACCCTTGCCTTTCCGGCGCCTAATTGGAATATTTAGTTGGAATAAATGGTTCTTAAATATGTGTACATGCGATTTAAATTAATTATAAGAACAATAACTTGCAAATAAGAAGCCGCCACCAATTTTTAAGGAAACAATTCGAAACCATTAAAAGTGCATCCCAATTCCTATTGGGAATTGACTCATGCCCATGGGAACTAAATATTGAGTTCGGGGATTTAGGCACGAAATAAACAAAACGAATATTATCTAAATCGCCCGTATTAAACAAAAACTCGGCCCAGTCAAAAAATCGGTTCAGCGGCCACACGGAGGGCAGCTGGGGCCCGCGTTGGCCGCTGGGGCTCAGCGGCTGGCCCAATGGTCCCCGCTGTCACGCGTTGGCCGCCGAACGGGTCGAGTCAGCCGCTGGACCTGACGACGCGCGCGTGACTAGGGTTTTGACTTTTGGGTGCTCTGTAAATTACGAAATTTTCTTTGGGCTGGCCCAGGGGGCCGGGAATGAGCGGTTTTGTCCCAAATCTTCGAGACGCGATATCTCTTGATCCGGGAACCTGATTGAGGCAAGGTCAAAGGCGTTGGAATCCTTATAACAAGGGATATCCAAAGACTGAGGTTTCAAGGAATTTGGTCTAGATTTCCGAGCAATGTCCTTTTCTACTTACGTCCATGTTAATCCATTACCATCACCATCGGGCGTTGCGGTGTCAGGGGATGAGAAACGATTAGGGTGTCTATACTTAGGCCCTGTTCTTTTCGTCGTTTTTATGCTGCATTCCATTCCGTTCCGCACCGTACTGCAATTTCCGTTCCGTTCTGCAACACTCTAGTTATATTTATTATTCCATTGCGTGTTGCGCTGTAATTTCCATTCCGTGCCGCACCGCGCTGCAATTTCCGTTCCGTTCCATTCAGTTCCTCACCATCCGGCATCATTCCGCTGACGAGAACAGTGCCTTAGTGCTAGTCCAGAATTCCGTCCAATATTTATTTCAAATATAAGAAGGAATCCGAACCTTATAAAGTGACCTACATTTTCTCTCCTTTCTAATGTGGGACTTTTCCCAAACTTTTTACTGAAAAGATTATATACCAACAGAATGATCATATCGTGTTACGTGGCAACTATTCTGATGGCTAAGCCCTTTAAATGTAAATTGTCTCATACTACTCATGGTGGTGATCACCAAATTGCATAACTTTGTTCATGGTTTTAAGTTGATTAAATAACATGAGAAAAACAGTTTTGGCTGGATTTGGTTAGCTTTGAGTACAATGTTTGCACTGGTAGCTAGTCTATCACCCGCCTTGAAAGCGGTAGTGGAATTGGTCGTGAGGTTGAAATTCCAGATTAAAGGTCATGAGTTTGATTCCCATTAGACCTCTTTGTTGAGCCTGTCTATAAAATTTATCTTGTTGACTTGCCTGCAGGCTATTACATACACTCGTAGTTTATCCAGTGCACACTCAAAAGAGTAGTGATTGAAGTTTCCTCGCATAAAAAAAAAAAAAAAAAAAAAAAAAAAAAAAAAAAAAGCTAGTCTATCACCCTTGAGCTGATCTTCACGCTAAAGAATCTGAAGGGGAGAATAAACAAAGAAAAAACAGACTCATCCTTGTTTACTTGCATTGCTAATCAAACACGCTCATCCTTCACAAGGGTTAACAAAAGTAAAGAGTTCCTTTTTTCAGTTGGTACTATATGATTCAAATTGCCCGGCACTAGAAGGTGCATTCGTGCCTCATATCTGCCATATTTGACGGATCTCTCTCTCTCTCTCTCTCTCTCTCTCTCTCTCTCTCTATATATATATATATATATACATACACTATGGCTCTGTTTGATTTAACTTAATTTCACTTTAATTATTTTCAGTTCAGTTCAGTTCAGGGTCAACAAGTTCAATTCAGTTCAGTTTAATTCAGGGCCAATAAGTTCTATTATTATTATTATTATTATTATTATTATTATTATTATTATTATTATTATTATTATTATTATTATTATTATTATTATTATTATTATTATTATTATTATTATTATTATTATTATTATTATTATTTTTATTTTTATTATTATTATTATTATTATTATTATTATTATTATTATTATTATTATTATTTAATAATGCGTGGTAATACCTTTAAAATTAGAGATTGTATTTTAAATTAATTAAACACAACAATAAAATAGTAAGAAACAAAATTAAGGGGCAAATGGTTTGTTAGTTGATAAGGGAAAGGATCAATAAATAATTAATATTAGAAAAGGAAAAATGAAAGAAATGAACCTAGTTACCCTTCTTGATTGGTTCACTCTAGTAAAGTAGTAGAATTACTTTCAATTCACTTTGCTATTCTTTGGTTCGTTGATAGAGATACTCAAACCAAATTTTTCCTTATCCTTTTCTAGAGATAACAATGATGATAAAATAAAATTACCACAAAAAAGTGTGGAAAAGTAGCATTTATCTTGTAGATATGTAACATTACAGTTGAAAATAGTGAACTAAATAATAAAAATAAATATAATAATAAAAATAAAGTAATAATAATAATAATAATAATAATAATAATAATAATAATAATAATAATAATAATAATAATAATAATAATAATAATAATAATAATAATAATAATAATAATAATAATAATAAGTTTAGTTCAGGAGCATTAAGTTCAGTTCAGTTCAGGAGTATTAAGTTCAGTTCAGTTCAATTCAGGAGCATTAAGTTCAGTTCAGGACCAATAAGTTCAGTTCAGTTTAGTTCAAGACCAATAAGTTCAGTTCAGTTAAGTTAAGTTAAGTTAACTTCAATTACGTGAAATACAGTTGAATCAAACGGAGCCTATATACCTCAGCTCCCATCATTCTTTTTCTTAATTGGTAAAAATAGTACTTTTGTTATTATCATTTTGTTAATTTTTTTTTTTCGATTAGTAGACTTCATTTCATTAAAAAAGCGTCATTTTCTATGTTTTTCCCTCTCACATTCCTGTACACCCTCATGCATCCTCACTTCCTCCTCCTTTGACCTCTGTGTTTCTAAGAAATAAAAAAAATTCCTAGAAAAGAAAAATAGAGCTTAAATCAAAACTCCCAAAAAACTCGAATCGATAATAATTGAATTTTTTTTTCATTTTGGAATGATAAATAATGTAGAGTATTTAATTTGTCAAAGAAATGTCAGAATAGTACCCTCAGTATAATAAAGTTTACAACCAAGCACAAGAGGGATACCTCCCGAGATACACATTTAGTACTATGAGAGAACAATGCAGAGAATGGCTCAACTCAACTGGGAGCCCTGACATATCATATATATAGATATATACAGAGTCCAAAACAGATACAGTTTCCTAGTTTAACAAATATACACATATTTAATTATATTCCTCTATTACGTCCCCTCAATCTGATCGGGGGGACGCACGAACAGATTGGACTTAAGAAAATGAAACTGCTGAGGCGCAAGAGCTTTGATCAAGATGTCTGCAAGCTGAAACCGGGTAGGTATATAACGGACAACCAAATCAACATGAGAAACCCGCTCACGAACAAAATGATAATCAACCTTCACATGCTTGGTACGATCATGAAGAACATGGTTAGTGTAAGGACCCGGGATTTTCACCAATCCTTTTGTTTCCCCCGGAGTGCGTCCTTATAGAAAATTTGTCAGTTGGGGGCTTAGATAAGATCAAGGGACCATCGAGTTAGAAAATCTTTTGAAAAGACTTGAATTGAATAAAAACCATGAAAGAGGTCACAAATCTGCTATCGGCGTTTTATCGAAGGGACAAATCGAAGGGACAACTCAATAGCACGAAAAGTGAACTAATCATGTTTTTAGAAAGACTCCCGCTTATATAAAACATATAAGTACCCAAGAATAAAGGGTTCGGGGGCAAAGGTACGAGGTGGGAAGGTGTTAGGCACCCAACTCGCCCGTATTATGACGGCCTCTACTAACTCAAGTTTGCTTAATAATTTAAAGACATAATTCCCATGCAAAACCCGATTAACAACCTAGATTTAGACTATTAATTGGTTCATCACAACATTTATTTTTAACCCTTGTTTAGACATGCATTTGGTTGACAAATTGAGCATCACAACGACTATACAGACAGTATTTAGAAAGCAATAAAACGTTATCTAGCATGATGTCTACATTATGACTACTAGAAAATAAACAAATAAGCAAGCAATTTAATTTGAGGTCTCACAAATTTGTACCTGAACTGTAGGCTATATTTGACAAGAATAGTAAAAATAGATCTCAAGTTTTAGAAGAAAGAGGGGGAACCTCAGGAGTACTCAACTGAGAATAGAGGTTGCCAACTGTAGGCTTTGTGTTTTGAACTGAGGGTGAAGGGTTGTTTATATAGGCTTGGAGAAGTAGGGTTGTACGGTCGAATTTGAGCTGAAAAATGAGACGGGTTTGAAAAATGAGCCGGGCCCGAAGGAAAAGGAAGCGCCGCTAGCGGCGCTGGGACATTTCCCAGGGCCGCTGACGGCTGTCAGCGGCCAGCTGGATGACGTCATCCAGCATATTTTTATCTTGCAGGGGATTTTAAATGTTCCGAGAAAAATGTGAAAAGACTGTTTTGCCCCTAAACGGTAAAAGACGGTTTTACCCTTAAATCGCAACTTGGCGATCGCGAGTCGGAATGAGGCATGAGACGTGTCGTTTGAAAGCTCTTGAACGGGGCTTCTGAATGCAATGGAATAAAGGAGTGTTTGGAGGAAAAACCTGAGACCTTATCTTAACTATTAAAGCAAAATAGCAGTTCAAGCTTAAAAATTACTCCTTTCATCATCGGGCTTTTGCGGAGAAATCTGAAAACGCTTTTTTGGAGTCTACAGTTAGCCGTCAAGTATGTAGCACTGATGTTGTCACACATGAGGCGAACCGAGTGTCGAAGAACAAGACCAAGCTTAGGAAGTAGTTGTCGAACCCAAGTAGTATCAGCAACAGCATATGCAATAGGCCTATACTCTACTTTAGTAGAGGACTTGGAAACTATAGGTTGTTTCTTACTACGCCAGGAGATAAGATTATTGTCAAGGAAAATGGCACACCCAGTTGTGGAACGAGAACTATCAGGGCAACCTACCCAATCTGCATCAGAATAAGCCACCACAAGATTTGGAGAAGCGGACTTGCGGAAGAACAAGCCATGATCAAGAGTACCCTGCAAATATCTGAAAATACGTTGTACAACACGAAGATGAGTAGTATGAGGAGCATGCATAAACTGACAAACAAGGTTAACAGCATAAGCAATGTCAGGTCTCGTCATAGTGACATATTGCAAAGCTCCTACCATACTCTTATACGTAGAAGGATCAGCAAGTAACTCACCATCTTCGAGAGATAATGCAATACGGGAGCCAAGTGGGGTGCGCACAGGTTTGATAGTATGCAATGAAAACTTGGCTAACAAGTCCTGAACATATTTTTGTTGGGTAAGGGAGATGCCTAAGGGTGTGCGCACCACCTCAATTCTAAGGAAATATTGGGTGTGTTCGGCAACCAGATTTTGGTTAGCTGTTAGTGGTTTGAACTATCAAACCACTACCTAATCTAATTTAATGTGTTCGGTAACCAGCCTTTAGTAGTAGTTGTTAGCTCTTAGAGTAGTGTTTTACAAAACCTAACAAAATTAGCCTTTCAACTCCAAAGGCTAGCTGTTAGAATTATTTAGGCATTTGATCCCAATTTTATCCCTTTATTTTTAATAATAAATAATAATAATAATAATAATATGTCCTTTTATGTCATTTTACATCAATCAGCTAACCAAACCGCTAACTTTACCGAACACTCAACCAAGTAAACAGCTAACAGTTACGTACCGCTTATGACAGCTAATAGCTAGTTCAACAGCTAACCACTAATAAAACAGCTAAGACTACCGCTACAGCTAAGTATTGCCGAACATACCCAGTGAAGGTCCCCAAGATCCTTCATGGCAAATGTGGTGGATAAAACTTTGATGAGATTATGGACAAGAGAGGGAGAACTTCCTGTAAGAATAATGTCATCAACATAGAGAAGTAAAATCATCACAGAAGTGCCCTTACGATAAACAAACGTGGAGGAATCAGAAATGCTACAAAAGAAACCATGATACAAAAGAAAGCTACTGCATCGTTGAAACCAGGCCCTGGGTGCCTGCTTGAGACCATAAATAGACTTCTTGAGCCTACACACATGATGAGCTGGCATGGGAGCCTAAATAAGTGAGGTGCGTACCATCTCAATTAAATGATGATGCTTACGTTCTGCCACTCCATTCTGTGCTTGAGTATCCGGACAGGATTTTCTAAAACGAATACCACAATCCAACAAATGTTGTTTCAAAAGCGAATTATCAAATTCACGACCACCATCACTTTGATACATTTTAATACGACAATTAAACATTTTTTCAACCAATTTTTGAAAATTCAAAAAATGACCAAAAACCTCAGATTTAAGTTTAATAGGATATATCCAAGTAAATCGAGAAAAAATCATCAATAAAAGACACAAAATATTTATATCCCATGTTCGATAAAACAGGCGATTGCCATACATCAGAATGTATCAAATATAAAGGAGATTCAAAACAATGATCAACATTATTAAACGGTGAACGATGTGATTTGCCAATTCGACAAGAGACACAATTGTCTTCAAATTTTGAAACACTAGGAAGCAAATTAGCTGACCTAAGTTTATTTATTGTCCTATTACTAGTATGTCCTAGCCGACGATGCCATAGGTCCCCGGACTCTTTTAGTAGCAATGAACGCAGGGGTAGACTCAACAACAGCAATAGAATGAATAGGGTAGACATCATTGGATTCACTCCCTCGCAGTAGGACAACACCCAAATTATTGTCCTTGACACAAACAGAAGATTGATTAAAATTAACATTGCAATCATTGTCAGCACAAAGACGTTTGACAGACAATAAAATGTGTTTTAAATCGGGAACATGGTAAACTGATTTTAAGGCAAGAGGCTTAGCAGACGTTTTTAATGTAGTTTGACCAACACCGTTGATAGACAATAGTTTACCATCACCGACTTGAACTTTATTCAATCCATTGTAAGGTATTATAGGAGAAAATATACCTTCTGACGGAGTCATGTGGGAGGCAGAGGCCGAGTCAGCATACCATGTAGGATCACTCATATCACCGACATTAATGGCAGCGTATGCAAGGGTAGAATTAGACCCTATATAACTTTCAGGACAATTGGCCCCTCCATGGCCAGGAGAAAAACAAATTTGACACACTATATGAGGGTTAGCTGTATTATTTCCCGAAGATAGTACGTTACCTGCATTGAGCATATTAGATGGAGTAGGCAAAATACTAGGCAAAGACAAAACTGACGAGGAGACATTACCTGCTGAACCTGAAGTACGTTGTTGACTGCCAGTAGATTGTTGATGTTGTTGTCCATTAGTTCCTTGATTGTTATGACCCCGACCACCGCAATTATTATTTTTCTTATTTCGACCACCACGCCAATTGTTATTGTGCCGATTACCCTCCTGAGTTTGGTTGGAAGAGGAAGACCCTGCCGACCCCAAGGACGACGGAACAAGGGTTGAAGCCAAGGCCTGGAGCGTCACAATTTATCATGAGCTTCCATACACTTGAGCACTTGCTCATGGACAATGAGACGTTCTCCCAAATCATCAAAAATCATATTATGCAAGAATGTTGATATATTAGTGATAAAGGGATGATACAGACGATCGAGACCAAAAATAGAGTTGTCCTGCAATTCACGATCACACACAGGTTGATTGATAAAAGTCAAACTATCCGCAATAACTTTAATTCTACGCAAATAAGCATCCATACACTGTGTGTCACCTTTCTTTAAATTTGTTAAAGAGTGTTTAAGTTCTAGGGATCGAGCCCGACTAGCGTTATTGAAGTGTTTAGCAAGCTTGGTCCATATTTGCGCAGAAGTTTGTAAAGTATGTACCTCAAGTAAGACGTCTCGAGCCAATGTAGCAAACAACCAAGTGCGAATGTTCTGATCTGTTTGAAGCCATGACAAATATGCTGGATTTTCGTGACCCAAACCAAATTGGTCGAAGACGATTTGCGGTGGCGGAGTGATGGTCCCGTCGATGAAGCCAAGTAAACGCTGGGACTGTAGAAGGCCTCGAAACTGAGTTTGCCACACAAGAAAATCATCAACAGAGGACACGCGAGTAGTCACCAAATTCGTGACATTGGGAGCAAAGGGTCCACTAGAGAACCCACCCCCTGCACTGAACGAAGAACTAGCGCCTGTCATACCCAAGTTCATGTGCTGGAATTGGTTGGCAGCAAGGTACGCAAGATCTGCAGGAAAAGTAGCAGAGGGTTGCGGATGAGAAAAGCCAACAGCATGAGTCGGGACACCATAATTCAGACTAGGAATTGTGGGCTGCGACTGAGGCCACGACATAGCAGAGTAGGCAGAGTGTGTCATGAGAACAGAGGGTGGAGGAGGGAAAGAGAAACCCCGCGGTGCGGAAGACAAAGCAGAGGTCGACATGACAACAGTTGTAGGTGACAGTTCATCAAGAGAGAAGGGGATGGAGGAGACAGATGGGGACGATATCTGTGTTGATGAGATGACAGCGGAGGAAATAGGAGTGGACGGTGATGAAACAGAGGTAGTGGCTGGTGAAGAAGACGATGTCGTCATGACGAGGGAAAAAATTAATTAGGGTTTCAAGGAGGCTTAGGATCTCTGGTCTAATACCATATGAGAGAATCATGCAGAGAATGACTCAACCCAACCGAGAGCCCTGACATATATCATATATATAGATATATACACAGTTTAAAACAGATACAGTTTCCTAGTTTGATAAATATTTACATATTTAATTATATTCCTCTATTAAATACAATCTTGGTAATAACTCTAACACTAATTGAATTTGATATTCCTATTTTTGAAATATAATTTAAGTAAATCCTTTTTTGACCATCTCAGCTAAATATGCTTTTTTGAAACTGTTGGACCTATGAAAAGCACGAACATGTTGGGATAGGCTCGGAATCGAGGACGATGCGTAAGGGTCAAGGACATTCAAAAATGAACAACAAAGAATGATCGAAGGGGAAAACAACTTGGCCACGCAGGCCGTGGCCTGGAAGGAGTCTAGGAAGCAAGGCGATTTCGTGAAGGAAACCCGTGTGGCCGGGAGGATCTGGCAGAGTGTAGAAAAGACCATTTTGTCGCGAGAGTTTGTTTCCTTAATGCTGTTAGGCCATGTTTTGTTCACCTTTATTTTACTGAACTAATCTGTGCAACACTGAACTGAACTGTAATTTAGTGAATTGAACTAAATTTTTCTGAAGTAAACTTCTTTTTTTTTTTTATTGAATTTACAATAACAAAGTGTAAAATTATAGTTCAATTTATCGAACTAAACTGAATTTTTCTGAATTGAACTGAGCCAAATTTTATTGAATATATACTTGAGTGAGAAGTTGAACAGATCAGGGCTATAGTTATGCTATAGCTAGTTTACTACTTCATGTAATATTCTAGAATGTTAAGGTTTGTAATTAGAATATTACTTGGGCAATAAATGGCGATATTACACATATATTAGAGGTTAACTTAAGGAAGGAATCCTATTTTAATTTATTAGGATTAGGTTCATGATTTGAGCCTATAAATAGGACATTAACTTCTATGTATTGAATATTTGAGCCATGATGATTTTGATGATGATAAATATAATTGACACTTATGAAACTAACATTGTCTACTAATGTTTTGTATACAAGGAATCAATAACGTAACAAGAATGGAATCAAGAACGTTGTGATTTGATAATCTCAATGTTGATATATACAATAAAAATTGATTCAAGAACAATATGTCATGATATTGAGAAGTTTCAGCTTTATTGTTTTTATTAGATTTCATGTAAGAGAAGTCGTTCTTGACTCATTGAGCTTGGAACCAAAGGTACAGTTGGTAACAGTAGTGGTAGTAGCGCTCAGGAAACAGTGTGTGATTTACTAAGTATTTTGAGTACGTATATTTTACATAAGTATTTATGAAAACGATTTTACATAAGGGATATTTAGATTTTATAAACTTTAGTTTTACAAAATATGTCTTATGAGCCCGACTCAAGATGAGGCCACTCAAAACCAAAAGGGTGCGTTTATTAGAGCTGAACTTACCAGAACTAAAATGAACTGACTTCAACATTACTAAACTGGATCCTACTGAAATGAACTGAACACAATTGAACTAAACTGAACTGAACGGATAAGCTCTATCAAACGCACCCTCCAACACATTGCCACCTCGACCTCTATCCATAGATATAGATTTTGTAAAAGGAATCAAATCGTTATCAATCAAGATCTTTCTCCCTACTATTTTAATTTTATTTTTCCTCGGATCGATCTACCCCGTACGTCTCTCCTAGTTGCAATACACTACACAAGACGGACTATAATAAATTCTAACACTCTCCCCAACACCTATAAAAAAATTAGATTGCGATCAAGGAACTAAATGAATGGAGAAGAGAAGATTTCCCACGTGATTTCTGACTTAACTGGTTTATATGCCTAATTGTTTCTGTTAAATTAGATACCATTATGAGTTGGCATTTTGGCAGTTTGCAAATGATAATTAAAATAGTAGGGAAAAAGAAATCTTGTAGAACGGCTTTTTAGCTTCATTTTAATCTTCAAATAAAAATAACATATCCACAGGGGTACTTCCGCACTTTCATCCCATTAATAAACTCTTGAATTCGATCATTGTAAGTGAATGCACCCCTCATTAAGAGCATTTTACCACAAATCAGTGTTGGTCTTGTAGTGCTTACAAATAACTTTAGTTCTGTTTTGCAACTTCGCTTTTCCTTAGTTCCGTCGTATAAATTCCTCCATTCATTATTATGAAATGTTTTGTTCATGTATGATTTAATTGGGGCAACAATGTCCATAATGCTAGTTTTGAGAGTCCCAATTATGAGAGTTTTGAGAGTGTTGAAAATTTTAAGACCATTGGGGTGGGGGAAAATATATGGAGTCTTAATTAAAAGGGAGTTTTGAATACTCAAAACTCTCTTTAAACTCAATTCAAACAAAGTTTTGGTACGATTTATTTGCTGACAAGAACATGAGTGAAATGCTTACACGACAGAGTCTGAATAATCCTTTTAAGTATTAAGGTGGCAAATCAGAAAAGTCTAAATTATGTTTTAAAAAGCAAATAGATAAGATAAAACATACTCCGTAAAAAGCTCATTTGACAAGTTTTAGAGGTTTTATGCAGCATTGAGAATGTCCTGAATCGGTTACATTTCGCACCAAACTAATAAAAAGAATATATATATATATATATATATATATATATATATATATATATATATATATATATATATATATATATATATATATATATATATATATATATATATATATATATATATATATAACCTTGGATGCCTAATTGCCTATAATTCCAAAAAAAAAAAATATGTATGTGCATCATGCATGCATTTCACCACATATACTATTTTATTGAAGAGTTTTGCCCCACGGCTCCCTATAATGGCTATAAATAAACCATGCACTCATATCCCATTTTGCCCCAACCAACAAAGATGAAACCTAAAACTAGTCCAGAACTACTACTACCACCCATTTTCTCCCTCCTTCTCACTTTGCTACTAGCTGGGCAATGTACTGCCCAGCAATGCGGTAGCCAAGCCGGGGGCACTCTGTGCCCCGGGGGACTTTGTTGTAGTCAATATGGATACTGTGGCTCCACAGATGATTATTGTGGTCCAGGGTGTCAAAGCCAGTGTCCAACACCTTCACCTCCACCACCACCCACTGTCCCGTCGCCACCACCTCCACCGTATGCACCGCCCCCATCCGGTGGAGGAGGTGACATTAGCGGCATCATTACGCGCGAGCTTTTCGAGCGAATGCTCTTGCACCGTAATGATGCTGCTTGTCCTGCTCATGGGTTTTATACCTATGATGCTTTCTTGAATGCTGCTAGTTTCTTCCCTGATTTTGTTAATACCGGAAATGATACCACTAGAAAGAGAGAAGTTGCTGCTTTCTTAGGCCAAACCTCCCATGAAACCACTGGTTTGTAATAAAACTTAACTCTCTCTAATCCTTTTGTTTTTTAAATTAATAAGGTGCCTATTAGGAGGGAGGAGAGGGGATAATTCCTCACTAATAGTGAGTGAAATACTCGAATCCAGATCTTCTGAAAATTCAAGTGAGAAACTTGGTATCTCGGCTAACTCCTCAACCCTTCTCTCTAATTATATTACTTGTTTGAAGTTGTTACTAATATATGATGTGGGCCCTAACTAATATGGAAGGTTTAGTTTTTTCTTGTTAAAAAAAAAAGTCCATAAGTTTTGAAGTATCAATTTTTTTATTTATATTAATTTTTTTACTTATAAATATCACGTTATAGGTCGCCTTATAAGAGTTCTTGTAATAATGGACGATTAAGAAAGTTTGTGGTGTTACTGCAGTAGTATGTGCAGTGGTATAGGTCACCTTCTAGCTAGTAGCTACTATTCTATTGTAGACTATTATAATTTATAAGGCGTGGATCCACATTTATTGCTGATCATATTGTTTATAAATGGAAGTCAGTATATCTGTATATATATGTATTCTATTGCTGATCCACATTTAATAGTGCTTTTGTTTATACCTCCGGCAAAAATTAATAATAATTATTTGGATTTGGATGGGAAATAAAGGTGGGTGGCCAACAGCACCAGATGGACCATATGCTTGGGGGTATTGCTTCAAGGCAGAAGTCGGAGCCACGAATCCCTATTGTGTTCCCAGCGAACGGTGGCCTTGTGTTCCTGGCAAGAAGTACTATGGCCGCGGACCAATCCAACTTTCTTAGTAAGTATTTCAACTTTCTTTCTCATATGTCGAAAAAATCAAACACAAAAACTTGTATAAGAAAGTTTAATTATAACTTTCTGTGAGACGATAAGTATTTTTGAGTGAAATAAAGGTCATCGTTCAAAATAAATAACCGTACCCTACTTTTCTAAATAGTGACCAGATTTAGTATGAATTAGTTTCAAACAAAACTTCGTCTCATCATTCAATTGATCTTATACAATGTGAAAAAAACAATTCATCCAAACTTAAATAAAACCGACATGCTGATAATTCAACATTTAACTAGTTTCATGTTATAATAATAATAATAATAATAATAATAATAATAATAATAATAATAATAATAATAATAATAATAAGTCAACGGTACGATTTATGCCTCTACAAAAATTAATTCATTGAATGTGAAAAATCGTGTTTAGAAGTGCCCCAAAACATGCCAAGTGCTTGTTTGATTAAACATGGAAAGTAAATTTCCATCGAAAATGCTGTTAATTTATAGAAAATATAAATTTTTGTGAACTGCACAATTTTGTTTGGTTGAATAAAAGAATTGCAAATTTATAGGAATTGATGTGAGAAGTATTACTT
The DNA here is from genome assembly GCA_038025085.1 of Tetragonia tetragonoides. NCBI lineage: Eukaryota > Viridiplantae > Streptophyta > Magnoliopsida > Caryophyllales > Aizoaceae > Tetragonia > Tetragonia tetragonoides. The sequence continues at coordinate 22,412,907 of CM076151.1, read as the reverse complement.
ACTTAAAGGAGTTTGATAAGCAACTTTCTTCATTTTGAAGAAGTTATTTCGTGCAGGAATTAGATTCCTATGTTTTAAAAAAAATGGCGGTACAGTGATTGTTACCCTAAAAGCTAGCTAACATATGCTCATGTTTTGGCAGCAACTACAACTATGGACAAGCAGGAGAAGCATTAGGGGTGGATCTCCTAAGCAATCCGGAACTAGTGGAAACCGACCCGATTATCTCCTTCAAGACTGCAATCTGGTTCTGGATGACGGAACAACTGCCTAAGCCGTCTTGCCACGATGTAATAACCAACCAATGGGTACCATCTCCGGCAGACATAGCTGCAGGTCGAGTTCCAGGATATGGTTTAACCACAAATATCATTAATGGTGGTCTTGAATGTGGTACTGGAGGACCAGATGCTAGAGTTGAGGATCGCATTGGATTTTACAAGAGATACTGTGACATATATGGGCTCGGCTATGGTGAAAACCTTGACTGTTATCGTCAAGGCCCTTGGTTTGGTCGTAGTCGCTTTTGGTCCATTATTGCCTAGAACAATTCTCTGATGTAGTACTACGCCGTATTTGCTACGTACGTATTTTACTGCTTTGTGGGGAACTATTGAAGCATAAATTGTTGTATAGCAACGTTGATCGTTTAAAAATAAGGAAATACAACGTTGTTATTAGGTTATGTTCTCCTCAACAAAATTTCAATTAAATTCACTTCAGTGCAGTTCAGTTCAGTTTATGTGTACATCTTTATTAATTAGATAATTTTTTTTATGAAATAAATAAATTCATGATGATAACTATGTCATTTAAAAGAATCTAAAATATACTTTTAAATGAGTCTTATATTAAACTTGTTTGGACGAATAGTTTTAAATGGTTAGAGCCTAGAGGCCAAGTTCAAAAAATAAATTCAATTCATTTCATCAGTTCGGTCGTTCAATTTTTCCCAGATAAAAGGAACCACAAACTTTAAATGTTATATAATAAGTTACCATAAAACTGCCTCATATTAGTTTTTATGTGTATATATAAAATTGTTAAGAATCATTATGTGCCAATTCATGAGCTTTAAAAGAGACAATTTTGATTGTTTTCCCCCTCAAAACAAAAAGAGACAATTTTGAAGTATAAAAGTACACATATGACAGGGCCAATTCCAAATTTATGTATATTTTCAAGAAATTGTCTATTATTTTGGAAAGTGCAAACGTTTAATTTGAAGAGTAGCACATTTAAACGATAAATAAGGAGGGAGACCACAAAGGTTATGTTTGGCACCCAGAGGTTTTTTTTTTATGAGTTTTGTTTTTTGGGTACACAAAAGTTTTATAAATTTTTTTGCTTCGATAAACAAATTTTCGAAGAAATTGAGTTTTACCTTTTAATGGTGGTCAAAAGGTAATTTTGTGAAAGTTACCTTGAATAATATTCAACCAAAATGTGAACCATAATATCATGGCTATATCACGCAGCTAAAACTCACAAGTATAATTAATTTTGCCAACTATAGCCAAAATCAATCTGAAACAAGCATCTTTATAGCAGGGTGTGGCAAAGGTGGATATGACATGATAGCGCAATCCATAGCAAACCTAAAATTGGCTAATTGGTGCGATAATTTTAACTTGTTTAATTAAATCAGACAACATACGTGCACGACTAAACTTATTAAAAAATAGGTTGAGTTGTCATTAGGATTTCAAACAAAAAAACCAACACGTGCTAACCTGTTTAATTAAGTGGGCATCACATATTGTCCCATTAATGTGCTATCCCATTATTCACTTTTGGATTGAATTTAAACCATTGTAACAAGTTGAGACTTCCTATTACTCTCTTCGTTCCCAGAAAACTACTTTACATAAGATTGTTTAGGGTTAAAATTTACAAAGTTTAACTAAATATTTTTTTAAAAAAATTGTTAGATTCATTTCAAATAAATAAGATTTTCACAAAAAAATTCGTTATAATTTTTATATTTATTTGTAAGTTTTTGGTCAAATTCGTGTCTCGTATGTGTACGGTGAAATTCAATTTATAGTCCAAATATTTTCTTGTTGATCTTTTTTAATTATTTCGAAAGATAAATAAGGCCTAACGAACTAATAATAGCCGCGCGGTTACACATTTATTAAACAAATGGGGTTAATAAACAGGTAAGATATAAGTGAAAAGTTTTTTGTCTGTCCATCATAAACAGAAACACGAATATGATCAAACAGAACCTGCTATTTGCTAGCCCTAGTTATTATTGATGCAAATTTTTGAGATCACTCACCTAGATACAACTACGTGTTAAGTTTTTAGAATTAACCCCACTTAATTTTGTAAATCCAACCCATTTGATTTAAGCTCTATACCTAATTTTAAAAACTTGGTGTAGCTAATTATATATATACAGGAGTCACTGGACACCATGTTGATAAAAGAAATTGTCCATTATAAATATTGATTATTTTCCTATGTCACATAATGACTATCAGATGTCTCACAATGGTTGCCTTGAATCGTTTTGGTTGTTGTTCTTATAGTCGTTTCTACGCTGCATTTCGATCTGTTTTGTTTCCTTTCGTTCCGCGCAGTTCTGTTCCGCATTCTGTACTTCATTTTGTCTCATATTTTCTCCTATTATTCGCACCACGTCATTCCAATCTGCTCCATTATGTTTCGTTTCTCACTATCCTACACTATTTCGATGGATAGAACTGATAGAACTGATGCATCTCCCACAGCTCTCCTCACCTGCAGCCGGTCCACATGGCATCAACGTCTAGGGCATCCCGGCGACTCTATCATTCAAACTTTAGCTAAAAGTGGTTTTATTGATCAGTGTAACAAAGACAATGCTTCTTCCCTTTGTCATGTTTGTCAATTAGGAAAACATGTTAGGCTTCCCTTTTACTCCTCTATGATTGTGGTTCACTCCCCTTTTGACATTGTTCACTCAGATATTTTGACTTCCCCTTTCCCAGTGTTAGCGGAATATGCTACTATGTTATTTTCTTGGACCATTATTCACAATTTTTATAGGTATCCACTTCGTCGGAAAAATGAAGCATTTTATAAATTCCTTCATTTTCGTGTTTATGTACATACCCAGTTTAAATGTGAAATAAAGGTCTTCCAATGTGACCATGGGGGGAATTCAATAACACACCACTATTAAAACTGTTTGAAACCCATGGTATGGTTCTCCGTTTTTCATGTCCACGAACATCACAAGAACATGGGAAGTCAGAACGCATGATCCGCACTATTAACAATATTGTGCGCACTCTCCTTTTTCAAGCCAACATTCCTCCCACCTACTGGGTCGAAGCCCTCCATATAGCCGCCAAACTCGATCCTTAACCTCCTCCCCTCCACCGCCATCTCAAATAAAACTCCCTTTACTCGCCTCTTCCAAAAAAACCCTCCTATACTCACCTACGGGTCTTCGGATGCCTCTGCTATCCCAATCTTTCCTCCTCCACACCACATAAATTAGCCCCCTCGTTCCACTCCCTGTGTCTTCCTTGGTTATCCCTCTAATCATCGATGTTACTGTTGTCTTGATCTCATCTCACGCAAAATCATCATATCCCGTCACGTGATCTTTGATGAAACCTCTTTCCCTTTCTCTACTTTCACTCCTCCTACTCCTTCCTCCTATGAGTTTTTAGACGATCCGGACCCTTCCCCTCTTTCCCACATCCTCCTTGACCCCCCTCGGGCTAGCCCTCACGCCCCACCCCACCCACCTCCTACCACGACACCCAACCCGCCTACCCCCCCTGCCACGGCCCCTCCTTCCCCCACGGCCGCTACCCCTACGGGGGTGTCACCCACCCCATCCTCTCCGAGCTCCCCCACGCCCTCCCCCTCCACCACGCTCTCTCCCTCCCTTACGGTCTCCATAACCGACCCACATACTCCGTCCCCTCCCCCCCACCTCCCCTCCCTCCACCTCCCCGCCCCAAACTGTGTCACCACCCGTACGTAGCCAACTCGGCGTCTTCAAACCAAAGAAAATATTTGACCTCCATGTCTCTACCTCCTCCCCTGCCTCCCCTTCCCCCCTTCCCTGCTCACATGTCCAGGCTTTAAAAGACGAACACTTGTGGGCTGCTATGCAGTCTGAATATGATGCTCTTATTAAAAATAATACTTGGGACTTGGTACCCCGACCCCCAGGGGTCAATGTGGTTCGATAAATGTGGTTGTATAAGCACAAGTTCAACTCAGATGGGTCCCTAGAGCGCCACAAGGCTCGTGTGGTTGCTAATGGGAAATCCCAGCGTCCTGGTATTGATTGTGATGAGACCTTCAGTCCTGTGGTCAAACCTGATACCAGACAAACTGTCCTCAGTTTGGCATTGTCTCGAGCCTGGCCCATCCACCAGCTCGGTGTCAAAAATGCCTTCCTCCATGGGAATCTCCATGAGACAGTATTTATGCATCAGGCCTCTGGATTTCATGATCCTGTTCATCCTGACTATGTATGCAGGTTACGCAATCTCTATATGGATTGAAACACGTTCCTCGGGCTTGGTACCAACGGTTTGTGGAATATATGAGCCGTATTGGATTCAGCAACAGCAAATCTGATACCTCTTTATTTGTATACAGACAGGGTGATAATGTTACCTTTCTCCTCGGATGCCCTCCTTCAGCAGATCATTACATCTCTTAGCACCGAATTTGCCATGACTGACCTTGGTCCTCTTCACTACTTCCTTGGCATCACGGCTACTCGCAACAACGCCGGGTTGTTCCTCTCTCAGCAGAGGTATGCTCTTGACATCCTTGAGCGTGCTCATATGTCCGACTGTAAGCCCTGCATCACTCCTGTGGACACCAAGTCCAAACTTGGTCCCGGACAGCCCCCCAGTCGCCGATCCATCACTGTTTCGTAGCTTTGCAACCTTCTTGTTGAGCTCCAATGTCCGCTTGCCTGTGCTACCATGGTCTATTGTGACAACGTTAGTGCAGTCTACATCTCCACTAACCCTGTTCAGCACCAGCGCACGAAACACATTGAGATTGACATACATTTTGTTCAGGAGAAGGTTGCTATTGGTCATATTCGGGTCCTCCATGTGCCCTCTAGCTCACAGTACGCTGACATCTTTACTAAGGGCCTCCCTTCCACACTATTTAATGACTTTCGCTCCAGCCTGAGCGTTCGTCGTGCTCCCGCTTCGACTGCGGTGGTGTGATAGATAATGTAATTATTCGGAAATTAACATTGTAAATACTGTATAATTTCCTAGTTAGTTTAGGCTTGTATCTAGGCCCATTATCTTGTAACCTAATTTATAATCCCTCCGTATATATTGTTAATGATATATAGTAAACCTTCAAGAAGAATTTACCAAACAATAAAAACAGGGGTCTCTATTATTAAGTACTTTTATCACTAACCGATTACAAACTCTATTTTTTTATGGTAAGTAAAAATAGGTGCAAAATCAACTAAGACAATCAAGTGCAACCGAAAGGAGAATAGCAAAAGGTAAAATGTGGAAACCTGTAGGCAAAAGAAATGTTACTACGACGAATATGTCTTCCACTATAATTGAATGCCATTGGTACATTTGGAACTGGGTCACCGATAATAATTATTTAAAGCGCATAGAGTTTCTTGAGCTGTCGAGCTATGATACGAGTATGAAATAAAATTATTTTGTAGTTGGATAATTTCAAGACGTACTCCAATATATCTATTTTTTGTAGGTGTGAGGTCCTTGGGCAGTGGCGTAACCTCTATTTCGAGGGTTTGTGCCTGGAGTTGAATCACCATTTATCTCCTTCCTCTTGTAATACTATAGGGAAAAAATTAGTTTAGTACGTTACTGGGTAACTTAATACGTCTTCAGTCTTATTATCTGTATTATTTTATGTCCTAATCATATCATGATCGTTCGTGACTTTGTTAAATAATTTTAATTTAATAATAAAAAAATTAAAAGCTAATGTGTTAAATAATATATAAAGGAGTGGGACAATTGGGACATGAGATTATAGTCATTATACACAGTGAGATAGAAAATCTTTTCTAGAGTAAACTGCCCATGTAATAAATTAGATCCTCTACCGTTACAGCATTTTAATGTTCTTTTCTCTCTCTGTCTCTTCCACTCTAATCCAATAGTAGATATTTTTAAAAAAAGTACTCTAGTGTTATTTTACCAACCACACAGAGAATCTGACTGTCATGTAATGTGTGAGATGCTAATTAACTACTTTTTTATATTCTGTTCTTTAAAATCGAAAATCATTTATTGAAATTTCAATAATCAAGCTTGTTTTGTAATTCAAATTACATGAATTGGTAAACTATGTATTCTCCAAACTACAGAACTACGACGCCTAGTCACCCCACCTCGGGAAAGTTGAAAAGAAAAAGAAAACTAAATCCCCGTAATTCTGCAGTACGTACGCAATGCTCGCCATGTGTAACAAATTAATTAACCATAATGTTTCAGCGGTCCAAATTACTCCATAATTAATTACCCTGATCATGTCAAGGGACGTGTTGTTGGTCTTTAGTTTCAGCTGCAGTTTCCTTGGAAATTGGCATAATTTCTACTTGTTCGTATATCGTACTAGTGGTCTTGCAAACTACGTGGTGCCTTTCTTATTTGTGAATTCTATGTGGTATTTTAAGAATGTCTTCTTTTTTATTTATTGGACTTTATTTAATCAGTGAAAATGAGTGTTAAAACTTTATTCAATCAGTGGCAGGATCTTACTCAATCAGTGAAAATTAGTGGCATGACCCACATTTCTACTCACAGAATCGGTGGTAGGACCTTACTGAATCAATGAGAATCAGTGGAAGAACCTTACAACGAATCAGTGGAAATCAGTGGCAGAATCTTACCCAATCAATTAGAATCAGTGCGAGAATCTAACTCAATCAGTAGAAATCAATAGAAATAAGTGAAAAGGAACATATCCTAATTGTGTACTTGATAATCTATCTAGGAGCTTAAAGAAAACTTTGGTCAATGAATTAATCAGTTAACTAACTTCGTTAGTAGTACCAGTAAGAATTTTTCGTTCCACTTTGTACGTGTGTCATCTACTCATTTTATTTCCACTCCATACATTCGACACATCAACTTTTAACTCTATTTTATTATTAAATTGACAGCATGACAAAATTACGATAAGAATGTGGATTTGGATAAATAGTGGTAAATAAAATAGGATAAATGATTCGAATCAAAATGATAAGTATCTCTTCTTCTGATAATGAGTAATTATATATAGCTCGTAGAATTCATTTCTGATAATGAGTAATTATATAGCTAAATGCATTTTTGACAAAAGGAGATCATTACGTAATTTATCGTTTCAATAGTAATGTTCGGGATCATGTCACTGCGATTGCAAGAGTCGTATTAAACATAGTTGCAAAAAAAACATTATTAGATTAATATGAATTATCCATATGTATGTAGGAAATTATATTTTATTATTGGGTATTACCTGTTAACAAAATTATTTGATTGAAAATATATAGTTCAATTTGAAAAATTAGGTTAACAATGGTACTAGTTGTCATTGGAGAACAAGTTTATATATTCTATAGTTATAGAGTATGTCTCCTTTAATTATATCAATTGTTAGAAGCCAGATTTACTAATCGTCGAACTAGTATTAATGAGCTTGTTTTAGACAAAGACCTTCAGCAGATTTAACAAAGGGTGTTCTTGAAAGAGAAAAGAAGATGATTTTGCTTGGTATAATCATATCTACTCCCTCCATTTTATAAAATCACTAACATAATTTTTTAGCACAAAAATCAATGCAAACTTTTTTTGGCCCAAATATTCTTATCCTACCCTCAATATTAGTACTATAATTCAAGTGATAATGAAAGATTAACAATTATAATATATTAAATTAAACTAATAATCAGGATTTACTAAAATTGATTTTGAGGGTCACTACAAGAAAACAGGGGATTTGCGTCCGCCAAAATCAGTCGCTAAAAATAGGTATTCAGACTCAAATTTATTTAGCGACCGCTAGCGACTAACTACCGGTGGACTCAAAAACCCTAGTCGTAAAAAAAAATTGCGTCTAATGAGGCAGACGCAAATTGCTTGCGTCTATCCAGAAACATTAACAACGAAGCTTATTTGTTGCCAAAAGCAACACAGGGCAAGACAAACAGAACATATCAAACCCAACAAAACATTTCAAACCCAAGATTACTTACCACTGTTTTCCTAGCCTTGTCACTTGACAGTATTCTTTTTCCATCTTTCTGAATATGTGATTCCAAGTAAAGATCAGCGGCATTTGGCATCTCACCCTTGCTCTTTGTCTTCATCATGTAGGTTAGTTACACAATGTAGGTTAGTAAACACAATTGAGAGGTGGAAAAAGAAAAAATGTGACATGCACAAGTACTTACTAAACGCTCAGCATACTCAAGAGATGATATTGAACCAAGGTTATGAGCAGCCGCTAAGTGAGGGCCCTTTGAACCAGATTTTCTGTTTTTAAAAGCGCGCTCGGATCTCTTCTTGAATTCTTCGCTTGCCCACCTTGCTTTGAGTTCTTTACGGTCTATGTTCGATATCCAAGGAATTTGTTTGTCATCGGGAATTTTGCGGGCCTTGCTCATCATGTCTTTGAGCCGAATCAATCCCTTCGCATCAAAGGCTGCCCTAACATCTCCCTCAATTTCAGGCTTCCATGTATACTTGCCCTGTCATTACAAACAATAGTCTAAGTATTAATACCCTCAGAGAAAGTTCATTCAAATACAGGGGTATTTCGATCAGTTGGCTAATTGGATGCTACAATTCAATAATAATAAGCATCTCATCAGGTCCTACATCCATAGTAAGGACTAAATTTTACAGTACTTGTTTTACTCTGTGACAGGTTGTTTACAGCAAATTACAGCAACTTAAACATGCCATTTTCAGCCAATGACAACAAATTAAACAAAAAATAAATAAACAGTCTCAAACTCTCAAGCAACAAACAAAGCAACAAAAGGAACAGGGAAATTGAACATGTTGCTTTGTGGAGGGTAGACAAGAAAACGTATGAACTGTGCATGAGTTTGAAGGATTTGGACCTTCACATGAGCATTTAACCATAAAAGCTAAATATGACCATTAACAGCTTCAGGATAATTATGTGCAAAATCCCATCCTCGAGCTATTTTTGTTAAAAGCATTTTGATGCCTTCTGTGTAGTCTCCAAAACTCCAGCTATCACAAACTCATTTTTTTTCAAGTGCATCATTTTGCTTAATTTCCAAGCTGACCAATTCATTGAAAAGGTGTTGGGATCCCAAACCAGGCTCTGGAGGGGGAAGGATCTTCCTCAATAATTGGCAATAAAGCTGCAAAAGGGTTAGGAGAAGGTGTGATCACCAAGTGGTCATGGACTCATGGATAAAACCTGGTGAAGCATTGTATCCAGATCCTTGTCTCAAGATAATATGCCCACCAGGCAACTTCTCAGTGCTGTTCGACTGAACTACAAGATTTTGATCAACATCTCCACCGGGAGGAGCAGATGTAGACGAGGAGGGATTTACAATAGCAGATGAAGAAGCCCCAACAAACCCTACTGCATTAGGTTGAACTTGCTTCATAAGCTCAATTTCCCTGTTCCTATGTACAAAGATCTGAACAGGTCTTTTGAACATGTTCTGGTTTTGTTTGTTAGTTTATTCTTAAGATGTATTCTGGCTAAGGAATAGGGAAATTGAAGATTTGAACTAGATCATGTTTGCATGCTAGAATTCCCCAAGAATATAACTCAACAAAGGAGACAAAAATCTGAATTGAATTCCCCCTAACAACTCCAGGATGCAATAATACCTAGCAACAGAAACTGAAGCGAAAGAGAAGAAGTGGGCAACCATCAACCATTAAAGAGCTTATAAAAGCTTCAAATCCAACAATACTCACCACACCACACCACAACATGATAGAATAGATGATACTATACTTTTGCTGGAAAACAATCACTTCAGTCTCAGTCCATACCTTGAAGCAATTAAACCAAACATCTTTAAGATAATTTGGTGTCTCAGTCCAATTTATATACGCTCCCCTGTAGTGTTGCTGTATGCAAGAAGTGATTGCACGGACCACATCCGGCTTGCTAAACCAGTAATGAAATTCAATTCATTTACAGTACTTGTTTTACTCTGTGTCAGGCTGTTTACAGCAAATTACAGCAACTTAAACATGCCATTTTCAGCCAATGACAACAAATTAAACAGAAAATTAAATAGAAAATTACAGAAGAAAGCAGCATAGACTTACCAATGAGTCATAGGTACAAGCTCTAGTTTCGTGGATGACACGGAGACGGTTTCCTCAGCCGACCGTGAATCTAACACGACCTCTGGTGACAATGGCGACGTCATCTCTTTATAATCCTCATCATCACCCAAACGTGTATAATCCATATAAGATGCAAACTGTGTACCTCTACCACCTCCATCACTTGTACTTCTACCTCTACCACCTCCATCACTTGTACTGCTACCTCTACCACCACCTCTAGCACCTCCATCACTTGTACTTCTACCTCTACCACCTCCATCACTTATACTTTTACCTTTATCTCTATCTCTACCCTCTCCTCTACTACCACTTTCATCACCTCTACCTTTACCACATACAAAACTTCCACTTCTATAAGACATGATTCTATTCAACAAGTAAAGAAACAACAAAAGAAAATGAAAATGTTAAAGTGCTAGAATGCAAGAATTTAATGTTAAGATATAAATGACTCATAACCACAACGCAAAAAACATAAAGCAAATGAAAATGAAGTTTCTTAGGAAGTAATCCAATAAGATATAATAATATCTATTCTCTATTCATTATCACTACATGAATCTCCTTCTTCCTTCTCTTCCTCCTCCTCCTCTTCTTCTTCTTCTTCTTCTTCTTCTTCTTCTTCTTCTTCTTCTATTTCTTCTTCCGCTTCTTCATCCACTCCTTCTCCTATGTCGACAAGCTCCTCTTCTTCTTCAACTAGCTCACTCAAAGATGGAGGATCTTGGTTTGCCTCCTCTTGAAAATAAGAGTTATCAATAGGAGCATCTATCATTGATCTCGCTTTCATTTTCAACACCGCCCACCATTGTTTCCTATCATTTTTCAAGCTCGGATAAGGTACAAAGTACACTTGTTGAGCTTGGTAAGCTAACACAAATGGGTCATACTTTGGGTACTTTTTTGTATGATTAATCTCCACAAGGCTATATTCCTTGTGAATATGCATACCATTAACGGAGTCCATCCAATCACACTTAAACAATATTGTTGAGTAAGCCCCTTTTTCCCCATAATAAATGAATTCAATGACTTCTTGGAGGATGTCATAATATTGTTCTTCATCTTGACCCTTCACACACACGCCATAATTCATTGTAGCTTTATTTTTCCCAAACTCGTATGTGTGAAAGTTGAAGCCGTTGATGTAATAGTGTCGCCATGATTTTACTTGTTTTGAGGGACCCATTGTTAGGGCCCAAATTAATGAGGAGTTTAATGAGTAAAATTGGGAGATTTAATGAGGGGGGTAATGGGTTAGATAAATTATATAATGATACTAAATGAGAGGGTAGGATAGGTATTTAGTTGATAAATTGTTACCCAAAATAATAATGTTAGTGTTTTTGTGGAATATCTATTTTAGGAAAATGTTAGAGATTTTGTAAAACGAAGGGAATATGAGCGTATCATGCATCTATTCTTAGGGTTGATGATTAATTTTATCTTAGTGGCGAAAAGTATTCCAACATTAATGCCTATATGATGCCATATATAATGCTCGAAACGGAGACCTTACTTATTAACAGACTATAATCTTATTCTTTACGTCATTTTTTTCGCAATTCGTTCCATTCCACAATTTATAGTTTGATCGTTGCAAAGTAATTTATCCTCGAATCCAAATCACTTTTAATATGGTAGCAACTTCAAAATGTATCCCATTTCACAAGTATTTCACTCCAATTCATTACGCTACGTTAAAATCCATCCGTCCCATTTCAAAATAGGGAAAAGGGCTCCTTATAAAAGCTCTCTAGCTAGTACTCTTGGGACCATAATTCACCATTTAACGATTCAAAGTTAGATCTCACACGTATGCCCTTTGCACTTAAAAGGATTTGATTCCCGGCCATCTACATATCTTAACCTTGGTAAATTCGTACAAATTATTGGTGCAAGAATATATTATTAATATATAAAGATATGCATGCATGATGCATGTGATCTCCTACAGAACGTAACATATGTCATTTTATGTACGGATTTAGCCTCGCGACTCGCTATAAATACTCCTTCAAATCCTACTATCTTACCACCAACAAACATGGAACCAAAACCTAGTCCAAAACTACCATTCTCAATATTCTCTCTCCTCCTTCTCTTGCTACTCCTGCTAGCTGGGCAATCTAAAGCCCAGCAATGCGGGAGTCAAGCCGGGGGCACACTGTGCCCTGGCGGGCTTTGTTGTAGTAAGTGGGGCTACTGTGGCTCCACAGACGACTACTGTGGTGAAGGGTGTCAGAGTCAGTGCCCTAAGCCTGCACCTCCACCACCACCCACCGTCCCCACACCACCACCTCCACCGTATACTCCAACACCCGGTGACCTTAGTGGTCTCATTTCGAAGGAGCTTTTTGAGGAAATGCTCCTTCATCGTAACGATGCTGCTTGCCCTGCTCATGGGTTTTTTACCTATGAAGCTTTCTTGACTGCTGCTCTTGAGTTCCCTGACTTTGCTAGTACTGGGAATGACACTACTAAAAAGAGGGAAATTGCTGCTTTCTTAGGGCAGACCTCCCATGAAACCACTGGTTTGTTCAAGTTTTCTCGCTCATCTTCTATAGTTTTGTTAAATTGCTATATGACTATATAATCTCTGTGTCCCAAGTTTATCTTCACATTGGATTTTTTACGGTCTCCAAGACACTGCTTTGACCATGAATATATAACATTTATGATTTCATAATTATAAAGCTTATAATAAGATTATATTTTGAAAATACAATTTAAAACGAATCTAGCAATATTATTTTCACATTTTAAAACTTTGTAACTTTTCACAAATAGATGGTCAAAGTTTACAAACTTTGACCTCAAAAAGTCCAATATAAAGATAAATTTGGAATAAGGGAATATTTAAATACTTCCACATTGGAAAGTGATCGATCTAACGATAATCCATTGTTAGACATATATGGTTGTGGATCTCTCAAACCTATAAATTAAATATTCAATGAATTTGCACAATATTTATTACAACCAACACACACAAAAATGAACAATGAGTTACATTAAAGTGCTTAAACAAACTAGAGAAAAAAAATTAAAATCACTGAGAGAAGTTATTTGATCATAAATAATGTAGTTCTTCTAAAACTATAAAATATATCTTATGAGATCGACTCAACATAAGGTCGTTCTTTATTAACAAGTATAACGTCATCCTTATTTAAGATGAATTACATACTCTATACTTAATTTTTGTTTTCATTGGTGACGTGTAATTTATCAGTAAAGTAAGTTCTCCCATATCATGATTAGTCCCGATAATTAAGCTAGAGCTTTTGTTTTCTTTCATCATTGGGTAATAAGTTAAAAACTAACAATTTATATTTGGTTGAAAAAGGTGGTTGGGATACTGCACCAGATGGACGATTTTCTTGGGGCTATTGCTTCAAAACAGAAGTCGGGCCACCCGTGGCATCTTACTGTGTTCCCAGTGACCAGTGGCCTTGTGTTCCTGGTAAGAAGTACTACGGCCGTGGACCAATCCAACTTTCCTAGTAAGTAATCTTTTCTTGCTGCTAGATTATTTATTCAACAACCAATAAGTAGTTCGTGTGAGTGGTTCAGCACTCTCATCTCTTAACCAAGATCGAGGGTTCGAATATTATGAATAGAGAAACTACTTATTACTGGTCATAGATTTCATTTTTGTCCAATTGAGAATAACGAAGCCTTAATACTGATTTCTAATTTAAGTTACCTAACATTGTAAATAAATTGGCAGCAACTACAACTATGGACCAGCAGGAAAAGCACTAGGGTTAGACCTTCTAAGCAACCCAGAACTAGTGGAAACCGATCCAGTTGTGTCCTTCAAGACTGCATTATGGTTCTGGATGACCACACAAGCGCCTAAACCGTCATGCCACGATGTCATGACTGATCAATGGACACCATCTGCCGCGGACATAGCTGCAGGTCGACTTCCAGGATATGGTATGTGCACAAACATCATAAACGGCGGTCTCGAATGTGGTGGCACAGGACCAGATCCTAGAGTTGAGGACCGTATTGGCTTTTACAAGAGATACTGTGATCTCTTTGGGATTGATTATGGTGAAAATCTTGACTGTTACAATCAATCCCCTTTTGGGTATGGTCGTTTCTGGTCCATCGTCTAAGATCGAGAAGTACTGCAGAATAAGTAGTTGTATCAGCTTCTTGGGATGAGAAGTACAAGGACTATCTGTGCTTCATTTCTTCCTTTTCTTTCTTTTGCTAGCTTGATCTGTTTCTCTCCTGCTATCACCAAAAAGGGGGAAAAATGATGTATCATAGTACTATCATGTATGAATGAGATAAATAAAAATCTGAAGCTTGTGTGAGATATTTTAGCACAATGGGTACTTCAGCAAGTATAAACTTCAATTGTCCTAATTTTTTTTTTCCAAAAGGGATCGGAAAATCAAAATACAAAAATTCATATGAGGATGCATCAATGTGAGGCGATTCAAATAAGTATGACATCAATCTAACATCATGTTTGCTGATAGAGATGACCTCACAAGAGACATTTTGAAATAGAAATACCTAATCACAAGTCACATTACAAGGATATGGGATGAATTGTTTCCCCATAATATAAGCTTCAAAAGATAAGGGGGGCAGTGGCGGACCCAGAAAAATAATAATATGGGTGCAAAGGAAAAGGGGGAAAAAAACCCAAAAATTAGGGGTGTCAATTTCACCCACACCGGCGAACAGCCGGACTTTTTTTTAAACTCCAAATTCATAATACATTAAATAAACTCAACATAATTAAGTTATCGTAGTACAATAAAAACCGAATGCTATGAAAAGACAATGAAAATCATACATTATCCAAATAAAAATAAATTTTCTATGAATTTTCATTTTTTGAAAGTGGTTTAAGATCTCCTCATCTACTTGTAAAAACACAATTTCACACTTCTAAACAATTTCACAATTCCAAACAATTCTCAATGACTAATTGACTATAACATGCCAAAAATTAACAAAATATCATAGCCAAATAATGCCCAAATCAAATTCCAATTCTCAATCAAATTAGTATCAAACATATATAGCCACTTAAATGCGTAAATCAAAATCTAGAAAATTTGTCAACTATACTACTCTAGCAAATTTCAACAACAATTATGTAACAATTAGCACGAGAGCAAGCATTGTGTGAGACAAATTTACAGAAAAATGGAGTTACTATTTAGTAATATAGGGGTCACTTATTATGAGTAGTGACCCTTATCATACTAAAAGGTAACTCCCGTCCCACTAAAAGTTACAAAAAGACTGTGTTAAACAAGTTTTTGTGTTAGCGTAATAAACCATTAACATTTATAATTAACTAACAAAATCAAAATTCAATATTCAATTAATTAAAAGGTTCAAACAATTTAAAAATGAAATGATAATGTGTATTAAGAGATAATATATAGTTTTGATAGATTTTGTAATTTATGGTGGTGGACGTTTGAAGCAGTTTTGTATTCAATGATTGGAGGGAAGCTATGTTTTACTAGATATCATCCTATGTAAATTGTGATGATCCATATATAGTTTGCTACTTTGTTAATTTTGATATATTGTGTCTATTTATTATGACAAGAGACATGAAACGGTGAGAGAGAGTACAGAACTACAGGGTGGGGTGTTACTTTTTCTGGTTTCTTTTAGTTTTTGCATCAGTGCCTGTCCCATCACATGGGGACCATAGAGTTGCTTTTTGTGTTTCCCAGCTTACCCTTTCCTATATTAAACATTCTTTGCTTTTTATATGGGGTGCAATCGAAAATAGCAAAAATAATAAGGGTGTAAAAGGAAAATAGTAAAAGCTTCTTTCAACAATTTTTTAAAAATATGGGGTCAACTGACTCCAT
Source organism: Tetragonia tetragonoides (assembly GCA_038025085.1). Taxonomy (NCBI): domain Eukaryota; kingdom Viridiplantae; phylum Streptophyta; class Magnoliopsida; order Caryophyllales; family Aizoaceae; genus Tetragonia; species Tetragonia tetragonoides. Next base: position 22,396,721 of record CM076151.1, on the reverse strand, counting down.
ACCTGTATGTGTGGGTTCGCCCCTGAAGGGGGGGTGTGTGGTTGAGTGTTAAAGACTCATTCGCTTTTGATTAAGATCAATAGTTCGAATCTTGTTTTAGACATCGAGTATTCTTAAATCTCTAATTGTTCAATTTTTTTTTGCTCGTCTCTTAATTGTCCCAATTATTCCACCTTTTGAGATGTAGTTTAAAAGGAAGTGTAGGAAAATAATCGTTGTGGTAGGCAATTTGGATACCCTTAAAAAACAGCTTATTCAAAAGCTTATAGTTGAATTGTTTGCCACGTTTTCAGATCAGACTACTCCGATCCGTTTATCTTCTTTTATCATCAACTCCATCTATCATTGACGGAACACGATCGAAGTAAAAGAATGGCTAGTACGTCGGCCCACGAGATTAAATAAAGAAAGAAAGCCTTTGTACTATGGGACATCGGCAACAAAACTCACCGAAAATGTCAACAATTTTACACAGCCGTTATTTCAGAAAACTTGGTAAGTAAATTTGTAATCTGCACATATTAATTCATTCACGGGTGTACCGTGTTTATAAATTATAATCCGTATAACATAATAGTCCATATACATGTAGTATAAAGTCCATAAATCTAACAATCTCCCACTTGGACGACATACTCATGTATATACACAAACTTTAGTATTATATGTTACTTTATAACCTTAAGAGCTCAGAATTGCTATCAATCTGAAGTCGTCATTAACCAATCCGGTCCATCAATCATATCAACATAGAACCAAAGAGATCTTCGTTACATCAACATAAGTAGACCCAACAATGATCACGTATATCAACATAATCAATAACATGGATCAAGTATAGGTGTGTAGCATGGAAATAACACAAAGTGTGGTCTGAAATAGAATGTCTATTTCCAACTGGTCCACCTTAAACTTTAGTGAGATCAACCTTAAAACTGTAAGAGTACATTAAACTTTAAAACTGAATATCTGCAGATAAAACCTTAATGATTGAATTATCAAAGGTCATGGACAACATAGAAACACTATAACACAAACTCCCACTATAACTCATAATCCTTAACTGATTTGACACCCATACGAGCAACATGCTCATGAAACACTTTGGGTGGCAATCCCTTAGTGAGCGGATCCGCAATCATGGAGTTTGTACTGATGTGCTCTATGTAAAGTTGTCCATTTTGTACTCTTTCCTTCACAGCTCAAAATTTGACGTCTATATGTTTCGCCTTCGTCAAACTGCTGTTATTTTTAGCATAAAGGACTGCTGAGCTATTGTCACACATTAGCTTGAGTGGTCTTTCAATACCATCAACTATTCGCAGTCCAGCAACAAAATTTCGCAGCCATAATCCTTGATTGGATGTCTCATAATATGCTATAAACTCTGCTTCCATGGTGGAAGTAGCCGTAAGAGTTTGCTTAATGCTTCTCCAAGAGATAGCTCCTCCAGCAAGCATGTAGATATAGCCTGAAGTGGATTTCAGGCTATCTTGACACCTCCGATATGTGAGCATGTAGTCTTTTGTTCTCTGTAAGTACCGCATGACCCTTTTGGCTGCTTTCCAATGGTCCATTCCCGGATTGCTGAGATATCTGCCCAGCATCCCAACAATGTATGCGAGATCAGGTCGTGTGCAAACCTGAGCATACATCAGACTCCCTACAGCCGAAACATAAGGTGTCTTCTCCATTTCCTTAGTTTCTAAACCATTCTTTGGGCACTGTTTGAGACTAGATTTGTCTCCTTAGCAACAGGGGTGTCACCTTGTTTACAGTCCTGCATGCCAAATCTCTTAAGAACCTTATCGATATAGCCCTTTTGTCACAGTCCGAGAACGCCTTTGGACCGATCTCGATGAATCTGGATTCCTAATACAAAAGAGGCGTCCCCAAGATCTTTCATTTCAAATTTCTTTGAAAGAAATCTCTTACTTTCGTGCAATAAGCCTATATCGTTGCTGGCAAGCAGTATGTTATCGACATATAAAACCAGAAAAATATGCTTACTCCCACTGAACTTGTGGTATATACAGTCATCAGCAACGTTTGGTTCAAAACCAAATGATGTAACGACTTCATGAAACTTGTGATACCACTGACGGGAAGCTTGCTTGAGCCCATAGATGGATTTCTTTAATTTGCAAACCATTTTCTTTGGATCTGCGTAAACAAAGTTTTCTGGTTGCACCATATAAATTGTTTCTTCAATGTCACCATTGAGAAACGTTGTTTTAACATCCATCTGATGAAGTTCAAGATCAAAATGTGCCACTAGTGCCATTATTGTCCTAAAAGAGTCTTTCGATGAAACCGGAGAGAAAGTCTCTTTATAATCAATGCCTTCCTTTTGAGTATAGCCCTTAGTGACAAGACGAGCTTTAAACCTAATGACATTGCCCTCTGAATCCCGCTTGGTTTTAAATATCCATTTGCAACCAATGGGCTTAACACCTTCGGGCAATGAGACAAGCTCCTAAACGTCATTGTCATTCATGGACTTAATCTCATCATTCATGGCATCAACCCACTTTTGAGAATTAGAACTTTCCATGGCTTGACGAAAGTTTATTGGATCATCTTCCACAAGTCCAAGGTCTGAATCTTGTTCCTGGAGAAAGACAAAAGTATCTTCCACCATTTCCAAGTTTACCTCATGTTCTTGAAGATATACAATGTAATCATCCGGAATTGCATTTCTCTTTTCTCTAGTGGATCTCCTTAATGGCACTTCATGTTCTTGAGGTTGTTGAGTTTGATCTACATTAACAATGTCAGGAACTTGATTGGGGAGATTATCAAGATTGTCTTGCACCGGAGTTGTTTCGTGATCCGTGTCAGGAATGGGAACACCCTGATCATGATCAACGCCAACTGAAGGAAGAGACACGTGTTCTTCCTCAAAGATAAAATCTCTAACTTTAATTTTCCACCCCCCAAACTCAACATCCTCAAAGAACTGGGCATTACCCGTCTCAAAAATAGTTCTTGATGTGGGATCATAGAACTTATACCCCTTAGACCTTTCAGAATACCCAACAAAATAGCTACTAACTGTCTAAGAGTCCAGTTTCTTTTCATTTGGCCTATAAGGCCTTGCCTCAGCTGGACAACCTCAAATATGCAAGTGCTTTATACTGGCTTTTTCCCGGTCTATAGTTCATATGGGGTTTTAATTGTAGCTTTAGTTGGAACTCTGTTAAGAATATATGCTGCAGTTTTCAATGCCTCTCCCCAGAGTGAGTCTGGTAAGGTAGTATGAAAAATCATACTTCTCACCATGTCCTTTAATGTCCAATTTCGTCTCTCAGCTACACCATTCATGGTAGGACTACCTGGCATGGTGTATTGAGGAACGATCCCACACTCATCTAGGAATTTAGCAAATGGCCTTGGACGCTGTTCACCTGAACCATCATATCTTCCATAGTATTCACCACCACGGTCAGACCTAACGGTTTTGATCCTTTTGCCTAATTGATTTTCAACTTCGGCCTTAAATGATTTGAACACGTCTATTGATTGGGACTTCTCATGAATTAGATATAGATACTCATAACAAGAGTAATCGTCTATGAATGTGATAAAGTATTGTTGATCATTTCTACAAGGTGTAGGGAATGACCCACAAATATCCGTATGTATCAATTCTAAGACATCCGTAGCTCTCTCGGCACCTAATCTAGTCTTGTTTGTTTGTTTTCCCTTCATACACTCAATGCAAATATCTGAATTTGAGGAATCAAGAGAATCAAGAATTCCATCAGACACAAGTTTCTGAATTCTTTGTTTGGATATGTGACACAAACGCTTATACCAGAGTGATAAAGAATTCTCATTGGTCAATTTTCTTTTGGTACCACGTAAACTTACATGCAAGGTTTCATTATGTGAGGCAATTGTATCAAGCAAATATAGGCTATCATATCCTGATAAAAGACCGGGACCAATAAAATTTGAACCTTGGAAGAGATTAATTTTACTGTTTCCAAATGAACAATAATAATCAAATTTGTCCAAAGTGGGAACAGAAATTAAATTCCGTCTAAATGACGGTACAACAAAAGTCTCTTTCAAATCCAAATAAAATCCAGTCTTTAACAATAGCCTAAAAGTTCCAATAGCCTCAACTTCAAGATGCCTGTCGTCACCCATATAGATGTATCTTTCACCATCAATCGGTTTTCGACAGCTCTGGCAACCCTACATAGACACACTTATGTGAATAGTAGCACCAGAATCTACCCACCATGTGTCTTTGGGTACCGAAGTCAAATTAACCTCAGAACAAACAAGAGCAAGAGATATACCCCTTTTCGCACGCCAAGCGTGGTATTTGGTACACTCCATTTCTATGTGATTAGTCCCCTTACAAAAGAAGCAACCTGATTCCTTAGTTTCAACTTTAATTTCCTTATGTTGCTTCTTTTGGGGCATTGACACCGCAACTTCCTTAATTTTTCCTTTTCCTGCTGTCTTTAGAGGTTGATGCCAAATAAGCATCCCTTATGTTCCCTTTGCCTTTATACCTTATGGAAACAATATTACTCAATAGAGTATTAGTTTCCGCCTTGTCGTTTTTTGCAAAACGTTTCTCAAGTTCGGCAAGGAACGATTTAACATTATCCTCTTCAGACATAGTGCCCCTAATTGATTCTGGAATTGCACGTTTCATGATCATAAGACTCATGCGATTTGAGCGTTCCCACTTCTCCATCTCCCTCTTTGGTCAGAGGTAAATTGTATCCTTAAGAGCAGCTGGTTTCTCAATCAGAAGTGCAAGGTCTAGATCCATGAAACTGAGAACTATCATAACGTTCTCTTTCCATTCCTTAAAGTTTGTGCCGTTAAGCACAGGAATACTGTTAATGTTTGCAGATATCGTAGGAGCAGAAGTATTGACTGAAAGAGAATAAAAGATAACATAAACAACAAGCTCACAATTACTTTACCTTAACTTTAATTTACAGATCCAAATAAAATGGCAAATTCCATCACAAGATACCTAGCACAACATTGATTTTAGTCTTTGGACAGAAAATCAACTTGTAAGTGGTACTCTTGGTGTAGTAATCAAATATTGACAATAAACTCCTGTCAAATATCAAGTCTTTCTTTGGACCGACTCAACATTCACATGAAAACCTAATAATTGTCACATATTTATCACCACAAGCATGCTTGAATTCCGGCCAAATAACAACCTTCCTTTGGGCCGGGTGTTAAACGTATGGAATTCGCACACACACAATCATTTAATATTTAAAATTAATCAATCTACACAAAAGAGGTGACTTTGGTAACATATTGTTTCAATTAACTAATCTAAAATATTAGACATAATAATAATTATAACCTTATTGCCAAGTATTGAATCTGAACCGAAATACACGTTTGCCATGTATAAGCTTAATTATCTTGCCGGCTCATACACACATTGTAAGAGTTACAGTATGAAAAAGAACTCAAAACTATGCCACTGTTGTGTATATGAGAGGTACAGCAAGGATAGAAACCGAAATATGCTATTAAAGCAATCAAAATTGACTTTATAAGATGGCTGAATCCATTAAAGAAAAACAAACCAATCAAAATTCCTTTAGCCTAAAACCATATGTATGCGTTATGCTGTAGGTTTGCCCACAACTTGGCTTTTCAAACAAGAAAACATAAATCTCGAATATGGACAACCAACTTTAGAAAATATGAAGCTTAGCCGGCATAATTTACTAACTCTAAAAGCGTGATTCAAACAGCAATACTACCGATTGTACCGAATTATGGAGTACAATATCAAATTTACGTAATGACTCCATGAATAATATATGCCGACACCAAAACAAAATGCAAACCCAGGTCATAAACAAAATACGACTCATATCAGAATAGCCGAAACTGAATTTCAAATAATCCAACATGAAGGAGGCTCTGATACCAATTGTTGGAATAAATCCGATTAAAACTATAACCTCCATATCAAATTACTTAGACTAGAACATAAGCGAAAGTGTACCTGAATTCATAAGTGCAAGTCTTTGATTCGGGTTGAAGATCGCCTAGGGTTAGAGCGTCTTCCAGTTGATGCACACACTAGGGTTTCTCTCTCTAGCGATGGGATGTCAGACAGATGTAACGTATATTCAACTGGGGACCATAACCCTTATATACATAGAGTTTCTTATTCCTAATTAGCCCATCATCAATCAGGGTTAAGCCTGTGGGTCTCTACACAATTGGGCCCTATACCTTATAAGACGATATATTAGCCCACCTAATATTAATATCCGTAGGACCACTAATATTGGGTCAAACCGTAAGATAGCATATAACATACAATTAATCCGTATAACATAATAGTCCATATACATGTAGTATAAAGTCCATAAATCTAACAGTAGGGATAAGCACCTGCAGTGGGCTGGTGCGTGTGATGGAATGATGGGGAAGAGAGAGAGAGAGAGTGGGTGAGTGAGTGTGAGTGTGATGCACGAATGAGGTGGGAGGAGAGAGAGTGAGGCAGAGCGTGTAAATTTCAGCCATTGATTTTATTATAGATGGTTCAGATCTATAGTTCACATAGTTCGCTTTTAAATATATATATAAGATCTCACCATGGTGTCATTAAATAGGTAATAAATATTTATAAATGCATAAGTGATTAAAAAGAAATTAATAATAGTTTAATTTTATTTTTTTAAAAATAAGTAACATAAGTATTATATTTATTATCCTAAAAAAATATTATACATTCACTAAAAATGAAATTTATTTGTTGAATGTGGTTTTTTCGTTGATAATTTTTTTTTTATTTTTCATTGTTACTCTTATTATTCAACTTATACGTTGATATGCTTAAATTTTTTTATTATATTAATTCTAATAACAGAGGATGATAAACAAGAACCCGTGCATCGCACATAATTGAGTTCTCAACAAGGTGATAATAAATAGGTAATAAATAGTCATAAATGCATGGGTGATCAAAAATAAATTATAAATAGTTTAATTTTATTTTAATAAAAATAAGTAACATAAGTATTATATATATTATCCTACAAAAAATATTATATATTCTCTAAAAATGTAATTTCTTTGTTAAATGCGTTTTCTTTTGTTGATAAAAAAAATTATTATTGTTCCTTGCTACTCCTATTATAGCTACTTTTATATATTGATATGGTTAATTTATTTTTTATTATACTGATTGTAACACCGGAGGATGATAAACAAGAACCCGTGTATCGCACGTACACGAAATCTAGTAATTATAATAATTCAGTTACGTTCATTTAATTTCAGTTCAGGGCAATTCAATTAAGTGTCATTAAGTTCAGTTCAGTTCAGCTAAGTTAAGTTCAGTTACGTGAAATTCAGTTGAATCAAACAGAGCCTAAGAAGTCTGGGCGACCCATGTGTTCGTGTCTAATACAGATCATTACTAACTACTAACGGTGCATTTGTTGGAGCTGAACTTACCAGAACTGAACTAAACTTAATTCAACATTACTAAACTGGACACTACTGAACTGAACTGGACACAACTTAACTGAATTAAACACAACTTGATATATGCATAAAAAAATATGATTCTGAACTCAGCACCATTGAACTAATTAAACATCATTTAACTGAATTTGAAATCACTGAATTGACAGCTGAACTGAACGTGTAAACTCTAATAAACGCACCTGTCACCAAACGGTTGGTGTGAATAGCTTAATTGACACACTCATCCCTTAAAAAGAGGGATTAAGGTATGATAATCTTACCTTACAATTAAAACACAATGCGGCTCTCCCAAAATTTGCTTGGTGATACATGTAAGACGCTAACTAGGAGGACCATGTTCGTGTGAGGATGCCACATAAAGGACACATAAGCACAAGCTCGCCACATAGCATAACGCATCATCCAAGTGTCAGCCATTACTAATCGCTTATCATTAGTTGAATTTATTACATATTTATTAGCATATTTTCAAGTTACAAAATAAAATAACTTTAGTTACATAACTCAAAAAATTATAAATTTTACCACCATCAAATTGGATTCCAAAAATACTTCAAAATGAGATATGCATGTCCTATAATTTTTGGTAGAATCTAAATGCACAAGATATGTAGGGTGGTTATATATGAATTATATAAAATGAAAGGTGATCTAAATATATCTCTTGTTGACATTGATTGTGGTTATTATGTGGTGAAGTTCACCAATTTGGACGACCTCAACCATGTACTTACCCAAGGTCTATGGATGTTTGGAGATCACTACTTGACGATTCGCAAATGGATCCCCGATTTTGTACCAGATGAAAAACCAATTTGTTTCCTAACTACTTGGGTTAGAATCCCCAAAATTTCTGTCGAGTACTTTGATAGACATTTTCTGCATAAAATTGGCCAAAAAGTAGGGAAAATTATCCGAATTGACCGAACTACAAAAGCTGCAGAAAGGGGAAAATTTACAAGATTATGTGTCGAAGTTGATTTAACCAAACCTCTCCTGTCACAATTTACTTTACATGGTAGAGTTTGGATTATTCAATATGAAGGACTCCACATGATTTGTTTCAACTGTGGTACCTATGGCCATAAAAAAGAAAATTGCAAAAACTTTCCTAAGAGCAATGAAACTCAACAAGAAATTGCTTGCCCTGCAAATGAGATTCCGCGTCTCATGGCCCCTCCCCCTCAACCAAGGCAGATCCAACAACCAAGAGTCCAAGAATTGTATGGAGAATGGATAGTGGTAAAGAAACCTCCTCGCCGGAAAATGCCAAATAATGGTCCTGGGGCAGGGTCGGGTACCCAGCATCCAAGTCAAACTTAGTCCAGGGCTGTTCAAAATCAAAATCCCAGGAAACCAGTCACAACCGAGGCAGGTGCACCAATTCAGGGATCTCGTTATACAGCTTTACATATTGAGGAAGTTGTAGATCAGTCCAATACTGATACTACCCAAGCTAATATTCAGGAAACAGCTAGAGAAATTCAAGGCTCAATTCCAGTAACAGCGCACCCCCCCCCCCTACTTAGACTCCGAGAATCTTGACTGAAAATTCAGTTGCAGATAATAGTGCTGTTGTGGTGCAACCAATTTTGGAAAATATAGAGACTCCTAGCATGGAAATAACTGAGAATATTCCCATGGAAAATATAGTGCAACCAACTTTGGAAATGACTGAGAATTCCAACGTAGAAAATTCTGTTTCCGAAAATATTGCAGTCACGATGGAGGATATCACTCAGGATATGGTTAGAGATTGTAATATCTCAAACTCTCAAGAAGTGGAACAGAATCAGAACTCTAGGGTCATTAGGAGTAAAAGAAAATCCCCTACCCAGAAAGCTACTCCTTATGACCTACAAAATAGACACTAGCCTGGTAAAGAAAACAACGCTCATCCCACAAAGCAGCCCTCATTAAACGCCTCCCCTTACAATCCCCTGAAAGAGAGGTCGCTCACTGAAACTTCGTTGAACAACATCCATGTCTCACCTGCATCTACTTCGCCCTCCCATCACCAGGGAATCCAACATCCCTCCGGAAGCAATATGGTTTGTGGGGAACCATATGGCAGGCCCCCGGATGGGGATTGCCCACCCCATGAGTCACAAAATCGAAGTCAATTTTCAAGCATACCTACCTCCAATGCACAATCCCAAGGAGTTGGTTCTCACCCTGCAGCTACCCAATCTGGTGGGTTCACTCATGAGAGAAATTAGGGATCTTTTCCTATCTTTTCTTCCATTTATCCCATTAGAGGATCATGATTTCTTTCCCCCACTGTCAAGTGATAATATGTCGATCAAATTTTTAGTCTGGAACGTTCAAGGAGCCGGGAGTCGTGCTTTCTTGACCACACTGAAAGAAGTTATCAGAACTAATAAGCCCACCGTGTTAGCCCTTCTGGAAACCCATATTAGTGGGGATAATGCAGAAAGAATATGTCAGCAAATTGGTTACTCTGGCAGGATTCGTGTTGAAGCTGAGGGTTTTAGTGGTGGAATTTGGTTATTCTGGGAATCTGAAATTGTAATTGTTATTCCATCTACAGTCCACGCTCAATTTATTCATGTTGAGATTACCAAAATTGGTGAAGAACCTTGGTATTTCTCTTCTATCTATGGGAGTCCAGACAGCACTAAAAGAGATCGAGGAATTGTGGAGAAAATTGGAACTTATGGCCAATGATCTGTCACGTCCTTGGCTCCTTGCTGGTGATTTCAACGAAACAAGATCAATGGATGAACGTAACGGAGGGTGTAATGAGGTGGTCAGATGAAGTTCACGTTTTAATAACTGGATAGAGAACAACCATCTTATTGATCTTGGCTTCTCTGGTCAGAAATTTACTTGGGCTAGAGGTAACTCTCCAGAGACTCGCAAATGCGCAAGATTAGATAGAGGACTTGCTAACGCTGCTTGGGTCACAAAATTTGAAGATGCTGCTGTCAAGCACCTACCAACTCTTCAATATGATCATTGTCCTCTGCTTATTAGCACAACTGGCTTTGCTCCTCTCCATATGAGTTCCAAACCATTCCGTTTCTAGGCTGCTTGGTTAACTCATGAGAATTTTGAGTCAGTTCTCAAGGGAGCATGGGATTATGCCTCTCGTCTAGTTCCCTATTTAAAGAATGTGGCCACTACTTTAAACATTTGGAATAAAGAGATCTTTGGCAATATTTTTAGACAAAAGCGTCATTTAATGGCTCGATTGGACGACACTCAGAAGGTTCTGGCATCCCACTGCTCACGTAACCTGCTGCAACGTGAATTAGAATTGAAAAAAAAAGAGCTTGAGGAAGTGCTGGAACAGGATCAAGCTCTCTGGTTCCAAAAATCTCGTCTTGAAGCTATTAAAGACGGGGATCGAAATACAAGGTACTTCCATCTAAGTACTATTTTGAGGCGTAATTTTAACAAAAATTTTTCATTACAAAATTCAGAGGGTGACTGATTCCTGGAACCTAATGATGTAAAGAAAATGGTTCGCGATTATTTCATAGACTTATTTTCTGAACCTCAGCCTGAAATTGATTTGAATGACTTACCTCATAATCACTTCCCGCCCCTTTCCAATGTTGAATGGAATGACCTCGCTCGTCCTTTTAGTGCGGCTGAAATTACAGCCTCTGTAATGTCCATGGCTCCTTACAAAGCTCCCGGGCTTGACGGCTTTCAAGCTATGTTTTATCAAAATAACTGGGAACTTGTCAGCCCCAAAGTTATTGATATGGCACTGGACGTACTTGCTGGTCATGACTATCCAGAGGGTCTTAATGAGACTTTTTTATTTTTACTCCCTACAGTTGATCACCCAGAGAAAGTTACACAATTGAGACCCATCAGTCTTTGCAACATCTCTTATAAGGTGGTGACTAAAGCTATAGTGAACCGCCTTAAGGAAGTATTGCCAACTTTAATCTCTCCTACACAATGCAGTTTTATTCCTGGAAGGCAGATTACTGACAACATTGTGATCGTGCAAGAAGTACTACATACTCTCAAGAAGAAACAGGGAGAACAGGGTGTATGATTATTAAATTAGACCTTGAAAAGGCGTATGACCATCTTAGATGGAGTTTCATTCGTGATACTCTACTTGGCATGCGTCTCCCTCAACATCTAATTGAAGTCATCATGATGTGTGTTTCCTCCATGGGCCTACAAATTTTATGGAACGGAGAAGCAACTGAGAAATTCGAAGCAACACGCGGGGTGAGGTAAGGTGATCCGCTGTCACCTTATCTATTTGTTATGTGTATGGATAGACTCACACAACTAGTTGATATGATGGTTGCAAATGGTGTCTGGAAGCCTATTCGAGCTAGCCGTAATGGGCCTCCCCTGTCATCTCTTTCATTCGCAGATGATGTTATTTTAATGGCTGAAGCTTCAATTGACCAAGCTCGGCTGGTCAAAGCTTGTTTGGACAAATTTTGTAGAGCTTCTGGAGAGAAAGTTAGCCTTGCCAAATCCAGAGTTTTCTTCTCATACAACACTCACAGTGATCTTCAAGAAGCAATTTGTGTTGAGTTGGGAATGGAGGAAACAGACGATCTAGGTCGTTACTTGGGAGTACCTACCATTAATGGTAGGATTACCAAGGACATGTATCAGTATGTGCTGGAGAGGATGAACAACAAACTAGCAGGATGGAAAGCTCATTGTTTATTTCTCGAAGGACGGACAACTCTTGTCCAATCATCTTTGAATTCAATCCCATTTTACTCAATGCAGACAGCTAGGATACCACGTTCAACTTGTGACGACATTGATAGAAAAACAAGAAAATTTCTATGGGGTGGCACAAATGAACAACACAAGATTCATTTGGTTTCATGGAACCAAATCACACAACCAAAAGAATCAGGTGGACTGGGATTGCGTTCTATGAGGCAATCTAATGCTGCCTTTATGACTAAGCTAGGGTGGAGGGTTCTTTCTGAACCCCATACTCTGTGGTCGCGAGTACTGAGAAGCAAATACTGCAACAATAGGTGTGATATTGATATGTTCGAAGACAAAACAGATGCCTCTAACTCGTGGAAAGGAACTCTGGAGAATGTGGACACAATTAAAAAGGGAGTATGCACTATTATTGGTAATGGTCGTACCACTCGCTTCTGGCACCATAACTGGGTACTTAAAGAGCCTCTATCCTCATACACAGTTGAGGATATATCTGCAGAAATACTCAATGCCAAAGTTGAAGACCTTTGGGACATGAACACTGGTTGGCGTTGGGAATTGTTTGGGGATTTTCTTTCAGGGTCAGTTTTACAGAAAATTGAATCTTTGGAGCTTATAGAAGACAATGACGCAGCAGATAAATTATTTTGGAATGGTAATAATAAAGGGGGTTTCAGCATTAAATCTGCTCTAAAAATCATTCGAAAGGAAGATAATTTACCTACTGCTAAGGATTGGGATGAAGTCTGGCATGCCCCTGTTCCTCAAAGAATCCGAATGTTCCTCTGGTTGTTGATGAACGACAAGATCCTGAGCAATGCAAACACGGTTATCCGTCATATTTCTAATAATCCTGCTTGTGTTATCTGTGGTGCCCACGAAAAAACTGCTCTACATATTATCCGTGATTGCCCTGTAGCTCACCAAATTTGGCACAAATTGGGGGTGAGGCCCAGCAGCTCTTTTTTCACAAGCCCTCTAAAGAACTGGTTGGCCGTCAATCTCAACCTCAATTGTGGCACAAATGAAAATTGGCCAAGAATCTTTGCTGTTTCACTATGGTGGTTGTGGAGGTGGCGAAACATTACCATTTTTGAGGCCAACCCATCTATCCTAATTGACAAAATTCACTTCATTACCTGCAGAGTTGATGAAATCACTAAGGCAATTGATTTGGGGCTTTTCTCCAATCAAAACCCTAAAAACCAAGACGAGAAATTTACATCAGAAGGGTTGCTCCGAATGAAGGTTGGGTTCGTTTAAACACTGATGGCGCGTCTCGTGGGAATCCAGGGCTTGCAGGTGGTGGCGGGATCTTGCAGGGTCATCTGGGTGATTTCAAGGGTGCATTTGCAGCCAAGTTGGGAGTCTGCACGTCTTTGCGAGCAGAATTACAAGCAATTTACAGAGGGTTGTCTGTGGCTTGGGATCTGGGTCTCAAGAAGGTTAATGTAAGTGGGGATTCAAAGCTAGTTGTTGATCTGTTGACTGCTAGAACCATCCATGCAAGCGCCAATTATCATTTAATCAAACAATGTTTGGGTCTCATTGCAAAAGAGGGCTGGGAGATTCGTCTTTCACACTGCTACAGAGAGCAATAAGGCAGCTGACTGGTTAGCAAATTTGGGAGTCAGTTTGGCTCAACCCCTTATGATCTTCGCTGCTCCACCGGTGGATTTGTATCCCTTGCTGTATGAAGACCTCTGCGGAGTTGCGTGGCCAAGAATGGTGGGAGCTTGATTTGATTTTTTGGTTTTGGTCGGTTTGTTTTGTTTTAGTTTTGATCTTTGTTTTTATCGCTTCTTTGTTTTTCTTTTACTAGCTTCTGTAATGAGGGCATGGGCCCCTCATTTGCAACAAAAAAAAAAACAATTTGAAAAAAATAAAAATAATTATTCCATTTACAGTACAATTTAAAAATATAATTTATATTATTGGAGAAATTTGAAAGTTTTGAAGGTAAAAATGATTTTGTGTAAAAACTTTTGTCCCACATTAGTGAGAGAACAAAGTGATATCCAAATTATGATTATGTCTACGACTACGAATTTCACCACGCACAAAACATCAAATCTTGCTATTATACTTTTTGTCAATAATTTGGGAAATAAAGATTTGTGGCCGGTGGGGAATCTTATAGTACTACTCAATCCCTTTTTTTTTTTTTTTTAAGGTAATGGATTAATTAAGTATACTAAATCACTAACGTCTAAAAAAACATGTAAATCATGCATGCATGCATTTGATCATTGGCAACCTACTAACTACTACTGTGTAAGTAAAATGGACCTTTACAGTGACCTTTCCATTTGATCATGCATGCATTTGGACTTTTCTACTAGCAAGGTAAGGTTCTACTATTGATTTTTACTAATTGAGTAAAGTTCTGTCACTGTTTCTTAAAATTCAATAAGATCTTACTTGTTATTGATTTCACTAATTGGATATATATAATAAGGTATTGTTAATAATTTTTAATAATTAATTATTCTTTTTAGAGGAAAATAGGAGACTTTTATTCATAGAAAAGCTATACGGCATCTACATCGAAAATAACTCTAGAATATACTAAATCAACAGTACAAATAACAAATCTACTAACAAAATAATTAACTAGAATACCCGAGCGCGACTCCCAACATACATAGTAACCATGTGCTTCCTTTGATGCTTCATCTTTAACGGAAGTAGAGATCTTCACCGCAAGTACCGTAATTGTTTGCTCACAAAACGTTGTATGATACCATCGATCTTGTGCATATTCGGTCCCCGAATTCATATTACTTGATACGAAATCGCACAATAGGCGAATAGAGGATCCTACAAAGAGGAAAAATATGAAAATCCCTAATAACTCCACAAAAGGGAGAGAAAATTTATTCCACCTAGAGAGCATATAAACTAGAAATCAATGACAAATAGAGTTGGAAAACATGAATCACAGGCCGGGAATGACCTAAATCGACCTTCCCACCTGAAAATTTGTCCTAGTAAGGGTTAAGATTGAGAGAGGAAATGAAGAGGCAAAAAAAAGAGGCTAGGATTTTTTTGATTCTAATAATTAATTAAGGTTTAATAAGTAATAAAAAAAACACAACCGTAGTAATTAAAAAATTGAACTCTAGCCGTACCTCTAACTAAAGTCAAGGATTTGACTGCTCCTTGCTAATTATCCCAACTATGATTACCTTCTACGAATTTCGCCACAAAACATTAAATCATGCATTATTTGTCAATAATTTCCACATTAACTGTTTGTGGGGTGGCCCATGGGGAATCATATAGTACTACTCATTCCTTTTCTTTAAGGTAATGGATTAATTAATTAAGTACTACTAATTCACTAACGTCTAAAAAACATGCATATCATGCATGCATTATTTGATCATCGCCCACCTACGTAATATTTTAATAACAACTAGTGTAAATTAAAAATCAAAATTTTTGCCCCACGTCTCCTTATAAATACACCCTAAATAAAATCCTATTATCTCACCACCATTAGTAAACCATGGAACACAAAACTAGTCCAAAACTACCAACCCCAATTTTCTTTCACCTCCTTATTCTCTTGCTCTTACTAGCTGTTGGGCAATGTAAAGCCGAGCAATGCGGTCAACAAGCCGGGGGTGCGCTCTGTCCTGGTGGCCTTTGCTGTAGTTCAGCTGGTTACTGTGGAACCACAGATCCTTACTGTGGTGCAGGGTGCCAAAGCCAGTGCCCTACACCGACGCCACCACCGCCACCTCCCGTCCCCATGCCACCACCTCCACCGTATACACCTGGTGGAGGTGGTGACCTTGGAAACATCATTACGAAGGAGCTTTTCGAGGAAATGCTCCTTCGTCGTAATGATCCTAGATGCTTTGCTGTAGGGTTTTATACCTATGAGGCTTTCTTGGAAGCTGCCAAGGATTTCCCTGACTTTGCTAGTACTGGAAATGAGACTACTAAGAAGAGAGAAGTTGCTGCTTTCTTAGGCCAAACATCTCATGAAACCACTGGTTTGTTCAACTTCTACTTGATCTCGCTCTTTCCTAGATCTCTTAATATTTTTTAAAAATATTATTAGATTTATTTTTAAATATATTTTTTAAATATCACATTTTATAATTTTTATAATTATAAAATTATAATAATCCATGATTAAAGTGTTGTTTAGGATACTGAGAAAAATCAAATAAAAATAATATTTTTAAAATAAAGGGAGTAGTTATAGAGCTTCTGTCTTTTTTCACACCTTGTGGTTAATTATATATATAAGCTAATTGATTAATTGGATTATTTGGATTGGGAAAGGTGGGTGGGCAACCGCAGAAGATGGGCCATATGCTTGGGGCTATTGCTACAAGACAGAAAGCGGGCCACCAGTGGACCCCTATTGTGTTGACAGTGCCCAATGGCCTTGTGTTCCAGGCAAGAAGTACTATGGCCGTGGACCAATCCAACTTTCCTAGTAAGTAATTTCTATACTTTTCTCAAAGAATATCAGCTAATTTAATTGAAATGGGTCTCTTTTGAGGCATATCATCTTTATAGCCAAGCATCACGTCATGTTGGCGTCATGCTTATCTGAAGTGTCTCATGTTAACGCGACCTCAAATATAATAATTTGCACCTTTGGAAACAATGAGAATATGTATCAGAGAATTTGTATTTGAAACCCCCTTGATATTTGTCTCGGTATTTTCTCCAATCCTACAAATTTCTTTTCTTTTGTCCAAAAACAATCCACAAAAAGCTAGAAACACACAACTCAAGCTTTACAACATATAATTCACTTTGCTAACATATATTTGTGCATTTTTGGTCCTATAATTTGCAGTAATTACAATTATGGGCCAGCAGGAAAGGCATTAGGGTTGGACCTTCTAAACAACCCAGAACTAGTAGACACAGACCCAGTAGTCTCCTTCAAGACTGCAATATGGTTCTGGATGACCGCACAACCACCTAAACCATCTTGCCATGACGTTATAACTGACCAATGGACACCATCGTCTTCAGACATAGCTGCTCATCGAGTACCGGGATATGGTGTGATCACTAACATCATTAATGGTGGTCTTGAATGTGGTCACGGACCAGATGATCGAGTTATAGATCGAATTGGCTTTTACAAGAGATATTGTGACATCTTTGGGATTAGCTATGGAGAAAATCTTGACTGTTATGATCAAGGTCATTTCGGTCTGGGTCGGTTTTGGTCAATCATCTAGGGGTATCAGTCTATGATATGTTATATCCGCTACCAAATGTATAAGTCTATTTTTTGGTCTTTGCCAAAGGTATCCACCATCGATCACAGTGACTAACCCTCTCGTCCCAACTGTCAGCGCACTAAGCGGTAGGGAGTGGAAAAAATGTATAAGTCTATGATATGTTATATCCGCTAACAAAAGTGTAAGTTTCTTATTATGAGGCTGCCTCAACTTCTAGAATAAGTTGTATCAGTTCATTGGGCTCATTGCAACATCGAACAGAAGTACTAGAGATGTTTGTATTCCTTTTCTCCCTTTTGTGTTTTTCTCTTTGTGTTATTCTTCTCCTATATTATCGTCCAAAAAGGAGAGGATGAAAAAAATAATAATAATAAAAGAATTTTCATGACACCAACTTTATGTATGACAAATAAATTAGAAGGTCATACGCGAGATATTTATTTTCGCACTAATATTTCCTAACAGTAAATTTTAACTTTAGTTGTTCTAAACTTGATTTTCTTTAATAAGGGCAATTAATATTACAACAAGACTATGGGATTAAATCATAATTCATAGAGATTTTTTTTATACATTTACGGTTAAAGTTTACAAAGTTTAACATCAAAAAAGCACAAAGGAAGTTTAAAGGGAAACGGAATGAGTAATAATTTAATATCTCCACTAATATACTGTAGTTTTGATTTTTAAGTTTAATTTTTTTTTGAGGTGATAATACACTGTAGTTTTATTCATTTTGTTAGGAGAACTTGTGTGCTTTTCACAACGTTAATTATGGAAATTAAATTGATTGGATTTGGATGGAAAAGGTGGGTGACCAGGTGCAGAAGATGGACAATATGATTGGGGTATTGCTACAAGACAGAGAGAGGGCCACCCGAGAACCCAGTGACCGGTGGCCCTGTGTTTCAGGCAAGAAGTACTATATATGGTCGTGGATCAATCCAACTTTCATAGCAAGTGATTTATATTTTTGTCATGTTTAATGTGTAAGACACTTTTACGGTGAGATAGTTGAACATAACACTATTTATTCAAAATGTAATATTTTTTGTTTGAAAATTAATATCTTTTGTTTGAAAAGTAATACTTTTTTTCGAACAATTAATAGTGTTAAAAAAAGTTACATTATCCAAAAAGAACCCCTTTTTTTCCCAAAAAGTTACGTAATAGTATCATTGTAAGACCGTCTTATATAAGTTTTTGCCTTTCTTTCTCTAAACGATTACTATTTTATATAATATAGATTATCCGTGAGTGGAGACATTAAAATGAGTTTCTAATTTTATTTTCTCAATGTTTTCTCTTTTGTCTTCATTCTTCTCAGAATATGAGCTAATTCATGATTAAGTAGTGAAAATGGATAACAGAAATTTGTGTTTGAAACCCCTTAGCTTGCTATTTGTAATTGTAAGCTCCTTCCATAAATCCAAAAGTATAAAATTATATTTAAGCAAGCAATTTTATTTTAACTTTTTGAAGGGGAAGGGAATTCTGTCCATTAAATAAAAGGTATACCACACTTATAAAACACATAATTAATTTTTACTAACTCATGTGTTTTATTCTTCATAAAATATGCAGCAATTTCAATTATGGACAAGCAGGAGACGCCTTATCCTTAGACCTCCTAAACAAACAGGAACTAGTAGACACTGACCCAGTTATCTCCTTCAAGACAGCAATATGGTTCTGGATGACCGCACAACCACCTAAACCATCTTGCCACGACGTTATAACCGATCAATGGATACCAACTTCTAAAGACAAAGAGGCTGGTCGAGTTCCAGGATATGATGTGATAACTAACATCATTAACGGTGGTCTTGAATGTGGTCATGGAGGATCGGAACAGATGATCGAGTTATACATCGAATTGAATTTTACAAGAAATAATACTGTGGCATCTTTGGGATTGACATTGGCGAAAATCTTGACTGCTATAATCAACGCCCTTTTGGGAGCAATGGTGCTGGGTTTTGGTCCATCATCTAGGAGCTTATATAACTCTAATCTGCTACGTTATAGTAGTATATGTAGTAGTTCGTGGGAAACTAGTTTAATTAGAATAAGTTGTGTGTAAAAGCTCATTGAGGTCACTAGAACACCTCTCTTTGCTTTTTCCGCTTTCTATTATTCTCCTACCGTCCAAGAAAAAGAGTTGATGTATTAGCAACTTTTGTCTAAGAACAATAAAATCAATGGAAGGTTGTGAGATATTTTGAACCTTAATTTCTTAGCTCGTTTATTTCTTTCGATTAATAATACTTGATCAACATTATTCAAGATACGGGGTGATGAGTTGTTTCCCAAAAACACCTTCAAACACTACGGGCTTGTTTACATATTAGTAATGCAGTACAATTACTTTATAGAGTAGATATTGGGTGATAAGTAAATGAGTGAGATAATATAAATAAAAATGTGGAGTTGATTGTATCATCTAATGTAATTAATCACAATTACTCAACTTTAATCCATGTAAAGAATTATTTTGGATTGTGTAATCAATACCACATTTTCCCATCTTTCTGCTCCATTTCCATCTTTTCACCTCACATTACATTTACTCGATTAAATGATTGCATTGCATTACATTGCAAAACTGACATGTAAATGAGCCCTACATTTTTTTACAATTTGTGAAAACAATCACTACTACAGAAAGTACCTTGTGCGACGGTTCAAAACACTGTCGCATATGCAAGGGACGCACATGCTCAAGAGCATATGCATCGGTTGGTAAACCGACGCACAAAGGTTTTGTGCGTCGGTTGAGCAGAAGAACCAACGCGCAAAGTCTGACTTTGTGCGTCGGTTAAGGTAAACAATCGTCGCCTATAACAGGCATGTGCGTCGGTTGTTTACATCAACCGACGCACAAAGTCAGACTTTGTGCGTCGGTTCTTTTGCTCAACCGTCACACAAAGTTTTTTTTATTTTATTTTAAATTTCACAATTAAATCTCTTAAAACAAAGTAAGCCTATGTGGATTCGAACCCACGTCTTTTGTGCTATAACACAATTGCTCTACCATCTGAACTAATAGGCTTCGAAAATAAGAATAATTATACAACTGTTCTACAAAATAATACTTTCAAAATGATAAAAATTCTATTACATAACTTGTTTAAAGCAAATTTTCCATGAGTAAATAACAGAAGACATCAGTTGGAAATACAGCAAAAAAAACAGTAGCAAGTAAAGCAAAAAAACAGCAGCAATGAGAACAAAAAAATAGCAGCTTAAATTAGAGCAAAAGTCACCGCATTTTAACAAAACAGCAACTGCAAATACAGCAAAAAACAGCAGCATTTTACAGCAACAGAATCGTACAGCAAAGAGCAACAGAAACTTACAGCAAAAAGGAACAACTAACAGCAAACGAGTGATTTGAAGACAGAAAAGGCCTAACCTGAGAAGAACAGATACTCGTACTCCTACATTTGATTTCTCAGTCGCAAAACTGAAGAACTTCACGCATAATCTAGCACAAAAATTACGCCAATTTCAGAATTTCTGTAGAAGACCCTAAGAGCTCAAAGAAACGCGCCTCAAATAACGGCTGTAATAGAACGCGCCTTAAAGAATAGCTAACACGAAGAACCTTAGAATTTGCTAAAACAAAGTTGCATACATGTATATAGATGCTAGGTCCTAGCAACATATGGCTATTTTTGTACTAGTGAAAGCTTTTATGATAGGTTCTATCATACTTCAGCTGAATGAAGGAGTCATCACTTCTATGGACTCTGACCATCGTAACCACAGGACACGCTCATAGATCCTCAACCAAATCTCACAATGCAAATTCCCCCTATTTATCTTCTGAATCCAAAGTCAGGGTACAAAACTTGTAGAAAAGGACGCAAAATATTCACAAGATCCCTTATTTCAATGCTCTGAACTTACAAAGGAAAACACAAGGTAGAAATTGCTGTAGAAACGGAATATGCATATATAGTCCAAGAACATTGAAAACTGAAAAGAAGATAAACCTACATCTGTTTCAAAGTTAACAGCGGTTGTGTCTACGGAACGCAAAGAGAGAAAGAGCAAAGAGATCAAAGGAGATAGAGGTTAGACTGACTGCCCACTGCATTCTGAACAAAGAAAATAACAAACTAATGAGCTAGATAAACAGAACTTGATAAGAAAAAAAACATCGTGCATTCTAAACAAATAATTACATTTTGTTCATCTGGAGAATTTAAGAGTATGGTTCATTATATACAAATGCTTTTGGGGTGTAACATTTAGTGACATGCCCTACACAGCACCTAAACACCCTTCTTGTACAATGCTTGTAAGGATATCGAAACTACCCAACCTTTAAACTCTCAAAGTAACACCAACAAGGGAATACGAATCCTTAGGATATCACAAGATGCAACTACACATTGTTTTCTATATAATAAAATGAGATGCACATATGAACTGGATAATGACTTTAAAGTTCGATACTTATTTACTCCCGCGTGTACACAACACAGATTGTGAAAATTACTTTATTAGGCTCAATTCCTACAGCTGAGAACCCGCACAAGACATAAAGTTCAATACCATGCTGCATGCACTTTATAACAGGTTGTTTGAACCATTGTAATACACTATGAATAAGACGTCAACCCAAGTATAAAAGGATCACGAGATTCACAACAAACAATTCCAGAATCAACTCTTCAGGTGAGCATTCCAGAATTTTACAATTTCAAGTACTAGTGTAAGCATCAAAGAAAATTAAATCATTAAAATAAGAGGCACAAACAATTCTACAATTTCAACTCTTCAGGTGAGCATTCCAGAATTTTAATTTTACCGTTATCTTTGCTCATCAATCGACTCTTTGAATAAGCATCTCGCTGTCACAGCTGAAGTAAGGCACACATACAATTAACCGAGCAAGCGCAAGCTGCAGATATACACAGGGGCGAAGGCAGGATTTTTTGAGTAGGGGAGCCGTAACTTACATACATAAAAAAAGGAAAATAATTTAGTGTTTAAAAAATTTACTTAATATTATGTTGTTTTTTCATACAAGCAAAACCATAATCTCTTATTCCTTGTGTCAGTAGATTTTTTTTTAATATTTAGAATGTATAAGAAAAAATTAATAGTAATTAGATTAATATTACATATAAGAGTTTGAAATTGTATTTATCCACAAAACAAATCTTAACTTAGAATTGAGGCAAGCTATTGAAATAACAAACTAACAAGTCTCCAAGAAATACCTCAAAAAAAAAAAAACAAAGGGAACCAAATTCAAGGGAAAAAATTATAAAACAAGTAAAGAATAGGGGGAAACGGGAATTGATCCCTGGTCGCCAAGCCTTAATGAACCTCCTAAAGTTGCACTACCACTGCACCGTTTGAATCTACTGATAATTGCATACACGTTTATTTATTTATGCAATAATTTACCAGGGGCCGCGTAAAAAAATAAAAGAAGCTGGGCTGGGCCACAGGGGCCGGGCCTACGCCAGCCCCCCTTGGCTTCGCCCCTGCATATACACACAACAGAACCTCAATGAGATCTACGCATGAACAATTTCATCCGAAAGGAGCTAAATACACTTGAGAAACAACATAAAAGTTATAACCCAGCTCATTAAATTACATAATAAGGCCACAATAACAACATTTTAGTAGAATTTGGCATGTAATTCATATTTATTACCCTCCAAACAGGACATTCAAGATAACATAGTATCACCAACTATCAGATCTGCACTAAAATACTACTTTACATATGTAATGTCAAAATTCCCTAACAAAAAGACCCACAAATTTAACAAGAACCAGGAGCCAAACCCTACAAACAAAAAATTATAAATTCAATCCCTCTTCAACCCTGATGAGTTACTATAAGCTAGAGATGTAAGTAAATTAGCCCAAAATTAGCAATTCAGTAATGAAAAATAGGGGGGAAAAAATCTTAATTGTGCTCTGATTAAACAAAATACAGCAAAAACAAATAAACAAAAGAGAAGCATAATTTTAGATAACAAATCAAACAGATTAGCAAATTGAGCTACGGAGAGAGAAAATTTTACCTTGGCAAGAGTGAAAGAGAGACTGGGCAGAAACTGCAACAATGGTCTCAAACACAAGACTATGCAAAAGGACTGCGTTTTAGCACAAATTCCCCATCTCCATTAAAGCGCCTCAACAACTAGAGAGATAAACTGAAGAACAAAATTGAAAGGAGAGAGAAAGTGAAAAGCTAGAAATTAGGCGACGCAGATGGCTGTTTTTGTACTAGTGCTTGTAAGACTCTGATATGACTAACACCTAATGATGGTCTGTTAGTGAAATTACAGCAAAACAGTCACCGCAAGACAACAGCTTGAAATACAGAAGAAAAAAAAACAGCAGCAAATAGAGCAAAAGAACCAGCAGCAATTAGAGCAAAAAAAACAGCAGCTGAAATTACAGCAAACAGGGTCGCCAGATTTTACACAAAACAGCAACAGCAAATACAGTACATCAGCATTTTACAGCAACAGAATCGTACATCAAAGAGCAACAGAAACTTACAGCAAAAAGCAACAGCAACTAACAGCAAACGAGTGATTTAAAGACAGAAAAGGCCGAACCTGAGAAGAAACAGATACTCCTACATTTGATTTCTCAATCGCTAAAACTGAAGAATTCACGCAAAATCTAGCACAAAAATCACGCCAATTTCAGAATTCAATAGAAGACCCTAAGAGCTCAAAGAAACGCGCCTCAAATAACGGCTGTAATAGAACGCGCCTCAAAGAACAGCTAACACGAAGAACCTTAGAATTTGCTTGTATGAAAAAACAACATAATGCATGTACTTACACAGCAAAAGTAGAACAAACAGCGATACCAAATATACCACAAGCAGCATGCCCAAATAACACCAAAATCTGGCTTAGCCCATAACATTTCATCTTAAAGTAGAAAACATAGAAAAAGTTATTCGACTTCCTACCTGCAAACCTATGCTTCGACTAAAGACATGACTCATGAGCTGGAGGAGGAGTTGCGCCAGGCAGGCGGGCAGATGTATAAAATGTTCCAGTCGACTGCACTATAAGAAAGAATCAATAAGAAACATGAAATGCAGTAGCAAGTTTTAACTCAGAAATCAGTTTTGCCAATCATCTTTATATGCACAACCTAGCTATTAGATTCAAAACTAAAACACTTAGGCAAGCATCTAACATACACAGGTTGGGGGGGGGGGGTTTAATTGGGTAATCAGATGAATTAAAAAAGATGAACAGAAAACATAACACAGAACTAAACTAAACTGTAATCTGATTCTACTGTGTATAACAGAATTCTCTATAGCCCCATGAACACTTGTCTGTCAACACCACATTTCCCGAATTTTCTCTCCACCCACTTGAACCTGTAATCAAACATACATCACAAAACCATTATACCCATTACTCAAATTCGTAATTTTCTAATAGTGGCTGACACTTGAACGTGAAGAGATTAGTAGAAGCAAATCTGTATAGCCACTACTAGAGACATACAAGAACACTAATCGGCTAATTTGCATTTCATTAAAGGGTTAAACACAAATTCGTTCAATTTGAACCTAAATCCTTCAGATAACCCATAAATTAGCGAAAATTTGAGCAACAATCAAGCCCAATTAGAAGTTCTGGCAAACCCACAAAAATTTGAGCAATTACAAAACCTAACTCGAAGAGAAAGACATACCTTCGATGTGGGGTATAAGGGATCGATGGGAAACTAGATAAACTAGATCGATGGGAAAACTGAAAATTGTTTAATTTTCAATGTTAATAATAATAATAATAATATTATTATTATTTAAATAGTAAAAATAACAATAATAATAATAATATTTATTAATAATACTAACAATAATAATTATTATTATATTAATAGTAATAGTAATAATAATACTATCATTATTATTATTTTAAAAATTAATATATAATATTAGTCTTATTATTATTATTATTATTACATTTTTTTGAGTAGATTATTATTATTATTATTATTATCATCATTATTATCATTAAAATTGGGTCAAACTGGGCAAAACTGGACAAAACTGGATATTATAACTAGTAACTGGACAAAACTGGACAAAACTGAAAACCAGTTGAAAATAACATGCCCTAAGCGAGAGAAGAAGGGCAAAGTCAGGAAAGGGGGAAAGGGAAAATTCTAGGCGGTTGTAATTTTAATGAGTATAGGCGACGATGCACTTTGATGATTGACGCATATAACTAGCCATGTGCGTCGGTCATTCAGATCAACCGTCGTCCATTCCCATCTGCGTTTTTATTTTTTTTATTTTTGACTTATGTGCGTCGGTTGTACAGTAGAACCGTAGTCCATTCTAAACATATATTTACAAAAATGCCACCGCCTCATAATGAGCAACGGTTGTCAAGTTAAGCCGTTGCATATTAGGCGATGCATATGACCATTTTTGTACTAGTGAATATTTGATAAACAAATTGAGAATAGCTTTATTTGAATAGACGAAAACGTGTTGTGACTTGTGAGCAATGGCGGATCCACTCTTCACCAAGTGGATTTCGCCGAACCCGCTTGAACTTTTTTTTGTTAAAAAATCCTTTACAAATTAAAAAATTTCAATACAATAATTAAGAATTGTCTATGTATTACAAAAGGTGAACCCACTTGACTTGATTTCTGCATCCACCACTGCTTGTGAGAGGTGCTTCTTACGCACGCTGAACACCCCTTGCCAAAAGAGAAAAAGAAAAAAAAATACACCATTCTACACTCTTATTTTTCATGAAAGCTAGCTAACATATGCTCATGTATGTTCTGCAGTAACTACAACTATGGACCGGTAGGACAATAAGAATTAGGGTTAGTTGAACCTCCTAAGCAACCTGAACTAGTTAAAACCGACCTAGTAATCTCCTTCAAGACTGCAATATGATTCTGGATGACCGCAGAATCGCCTAAACCATCTTGTCACGACATTATAACCGATCAATGGACACCATCTCCTGCAGACATTGCTGTGTTGGGATTTTTGACCCACACAACAAATCCCTCCGATTAGGACCCAAACACTCTAATACCAATTGCGGAATTAATGATAAAATACTGAAAACAACACAAAATAATCAACATCAAATATAACGTGGAAACCCCTCAATTGGGGAAAAAACCACGGGCCAAACCGACAATTAATCCACTAACAGTCTCAATAGTGATTACAATGTCAAGCCAGATAACACATCTACAACCAAGTATACTACCCAACTCCTATGAACGCGGCCAAGTACAATATTGATACCACCCCGATCAATACTACTACCAAAATCACTAGGTGATACAAATACCTGTTGTAAGAACCCGTTGGTTTTATACCTGAACCAACAAACGCCTCATGTACGACCTCTCCATCGTAGTCATCCACCTAATTAGGTCTCCCCCTAATTAGGGCTTTCTTCATCATCTCGGCTCATAGGGCGGCTCAGCATCCAGAGCACTGTTCCTCTCACAAGCTCTCTTTGTAGCTGATTGACGACTTGCTCTCATAGCCTCACCGTCCTCTCTATCGCCTCTCACTTTGTAGCTACCGTGCCATCACATTGGAACCTCACAGCACAACCTAACTAGTTGCCTTCTTTTCCTTTTATATGCACTTTGCTACATCACATATTAGGTAACTAATAACCTTGCTGCTCACTCAAATAACCCAAGCCCATTAACCTTTTGTCCAAAACAATTGGTTACTAGCTTTACTAATTGAGAACTGAACCCTTTACGGTTTCCTTTTTCTAATTCTTTTTTCTTTTTTCTTTTTCTTTTAGTGTTTTTACAAGTTGGGATTCCAACCCAACATATTGTTGGTCAAGTACCGGGATATGGTGAGATCACTAACATCATTAACGGTGGTGTTGAATGTAGGCATGGACCAGTTGGTGAAGTTGAGGATCGTATTGGCTTTTACAAGAGATATTGTGGCATCTTTTGGAACCAATGCTCGGTTTTGGTCCATCATTTAGGACCATGTATATTGTCGGAAGCTATACTAGAGTAAGTGCTTGTTTGGTTGACATACAATTAGCATAGAAAATGCAACTTCCCAAGAAGTGTAATTTCACTTGTTGTTTGGTTGACAACAAAATGCAGGAATTAACTTCCTACAGGAAGTGACTTCCCTCATAATGGAGGAAGTTACTTACCTTGTCCCCCCTAGGTAAGTCCTACTTCCCACATCACTTCCCATGAAATTAAAGTTTCGTTGTTCAACCAAACAACTTTGGACACTTCCCATGAATTTTTAATTCCCATAAATTAGTACTTCACATGGGAAGTTACTTCCCACATTCAACCAAACAAACACTAAGTTGTTGAATCAACCCATTGGGCTCACAAGAACAACGAGATTTACTAATGGTGTTAGTATCCTATTTCTTCTTTTTGGTTTTTCACCAAAAATTTGTATGAGACTGTCTCACAATGACATGGAGTTATTTTTATGAAGACTAAAGAGCTTGTGAAAGTCACCATTATTCTTGATAAAAATAACTATGTCCCACCGTGGGACAGTCTCATACAACTAATACAAGACTTATTAGTGTGTTTTTCTTTGCTTATATAATTATTAACGGTAAATTATACATGTAAATAGTAGTTGTTATTGTCGCCTGCTAAAATAGAAACACTCTCTATTTCACGATCGCAAAGTTGGGTAAAAACAAATGCCTTTTACCTCATCGGAATAAGAGTCTTTTTGAAAACACTTAGTCTCAAAGAAAATATAAATCTTAGGTGGGCTAAATACAACACCCTATTTTAATAAATACAAAACCCATTCGTGGCATCAATATATGCATTTGCTTAATTAAAATTTAAGTAAGCAAATTCATATTCCACACGAATAGGCAAAAACGAGATTTAAAACATAAATATCCTTAATTAAAAATTAGAAAATAAATATGCAAATACTTACTAATTATAAATTGCAAAATGGGTAAAAAAGAGAATCCTATAAAAAAAATATGAAAATACATATAATTTCCTCGAGAGGTTTATTCCACTTGGAGTGAGAAAAAGAAACTAAAAATCAAGGCCAATCGATATGGAAAACATCAATCACAACCTCATTGGTCATTCTTAAATGGAATAAATTATTACATGGTTTGGGTGCAGTGCTTTCACCTCTTTTACACAAAACAAGTAGAGCCACTTAAATTCACCCTAAAAACAGGTGGTAAATGTTAGATGTAAAGTATGGTCCAGAACTATCTAATAATATTTCACTAAATCAACCATTCCAACGCAAAAATATCATGTAGTAAAGGTTAGAGTTTTAGATAAGACTTAAGAGGGAGGAAGAGTAAAGAAAGGAGACTAGAGTTTTTTTTTTTTTTAGGAAATTGACTCTGAATAATCCGAAGTTTGACCCGTCAGCCACTAATAATCCAAAGTATAGTTTCAGTCCCAAATACTCCGAAGTGAACCTCCACCCACCCAAAATACTTTTTTTTTTTGGTTTGAGACCGTTCGGTTGAATCCGGACCGAGCCGGATGGTTCCACCCAAAATACTTTAAATAAAGACTCCGTTTACACTTCGTTTATAGTCTTCACTCCAATTGTCTTGTTTTCTCTTCTTTTTCACCCTTTTGATTTTGTTGTTCAATTTCTCTCTCCAGCAATATCAAATCCCTGACAATGATGAGCTAGGATACCTTCTTCACTACAATCAAGTTGCTGCTCCTCTTTCTAGTTGCAGTGGAGGGTATTGCAATTACAAGTATTAGCTAAGATTTGATCCTTTCATAAACAAGTTTTGGATTCATTACCTCCCAAACCTAGCTAAACCCCAACCCAAAAGCTTAGACCCCTCTCCTTCCATTAACAAGCTGGAGCAGAGATTGATCATTGGAGAGCAATTGTAGCTTCCATTATTGAAGTAGACCATAATTTTGATCAAGAATTGAGAAGGCAAAGATTGAAGACAACTACTCCAAGAAAAGAAGTTGAGCTAAAATCCTAACAATGGCAAAACCTTTCATTTCCTATTTTACCATTTTCTCTCTCATACTCTCTCTAATCATGCCTTCAATCTTTGAAACCCAACAGATAATCGGCGAATCCTCTTATTTTAGACGATGCTTCTCTTAAATATTCTCACTCCATTTTCTTCAACAATCTATATTCTCGCGGTTTATTCTCTCAATTTCAAGCTTTTCCATTACTGTAAACTCGCTCTTCAGAGATACCGCCATTACTTGTACGACGACCTCATTTTGTTCTCACCTAACGCTGAGAGTGAGTTATTCGCTTATTCACTTCAATTTCGTTTTTTGTGTGTGTGAAAATAATACGATTTATTTGAGTTAAAATGTGTTTTCTATGTTTGAAGGTATTGAATAGGGATCGTTGAACTTGAAAAATGCTGGAGGTTCTTTACTTCTTTAGCTAAAAAGATGGCGAATTAACTACAAAACTCATCTGCGTTTGTAGGCGAATTAGCCTCTACCACCGCATCTCCATGCTCGTTGTTGTCAATCACCTTCCTCCCTTTCCTTCTCATGATCTCACCTCCAGAATTTTTGTGTGGGTCTTCTTATTCTCTCTCCCCTATTTTTTTTGCTTGTTCTTCCATGAAAAATTCACGACCATGGAGGTTTCAACTTTAAGGTCTATGTTTGATGACCGTGTAATTAAAGCTAACTATGGTCGTTACGTTCTTTAAGGGAGTGAAGACGGAGTCTTCATTTAAAGCATTTTGGGCGGGTGGATGCTCACTTTGAAGTATTTGGGGCTGAAATCATACTTGCAATTATTAATGGTGGCCAATTGTCCTTTATTTTATTTTATTTTATTTTGAAAGAGCAAGAAAGTCGGCCATATTTGGCTTTGAGTACAAAGACTCATACATAACAAGTTAAGAACAATTAAACAAAAAGAACATAAAAACCATTCCATAAAAGAAGAAGATGATTTCATTCCTCAAATGCAAATTCTTCAATCTAGCTAAGGAACCGAGTCACGGGGAAAAAAAATTGGCACAAACTTAGGTGCCTCCACCTCCAGGACAACCACCCACGTTATTATAGTTAGCAAGCAACCTATCAATTGTGGTCAACAATTTCGAAGGAAGAACAATTAACAAAGAAAGAAATCAACTGATAAAATCTGATCCAACCAATTAACCACCATCAACAACAACTTTTTATTCTTCCCCTTCAATTTCTAAAAGAACAATTTTGATAAAAAGAGTTGCAGATGAGCAAAAAGGCATCTATAGGGTATTTAGACAGTTAGAAAAAGTTATAACCCTAACTCTATAAAAAAAAAAACCCGAAATACCAGCTCATAGCATGGCAAGAAGCTTGAGCAACATTGATAATAGGCGAAAGCTAACCAAATTAATGTAAATCTACCACACAAGCCTATCTAAATAGCTAAATAAACCATTCATTTTAGGTTCATGCATGCCATACATGGAAAAATGTCTTTGCAATCGTAAGAGATAGCTTATCAAAACCAGTAATAAAAAATGCCTTCTTTAGGCAAAAAAATAAAAATAAATAAAAAATCTATTCTAATGATTTGCTCAGCCTGGAAATTATATATACTACTGTGCAATAGATGAAAGCGTATAATTTTTATTTTTTTTTAATTTTTAAAACGAGAAATCTGCAGTCATATGCATTGGATAAATCCCGAGTGGATACAATAGTCTACAAACCGCACACACCAGGCAAGTCAACAAGATAAATATTGCAAACAGGCTCAGCAAAGATTCAGGCTTAGTGGGGAATGAACCTATGTCGTTTGTCATAACACCAATCACACAACCAACTCCACTACCCTTTTAGGGCTATAGTTTATTATTGTTATCAAAAGAGGTGTGTTTTTTTTATTTTATTTTATTTTATTTTACTTTTAAACTATATTAATTTTTTTTGTACCCAATCAAACCCTCTATTGTAAATAGAAAAGAAAAACGATCCACAAAAAAGGAAAAAAGAACAGAAAACGTAAGCAAATCCTACCCGACCCACATTATATACGGACATATCCCTGTGGGCCCTGTCACTGTTCATTCATCCTTCAAACTGCTAAACTTCAACATAAACCCCTTCGTCTCACTCACATTCAATTTTGCTCTTTGCCTACTCTCAACTCTCTCTCTCTCTCTCTCTCTCTCTCTCTCTCTCTCTCTCTCTCTCTCTCTCAAACACAGCAGCCATGGCAGAAGAACTCCCATCACCATCTGATACTTCTCCCCTTTCCCTCAAACGAAGAATCACCATCACAAACAACGATGACCAGAACAACACTAATCACCAACCATCTCTCAGTCTCTCTCCTATCTCTTCTCCTCATAAACTTCAATCCCAAGAACCTCTCATTGATGAAACCCAAGAACCTGTCTTTCCAATAGAGCAACTACCCATTTGCTCCCCTAAAAAACCCAAGTTGGAGAAACAAAATTCTTCTGAAACCCACAAATGTTCTGCTGTTGATGAGGCTGGAATTGAAGTTCTTGGAGATTCTGAATTGGGTCAAGTTTCTGATGAGGTTTTGAGTCTTGATGATAGTAAAAGTGGGGTTCTTGGAAGTGAAATGGAGAGAAATGAGGCAAGTGTTGAAGTTCTTGGAGATACTTCTGAATTGGGTCGAGATTCTGATGAAAATTTGAGTCTTGATGATACTAAAAATGGGTTTATTGGTAGTGAATTGGAGAGAAATGAGGCAAGTGTTGAATGTGTTGATGGGTCAAAAATTGAGAGATTGGATTTGGGTGTCTCTTGTAAGAATGAAAAGAATGAGACTCAGTTTGTTGGGTTTGAGTTAGAGAAAAAGAATGAGAAGAATTCTGAGAAAAGTGACCCAATAGTTGAGGTATGTTTAAAGAAACAATCTGGTGATGCTGATTATATAAATAAGGGAAATGGTACTTCTGTTAGGTTGATGAATCTTGTTGCTAACCATGAACTTGTGGGATATGAAAAGAATGAGCATTTTGGTGGTTTCTTGAACAAATTGGTGAAAAGTGATGGTGAGAATTTTAAAGGGAAAGCTATGACTTGTTCACTGAAGATTGAGGTGATTGATGAAACAGCTTTAGTTGATGTTTGGAAGAATGATGGGAAAAATGTTGGGAAGAATGATGGGAAGAACAATAAAAGAAAGGGTAAAAAGGGTAATTCTAGTTTTATTGGTGGTGCTCGTGGAGGTTCAAATGGTGGGATAAGAAAGTTTGTGTTCTCAAGGAAAGAGCTGGAGGTTTTGAGGTATGTGAATGTTAAAGGGCAGAAGAAGTTCTGGCAAGAGATATACTGTGGTTTGGGAGAAACTGTGAAGAGAGAGTATGATGAACTGGGGAGTTTTAAGCATAATAACAAGCATGGGGATCGCCGTCAAGCTCCTCAGATGAGGGACTACACTGCTCATGAAATTCTGGGTATGTTCTGTGTTGCCTGTTTAATATATTCAGTTTGTGATTTTCTTAAATCAATCTTTTGAAAGCTGTTTTGTTGCATTTTTCCGTGGATGTTTCAAAAGTAGATTTTGTGCTATTTGTTTGGATAATTCTGTTGCTTTACAATTCCATTAATTGGCAATGCATCAAGTGATCCAAATTTGCTTTCTTTAATCTAGTTCATGCTGTTTGACACTACTTTTTTATTTGAGTTTCTTGCAAGATTTATGCTAGTCTTTGCATTTTATGTTCGAAAGCACTGTTGGGTGTATGTTAAAGTTTTAGTTGTTGAAGAAAGATTCACAAGCAATGGTTGGTTATGCAACTATGTATCATTGTCCTGTTAGATGCTTAACTGCTATGTGGTATTGAAACAAAAGAGAACCTTTGTGACTACAGGTGAAGGGTGGAGATTATGTGTGGATTAAGTGGCCACTGTTTCCTACCCTCAAAAATGAAATATGTACTCCCTGAATATTTGCTTCTTGGATGAATGATGTTGTTAGAGCAAGAAAAATAGCTATTTGGATTACTCAGAAGTTTAAACAGCTAGCTTAATTTGATGTTGGAATTGGATGGCAGATATAGCCTGCTATAGATACTTTAGGTTATTGAAACTTTCAGAAATAGCTTCATATTGGACAAGTTCTTATACCAGCACAATATCCTATTCCTTCTGGATAGTTTTGTAGTCTTTATTTCCATTGTCCATAACATTTAGTTATATAAGTACTCCGAAGATACTTGGTACGTTTCAGTATCATTTGAATGATGTTATGACCTTCCACTACATTTCTGCCTTCTTTGATTATTGAGTTGATGAAAATCAAGAGATTCATAATTCTCTGTAGAAAAATGTTTGCTTGCGGTATCCTAACTCCTAATTTGACTGCAGACCGCAGTCCTACTGATCTAGGCAGTAGAATGGATTTCATACTATTCAAAACCTAATTGTTCTGATTGTTTGAGTAATTTCTGTAAACTTTCTTCACTAGCCACAAGTATTGTGCTGTTATCAATGATTCCTTTTATAGATAGAAGAAATTGTACTAAGAAGTCTTCCACAGAGGACAGGTTGTCCTCCTTAAGAGATTACAACATGTTATGCCAGTTACTTTGAAGCTCAGCTGTCAAATAACTCCTAAAGCTCTTTCTGAGTAAGTCACTCTATCCCACAGGATCTCAAGGGGTAGGGAACCTCCAGAGAATGTTCTGGCATTCCTCTCTAGCCAGCAAGATCAGAGAATTGCAAAACAGCATTACGTCACAGTAGCTAAATATCAGTAGTATCTAGCTTCTCTATGAATGGAGGCTAGTATCTAGCTTTGGCTCGCCCTTTCTACTCTCTGTTATTGTGTCTGAAATATTTATTTTCAAACATGATTATTTTTCTGAACTTCCTGAAAATTGTATTTAAATGGTTTCCAGCTTGATTCAGAGCTCTTTAAATTAACAAAGACAATGTGTCAGAAGTTTCTACTTAATTAAGAGGAAAAGGGCTCCATTTTACTATATGAATTTCAAATTATGAGGGTCAGGCTTTTAATCTTGTGACATTTGTTCTTCCCTATGTACTCCATTGGTCACAATCTCACGGACACTTGGTTCCGATTTCAACATTCTGTCCTTCCTGAGTACTTACTAATAGTATTTCCTCACCTTTTCATCTCCTCGTCCTTGTGCCTCCCACTTTCTAGTTGAATATGGTTTTCATAAAATTGAGTGCTTGTAAGCTTGTTTTCTTTCATCTCCCACTGTCCCACATCCCAACTTTGCCTTTCTCACTTGTTTTCTTTTACTATGGTTCTGTGATGGTCTTCAATTTTTCTCGCAACATCTTGTAAACTTGTTCCCATTATACTTCAAATCTCTTTTACACTTGATCTTATTCAATAATTTATGCATTTTGAATCCAATTTTTGGTAAAGTCATTTTTATGCCTTTGTTTGAGTTCTAGTCTTTAATGTTTCGGTCTTGCCGTGTCAATTTGATGGATCGATTTCTTCTGTCACAGGTATGGCTGCTGGAAGGGGAAGATGGAATTACCAGAACGTTTTTGTCTATTGAAGAAACAGGATAGCTAATTGCTAAAGCCTAAGCTTTACATTGATGTTGATTACTGATCGCTAGTCTATAGTTGTAAAGATGTAGTTCATATTGTGTATACCTCTGGTGTTGAAGCAAGAGGATAGCTAATTGCTGAGCCCAAGCATTTGACACTGATTCCTGATCACTAGCCTATAGTTTAGAATATGTAGCTCAATTTGTGTATACCTCTGGTATATAGTGTTGTACATGGGCATTCTTGCTTGTTGTGGGTTGTACTTGTGTGTTGGTAATATTGAATAAAAGTTGTACATGAAATTTGATTTGAGTTTGCTCTTGAAGTCCACTATTTGAGTACTTTTTTGCTGAATGATTGGATATTACCTGCTGCATTCCTAAAAAACTTCTCTGTTGCGACATGTAATTTGCCAATTCCTTGAGCTGTTGGCTAAAATTTATGGGTACCTTTCAGGAGAATCATCTTCCGAAAATGTGAGTTGTGATGCAGAAATTGTTGGTTCCACGGATACTAGCTGTCTCGGTGAGAACAGTGAAAAGGATGGTGACGATTTGGTGGGAGAGCTGAGTGAACACGAAGAGAGTGATGATGAATATGAGAACATGCAGAGACCTGCTTTCTGGGTTCAAGGTGAACCAGATTTTGAATCCGGGCCTCCAGAGGATGGTTTAGAATACCTAAGGCGTGTCAGGTATTTTTTCTTGCTTGTTGAAGTTTTCTCATTTCTCCCCTCAAGATTCTTTTTTTAATGATATTATTCTGTTAGTAATTTATTTTAATGGACACCTCCTTTATGCTAAAACATTGAACTTTTTTGAACAGTGGAACTTGTAACTTGTAAGTAGTTTCCCATTTTTCTGAACAGTGGGTATTAATCTCAATAATTATTGACTGCAATTGAAATTTCATGGCTGACATCTAGGTTGATATGTTACGAGCAGTTTATGATTTTGATGTCTCTCATTTTTAGATCTCCTCTTTGTAACCATTGCATGTAAAAATGTTCCTATCATGATCAGGTCTGGCTTCCAGCTGTCCTTGCTGGCTTTATCCAAAATTCACCTGAATTCTGAATTCCCCGAATGATTTCACCTGAAATCGAACGGGTAGCATTAGCCCACAATCATTCTCTTCCCACTGAAAGAAATTTCAGTCTTTAGCCTCTACTTTCAGATATGAGTGTAGCAGCTTGGGGCTATGTCAATGAATGTTAATTTATATAATCACCCTGCGCAGACCATTTCACTTTTTCAAAAGCTGCTACACTTGAAGACAGTGTCAAATATCATATACAGGATCATTTCAACTCATATTTTAACTTTCAGAAGCGGTTAGGAATTGGAACTCACAAAAACTCAAAGTAGTAGAATCACATCTCTGAAAGATCTTACAAAGGGAAAAATAACTTGAAGTATAATGTGAACTGTCAAGTTGGCCGCAATTGTGAGCATGACTGCGTTATCGTTTTATGGACTGGGCATAACTGTAATCAAAAGGCTGTGTCCTCAAGTGCGTAACATAACGTGTAGAAGCGGGGGATACATTTGATTCCATTTGATTCATGAGGTTGAAGCACGGTTATTATATCTGAGGTGCTTACAGAATCCATTCTGCTGTACCATTTTCTGACACCTGTAGAAACTTGAACTCACATAGTCCAATGTCAGGGATTTGGGTTGAAGTTTTTTCATGCCTAAGCTTACTTGTTGGGTTAAGAGAAAAGATGGGGGCCTGGGTACAAGCATTGTGCATCAATGTTGCTAATAACACTTGATTTTCAAAACCTTAACGTTATTG
Organism: Tetragonia tetragonoides; assembly: GCA_038025085.1. Taxonomy (NCBI): domain Eukaryota; kingdom Viridiplantae; phylum Streptophyta; class Magnoliopsida; order Caryophyllales; family Aizoaceae; genus Tetragonia; species Tetragonia tetragonoides. Next base: position 22,359,984 of record CM076151.1, on the reverse strand, counting down.
ACTTATTGATTGATGCTGTTATCACCATGCTATAAATTAACACTCATAGAAACCAAAAGAGCCACTAGTCATGTTATAAACCATGTTATAAACCTGTTATAAAGAAAAGGTTTGAAAGATAAGTTTAAATAATTCAAAAGCCTTGAGGAAATAGGAAATGAACTTGATAATGCAGAATGACACTAGACTTCAGGGTTCAAACCAGGAGGAGATCATTAAAGATGTATTGTCTTGAAATCAAAAAAACATACAATGCTGGCTTTTCTGTTTGTGAACTTTGTGTCTTGTCTTTCTTTCTTTTGTATTGGTGCACTTTATCTTTATGGATTGTCTTGCTTTCACAACAAGTGATAGAATCATTAATTTTCCCAAGTGCTGTGCTCCAATGATTAGAACTCTAATCACTTGGGAAAAGCACTGAAGGGTTTTCATTCCCCTTCCCCTTCGGACCCCAACCCTTTGCTAGCTCTGAGTCATACTTGATTCAAATCATTAAGGAATAAGAACTTAGGGTATTTAGTCCATGGTGTTTTTGAGCTGTATGAGTGGAATCAGAACTTATTTGGTTTTTAGGTTCTTTTATCTGTGTATGTTTGCTGTTATTTTGAGCATTTGGTTGGAAGCATGATTCTTGAATCTTCAAGAATCAAGCACTCCTTACCGTTATGTAGATATGTCTAACGCGAGTGGAAGGTTTTCCAGATTAACTTTTACTGTGTTATTTCATGTCTTGAGAGAAGAGCTTCCCCACATTGATTTTCCAGTCAATTTTTTTTTTCTTTTAATTGTCTTATAGAATTGTATGTCATTTTCGCAAGCTGCAACATCAAATCAGAGCAGCTTAGTGATGCTAAGTTTCAGCTATCTGGTTTACTGACCTCGTCGAACATCTGCCAATATTTCGACCTATCAATATCATTATATCCAAATGTTGGGAGAAATATACTGATGTGTGATCAGCAACCTTTCAAGAGGCATGGGGTTTATTACCTATCAAATTCTCCATTCCATCCTTTCTTTACAGCAACTTTGTCATTCTAAACTAGTACAACAATCATTATATTTGCACACCTGGCTTAGTAAACAATCAACCAACATAATCTAGTAATTTGGTTTTTATGACTTTTGTTGATCTGAAAAAATCATTTTTAGCCATAATAGCAATACATATCTGAAAGTAGCAAAATGGTTATTCTCAGTGAAGGACTAACTCTTTTCATTGAAGATGCCTGTAGCATTGACTTGCGTAAATTGGCGAGTCTGCTCGTCTTTGAACTATTAGTTACACTTTAGTTTCAAATGCCTCAGAGTTTCAGCTCCCTTTCAGCTAAAGCATTTTTCACTAACTGTTAACTGTAATAAACCAACTGATTGCCTGCTTTATTTGATAGGTATTTTGAGAGACACTGTGAAACCACTGCCCTCGTACAAAGCATATTCTTAGCACCAAAAGCGAACAATCCAAGACTAACCATATAGAAAAGAAACGGAACTAAACCCAACAGCTAAAGGCAGTAACATTGTCACAGCAGCATACCAAGCGTTGGGTACGTAGGCAAAAACATAAGGTTATGCTTTACCTGTTCTTATCAGGGGGCAAGATGTCTGTCTTTAACGTGTTTAGTCTTTTACTGGCAATGGCAATACCATCTTTCTTTTCAACTGCAGATTATATATTTGGCTTGGAAGAAAATCTGTGCTTTAATATGAGCAGTGAGCACTTTGGCTTAGAACCCTAATTTCTTTCTATGTTCTGTCATAATTTTGGATTGGCAAAGATTTGGAGCTTTGGTTTCTTTTATGACTGAGGACACCTTGCCCTAAGAGATTTTTTGCCCCTTGATTTAATCAAGTTGGGGAAGTTGTAACTAATACCAAGTATGTGCATCTTTCCCTAATCATCTTTCTCAAATTCCAGACTGTCATCCCTGTGGAATCAAGATAACAGTTCTGCGTCTGTTATGAGCACAGGCTTGGTGGCTTATTTTCTGTTCCTAGCATCATTTTGTTAGTCTTTCTTCCCTACTTCATGTTTCACTTGCTAACTTCTCATAGCTTGCTGACTCTTTATCCATAATTGCGATCCACAGTGCATCGTCTGTGTATTCTTGCTCTTTTTTATTGGAAGTATAATTGTCAGTGTTTTGTGCTCTCTGGCATCTTTTCTAGCACACCAATTTCAACCATGGAAAGTTGCTTGATGAATCATTGTAATTATAAAACGAATAGAGGGGGCTTATTTACTGAAGACATTTCCTTTTTGTGTAGGTGGGAAGCTTCGCACATTCCGAAAGTGAAGGTGGTCAAGATTGATAAGAGTAAAATCAACAAGGAGCAGAGTGTTTACATGCCCACAATTCCCGATATTGAGAAGTGCCCTCCACACCTTCTCCCACTGAAGCAATGGGAGGATGAGTTTGTTATAGATTTTGAAGAGTTGAGAATGGTAATTGATTTGCCCTCCCCTGAAACTTTGTTACAATTATCAGGACTGGGGCTGAAGCACTAAACCTTTTTTTTTTTTTTTTTCCTGTGACTGCAGGTTCTATCTCTTCTTGAAGATACCAGTGATACAATGACTGCCGACCCACAAACGATTATTTTCGGTCACCAAGAACGCAAAAGCCGTACCTCTGAGAGCTCGAAATCACTCGACTTGCCATCAGGTGGTCCAACCTTATCCGCAGTCCTGGCTATGGATCCAGTGACTCGGGTCACAATGCTGAAAAGACGCATAACCTTATTTGACAGTGCAAGCGATATTTCGAAGGATGACTATGCTTGGCTCTTTGCTCTTTGTGCAGCAATTGACACTCCCTTGGAAGCCGATACTTCTGCATCTCTACGTTGTCTACTTCGAAGGTCTGCTAAGTTACGTGCTGGAAAATCTGAACTCGATGATGAGCTTGTAATGCTGAATGTGTTGGCAACAATCTCAGGGAAATATTTTGGGCAGTCGGGAAAATGAATGCGCCCTAAAACTAAGTTTGGTCAACAGATGGTCCCTTTAGTTACTATTCTTCCTTTGGTTAATTTTTACTGCATGCCGGCTTAATCTCAGTTCCCATGTAACTTAATTTTGTGACAAATTGACAATCATATTTATCGTATACCTTTCCTTGATGCACTGATGCTTTAAGACCACAACCATATATCACGATTTACGTTGCCAAATGACATGCAAAAACCATCGAGTGACACTAAAAATACCAACTATCGTGGATAGTTCGGCAAATATTTCAAAAATTGCATACATCTTGCTATGAAGATTGTGAGCAGTTCAAATTCTCTCTTTCTGAAATTACGTTTCTCGGATTTTCTCCTTCGGTTCAATCCAAGGTTCACATTTTCTACTTTACTCAAATAACATCTCTCTTATATAATCTCACAATGAGACGGGATGATTTTTTAATTAATAAAGAAAAAAAATAAAAGAAAAGAAAACACAAGCAACTTCATGATAAACAAAGACCCTTATTTCATTGAAAAGTGATCATAGTTTCACCAAAAAAAACCGTCTTTTATAGAAGTCTTTTTTTAATAGCGATCACAGTCTCACCATAATAATCTGGTGGTATATTTAAGCGAAATGTTTAGCAATAGCAATACTTGTACCGCACCCAGCCCATTTTTCAAAGGGGAAAACAAGTTGCAAGCTGAACTGAAGAAGCCTGCCAGTTGCCATTGCCCTCTAAAGTCTAAACTGACTCCTTCACTCTCCCGTCATTGCCACTGCCGCCAGGCCCGCCACCACCTCTACTCCTCCTCAATCACGCTTCACGAGGTTCCCACCACCAGGTAACTCTCTCTCTCTCTCTCTCTCTCTCTCTCTCTCTCTGGCATAGTTCTATATTATTAGCAAATTGATTCTCTGAGATACCCATTTCTGGGCAAACGACATTACAACATTTTTGTATTTCATAATCTGAAATACCCTCATTCTTAAATCTAAGAAGCTTGTGATTTTTTTTTTCTGTACTAGTATGCTTTAAATTTTACTAGTTGTGAAGGCTGCAAAACCCTTTTGTAAAAACTAGTTTGTTGTTAAATATATGAGCTTTTGTGGTTGCTATGTTGTTGAAGAGGCGCGTTTATCAGAATATTATGAGTTATTTGGTTGAAATTGGAGAGAGAATTGGAGAAGCCATAACGAGTTGTTTCTGAAATCATTTGATTGTCAATGTGAAAACTATTTTACTTGGTCTAAGTAGATACATGTGCAAGTGTTGGTGTTGGCCATTGTTTTCTTGAAAGTTTTGTGTGCTATTGCCCGAATATGAAGTATCGAGTGCTTGTAATTGTACCCATTTTGGAGTGTCAAGTATTTGGCACATAAAAATAGATGAAGAGTCCGAGTAACATAGTGGAACACTCTTTTAAGGGGCACTCTTGTACCAGCTTGCTTTAGGTTATAAAACATGCCGTGATGGTTGCCAACTTTGTTGACAATCTAGAGATGTTCAGTCTTAAGATATAGCTGTATCAGTTGACAAACTTACAAAGCTGATCAAATAGTTATTAACTTTATCTATGATGATGTCAGCAAGAAGTTTGAAAGATACTCTTAAATCCAATGGCAAACAGATCATGTTAAACGGACCATGATGATCGAGTAGTTCATTCGTAGGGGTTGGTATTCTCTGGAGTAGTATTTGATGCTTTTTGTCAGTTATAACTATGACATATCAGCTTCCCTCATTCTCCAAGATTTGAAGAGTGGAGGTTCTTGAGGATATTGAGTTCGAAGGTCACACTTTCTATTGGGCCTAGGTGAATATTTTGAGCAAATCACTGCTTAGTTATGTTCCCATTGTTTAGCTGGGAATTGTTAGTGTGGGTAATGGCTTATATAGAGTCTCTTGAGTTTATACTATGGAACTTTCTTCAGTAGCGTGATAACCAATGATGATTGGTTACTAACTCGCGTGAAGAAAACGATATTTGACTTGCAGTTGATCCTTTCTTTATGTTTATAGCGTAGGAAGTGCAATACTTACCATTAGTCGAAACAGAATGAAGAGGAGAATGAAGAGGCTGGCTGACCAGTGAGCAGACATAGAAATTGAGCATGAAACATGTTTTCATTGGGCATAAAATTGTACTTGAGCTGCTTCTACGTGTTTTCTTTTCTTTGCAAATTGAGCATGAAACATGTTTTCATTGGGCATATCATGTCCACCATTTCCAGTGGAGCCAAAAGCTTTAGTACCTTCTGGCTTCAGAATATAATGGACTAAAGCAAAATGGCTCATAAAACTGTCAGCACTTCTTATGTATTGTGAAGTTGCTGATAGTCTCGCACTTTGGATCTCGGGTCAAACGGAAACAAGCTCTCTGTGAGGCTCTTCTCTCATAGGGGTAAGGCTGCGTACAACCGACCCCCCCTTACCCCCCCTACCCTGCCTAGGCGGGAGCCTCTTTGAAGGCACTGGGCTAATGTTAATGTTAATGTATTTCGTGCGAATCTTGTGCCTCTACTCTTAGCTACTTTTACCATTCCGCCTGACATGCCTCCCTCTTCATTCTTCATTCTAGCATCTTCCATAATGGATCATCCCATATCAAATGTTTCCATATCTTGTTTCAATGTACACCTTTTGAGATCGCTCTGCACTCCTCTCTTTTTGTGTGTATGTGCTTGTTTCAGTATGACCTTAGTTATGTGTTGTTGAGGTTGTTTTTCGTTGCTTCTACATCTAACATGGTGTCCTTTTGTGGTTGTATTTGTTAATTTATGTTCCCATAAATGATTGCTCAAGGTTTGCAAGGCTGGTCCCTGTTAATTTAAAACATGTCCAGTACGAATGTCAATTTATTTCTCTTCAATCTTTAACTTCTTCTTCTTCTTCTGTTGTTGTTGCGGTGTTATGGTGTATTTGGCTGGAGTTGAATGCTCGGGTTTTTTCTGGCATTTCTATGTTGGTTGACATGTTGTGAGACCGATTTACTTATTTTGCCTCACTGTGGGCTAAGGCTGCTAGTAGTTTTCGGAGTTACTCTTTTACGGAGACTACAGATTATGTGTGCTTGGGCCTACTTGAGATTAGTGTTTATACAGAGGACTCCTTGCCCTCTTAGGGTGTACATCGGGATTCTTATTTTTCGTTAATGTAAGCTTTCTTCTTATAAAAGAAAAACAAGGATATGTAATCCCATTGTGAAAACTCTTTTACTGGAACTCGGCTATAAGTTTCCAAGTCAGATTACATGTTAACTATTGTCTCATCCATTTTCTAAAGCATTTGTGTGTTATTGTCTTAAAATGAAGTGTCTATTACCCACTTCGGCGAGTCAAGTACTTGAGATGAGATGAAGAGTATGGTAACATAGTGCAATATTCTCTAACTCATTTACCAGCTTGCTTTGGGTTCTTAGAGCATATTTATTTGGACATGATGATTGATGACGACATGTTGATAATTAGAAATGGTCAATCTGAATATATTGCAGTAGTTGACATACTGACAATTACATAGAGGAAACCCTAGCCGCTACTTACCTGACCATTCTCAGTCCCGGCTTGTCTAGGTTTTGCGCAATTTTTCAGAAAAAATTGTTAAAGTTTTATGGATTTAACAATGGTTTTAGCTAAAGTTTGCTCCAATTAGCCCCTACTCCTTGAATAAAAATAAGGGTGTAATACTCGAGTATTTATCATATTTTCATAAATTGATTTTAGTCAACATTACTCAGTGCCTCCAAAGAGACTCCCCCTAGGCAGGGTAGGGGGGGTCGGTTGTAGGCAGGGTAAGTTGTTTTCGTTTGATCCTTCATCCGAAGTGCGACGACCATCGGCAACTTCACAATAAAAAAGAAGTGCTCTCAGTTTTATGAACCACTTTATTTTGGTCCATTATATTCTGAAGCCAAAATGTAATGAAGCTTTTGGCTCCACTAGAAAAATGGTGGACCAAATTGATTTTATATTTTGTTAAATAAAAGTATTTGCTTTTAAAGTTATTTGGTGATTAATTTAGCTAATATGTATTTGTGAGTTTGTATTTGTGAAATGGGTATTCTTTAGAACCGAATTCATTAGCCTCCACTGCCTCTTTTTTCTTCTTCAGGTTTCTTAAACCCTTTCTCATACCCTTATTTTTGAAGGAGAGCAAAACCACCATCACCATCGTTCTTCTTCTCCTTTTTTCTCTCTCTTAAACTTTGCTGCACCTACTGCTACGGAGTGCTACCTCACTGTTGATCGAAGAATTTTGCTGCTTTCTCTCTCTCCTCTGGTTTATGTGCCCCTGTTCTGCGGTTGTTGCTGCTGCCACGCAGCCGTGTTTTTGTCTGTTCGCTGGCCACAATGGTGGCTGGTGCTGCCGGAGAACGCCTCCGCCACCACTGATTGTCACCCGAGTCTTCCTGGTGTGCCAATTTGCTGGTTTGTGTAAAACCAAGCCCTAAACCCCAGCTTCTTTAATTGTTATTTTCTATTGAATCTGATAGTAAATTCTGATTTGATAGTATTATGTATATGTTAGATAATCTGTTGATTTGATGGAGGATCTTGGATGCTTAATTGGTTTTGTTGTAATTTCTGTTAAGCAGGTCTTTAATTGGTATTTTCTTTTTGATTGCTTTGTATTCTTGAACTATTTCTTGGTTGATGTCTGTATTGTATCTTTTATGGATGGGTGGATATGTGGTTGCCTTGGCGTTGTCTTGATTCAGTTGGCTGTGATTACTAATTCAGGTCCTTACCCTGCCCAATGAATGTTGTTTGAATCCCTCCCCCCCCCCCCCTGCCTATCTTTGCTATGTTCTTCTTATGTTTGTGGGCCTTCATTATCCATATGTAGGATCCTTGGTGCTTCTTGTTGTTTTTAGGCTCTAGAAGATTTGCTAGTAACGGTGTTGAAAATTCTAGATTTTTGAGAAAAACTTTTGCACCCCTGACGAGCTAATAATAGCCTATATGCTGCTGGGGGAGAGTAGTTTTAATGTCTTGTCCTAGTGTTGCTCCTCTGTTTTCTTGGAGTTCTTACACTAAGTTATTTTTTCTTCTGGAGCCCTACTTGTTGTAATGCATTAGGCTCCCCCGAGATTGGAGTCCTAGTGCTTATCAGTTTCTTACGTTACTAATAATAATTATATTATTGTCAAACTCAGGAGTATATATATACATATTCCTTCTGCGTTCCTCATTCTGTCTCAAATCCTTCATGGATGCATACCGGCAGTGAGGCTGCAAGCAGCTTCTTCAGGCAATTGCAATTGCGACCCATAGATCAGTGGTGCAGCGGCAGCCGGTAACCGTGGTCCGTGACTCTCTCTCTGTAATTTTTGATTCCAGGTTGGATATTCATTTGTTTTTCAGTGGGCACAGTAGCAGCTGAAATTGCAAGAGTCACAATGTTGTACCGCATTCAAGGTATACTAGAAACATTGTTTGTCTAGAAGAAATAAATTCATCTTATTCATTTTCCATTTGCTGCTTTATTTGCCTTATCTATATCCATAATATGTTTTATTTGTTATAACCGTTTTCTCTGCATAAGTTATGCTCAACTCTGCTTCCGTTTTATTGTGCAAGCATTTTGAACTGGGGATTTGTTAGGATAGTCTATTGGTTGTACTTGTAACATATCATAACAAGAACTTCTGGGGCATTATCCTTTTAGGTTTCTTCTTTCTCCCTGTTTTTCTGGGGGTATGTGATCACTTATGTCGTTGGGGATCAAAATCCTCTCCAATTAGTTTTGCAATACGTTGATGGGTTGCCACCTGTTAAATAATAATGTGGGTTTTGATATATATGATCAACATAACACTTGAAGAACATTCATAAGAGTATATTGTGTATATGCTGAAATTGGTGTATTAGAGAGAAATGCATTCCTATGGTTAGGAAGTAGGGAATAAGCTACAAGTTGCGGAGCGGATTTCACTTGGAAAACTGGAATAGTACCAATACTTAGGCATGTGAAGAGATGGATTTTGGTCTACAATTAGAAGCTAATCAAGTACAGACTAATGTCCTATTGCATCCCATTTTTCTTTTCGGATGCTTAGCGAGTGGGAGGTTGGCATCGATCATTGCATCATATTACATATCTATAGGTGTAATGTAACTCCTAAGCTTTGTAGCTACCTCTTGCTAACAACCATTGTAAACTCCCCCCCCCCTCCTTTGGATTTTTTAGGATTATCTTTGAACTTAGCTTAGTATTTTCTCCCTTTTCCGCTTCTCTATCTTAAGTACTCATTGATGGCGTTCTATGCAGGCGTTATTCTTCATTTGAATTATAAACATCGTCCACTTTATTTCATCTGCAAGAAGTTTACTTCCTTGCATGGTTTTCATCCGGAGCAAAACGGCAAACCTTTTATCCCTCCCAGTTTGGATGGTCAAGGAGGTTCTATAAATGTGCAGGTCCCGAAAGAAGGCGTAGAAGATGTATGCAGGATCTTAGAGAGTGGTGCCTGGAGCCCTGCCATGCAGACAGCTTTATCTGCATCTAATGAAAACCCTCAGCAAAAGCTAATAATTGCAGTGTTGAGGAGACTGAAGGATGTCAATTTAGCTGTAAACTACTTTCGGTGGACTGAAAGGAACAAAAACCAAGTGCATTGCCCAGAGGCATATAATAGTCTACTCATGATAATGGCTAGAAGTAAAAATTTTGATAACCTGGAAGAGATTTTGGAAGAAATGAGTCATGCTGGTTTTGGTCCCTCTAATAACACATGTATTGAGTTTGTTTTAAGCTGTGTGAAATCCCGTAGGTTGGATGAGGCTTTCCATTTCATCCAAACAATGAGGAAGTTCAAGTTCCGACCTGCCTTTTCAGCTTATACAACACTTATTGGTGCTCTCTCTGTGGTTAGCAAGCCTGACCTCATGTTGACTCTCATTCAACAGATGCAAGAATTAGGTTATGAAGTTAATGTGCATTTGTTCACCACTGTTATACGAGTTTTTGCTCGAGAAGGGAGGATTGATACGGTTCTTTCTCTGCTAGATGAGATGAGGAACAATGAACATGTTGCAGACATTGTTCTTTATAATGTATGCATTGACTGCTTTGGGAAGCTGGGGAAGGTAGATATGGCCTGGAAATTCTTTCATGAGATGAAAGCACAGGGTCTTATGCCAGATGATGTGACATACACTAGCATGATTGGGGTTTTATGCAAGAGCAATAGGCTTGATGAAGCAGAAGAGCTGTTTAACCAGATGGAAGATTGTCGGGAGGTTCCGTGTGCTTATGCATATAGCACCATGATAATGGGTTACGGCTCTGCCGGAAAGTTTGAAGAAGCGTATGGATTACTTGAAAGGCAAAAGGAAAGGGGCTCGATTCCTAATGTAATTGCGTACAATTGCTTGCTTACTTGTCTTGGTAGGAGAGGGATGGTGGAAGAAGCCCTAAGGTTATTTGATGAGATGAAGAAAGATGCAGCACCCAACCTTTCAACATATAATATTCTTATAGACATGCTTTGTCGTGCTGGAAATGTTGATGCTGCTCTTGAGTTGCGAAAAGCCATGGAGGAAGCTGGATTTTCCCCTCATGTCTCTACAGTAAATATTATGATCAATCGTCTGTCTAAGTGTCATAAACTTGATGAAGCTTGTTCCATATTTGAAGGGTTGGACCACAAACTCTGCACCCCAGACGCTGTAACATTTTGCAGCTTAATAGATGGCCTAGGTAGACATGGTAGAGTGGATGATGCATACAGGTTGTATGAGAAGATGTTGGATTCTGGTCATGTTCCAGACGCCATTGTCTACACATCCCTTGTAAAAAATTTCTTCAATGCCCGCAGGCCAGCAGATGGTCACAAGGTCTACAAAGAAATGCTTCGTACTGGCTGTTCTCCTGACCTGACACTCCTTAATACTTACATGGACTGTGTTTTCAAAGATGGTGATGCTGATAAAGGTCGAGCGTTGTTTGAGGAAATTAAGACCAAAGGGTTTGCCCCAGATGTGAGGAGCTATAGCATATTGATTCATGGTCTTGTTAAGGCAGGCTTTGCGCGTGAAACCTATCAATTATATTATTCGATGAAGGAACAAGGCTGCACTCTGGATACTCGTGCATACAACATAGTGATAGATGGATTTTGCAAGTCAGGTAAGGTGAACAAAGCTTACCAATTGCTTGAGGAAATGAAAACAAAAGGTCTTCCACCCACTGTAGTCACTTATGGTGCTGTAGTTGATGGGCTTGCTAAGATTGACAGGCTTGATGAGGCGTATATGCTCTTTGAAGAAGCAAAATCAACTGGGATGGAGTTAAATGTTACCATTTATAGTAGCCTTATTGACGGCTTTGGTAAGGTTGGAAGAATTGATGAAGCATATCTAATTATGGAAGAAATGATGCAGAGAGGTTTGACAGCGAATGTTTACACATGGAATAGTTTGCTTAATGCTCTGACTAAGGCAGAAGAAATCAATGAAGCCCTTGTCTGCTTCCGGTCAATGAAAGACATGAATTGCAGTCCAAACGCCTTCACTTATAGTATTCTCATTGACGGTCTTTGCCGTGTTCGAAAATTCAACAAAGCCTTTGTACTTCTTCAAGAAATGAAAAAGCAAGGGCTCGAACCAAATGCAGTAACGTACACTGCGATGATATCTGGACTTGGGAAAGCTGGCAATGTAACAGAATCTTATGCACTTTTTAAGAAGTTTAAGGAAAAAGGGGGTAGGCTGGATTCAGCCTGTTATAACGCTACTATTGAAGGATTAAGCGTTGCAAACAGGGCTCTAGATGCATTCATGCTTTTTGAAGAAGCTCGGAGGAAAGGTTTCAGTGTTCATTCTAAAACTTGTGTTGTTCTCTTAGACTCATTGCATCGTTCTGAATGCCTTGAACAGGCAGTAATTGTGGGTGCCATTCTGAAGGAAACAGCAAAGGCTCAGCATGCCTTAAGGTCCTTCTGATTAGTTGTTTCTGGCAGACAACTTTGGAGGCTGAATTCTAGCCAATGTGTGCATAAGTGGATGCTGAGTCTTTAATCTTGCAACTACCTTGTTCGTCAACCAGATAAACTGATGACTGACAGTGTGTGTTCGAAAGAGGATGTGTCACCTCATCAGTAGTCTATGATCTGTAAGCAAATCTTAAATGGGTGATAGTGTTATCTGGCGAAAGAATTATCATCTTCTGGATCACTGCACAATTCTGGAACAGCTTCAGTAAGAGCCTAAGAGGTAATTTTTTGCTGTATCTTATAACTTTATAATCCTGAAATCGTGGGAAGCATGGAAGCATCATTAAATTTTATGTTAGGAGTTCAGTTGCATTCATCACTTTGTATAATTCATTCACTTCACGGTTCACGCTATTCCGTACGATACTCGTATATTCACTGCGACGCAATCTCTAAATGATTCTGTGTTAAACAGGCAGCTTTCCTGCTCTGCAATATCCTCATCTATATCTCAGAAATGTTTTGGAGGATATTGTTTCACAAAGGTTCAAACCAAGGAATCTAATGAGATACACATTCCCGATATGATGGTATTTCCTCTATTCTCTACTATTCTATTGCGTTCTTTTAGTTTCTTTTTATGTTTTTTTTTGGGGGCGGGGGTGGGGTGGGGCGGGAGAACCGGAGGTTGTGAATAAAAAAGCAGATTATTTTGCTATTATTCAGAGTAGTTTGATGTCTTACATTGCAATATAGTAAATGCAGTATCATGGTATCACCTTGAAGATTGTTAAGTTAGATGTACAGAAATCCTTCTCAAATAGCAGATGTCCCTCTCTGGTCTTGTGGTTCAAGCATCAAGACTTTTACACAACATGCTTCAGCGAAGAATTAGCACATCATCTTAGGGCTTGCAACTGTACTGGGGAGTTAAATTCTCTTATGTATTTTAACTGGTTAATATGAATCTCTTTTGCGAAATATATATAGCCAGATCAATTGGGACATAATTGAGGACATAATCGATCCTCCTGCTCCTCCAGTTGTCCTCCATCCTCTGACCAACAATATTCAACTATTGTCTCACTGTGTTTTACGTGGCAGTATATATTAATGTGTTTGGTGGCTTTGGATATAATGGTGTATGTCAAAATGGCTTGGCTCGTAAACTCCCTGCCCTTCATATTCACTGTGAAGTTGCCAATGGTCGTCGTGCATTGGATCAAACAGCCTCTCTCTTTTCACAGGAGTAAGGCTGCTGGCTGCATACATCCGAGCCCCCTTACCCCGTGTGGTCAGGAACCTCTTTGGAGGCACTGGGGCAATGTGAATGTTGATGTTAAAATTGTGCTTGGTTGTGTCCATACTAAACACGTTCAGTTGTGAATGACAAGTGTAGAAGATGATTTACAAAGAGTTGCACTCCTAGTTCTCTGTGACCGAGATCTAAGATCTAGTGAAATTTCGTGTTGGCCAAGCCTAGAAGAAGCGGAAAAGTCTTTTTTTGTCTTCATTTGACAACCTGTCTTTTACCAATATTGATTTCATATATGATTGTAGTATCAATGTTGCATTTGGTCTGAATTTGAATTTTTTAGTTAGAGTGCAAGTTGAATGTTTTTTCTTTTTCTAATGATTTTTCAAAATGTCCTTTCAATCTATATCCAGACCTCCTTTCCCCTTTTGCATTGTTATGCAATTGCAAGTAGTTGAGATTGTCACACATGTTACAGCTATGGAAATTTGTCACTAACGTTTTGCATTCAACCCCAGCCACACAGAACCTTGGCGCTCACTGTACCTTGGTGGTGATTGGTGTCATCGCACTACAACACATGGTAGAGCTACTACAAAGTCACGAAACTTCTTGATTCATCAATAGTGTTACTTCTTCAAATGCAGAGAGTTGAGTGTGTTGAACCTAATTGGTTCTTGACTTGCCTTTTCAACATCCAGTTGCTGCGCCCTTTCATCCTAACCAACCATACAACTCTAATATCAGAAGAATATGACATTTTGCTTGCAACAAATTGGCATTGCTCCTTTTTGCTATGCTATTGTATTGGACAAGTTTGAGAATATTGGTTACAAGAACACAGTTGAAAGGTAAGTCAAGAGCCAAGTAAATCTTGACAGATGTAACCATAACGACAGCCCTGATATAGATATGATATAGACTTCATTTGTCATTGAGTGGATTTGTAGATATTTTGGTTCTTATATGAGGATAGCTTGTCCTCCTCTTTGTATTCTTTAAACATTTGATTAATAAAAAATTTATTTTCTAAAAAAATGATAGACTTCATCTTCTAGGGCATTGTATCATACTCATTCACTTGTTATCTCAAATACGTCTAAATTTGATATTTGACATAGTTAACGATAAAAACACTTGTCAGAATGTTGATACAACGATACCTGTGTGGGTTGCAATTGCAACTACGAAGCACTACAACCTTTCTTTACCTGTGTGGGTTGCAATTGCAAGTATGAAGCACTGCAACATGTCTTCAATGTGGATCGGCAAATTATGTTCAGTGTATTTTGTTTCAGTGCGACTCAAATTTATTGGTTCATGTGGCTGGACCCTCATATAGAGGATACAAACTATACGTAGACAACAATCATGGAGCATTTCTTTCAATCCAAGTTCATATGTGGCTAAAGCAGTCAATCTGAGTTGTTTCATAGGTTTCGTGCCTCTACTATTCTTCTTGAACCACTTCAGTTCCTGCCTCATGCTCAAGCTACCTCTTTTTATCCTTGGCCAAGCCAGTAATTCTCCCATACGTACCTTGCTCGAGAAATCACACTTGAAGATGATGTGTAAACTGAATTCCAGCTCATGGTAGCATCTATTGACAATATGTATTCCCCCCTTGTCAAATTATCCACCGTGGCTAACTTGTTTTTTAACAGCAAACAACAGTATCAGGTGGTGTCGAGGCACATTCATACCATTCCATACAGACCGTTCCCAATCAAACTTCACCCTAGTCTCCCTAACCCAAACATAGACTCTTCCCACCTGGAATCTTCCCTTACAAACCCATGAATCAATTAGGGCCATAGAAGCATCCTTGAATAGTATGTTCTTTTGGTGCTATTTTGTTTAACATGTAATAGAGTAATTGTTCACATGTAATATAATGCCTCTTTCATCGTCAAACACATTTTCCTTATCCACAAATATTTAAGCATTGAGCGGCTTGCGTCTTGGACAACATCAACTATCGAAAACAAATATATTGTTACTTGTAACATTGTTAATTCTTACAATGTGAATGAATTGTTTTAAAAGTTAATGGGAAGCACAATGGTCTTACCTCCCCTGGCAAGCTTACGGCAATCTAGCTTTGAATTATTGACTTAATGCGTTCAATAATTGCCCTAACATGAGTTTATACTTAGGGCTCATTTACTTGCTTGCAATCAAATGTAATGCAATGCAATCAATTGATAGAGTAGATGTGGGTGAAAAGTGAAAGAGTGGGAGGAGAGAGATGGAAAAATTGGAGTTGATTCCATTATCCAATATAATCACAATTGCTCAACTATTCTCATGATGATTACTTTAAATGGTGTAATTAATCTCACTTTTTTCATCCCATTACTCCCCTTCCATCCTTTTCCACCTAACATCTAACTTATAAAATTATTGCATTGCATTCATTTGATTGCAAACAATTAAACACTTAGTGTTAGACTCCTTTTATTCTTAGTACTCCATTTTGCTGATTATATTTGATTGACTTGGCAAATAGCACGAACTTGATAGTTTTGAGTTATATTGGGTTTTGAGATGGGTCACTCGCACCTATTTAAAACTACACTTAAAATAAGTGCAATCTATGAAGCTTCCTATGATGAATATTCTTAAAAGAATCCACTTCTGTCTAGGTTAGGAATTATACTTGAGGAGACGTTTCTTACTTCTTTCCCATTCATTGCCTTTTGTAAACCAAAAAATTACACTATTTAGTGTCGACTTACAATTTTTTTAGGATAGTAAGGTTCATTCTCAATTCCTTGCTGGAGGTGACCGAGGAATGTGCCACTACCCTATGGCCATCGACCCTATCCACCCAAAGTTCCTAGTGTTGACTTGTACACACTTACTATATTAGATGATGCCATTTTATTTATTTATTTATTTACTATTTGTTAAAAGATAGCTGAAAATTTACTGATTTTACTGGCTTTCTCCGTTGCATTTCCCCGTTACAAAATGACCTATTTTTAGGCAGGTAAATAGGGAGTTTACTATACAAGCAGGAGCGGATCTATGCTCAGCATAGAGGGGGGACGGGACCCCACTCAAATATGGGCTGGATACAATCTAATTTGATAAGTTAAGGAAGTGCCTCCCACCAAATACTAAGAAGTGCCCCCACTGAAAGTCCAACATACTCGTGAGGCCGTGAGGCCCTAAGCCCAAAGACAAACAAATATTTATTTGAAGTATTCATTTTATGTGACTACACATACTTGAGGAGAGAGAAATGGAGGAAAAGGAAAGTCTCAGCCAAAAAAAAGTATCAGTCAATTATCTCTCTCTCTCACCCATAAATGTATATGACATTATACTACTTTCTATTATTTTTTATTTTTAAAAATCTTGTTAGCCACTCCTATAATCCTATATGGAAGTGGCTAACTTAAAAGGTTTATATTTTGGCGCAATTTTTTTTTAAATAAAAGAGTTGCAATCAGAGTTAAAAAAGTTTTATGAAAAAACATGGGAATTAGACTAATTTTTTTTTTTTGGTTTAAACATGGGTTCAGTTCACATATATTCGCACCGGGTCGATCCATTAAGGGGTAAAGTGCTCCCATACTTGTATACCTAGCTAAATTCGTCCCTTTTATACAGTGCCTCCTGTGAAATTTCTTCCTGAATCCGCTATAATACAAGTATAATGTGCTTTACGAAAAAATCTATCATTGGCTTATTGTGAACTATTTACATTTTTGGCACGTAAATTACCACAATATTAATAATAACAATAATTATTATTATTCTTATTATCATTATTATTATTCTTTATTATTATTATTTTTATCATTATTTTTTTAATAATTAATTTTTTTTAATTTTTATTTTATTTTATATTTCTCCAGCATGACGCCATTTGTTAACAAAGATAGTAACACGTCCCAGCAGTATCACGTTTTGGTGAGTACAAATATTATTCATCACCACGCCCACAATGTCATTGTCAACCTTGAAAATAGCCGACAACTACAATGGCCTGGCCTTGTATCTTCTTCTTCTTCTTCGCCACAACAGCTCGAGCAAAAATCATTTTGCTAATTTGCTAGCCTAGCTGGTGATTGTAAAAATAAAATAAAATAAAATTAAAACCCCTCTCTTTTATTTTTTATACTGCTACCTAAATTAGTTAGCCCATTATTTTCATTCAGACCATTTTCTCTCTCCTCATTTTACGATTTTTGGGGAATAGGGGTTCCGGATCTCTCTTTTCAAATTCCACAAATTGAGAGAGATTGAAAAGAGAGAGAAATTGAGCGAAGATCTTTGCTTTTAGAGTATCTTGGAACCCCTAATAATTTGGGATCAAATCGAATCCAATCGAATTGCTATTTCCCTAATTTTGAAGGCCGAAATTTGAATTTCTGCGAAGGCTTCGATTTTATCGTAATTCGATTGGTGTTTTGATTGATTGCTTAGGGTTAAGCTTGGATCAGATCGATTAGGGTTCTTCGTGATTGAAGATCGTGATTTTTACTGCGCCATTTTGGGGAGTGCAATTGCGGTTTTGAGGCGTGAAATGCTGAATTTGGGGATTTGATTTTTGAAAATGGCATCTGCTCAAGTTATGTCGAATTCGGCGGTTTCGTCTCGTAAACAAGAGCATTTGGAAGCTGGCAAACGCCGGGTATGGCTTTGAAATATAACGATTTATTGTTTTTCTAGTTCTTCAATTTTGGGCATAAAATGTGCTTATTATGCTTTCATTGAGCTTCTCGTTTTTAAAAATGTTCCCTTTGATTATGCAAGTGTTTTTAATTTTTTTTATTGGTTTTGGTTATATAGTCAAGTGAAGCTTTAAGGCCTTTTGTTTAATGTTCGATGTCAATGTATTGTGTGAAAGACATGAAGTGTAATATGAAAAATATGGAGGTAGTAACGGTTTTTGGTGGACATGCAGTTTGTTATGGATTTCAAACACATGACAAGCTGGTCATGATTTATTTGATCTGTCTGAGCTCCGGAAGCAGTTGTTGATGATGCTTGAAATAGTACCTTAGCATGTTAAATATGAAGGAGAATTTTCACTTTGAGTTTCAGTTTTTTGTAGTATACTCTTTTTAGGGTATGATGTCTAGTATGGGACTTTGGCACTGGGTGGCTAAAATATGTTCATTTCTTAGTCCCTCGGTCTCATTTTACTTGTCCACTTCATAACTTTTGACTCGCAAGATTGTGAGTCACAATTTACGAAGTAGATAAAAAAGATTCTGATAATTATAACATAAAAGTAGTATTTTTATGACAATTGTGGTGGGACCAACAGATTTTTCATCACCCAAGTTGATTTAACGAGAGAGGAAGAAATCATGTGTCTTGGCATATATGCTGTTTGTAGTTGCTGTTTAGTTGTGGAGCCTCTTTGCTATGGAAGTTATTGTTTATGGTTTTTAACTTTGAGTCAATGAGTATGGATTTGGCCGATTGGCACAACTGTTTCACTTGGGAATATAGTAGTCAACATGGAAGGAAAGCAACCTGCACATTGCATTCAGTCACAATTTCTTAAAATCTGAAATCTGAAGCACGTGCATTTGTAAAAATTGAGCTGGGAGTAAATATCAGCTGGGTTAGTTGGTAAAGTCTTTGAGAGGTTCAGCCGTTCAACAGTTGTTTGCATCGAGCTTTGTGAATAGAGAGAACATTGTATTAGAATAGCGAGGACAAAATATGTTTGTAATTTTCATTGCGGCATAACTTTTGTCCCAGTATTCTGATTGTGATACTTGAGCTAGTGATGCGGGAAGAGTAGTTTTAAAGACGGCGATGTTCCCTAAAGGACCTGGTTCAACTCCAGGGAACATTTCCTACTCCTTGTGCCCTAGTCCAGCAGCATTGCTGTGTTCAAGGCCCGACTTTGATGGTGAATTTCTATTGGGAGTCTACACTGTTTGGGGACAGTTCCTACTGATTTGGGCGCCTTAACGTGTCTACTTGAATGAGCAAGGATGAAGATACAGCTTAGGGATGAATATAATCCGAATTTGGCACTAAACGGAAGCTGCCCAGATTTTCGTCCCTTTCTTTGTATCTGATACTCTTTGGTAATTCTTGGCGACAATTTGGCTTTTGGGAAACCCAATTTTTTGGTATTGAAGGAATCTTTTTCAACTTTTTTCTGGAAAGAGTTTGCAACTACATATTTTCATGTTATTTTGTGCTTCGTTGGTTTGGAGCCTTCTTCATTGGAAGCGACTACACCTATCCGTCACTTTCAATCATTGTCTAAGCTTTGTTTCAGCTTGTTTTCTCTCATTTCTTTGTGTAATTGATGTGAAGCATCTTGACATATCTAACGATATTTTAGGATATAAAAGGTACCTTTTGATGAATTTTAAACCTCATCTTTGAGCTGTTCACGTGTGCAACACATAGGAATAAAAAATTTCTTACATTTGTAGTGCTTTTGCTTTAGCATTTGTGCTTGATTTCTTCGCCATTTAATCTTTTGTTCATGCCACATCTGCCTTATCCTAGAGAAGACTAAGTGTTCAACTTGGTGGTGCTTTTTTACCCAAGTATATTGCCTCATTTTTGTTGTTAAGCTTCTGTTCCATTCTCGTTACTGAAAATTTGTTTCATTCCCATGTTCCCTCTATTTTTGCTGAGTTAAGCTAAATCACACCCTCACCACATATCACTTAGCTGACTGAAGGGAAGAAATAGCTGAATAAGAGAGGACTTGAGGAACAAGTTGGTGCTGAACATGCTATGAATGTGTTGGTGCTGTATATAGTATCTGACTCTGACCACATTTTGTGTGTTCTCTTTTGGCTGTTCAACTGCATATTACTGAATTTTGTATGAAGAAACTGAGGACAAAGCTTTGGCTTTTAACTTAATAATTATGTGATTTGCTTTGCAAATTTGTTCAGTTTGAAGTGGAGTGCTGCCCCCCCCTTACCCTGCCTAGGCAGGAGTCTCTTTGGAGGCATTGGGGTAATGTTAATGTATTGGTGCTGAATATGGCATCTGACCACATCTTGTGAGTTCTATTTTGGCTGTTCAACTGCATATTATTGAATTTTGTTTAAAGAAACTGAGGACCAACCTTTAGCTTTTAACTTAATAATATGACTCGCTTTCCAAATTTGTTCAGTTGGAAGTGAGTGCTTTATCACTTTTCCATACAGTTTTCTTTAATATCTTGTATAAAATTTGTTGTTGGTTTGTTTTCTTCCTGGTTCTGTAGCTGGAAGAGTTCAGAAAGAAGAAAGCAGCAGCAAAAAAGACAGTACCAACCAGCCAACCGCGCACTGTTGTTTCTAATGCAGAGGAGAAGCAAACTTCAGAAAACGGACAAGCACAATATGTCAATTTTGTTGGTGCTGCTGCTGATGGAAGAACCGAGGGAGTCACTGAAACTTCCGGCTTTCTTGACCATAGTGACAAATTGCGTGGTTTCACTCGTGATTCTGGTTCTGAATCAGTCTCAGCTGCAAATGTCAATCCTCAAAGTTATAGTTTTATGTCATCTGAATTGCTTCAGAAGCCAAAGCAAGAAAGAGCCAATCATGATATTCCCAGTCTGAAGTCCCAAACAGGTTTTGTTTATCCAGAACAAAAAGATAACAGAGTTGGCAACTTTGGGACTGATACTGGACAGGACAAATATGCTGATAGCAGTTATTTTCACTCGACATTTAATGGAGTCGAGGATTCTCGCTCAAATAAAGACAAGACTTCGTCTGAAACTCTCCCGGACACATATTCCAGCATCAATGATGTTGCTGCAAAAGTCAATGTTGCGGGACATGCTTCCAACTTATTACATAATCCATCAGGTCCGTAGACTAGTTGAGCAGGGTGCTTTTCTCTCTTTGTATGGAAGTTGTTCAGTGATTGATTTGTGTAGTATGTAACAAGTTTTGATTATGTTGTAGATTCTGTGCAACCGTCCACGGCGGCATTTGCTTCAGATCTTGGTCATAGTCAACATGACGCTATGGAATTGAAGAGTTATTTAACTTCTAGATTGGAGGAAAGAAAGCCTAGCAATGCAGTGGATAATTTGTCAAGTTTTTATAGTGAACGAGCACCTGAACCACTCTCAGCAGGTTTCAACTCTGATGTCAGTGGCTCGATTAATGGTCCCTCATATTCAGCTGTTGCTGAAACACATCCTAGAAGAACACGTCCATCTTTCCTTGATTCTCTGAACATTGATAGAGGATCTCTTGCATCGGGCCGACCTTATTCTGAAAAAGAAAAGTCTGCAATAATGTTTCCGGGCAGCAATTTTGTAGTATCATCTGCAAGTCGAAATCACTCTACAGCATCTGCTCCTGTTGGAGCTCTTCCAAGACCAATATCTGAAGATCCCAGCACTGGTTTCTTTGACGACACATATAAGGGACAAAAATCTTTTGAGAACAGCCTGGGGAATAACCTGGAGTCTAACTCACATAAACATAATGAAGATTTTGCCGCCTTAGAGCAGGTATCTTAGTTTTTACCATCTGTTTCATGTTCCACCGCTGTCTAGCTCCTTTGTACGTTCTAGCAATTGAGACTCACTCTTATTCTTATCCTGGAATCTTTTGTGTTTATCATCTCCTGAATAGACAAATTATGTCCTTGTGAAATTTGAACAGTCTCTGCTCCCCTCAAAAAGTGCTTACAAGCGCTGTCTTTGTGCCGTTGACTCGTCTGAGGATAAATTCCATAGTTCTACTTCCCTCTTATTAGTAAAATTTCATTCACGAGCGTTAAATGAAAATTCACTCCATTGTTATATCTGATAATTGAAAGATCATAATCCCAAAACTTTTTAAGCGAAGTTGATGCACTGGCATACTTTAGGGTGCCACGTGAAGGAATCTCTAATATTCTTAAGTCTGAGGCTGCCAGTTGGGTTTGATATGAAATACTGATGTGATAAGATAGTGAGAGAATGACCATTGAGACTTCTACTCTTTCTGCTCTTGTGTGTTCTGTTACATGAATGGGATTGGCTCCAAATCATGTAGAACACATGGTTTCACCTAATAAGCTGAGGTCCCTCTGTTTCATGTTGACTGTGTTTCATATTTACTGGCCTAAATAGTAATTTAATGCTTTATTTTGTTTTCTTTAACTCCTTTTGCTTGTCATTTATGTTTATGATCGTGTGGTCCATAGCTTCCTATGTTGTAGCTGTAGTGGTGTCTTGACACCCCACTTTATGTTATTCCTTGCCTCTCTATCCGTTTGCCTTTGACAATTGTTATTGATATTCTTCTTATTTCTTTTATTACGTGGTGTAATGCCTTAACATTTCATGTTACAGTTGTGCTTTCTTGCTGATTGTTATTCCTTTAATTAATCGTGCTTTTTAAATGTTGGGTATTGCTTTTAATATCAGTATATAGTACTTCTTCTATGATACTTTTCGGATTTTCCAAAATGCTTTTGCGGGGCTTAGGGGAACAATCTTTCTATTAAAGCCTGCTAGGGATTGCATCTTGACCTCCACAAAGCTAGCTAGGAACTCAATGAGTGTGTTTTTTTTTGTGGTTATTGTCTAGTGTGGGCCTAGAGCTGACAAAATTTGGCCCGACCCGAACCCGATCTGCTTCAGACCTGACCGAAACCCAACCCGAAAAGGCTTGACCTGCTAACGACCCGAACCCGAGTTTGTGAGACAGAAGTTGCCTGGCTCGAAAACCCGACCCGCCAACGGCCCGAACCCAAAGTGACCCGGCCCGAACCGACCTGTTTGCTAGGTCTAAGTGCGGTTCATATCTTGAGTTGGTTTTCAAAAGGGAAATAGAATTAATATTCTTTTTTACATTTTTTTTGAGGAGGATATTATTTTTACATTACAAATAGCTGTATTAGTCACATTTTCTCAATGCGCTGGCTGCAGCGCGGGCAACACAAACTTGCCCTTGGAAATTTGTCATACAAGTGTCTTGTTTTTTGCTTCTAGTTAAGGTACAATTAGGGAATGGAATAATGGATTGAGAATTTGGTTACTAAGGATGTGTGGATGGAGGGACGAGCTGTATGAGGTTCCCACATCTGCCTCAGCTCTCTACCCTTCCAAGTTTTAAACACTCCTCTTTCTGAGTTCTACTTCTTACATGACTCATGGGATCTACACTGCCAAGATCTGTTATTGACTGGAAGTACAGGAATTGACTTCTTTGCTTGCTGTCTTGGACACTGAGCAGCTGTCTGGACATGTAGATTCTAGTGTCTGGATGTGTGATTCTAGTGGAGTTTTCCTTTTAGTGATTCTTTCAATGTTTGGGGGCTCACTCTTGGTACTCTCGTTTCATATTGCAAACTTTCTTTGGAAAACGAAGGTTTCTTATAAGATGTGGGCTTTTGTGTGGACCGTGGCTTTGGGAAAGATTAACACAAATCTTTGTGGCAAAGGAAAAGGCCAGGGATATTTATTTCTCTAGATATTTTGTGCTCGGTAGGCCAGCAAGAATATTGCATCATATTTGTTTTTGCATTGTCAGGTGGATTTCTAATTTTAAGGTAAGTTGTTTGATGTGTGTTGGGAGTTTTGAGTGGCACTGTCTTTTGTTTTGGGAGTTCTTGCAGATGCTTTTTGTGGGGTTTTGGAAGGGGAAGAAGGGTTGCTTCAGAGGAGTGCTATTTTTGGCTTTGCTGGGTGGTGTTTAGTATGGTTGATTACAGCGGGATATCCATACATTTTGTGGCTTCTCTTTGACGCTAGACTTGCTTTGGGATAGGATTACTTATTTAGCCTCTATATGGTCTAGGGCGGCTGGGGCATTTTGTAGTAATGCTATTTTTGAGGTCGAAAGGAATTGGACATTTGTACTATCTGTACTTAGTGACTTTTAGAGGACCCCTAGTACTCTACGCTATATTCTTGATCTACATTTATGTATATTTATCCTGTCTAAAAAGAACAATTACTTTGACAAGGACGGAATAATATTTGTATGAGTTTGCTCTCTAAATTGACCATTACAATGCAGACCATTACAATGCAGTAGACAGTAGTGCACCACCAATAGAGACAAAGGCTGAGCTTTGTTAGTTGTTTAGGTGATTAGCTTGTCACCAGAGACTTCTTTCCCGTTGATTGATTATAATTTTTGAAGTAGTCTTTTAATGCTTGCTTTGTTAGTTGTTTAGCCTCCATGAATTTTTACAGGTTGCAGCCTTGCAGGCTTTCTCAATGCCTGTAATTGCAAAATATTCCCCTCTCAGTACTGATAAAGTGATTTTCCATTAACAGTCTAATAATTACATCTTTCGGAAGAGGAAACTTAGGTGCATTTCTTAGAAGAATCTCATACTTTCAGTTTACTCTATTTCTCATTCCCATTGACATGCCTGTGTCACCAAGTGTACGTTGTCTGATGGTGGTGGGAAGAGTAGAATATTGAAGCAATAGAGGCCCATGGAGCCAAAGCGCATGCGGTGCATACTGATTTGAGGCGCACTGCACCATAAATGAGAATCATGCTATGGAATCGGTGGTTTTTTATTTAATTATTTTTGACGAGGAAAAGTTTATATTAATGAAGAAACCAATGCACAGCAAGAGAGAGGATAAGGCATCCTCTACAGTAAACATTTACAAAACAGACCAATTCGGTTGATTCTCAGTAATGGTGTAGTCCCCAAAAATCCCGCAGCTTTAGCCCACAAACATGCTGAATAGGTGACCTCCCAAAAAATCAAAGGAGAAACTGACACCCTATTGAACAACCAAGCATTCCTCTCCAACCAAATACACCATAAGACTGCAATATAACCATTACGCCACCACAATTTCCTCTCCTTCCCACCCCTGGAACCCTCAAACCGTATCTGCAAGAATGCTGCCACACTCAGACACTAGAAGGGCAACCCACAGCTCACCAAACAACATTTTTTGGGCCTTCTAGTGCGATGGAGTTCTTCCAAGTGCGACTGCTGGCGTTTGGGAGGGGAAAGGAGAGGAGATTACTTTGGTGTAATGTGGTCTTTGCTATTCTTCGGTGCCTTCGTTGGAGAGGAATGCCCGGGTCTATTCGAGAGTTTTCAGGTTCAAGTCCCCTCAGGGCCATTGGAGGTTTTTTTGGTCGTTAACTTCAAGGCCCATAGGATTAGTCAAGCAAAGCTTGGACACCCATGTTATCTAAAAATAAAGGAATGCCCGGGTCTTTAATGGAGTGACCATGTTGGCTTATTTGGTGTGGGATAGAGGCTATGTTTGGCACGAACATCTAGCTTTTCAATAAAAGTTTCAGCTTGAAGCTTGCAGCTAGTATTTTTTACTCTCTGCTACCAAATAGTTTGCCATTAGACTTTCAGTTTGCAGCTCCACCTACAGCTAATTTTGTGAAAGGTAACCCTGCAGCTACGACTAGTTTATTAGCATTTTCTAGCAATATTTGGCAGTTTTCTACTAATTTTTTCCCTTAATTTATATCTGACAGCTACAGCTAATTTTGCCAAACATAGCCAGAGTCACTTACGTAGGGTTGTTATGGGCTCCAACGTAACAGGGCTGGTCTAATTTGTAACTAGACTCTTCTTGAAGGACCACTTGTCCTCCTTTCTTGTACTTTTGTTACTTGATTAATACGTACTTTTGTCTTTATCTGGAAAATAATACCCTGTGGTAAAATATGTACTCCATCCATCCTAAATATATGACAGCCCCAAAGAAACACGAAATCTTCAAATGGAGAAAAGAAACAGCACATTTTGCACCTCAAGTGCAATTCGGTACGCCTCATCATAGCAACCTGGACTCGAGGCAAAGAAGCGCCTGACCTAAATCGCACTATGCCTTAGTGCCTTTCGCGTGTTTTTCTTTTTTTAGATAAGAGAAAATTTTATTAATCAATCAAATGAAAGAACACCAAAAGGGGAGGACAAGAAGTCCTCGAATCTCTACAACTCCCCCCAATGAAGTTGAACACTGCAATTGTTTCTCTAAACATTACATTCCATCTTTCAAGTTGTTCAATGTATTAGAATTGTCAGGATGAGCAATCACAAAGGTAGAAGGATTTTACTGCTCTCTTATTTCCTTTTCATGGTCTGCAGCATATTGAAGATCTGACACAAGAGAAGTTCTCTTTGCAACGTGCATTGGAGGCTTCAAAAGTTCTGGCGGAGTCGTTAGCTGCTGAGAACTCTTCCTTGACAGAGAGCTATAACCAACAGGTTACCATTAATTCTGTTGATGTTTGTGTCTTTTATTCGTGTCTTGAAAATTTATTATGTGAATATACTTGATGTAAAATGCTGATGCTAACTTGAACCCATCTGTGCTTCTAATCCTTTACTGGGCATGATGCTTTGAGATCTTTGTTTGAGTTGTCATGGCTGGCAAAGTTGTATGTTTTGGTTATATCATAAACTCAAAACTGCCTTTATTATTTCTTATAAGCTCTACCAAAATCTAAATGTGCTATATCATTAAACTAATTTGGCATTTTCGTTTTACTTTCTCCATAAGAGTCACAACTGCATGAACTTAATTGAATCAACTCTGATCATCTTTCGCTTGTTTCCTTCAAAGGCAGTTTTCTGCTTCAATTTGAAACAGACCCAGAATGAGAGAGAGCTTTTCTAGAGTCTTGAACTTTCTATTCACCACATCAAGATTGGATTGTGTTTTTCCTATGTGAAAGTGTTCTGGTGATATGTTCGCTACTGAGGTAGAGGACCGTTTCTCAAATAGAACGTCTTTCTTGCTAAAGAAATTTAGCACAGGAATCGGAATGAAAGCAGCTGTTTGAAAGTATCACCTCTCTAGCAGCCTTACTGCACCACGTAAATCTATGTTACTCTTGCACTTGAATTTAACCAAAGTCACATGTATACTCTGCTGTAAGGACCCACTACCTCTGTCCTGGATTGAGTATTTGGGATTTTCTTATGATGATTCCACATATCGAGGTCCAAATGGGATTGGGTGTTTTCACGTTTTTCCCGATTTCTGAAACCATTTAGTTAAAACCAATATCCATTTTTTTTGGTATGGCTAACAAGTAATATCACTTGAGTAACACCAAGAAGGCAAGGAGGTGCCACAACATAAGTGAAAGGCGCAAATAACAAGAAATCCTGTGCTCATGATAATGATTCATGCTTAATTTTATCCACAAAACCACCAACTACATTTGCTTTTCGATTTCTGTTGATTAAGAGAAAAAAAATGTAATAGAAAAGGTGCACTTTATCCCAAAAGTTCATTGTTTAGTGGTCTTCTTTTGGAGTATAAAAGAGAGCCTTTTTTTTTTCTTTTTTTTCATTTCTACTTCCTATAGTTGTTTGTTAAATTTGTTCTGTAACCTGCACTTTGTTTAGCTGTCTCTTCACTTTCTTTGCTATTTGCAGGCAAGCATTGTGAACCATTTGAAAGCTGAGATGGAGCAATTGCAGAAAGAAATCAAGGCCCGGCTGGTTAGTATCAACATTGCTACTTGGTTTAACAAAATTTTTATTTAAATGGAGATGTTGCTAGGCTGTAGTTAGGGGATGTTGGTGATGACTCCAGCCTATTTACCTGTATAAATCTGATTTTAAAGAAAAAATGTATTTGATGTAAGTTTGATATCTGCCAAAACTTGGCATCAGTGGCATGTATCATTTTGTAGAAATAAAAATATGAAGTGCTTATGAGAGATGAAATGAATGCATGAGCGATGCTATGATTCTGCTATTTTTAATTCTGTCCTCTTGGTGCAGTAGGTTGAGCTTGAGTCTTTCAAGGCAGAATATATGAATGCACAGCTCGAGTGTAATGCAGCTGATGAGCGTGCAAAGCTTTTGGCTTCTGAAGTTATTGGCTTGGAGGAGAAGGTGGGTGACTTTTATGTAAATTATCTCTTGCGTTTCTTGTTGGTTAAAGAAAGAAATAGAAGGAAGAAGGCCAATCCAAACACGGGCTGTAGAGAAGTTTTTCTTCTGCTTTGCATTATTTTTTCTTGGAAAAATTGGAAATTGATGGCATTACATACACCAAGGGGGATTTTTTTGGCAAAATTTCATTGAAACAGATAGAGAAGCACCTAGATTCCTGTCTCATAGCTATTTGACACTCATCTCTATATGTCAAATGCATCAATAAGTTTCAACATTATTACAGAAATGATATCGTCCCAGAACATCTGCATCTCTTTGGATAGCATAAGCATCTAACTTTATGATTTAATGCTCATAGAAGATACAAGGGGTGGAAAACCTGATTGATGTATGCTATGCTATCACATGCATTGTCTCAATGTTTGGAACTTTATGCATTTGAGCCTGGGGCAAAGGGACGGTTCATGCTGCATATAATAGACAAACCTTTATAGACATCTTTGTTCTAGAGGATTGTCAGTGTGAAATACAAGTTCGCAATGTGATTTCTGTCTTTTATCTGCTACTATGTATGTCATGGTTGATTACACTTGACAGAATGTGGATATAACTTCATTTTCTACGAGGGTGTGAGATTGCGGTGATATATATTCTTTCGGCCTTGGTCAATAAATGTGACCCAAATCACCACCTACTAATTGCTCAGCCATTTTTGTGCTGTCTGTGAAAAGTTTGTTAGAAACCAGTTTTCTTGCTGTTATGTTTTACATGTTACTTCCTCGCTTCGTCATTGATATTGTATGAGTGCTGCTCAACCAATTTTCTACTGTATGTCTGCGAATAGTTTGTTAATAAAGTTTGTCAAATATTGTTTGGCTTGGCTGGTTATGCGCTACTGAATGTGTCTTGTATCTATGTTTTGTAGACTCTTAGGTTAAGATCTAATGAGCTGAAGTTAGAGAGAGAATTGGAAAACTCAAGTGCTGAAATTGCTTCGTTCAAGTACGTATTATCTCCTTACTTGGTATTTTTGGAGGTCATATCTCGGTTTTTGTCCTAATGCTTGGTCCTATTTTTAAATGATTTGGTGTATCAGCTTGTCTTTAAAGAGACCCAATCTACTCCTTTTTTTTTTCTTTTTATTTTTTGAAAAGGCAACACAGCCAGGTAATCTCAATTAGAGATTAACCTAAGATGCCTTCACTAACAGATTAGTGAAGGACTTAAAAGACAATTACAGCCAAGAACAAATCGAAAAGAAGCTAAAAATGATACAATTTTAGAAAAATCTAAAAATGAGACATCTTCATCTTCCACCTCCATCTTGTTCAACAGCTCATAAACACAAGAACCCAGTAACAAGAACAAGAACAACACAAAAAAGAGGATCAATACTTTCAAACCCTCTCATCACTAGCAACATGAGCTTCAACCGGCTTCCATGGCAGGGTTGACAATATGGAGAAAGCCTTAATATCTAAAAACGAATTTTTCTTCAAAAACAACCCACTGATGAATTGCACAAAACCAAATCGGACAAGTCACCCCCGATCTGTCATCTATGCAACCTCAGCACAGCCGAGACCAAATTATAGATCTCAACGAAAAACCTTCGAAAGGCGAAAAATGGAGAAACGGATCGAGCTTCGATACCGATCTACAAAACAAAGGCTTGGTACTCAAAATCTTAGATGAAAATGGCAACTCAGCCATAATCAATAGATATCTGGAGATTGTGGCGGATAAGCATATCTGAAGTTGCTGAAATTTGGTTTTCTTTCTTTTCTTTGGGATGGCGGCTAAGCAAAAAAAAAGGGGGCTTCTAGGGTTTTTAGAGAGTTAGAGAGAGAAGCTCTCACTTGTCTCTAAAAACCCTCTCTTTTTGTTTATCACCTTCCAATCTACTCCTTTTTGAAAGCTTATGGAGAATCTTAGATCTGATTATGATATATTTATGATTATTTTACTTAACCTATCAAAGAATTGTCAATTTTATTTCTTGGTAACATCTTTGTTGCAACAAACCACCCAGACTAGTTACTAGCTGCTACCTTTGATTTTTCCACAACACCTCTTTAATTGCCGCTACCTTCATTCAGTGTAGAGCCGGCAAAGACTGACACGACACGATAACACGACACGAACCGGACACGAAATAAACGGGTCAGTGTTGAGATTATCGACACGAGTAACCTGTTTAGTTAAACGGCTTTGGTTAGTGTTGAGAAGTTAAGCGGGTCAACACGAATAACACGATTATTAAGCGGGTTGGGTTAGTGTTGAAGGTTTACGACACGATTAATAAACGGGTCAGGTTAGTGTTGGGAGATTTCTGACACG
Organism: Tetragonia tetragonoides; assembly: GCA_038025085.1. Classification (NCBI taxonomy): domain Eukaryota; kingdom Viridiplantae; phylum Streptophyta; class Magnoliopsida; order Caryophyllales; family Aizoaceae; genus Tetragonia; species Tetragonia tetragonoides. The sequence goes on along the minus strand of CM076151.1, from coordinate 22,329,704 downwards.
ATTATCTTTGACACGAACACGAACCTTACACGACACGACTTGTTTGCCAACTCTAATTCAGTGTGATTGTCCTAATTGACTTTCTTAAGTGCAACGTACAGATCTTTGACCATATGTTTTTAGAAAATGTCGTGAATTTGAGATACTGATTAGAACTGCAGAACATAAAAATGTCCTGTGAAGGTTATCAAAGTTATAATAAATTTCTTGTTATCTAAAACTGTCATGTGAAGGAGTTTGAAATAGCATCTGATAAATTCAGAAGTCTACTCTTGACACAATCTGAAGTCTAATCTCACTCGAAAGGCCGGGGTTCAGTTAGCGTTGTTGGACGAGTAGAAGCTTGCTTTTTAACTTGTGGCCACTACCAGTTTCATGCTAGCTAATAGTTATAGAAGTCCTCACCCTTAAGAAGTCTATCTTAGCGTCATTGCAAGACTCTGTTTCCGAAATTTGTCCAAGTAATAATGAGTTGGCCAGCGTCTTGTATTATATCAAATCTTGGTAGCTTGAACACTTTCTTGCAAGTCTTTTCTCTGGTTGACCCTCAGCTTTAGCAGACATACATGCACACTATTGCTTCAGACATATACAGAAGGCATCCTGTGCAAAACTCTTTGAATTCTTGCACCTAATTTATGGTGTAGTAGCTCGCATAATCAGCATTATCATTAATTCATGCCACTATTTCAGTGAGGGGAAGAAAGTACCAATTTTAAAGGAAGGTGAAGGCATTAGTTGTATGCATTGCAGCGGGCCATACATTTGTATCTTTGAGTTGCAAATATTTGTATCTTTGAAGAGCGTATGAGGTATTTCGGTCACTTGTATGCATTGCAGCAGGCCATACATGGTGCAATACTAGTTGACTTTATCTTTTGTGGAAATTGGTTTGTGAGATGTTTAGCTTTGGTATTTATGTGTTACGACAGCTGGCTTCATAAAGTTATAGTGGTTGTGTGGGTTCCTAGTTATGGTACATTCAACTGGACCCGTATCACGATTTCCTCTTTTAACTCCCTATGTTTTTCCCCTCCTTTTCTAGACAAGAATAGTCGTACTGATAAAGAATCAGTAAGAAGTACAGGCTAGGAGGACAAGAGTCCACTTAATAAGCATCTGAGTACAAAATCACCCAGTGGTGTTGAATTTCAGTGAGGGAGACCCCCCTAAAAGCCCCTGCCCCTTTTGCCCATAGAGAAGGCAAGTAAATCATGCAGTCCAAAACATAATCAAGTGGCTTGGAAGTCCCAGTTCCCAGAGAATTTGCAGGAGTGCTCCAACCAAAGGAACCAGAAAACGTCCATAAAGTGCATACCAACAGCAGCTTATGTCCCTTCCACCTTCCCAACACAACATAACATGTCAATCTTCAAATGCGTAGCAGTAGTAGCCGTACAAACAAAACACTCTCACTGACACCAAGAAGCCGCCTCGAGAAAGTTGGTGCAAAATCACAATGCAAGAATAGATGCTGGTGGGCTAATTATCTCGGTCGTATAGTGCACACATCGAGGGGAAGTGAGAGAGACCAGGGCGCCTTCCTTGCACCCTATCATGTGTTGTTATTAACTTATATTGTGATAGTTGTTTCATTCACGTGTTGTTCCTTGATCATGACACGACATCTGGATAATTTATTTTCATGGCTGATAATTGTTGGTTTCTTTTCACTTAAAAGACCTTTCCGCCCTCTACGTGAAGTTTTGCTGATGTTTTTTCACAATGTTTGGTCATGCAGGAGAAAATTGTCTAGTCTAGAAAAAGAGCGTCGGGATCTGCTGCAGACTATTGAGGCTTTACAGGAAGGTGAATATTGTTATAATCTAACATTACAATCTATTTCCCATCAAAGAAATAACAACAATGAGTGCAGATTCTGCCGCTGGTAGGTAATGAAAGAAAAATAAATCAGTTATTTAGACTTTAGAGTGGTCAAATTGGCTTAGTCCAATTCAATTACAAGTATGTTTGGAAGAGGGAGTGTCTTTCTGAAACAAGTGATAATTAGCATTGTGTGGAGAGGTGAATTTACTTCTTTAATGCGGGCAGCACTGTGGTTGGCAAGAGTTTTTGCTCATAAGAGTAAGTTCATCATTTCATAAATTTCATTGATCAGTTCCAATGTTTCAATGATTGTACTGCAAGTAAATTTCACTGGGTACTATTGTGTAATCCAGTTGTACTACCTTTAACATTGAATTCAGTGGTTGCTTTATGTGTCGGGCAAGTGGTGAGGATGTGGTGCATGTTTTCTTCAGCTATAATTATGCTCGTTGTATTTGGGGCAGATTGTTTGGGCTTTTTGGAGAGACATGGGTTCATCCTAGTGTTGCGGAGTTTCTTGAGGTGCGAGTACGGGGGTTCAGGGGAGGCAAGGAGAAAATATTTCTGTTTTGAAATTGTGGGATAGAGCTTTCAGGGCATTTAAAGATTATACTGTTACTCAAGTCCAGCATAATTGGGCTGCTTTTATTAGTCGCTACTCACTAGATACTTTTGGAGGACATCTTGATTCTTGCCCTCCTCTTGCTGTAATTTTTGATACTCTTTAATACATACTTTCTCTTTATCTTAAAAAAACATTGAATTCAGTGGTTTATGGCCTTATGGTTTAGCTTTCATTGACTGTAAGTTGTGTTTTATAATCTTTTTTTTTTTCTCTTAAATGCAGAGAAGAAACTATTGCAGACTAAATTGCGGAGAGCATCTGCCAGTGGAGTTTCAGTAGATATAAACAAAGGACACCCAAAGAAAGATGTTTCAACGTCTACTAGTGATTTAGGTTTGTTATATTCTACGTCATCCTAATTGTTGCCAGTGTTATGACTGGTGTTACTATTATATTGGAAGAATAATTTTGACAAAATAATGAATTTAATTTAGAGAGGATGAAAGTTCAGCCACAGAGAAAAATACTTGAGGAAAAGCACATGAGAATAATAATACTCTTTTTAAAGTTGCACGTACCCTTTTAAGTGACTCCCATCGTACTTAATACCAAATATTCCCTCCCTTGAGCATGACGGAATTTATCCCCCTCCCCTTCTTTTGAAAATGTTGAAGTGCTTTCTCAATCCATCCTTAGGTGACCCGGTCTTCACATTATCCTTGAACCAGCAAACCTTGTGGAGATTTATCAAATCTATGACTTGAATACCTTGCCAACTAAGTACCTTGCGCCACATAGGCTGAAATTAGCACTTTTGTTATATCCTATTGAGCCCAAATTCCTATTTAACAACCCAGAAAATACAGAAAGGAAAAACTAGATATGTTGCTGGATAGGCACATCAAATCAGTACTGAGCTTTTTGAGAGCACGCATCCATGGCACAAAAGAGTACTTTGGTTCTGTTAGAGGCTTTCCACATCTATGCTCCACCGCATTTCAGGCTTCTTTATAGAGAACTTTTCCAAACTGGTCCAAGAATGCAAGAGAGAATACCACTACTGAATGTCTCCACTCTCCAAAAGATTGAATGAGCTCACCCCTACTCCTCATAAGTTTATAGAGAACATTTCCACACTACTCTAAGAATGCATGAGAGAATACCACTACTGAATATCTCTACCCTCCAAAACATTGACTGAACTTATCCCTACTCCTCATAAGTTTATAGAGAAGTTTTCCACACTGCTGTTCATTCAATCTTTGAGGTATAAAAGAAAATATATGGCTTCTTTATAGAGAACTTTTTCACACTGCTCCAAGAATACAAGAGAGTATACCACAGAAAATTTCACATACGTAGTGTTAGTATCGTAGAACATGAGATTTTTTCTTTTTTGGGGGTGAGTGGTGCCATGGTGGAGATAGCCCTTGCCAGACCTTTTCAGTTTCCGGAAATGGTAGGAGATCTATGTGATTGACGCCATAAAGACATTGAGTTTTAAGCCCTTCCGAGTATTACATGAGTTACTGTCTGAGACTTTCAGGAAGGAGAGAAGCGAACTTAAGTTTGCAAGAGCTGTTCTTTGTTGCATCTGTCATGACATACAAGTTGGTGTAACCTTTCAAGTCTCTAATATTTTCTGTGGTGTGACTGTCCTTTATGCAAGTCACTTCTATCTCTACTAGATCTTTGTTGACCTACCCTGTAACATCTTCATCAATCTGAGGGGTGGGTGCTGGGTGGCATAGAGATTGCAAATCAGAACACATATCCCACTTCGGTGTGCACTTACCCCCCCCGGGTCCAACCTTCTCTTCCCCTTAAATTTCTGGTCTCTTCAATAAGTTATCCATATCTCATCTGACTAGGAAGCTTAAAAGTTTTTATCAATGAATCTCTATGTTTTATGGCTTATTCAGTTATTCCGCCCTGTTTCAGGTTTTGACACTGCTGGAGCTGACGGAGAGATCTCTGAACAAGATTCATCAGACTTGCGATTGCGCGATAATGCAGAAAATTTGTTGTTGCTTGGACAGAACAGACCTGCCGGTTTTGAGGATTCTGCTATGATTATTCCTCCTGACCAATTGCAAATGGTAGATAATATCAATTCACTAATTTCGGAGGTAGGTTTTTGCTTCTATTTTTCCTCTCATCTTTTGGTAGGGAAGAGATAGGGGTTGAAAGATCATGTACCAATAATCAACTACTGAATTACTGGCTGTAGATTATGGCAGAAAAAGAGGACTTGATGCAAGCTTTGTTGACTGAAGTCTCAACAAGTACCAAGCTGAAGGTAATCATAAGCGTATGTGCGGATATTACGTAGTTTAGCTGGTAAAGTCATGTGGGGGTCTGCACAAGATATCCGACCCATCTGCAGTGGCCTTCATACCTCCTTCACACAAAATTAAAAGGGGTAAAATTAATGGAATTGATAGATAATTATACTGTGCTCTGTGTAACCCACCCAGGCACCCACCCCCCACCCCCAGTATTAGTTCTTATCATCGTGAAACAAAACAGGAAAATGAAGTGTTTGCTTAATTTCTGTCATTTTGAGACGTTCCATGCATGTTGCGTGCCCAGTGGCACGTACGACATCTTGCCTATTTGGGTTGTGTCTGTGGATGCGTCTTGTGGTTTAGACAATTGCTTGTTTATGAAGCCTTGCCATATCTTCATGAACATGGTGAAGCATGCCTTTTGTTACATTCATTGTACAAGTGATGTAAAGTCATGCTAGCACCCTTTGCTTGCATTCACATATAATGCATGATATGTTGTGTGACTTGAAGGATTTGAACAAGGAGCTGTCCCAGAAACTCGAATTTCAGACTCAAAGGCTAGAGCTATTGACTGCTCAAAGCATGGTGAGTGAGAATATTCCGGCCAGACAGCCTACGGGTTCCCGTCTTGTACAAGAGAGTGTCGCCTATGCAGATGAAGGCGATGAGGTACTACATAAATCTTGATTTACTTTTTTGGCAAAATAATAGTGGTAGCTCAATTGGTCTGGCTATTAAGATGTAGAATGTGATGATAATCATCATGGTTACTTTTTGGGGTTTGTTTATCCTTGGTCCTGCTGTCTTAACTATCAAAATCCTTCGTTATTCCCTTTCCTTTTAGAGAAAAATAGAAATTTCAACTCTTAACCTTGGTGGGTTTTGTATTCCCCCCTCCTGCTGGTTTTTTGCTTGTCAGTAATGATGGCTAACCCTTAGGAGTCCTGTTTGTTATGTCCCCGTGGGACTTCAAGCACTCTCCTATTAAGAAACTCTTTCCTTTCAAGCCATCTCCAGCCTCTCCCACCCCTCCCTCAAAGAGAACAAGAGTCAAAGCTGATTGTAAAGGTTGAGAGGGCAATAGTGAGGACTGACAGGGTTCTCAAGCTACGTGATAGTGAGACCCATTTAGTGTACGGTTATCAATTTCGCATTATAAGATCAGTTGTACCGTGACACAAAAGTTTTAGTACATGGGTATCTAGATGGAAGAAATCTCTTGCAACGGAAATGCAAAAATGAACAGAAAGGTTTAGGACCAAAAAACTAATTCTAGGCATCCTGAGTAATTGTTGTACCCTTTTCTGTTTTTTCACTCTGAAGTGGATTCTATCCCAGAGGTAATGATCTGTGTAGACCAGCTTAAGGTGGATTTGCAAGGCATACGAAGTAAGTTTATAACTTTTGCTGGCCCTTTTTAGACTTAGTTTCAGGACTGCACCTGACTTAATTCATTGAAAAAGTATTAGAAAGAAAAATAACCAATGCAGCAATAGGCCATAGGTAGGCTGTACTTTTTGCTGCCTGTGTAAAATTTTCTTCAATATTTTAGCTTGTGGATGTTCTCGCGTCTCTTTAATCATTTGTTAGATAATGATAAGGGGAATGTACTGATAAAACCTTAATTTTTAAGGCCTTTTCTATTGCTGTATCCCTGTGAGTTCCATTGGATAGTTTTCTTGAACTTTGTATTTCCCTTTCATCAGGTGGTTGAAAGAGTCTTGGGATGGATAATGAAGCTTTTCCCGGGAGGACCATCAAAGCGAAGGACCAGCAGACTCTAAATTTGGGGCTGCCATCACATGGAAAAAGCTTTTCTTTTTTTTTTTTTTTTTTTTTTCGGGGGGGGGGGGGTCTTTCAGAGTCATATTTTGAGCCTAGAGTAGATTAAATACTGTATATCACTTTACATTTTGTCTATTCTTTTTCAACAAAAGACAGATGTAAACGGGCCCGTTCTATTAGATTTATAAGCTTTAAATACCATTTCTTTGATAGAGGAAAATAATTTCATTTCTTTGTAACTTCAGCTGTCTGAATGATCTGGCTTTCTCTTGGTGTTTGATGGAAAATGTGTATAGCTCGAAGGAGTTGCATGATCTAGCGGGTTATGTCATTGTTGGTTAACCAGCTTTCCATTAATGAATCAACACGTTTTCGAATCGGGACTTGGGAATCATAACGACCAACTTCCCACTATTCCCTTCTGGCCTTTTCTATTGATGATTCTTCCCTTCTGGCCTTCTCTATTAATGATTCTTCAGGGCACGTCGCAGACTCGCAGTTTTAGTTGAAGATTGCACATCAAATTTGTTGTTGAAACTCTTCGTTTCTTCTTTTTGTACTATCTTTGTCTGGTCTAATTTACTGCTGCTTTTCCTATTACTTTGAAGAGTAGGTCATGTGTCTTGTGTGAAAGAATAGTTGTCCAAATATAAGCTACTCATGGCCAAACTAAGTTAATCCCAAAACAATAGTGTCATGGTGAGGTTGTCTTGTCCAAAGATTTTGTATACTACGAACATATGCAATGACAGAAATGTGCCACAAAAGTAACGGACAGTCAGCCTCAACAAAGCTAGCCGTATCTGTTGCGAGTATTGATCACTCAAGATTCTTTTTGTGTACATTTGTGTAGGTCTTGTATTGACTACTATCGGTGCTTTCTAGTCTAAAAGTACTAACAATCTATTCATGCGAAGATTTGGCATTACCATAGGAATATTAGCTGTAAAATTATCATTTTTTTTTTGTTAAAACACATGAAATATGACTTTCTGTGAATTAGATTCGCAGGTTGAATTTGGCTTCCTTCAAAGATTTCACAACAGGAAAACGAGATTTCATTGCCAATACGATAACAAGTATCCCAGTGGAGCCGTTCAAACGGAAAAGAAACAATGTTAGCACTTACAGATTCCATGTAAATGTTCACGGTACAATATCTTGTTAGACAAAGAATTGGACCAATTAACATGAGAAGATAACTTCCACAGAACAGGAAAAGAACAAAAGGGTGAAATTACTATTCAGAGCTCTATCCCTCCTTACTGTCCCTCCCTTCTTTGGAATGCCAATAAATTACCCCCTCTTTGGGACAATGGGTACTCAGCCTAGGTCATTCCTCGGAGCAAGCGAGAGGTGTGCTAGTGCGCTACTGCACTACGCACCCCACGTCCAACATTTCCTCGTCTTATTTATAGAGTAGTTTTTTTTTTGCTCATCTAATAGAGTAGGCATTCACATTTTGGTGTACGCTACCAAACACAACCCTCCAAGATGAATGTGTAATTGGACAACAGAGTCCTAAAAGTAAGCAGAAGCCTAAATTGACAAAAAGGCAGAAGATGGAATCAGACCAGTCCGAGAGCCTCCCCTGCACTTCTTCGACTCTCTTCCCCACAAACAGAAACAAGTTTATTCAATAGGAGTTCCCTCTGCTCTAGGTTCAAGTTCTTCTGTAGACCCCTAGCTACCATCTCCATCTCTGGCTGTAGAAACATACGTCATGAATGGAAAGTGATTAGCATATATATCCCATTCATAATGTGATTTAATTAGCCACATAATTATTCCACAAACACAAAAACTAGTTCCTTTATAGACATTCAGAATGATCAATGAACATTAACGTAGTAACAGAGAATTACAATTTCAACAAAGGATCAGACTACATGAAGTCAGTCAGTCATTTATGATTTGCTTATTAGTGAAACCAAAAGTCATACAAAATCAGGGTTTGCACTGACAGCCGAATAATGTTTCCCAGATTACTTTCAACAGAGAGAAGGGAATGCACTGAGATATAAGAGCAAACCAGCTGTGAAATTTATTTTTCTCATCTTTTTTTCCAATATTGTATAGCATGCACCATATAAATTAAATCTAAAAAGAGAGTAAACATACAGAGGATGGTTCAGGTGGAAATATCTGGTGAACTAAGCAAATCTTCTTTAACTCCTCCATGGCTTCTGAATGTTTTGCTTGCATCTCCAGTGCCTGAAGCAACAATATTGATCAACAGCAAACAGCACCAGAAGTTCATCCACAGTTTTGAAATAGCTCATAAAACTAAAAAACGGAAACAAAAGAGAAGCAAAGACTAGGATCACCACTGCCACACTATGAAACAATGCTTTTAGGCTCCAACTACTAATGTTTTCTGTTGCCTTTTTTTATCAGCCAAAACTTCTATGCTTCTTCCCCCTTCAGATATTCACCCTATCCTACCACCAGAGTTCTCAAGCAAGGTCCCAATAGGCCAATAGATATCAAGATGTGTGACAAATACTGTGCTTTACCAGTAAAATGAGACATGGAACTTGGACATTTCCTCTTTAAGAACATTGAGACAGAAATCTACCAGCATCTTCTAAGTGAAAACTACCAGAATTTATACTTGAAGAAAATGTATATCGAAATACTTATTCTGCTACCTTAGTACCTCACAAACATCTGAAGGCATGAACTAGTAAGAAATTCCAACATACACCAAAATATTCCAGCTGTTTACACATTGTCAGATGAACTACAGGTCTACAGCCATGCTACTCGTGAATCAGGATATATACCTGGAAAGCCCCAACCCCCGTACACCTGTGAGCATTACCCAAGAGAGAATTTGGATGAGCAGTGGAGTGAAAGATCAATGAGCAGTGGTGGCTTATCGGATTCCAATCTCCAACCCCATCCCCCTCACATGCCGGGTTATTGTTGCTCAAGCTTTTACTGGGCTTTGTGTATCTGTAAGGGGCCCTTGCCTCATATGAATCTCTAAAGGGCCCTTTCAGGATTTGGTAACAAAACACTCCAATGTCTCACCATTCCCACCTCCCACCTCCCCCCCCCCCCCCCCCCGGCCCCCCAAAACAAAATATGAAAGTAGGGCTGTGAGGATCCCTTTTTTCTTCTCTTAGACAATGGAAAGGAGAGTCTAGAGATTTCATATAGTAATGGTTCATCTCATTATCACCAGGGTGGCATTACCTTTGGTGATACTTTATCTCCGGATGATGAGTGTCATTTCATTCTTAAATGGTTGATTGGTTATGTCATCATGTCGGGAATAAGGGATATTGAAAATATGAAGAACATGGCAGAGCAAATTTTAAACAGTGAGGAACAACTGTGGCAACTGGCAACGGCAGATGGCAATGCAAGGTATGAGTTTGGTCCATAATTGGCTAGAACCATAGATTGGCCCTGTGATGCCGGAAATGGCTTTTAAGAAAGGACAACCATACTTTTAAGAGCACAGAAAATTTTTCTTATGTAGTTGATCATTCAAAGCAGCTCGGCGACTATAATTGAAGTGGTCCTAAAAGCATGCCCCTTATTCCTGGCAATAACAGGACACATTATTGGGTACAATTAGTATCTTTAGGTCATAATCGTTTTTATTTTTTATTTTTTAGATAACATGGGTGTCCAAGCTTTGCTTGACTAATCCCATGGGCCCTGAAGTTACAACCAGGAAAACCTCCAGTGGACCTGAGGGGATAGGTCATAATCGTTACTGATTAACATTTACATTAAGTAAACAAGGATAACATATTCAAGTGAAATGGAAAATTATTAAAATTTAGTTAGATATTGAATACAGGGACAAACGCGTTCAAAAACCATGAAGGCTGGATACAGCCTTGAACGTCTTTTGCAGTTAGATGAAAAATACCCGAGTAAAACAAAGGCATAAAACAATAATCAAAATGAATGACATCAAATACTTGAAATCTTTTTAGATGGTCAAGGGGAATTACCCAAGCCTGTAAAAACCATAGGCGTGTTCTTGCAGCAACAGCAGCAGAAACAATTGTTGCAGCACGAAGAGCAGGGAAACCAAAATCATAAGCAAGCCCAGCTAGAAACAGGCGTACATCTTCCCCGTCAACTTGAACAGAAGGACTTCTTGCCCTGCATATATCACAAGTGCAGTACATATATAGCAATGAAATAGAAATTGGAATGCAATAGGCAGATGTCATATGAGAATAGGTTCCATACTTGCAACAAGTGCTTATGATGTTGTGAACGGATGATCGATACAATGTATCACGGGCATTATCCGTTCCAAATGAGAGTCGTATTCCAGAATTTCTACAGATCCTACGCAGCTGCTCATGCCAAGGCCAAAATATCTTACATCAAAAAAGAAGTCCAGAAATAATATAACTCAAGATGACCAGCAGGGATGAAAGAAATACTAGAAAGAATAACACCAATAATTCATTAACCATTCAAACGTTCTAGACCATAACAATCAATGGGACTTGTGGACAACAGCCTTGCTAATACATCAAGCCATTAAAGAAATATCACAGGGCAAAAGAAATATCACAACCTTGCTAACACATTTTATCTTAGAGGAATGCTAGCTCTAACCAACCATCAACTCGTTTGGTGTATGCCTAATTGTTATCACTTATCACAAATGGACTCTTAACCCATCTCGTACTACTACTAATTCTTGAAACATAATTTAGATAACGAATGTATGAATTAATGAAAAAAAAAGCTGTAGTTAAGGAGGACGAGCTGTCCTGAAGTCTACTAACAGATTGGCCATTTCTCTAGACCTCTGAAATCTAATAGCTCCTAAAGCCACTGCTTCTCTACCTACAATGCTCAGTAACTCTCTGATCCAGAAGTAACTCAAAAATTGGAGAAAACCCAGGAAAAATCCTTGCAATTCTCATTAACTAGACGCACCAAAAAAAATCGCAAATGGTCAGTGAACCACAATGTCTTCTTCCCCCTCCCAAAACCCACAAAGCAGATCTGCAACAGCTCCAAAACATTAAGATAAACACAAAAGGTCGAGACTCCCCATTTACATTAAAAAACTTCCACCAAAGGTGCAGTTGAACACCACAACTAATTCTTGAAACATAACACACTGAGATTTGGCAAACACACATAAGAGATAGGCAGAACTGAACTCTCTCTCCCCTAATCTGCCAACTCCATCTGGAATCACTACTTAAGCGTGTTCCTAGCGTCATCTTGCTAGTCAAACTTAACCTTCTAGTGATAACTTAGACAGGATCCTTATTTGCAGCATTTTTCTTCCATATAATTTGCTGTAATTAATCGCTCCTCTTTGAGACACTTGTCTTATTAAACAAGGATCTTTATGAGTAAATATTTTTCATAAGTTTTGGTAACAATCTTAAGTTGCCCTTATCAAAAGCATAGTGAGGCACTAGAGTAAAAGTAAGGTATGGCTGGTATGGCTGGTATGGCTGTTTAAGTGTACTAGGAGTGGTTTACAGACATTTTGTGATGTGCATGGGTCCCCCACTCCCCATCAAACCAATGTCTTAAAAAAGTTTCTAACTCATCAGCGTGAAGAGAGAGAGTCGATGATTTTTTTTATATATAACATGGGTGTCCAAGCTTTTGCTTATCTTATCCCCTGGGTTCTGAAGTTAACGACTAGGAAACCTCCAGTGGCCCTGAGGAGACTCAAACCTGAAACCTCTGATACATATCTCAAGGTTACACCAGCTGAGCTACCCCCCTTAGGGTTATCCATCGATGACATTTTAGAAAACACAATTGAAATTTAAACAAGTTAAAGCTGCTATGCCGTGGAGAATTTTAGGATTATTTGGAAAAATCAAGAATGACAACAAAAAAGAAATATAGAAACAATTATCTACAATCATATGCATATGGTAAAGATAAATGATAGCCTAGCAAAACCACTGACATCAAGTATACGGTCTTCTGAAACGTCCTTTCCACTCACTTTATCATCCATGATTGCTGGAAATCAGGCCATTACATCATGATTTGAAGAAGAAAAGTATGATACTAACATAGACAGACTTGGTAGGGCATGCATTTACCTGTTTCAAAGACAAAAGATAACATTTAGAAAACACACTATAGTGACATTATTGGGGAGCATGAAACAGGAAAAGAGAGAAGCAAGATGATGGTAAGGGGGGGTTGGACACACATATGTTTTACTGCACAGCATAGGCATGTTTAATGAACATGAAATCCAACCAAAAATAATTGCGATAACAATAATGAAAGCAAAATAATCAACAAGGAGAAGAAGGGTATAGATCACAGTCTTTTTGGTTCTAATTCTGCCGAATTGAAATGACGCCCACCCCTGACTCCCTGAGGTTGTGTCATTTCATCCTCTAGGCTGTTACAGGCCATATTTGTGCATTTTGCATGTCAGTTATTTATGTCCAAAAATTTCAGGATCCTGCAATTTTAGTAGGGAAGTAGTTGAGGAGAGGAGTGAGGACTTAGAAGTCAAAGAACCAACTTCTTCCGACCGTTACCATGTCCTGCCTGTCATCTTTGCAAAACTTTTAGCACTAAGCTAGCCATCTCAGCCACCAACATTCAAAATAACATATCAACTACTAGGTACTATGATTGCTTTTAGACTCTTAGGAAACAACTAAACAAGGTTCAAATAGAATAATGTATATATCCTTTTGAATAGTACAACCTTTATAGCACTATCGTCTATTCTGCTGCACTATCAAGTTTTGGTACGTAAATTCCAAATTCAGTCCTAATACCTCTCCACACACTGATTCTGCAGGTTTCCCAATGTTCCCCACTATTTTCAAGTCAAAGGAACTCCTTCACTTAGCCTTCTATTTTGCTGTTTTTTACACTCATTACCCCAGTATACTTCACTTCACTATCGCCCTTTACTTTGAGATATAATTACAAAGAATTGTTGACTTGCATTATAGAGTAACAATTCGCTCCGTATACGCTGTAGAAGTATTTTTTATTAGTATATCAACATATCAACACACACAAAAAAACTCTGTAAAAGTATTCTTTATTAGTAAATCACTCACTCACTCAGTTCGACATGACAGACACGACAGTGCCCGTCCCACCAATTCCCCAAAGCCCATCAGATCTTGGCCAGAAACCACCCCTTTCCATTCAAATCACGCTTCTTTGCCAGCAAATGATGCTGTTTATCCTCCTGAAATGAATTCACTTCACAAAGATTCAAACCCTCTCCAATTCCAATCAACTTCAAATAATTGTTCACTTGCACCATAGAGTAACATTTCCCACAGTACCCTCTCTAAAACTGTTCTTCGATTCGTGAATGAACTGTAATAATATACGTCAAGCACTCTATATATCTAGTTATACAAGATAGTAACATCAACAAACATTACATAACTACCATGACAGCAATTCCAACAAAAAGATTACCAAAATAAGCTGATCAGTAACCAATATACAACTACATTAATTAACAATCATTCTAGATACTCATAAACTAACCTTGAATTATCCTGTTAGCCTGTTTCTGATACTCCTCCTTAAACACTTCCACAACTTCTCTAGGCCTAACAACCGGCCACCACTCCGGCAACTTCCTCTCTCCTCTTCGCCTCGAACTCCCCGTCATCGCCGCCGCTGCCGCCTTCGACTCCCGTCCCACACTCCCATCTCTCTCTCCTCTTTCCACAACTCTCCTCTCAACAACCACCTCCCTCCCTCCCAAACTCCTATCCCTCCTTCTTACCACCTCTACCCCACCCCCCAAACACCTTCCCCTACCAAACCCTAACCCTAAATTCACCAAAACCCTAAACACCACAACAACAACAACACTCCAAATCAAAACCCCACCCACAAACCTAACACTCGATTCAGAGCACGAAACAATCACCCTATTACTACCTGGCTCGATAGTCACTAAGCTTTGAAGATCCTTATAAGCTTCAGTTCCTGAAATTATGAATTGGTTATATTTGGACTCGCAATAAGTTAGGGTTCGTTGGAGAAATGGGGCTTTGGATTTTAATTGCTCGACGTCGAGAACGAATTGGAGTTTTCCATTATCAGAAGATGATGGGGAGGATTGGTTTGTATCTTTTCGATTACGGTTCCGACGAGTAGGTGGTCGCCGGCGACGGCGACGAGGAGAGAAGGAGAGAGAGAAAGTTGTGGTTGTGGAGTTTTTACGACGCCATTGTTGCTGTTGTTGCAAAATTTGACGTTGTGAGTGTGGGACTTGGAGGGTGAAAGTGGTGCAAGGGAGTTGGAGTGTGGAGTTTATCGCCATTCAAGCTCAGAGAGAGAGAGAGAGCGAGAGAGAGAGAGGGGTGTAGACTTTATATAATGGAATTAGATGTGTCAAACACGTGGGTCAGATAACAAAAAGGTGTAGTTGAGTGGTAAGAAACTCATTCATCCTTAATCAAGGTTGAGGATTCGAATATTGTCTTGGGAATGGAGCAGTTTTAAAATTCCTTGGCCAACTGTCCCACCCTTTGAGGTGCTTACAAGCCAGCGCGGGGAAATAGTCACTGTAGTCGACGGTGGATATCCTTGGTCGTGAACCAAAAAAAAAAAAACAGGTGGGTCAGGTCGGGTTCGAGTTTGGTACTATCGAGTTCGGGTTATTAATAGATGGGGTTATAAACTTTTCGGATTGGAAAAAACTTATTCATGACCCAGTACTTTAAGTATTAGGTTGACTCAACGGGTTGATGACGTTTCAAATTTATTTTCCGAACATGAATTTCTCTTAATTTAGGTACTTTGTTTTCTTATAAAAAACACATCTATTTCATACGACAAATATTTCAGACTAAAAGACCAAAAAAAAAACATACAAAAAACACAACATAATTCTTATAAAAAAAAAAAAAAACACAACATAAAAGCAAATAGTCTTTAAATCAACTTCATCAATATTACAATAGTCTTCAAATAAACCTGCTTAATAAAACAAAATAATATTCCAAACTGCTTAAACAAACAATACTACTAGTCTTGAAATGAAATAACTAACACACTTAAACAAACCGTCTTTAAATCCATCAAACAAATAGCAAAGTCATTTCTAAATCCAAGTTTTTTTGGGTGCAATTTCTAATCAAAGTTGAGTACACCGACTGTCATGTCCTCGATCTCGTCACGTTCACGACCAGGCACTAGCACCCCTTTGTTACGATCTTCCTTGTTACGACTTGTCCGATTAAAATGCAACTCTACACCTTCATCAAGTAACTTTTCACTTTCACCTACATAACAAATTAACAATAACAAAATAAATCAGTAAATTTCAAAATGCAATTTTTAAATAAGAAGCAATTTATAAATGAACTTACTCTCTTCGACGTCATAGCCATATACGGATTACCCAACTACGGGTGGTGACTAAAGCCTCTGCGGTGTCGGGAAGAAGGGAAGCTCTCCACTTTGTTAGAATACGACCTCCTAAGCTAAATGTCGATTCAGATGCAACGATTGTAATACGAAAGCTCAACAAAGCTCTTGACATTACTGCCAGTTTCTCATTCTCACTCCACTATTCAAGACCATCCAATTTCACATTACGATCCAGTCGATATTCCTCCAAGTATATATCATGTTGTGACCTTTGATAAGAAGGTAAATTCCCAAAAGAAGGAAATGCCTAGATAATATTTAGACAATTAGTAACACACCAACAACATATACTTACAGCAAAAATGATCAATAAAAGCCATAAATAATGTGACTTACATCAAGATCATCAACTCCTGTTCCTGGCGAACCACCCACATTTGATGCAGAGGAATATGTGTATACTCTGAGAACAACTCATAGAGTTTATCTCTAACTTGCTTGGTCTTCAACTCTTCCGTCTCAGGGTCCAATTTATTAAAACAATCTAGAATTTAACAAATTGAAGTTTGAAGCGAGTATCTAAGACAACAACAAAAGACAAGATGAAACTATAAGATTTCCAGTACTTATCAACTTTTCTCTTCATTGTCTTTGCCATTGCCTTCAATTCAGCATCAACAACAATGGAATAACTCACTAAAAGACTCTCAATCCTCCACACATTTACCAAATACAAGTTTGTTGTTGGGTAGTTTCTTTTAGAGAAGTGAGTAGTTATGTCATTAAAAGCTTTAAGAAGAACAAATCTTCTCAATCTTACTCCATTCTGTTTCAGAAGGGGCGGGAGTAGCAGTTGACTCCCTATCCACTCTTCTCATGTTAGCAAAGGCAGCACGATAATAACACGCCATTTCAAGCATGTTATATGTAGCATTTCACCTTGTGGGAAAATCTAACCACAAACTTTTCGAGCAATCAACTCCAGCACCAACAGCACACTCCTTAAACTTTAAAGATCTACCCTCAGAACCTGTCACATACTATATCAAGTCCCTTACCTTAACCATTGCATCACCAATCACATCTAATCCAGCTCTAACAATCAAATTCAATATATGGCAAGCACAACGAATATGAAAATAATCCCCACCAGCAACTAATGGAGAAAACAAATAAAGATTATCCGCTAATAAATCTTGCATATAGCTTTGTCTAGTGTAATAGAGAAAACTTTCCTTTGAATCCCCCAATGTTTTATCAGGGAAAGAACCTTGTCATACAACACATTAGCATTATGGGGAGGGGGTACATGATAGAAGTTTAGAATCTTGTTATGCAACTTCCACTCACTGTCCACAAAATGAGCTGTCAAGGAAAGATAACCTTGACCAACAATCGAAGTCCATATGTCACTAGTTAAGCATATTTTACCAAGAGCTTCATTCAACAACCTCTTAAGCTTTAGCCTCTCTCTCTCATGGATTCTCATACAAGTATTCTTAGCCGTGTTCCTACACATTGTCCTACAATCAGCATTTATTGGTGTATAGCCCTATTTCCCTCATGTTGTGCAAAAGTGAAACCATATCCATGCCTAATAATAGCCATTGCTACCATTTCTCTATAGACCTCATTGTCCAATTTCTTATTATGCAATTTTGCATTTTTATTAAGAATCAATTGATTAACGTCTCATGCAACATGTGCATGACAAGTTTCAGTATGGCGTTTGAAGTTAGTCGTACCGAATTCAGAGTCAGTGAAAATTGGTCCTTTTTTGTGCTACTTGCACATAGCTCTGGCTAAACTATCAGCAGATTCTTCCCCATCAACACAATCATAGTGGTCCCAATCTGGTGAATTCCATTTTCTTTTACGGCCCTCGGATGCATTCTCAAACTTCTCAGCATCAATGCCATGCTCATTGCCAGAGCCAGACTGGCCGGCTGTTACACTTGGTTCTACAGGAGATTGGCCTACGACACGCAAGAGTAAATATAAGACATATTGCTTTATCTAGAAGTGTTAATATTGCAGCAACAATAATCAAACATCCACAAAGAAGAGAGCTAAGAGTAACCTGAAGACGGGCCTGCTGCACCAAAAGGTGAAGGAGCTCTAATCGGTACAAAACCTCTTCGACCAAGAGGGCTTCCAACATAGTTAATTACTTCCCCTACAATTTATAACTGCAGAAAATACCCAACTTCAACAAACTGACAGAGTAATAACAAAGTATTAACAGTAAACACTTAATAACCAATAAGCAAATACAGGTTAAATCTATTCTAAGGAAAACAAATTTTAGACAATCAACTTCATTTACTCTTACTAAACAAATTACATATTGTTTTTTGTACCGATTGTTACAAAGAGATTGATTACGTACCTTATATAAACTACTTTTCTATACCTCTTATGTATGAACCAATTTTGAAGATCTACTGTAATTCAATGATAACTATTTTTTTAACTTATTTTATTGGATGAACAAAACAACACAACCAACTTCATACTACTGATTTAAAACCGTAAACTAGAACAACAAAAGCATAAATATACAGAGAGCCCAACTTGTAGACAAGAAATTTCAACAATAAAATAAATAAAGAGAGAGCAAAATGCAGATAAACACAACATTTAAACCAAAAATAGCACAATAAAGATTTAAAAAAAAATATATATATATATATATATATATATATATAGATAGAGAGAGAGAGAGAGAGAGAGAGAGAGAGAGAGAGAGAGAGAGAGAGAGAGAGAGGGGAGGCGAGAGGAGTACAGAGCCAGGAGGTGAAAATTGGTGAAAGGGGCGCGTGACTTAATTTAGGGTACAACCTGTTGGGTCAAACCCGACCCGACCGAGACCCGACCCAAAATTAATCAGGTTCTCGTGTTCGGTTACTATCGAGTTTTGAACAAAATTATCGTGTTCAAAACCTGTTTTTTTCGGGTCGGTTGTGGGTCGGGTTTCGAGTCGGATCAAATTTTGATAGCTCTATATGGAATGATGATTGATGACTCAAACATGTTTGGTGTTTTTCAGTCAATATGCTAATGACATCCTTAGGGTTGTCGTTAAGGTTGATCTATTGTTAACATTTGAACAGATTTACATTAAAGTGTAACCAAACTCAATTCATATCTTTAATTGTATTAAATAATACATATGCTAATTCCCTAAAAAGCCATTTGCTCCATTATACTTTTTAACAAAAAAAAAGATATAAAAGCCAAATCAGAAAACCCCAAACCATGGCACAGTTGGAGTTGCCGCCACCATTCACCATCAACACCACAACCACCTTGCCGGAGTTGAGGCCACCACTCACAGTGACAGTTCAACACCATAACCCAATTTAGACTGTGGCCGACAGATCTTGGCAACAGTGGTGGGTGACGGTGGGCGACGGTGGGCGACAGTGGTAGACGCCTGGCAACAGACCACGGTTGTGATGGCTACTAGAGTTTAAATTAATGGACTCTTGGATGCAGCAACAAAGAGGAGAGAGAAGAGGGAGAAGAGAGAGAAAAGAGAGAAAGAAAGGAGATAGGGAAATGATTATTGGCGCTGACTCCGGCGAGCTCGATGACGGCATTAATGGCAGTAGAAGTAAGAACAACTAAAAGGGGACTTAGGAATGGTGGTATGACCGTATGAGAGAAGAAATGAGTAGTCATTAGATAAAGGGGCTAAATTGGTATTTACAGTGTGAACACAAATATACTTTGCCATTACTATTCGTTTTTAATTTATTTTTTACTATGTCATTAATGCTTAAAGACAACCCTAAGGGATGTAATTAGCATTGTAATACCCCGTAATTTTTATTCATTTTAGAATAATAATTACTTAAATAGAAATTGCAATTTCGTATTTAAAATAATTAATTGGGCTCATCAATGTTTTTGAATGCCTAATTAATATTGGGTTTTAGTTTTGGACCTCATTAAATTATATTTGGGCCAAAATAAATAAAAGAGATTGGGCTCTATAATTTTCGGAAGTGGTCAAAAATTGTAAGGCTCAATAGAGCCTTATTTTCGGCCACCCTAGCCGAAAATAGGGATCAATTTTGATGATTTTATTTTCAAAATTTTGTTTCCTAAATATTTGGTAAGTGGAGGGACGTTAGGAGAGTTTTTAGGGAAGAATAAGTTTAGTTAAGGAAGGAGTGTATTTGGGCTACTAAATACACTCAGCTCCAAACTTAACTACCTCTTACCAAACCAAAACAAAAAAAAAAAAGAAAAAAAAGAAACGCTCTCTCTCTCTTCAACCCACACGACCGAAAATCCAAGAGCAAAAAGAAGGAGAAAGTTCATCACTTTTCACAATCCATCTTGCTCAGTTTTAATCCTTTGAATTTTCAAGTAAATGTTTTAAATTTGTTTACTTTGATTATTAAAAACTTTTAGATTCAATTCAAGTATGATTTTATGAACCCTAGTTTTTGTATGAGTAAACCCTAATTTAGTTTTGCCTAGGGTTTGCTAGATTCTATTAATTTTGCATGATAGGATCATGATTAGTGTTTGGTTTGTGGTTTTTATTGAATTGGATCAAGTTTGAGTTCAAAAGGTTAGATCTTTGTAATTTAATTAAATCTAAAAATTTATTAATTGTAGATTTAGTTAGATTAGGGTTGTGTTAATTTGAATTTTTTTTAAAAAAAAAAAAGAAAGAGAAGGACACGACGTTGCCTGCCTTGGGCTGCACGAACCGCTGGCCGCGCAGCCGGCAGCAGCTGCAGCCGGCGGGCCAACCACCAGTGGGTCTGCTGGTGGTGGGGCCCGCTAGTGGTGGTGATGGTGATGGTGTTTTGGTGTTGACTTGCTTTGACTAGTTGACTTTTTTAGGGTTTTGGAAAGTTCCTATTTTGGTTTATGTAAATTCGTTTTTGGAAACTTTGAGCATGCATGAGTAACTGAAATTTTCAGCAACTTAATTAATTAAATTAAGGGTACTAAATCATCTTTAAAGTTTAATGAAGTGGTTTAGAAGTCAAGGTATTGACTATTGTTATATTGTGGATTTGTTAGGGCCCGTTGACCACACTTAAACGTAAGGAGCTTACGTTATTGATTGTTGTGATTGCCTATTTTTAAAGGTAATTCATGTCTAGATGAATTATTTTAATCTCTTTTTCATAATTCATACCTATTGGGATTTGTATTCATTTGTCTAGTATTGGATTAAGAATGTGAATTCATGTTTGGACTTGTGAGTATATTTTGAAAGGAATAAGTGATGTTTATTTCCTTTGTGATAATTCGTATAGAATTATATGTTAGTGAATGCATGTATAATGTTGGAAATTCACTTGTGTAGCAATGTCTACTTGATTAATATTCATGTGAGGAGATGCGTGTTATTATTGGTTACTGAACGAAAATTATGTTGTTAATAATTGCTCAATTGGATATAGCTTGGAATTGCTATTTTTGGTATCATGTTAGTAAGCATGTGAATCATGTTACTTCAATAAGTTGATATGAACTTTGACTATTGATTAGGTGGTTTTGAATTGAGCCCAAGATGCCATTCATGTAATATGCCATCGAAAATTTGTAACCTTATTGTGTTACTTCAGTGCCAAGACTATGTGTATTACTTGTTATGTGATCACCATATTAAATTTAATTGAGAGTTAAGACTTCTTTGGTAATGGATCCAGCGAAGGATGCGAATTAGAATTTGTCACTTATAACCTTGAGTGGTTCCATTGGTTATGGCCTCAATGTTTTGGAAATCTTGTATCCAAACTGAGTAAATTGGGCGAGTGGTTCTCCGGAACAGTTCTTCTTGTAAACCTAAGGGTTGAGAGAGGGTATGCATACTTAGGAACATCTAGAATTACTGCGGGAGTCATCTATACTCCAGGACGGTTGATCCCTCTTTTTCCACTGTGCACGGGACTAAGATCCTATTGAACCGACTGCGGTTGGTTTGACAATTCATGCGATTCACTTCTCTCTAATGAACTTGGCTAATGGATAATAATAAATAATGAGATTTATTATTTGGTGATTGTTGTGTCTTTAAGTTTAAAGCATGTTGTCTTTACTTTTCTTAAAGCATGATTATTATTATTTTTATTGGATTAAGCATATGGACTTAAGTTGGAGAATTAAATGGATTATGTGGTTATGGATTACTCAACATCGCTGATTAGCTGTTTTTCTTTTTACTTGTGTTTGTTGTCCATTTCTCTTCAATGGTGGGCCTATGATGAACCTATATGAAATTTGTCTATATGGGAGAGTAGATTGACAGGATTGTAGCTCAAGGAGTAGAGCTTGAGAGAAGGCGTACCAAGAAGATAGTATATCTTCTAAAAACTTTTATTTACTATTTAGTTGGAACTGTTATTATTGGGATTTTGGATTGTAATGAGTTTAATTCCCCTGCATGAGAATTAATAAGTTTAATATTTCTATTTCTTTGGATTATCTGTTTTAAGTTAGTTGGAAAAGATAGTTATTATTTAATTATCTATTATGTTTGTTTGGGGACACTAGCATCTGTTTTCTTTTTAAGCCTCATATTTAATTTGAACATTAAATACGGCGGTAACGCTTCGAATTTCCAGTGTTTTTCCGCCGCAACTCGTGATAATTAATGGTTTTAAATTAGACAGAAATTCGGGGTGTTACAAGTTAGTATCAGAGCGTATGTTACTGTCCCTAATAGACGTTTTGATTGTAAAGTATGTCATTAAGACATATTCTTAGGTCAAAATTTAAATAGACTTAAGTTATGTGAATAAAAGTTTATAAGTTAAAATGAGTTGATTGGTTATTTTTACTTGTTTTGGTATTATTTGAAGTACTCGAGTGAAGTACTAACGTGTTGTTTCTCGCTTGCAGATGGTAAAGCTTGAACGACCTATGACACTTATGGATCCGCGTGATCTTAGATATGATGGGGGTCGTCTAGAGGAGTACTTTGACCTTATTCGTGAGGTATTCGAGCGATTCAACGCTCACTATGGCGTCCAATACACTACACGCTCGGAGAGGATGAAGGCCTTTCACTTCATCAACAGCTTCATCTATGCGTCGCTCAAGTGGTATCGATTCCACGAAGAGTGGCGAATGGACTGGGATATGCGCATCGATAGGGAATACCCCTACGAGGAGACTTTGGAGTCCTTGATGACGAAGGCGTATGCATGGGATCGAGACTACCTAGACCTATTACGAGACCCCTATGATGTGTATGTAGAGAACGCTGAAGGGTACAATCCACTATTGCAGGTGGACGACCAGATGACTCCAGAGGAGGCTGACGCCGACCTCGATCGAGCACTCGCATTTGAGGGAGACTA
This sequence comes from Tetragonia tetragonoides, assembly GCA_038025085.1. Lineage (NCBI taxonomy): Eukaryota > Viridiplantae > Streptophyta > Magnoliopsida > Caryophyllales > Aizoaceae > Tetragonia > Tetragonia tetragonoides. The sequence continues at coordinate 22,306,563 of CM076151.1, read as the reverse complement.
CTTTGCCGCGGGGGCCGACGCCCCCGCTGCTGAGGTTGAGGAGGAGCCTGTACCTGCTGTTCCTGAGGTTCCTGCAAGGCCACCTAGGCCTAGCGCTGTGAGAGACTGGCCCGTAGGTTTGAACGACGAGCCCAACGAGCCAAGGATCCCTACTGAAGAAGAGGAGGATCCAGAAGAAGAGGAACCCATGGAGGAAGAAGAGGAGCACGAGGTCATAGTGACACATGTGTGTCGCTACCCTTTGAGGAACCGCGCAAAAGGAGCGTGATTCTTATTTTAATTTAGTTTTTGATGGAGTAAACTATTTGAGACCTTTATTTGGGCCTGTGAGCCAATTGTTTTTGACATTATTTTGGAATGTTATTGTTTTTTACTTTACTTCATGCTATCGAGGCTTAGTGTGACAAGTCCTCATTTTTGGAACAAATACTATGATTATTTGATTTATGAGATTATTTTTGCAAGAAATGTGTTATTTACTTGCTATTTTGGAGCATGAGTATTGTGAAAGCGCCTATGAAAAAGGCATGGATGTTTCATTTTGATTGTTATTTGTTTATGTATAAGAAAGAACAAAGTCAATTGAAACTTGAACTTGCTTGTACGCAAGAGTGTGATAAGGCCATGCTTGAACGCAATAAGAGCCTAGAGCCCTAGTTGGCTATTGAACATATATACGAGTCAAGTGTATATGTTAGTTGTGATTATCGCACCTGAGTGTGATATGGGTAGCTAATACCCTTTTCTTTTGTTTTTTTTGATCCTTTAGGTCGCTAGATGCCATCTAGAAGAAATAGACAAAGAATCGAAGATTCGAACAATTCGATGGGAGATAATGACGACGGAGACGTCGGGAATTGGGAACAAATGGCGCAAGCCTTATTAGCGCAACTTGCTCAGTCGCAGCAAGCTTTGGCGTAGTCTAATGCATTCATCTCGCAGATGATGCAAAGAGAGGACACTAGGGTTACTGGGGGTGACGATTTCGCCGCTGTATCTAAGAAGATCAAATGGCATAACCCGCCTATTTTTGAGGGGCACGAGGACCCTGTGCTTCTAGACGACTGGACGCGGGATCTAGAGAAGATCTTCGCGATGACGGGGTGTCCGGAGGAACTTAAGGTAGATAGTGCTATCTATCTGTTTCAAAAGAAGGCAGATCGTTGGTGGACAACCAATGGTACCTCAATTAGAGCTCGACCGGGTTTTAATTGGGAAATGTTCAAAACGGCTCTTCGAGAGGAATTCTACCTAGAATATCTCCAGGACCAGATATATAACGAGTTCTTGAACCTTATCCAAGGAAGTATGACTGTTCAGGAATATGCTGAAAAGTTTGACGACCTTGCTCGTTTTGATGGAGAGTTCATCTTTACAGAAGAGCAAAGGGCCCGTAGATTCCAGAATGGGTTGTATTGAACCATTCGCGGGTCTTTTGGAGGTTTTAAGTGTTGAACTGTGCAAGAAAGAGAAAGTTTGATGACCATCAGGGTAGTGGTGGTGAGAAGAAGGAACAACAACAACAACAACAACAACAACAACAACAACAACAACAACAACAAGGAGAATAACCACAACGAGGGTGGAAATTCCAAAAATGGGAATGGCAAGAATGGAAATGGAAATGGTCATAAGAATAATGGGGGTTGGAAGGGCAAACCCTACATTTGCAAGAGATGCAATAAGAATCACCCAGGACTAGATTGTGAGGGTAATAAGGTTAGATGCTTCAATTGCCAAGAGCTAGGGCATCGATCATTTGAGTGTCCTAAGAAGGACAATATTGAGGAGAAGACATCATTTCGATGTTAGCGGTGAAGAAACACTTTGGAGAAAGGATGTGACAGTTATTTGTGCTACATTCTAGATGTGAGTGGACTAGATCGGGAGATCTCGAAGATCGAGGTGATTAATGAATTTAAGGATGTATTTTTATCTTTAATCCTAGGTACAAAAGTTGGTTAATAATTGAAGACCTGTTCGATCAACTCCAAGGAGCTGGAGTATTTTTGAAGGTGGATTTGCAATCTGGTTATCATCAGCTGAGATTGATGAGTTCGATATTGCGAAAACTGCCTTTAGGACAAGGTATGGGCATTATGAATTTACTGTTATGCCATTTGGGTTAACTAATGCACCTGCTAAATTTTGTGGAGATGATGAATAACACCTTTAGACCATATCTGGATAGTTTTATGGTCGTGTTTATCGATGACATTTTGGTGTATTCGAAAGACAAGGAGGAACACGCAAGACATTTGAGAACTGTTTTAGAGGTTTTGCGAAATGAGAAGTTGTACGCTAAACTCTCAGAGTGTGAGTTTTGGCTAGAGACTGTTGCTTTTCTTGGGCACATTATCTCTAAAGAAGGAGTCTCAGTTGATCCTTCTAAGATTCGGGCTATCATGGATTGGCCTGCTCCGAAAAGTGTGACTGAGGTGAGAAGTTTCATCGGTTTGGCTGGCTATTACAGGAGATTTGTGCTACACTTCTCCAAGGTAGCTAGACCTATCACAAATTTGATGAAGAAGGAGATGAAGTACAAGTGGACTGAACAATGTGAAGAAGCTTTCCAAGAGCTTAAGAAGAGGTTGACTACGGCACCAGTTTTGACTTTACCGTCTGGAACAAAAGGATTTGAGGTGTATAGTGATGCTTCTAAGAATGGGTTGGGGTGTGTGCTTATGCAAAATGGCAAGGTGGTTGCTTATGCCTCTCGCCAGTTGAAAGTGCATGAGAAGAACTACCCTACTCATGACATGGAGTTAGCTGTTGTGATTTTTGCCTTGAAAATTTGGAGGCATTACTTGTATGGAGCTAGTTGCAAACGGATCACAAGAGTTTGAAGTATATCTTCACTCAAAAGGAGATGAATATGAGGCAACGAAGATGGCTCGAGCTGAATCTGAGTACAATCTGGATATTCAGTATCACGAGGGAAAGGCGAATGTAGTGGCTGATGGGTTGAGTAGGAAGACTTCACACACTGTGAATAGCATGATGGTACTACCGTATGACTTGTGTGAGGAATTCAAAAAGTTGGACCTAGAAGTTGTTCAACAAGGTGAGACTGCAGTGTTACTGAATGCACTTGTAGTGCGACCGTCGATCTACGATGAGATCCGACAGTTGCAAGTTCATGACCCGTTTCTAGAGGAAGTACGTGTCAAGATAAAGGATGGGAAGCATCCTGATTTCGAGATCCTTGATGATGGTACGATCAAGATGAAGGGGCGTTGGTGTGTACCCGACAATGACGAGCTGAAGAGAACAATTCTAGATGAGGCACATGGAACTGCGTATTCTGTTCACCCAGGAGGTGATAAGCTGTACAAAGACTTGAAACTTCAATTTTGGTGGATGAACATGAAGCGAGAATGTGCTGAATATGTGGCAAAATGTCTTACTTGTCAAAAAGTGAAGATCGAACACAGGAGGCCTGGAGGTCTTTTTCAATCGCTAGAAATTCCTGGATGGAAGTGGGATTCAATCTCGATGGATTTCGTGACTGGATTACCCAAGACGAGGTATGGCAAAGACACTATTTGGGTTATTGTCGATCGACTGACGAAAACGGCGAGATTCATTGTAATGAAAAAGACTTGGTCAATGGACCAACTCGTTGCAGCTTATGTGAAAGAGGTCTTAAGGTTTCATGGAGTACCTAAGGACATTGCGTTACGAGGTTACATGGAGTATCAGACAAGGATACGAGATTCTTGTCGAACTTCTAGGGCAAATTACAAGAGGCCTTTGATACGAAGTTGAAATTTAGTACAACATTTCATCCTACGATAGATGGTCAAACAGAGCGTATTATTCAGACATTAGAGGACATGTTGCGATCTTGTGCTCTAGAGATGAAGGACTCGTGGGAGAAGAATTTGCCTTTGATTGAGTTCTCCTAGAACAATAGCTACCATGCGAGCATTGGTAGGGCACCTTACGAGCTGTTGTATGGGAGAAAGTGTCGATCTCCTACGTATTGGAACAACATAAGTGAGACCTTTGTTTTGGGTCCGGAGTTTATCCAAGATACTGTGGATCAAGTGAAACTTGTCCAAGAGAAGATGAAAGCTGCACAAGATAGACAGAAAGCCTATGCAGATCAACATCGACGAATTGAGGAATTCCAAGTTGGTGAGAATGTACTTCTCAAAGTATCGCCGACTCGTGGACTTATGAGATTTGGGCGTAAAGAGAAGCTTAGCCCAAAGTACATTGGACCTTACGAGATTCTTGAAAGAGTTGGAGAGGTCGCTTATAGGCTTGCTATGCCTATGGATTTAGAGCAAGTGCACGATGTGTTCCACGTGTCACAACTCAAGAGATATCACCATGATCCGAGTCATGTGCTTAACCCGGAAAAGGTAGTGTTAGACGACACACTTACCTATAAAGAGCAACCAATTCAAGTCCTTGAGGAGCGAACTAAACCTGTGAGGATCCTAGACGAGAAAACGAAGAAAACTCGTGCGTTGATGATCAATCTTGTGAAAGTGTTGTGGGCTAACCACAAAGTCGAAGAGGCGACTTGGGAAACTAAGGCTAACATGTGCAAGCGTTATCCTCAATTGTTCGAACAAGGTACTTAACCTTGGTTTCGAGGTCAAAACCTTTTTAAGGGGGGAAGGGTGTAACAATCCACAAAAAAAGAAAAAGAAACAAGACTGGAAAACTCATTGCATTGCATTGCATCATGCTCATTTTGTTATTTGGAAAAAGTTGTGAGTACAAACTTTTAAACTTTCGAGTTACATGTTGTGTATTGAACTTTGAAAGTGTGGTGAAAAGACTTTGCCTTATGGAACTAGCTTCACTTTGGTGGTGATCCTAAGTTTCGAGGACGAAACTTCTTTTAAGGGGGTAAGGATGTAATACCCCGTAATTTTTATTAATTTTAGAATAATAATTACTTAAAAATAAAATGCAATTTCGTATTTAAAATAATTAATTGGGCTCATCAATGTTTTTGAAAGCCTAATTAATATTGGGTTTTAGTTTTAGACCTCATTAAATTATATTTGGGCCAAAATAAATAAAAGAGATTGGGCTCTATGATTTTTGGAAGTGGCTGAAAATTATAAGGCTCAACAGAGTCTTATTTTCGACCACCCTAGCCGAAAATAGGGATCAATTTTGCTGAGTTTATTTTAAAAATTTTGTTTCCTAAATATTTGGTTAGTGAGGGAAGTTGGGAGAGTTTTTAGGGAAGAATAAGTTTAGTTAAGGAAGGAGTGTATTTGGGCTCCTAAATACACTCAGCTTCCAAACTTAAACTGAGTCTTACCAAACCAAAACAAAAAGAAAAGAAACGCTCTCTCTCTTCCACCCACACGGCCGAAAATCCAAGGGCAAAAAGAAGGAGAAAGTTCATCACTTTTCACAATACATCTTGCTCAGTTTTGATCCTTTGAATTTTCAAGTAAGTGTTCTAAATTTGTTTCCTTTGATTATTAAAAGCTTTTAGATTCAATTCAAGTATGATTTTATGAACCCTAGTTTTTGTATGAGTAAACCCTAATTTAGTTTTGCCTAGGGTTCGCTAGAATTTATTAATTTTTCATGATAAGATCATGATTAGGGTTTGGTTTGTGGTTTTTATTGAATTAGATCAAGTTTGAGTTCAAAAGGTTAGATCTTTGTAATTTAATTAAATCTGGCAATTTAATAATTGTAGATGTAATTAGATTAGGGTTTTGTTAATTTGAATTTTAAAAAAAAATAAAAAAAAAGAGAGAGAGAGAAGGACACGGTCGTGACGAAGGCACGACCGTGCCGGCCGCGGGCTGCACGGGCCGCTGGCCATGCAGACGGCAGCAATTGCCGCTGGCGGGCCAACAACCAGCGGGTCTACTGGTTGTGGAGCCCGCTAGTGGTGGTGATGGTGATGGTGTTGACTTGCTTTGACTAGTTGACTTGTTTAGGGTTTTGAAAAGTTCCTATTTTGGTTTATGTAAATTCATTTTTGAAAACTTTGAGCATGCATGAGTAACTGAAATTTTCAACAACTTAATTAATTGAATTAACGGTATTAAATCATCTTTAAAGTTTAATAAAGTGGTTTAGAAGTCAAGGTATTGACTATTGTTATATTGTGGATTTGTTAGGACCCGTTGACCGCGCTTAAACGTAAGGAGCTTACGCTATTAATTGTTGTGATTGCCTATTTTTAGAGGTAATTCATGTCTAGATGAATTATGTAATCTTTTTGTCATAATTCATACCTATTGGGATTTGTATTCATTTGTCTAGTATTGGATTAAGAATGTGAATTCATATTTGGACTTGTAAGTATTTTGAAAGGAATAATTGATGTTTATTTCCTTGTGATAATTCGTATAGTATTATATGTTAGTGAATGCATGTATAGTGTTGGAAATTCACTTGTGTAGCAATGTCTACTTGATAAATATTCATGTGAGGAGATGCATGTTATTATTGGTTATAGAATGAAAATTATGTTAATAATTGTTCAATTGGATATAGCTCGGAATTGCTATTTTTGGTATCATGTTAGTAAGCATGTGAATCATGTTAGAAGCATGTTACTTCAATAAGTTGATATGAACTTTGACTATTGATTAGGTGGTTTTGATTTGAGGCCGACCAAGATGTCATTCATGTAATATGCCATCGGAAATTTATAACCTTATTGTGTTACTTGAGTGCCAAGACTATGTGTATTACTTGTTATGTGATCACCATATTAAATTGAATTGAGAGTTAAGACTTCTTTGGTAATGGATCCACCGAAGGATGCGAATGGGAATGTGTCATTTGTAACCTTGAGTGGTTCCATTCGTTATGGCCTCAATGTTTTGGAAATCTTGTATCCAAACTGAGTAATTGGGCGAGTGGTTCTCCTGAACAGTTTTTCTTGTAAACCTAAGGGTTGAGAGAGGGTATGCATACTTAGGAACATCTAGAAGTACTGCGGGAGTCATCTATACTCCGGGACGGTTGATCCCTCTTTTGCCACTGTGCACGGGACTAAGATCCTATTGAACCGACTGCGGTTGGTTTGACAATTCATGCGATTCTCTTCTCTCTAATGAACTTGGCTAATGGATAATAATAAATAATGAGATTTATTATTTGGTGATTGTTGTGTCTTTAAGTTTAAAGCATGTTGTCTTTACTTTTCTTAAAGCATCATTATTATTATTTTTATTGGATTAAGCATATGGACTTGAGTTGGAGAATTAAATGGGTTATGTGGTTATGAATTACTCAGCATCGCTGATTAGTTGTTTTTCTTTTTACTTGTGTTTGTTGTCCATTTCTCTTCAATGATGGGCCTGTGATGAACCTATATGGAATTTGTCTATACGGGGGAGTAGATTGACAAGATTGTAGCTCAAGTAGTAGAGCTTGAGAGAAGGCGTACCAAGAAGATAGTATATCTTCTAAAAACATTTATTTACTGTTTAGTTGGAACTTTGTTATTATTGGGATTTTGGATTGTAATGAGATTAATTCTCCTACATGAGAATTAATAAGTTTAATATTTCTATTTCTTTGGATTATCTGTTTTAAGTTAGTTGGAAAAGATAGTTATTATTTAATTATCTATTATGTTTGTTTGGGGACACTAGCAATTGTTTTCTTTTTAAGCTTCGTATTTAATTTGAACATTAAAACGGCGGTAACGCTTTGAATTTCCAGTGTTTTTCCGCTGCAAGTCGTGATATTAAATGGTTTTAAATTAGACGGAAATTCGGGGTGTTACAAGCATTTTCCTTTATTTATTTTTTGGTGTTGATGTCTCTATTTCTAAAGTAATAGGCGTCATGCTTGTTTAATGCGTCATGTTTGTTTAATGCGTCACATATTGATACAAGTTTTTTTGGTTTTCGATCCTCAATTTTAATATCTCAAGTTTGTTCGGAGCGGATGTTAGTGCCCACTTTCTTGGTTTGTCAAAAGTAATTTTAAAATCCAAGAGGTGTTGGCTCACTGGTAAACAAGTTGCAACTTGTACACCAGGTCATAGATTCAAACCTCATATGGAGCACCTACAAGAATTAATTCGTGGAATACCCGAGGTCGTGCGTTAGGATATGCCCTTTAGCTATGCCCAAAGAGAAAGAAAGTTGCTCTTTGCCAAACAAAAAAGAAGGTAATTTTAAACAAAAAAATAAGTTAGTTCTTTTTTTGGTAAAAGATCAGTCTGTTTCATATTACAAACTCAACAATATTTGATGTAACACCAAAGGAATGGTAGATTTTCGTGGACAATACCCAGAATAGGTTTTACAGAAAACCACCCAAGCCTCAAAACCAACTAATATTTACATCAATAAATAAAAGTAGAGTAAATCTCTACTACTAAGTTTCCTAGGTTTAAAAAACTTGTAACCTGGTTTTAAGTTCTTCAGTGATCTGTCTTGCAATCTCATCGATTTCCCTTAACTGTGCTTGAAAGATCCTGTAGTACCTCTCTATCCAAGAGTTATAAATTTGCAACTCCAACACTAGCATACAGTATCAATATTTTAAACTTGTAGAAAAGTTTCGTCTTGAGAGCACCCAGTGCTGCCAGTTTTGTGAAGGGATGTTAGCCAGATGAGCCCAATCACAAACTGCAGCCACTAAACTCCTAGTCCAATCGCACTGAAAGAAGAGATAATCCCCTGTTTCATCAGCATTCTGACAGAACGCGCATGTAGCATCAACCTGTATACAGAAATGCAAGAGCCTGTCTTTTGTGAGTAAACGGCCCAGCATAGCAAGTTAGGTAATAAAATAATGTTTGGGAACTGTGAGTTTTCCCCATCATATGAGTTGCAGGGAGTTTTGGTTTTACCCCTTTGATCCGCCTATAGCCAACAACAATTGTATATTTTTTTTCCTTCATCTCTCCTTACATTATTGCTCTGAAACAGTAACCTAATATCAAAAATCCTCTTGATATGCCAGCTAACATCATAGCTAAGCTGGATTTGCCAAAAATCTATATCCTTAATGTAAACATTGTTAATCCATCTAACCCATAAAAGGTCTTCTTTCATTGCAAGAGCCCATAATAACTTTGCAATAGCAGCAGTATTCCATACCTTGCACAGTTTAAAATTTAACCCTTCTTGGCATCTTGGCTGACATATGAAATTTCATGCAACCAGTGGTATCTTCCAATGGCCCTTAGAGGATCACCAAAGGAAATCTCTACAAACTTGAGTGATCTCTTGAATAATACTTTGAGGTAACAGGAACATAGAAGCCTAATAGACATGTAAAGAGAGGAGTACTTAACTAATGAGTTTCACTCTCCCCATATAAGATAGGTGTCTACTACTCCAACACTCTAGCTGCAATTTTGTCTATCAAGAATTGACAATCAGCTTTAGACCATCTAGTTGGTTATAAAGGCATACCTAGGTACTTCAATGGGAAGGAACCAAAAGTAAATCCTGTTATTTCAGCATCTTGAGTCTTCAGTTCTTCAGTAACACCATTAATGTAGATTTGAGACTTTAGATGGTTAGCCTTTAAGCCAGATACCTTGGTGAAGTGAGTGAGTGCCTCTTTAACTCTTTTTAGAGAGCTAGGATTAGCCTTGCAAAAAATCATAAGGTCATCTACAAAGCACAGATTGACCAGTTTGAGCTCTTTACAGTGAGGATGGAATCTAAAATCTGAGAGTTCACTAACTGTTTTAAGTAACCTAGTAAGGTACTCCATAACTAGTACAAAGGTGAGAGGGGAAACAGGATCACCCTGATGTAACTCTCTTCCACTTTTAAATGACCATGCAGTTCTTCGTTAATATTTATTGAATAACATGGAGAAATCAAGCATATCATAACCCACATATTCCCTCAAACCCTTGATACTCATGCTCGTTGGTGACACTACACTCTAAACTTGGAAAATTACCCAATCTGGTCTGATTTTACCACAGTCTTTTTGGCTCGTTATAATGATAATGCCACACTTCCCATCACTTTGAAGGAGCTTGAGATCACCAGTCAAGAGAGGAATGTGGGATTCACTAAAATTCTCTGTCAATGGAAATTCAAAATAGCTGAAATGGTGGAGAGACCTTTTGAAGCTGAACAAATTAGGCATTTCATTAAGAACATGCAACCTCCCTATAAGAACCACCTTCAATATCAAGTGATTGACTCATACTAACGTCTTTATGATGTTGGCATTCTCATGAAGATGGTCTCAACAAGAACAAAGATCATGCGACTTCCACGCCCTTGACCTTTGGCAGGGACAAGAGGACAACTGCTGAAACTTCCTCAGGTAGTCAAGTTAGTGAGGTAGCTGCTGTAAGTACCTTTTCTGAAAGAAAACCAAAGAGAGAGTTCACCCCTTTCGGTATGACCTTGTCGTATGCTCTAGAAAGGATGATCAAGAAAAATCCGCTACAACCCATCGGTCCTACCACGGAACCTCCTGTCAAGGGCCATACTTGGAAAGAAGGTGAATACTGTAAGTATCACCAAGAAAAGGGGCATGACACTGATGACTGTCGGGCCCTTAAGCATGCTATTCAAGATAGAATCGACAATGACACCATACCATTGCCCAAACCTGGACAAGCACCTAGCAACTCCAGTAACCCTTTAGGTGTCATCTTACATATAAGTGTCGAAGATGCTCTAGGACTTGGAATCGCTGGAATATGGGGCAGTGACGAAAAAGATGTATGGGAAGTCCAAACCAGATCTACCATAGGTGTCGCCCATTTGACACATTTTGGTCATCATTGTAGACCACCTAACATCTACAATGATAGGGTTACACCTCCAGCTGAAGAAGAAATTGAAGAAACTCCGGTCAAAGATAAAGATCCTCCTCTTGCAGGACAGCTCAAAAGGATCAAAGTTTATATTTCCATCTGGCAACTCTTAGCCTCTTCTCATGAACACCGACAAGCCATACTTGAAGCCTTGTCGAAGGTTTTTGTGTCACAAGATACGAGGCCCGACGAACTGGTCAGCTTCTTAGTAGAAGATAAGCCACAACCGATCATCACTTTTTATGAGAGTGAACTACCTCCTGAGGGATCCCTACACAACAATGCTCTATACTTGACCGTATTTGCTATGGGCAAATATGTACCCATGACTCTGGTAGATAATGGATCCGCTGTAAATGTATGCAACCTGAGAACTGCACTAAAATTAGGCATAGACATCAAGAATTTGGGTCACTCAGCACAAGGTTTGCGTGCTAAGCAATGTAAGCAAATTTTGCAAAGTAAGAATGGAAATTATTCTTTTTAAACAAGGAATTGAGAAAATGAACTCTCCCAACGACGCCACTCTGCATACAAAGAAGAAACAAGCTAGCTTTCTGAAACAAGCTAGCTTTCTGCAACAACCTCGACACTTGCCTAATCCTAGCTCCAATAAAAGAAGATCCTTGGTACCAAGATGTTTACAACTACATCACCAAGGTCACTGATAAACATGAATTTGTTGCATATTTTGTGATGATTTATACCCCAAATTGTTTGATTAAGTGTGTGTTCCATGTCTTTTTAGCTTGAATTTTGTTTCTCTTGTTCCCATTTATGTTTTTGGTATATTGTGTATTTGTGTGCACACATGCTCATTTTAGACCCAACTCTCAAGAGATACAATGACATTTACAAGATGGGAAGAACCAAGGACAAAGTTTGGACACCTTTTCAGTATTTTGTCCATAGGATCTTCATATGAGCTCCAAATCAAGTGATTCAAAGTGATGTGGAAATCTAACAAACAGAGATACAACTTTCGTGTTTTACGTTTTTGCCAACTCGAAGTGCAAGACTTCTGAAAATGTGTCAGAAGGAAAAAACGACCAAAACATGAGAAAAACGGGGGAAGAAAAACCCCCGTTTCACCTCAGCAAGCTTTACAACGCTTGCTGTAGGTGAAAAACAGCCAGAGTTAAGGGAAAACGGTCTAGCCCGTTTGTGGTCATTTTGGCCATTTCTTGCCCAGTTTTGTGCCTCCTCGCACACGCGACCCTTCGGCTATAAATACCCCATTTTGTACGGGATCCCATGATCTCATCTCATCCTTAGCTTAAATTTTCTAGGATTTTCATTAGTGTTCCTCAAATAGTGAGTTTAGAGTAATTAGTGAGTGTAAAACTTTGGGTAATTAGAGTTAATCTACTCTTTAATCCTCTCTAACTATTGGTTGTAAGATTTCTCTTCTCTCTCTCTTTCTATCAATACTTGCAAGTTTGAATATTATGTTTTGGTTAATTAAAATTGATGACTTTCTGATGATTAGTGGCTAATCTCTCTTCTTAGAGTTGGGATTAGCCCAACTATTCTGTTTTTAATGCTTGGATGATATGATTTGTATGTTATTATTTGGGTAACTGCTTGTTTGGTAGTATGCACCCCAATTGTTTGATGAAATGCCTAAATGAGTTTATGGCTTTATTTTGATCAATTAATCTAAAACTGAAAGGGAAAGGTTGATTGTGAGGGGTTTTATTAACCTATCAAGGAGATTTAGCCACGAAAGTAGGATAAATCACCTTGGAAACCTATTGATTAGTTTGGACTTAATGGACCTATTTTGAATCTAATCCCAAATCCAATAGGTGGTTAGTTTTAGTTAGGTGCTTCCTTTGGACCTTGAAAGAGGCCTTAGGTTACTTGAGTTCTAATTGTTCCCTTGCACTACCCATTTGATTGCATGTCATATTATCAACTATCGCATTAGAGCATCATTAGTTGGGCGAACCCCCAATTCTAGCTTTAACTCTTGATTCTTATAATTGTGATTGCTCTTTCCTCTCATCTTAGTTAATTAATTTAGTTTTAGTTTTAGGTTTTATTAAATTATACCACCATCCAATTTACCCGATTTGCTTAGCTTTTCCAATTCTAGTGATTTTGGTACTCGAAACACCCTCGCTCCTCTTGGGAGACGATTATTTTACTATGCGATAAACCCGTATACTTGCGGGGCTATCAGTCACATACCCTCCCAATGCACCAGTAAGAGCTCAACGGGTCATCCGTCTCTTAGCGGCGCAATATATAGAATACAAGGGGGTTCTGTATTAAAAATCCCAAAATTGAGTCAACCTCAGATGTGTGAACGCCAAAGAAATCATAGATGAGCTAGTGCACAATGGTGTGTGCGGGCCGCACATGAATGGTCGAATGCTCTCTAGAAAACTCCTACGACTGGGGTATTACTGGACCACCGTGGAGAGAGTATGTCAAGAAGTGCAAGAAATGCCAAAATATGCCAACCTACAGCATATGCCACCCTCAATGCTACATAACTTCACATCCCCTTGGCCATTTTCTGCATGGGGAATCGACATCATTGGTAAAATCGCCCCCAAGGGCTCTAGAGGACATGAATACATCTTGGTAGCCATAGACTATTTTACCAAGTGGGTTGAAGCACAATCCTATGCAATCCTCACATCCAAATAAGTGTCCGAATTCATAAGGAACAACATCATCTATCGGTATGGTGTTCTGCATGAAATCATTAGTGACCATGGATCCCACTTCAAAGTCGAAACAACCACCCCACTGAAAAACTACAAAATCCAGCACCACAAATCATCCCTTTTCGACCCCAAACCAATGGCGCAGTAGAAGCTGCCAACAAAAACCTCAAAACCATTATCGAGAAAATGGTAGAAAATTATAAATATTGGCCCGTGAAACTTCCATTTGCACTTTGGGGGTATAGGACATCCATAAGGTCATCCACAAGAGCTACACCTTATTCCTTAGTCTATGGGATGGAAGCAGTAATACCCTTAGAGATCCAACTACCCTCCATGCATATAGCCTTAGAAGGTGAACTTTCAGAAACACAACGGACACAAGTTCGTTATGAAGAACTCATGTTCATGGATGAAAGACGCCTATGGGCTCTAGACTACTCACACATGTACCCAACAACGCATTGCAAGAGCATTCCACAAAAAGGTTCAACCTTGAAATCTACAAGGAGGCGACTTAGTTTGGAAAGAATTGCTTGCACCAGTTACCGACCCCAGAGGCAAATTTCGACCGAATTGGTCCGGTCCGTTCATCATCAAATATATCCTATCAGGAGGTGCGGTCCGGCTAATGGATATTGATGGCATTGAGTTCAGCCAACTCACCAATATGGATCAACTGAAGAAGTGCTACATCAAAAATAAAAAATCGGAACAAAGAGGCGTACACAATTAAAACGAACAACGCTGGCTTGATTCCACACTGGATATGTAGTAACCCTTTTAAGGGGCCCGACCAAAATAAATCCAAAATTCCATTCAACTCATTCTAAAAGGACAATCTTTATTCAAACTGAACGGATAAGCTTACATTGCATAAATTGAACTTCCTAAGGTTGCAAAAAAAAAGGGCAACTAATGAGGGTTTAAGCTAAACAAATTCCTATTACTTCTTTTTTTAAAACTAGACTTGTTTTCCAAAGAAAACTACTTTAATCCTTCTTCCCTTTAGAAGACTTCGTTAAAGAGTTCTTCTTTGAAAGATCTTGGCTTGAGGACGACCTATGATCGTTTCTTAGAGCTGGGGGCTTTCCTCTTTTTAAAACATGATAGTCTTCTTAATAAGGCCCTTCCTTTCTTTTTTCTTGTTCTCTATTCCTGAGTCATACCTAGGTACTAGCTGGTTCCACTCCTCATGACGAAGGGCTCGCCTTGTTAAATAAGTTCCAGAAACTTGAGTTGCGGCAATTATCTTGGGCACGGTCCAACGATCCCTGCCGCGCCAGTATGCACTCCAGCTTTGAGCAAAGTCAGTTGTCAAGGCTATGGTAGTTTGTCTCGTAGTCTCCTGACAAGGGATAACCTGTTTCAACTCATATTGCCTCATGATCCTAGAAGGGAAGAAAAATATACTCCTGTACAAACTTACTATCCTAGTGTAGGGGATGAATTTGCAGCAGACAACCAAAGAAGTCAAGCTCCACCAAGGCACATACCAACTGATAGCAGGTCCAGCATGGAAAAAGGTATCCCATTCAGCAAAGGTCTTCTCATTATACAGCCTTTTCCTAACCAGAAAGCTAGCAGCGGTATAAGTTCTTCTCCTCCAGGCTTGAGGAAAACAAGTTATCATCTTTTCTGGTGACTCTATTAACCTCAGATGCTCGCATAACCAAATTTGAAGCAGCAGGGGGCTGCCAGAAAATGCTTCCCTGGGCAATACTTTTAACCTGTCAAGCCCTATAATGGTTTCTCCTACAACCAGATGCAAAGTAGAGTGCCCTTCAACCATTTGATCTACCGCTCGCAACAACAAGGCTCTACCCAGATTAGATAATTTTGCATTGACAAACAATAAACGGTTTAACAAACAGAGTACAAAGGCATGTCGACGACAACGCCTAAATATTACATGCTTCTTAAAAGAGGAAGCAACTTTTTCACAAATTTGAAGTAAGTCCACATCGATTCCAAGAATCATGCTTTTGGCTTCCGTAAATGACAAGCCTAGAGATTTCCTATATTGATTACTAAACCATCCCTCAAATAAGGCAAATCTGGGGGAAGAACATCAGACATGTTAATAATTGCAGCAAATTCTTCTGTTGAAGGGCATAATTCAGAGTTACCAAAGCGGAAAACGTGCAATTCTGGATCCCATTAGTTCAATGCAGACTGAAGAAGAGGCCACAAAATTTTAGTCAGTTTCAAAGCCAGCAGGGTTGAGATATGGTACGGAGCTAGTTCCAGTTTATCTTCCACAATCAGATTTTTGCACCAAGCATAGAATAGATTTTCAAAAGATTTCGCCATGAAAAAGGCTTTGTGAAATTTGGGGAGCTAAAGTCTGAAAAGAGATACGACATTGGGGATCCACTCAATCCTATTTATAGGCAAAACGTCGGGCCAGAAAAAGAAAGAAATTCGCAAACAACCCAAAGCCAGAGCCGTCAACGGCTCTAGCTAGGGCCGCCAACAGCTGTGACCAGCGCCACCAGCGGCCCTCAGCAACGGCCCAAAGCCGCCAGCGGCTGTGCCCAGGGCCCCTACCGGCCCTAACCGCGGCCCGATCCATTTTTCCTCCTGATCTTGTCCGCCCAACTGGTCCATTCTACACGGGTCCGACTCCGATTCATAAAGCGCAACGCAGTTACAGGCCCGAGACTCTCTTAGTTTTAGTCTTTTTATTATTTCTTCTTTTTTTTAGGGGGTATAATATGTCTAATTTTGCTTTTCTGTTGCATTTTTTTTACCTTATTCTTTATTTTATTCCCTATATTTTGCCCTACTCTTTACTGCATAGCATGTTGAATACTTAGAGATCAGACGGGCATAATCGAGTCACAATAGCATGCATGTTCATATAAAATGCATAAAAACAAGTGTTCGAGTTTCAAAGGCCAGAACTTACAAATCAAGCCTAGAGATGGAGCTATCATTGCCATTGCTATCCGCTTCATCCTCAACAGCAGGCCCATGACCAAAGTTCCCGCCCGAGTAGTAGAAGGAAACATGAGTGCTAAATGAGCTATAAAACGACCAACTGTAACCGGGCCTCATGTCCCGACAAGAAGGTCCCACAGAAGACGAAGACTGCGACATCTGCATACAATCAAGACAAGAAGGTTAAACTAAGCACCCCACTTATCTAAACAAAAGGACAAAATGCACTTACATTTGCAATCCCGGATCGAGCACTCTTTCCTCTGCCCATCACCCAGGTTTAGCCCTTCTTCAACAAGTGGATTAGCTTGAATACTTGGGTAGTTTGTTCCCGGTGCAACTAAAAAAAAAAAAAAAGAAAAAAAAAAAAAAGACAAGAGACGGAGTCAGTGTTTAAAAACAGTACAAGTCAGAAAACAAGACGTCAAAAGTTTACCCCACACAATCGTCGGGTAATGGTAAGCCCTCTACTGCCTCTTCGTCAGCACTATGTAGGGGAAACTCCTTCGTTATGCGACCCCCACTTTTACCAGTGTACCTCACCTCAATACTCGGTAAGATTATGCTTGGGGGATAACTACGAGGAACTCGAGAAAGGGACCTCCTGTGTCCCCGAGGAGCCGCACGATCTGCCTACAAGAACACAAAAGTCAGTATGCTACATACACAACTGAAAGACATGAATCAAGATTTTAACTCAAAAGTAAGGTCCGGCGTCAAGCGATCCAAGCAGTAGGCCAGGTATACCATGGTCTACACCCTCAA
Source organism: Tetragonia tetragonoides (assembly GCA_038025085.1). Lineage (NCBI taxonomy): Eukaryota > Viridiplantae > Streptophyta > Magnoliopsida > Caryophyllales > Aizoaceae > Tetragonia > Tetragonia tetragonoides. Next base: position 22,289,424 of record CM076151.1, on the reverse strand, counting down.
CCTCTGGTATAACAAACTGCATAGCTGCGGCGCCTCTAACAACGACCGTCAAGTCAGCTACGCTCAGACTACGCAGGAAGAACATGGTCATAGGAGGGTCCTCCGGAAACAAATGGCTACCCAAGCGTGGATATATCATCCGAGTCAGACAATCCCCCAAATACCACTCAAAGCTGAACGACCCCTCAAACACTACCCGTAGAGTAGACACCCTGTAGGACTCAATAGTGATGTAAGACGAGACCCCAGGAGCATCGTCAAAAGCGGTCCGCAACACATGCAGAATACAAGATCAAAGTTCATTCATACCAAATGAACCAAATGTGTGTGTGTGTGTCTATATATATATATACAGACAAGTCAAGGACGACATACCTGCGACGCATCCCGACTGTCAAAGGTAACCCGAAAATCCTCCAAAAAGGAAAACAGATGGCTGTCTCTACCAACCCACCGTGCACCTAGTAAGAACATCCTCAAACCAGGACGATAAGGACTGAAAGTTGGAAAATACTCAAAAATCCACAACTGCCACACAAGCAGAAATAATCAGATAAGGGTCTACTACGAAGTATGCATAAGGAATAAAAAGATGTGCCTATCTCCAGTATCCTCCAAGGGTCAGAAATGGACGCCCTCTGGCTCGTCGCCTTAGGCCTGCAAGCCTGACAACACCATCTCACTAGAGAAGCCTAAGAAGGAGCACCAAAGTTATACTCATGTATCACGACCAAATCAGATAGAAAGAGATGACTGGTTGGGGGGCAACTGTCAAAAAAATGAGGAAAGAGAGGCGATACATGGAGGAAGGAGATACGAGAGGAAGAAAAAAAGAAAAGAATAGGAAAAAATAAAAAGAGGAAAAAGGAGGTGACGTAGGTGGCGGAGGCGTGACGCATGGGAGGAGAAAAAGGAAAGAGAAGACAAGGGGAAAAAAGGGGGGGGGAGAGGGGCTAGCGGTGAGAGACAAAGAAAGAAAGAAAAAGGAAAACAAAAGGAAAAAAAAGGATTGTGGGAAAGAGGAGTAGAAAAGGGAAAGGAAATGTTTTTATTTTCTGTTAGGCCCTTACATTTTTTTTCTATTCTTTCTATTTGTATTTTTTTTCTTTTAGGCTTCGGGCTTGGGTTTAACAAAATATTAGATCATGATTTTCAAAACTTTCTAATCCATAAAATGCCCCTGCAATAAATAATCAATAAATAAATGAAGGGGAAGCGACATGTGGAGGGAGGACAAAAGAGACAAAGAAAAAGAGAAAAAGAAAGGAAAAGAAAAGGAGACAACAACAACAACAACAACAACAATAAATAATCAATAAATAAATAAAGGGAAAACGACATGTGGAGGGAGGACAAAAGAGACGAAGAAAAAGAGAAAAAGAAAGGAACAAAAAATGGAATTGCTAAAAGTAAATTCATAATTACTTAATGTAAATCTTTTTTTCCTAAATACCCTTTACAGAAATTATACTTTTTTCTCAATTCTAAACCCTTCTTTTTTCACAACAATGTAGTTCTCATATGCAATTTCAACTTTGCACCACATATTCAATCGAAGTATCATTATCATTACTTACAAGTTCAATTTAATTAATGATAAATTGATACAAATCCAAACAAAGTCACATAGAGACAAAAATGATGGCAATTTGCATCGCCATTTCCCATATTCAATTGACGTTCAACATCACTCGTTGTTCGCTGGCAAAGTCTCACGACGTTCGAAACCGGCCCAGGCGCTTAGCCATGCCACCCTACCATCGTTTAGCCATGCCACCCTACCATCATCTCGCCGGCCTCCACCTCATCAACAACCCAATAATCGCTCTACTCATCGGCTTCTCCCGACTCTTTTCTCTCGGGTTGACATATACAATCTCTGAAATTCAACCCCTACACAACCGTCGAGCCACCGCCCTCGAAACCTAACTCAAATACCGTAATAATAACAATAAAAATAGAAATTCAATAGAATTACAAAATTTAATTTGTACTCCGTACCTTTTACTGACTAAGATCATTGTTTGCATCAAACATTTAGTTAATCAGTATAATGAAACAATAGAGTGATAGAGAGATAATAGAATGTAGGGAGAGAGTTGTGTTTCATATAAAAAGGGTATTTTGGGAAAAGGGTTAACAAAAATACTTGCTTTGAGTAATTTGCGATTTAGGTTAAGCAATTCCGAAAAGAAAAAAAAAATGAGGTGGAGAGGGGAAAAGAAAGGGAAAAAGAAGAGAAAAAAAGGTGGGTACCTGGCGGTGAGAGAAAGAGAGGGAAAGAAAAAAGAAAAAAAATGGTAAAAAATGACCGAGGGAAACGGTAGGAAATGTTTATATTTTTTGGTAGGCCTTCCTTTTTTTTTTTTTTCTCTCTCTCTTTCTTTTGGGCTTGAGGCTTGGAGTTTAACCAGACATTGGAACATAAATTTTGACCCAAAATACTTTCTAGTCCATAAAATGCCCCTAATAATAATAATAATAATAATAATAATAATAATAATAATAATAATAATAATAATAATAATAATAATAATAATAATAATATTAATGTCCTTACGAGTCAAGTCAAAACTATGGAGGTTGACACATATGAGGAAAACATTTACATGCCGAATAAAGAATTTAAGATGTTAAAAGCCGAGCAAGCCGAGCAAAATAAGTTGTTATCTGCATTAATAATTTTATTAACCATATCATTTCCTTGACCTCCGGATCAGGCGCCTCCACACCCATTACAAAGTTCACCACATCTTTGGAAGCACTGTAAAACCAAACTTTTTGCTCTTTCATTGAATAACCTGAACCAGAGCGCTTAAGAAAGCCGTGCACTTTCCTACTAAAATGTTACGAACGCATCCTACAATTTATTTCGCACCATAAGATATATATACATAATTTTTTAACAAATATGCAATAGAGCTGTCAATGTTTGACACGACACGACATCAACGCGACCCAAAATTTGTGACACAAACACGAACACGAATGAATCAAATCTGACATGATTACACCTATTTGTCTCCAAATTTAATTATTATCAAATTGATATTAAATATGTGTATTTTGAGATCTACACGATACCAAACACGACTTGACCCAACACGACCCAACCCGACCTATTTGATAGCTCTAATATAAAAACATACATGATAACAAAATAGGGAATGTGAACCAGAAAAACTTTTAAAAAAGAAGTCAGCCAAAAAAGAAGAAGAAAAAGCAAGACACAATGAAAAGAATTAGCTAGGAGCACTATACTAGAATAAATTTGTTTAAGTTACATAAAAATTCAAAACTAATTATATATAGATTATAATTATATAAATTTTAACTTCAAGTTAAAACTATCATATGGAAAATGTTTGGGAAACAACTTTGCAAAACATATGAAATCACGCGGCTGTTGATTAAGTGTTGAAAACTGTCAACTTAGTAAATGATAGAAAATCCTGAAGATCTGATTCAATGCAGCCTGCATATAAGAAAATACACTTAGTTACAATATACATATTGGATTTATTATTTTGTAATTATTTTACTTACTATTCTCGGATGGCTTGGAAAATGTGACACAATTTGTTTAGGGGTCAACTTTAATACTTTCCAAGAGGTTGCCCATGGACATATTTTCTCTATGTAAAGCGGCTAGCTTTGCTGCAATGGACATTCCCACCATTATTAGTGTTTCGCTTGTCTTATATGTATTGGTGATGGGATTCCAATCCCAACATTGTTCAACTTTCTGTTCACACCAGGCGCGTAATGAGACGCCTAATTTGTCCCCCACTAGGAATACCCCTTCTTCATGTGGATATCCTACTAGTGGGTTGAACATATAGACACTGTCGTCTTGATTTTGGTTATTATAGTACTATCAAGTCATTTTTAACCACAAACACCTTCTCCCTCAATGAATCAAACAACGTTTGTCTAACAATTATTGGACACCACTTGATAGGTTGAACATCATCATCTACTCTCAAAACTAATCGTTTTGTAGAATTAGATGACATAACACTATAAGCATGATGTTGATTGTTCGTATAAATGGTGTTGTTGCTGAAATAGATTACACATCTAGGGGATGGAAAAAGCTAAATAAATGTATATCATAAATATGCATGAGATACAATATTAAATTTGTTATGATGGAAGTGTATTGATTAAAAAATAAGAAATATTTATACATCAATAAACAATAAGAAACATTTCTTTTTGAAATAGACAATAAAAAAAAATATTTAATTAGCCTTATTCGTCTTCTAGATGTGTAATCTATTTCAACAACAACGCCGTTTATACTAACCAATAAACATTTTGATTATAATGTTATGTGATCTCATTCTAGATTAGACATCTACAAATCGTTGAAGTGACAACTTTACACGTCCAAGACCCTCTCGTTTGTTGATCCACATTGAGCTGACTCTCCATTGCTTCAATGATTGCAATGTGAATAAATATATTCGGGACAAATAAAAGACAAGCATGAAAGTCAAAGTTGCAAATTGTTTGGAAACTAGTTTTGGGCTATGCAATAATACATTAAAGGTGAAATATATATAAGTAGCATTTGAGTGGGTTAACAAGCATTTTTTGGGTTAAAAATCGTGACCCAATATTTTCTTGTGAACAAACACACGCGCAATGCACAAAACTTAAAGAAAAGGATGGAAAGTAAAAAAAAAACAAAAAATGAGAAAAGATTGACGGCTCCACAAGTGAAAAAAAAACTTCATTTTTTCTTCTTCTCATTTCCCACATCATTCCCCATCTCTTTCCGCTTCCCCTTATCTTTTTTTCTCTCTCTATTTTTCTGTCTTCACCCACTTGCTCCCCTCCCCCTTTTTTCTTTTCTTTTCTCTTTTTTTTTTCTTTCTCTTCTCTGCTTTTACCTTCTTTTCCACTTCGTTGACATCACCCCACCCTTTCCTTTTTTTCTCTTCTCTTTCCTTCTCTTCCTCCAATTGGGGAGCAGCTGTCAAAAACAAAATGAGGGAAGGGGATGCGAGACATGGAGGAAGGAGAAAAGAGATGAAGAAAAAGAGAGAAAAAAAGGGAAAAAGGAGATGATATAGGTGGAATGCAGGGGAAGAAAGGGAATGAGAAGGGAAAGGGAAAAATAAAGGGGGAGGGAAGCTAGACGGGAGAGAAAGAGAAGGTAGGAAAAAAAAAAGGAGAAATAAGGGGAGGGAATTTTTTTTATTTTCTAGTAGGCTATACCATTATTATTATTATTATTATTATTATTATTATTATTATTATTATTATTATTATTATTATTATTATTATTATTATTATTATTATTATTATTATTATTATTATTATTATTATTATTAATATTACAGTTGAGACTTGATTCAATACTTTGGCCTTTCAGACTTTTCAAATCAAGGCTCTGTTCTCTTCAACGGAATGGTGCAGGACGGTGAGGAACGGAACGGCGCGGCGCGGATAATTCAAAAATATGTGAGACAAAATGAATTACAGAATGCGGCGCGGAACGGACGGAACGGAACGGAATGCAGCATGGAATCGACGAAAAGAACAGGGCTCAAGTCCATTGGTAGACTCGACTACTATCAGAGGCAAGTCCGTCATACAATTGTCAAGCACTTCCGGGGCGAGTGTCTGGGATGCCTCCTCTAACAAATCCTCGTAATTATCCGGTTTGGACTTGTGTATCCTTTCAACTTTGAAACTTTCCGTATGCCCCCCCAATGGCACAACCCCGCTGCCCTTGGTTATCAATCGTCTCCACACCTGAGGATAGACAATCCACATCCATCCTCTCAGGAACTGTCTGTTCTGAAATTTTTTTCTATCAAAGATTCCAGGTGGAAAAACCCTGCAAGTTCAATAAATCAACGATCAATAATAAATTTAGGCCTTGTAAAACCAAACAGATATTGACCCATAAAACGATAAGGGACTTTATATCTATTTCATTTTTTTAAATCTTGACATATGCAATTATTAAATGCAAATCATGAATGTACATTAGATACGATATGAAATTATTTATGATAGAAGTGTATTGATTAACAATAAGAAATTTTAATACATCAATAAACAATAAGAAACATTTCTTTTTGAAATAGACAAAAAAAAAAAATGTAGTTAGCCTTATTCGTCCTCTAGATATGTAATCTAATTCATCAACAACGCCGTTTATACGAACCAATCAACATCTTGCGTATAATGTTATGTGATCTCATTCTAGATTAGGCATCTACAAGTTGTTGAAGTGACAACTTTACCATTCAAGACCCTCTCATCTGTTGATCCCCCATGAGTTGACTCTCCATTGATTCAGTGGTTTCAATGAGAATGCATATATTTGGTAAAAATAAAAGACAAGCATTAAATTCAAGTTTGCCAAATTGTTTGGAAACTAGCTTTGAGGTATGCAATAATACAATTAAAGTGAATATTAAATATGAGTAGTATTTGAGTGGGTTAATGAGCATTTTTTTGGGTCAAAAATCGTGACCCAATATGTTGTTGTGAACAAACACAAGCACAAAACCCCAAAACTTAAGAAAAGAGGGGTGAAATGGAGAAAAAAAAAAAAAAAAAAAAAAAGTCGATTTTTTCTCCTTATTTCCCACCTCATCCCCCTCTCTTTTCGTTTCTTTTTTTTTAACGAGTTCGTATACTACAAAAAGGAACTTCCATCATCATCTTGTCATTATCTAGTCAAGAGTACAACATGACCTTCTTGTAATTTTTTCCAACAATCGTAAGAACTACTTTTCTGGCCCTAGCCTCATAACGTACACATCTTTTTCCTGTCTTTTCGTAACCCTTAAAAATCGGAAGTTCATCGATAATTGGGAAGTCAAGCAAAATATTTTAAAGTTATTTCCAAACCTAGGTTCTTCAGGGTCATGGTAATCCCAACCCGCTGAGTAATAGTGAGTGACATTGTAATAAAAATATATAAAAAAAATTCATGTGTTAGTGTTCATAATTAACAATAGGAACGTGGTGATTAACTAGTAAAATAAATTGTTAAAAAATTCGAATGAAAAACGATAAAAAAATAGAAACTCATCTAACCACTTACAATTCAGGTTCACATCTGGAATGGAACATGAGCAACCAACAACAATAGAAACCCCACAATATTTAATCTATTCAGTCCAAACACAACAACTAGAACCCTATAATAATAGGAGAATGGGCTTGGGACTTGGGAGGTACCTGGTGCCATTCTAGCAGTAAGTTGTCTCACTATTCGTCTTTTTTCTTAGGAGGATAACACAATGCATACACATAGGAACGATTTGGGGACCGTTGCCAGACCGTTATCACAAGGGACATGTTTTCCAAAACCTCCACCCGCTTAGACTATTTTATCTTCAACCATTGGGCTGCTCTACCACTATCACATAACAATGATTTACTGCATGTTAATATGTTAGCAATGTGGTGATTATCATTTACCATCTTTAAACGCAATTCAATAAACAATGTAGGTTTTGATTATAAAAAAATAATAACAAGGTAGGTTAATCTATAATGTAACCTTTTTTTCACACTCTTCCGTAAAAAAACAATTTTAATTAGATACATTAATTTTCTTTTGTTATACCAAACACATATTACACATATGATTGTGATTATACTCGGAAAAAGAAAAAGAAAAAAAAAAACAAAAAAAAACATTTAAGTCGATCTAAGGTTAAGAGCGGATGGTCCTTTCAAGGTACTTAAGCGTATTGGTGATAATGTTTACAAGATTGATTTGTTAGGGAATTAGAACATGACCGTCTCTTTCAATGTTGGTGGTGTGATGCCTTACCTTCCCGATGATCAGATTGATCAATTGAGGACCATTCATTTTCAAGAAGGAAATTTGATACAGGAGCAAGCTTGCATGAGGCATTGGCCTTTGACATGGCAAATTTGAGTGTGCAAAACACAAACTTTGGATCAAATCTTAATTTGGATTTTACTTGAATACAAATGGAGGAAGTCGTTGTTGAAACTTATTTAGTTAATAAGTTATTGTATTTCGGGAATCTAAATGCATTTTCTAGATTAATTAGGCATTAATGAAAGAGGTTAAAGAGCGTTCAAGAAATTGTTTTTCCAGTGTTAATATATCTTTGGTTTCCTACTCCTAGTTGGATTAGAATTAGTTTACAAGAGATGAAAAGGTGATAGGGTCATTATTATTGTATTAATATTTATCATGTCTTATTGAGAATTAATACAAGTAAAATTCATAAATTGCTTAATTCATGTTTTAGCTTACTTTTGTGGAGAATCAACCGTTGATGGTGACATATTTGTAAGTGATAGCCCCGCAAGTGAACGGGGTTTATCGCGTAGTAAAATAATCGTCTGCCAAGACGAGCGAGGGTGTTTCGAGTACCGAAATCACTAGATTTGAGAAAGCTAAGCTAATTCGAGTCAATTGGATGGTGATTTGATTTAGTAAAACCTAAAACTAAAACTAAATAAATTAACGAAGATGAGAGGAAATAGCAATCACAATTATAAAATCAAGGATTAAAGATAGGGTTGGGGGTTCACCCAACTAATGACGATCAAATGCAATAGATGATAAAATGACATGCAATCGAATGAGCAATTGTGTAGAGATACTAGGTCAATCAATGACTAAGAGCCTCTCTCAAGGTCACCAAAGAAATACTCCATTCCACCCTTCCACCTTTTTTCATGGGGTCAAGCTTTATTAAACTCATTAAGCAACACCTAGCTCAAGCATGTACAAAAGAAAATCTACCTACTTTCGTGGTTGAATCCATTTGTTTAGTCAATGAAACTCCTTTGATTACATTACCCCCTTTCGGTTTTAAGTTAACCACACAAAAGATAAGCCAAGTTCTCACATAGGCATTTTATCAAACACTTCGAATTCACAAAGCTAAATGCACACTAACCCATTCAATCACAATATATTCACATCATCCAACCATCAAAACACCATAGTTGGACTAATCCCAACTCTAATAAGAGAGATTAGCCACTAAACATCATGGTATTAAGCAAAATAAACTTCATTATAACAATACTCAATAACATTCAACAACAAAGATTTAAACTTGCAAGTATTGATAGAAAGAGAAAGAGGAGAGAAAACTTACAACCAAGTGTTATGAGAGGATTAAAGAGTAGATTAACACTAATTATAAAGGTTTAGCACTCACTAAAGATACTAGTCTCAATATTTGAGAGTTTTTGTTCAAGAACACTAGAAAAAATTAGGCTATGAGATAACCCCGAAAAATGAGACAAGAGGGGTATATAGAGGCGGCCGAGAAGCCACAGAAAAATGGGCTCCCAGAGAAAATCGACAAGGTCGTTTTTCCTAAAGATGTCATTTTTTTTTTGGGCAGTCGAAATCCGAGGTCGTTTTCTCACAAAACAACCCCTTCCACTTGAGCGTTTTTCTTCTCTCAAGCGTTTTTCTTCCGATCCTTCCATATCATTGCCCCGGGTCTTCACCTCGGGCCTCTCGCTCTCCGTAAGCGCTCTCCATAATGGGACGGAAAACCTACAAAAAAAGACAAAACACACAAAACACAAAGAAGACACAAAACTAGGAAGTAGAAGGGGTTAGGGAGCAAGAAAACTAACTAAATGGGATGAAAAACCATCTAAACTAAGGTAAAGGACCTCACATAGTATGCACATATGCATGTGCATCAAACTCCCCCATGCTAGATTCTTGCTTGTCCTCAAGCAAACACCAACCAGCAAGACAAACAAGATCAAGAGTAAACACAAGAGGGTTGAGAGATCACCCTCTAAACCGTGATACCAAGGGTGAACGCTGGACAAGGATGCCAAGAGCATGAAAAACCATTAAGGGACACAAGCACACCAAAAGATCACATAAGCTCCAAGATTCGACGATAATCCAAGTAGTCACGAAGTATGAAAACACACATTTAACTTGATAATCCCACTCAAAACATGAAGCAAAATAGTCCGAAAGACCCTCACTTTAGGGAGTGTGGATCACTCAAACTCATATGTGTTTGAGGGAAATAATCAATTGTCACTCAAGATTCAAACATCGGTAGTAGCTTACCATAAGCTTGCCTATCCTCTAGGATCTCTACCGCTAGATGACACTCCATTTGCAATGATCAAAAGGACTTTTAGGGTTGTAATGTAGGCTCGGGATAGGGTATGGTATGAATTTGGGTTGTGGGCTTAGAGCCAAAAAACATAGTGGAGAAAACAACATCCCTACGAACCTCTCGGAAAAGCCGAGGGATGCAAAAATAACGCCACTAATCACAAACACCATCCCCACTACTCAAAGATTTCACCTTTTAATAACGTAATATTTAAGCCCAACATCATCCGAGAATACTTATTCAAGTCCTTTTTTTTTCAAGATTAACAATTGAACAAACTTTCAAGCTACCAATTTGTGAAACTAATGATCAACCAAGTTAGTCCGTTTCCACTATCAAACTCCCCTCTTGCTTATTCATAACTTCATAATGTTATATCTAGGGCATATTAAGCATGTAAATTCATATGCAAAAAAATTAGATTATGAAAAAACCTAATTGTAGAACTAATGTTAATCCGATCTCAACTAATTTAGTTGTCTCCTTAAGACGTATTTGCTCCCTCGTGGTGCTCAAGGTGTTAAGTAAACGTCTTCCATGATAGAACGGATGCGTCTCTAATGGAAACGACACTTCAATCCAGTAAAGCTCCATCGAATACAACCAATGTCAATACTCAGAGATTTTGTAAAATATGGAGAAAGTTTTGTTCTGGAAAACAACGTTATTTTTTCAACAGAGCCTTTGGTTATTTATACTGCTTGAGGAAGGTTGTTATTCCAAATCTCTCAATAGATGACTTTATCAAATAATTTTACTTTTAGCAAAATAAATAAATAATATCATTTTGTTTATTTATCAATTTTCTAATTCATACAAATAGGGACATATTTCCAATAATCCCCCCACATGAATAAAAAATTGCTTTGAAAAACAAAAACTATATCTGAGTATAAGTAAAGAAAACTGCATCGGGATAAGTAGTCGGGTACTTTGGACTTTCCCTAGTGAATATCTGTCTGGTCTACTGGCCAATCAGTGAGCATTCTGCGTTGAACAGTCAGCCTTCTTTTGTAAAACTTAAACAACAGATAACACACAGTTTTCTTAGAACATGGTTGATTCTCTAGTTCGTATTTGTTTTGTCCATGAACACCACCATGGTTAATTCTCTAGTTCACTTTCCCTAGTAAATATCTATCTGGTCTACTGGCCAATCAGTGAGCATTCTGCATTGAACAGTCAACCTTCTTTTGTAAACTTAAACAACAGATAACACACAGTTTTCTTAGAACAAGGTTGATTCTCTAGTTCATATTTGTTTTGGCCATGAACACCACCTGGTTCATGAGTGTTTTAGAGAACTTTAACCACCTTTAAGTTCTCACTTGAAGCGGCCCCTTCACACCCACATAGGTAACCTCTATTAGGAGTAACATGCCCTACCCCACTTGAACACATCAAGATATAAACATTATTAAAAGCATAGCTTACCCTAAGTACTCTTAGCATGTATGCACTAATAAATAATTGGTGTCACCGAGTCTTATCCACAATTTTGTTGTCCCTTTGAACCTATTTCTTGGGATCTCCAGTCAATTAGGTAGAGTTTCCTCATGGAATTTATTCAATCATGGGCTTTAGGCCCATTTCTCTCCTTGACTTTTCAACCAACATTCGTGGCAATGCTTTGGTTAACGGATCCGCAATATTGTCTTTCGACTTCACATAGTCAAGTGAGATAATTCCATTTTAATCAATTGTCTAACGGTGTTATGTCTACGACGAATATGTCTAGACTTACCATTATACATGGAATTCTTTGCCCTTCCAATTGCAGATTGACTATCACACTGTATGCTAATTGGCGGCACGAATTTCTCCCAACAAGGAATATCTTCCAAAAATTCCGTGAGCCACTTGGCTTCTTCACCCGCTTTATCTAAAGCAATGAATTCAATTTTCTAATTAATACAAATAGGGACATAATATTTCCAACACATAACACAAGTGATCGCTTTATTCCAAATTGACTACCAAACTCCACTAGCCAAGGCTCGTGAAGGGAGACACATTTAGGAATTGGCTTGTAACATGGTTATCAAATAAAAGGCTAAAAGCTCAAAAGGGGTATCAAAGAGGGAAAAACATGTAAAGCGGGAGGCCATTTAGCTCAATGTAGTTGATAGCCCCGCAAGTGCACAGGTTTATTGCGTAGTAAAATAATCATCTCCAATAGGAGCGAGGGTGTTTCGAGTATCGTAATCACTAGAATTGAGAAAGCTAAGCTAATTCGAGTCAATTGGATGGTGATTTGATTTAATAAAATCTAAAACTAAAACTAAATTAATTAACTAAGATGAGAGGAAAGAGCAATCACAATAATAAAATCAAGAATTAAAGATAGAGTTGGGGGTTCACCCAACTAGTGACAGTCTAATGCAATAGATGATAAAATGACTTGCAATCGAATGAGAAATTGTGTAGAGATACTAGGTCAATCAATGACTAAGGGCCTCTCTCAAGGTCACCAAAGAAATACTCAATTCCACCCTTCCACCTACTTTCATGGGGTCAAGCTTTATTGGGCTCATTAAGCAACACCTAGCTCAAGCATCTCCAAAAGAAAATCTACCTTCAATGAAACTGCTATGATTACCTTACCCCCTTTCGGTTTTAAGTTAATCACACAAAACATAAGTCAAGATCTCACATATGCATTTTATCAAACACTTGGAGTTCACAAAGCTAAATGCACAGTAACCCATTCAATTACAATATATTCACATCATCCAATAAGCATCAAAACACCATCGTTGGGCTAATCCCAACTCTGATAAGAGAGATTAGCCACTAAACATCATGGGATTAAGCAAAATAAACTTCATAATAACAATACCCATTAACATTCAACAACAAAGATTTAAACTTTCAAGTATTGACAAGTATTGATAGAAGGAGAGAGAGGAGAGAAAACTTTCAACCAAGTGTTAAGAGAGGATTAAAGAGTAGATTAACACTAATTATAAAAGTTTAGCACTCACTAAAGATACTAATCTCACTATTTGAGAGTTTTTGTTCAAGAACCCTAGAGAAAATTAGGCTAAGATGATATAACCCCGAAAATTGAGACAAGAGGGGCATTTATAGGCGCCCGAGATTCGTGGCCGAGAAGCCACAAAAAAACAGGCTCCAAGAGAAAAACGACCAGGTCATTTTCCCTAAAGATGTCGTTTTTTTTTTCTGGGCAACCAAAATCCGAGGTCGTTTTCTCAAAAAACGACACCCTTCCACTTGAGCGTTTTTCTTCTCTCAAGCGTTTTTCTTCCGATCCTTCCATATCATTGCCCCGGGTCTTCACCTCGGGCCTCTCGCTCTCCTTAAGCGCTCTCCATAATGGGACGGAAAAACCTACAAAAAGAGACTAAACACACAAAACTAGGAAGTAGAAGGGGTTAGGGAGCAAGAAAACTAACTAAATGGGATGAAAAACCATCTAAACTAAGGTAAAGGACCTCACATAGTATGCACATATGCATGGGCATCAAACTCCCCCATGCTAGACTCTTGCTTGTCCTCAAGCAAACACCAACCAGCAAGACAAACAAGATCAAGAGTAAACACAAGAGGGTTGAGAGATCACCCTCTAAACCGTGATACCAAGGGTGAACGCTAGACAAGGATGCCAAGAGCATGAAAAACCATTAAGGGACACAAGCACACCAAAAGATCACATAAGCTCCAAGATTCAACGATAATTCAAGTAGTCACGAAGTATGAAAACACACATCCAACTTGATAATCTCACTCAAAACATGAAGCAAAATAGTCCGAAAGACCCTCACTTTAGGGAGTGTGGATCACTCAAACTCATATGTATTTGAGGGAAACAATCAATTGTCACTCAAGATTCAAACATCGTAGTAACTTACCATAAGCTTGCCTATCCTCTAGGATCTCTACCGCTAGATGACACTCCATATGCAATGATCAAAAGGACTTTTAGGGTTGTAATGTAGGCTCGGGATAGGGTAGGGTATGAACTTGGGTATGTGGACTTAGAGCCAAAAAGCATAGTGGAGAAAACAACATCCCTACGAACCTCTCCGGAAAGCAGAGGGATGCAAAAATAACGCCACTAATCACAAACACCATCTCCACTACTCAAAGACTTCACCTTTCAATAACGTAACATTTAAGCCCAACATCATCCGAGAACACTTATTCAATTCCTTTCTTTTTTTTTTCAAGATTAACAATTGAACAAACTTTCAAACTACCAATTTGTGAAACTAATGATCAACCAAGTTACTCCTTTTCCACTATCAAACCCCCCTCTTGCTTATTCATAACTTCATAACAAAGTGATCGCTTTATTCCAAATCGACTACCAAACTCCACTAGCCAAGGCTCGGGAAGGGAGACACATTTAGGAATTGGCTTGTAACATGGTTATCAAATGAAAGGCTAAAAGCTCAAAAGGGGTATCAAAGGTGGAAAAAATGTAAAGCGGGAGGCCATTTAGCTCAATGTAGTTGATAGCCCCGCAAGTGCATGGGTTTATCGCGTAGTAAAATAATCGTCTCCCAAGACGAGCGAGGGTGTTTCAAGTACCGAAATCACTAGAATTGAGAAAGCGAAGCTAATTCGAGTCGATTGGATGGTGATTTGATTTAATAAAAACTAAAACTAAAACTAAAACTAAATTAATTAACCAAGATGAGAGGAAAAAGTAATCACAATTATAAAATCAAGGATTAAAGATAGAGTTGGGGGTTCACCCAACTAATGACAATGCAATACAATAGATGATAAAATGACATGCAATCGAATGAGCAATTGTATAGAGATACTAGGTCAATCAATGACTAAGAGTCTCTCTCAAGGTTACCAAAGAAATACTCAGTTCCACCATTCCACCTACTTTCATGGGTCAAGCTTTATTGGGCTCATTGAGCAACACCTAACTCAAGCATCTCCAAAAGGAAATCTACCTACTTTCGTGGTTGAATCCATTTGTTTAGTCAATGAAACTCCTATGATTACCTTATCCCCTTAGGGTTTTATGTTAATCACACAAAAGATAAGTCAAGTTCTCACTTAGGCATTTTATCAAACACTTGGAGTTCACAAAGCTAAATGCATAATAACCCATTCAATCACAATATTTTCACATCATCCAAGCATCAATACACCATAGTTGGGCTAATCCCAACTCTTATAAGAGAGATTAGCCACTAAACATCATGGGATTAAGCAAAATAAACTTTATAATAACAATAACCATTAACATTCAACAACAAAGATTTAAACTTTCAAGTATTGATAGAAAGAGAGAGATGAGAGAAAACTTACAACCAAGTGTTAAAAGAGGATTAAAGAGTAGATTAACACTAATTATAAAATTTTAACATTCACCTAAAGATACTAATCTCACTATTTGAGAGTTTTTGTTCAAGAACCCTAGAGAAAATTAGGCTAAGATGAGATAACCCCGAAAATGAGACAAGAGGGGTATTTATAGGCGGCCGAGATTGGTGGCCGAGAAGCCACATAAAAACGGGCTCCCAGAGAAAAACAACCATGTCGTTTTTCCTAACGATGTCGTTTTTTTTCTAGGCAGCCAAAATCCGAGGTCATTTTCTCACAAAATGACCCCCTTCCACTTGAGCGTTTTTCTTCTGATCCTTCTATATCATTGTCCCGGGTCTTCACCTCGGGCCTCTCGCTCTCCGTAAGCGCTTTCCATAATGGGACGGAAAACCTACAAAAAGAGACAAAACACACAAAACACAAAGAAGACACAAAACTAGGAAGTAGAAGGGGTTAGGGAGCAAGAAAACTAACTAAATGTGATGAAAAACCATCTAAACTAAAGTAAAGGACCTCACATAGTATGCACATATGCATGTGCATCAGTAAGTTGTGTTCAAGATTCATTCAAGAATATTTTTCTTGGTGGTTCAGCCTTGGAATAATATCGATCAAGCATAATTCTTTATCGTTCTTTTGTGATCAATATTCATACTTTGGTTCAAGATCCAATATTTATTGATACAAACACGTACCTGATCTTAAATAGTGTTCTAATATTTGAATTTCATAGTTTTGTTGACAAAGTATGGACATTCCAGTGTGATTTTGGTTAGATACGTTTTTCTCTTGTTATACCAAACTCATATATACATATATGATTGTTACTATACTATGTGATTAGAGTGACAAACTTATAGGAGGTGGTGATACTTTATTATTCTACCAATATGACGATATGAGTGAAAGGAGGTGGTGCAGATTGTGATGTTCTTTGATAAATATTGGTTTTATTTAAGCGAATTGTCTACTATTTGATTGAAACTTTTAACATACGTAGTAACGTAGTACTTGTTAGAAAATATTTTTAGGGACATGGGTTAAGGCAATAAACAACTCCGAGGCACGCCTAGGGCGCTTTCCTAAAGACTTGATTTGTCCCTATGTGCAACGGGAGAACCAAAACAGTCTTTGAGATACAACGGAGTTCCGTTTCTAACAGCGTCTTGCACTAATGATATTAGGACACTAAGATACCAAGGAGAAGGCAAGGTTGAGAGATTAGTGTGTTACATGGTACTAGGAAGTTACTCCCCTTGTGACCATTGTGCATTTTCACAATGTGTCACACATGAAGCAACATGCCTATTAGCTAGGGCAGTTCATATGGGATACCCGAAACTTGGGTATCCGAAAATTCGGATACTGGATTTCACTATCCAGACCCATATCCGAAACTTCGGATACCCAACTTTTGAATATCCGAAACAAAATTTTATATTTATTTTTCATATCAAAATTCAAAAATATATGACAATAGATATTTTTATAAACGGCGGATTAAAGTTTCTGATATTGAACATAAAAATTGAAAGAACAGAGGAAAAAAAATTTAAATTATTATCAAAAATCTGGACATGTAAATTAATCAAAAATCTGACATGGATGCTACAAACCACTCGTCAAAGACTCAACAACCACCTAAAAATCAAACTACCAAAACCCTACTTCACAGACATGGAAAATTCCAGATCTGAAAATTTATCCATGCAAGACAAGAGCCCTGCAAGAGATTAAGTTCTTATAGATTCAAGGGGAAACGGTGCTTCAACAATGGTGTGGTGGTGCCATGGTGGTGCTGCTCTGCTACCTTGAGGAGAGAGAAAGATCTGAAGTTCAAATGAAAGAGTAAAAAGATTACAGTACTTTTTTTTATGAATTTGGAAACGTTGAGATGCTTGAGTGTTTTAGTTCAACGGGTCATTTGATTCATCAGAAGTTTATTTTGTGGGTTGATTGTTGAAGTTGAAGATGACAGAGAGATACTATAGTGAGAGAGGAGAGAGGAGAGAGGAGAGAGGAGAGAGAAAAAAAATGGTTGAAGGTTGTGGGTTTAGGGAATTAATTAAGGTGAGTGAGTTAGGTCTTGGTTTCTTGGGTGACTAATATTAAAAGTGATGAATTTGTATGGTAAAAAATTCTGATTTGCATAACAAAGCACTGACATCTGAATATGTCTAACAAAGAAAAGAAAGGAAATTAAGAAAAAGAAAGGAAGTAAAAAAAAAAACAAAAAAATATGTCTGGGACAAGACTTGAGCGCGCGACCTCCAGTTGAAACAAAATGGCTTTACCCACTGTGCTATCCAGCTAATACATAAATAGAATGCATCTAATTAATATATATCAGATATTTCGGATATCCAAACTGTCTGATTTTTTCCCAAATTGGTATCCATACCCGTATCCCAAATTGGTATCCATACCCGTATTCGAAATTTTGGATTATCGGATTATCGGATCGGATCGGATTCGGATATTTTTGAACAGCCCATGTGTCTTTTCACCAATAAGCACAATTAAACCATTGTGTCTCTTGGAATAAGACCCCTTCATAAATAGATATGTGTGAACCAACATGTCTTTTCACACACTACACATACATGTTGGAAATATTTCCAACAATCCCTCACCATTTCCAACAATGTATGTAAATACAACTTTGAAAATCTCACACATAATAAAGGTCTCTTGCAATTTGAACCTTTACTTAGTGTACTTAGTCTACAATTAGTCATGATAGCAACAATAGGCTATACTTTGAATCACCCATCCTCTTTGACTAACTCAGTCTAAGCCACGTATGAGACTTCATACTTCCCTTCTTAATCTACTTAGCAAACCGACACATGTCTGGCCTTGTGTCCGTATATATCCATGAATGCGTAAGAACCCAAACCTTCTAGGTCCCTTAGGAGCGGCACCACTCCGACATTCACGAAGGTGGATCTTATCAGTACTCCAAGTAGTACCATAACAGATTTCTATTGCATAGGATACACATGCTCATGAGATCGATTAAGAGATATTGCTCAACCTTTTCATATGCATGGTAATTAATCAAGCACTCATTTGGAATGTAAATTGTTAATTTAGTGCTTGCAAATCACTTATGATGTACTTGAACTCTTTGAACTTAAGACTCGTATGTTCTCTCGAGTGTTAAGTAGAGGTTGCATCAAAGTGACTTAGTAGGGCTTATACATTCCTCATGGCATCAAGCCATATATGTATCATTGTGCACAATCAATTTTAGATTCATGAACCAATCTAAAATGAATCATGTTTCGGGCTATCATTACCCCCACCATAACTGTGTAATATTATTATGGCAAAATATGGATACACATGTATATCAATAATACCCATTGATAGACATATTTCATATAAGAATTGTTATAATTACTAAACCCCCACCATGGTCATGAATTTCTCTAGTAATTAGACATAACAATCCACATCATACAATTCACTAAATAAGTGAATACATTCACTCGTAAGTAATAAATACATCAATATATAATATTGATACTTTAAGTCCAACCACACATGGACTTACAAAGTTAATTAAATTTTATTTTTCTAATGACATCTAGCAAAATCATAGACCATGACATAACCCACATGTCAAGCTTTTATGACTATGTCATCATATATCCCTTCACACAAATCATACATAAGCCATATATCATATGTTTCAAGAGACTCATATATGACCTTTAAACAAACCAGTCTAGTCACAAAAATGACATTGCCACTATACATGCCAATCCCATATGAAATATTATAATTACTATAGATATCTACCATGGCTTACACCCACAAGTGGTAGGGTATACAGTTCTACCACTTTTAGATACCGGTGTTAAACCCTCACCATAAACATGGATTAGTAATACGACATAGTATTTCACATTATAACAACTACTTGTGTAAAATAATTCATAGTAACAAAACTGTTTGACAACAAAGTCCAAACAAACATGTACCAACATTAATCATTTAATTAACTTTTCAAGTACAAATTTCAATACTTTCAAGTTCAGACTCATGAACATAACATATGACCATTTGTATTCTAAACCGAAGAACTTCCAAGTCCGAATCTCATGAACTTTACACAATCTTCTAAGCCGAAG
Source organism: Tetragonia tetragonoides (assembly GCA_038025085.1). NCBI lineage: Eukaryota > Viridiplantae > Streptophyta > Magnoliopsida > Caryophyllales > Aizoaceae > Tetragonia > Tetragonia tetragonoides. The sequence continues at coordinate 22,269,848 of CM076151.1, read as the reverse complement.
TTAAGAATTTAAATCTTTTGTAACACTATCCCTTACAGATATCACAAAAATTATTTTGGCCACATAACTTCGTAATTATCCCAATAGTAACATGTTAGATAAATAATACTCACATATGTTCCAACAAGTAATCAATAACCAACTTAACATGAAACATATATATTAAATTTCAAAATTTAATACAATGAAATTTCAAGTTCAATCACATGAACTCAAACAAAAATCCAATTAGAAAATATATACGCAATTTTTGGCTATAATAACTCAATAGAAAATATTAAATAATTTACATTGAGTACAGTTAGACACCAAAAATTTAACATGCTGTCCAACATGCATATAATATACAACGGAGACAATTAATTAGATATTATAATCACCACCAAAAAATCATTTTCGCATACATGTACAACAAAATATGTAAAACTTCATATAAACACAATAAACATGACTGAATGCCATAACTTTGGTATATCATACATATATCCTTTGTCCAAAGAGACAATGCATTTTCTAGTATACACCACATAAAAATGACCATTATATGTAAACTCTATTTTCCTTATTCCCATCACCAACATAGCAAACCAAATTAATTCACATAGATCAAGGTATACCTTAGCAAATGCTAAACTGCCAATCTACATTAGTAAATTGCCAACACAGAACTTTGTGTTTGGATGTCACGCAAAGAACTCTCCAAGATCATATATGCATACGACTGATCTAGCAATCAATATCAATATAATAGATATTTAAACATGTATATACTCTTAGGTTGCCATTCTTTTGACATTACCAAACCTCAAATGAATAACCGTCAAAATGAAGCATGACTATCAATTGAATACAATCATGTATACACACTCTATGTGAGCATTTAGTATATATCTTACATGTCAACCAATCAAAACATAGATTTCAACGGTAACTACCAGCGAGAAATTTTGGCCAAGTATCTGTTTCAAATTAAACACCATCGATTGAAAAAGTTCGGCACTCGGCTTGCGGAAAAGCCCATTAGAAAAGCCAAACAATTCTAATATAATAACAGCCTACCAAAAATATTGACACATTAAACATATGTTTTCATTCCGCCAAATCAACAAATAAACAAACAAATATATATTTACTTATCTCATTTGGTTAATATTGGTTGACTTCTTATTTTCCTACCTTCAAGATCCGTCTCACCAAAATACCGCCATAACCGCACAAAGTTAAAACGTACAAAATAAAGTCTTTAGATTGTTAGAAAATATTTTTAGGGACATGGGTTAATGGCATAAACAACTCCGAGGCACGCCTAGAGTGCTTTCCTAAAGACTTGATTTGTCCCTATGTGCAAGGGGAGAACCAAAACAGTCTTTTAGATACAACGAAGTTCCGTTTCTAACAGCGTCTTGCACTAACGATATTAGGACACTAAGAGACCAAGGAGAAGGCAAGGTTGAGAGATTAGTGTGTTATATGGTACTAGGAAGTTACTCCCCTAGTAACCAAATGTTAATCATATGTCAAGAGGCTTGAGGCCTCCTCTATATATAGAGAATCCAAGCCCCTCGTGAACCATTGTGCATTTTTACAATGTGTCACACATGAAGCAACATGCCTATTAGCATGTGTGTAATATCCCGAATTTTTATCAAAAATAAAAATTCATTTCTTTGGTGCAAAAACTATTATTTATATGTTATGGGTCACTTTTTAGGATATTTGGTATTGATTATTTATGATTTTAGTAATTGTGCCTTATTTTCGGATTTTTAAAACCCAAAAAAAAAAAAAACAAAAAAAAACAGAAGTTTAGTTTCAGTGCAACTGGTTTTAAGAGGAAAAAAATTAATAATAAATTGATGGGCTTCTTTCCCACTCTCACACGTCTGTTCCTCTGTTCAACTTATATAAAAAAAAAAAAAGAAGAGCCCTTGTTTCTTTTGTGTTGCACGTACAAAAAGATATAGAGCACTTCTTTACTCATCTTTTCCCTCCTTTGCAAACTGAGTTTTTTGGGTGTTGATTTAAGTGAAGGTTTTATCCTCTCTCTTCTATCCAAGTAAGTTAAGTTGGTCCTTATGTATTAAAATTGCATCTTTTAGTTTATGTTGAAGTACTCTTGCATATATATGGAACCCTAGTACTAGATTACGGATGAATTATTGACCTAATCTTATAGTTGATCATGTTATATTGATGAGATATCATATTCATGTTCAGTAGTAGTATGTTAATTATTGGTAATCGGGTGTTTGTTTCTTTAAAGGTATTTACAGAAAACTTTTTATTGCTGAAATTTTGGTCTATATCTAATTTTGAAAAAAGAACGGTGATTAAGATGATGTTGATAATGGAGTGATGTGTTGTTGGTGTACAGGGGATTAGTAATTGGCATATATATTGATCAATGATTATTGTGATAACCATGGCGTGACTATAGCTACTGGTGGCTGGTAGTAGAAGATGAGTGGATTTAAAAGATTTATTTAAGTTAAAAGCTTTGTTTCAATCCCAATTAAATTGGTTTGTGTTATGTAGTAAAACTCTGGTTCAATGTTTTGTATTTACAATGAGCATCCTACGGTTGGTTTTGATTATTTAGTTATGTTAAACTTGAAGTTGATGGTTATAAAATTCAGATTATGTATTTGTTGGAGTTTGAACATACGCATACATATTAAGTTTTTGCATTTGGGCACATTGTTTACATGGGCGTAAACCTTTGTAGGGGGATCATTTGTTTGGTTATAAGTATTCAACTTATATGATCGTATGGTGTATGTTAGGACCCGAGGTCACTCACTAGATCAATAGGAGCTAGCGTTGTTTGGGTTGGAGCGTAGGAATCAAGGTAATTCTATGTCTACAATTTTACTCAACCCCATGAAAAGTTTGAGTATGTGCTAAGTGGTATATTTGACTATGCTTGGATGGACTATATTACATTTGATTTGTATGGTCATGGATTTATTATTTGAGATGGTTTTATGATGAATTAAATTATGGATTAATTGTAAAGAAAGATTATATATAATGGATCAATTATGTGAAGTAATTTTATGGAAAGTATGGTTTGGTTGAGTATTGGAATATTTGCTTATTATCGATAAATTGATATTGATATTGGATTTTATATGGTGAGTAATAGATAGAACCTTGTGATTGGTTCATGTGGAATATGGGTATATTGGAATTTGATTATTATTGAACTTTTGTGATATAACTGGTGTGAATTATTGTTGTTGGTATGATCACGATTATTAAAATTATGTTGAGGGTTAAGAGACCTCTAGGTAGGATCCCCTAAAGGTTAGACATAGATACGGTGGATACTTGTATGTCTTGCAGGTTTATGTAAGCTCTATACTATTTTGACTCTTAGGACATTGATCCCAAGAGTTTGGTTATATTGGTTGTCCAAATTGGACTGAGTACAGACGTATTAGTGGTACTCTATTGTCGTCCTTTTAAGCCGTGGAGGTTTTAGAAGGGGGTGTGCACACTTGGACTTTTGCTGATCAGTTGGTGGAAATATTTGTGGTATGGAAAGGTTGAAATCCCTTCTCCATTGGTGGAATTTTGTCTTGTCGTTCTTCCTTCTAAACAAGATGGCTTAATGAATAATGAATAAATATATTATTGGTGTGCGTGTGGTTGGTTTGGTGCTATGTGCGTATTAAATGAATTTAAACAAAATGTTTTGGAAAATCCAGGTAAGGGTTTGCAAATGAATTTTACGGGGTAGAGTAAAGTTACCAGCTTTTGCTGATTTTCTTCTTTGTTTTCCCTTGTTTCTCTTCTTATATATTTTACAGGTGGTTTGATGAATAAACGTTGGAGTGAGGACGCTAGATGGAAGAATTGTTATTTTACCTCGAGGACTTTGTTTAAAGTTTTACTAGCTGGATTAAGATTTGGGAGTTATTATTGTTATTATTAATTATGTTTTAAGTTGAACTTTGTTTAGTTTAAGTTAGAAGTTAATTATTAAGTTATTAATGTTGGTATTATTTAGTTTAGTTTTGGTTGGGCCTTGCGTTTAATTTATTAACTGCGGCTTAGCACCTTGGGATTTCCGTTTATTTTCCGCTGGATGTATTTATAAAAAAAAAAAAATTGGTCGGAAATTTCGGGGTGTTACAATGTGTCTTTTCACCAATAGGCACAATTAAACCATTATTGTGTCTCTTGGAATAAGACCCTTTCATAAATAGACATGTATGAACCAACATGTCTTACTCTACACATACATGTTGGAAATATTTCCAACAATACTCCTATGATTTATTGATTTATATTAAGTAGGACACTTGTGTAACATAAATTAGTATATGTTTCAATTATGTCATCTAAGTTAGTGAGTTGTGGAATTAATAATAGATAAAATTAATTGGGAGATAGTTTTTCTATACAAGTGAAGATGTATGTACATGGGCACTGAGGCGAGTGCTTATACGAATATACAACAGGGTGGAAACACTGTTGAGAGAGTGATGACTTATATATTTTTTTAATATATTAAAAAACAATGAAAACTTATAAATAAAGTCCAATGAAATATGGGTATAGGCTTTAAAATCCATACCAGCCCATACCAGTGTGATTTCCATTCCCCATTTCAAAACCATACCCGTTGATGAATCAAACGCCACCTAACGTTTTTTATTTATTATTGTTGCACCAACATTATTGTAACCCATGTTCTACTTTAATACTCACCTTTGAGTTTTCAACAATATGACTATACTTTTGATACTTGAATGATTTCCTCAAATATACATCATTCACAAACTAATTCCCAAATTAGCTTCGGTTCAAAACTATTTCCCCACATATATACCACGTAGGATCGGACTGTGGCCTGGAAGCGAATTTAATTATTTTTTTTATAGCGAAAGGCAAAGCCGCCGTGGCCCACAGCTGCTTTGCCTTTCGCTATAAAAAAAATAATTAAATTCGCTTCCAGGCCACAGTCCGATCACTAATTTTTTTTTATAGCGAAAGGCAAACCGCTGTGGGCCACAGCGGCTTTGCCTTTCGCTATAAAAAAAATAAATTAAATTCGCTTCCAGGCCACAGTCCGATCACTATTTTTTTTATAGCGAAAGGCAAAGCCGCTGTGGGCCACAGCGGCTTTGCCTTTCGCTATAAAAAAAATTAAATTCGCTTTCAGGCCACAGTCCGATCCTACGTGGTGTAAATGTGGGGAAATAGTTTTGAACCGAAGCTAATTGGGGAATTAGTTTGTGAATGATGTATATTTGAGGAAATCACACTGAATACTTACTCTGTTTTTTTTTTTTTTGGAATGCAAAGAAATAATAGTGAAACCAGAATGTAATCAATCATTTCAAGAAGAAATTTGAATTCTTACTTATTATGTAAAAATTATTGTAAAATTTAAATAATTTTGTACATCACCCAAATTATTTATTAATCCCTTCGTTCCAATATCTCCTTTTAATTTGACTTTTTGAGGTCAACATTTACAAAATTTGACCATTTATTAAAGAAAAACTATAAAAATTTAATAAGTGAAATTGTAGAAATACTATTATTGGATTTATTTTTAATTTTGTTTATAAAATATCACGCTTTTATAATTTTTTTAATTATAAATTTATAATTATCACTGGTAAAAGTGTCACTTTGAAGTTCGTGAAAAGTCAAATGAAAATGAGATTTCAAAATGGAGGGAGTACAAATTAAAACCTCCTATAAAGTAAAAGTTTTGGTAGGTGAATCAAACCACTGTTTTATTCGCTTTGTGGTTACCTTTCCATTTCCAATTTAGTTTAATTTAGATCATTCTATTTTAGTGCAGTTCGAAAGTTGGTTATCCATTTGCGGGTAGTTGACTTATTTATTGAACGGGTATTTGATTAGTGCTCATATTTGGCTCGTTTATCATCATTAGAGTTTTGACCGAGTATCAAGAGACTACGTTCACGAGTAATCCGCGAGCACATTTAATTTGTTAGATGCTGAAATCTGCAATAATACTTATGAGCCGAGTATAGTGTTGTACACACACAAATTATTTATCAAACAAGGTCATTTGACAGTATAGAGTATCAAATTAGTGTTTTTGCTCGGCTTGCTTCTTTTATCAAACAAGCTCTAACTGCGTAATTATTTTGAGGCGATAACGGTGATGAGTATACTTGTTATTGTTAGCTATTCACAATTCCACCGACTCATACACGTTACAACTACTAATCTAATTGGCCTTTTATTTAACTATTTACTCACACATGGGGGCTTTTAGTAATTTTCATTAACAATAATTAACAATAATTAACAATAATAAGCAAGATCAACATTTTATCATCATGATGTAAATTCTAAGCAAAAGAAAAAGCAGAGAGATACAGAGTAACAGAGGAAGAACAGAAACAGAAGTGGGCTTTAAACAAACTAAAATATACATTACCAAGTTTTCTTTCTCTCTCTGCATATTCTGCGCATCTCTCTCTCTCTCTCTCTCATAAACTTTAATTCAGTTCTCCTTTACCCTTTTCTCATAACCGAAATTGTCAGATTTGGGGATTTCTACAAATCCCTAATTTTCTCTAAATTTGATCGAGCTATTTCAAAATTCGTCGGTAATTCAATTTCCGGCGCCAAGACTACCGATCTAGCCGGAGAAATCGACTGCCGGAGATTATGTTGTCGTTCGCATAATTCTAAACTCTTCAATCATCCAATTTTGAGGTAAGGTTATATTATTATGCTAATTTGAGCTTCAAATTTAGCTTAAACTTGATCAGTTATGTAATTGATTGGAATATAGTCTTAGAAAATGCTTGATCTTAGGGTTTTGATTTGCAAGATTTGGTTTTTATCACTGTTGTATTAGTTTGGTGGAGCTTATTTTAGCATTTGGTGAGATTTGGGTGTCGGTGCATTTTATGATTGCTTTTTTGGTGGATATGAAATTTGCATTTTGTTATATTAATAAGCCTTGAGATCACTGTAGTTTATTTGGGATCTGGTTGAGCTAATTGTAGTGATAGTTTTGTTCACATTGCATCTATGAGACTATGATGTTAAAATTAATCAATGAGAAACATTTTTCTTTGTGGATTTTGACTAATTCAGCTAAAGTGGTTGATGATTTGCTGTAACCAGTTGAATGCTATTATGTTAGATCTATATATGTATATTTGTTTGTTCGTAGGATCATGTAGTTAGCACCAGCTGACATGTTGGAATTGTCTCTTTTTCTATTCAAATAATAGTGATCCAAGTTGTTCCTGAAATTTTACGTTTGAGGGGGTGATTGTGAAGCAATGAAGAATGGAGTGGTAGAATGTAATGTGTGCCGCTCAAAGTTGTTGTCCCCAACGTCTAAAACTGTATCCAAGGCCTATGACCGACATCGGAGTAAGGTTTCGTCCAAGCAACGTGCCCTCAATGTTCTGTTGGTTGTCGGAGATTGTTTTCTAGTTGGTTTACAGGTTAGTAAGAAAATTATTCATATGTAGCTTATATCTGGAGATTATATAGAAAACTTTAGAATCATTGTCGGGCAACCCTCCTAGGAAGGGTACTTAAGCTTTGTTTGAAGAATAAAATATGTTGAGTTGAAAATATTGCCCAGCCAGTGATTTATATTGTTAGTTGAATTTTTTTTGATGTCTTGAGGCATGGTAAGATGTTGGGGATCTATCATATCCTTCCCCCCTCCCTCCCCCTCCCCCCCATTTTGTTGCATCAATTGGGAATTTTGATTTGTTTCACTGGTTTTCCTGCCAGCCTATTCTGGTTTACATGTCCAAAGTGGATGGAAAGTTTAACTTTAGCCCAGTTAGTGTCAACTTCTTGACCGAGCTGATGAAGGTTGTCTTTGCAATTGTTATGCTTGTGATCCAAGTAAGTTTGACAATCTCTTTACTGCTCCAAGCTCCATTTTACCATAACTGATTTCTGTTACTTTTCAGTCTTTCTTTATGTGTGCACCCCTTTCTTTTTCTTCTGTGGATCCCGGGGGGGGGGGGGGGGAGGGTGAATGGGGACACGGGCTATCTTCACAAGATTACTTACAGGTGCTTCTTATTGTGATGTTCGCTTGTTTTCCATAGTTTATCTCATAAGATTTCATAGTGCTGTAGTATAGTCTTATTGCTTTTATGGCGGGGCAGATCTTGTGTCTTCTAGGGTTCTGATATAAATACATAATAGAGCGACATAAATGAGAAGCATACCAAGGATTTGAAATTTATCAGGCATTGAGTCGCTGAGGTGGAAAGAGAATATATGAGTTATCCAACATAGCTGCTTCAAGAATGAAGGAACATCTGGGTCAATTATGTTACCTAAGACAGAGCCATTATTGACTAAAGAAATCTTCTGTTTGGTAACATTGACTGATGATCTTCAAGTCTGATACAGGCATATTCATCAGTGTCACACTTCATAAAATGTTTTTGCGAACTTAGATGTACCTTGCAATTTTGTACAATCTCACATCCAGAATCTTGGCATCTTCTAAATATCAAACAATCTGGATTCCTTCAACGAACCTCATTGATTGATAGCCTTAGTTTGTTGCAAGACCCAGAGCATTAAGATGAATTCTGTTTTGTAACTAAACACACATACACAGGATGTTTCCCTTTGTGCTCATCAGTTGCACAACAATGAGAAGCTTCCCATCATTGCTTTACTTTTCTGGTTAAATTAGAATACTTCTGCATGATGTAAGACATGATCGCGGTTTTCTTGACATTCTTAGGGGAAACAATGAAAGCAAATCAACCATCAACAAGTGCTTGTGGCTCATACCTGTGCAAGTTTGGGGTCAAGACCTTTACCTTTAAAAAACTGAGAGCAAGCATTTAGAACTGGACGCTAGCTTGCATAACATATTTAAGCTTGCTATTTTATTGCAAAGGAAGACAATTGTTGGGGCATTAATCTATGTCGTACTGATTGATAAAGATAAAGCCAAATTATCAATTTAGGGCACAGTTAGTTTACCATGCGATACCATATAAACATTACTTAGGCTTTTGATTAGGATAGGGCAGGCATGGTTAGATGTTTGCTGCAAAGAGGCTAACTTGTTGAACCCTCAATTAGAAATGCATTGACTTTCTGCAATTTTGCTATGCATAAAAAAACAAAGCAACTTGATGAGGCACTTTTGATTTACTCCCTTGTAACCCAATGCCAGAAGTTTGCTAGTAGCTTAGTAGCGACTTTCAGCTCCATTAGGAAATGTACAATGGTTGAGTCAGAGATGTGCGTGCATATGTGTGCTTATATTTCTATTTTTGATATCTTTTTTGGATGAAGTAGAAGTATTATCAATAGTAATAGAAATTCTTCCTAAGCAGACAAGAAGTCCTCAAAAGGAATCAATTTAATACTCAGCCCGGTGATGAACCATAACCTCTATAAAAGGATATTTTCAAAAACACCCAGAGCCTTAGCCCACAATGAGGCCAAGTAGACCACCCTCAGGTGGCATTAGGAGGGAGGAAGGAGACGACAGTGTTTTGTGCTATTCTGGCGTGTTTGGTTAGAGAGGATTGCTAGGGCCTTTTTGTGGTTTTTCTTTGACAATTGATATGTTGTGGGATGGGGTAGTCTACTTAGCCTCTTTGTTGGCCATGGTTGTTGGGTGTTTTTGGAGCTATCCTATTACATAGGTTGTGCTGCACTGGGCTGATTTGTAATTAGATTCCTCTTGAGGAATCCTTGTACTCTTAGGGTGTAATTCTGTTTTTCATTAATACAATCTTTTTCTTATCTTAGAAAAAAGGCAAAGTAGACCACCTTATCCCATAGCATATTCTATTTCTGAATTCTGATATCTGATATCTGATATCTGATATCTGATCCCATAAAACTACTCATGGATACCACAGCTTCCGAGCTTTGCTTATTTTTTTCTTAGTTTTTTTTTTTTTGTTTTGTTTTGCTTTTCAAAGTGCTCCATCTTCTTGTCTACTACATATGTGGTAAGAAACAACTTCCCAATAAATGCATTGTGATTGAGAAATTATATTGCAGTAGTTTGCTTAAGTTTTCTAGTGAAAAACAAACATGCTGTATATGGCACTAAAACATGCACTTGAAGACAGAAGAGGACATAAGTTGTGAACCATTGATCCAGGCTGGGTACATGAGTTACATAGCTATAACGAAATTGTTATTTGAGATTATCTCCAAATCATAGATTATGTTTTGATGATCTTGGTGGGAATATGTCCTGTTTTGTTACCTCATTTTGACTTTCCAAGATTTTGGTTGCTGTTGCAGGCTAGGCATCAGAAAGTTGGGGAAAAGCCTCTTCTTTCTATATCCACTTTTATGCAGGTATTCTTCTTGATTCATTTTTCAGTTTTTGTGTGCTGAATGTCCTCGGTTTGTGAATAGTTTAGACCAGAGTGTGCTCTTCCATGATTAGAAATAGAAGTCTCTTGTGTCTACCTTGTTACTCTTTATAACTGGTACTCTGCCCCGATAACAAAAGGAATCTTGCAGCCCCAAGTTTGAGTTCCGGCAATGATCTTGTCTATCAAAGTTTATAGTGAATCGTAGAGCTTCTTTGAAGCCAAGGAAACTCCCAAGATACTTCAATAGAAGCTCACCCGAAGAAAACCCCGATGCTGTAGCAAGTTGTTGTCTGACCTCTGTAGTGACTCCTGGAACATACAGAGAGCTCTTCAAATTGCCACGGGTCCTGATGCATTAGAAAGCTCATCAAAAGTAGTAGACATGAGCTTTACAGTTTCTGAAGCTCATGTACAGAATAGCAGGAGGTCATCCGCAAAACAAAATAATAAATCTCTAGTTTATCGTATCTAGGATGGAAGTTAAATTTGGGTTCTTTCCATGTTGCCTTAGGTTCCTATTCAAATATTCCATTGTTTTCAAAGGTAGGGAGAGAGTGGATCTCCCTGTCTCAAAACCCTTTTTGGCGGAGTGACGCAGCCATTGAGCAAACTCCTGTAGATAACAATTGAGATACATTCTTACATCCTGCTCACAAGTTTACTAGGCATCCGTAGTTCAAGCACTTGCCATTTTCAAGAAGAAACTCCACGCAAGGGAGTCATAAGCTTTTCTGAGGTCCAGTACCATCATGCATCTAGGTGACACCCCCTCTAACCCTTGGTCAACTCATCGCAACAATTGAGCAAAATCCTGTTGCTAACAATTGATATACATTCTTAGATCCAGCTCAAAAATTTACTAGGCAGCCGTGGAACGTGGTTCAAGCAGTACCATTTTCAAGAAACTCCACTCAAAGGAGTCATAAGCTTATCTGTGGTCCAACTTCATCATGCATCTAGGTGACTTGATCAACTCATGACTGAGTATGATATTATCAATTTTGTGCCTCCCTCAATAAAATCTGACTAAGCATCATTCACCAGATAATCCACAACCAGTTTAAGTCTACTCGTTAAGATCTTAAATATCAGTTTGTATAATGTAGTGCAGAATGCTGTAGGTGTATAGTCTTTTACATAGCAGGGCTTAGCCACTTTTGGCATTAAGTAGATAGTAGTGCAATTTAGGTGATAATATCCATCCACTCCAGGCGCTTTATCCCTTGATACTTGGTTGTGAGTGCATTAGTGAAAAGCTTCTGTAATTTCTCTCTGTCACCCCTCTTGCCAGGTCAGGTTGTTGGTCAATTTGAAGACAAGGCCCCTGCCTAATTTCATCAATGTGAACCCCGAAAGCTTACTATTTGCAGACCCTATGGTGTTCATAGCGTAGCCATTGAATTCAGCCTGGATCTGCAGTAGATCAGTTAACCTTTGCTCATGTTCATTTTAGATACAACTCACAAAATTAACAGCCCTTCTCTGCTTAATGCAGGCATTTTTTTTCTTTTCGTTTTGTTATTGTTATTGTTTTGGGCATTGTATCTCCTGCAACCAGATTGCTCTTGACTTTTGTCTAGCCACTCTCTCCTGAATGCCAGAACATATATCATGCTTATTTTTATTGTAATTTTGTTTTGTGACCATGAAAACTAATCAATATAAAAATGAAGCGCTCACTTAACTACCGTTTTAAGATAATCGCCAATAATGCTTCTTGAATTACGTAACTGTTAAATGAAATTCCTTTGCGGCTGATAGCTGGTCTTACTCCCAAGATATGTTTCTTGTGCAGGCTGCTCGCAACAACGTGCTTCTTGCTGTTCCAGCACTATTATATGCGGTTAATAACTATCTCAAGTTCATCATGCAGGTAGAGTGTGCTTCTTGCTTATGAACTAAGGAATCTTTGTGTATGAGAATATGACTTGTGTCCTCGTCGTTGAATGTTGTGGTAATGTGGGCCTTTGGTCTTTGTTACCCCTTTGATTTAGGGCGTATATTGTAGGAGACCGATAAACAGAGTATATATGCTTTATTTTGCAAGATATGCTTAACATGAAGGCAGACAACTTCGAAGGACAAGAAGTGAGAGACTAGAATAGTGTATGATTCTTTGGCATTATACAAGTCACAGTCTCACAGAAGCTTCCAAATCTATACCATTGTCTACACTTTTATTTTATTTCGTTTCTTTAGATCACTGGGTTTAGTCCTTTTCAGATGCATGTATGATGTCTGGTCTTTACCCTCCAAGTTCTAATTTCTAAAAAGAGAGTAGGTATGGTATAAAAGAGTATAAGAGAGTGAAGGTGTAGATTGATTTACCAATACCATAGGTTAGCATATCGTCTCCTCTGGTTATTTCATGACAATTGACTGCATCCCTCCCAGTTTTCCTTCCAACCCGGACTTGTTGGTCTGTCCGTGGGTTGTGGAATCTGTGATTGTTATCTGATGCTAATATGTGGACGCTGCACTTGGTGTTTCAGAAAGGTTGTTTGTGTCTTTCTGGTGCTGATGTTTTAAGGACAAATACTTATTAGCTACCTCTATGTGCAGTTGTATTTCAATCCTGCGACTGTGAAGATGCTCAGCAATCTGAAGGTAAATTCTTGCAAATTTTTACGCCCTTAACTTTTGGTTATATTCGATATTTATTTTTTCCTTGTGAACATGTGTTCACTATAAGAAACCTTTTTATATGATTCCTGTATCTAGGCAAACCATTTTTGAGAGGGATCCCAAAATATATATTTGTAGTTATATTGGTTGCTTTTTGGAAGTGTAAATTAATAAAATTGTATGAGAAGAATATCTACTATGACGTTTTACAATATTTGTATTCTTCTATGGAGTACACTGCCAGAGTGCCAGAAAGGTAATAGTTGAACCTTGACTAAAATCTTGTTGTATTAGCAAATCCCTTTTTTGATGGCCCTACACTTGAAAACTTTGTTTTCTAATTTTATCATCTTGGCGGAGTTTCATGGTAAAGGGAAGGAAACAGAGGGGATTTGTTAATTGGGTATTGTGGTAATTAGGTATTACAATTTTAATTAGCATAACTTTGGTTTAACACGAACATTTTACATAGCTGACATGTGCATTTGATCTAAATCTCATTTCCTTTTTTCTATCGTCTTTCTGCCTTTTTCTTCTTTCTTTCTGTCAGCTGTTATTTTGACTTATTTTTGGAATAGGTGCTCTTCTTTGAAGTACTGTCCTACGAAGGTCACTTTCTTTGACTTTCGAAGTTCAGCTACCTCTGTACTACATGATTTTGTCCCCTTCCCTTAACTTATTTATGTTTATTTTTCAGGTTTTGGTTATCGCTGTTTTGCTGAAGTTCATAATGAAGCGTAAGTTTTCCATAATTCAGGTAAGTTATTATTGGCATATTCGAAAGCATTTATTTTGACAAAAGAAGTAACTGTAATAAATATGCTTTTACACATGCGTTTTCTTATAATACTGTCGTCTAATTCCTTGTTACTTTTGCAGTGGGAGGCTCTTGCTTTGCTACTTATAGGCATAAGTGTGAACCAAATGCGTTCTGCGCCCGAGAGTGGTCCTGCTATGGGACTTCCGATTGCAACAGGAGCATACCTCTATACGTTGATCTTTGTAAGAATTTTGCTTTATGCAGTTGGTGACATCCTCAGTTGAGCTATTTGTCATTCCCTCACTGGATTTTTAAGCCAGACATTATTTTTATGCCTATAATGTTAACTCTATTTGCAGACTACGGTCCCATCATTGGCTTCAGTTTACAATGAGTATGCATTGAAGAGTCAATACGACACAAGCATATACCTTCAAGTAATAATCTTTCTGTACTTTTGTGCTCTGTTTCCTAATTAGCTGTTTATTTGTTGAAGATTTTTGGTACTTACCTTCAAGTGGTTCTGTGTATGCTTCTAGTTTTATCTGATCACACAACTACTCTTAATATGCTTACTGACGAGTATAGCAGTGATATCAGAGCAAATTTTATCTGTGAAAAAGGCATGATTGAAATTGAGATGTTCATTTTCTTCTCTCTTTTCTCTCTTTTTCCCTCTTCTCTTTTATTTGTTCTTGGTAATGATATTAAATATTCCCGCTATTTCTGGCCAAGTTCATTAAGTTATGGCTTTTATTTAAAAGGTAACATTTCAGCTACATGCTGGGATGGCTGCCTGTTTCTTTCTTTCATGTCGTGTCTCTTCCTTGACAATCAATTTCTTTTTTAGATAAGGCTCTTGACAATCATAAAATATGTAATGTGAAATTTTTATCCTGTTCATGTTTTTACTTGTGGTACTTCAGCTACTCTGCTGAAAATGATACATGAATGAATCACAGTTCAAGCACATTCAACCCAAAATAAACCTTTCTTCGTCGAAACGTATTGCCCATTCTGGAGGGGTGCAAGTGTAACCACTCCCTTCATCCCAAAAGGCCGTTCACGTTTGACTGGGAGACTAATTTTGGCCAATTATTTGTTAAATAATATATTGATTTACAATATGGGAATAATATTTTGGGTTTGTCTTCAAAAACAAAAATACTCGTAAGACTTTATTCTCATGGTCTGGGTTAATATATATATTTAAAGATCATGGTCGAAGTTTAGTCTGGAAACTCAATCTAGATAATCTGTTTGGGATGGAGTATTTTCCATGGTAACCTTCTATACCACCCCCCGAAAAAAAAGAGAAAAGAAAAAGAAAAAGGAAAAAAAGGTTTCTCTCTTATCTTCTTGCGTTGGTGTTGTCCTTAAAAAAGTACTCCCTATGCTTCATAAAAGTACTCCCTATGCTTCATAATATAAGGTATATTTTGACTTGGCACATAATTTATGTTTTATTGATCAGAAGACTTGGCAGATAAATTAAGAAACTTTGAAATCAATAGAAAGAGAGGGTAAATTGACTAGTATACCCTTAATATTAAATGACACGAAAGAGAGAGAGGAGGAATTACTAATGAATAGAAAGCGTAAAGTGGGAAAGACAAAAATAAATGCTTCTTGAATGGTTATGTGCTTATATTTTGGAACAAAATTCGAATAGAAAAATGCCTTACATTGTGAAAACAGAGGGAGTATTTATACTTTGACTTGTTTTGGAATTATAAACTTTTATCCTTTCATGTTACAAGGATTATACTCCCTCTACCTATTCTCTATTGTGGTCTGTTTGAATTGCTTGTCCTATGTAGTTAACTAAGACAGTTTACACGAGGTGAGCAGCCATTTTGTGAGAGGATTCTTCATGTATACTAGTTGTCAATCTTGTCATGCTTTACACATTGGCTGTTTTTCTTTTGTGTATGTTTGTCAAGTAGGATTGTGAATACCAATTGCATGATGTTGGGTGCCAGTTTCACAGGGTCACGAACCTATTTCTTATTTTTTTGATAAGAAAAATGTATATATTAACAATGATCAATGTACAGCAAAATAGGGGATAAGAAATCCTCTATAAGAAGACATTTACAAGTTAGCCCACACTTGTTGGACCTCTGAGATAGTATAATCTCGAAAAGCCCCTGCAGCTCTCACCCCTAAAGAAGCTACGTAAGTTGCCTTCTCCCACAACATAACAGGAGAAACGGAAACCTCATTAAACACCCGGGCATTCCTCTCGAACCAAATGCATCATAAAATCGCAAAAAACGCGTTGCGCCAAAGCAACTTCTCCTTCCCACCCCTAAAACCCAGGAACCACATCTTCAAGAATGCCTCAACCGTAGAAGGGGGAACCCACAGTTCTCCGAACAACCTCCCCAAAGATAGCAGGCCACATCACAACAAAGAAGTAAGTATGTCGACATCTCACTGCCAGCACGACACATTGAACACATATCAGGTAGCAACAATAGCCCCAATCTCCTCCTCTGCCTTAAATAATTCGTGTTGACCCTATCAAGCACTAGAGTCCACACGAACAGCCTAACCTTCAGGGGCGTTTTTGCTTTCCAAATAAAATCCGCTAAAGGAAATCGGGGAAGCGAAGTCCCCAAGCACTGGAGGAAGGACTTACAAGAGAACTCCCCTGAAGGATCAATAAGCCACCTCCTAGAGTCATCGGAACCCGAAAGCTGGACCGAGTCCTCAATTTCCAAGAGGGAAGTGAGTTTCTGCATCTCCCTATCATGAGGCTGACGTCGGAGATGAAGATTCCACGCTCCACTCTCTACCGAGTAGAAGTTGGCAACCGCAGCACCATGAAGCATGGACAGCTGGAACAATCGAGGGAACCTTGTGCAAAAAGGCTGCCCACCTCTCCAAGTATCCTCCCAAAAACGAATATGCATCCCATTCCCAATCACCAACTCTACTCGCTGCATGAATTGCGAGGAAACTTGTGAGATGAATTTCAACGGACTTGCATGTGTAAAATTCCCTGCAAACTGTGCATCCCAGCCATTTTGCTGCATCCTGTACCCGCTCCGAACAATATGATGCCACAGACTATCCGGCTCCAATGGAAAGGGCCAGAGCCAATTCCCCACCAGAGCGATGTTCCTTTGCACCACCTGCCTACGCCTAAGTCGCCTTCTTCCTTAGGACAACACACCCTCTCCCACCTCACTAGATGATCCCTCTTATCCCCATCTGCTCCCGACCACAAGAAGTCCCTCATAAATTTCTCAATCCTACATGCCACTGCCACTGGGATACATAACAAAGAGAGGTAATACAATGGCATGCTAAATACTTGGTAATACTGGGTCACGGATAATCCTAATTAATGTGAAAGTTTGCATCAGCTTACTTACAGCTGTTATAGGCGTTTAATTCTACTTTATTGCTTTAATCTGGTCAATGTGATATACATCATTTTCATATATTCTCTGCACTTGATATTGATGTAAAATACTAAATTAAATAACCTTTATGATTTTCTGTACAATGCTTAGTAAGGTATCTTTTTTTTCTTTGAAATCAATGGTAAGGTTATTCTAGGGTATTATGACAATCAAGAGTTAATATGAAAGATATTGCAGTGTGTTCTAGCTGTCCCCCCTTCTTTTCTTCTTTTCCTGTTGTTAGTGGCATGTACCTTGAGATTTGTTCTTATATAAATTTTGATTTTATTGCAGAACTTGTTCTTGTATGGATATGGTGCAATCTTCAACTTTTTAGCAATAATTGGAATGGCAATTGTAAAAGGTAATTTTTGTCAGCTTCATTGGTTTTTCTTCATGTAAGAACCCTCTTTTGCTTGATGTGGTTTTACCCGAAGAAAGAAGAATGAGAAAATCACAAGAAATAAAGAGGGGGGGGGGGGGTGTTACACAATGTAATAGGTTGCAATATCTTAAACAAATATCAGAAACCTGATCAACAAAGAAGAAAAAAGTTAGGCCGTTAAATAGACTATTTTTGGGACCATGTGGTCTATTTGGCTTCCCTTTGGGATAAGGCAGTGAGGCATTTAAGGGTGTTCCGCTCACGGTCGTCAAACGCCATTGGCGAGATCTGTAGATATTTTGATTTGCTTGAGGATACCTTATCCTCCTTTTTGTATTCTTTAAACATTTAATTAATTAAAACTTTCCCTATGTAAAAAACTTGAAAGAGACAGCCTTGCTGTTCTCCGAAATTATCTCTGAGTCAAGAAACGTAGAAAGTGCTTGACTTGGTTGCTTTGTTCTGAGTAATGCCTTCATCACCCTTTCACCGTCTGTTACAATTTGTTCTCCACATTCCACCAAAGAGTGTTCCCAGAGAGTGTAGGAACTACTAATAGGTTAATCATGCTAAAGTAAAGATCTCATAAATAAGACAATGCTGTCAAGACAGAAATGTTCATTGCGTAAATCTTCCTGGGGAGAAAAAGAATAGAACCTTCTCCAAGTTTGCTACTGATGAAAAGATCAAGAATACCAAAACTGTGAGAGACACTCTGAAGATGTGTCAATAACTTTGTAACTAGCAATTCTTTATGCTCCTACAGAAAGTTAGAATCATATTGGCACCTAATGTATTGATTCAGATGCGGACAAATCAAAGTCTTAGAAAATGTTGCTTCCATTATATCAGATATATTGGTTATGTGCTATGGCACATAATTTGGGCAACATATATGTGTTCTATTTTATAGAATGCATATAAGTTGGTGGTTCAAAAATTGTAGGAGAATTTTCCTACCAGATCTCTGAGAAAACATGATAATTTGCTTTGGTTATTTTGAACTCTACTCCCTCCTTTTCATAGTAGAAGGCACAATTTGACAAAGAATAAAAGGAATTGTTTATAATATAAGGCAAACGACATTTTGCCAAGCAGAATTTGTTGATACTTCTCATTTTCTTGATTTCAGAATCTGTTAACCTTTGTGCAAAGTAAAAAAGAACACCTTTCACAATCTTGATTTTGTTGTATCTCCGTCAAGGGTTGTGCTCTGTACTATTTCCTTCTGATGTTGTGATCAGATTCTACTTTTTCATGTATGTTAATGAAATATTGTTGCATTGTTTTTTGTCTTTTCCTCTCTGATCCTGTTGACAAGTTCTGTCCTTTTGTCTTTCAGGATTCTTCATGCCCCTTTCTTTTCTTTTTTTGTCTTTTTTGTTTTGGTTGCGAGGGGTGGTGGGGGGGTGTTATGCTGTAATGCTGTATCATATTAATTTATTTCTAAAACATAAAAATGGGTTGCATGTTTCAGGTCCAAACAGCTTTAATATACTGGAGGGACACTCAAAAGCCACTATGCTTCTAATATGCAACAACGCAGCACAAGGAATCTTGTCTTCTTTTTTCTTCAAATATGCAGGCAAGTATATTGTAGAATTTCAGCCGTGTTTGTACCGTACCTCCCTGCTGCAGAATGGCTAACTAGATTGCAAGAGAGATCTTTTAGAGTTGTTTTAATCTGCTTTCATATGTTACAGTTTGTAGCATATTACATCATTTTTTTTTTTTGTTATGTCAACTTGAATAGATTCTAATTTTTTTGTTTTATTGGGTGTTTTCAGATACAATTTTAAAGAAGTATTCTTCAACTGTTGCCACAATCTTCACTGGCATAGCTTCCGCTGTATTGTTTGGTCATAAACTGACTATGAATTTTGTTTTGGGGATTTCTATTGTGTTCATCTCAATGCATCAGGTAATTGGAGTAAACAGAGACAGAAGGGAGTGTTTGGCTAATGACAAATGTTTTATTTTTCACTGATTCTATTTCTCATTTCTCCAGTTTTTCTCACCTCTTTCGAAAGTTAAAGAAGAGTCTGAAAACGAGGTTGTAGAACTGATGGATGCACCGAAAGATCACAGGTTCGTGGTTATCTTTTTCAACTATAAAATGACTTTTTTTTTGGTGAAAGGGGCTGATAATAGTGATCTTTCAGGAAGGATCCGTTCATAGAAATGGCTGCAGGAGCAAATGAGGAGGTTGGGTCTTTGAATTTTACATTAGATTCAAATCTTAACCTTCTTGCCTTGTTGAAGTGTGACTTGTTTTTGTGACATTCAATAACATTTTCTTCTGAAATTTCGTTTTTCAGGCTACTCATCGAGTAGGTCAGGATGAGAGACTACCACTTCTTCCTAGATAAGGTTAGTTTCGTCATCTTCGTTTCAAGTGTTCTCTCCCCTAGCTGCTCTCATTTTGATGTGGACTTCAGAATTAAACTCGATATGATAGCTTCTTTTTTTTTTTTAGACAGAGAAAATATATTTTGTTTCCAAAGCTGTACAATATGTACAAGCTGGTAGAACCAGACCACATGTACAAAGAAACCACATAGGCTTGCAAAAACAATCCAGAACTAAATCACATAAAAGAACAATCAGAACTAAATAACCTACCACCTTCTGGGAAAGGTTTAGATCATCAGTTCCATCATTTGGTTATTTTGGTAGCATAGCGTAACCAACAAAGCAAAAAAATCAACAAGGATAACTATTAAGCCTCTCAAGGAGAGGTTTACAACATTTAATCCTCTAAGTTGCTCTTCCTGCACAATTCTATTAAGTCTTTGCCTCTGGTGCAACTTATCTGTTTGAATCTTCTAAAGTTGCATTCTGCCCAGATATGGTATACTGCACATGGTGGTTTTGATTTTTGAGATACCATCAGACTGTTGTAGGTTTCAATATATTGAGGATGAGGTGGGAGCACAAGTGGTAAGTGCCTCACTCTCACAACCTAGTGTTCAGGCATTCAAATCCTCATATTTGTTGGGGGGGTCTCCTCCTCTGCTTAAGCCCGTCAGCCCCTCTTAAGATGGGTTGGCTTGCCCGACGTGTGTGGTTTGCGGGCTATTGCGTACGTTCTTGTAGAAAGAAAAAAGGTTTCAATATCTTGTTTTCTCTGTGACTGCATGTGTGCCAAACTCGTGTTTCAAGAAATTAAACTATTAGCATTTCATTGTATTAGCAGTGATCTATTAATGACAAAAGTAATGTCCCTGAAAAAAAAAATGATACATTCGAGAAACAACGGGCACGGCTAAGTACAGGAGTGGCTACAAATACAAATCCAATTACATATATAAAATGGGAAACTAAGAAGTCAGAACATGGATTGCCACAGTTCTCCTACTCCTTTTAGTATGTGACTATGTGAGGCAACCATCTGGGTGATCAACCTATTAGACTGCCTCTCGAATCAAGTCATTTTTGCTTTAGTTCACCGCTATACTCATTACAGAAGTATTGAACTCACAATGTGTGGTTGCCAATATAAGATGGCAGAAGGTGGCAATTGTGCTTGAGTGTACTTCCAAAATCCAGTTGTCCAAAATTTGCCATCTGCTTGTAAAAATAGCCGAAGGTAAAGAAGCCAAAAGTATCTGATAACCAAAAGTGCAAAGTTCAGAGAAACATGACCCCCTCCCCAGTCCCAGCAGAGGAGGAGTGCCTTTCTATAACAGGAAAAAGAAAAAAGGAAAGGAAATGATGGGCTATGTGTTTACCTTACTAGTTACTATGTACCCTGCCATTGGAACTTGTATGGTGTAGCATTCAACAACAACAATAACCCAGTAAGTATCCGGCCTAGGGCGGGGTCTGGGGAGGTCCAGATGTACGCAGTCTTACCCCTAACTAGTCGCCTAGAAAAGATACTGTTTCCAGATACAAATATATTTTCCCTTTCTTACAGAGTATATATCTTGCATTCAGTAGTGGTGATCAATCATTATGTTGTGGCAATTTTGTGATGTTATAGTTGATTATGGGGTGATATTCAAATCGTCCTCTTTTATATGCATCAATCTCTTGAGTTAGTTCCTCTTTCTTGTTTCCCTCCCTTTTGTATTTGTGTCCTGATTTGAGGTTTCAGTGCAGATGTACACTATGGAGAAATGTTTTGGAGATAGATAACATGGGACAGAAGCGCAGTTCACTGCAGAAGCTGGAATAATATAGATTGAACAGATCACTTCTTTCCTGCTTTATATAGATGTATACAGCATTTTGCAGATTGGGATTGGGATGCCTGTGTATTGATACTACTGGAGCAAAAAGGATAGCCGTCTTCGCGGAGTCAGGCTAGTTTCTCTATCGTCCATGATCATCCCCATACAAAGAGGGTAGTGCTAATTTTTTGAGCATTCTTTTACATAGGTTTACGTGCAGATAAATTTTACCCTTTTCACTTGTTGTAGTCTTTCTTTTTTTTTGATCGCCACTTGTAGTCTTTATTATTGCAACAAATTGTAGTTTCTGTTACGGACCCAAATTTTGTTGCTTCTATTTTTCTGTAAGACTGCAGATTTTGATAGACAATGTATCTCAGGGACATAGTTGATACGGTATAAGGTACTGCAATATTGAGTTATTTTTGTGTTTTTTCACTCTTGATTGCTGCGATCTACATCTACTGTATTGACTTATTGAGGTTGTGTTTGGTTGAGAAAAAATGCCTTCTCAGAAAATGAAAGAATGACTTTTTTGTGGTCTTTTAAAAAGTAGTAGTTTTTTCAAGGGGGAAATTACCTTTGTGGAGAAAATTAGCCTTAAATAAATAACGGTCAGTAAGGTCTGTTACCCTTTTCTCAGTAACAACCTATGCATACAGTGGCGTATTCAGGATTCGGAGAATAAGGTAACAAAATCAAGTGAAAATAATCAATGCATATTACATAAAAAAAGTACAATATCAAAGCGTCACCCAATTCCACATTACAATTAATGCGGGTAGAAGAAAAAAAAATTACAAAATAACCAAATAAAAATTACATTTGTCCTCGACGAGTCTTCATATTTTGGAACCGATGGAGCACCTCATCATTGGTTACTTCACTAAAGACATCCTTCTCTACGAAAGTGACTAAACAATCATTCAATATTATTCAATAATAATCATTCAATATTACAAGCCAGTGAAGCCACGCAAGAAAAAAATGGAATCTACAATGAACAAGAGTACTCCAATGAATAATACCCATTTTTAAATGAAATTAACACCACAAGTTAACAAACACCTCTAAACATTTATTCAATTTATGAATAATCAGTTCGCAATATTACTCAAATCAATCTAATAAACTATTTTTCAAACCCTAATTTCAACTTATTTGAGTTAAATAAACCAAATTACTCAAATTTGTTCAATTTCTAAGTTCTAACTCAAAACCCACAAGTTATAATCTATACTAACTATGGAGAGAGGGATTGAGGGAAATAATTAAGGTGGTGTACCTCAACAAATAAGAGCATTTGGATTCGCAGAATTGCAATTTTGCAATAGCCTCGCCGTGGCGTCGAGCCTTGCCGTCGACCGTCGAGCCCGTACTTCGTCTCTCCTTCGCGGCGCCGGTAGCCCAGTAGTCCAGTGCCGTGTGTGTCGTGTGTGAGGCGAGAGTTGAGAGGACAGAGGAGAAGCAAAGATGGTGAAGGGATGAGAGAGGAGTTATGTCGTGTGTGTGTGTGAGAAAAGGAAGAGGCGCTGAGAGAGTGAGAGCGTTTGAGGAGCAATCCAAATTCACGTGACTTACTCTCAGTTGCAAATTAAAAAAATAAAAAATAAAAAAAAAAGTCACAGATTTTTTTTAAAAAAAATGGGGTGACCACTGTTCCCACCTGTCCCCCTTTACATCCGCCACTGTATGCACACATCATCATGAAATTAAAGCTTCTTTGCGTTACCAAACAAGTTTGGGCGCTTCCCATTGTCAACCAAACAAGCACTTTATTATGGTATATGTTAAATTTGTTTTGTTTCCTCGATTAGAGAGATATGTTAGCGAGCTGCAGAGCCTTCATCACACTTTCTTACCTATGTTCCGAGATTTAGCTATGGCATGCCAGGGTGATTCAATTGTGTTGGGGGTGCTGTACTGGGAGACTGAAATTATTATTATTATTATTATTTTAATTTTTTTTGAGAGGGCAGGGCGACTGAAATTAGCAGTGTATTGAGTGCACTGTGGGGGATCAAAGGGAGGCTGAATACCTTTTTTTAAAAAAAAATAAATTAAGCGCAGAAGGTTATATTGGTAATTTTAAAATTTTAAAGTGTTGAATTTCTAAAGGACGGTCTTTTCGTAACTTTTGGTGAGACGGGGTCACTTTTCAATGAAACAAGGATCATTGCTTACCATAAGTGACCCATATATTTCTAAAAAGTGACGTGAGTTGATATCACATAAGACTAAAGGCACAAATTATTACCTAATCTCATGATTAGGAAGGACCCTAATCTCATTATGAGGTGACATTAGGTGTGCAAGTGGGGAAGAGGGGAGGAGAGAGAGTGGTGAGGAAGGAGAGAGAAAGGAAGAGAAAGGAAGAGAAAGGAGAGGAGTAAAAAGGTTTCAACTCTTGAAATCATGATTGAACCATTGAACTAAAGGGATGTTGTATTGCACACCTAAAACAAAGTAATTTTTAAAAACTCGAAATATAACAAGATAAACATTTTATATTGTCCAAAGTCCACTTCTTTGAGAACAGGAGTATAAAACTGCTTCCTTTGATAACAAAGATTGTGCTATTGAGCTTGGGTGGATAGCACAATGGTTCTTCCCCACTTGTCCCCAACAATGATCTGAGTTCGAGTCTCATTACCTTTCAAAAGAGATGGCTTTCTTCCAATTTCAAAAAAAAAAAAGGAAAAAAAAGTGTTTATTAGCTACTCATATAAGTATTGTACAGCACTACCATCCGTTAATACTAGGTATTATACGTTATGAAGTTTGAATGAAAAACCAAGACATTCGTATCAGAGTTCATACTGTAAATTTTACAGCACAAGTTAACCAACAACCAAAAATTCCATCATGTGGTACTTCCACAATTCCTAGGAAATCCACGCACTGAAAATCCTCAAGCTTATTCGCAAAATGCTAAGATCAACCACACTTTCCAGTCTCCACCAACTTATTCGTGACAGAAGCTGAGTCCAATTACTGTGTTATCACCAAACAAATCCTACCAGCTCAAGTTAAACTGGACTGTAATATGGCCATTAAAGGTGGACTTTCCATTAGCATGACCAACCGGCCTTCTGAGTTCTACACCCTTCAAAGGATGTCTCTCGGCTGTCGCACAGGTTGTGAGTTTGTCTACTACAATCTGCAAGGCAAAAGTCGGCAAACATTATGAGCTGATAATTCTTGTGTTCTTTTATTTTTGAAGACAAGTTTTATGGAAGTAGAGTAACACTCAAAATAGAGAAGCCCCTAACTAAGTCTTTCTCATTTTAAAAAGAGATATCAAAGCCTCACCAGTATGAAACAATAAGAATGCAATAAAGCCGTGGACATTCTAGCTTCATATGTTCCAACTGAATACTTGTCCACCTAGTTTCTTTATTACAAACATAAAATAAATCAAATTTGGGAGAGCAACAGTTGTAGCATCTAGCATGATTTCTCATTTGGTGAGAGGTTAAAAGTTTTAGTAGTCCGTCGAAACTTTGACATATGTGTTGACAGAAAATTCACCTTGTCTTAAACATGGGTAATCATTTTTCGGATGCAAGGATAAACAGTTGAGGGCAAACAGACAAAACGGAACCAACAACATAAAGAGAAAATACCTTTTCGACACTGGGATCCATAAAGAGATCTGGTTTCACGTACATCGGGAGAGAAAGAATATTAGGATGACAACTCCAAAATAATCCATCTATTAAATTGGAAATAGCAGACTCCACAGGTTCAGAAATGCTTGAGTACAGCTGCAGTCGATTAAGATTGTATGGTGGTCCGGGTACTTGAATCTCTTGGATATCCTCTACACTGAATTCTACCTTCAAATTCCAAGAAATAAAATTTTCTATTATCAATGATGAGAATCTAAGCACATAGTTAACATCTTCACATTAAGTGTTGATCACAGATCACTTGATCCAACCAAAGAAACAAGAAAGAGAATGTATCACTTCAAACCTAACCGTATAGCTACTCAATGTTACTAATGCTTACACCTAGATCACTGGAATCCAGAACAAACTTTTGCAAATTGCTCTATAGTGTAACAACACCTAGCTGCATAACTTGAATGTTCTGTCTATGCAGATGTATAAAACTGCATTGTAGACTTCCAGGTGTTGTGACATATAACCTTTCTAATCATGACAGTGGGAGTGGATCAGTATGAGTTCATCATATCATATTGAACGATTAAGCCTAGGTGTCATGGCAAGCAAGCCCTTGATTTACACAGGGGACTGGGGGCAGTATCAAAGTACTTGATGAGCTAGTTAACGGTACGAGTGTAAGACAAGCATTTTAAATGAAGCATATTTGTCATCATTTATAGCAGATTAGCAGTTGTCATACTTAAGCTTACATACCTCATCATCATTGGGCAAATTCAATGTCAAGACATCGAACACGTTGGATTGTACAATAAATTCCCTTAATTTGACGAAGTAGCTAGTATCAATAACTCCAGTATACTCAATCAAAGCTTCGCAGTGGGCAGCGCACTCACTCAAAGATAGCATTGGATAGAAGTCCACATCATCCAAGCGCACAAATAAGTTAAACAACTCCAAATTTGGGGCATCAATATTTACCTTCTCCAGCATAGGACAGTACCTTATGTGAAGTTTCTTGAGCGAAAAACTCGAGATCTTAGCTGTCTTCAAGTCAAAACATGCATCGAACGTCAAAATCTTTAGCGCGGGCAGGCTAGGGAACACAGTATCCATCATCACATCACTAATGCGGGTTTTATGAAAATCAATGATCATTAAATTTAGTAACTTGGCAGGATCAGCAATCCTCAACGAACAATTAAACCTTTCAGCACCAAAGTATCCAACAATTTCCAAATTGGGCGATTCCAAATTAACCAATTTAACTCCACAACTTGAATTATCATTTTCAGCAATAAAGAAACCCCTAATGTTGCTATATCCAGTAATATTGACTTCAGAAATAACCCCAGAACAATCCAGAATTTGGAGCTCGTTTAGTGGGCATGAAGAGATTATATGCCTTAACAAACAATCATCCTCAATGTGAACATGCATTAGCGATAAAGATTCCAAAGATCCAAGATTTATAATACCCCCATCCACATTAAAATTAGTAGGAAATTCAAGGTCAGCGAGCTTAAGAAACTTCAAAGACTTTGCCGATAAAACAAGCAGGGGCAACTCGTATAACACGTAATCATCAAACTTAGGACGATAAAACAATAATAACTCTAAATCCAGTTCTTCAACATGATTCTTCACAGAAATTTCAACCCATGTATCAATCAATTCACTCGATATAAACACAGGATCACTAAAATCACTCCGAATAATCTCCAACCTGAATTTCTGGATAATTATGTTGCCGGTTGAATACCTATTCATAGTTGAATCGACAAAATCGACGAAACCCAGATAAGATTTTGACAGAAAACAAGAAGAGTTGAAGTCTAATACAGGAATTGTAAGCCATAAGCGCTTGAATTTCCGAGACACTGAACCTAAATGACATGATTTTCTAATGCTGAGGAGAGAGAAAATGTTGTGGAGAATGAACTCTGGTAAGTCTGAGAGTCTATCCATAGGATCGAATTGCTCATCCATTGTCATCTCTGAGCTTTTACTCTCCCCCGTTATCGCCATTGTTGATTTGCCCTCTTCCTTAGGGTTTCTTGGTTTGGTTCTTGGGGACTTGGAAGTTGGAACGTTAGAAGTGATGAAATGAAATTAGAACATTCGAAAAGTTGCCGGGAAGCTTTTTAAAGCTCATTTTTCTTTTTTTCTTTTTTTTTTTTTTTTGTTGATAAAAGAAGAATGGAAATTTTCGTTTATGAAAACCTACTGAAATTGTTTTCCAACACTAGTAGCTTGATATCGGTGTCGCTCTGTCAAATTATAGGGTGTCTATGCAAAATCCCTTTGATCGTAGATTATCAATAAACGTGCTGTAGATATAGAGTTGATTATGGACAGGATGGTCCAAAAAACCCGGTCCGTTCGGCCTTGAATTTAGGCAGGTATATATAAGATATTCGGAATTCTTTTTGAAAGTAGACGGTTTAGCCCGGCCAGCTAAAATAAATGGGCGGGTAAGGACAATAAATTTTAGCTTGTGGACAGGCCCGTCAACCCGCTTTATTTTATTCTATATTTATTTTTAAGAGAATTTTTATATATTATATTATATATTTATTTTTGTGAAAAACTTAAACTTTAAGTATTTTATTATTCTTATTTATATCATTGTTTATATCTAATGTCTGGTAAACTTACGCACAATTGCCTAGTGCTAAGACCAAAAGAAAAAGGAAAAAAAAAATTGAAACACACAAAAAAAGGAATTGAAAAGCCTACGAGACTCATTACTTTCCCAATTCTCAGCCGCTTCTCTCTCTTTCTTACCTCTCTCCCATCTCCCTCAGTTCAAACACTCTCTTTTGTTTATCGCCCTTGTGTTGTTGTAAATGAAAAAACACATTCAGGATATTTGATTATAAAAGAAAGCCCGTTAGCTCGTGGGCAAGCCCGGCCAGTTAGTTAGGGCGGACGGAAGCCACCATTTTCAGCTTTAATGGGTGGATAAGAACAACCATTTTCTAACCCGTTGAACACCTTTTTCATGTAAGGTCCGGCTCGTGTCCAACCCGAGTAATGAGATGATCAGCTCTATGCAGATACTTAGATTAGCAAATCCACAACATGTAGAAAATCCATCCAAACATCTTATCCCAAACCATACAAAAATGTTCCATTAAGTGGAATACTTCAACCTAATAAGTAATAACTCTATAACTGCTCACAAAATGTGAGAGAAAGTCTCTTATAACGAGAAAGAAACCAACTCACAAATGAAGAGACTTTTATTGAAAAAAAACCTCTATCAACACTAAAATAGAGAAAGAAATGAAAGTATTTAGGGCTTATCATTGGTGAATTTATGAACAAGAAAATGGTGGTTGTAGTTAGTTTTTCTTTTGGAAGGAGAGAAAGGGAGAATGAAGAAAAAACGTGTTTTGAGATGTTCGTTTCTCTTTTTATAAGAACTATTGCTTGATTAATTGTAACATTTTTTTTAACCAATTATTCATAGTTAAAAAGTCCAGACATTGGATACATCTAAACAATGAACATGTTGTTATTATTATTTTCAACAATTATTATTATTATTATTATTATTATTATTATTATTATTATTATTATTATTATTATTATTATTATTATTATTATTATTATTATTATTGTTGTTGTTGTTATTACTAAGAAAACACTAAAATAAATAAATTTCAGTTTGTCTTAATTTTGCTAATTTTTTCTCAATTTTTACCAGTTTAATCCAATTTTTCCTAATTTCTTTCAATTACCAGTTAGACTTCTTAAGTTTTGAAGGTTAAATTGGTAACTTATAGAGTATTTTGTTTTATTTATTAAATAGGGGTGTCGTATTGTGCACCCTAAAAAAGTACTTTAACCAAATTAGAAATATAGCAATATAAAAAAAAATTATGGTCAACAATCCACTTCTTTTAGAACGAAGCGAGTATAAAATTGCTTTTTTTTTTTTTTTTTTTTCTTGAAAGGAAGGCTCGGCTTATCTTTCATTCATATTAGGAAGTACTTACATCTGAGAACACCAAATCGCAAATCCAAGTTGGGCCATCTAAACCCCACTTTTCATCGCACCAACCTGACACTGCCCATATAGCAATTCTGTGGGCTACACCATTTGACTCTCTAAATCAAAAATTAAACGCACACAAATCAAACATATGTAACAAAGCAGTTCGTCTTGTATGGACTTAGTTCACCGTGGATCAAAAATTGAATCAAGATGTAGTCCAAATCTTTTAGGGTATGGGAGATATTTTTGGAAAAGATTTGATCTTTGGTCCACGGTGAACTAAAGTCCACACAAGATATTATAGTAACCAAGAATTGCAATCATACAAAAACTTGTGTGGACTTAGTCGATTGTGGACCAATACTTGGAGTCATCCCCTTACTTCACCTGGAGCCACCCCTTCCAAAAGTGGAGTCACCCCTACTTCACCTAGAGTCACCCCTCAAATTTGTACTTGGAACCATCCCTACTTCACCTGGAGTCACCCCTTACTTCACCTGGAGCCACTACTTCACCTGGAGCCACCCCTCAAAATTACTTCACTTGGAGTCACCCCCCTACTTTACCTGGAGCCACCCCCTACTTCACCTGGAGCCACCCCTCACGGTGGACTAAATCCACACAAGACATGTTGGCTACTAACAATCATTAAGAATCACAGAAATAGGACCAAGCACAACATCACGCCGTTGGAGTTTGCTCACTATGTCCTTGGAGTCTCCTTCTATGATGACATGCTTCCATCCCTTCTCGATTGCCAGCTCCATTGCTTCCCTCACCGCCATAGCCTCCGCCATCTCAGGCGACCACATGCCAGAAAACATCGTAGCCTTCGCACCCAGCACACGACCATCATGATCCCGCCCCACTATGCCCAAGCCTGCTTTTCCCATCTTAATATCCAAGCCAACATCATTATTTAATTTAACGCATCCCACTGGAGGACAAGGCCATGGCGCATGAGGCCTCAGTTATTTTGGCTTGCTCACACCTTCCCAAGCTTTCCATAATCTGACAACAACTGCTTTCTTTGAGAACAAAGAATGTGTTTATTAGCTACCCGTACTATACAGCACTACTTTAACTTAATGGCAGGTCAATATGCTTTGAAGCTTGAATACAAAAAAAGGATCAAGACATTCATATAGTTCTTTCTTTTTCCTTTTTAGATACAACTTCATATCAGAGTTCATACGAAGTACGTATCTGTACATTGTTACAGAACAAGTTAATCAAATAATAACCAAAAATTCCATCACGTAGTACTTCCTCAATTTCTATGAAATCCAAGCAGTGAAAATCCTCAAGCTTATTCGCAAAAAGCTAAGATGAACCTCACTGTCCAGTTTCTACCATCGCATTCGTGACAGAGGCTGAGTCCAATCACTTCGTTAACACCAAACAAATCTTACCAGCTCAAGTTAAATTGGACTGTAATATGGCCATCAAAGATGAACTTTGTACGCCACATGAATCCTCTGGTATGAAAGAATAAGAAATGCCCATAGCAGTGGACATTCTAACTTTATATGTTCCAAATGAATACTAGTCTACCTGGTTTCTTAACTAAATACATAAAATAAATGAAATTAGGGACAGCAACAGTTGTAGCATGTATTCTCATTTGGTAAAAGACGTTAGAAAATTGCAGTTGTCTGTCAAAACTTTGACATATGTGTTGACAGTCAATTCACCTTGTCTTAAACATGGGTAATAGTTTTTCTGATGCAAGGATAATCATTGAATTAGATTGGAAATAGCACACTCCACAGGTTTAGAAATGCTCGAGCACTGCAGTCGATTAAGATTGTAAGGTGGTCCGGGTACTCGAATCTCTAGGATATCCTCTACATTGAATTCTACCTTCACATTCCAAAAAAAATAATTCCTATTATCAATTAGGAGAATCTAAGCACATAGTTAACTTCATCACATTAAACGTTGATCACTTGATCCAACCAAAGAAACAGGAAAGAGAATGTTTCACTTCAAACCTAACCTTATAGCTACCCAATGTTAACTAATCCTTACACCTAGAGCACTGGAAATCCAGAACAAACTTTTGCAAATTGCACTATAGTGTAACACCTAGCTGCATAACTTGAATCGGCTGTCTATGCAGATGTATAAAACTGCATTGTAGACTTCCAAGTGTTGTGACATATAATCTTTCTAATCATGACAATGGGAGTGTATCAAAATGAGTTTGCCGTATCATATCGAATGATTAAGCCTCGGTGTCATGGCAAGCAAGCCCTTAATTTACTCAGGGGGTGGAGGCAGTATCAAAGTACTTGATGAGCTAGTTAACAGTATGGGTGTGTGACAAGTACTTTAAATGTAGCATATTTGTCATCAGTTATAGCAGTTTACATACTTAAGCTTACATACCTCATCAGTGGGCAAAGACAATGTCAAGACATCGAACACGTTGGATTGCAGAAGAAATTCCCTTAATTTGACAAAGTAGCTACTGTCAATAGTTCCAGAATACTCAATAAAACCTTTGCTGTGGGCAGCGCACTCACTCAACGATAGAATTGGATAGAAATCCACATCATCCAAGCGCACAAATAAGAGAAACAACTCCAAATTTGGGGCATCAATTTTTACCTTTTCCAGCATAGGACAGTACTTTATTTGTAGTTTCTTGAGCGATAAATTCAAGATCTTAGCGCTTTTCAACTCAAAACATGTATTTAACGTGAAATCCTTTAGCGCCGGTAGGCTAGGGAACACAGTATCCATCATCACATCACTGATGCGGGTTTTATAAAAATCAATGATCCTTAAATTTAGTAATTTAGCAGGATCAGCAATCCTCAACGAACAATTAATCCTTTCAGAACCACCGTATGAAAGATCTTCCAAATTGGGCGATTCCAAATTAACCAATTTAACTCCACAACTTGAATAATCATCTTCAGCTATAAAGCAACCCCTAATGTTGCTATATCCAGTAATATTGACTTCAGCAACAACCCCATAACAACACGAAATGTGGAGCATATTTAGTGGGCATGAAGAGATGATATGCCTTAACAAACAATCATCCTCAATATGAACATGCATTAGCGACAAAATGAAATTTAAGAAAAGTTGCCGCTTGCCCGAATTTTTTTTTTGTTTTTCTTTTTGGTCTTTGCCAAGGGTATCCACAGTCGATCATAGTAACTAATCCTCTCGCCTCAAGTGTTGTCAGCACAATAAGACTCTGTTTGATTCACCTTAATTTTACTTAAGTTTAGTTCAGTTCAGTCCAGTCCAGTCCAGTTCAGTTCAGTTCATGTGTAACTTTATTACTCATATAACTTTTCATTCCGAAATAATTTCATGATGAAAATTATATCATCGAAAAGATCTCAAAGCATACTTTCAAATGAGAACAATATTGACTATGTTTGGACGAATTTTAAATGGTTAAAGGTCAAGTTCAAAAAATCAGTTCAGTTCAGTTCAGATCAATTCAGTTCATATCAGTTTTATCCAGTTTTATCCAGGTGAATCAAACGGAGCCTAAGCGGTAGGGGGTTGGCCAATGAATTTTTTCCATTTGTAAGAGTTGGGATTAACCACTTGTTTAAGGGATGAATTGCTGAACCACTACACCAACCCATCTTGATTTGAGAACCTTTTTAAAGTTCCTTTGTCTTGTTTTTTTTCTTTTTCTAAGAACTATTTCTTGATTAGTTGCAACATTTTTTAACCAAAAAATTCAAGTTAAAAATAGGTGTCCAAACGAGTTGAGCCGATTATCGATGCGTTCGTACTCGATTCGTTTATTAAATGAGTATCATATTGGTGTCATGCTCGACTCTTTCTTATCAAGCGAGTTTTGACCGAATTGTTCACGAGCTGCTCGCGAGTACACGAACTTTGAAAGCACTATTATAATCCACTAAAACACTAAACAAGCTCAATAGGGAATTGCTCGTGCTCGACTTATTCATCATCAAACAATTTTTGACCGAGTGAACACAATATAAAGACAAGCCGCTCATAAGTGTATCGACTCGTATGCAACCCTAGTTAAAGAGTACTGGCAGAGGTACATCTAAACAATGAACATGTTCGTACCAAAAAAAGAAAACTATGAACATGTTTGGCATAACTACTTATTGTAACTGGAGAAACTAAATGAGTGGTAACTGTAATTACAAGTTTACAACCTTTTATGGAAATTTGGATGAGTAAATTTTAATTTAAGAGATTATTGCACCAATTTTTATTTTTTTTCAGAGTTATCTTCTTCTTCAACTAGAGTAAGTCGTGAGACGAGCAAAAAAAAATAAAAATTTGGATTTTTCGCGTCGTTTCCGTGGAACAAATTAGAGTAAGTCGTGTGTGAAATTAACTCATACTAAAATGGGCTATGTATTTAGAAATAAAGAGGTCACTACTTATAAACAATAGTCTTTGTTTTACTAAAAAGTCTCACCGAAAATTACAGTAAGATCGCCTATGCAAGTTTTTCTAAACTAATCAAAAAATTTGGCCATCCAAATAGTGCATTATTTGCCAAATATTTGCTAAATCGTGTCATAAAGTTTTTGCTAAATCCCTACTGATTTGGCCTAAATTTAAGGTTTTGAATTAGTTCAAACCTTCAAATATTATACTTAGAAAAAAAAAGTTAAGATAATCATTTTAGATGATTGTTCCCACTGAATTAATCTTTCTTATACTGTTAGATCCCAATTGATTGGAATTGTTCTCTTTAGTCTACATAATTTCTGGGGTTCAATATTTGTACTTCTAAAGAAGGTGATCAAACAAGTGGAGACTTTGTGTAGGAACTTCTTATGGAGTGGTAAGGAGGGTTATAAGAGTCTTTGGTTGCTTTGGAAAGATATTTGTCAGCCTAAGTTACATGGTGGGCTTGGCTTTAAAGATCTCTATGACATCAACACTTCTCTTATCCTGAAATTAGTGTGGTGTCTTGCACTGAAGGTTGATGTCCTTTTAGGTTAAATGGGTGTATGAGGTGTACTTGGAGCAGGAAACCTATGGGGGGTGCAACTGTCCAACTCACAGTCTTGGAGCTTTAGGAAGTTGCTGAAGTTGAGAGATGTGACTTTGATGTGTACTGGCATTCAAAATGGTGAAGTTCAGTGGAATGCATGTCCTCCTCCATTTTGATCAAAAGCTGCATACAAGGTCATTTATTCTGTTCGCCCTGAGCAGCATTGGGCACGTTTTATTTGGGGAAGAAATTTCTTCCTTAAACATTCTTTTACATCATGGTTGGTTATGCAGCAGAGGTTGCTTACAAAGGATAGACTGTTGGCTCGAGGTATGACTATTGATCCTAGTTTTTGCTTATGTAATGCACTACATGAATCACATGAGCATTTGTTTCTGCATTGTCAGTTTGCCTGCAATATGTGGAAACAAGTCTGCAATTTTATTCAACTTAGTACCCCCTTACAATGGACTGAGTTGAATGGCTGGGGTCTAAAGCATGTGACAGGTGTTTCTCCTCATAGATCCCTTTGTAAAGCTAGTGTGACAGCTTGCTATTATCACATTTGGATCAGTAGGAACAAGGTTCTGTTTAGGCAGGAACAAGCATGCCCAGACAGAGTTGCTGCAAGATTCTGTTATGAATTGCGTGTACAACTTAGTAGGGTGGAGAAGATTAAGGATACACAAAAGAACAGGAAGTGTGTTAAACAGTTGGCATCTATCCTAGTTTTACAAAGAAATAGTTTTACTTGTATAGGGTGTTTTACAAAGCTTTTAGCTACTGTTTATAGTTGTTTTTAGAAGAGATGTCTAGCTGAATACCTTATCTTTTTGATCTCTTGATGTAAGTATCACAACGATTATATTTTGGTAATAAAATCGCTCACATTTTATTAAAAAAAAAAAAAAAAAAAAGAGTCCCACAAAAAAAGGTTAAAAGTTTAGTCAAAATAATCCAAACAAAACAGAAGTGCATGACAATGGTGATCTAAATTAGCAATTTAATGGGTTGAGTGAGCCTTTTAGTTTCTTTCTGGCCCCAACAAAAGGCATAAAGACCATTACAACAAAATGTATCTAACTGGGAGAGTAGAAACCGTTTTTTATAACCTAATATACCTAAAATCTCATTGTTGACCATTAGGCCAAGACATCATTGACAAATTAAGTAAATCTTGATAAACTCTATTTGTAAGCACCTTTGTTTTGTAATATTCTCCACATACTGATTCGACTTCCTTATACATGATTAATGAAAATATTTTAAAGTCACTCAAGTGTTTAAGTATTTTAGTCGTGTATGGCAAGTAACAGCGGAAGGTAGATTTCAATATCTTCTGACTCTCTTGCTATTCTGATAATGAACAAGGCTCAATCCACGAGTTATTTTTTTTTAATTAGTGTTTATAGTGATATGTTGGAATTACTTAAATGTTTTATTCATTTTCCATGTCATCACTAGTTTGTTAGTACACTTTATAAAGGTTGTTAGAGTTAGTTACAATTTGTAAGTGTTGCTTGAGTCAAAACACATTATGTAAAATACAGTAGATCTTGTATGGTCATTCGATCATTGAGAAAATCTTCTAATATCTAGTTTTTCTCTCTACAATTTTCATTATTTTTCAATGAGAAAATCTTCTATTATCTAGTTTTACTCTCTATAATTTTTATTATTTTTCTTTAAATAAGTTTCTCTCTTTAATTTGAGGTAGAGCTGATAAAATCAACATGCTATCAGAGCTAAGCTAACTCAAATAGGAATTTCTAGAATAATTCAATGTTTTGATTGTGCATTTCGAATATGGAAAATCGTTATTGCCTCATTTAGATCTTATTTGAACCATCCAAATTAAACTTCACATAAACTTGTTGAGGGGGTTGCTATTTACACTCCTTGACAAGGTTGGTTGCAAACCCTTTTTCTGCCAAGACTTCATGTTTGTTAAATTCAAATTGATGGTGTGCAAAGTTTCCCATTTCACAAATTTTTCATAATAGGGAAGCCAAATGGGGAGATGAGATGGATCAAATGGTGTGGGTGCTTGATTTGCATGGTAAATTTTCAGTAAGAGGGTTGAGTGACAAATTGCAAGAAGCTTCAGCCGAATCTTAGGGTTTTTCTTATGTAATCTGGACAACAAAGGTTCCTTCTAAATTTCAGATTTTTGGTGGCAAGTATTGCAAGATAGGGTGGCTAGCTACAAAAAAAAAAAAAATCTTCAGATGTGAGGAGTTCCTTTCGATGACAATGCATGTCAATGCAATATGTATCAAGCAGATATTAAAGATGTTCAACATCTTTTCCTTCAATGCCCGTTTGTATATGCAATTGGCATAAAAAAATTTCATGGTGGGGTGTACAAACAGTTTTACCTGCTATGGTTTCAGATGTGTTTAAGCAGTGGACATGAATGATTCCGTATTCCAAAGGAAGTGTAGAAGGTCAAGGGTGGCAAATGACTTTATTTGCTGTTTTGTGGTCTGTTTGGCTCCACAGAATTGAGGTTTGTTTTCAATAAAAAAAAACAAGGAGATGTATGAGGTTTTTGAAGGAGCCCAATTCAGAGTTTATTGGTGGTTTAAAAGCTACTTTTCCTGGCTGTAATTGCACCCTACACGACTGGACGCATAATCTTCAGGGCATTCTGTCACAATGAAGTAATCAGCAAATCCCACGGGGCATGAATAGAACGAATATCACTTGGTTCCTCCAACAGAAGGTTGGTTCAAAATGAACCTGGATGGTTCACCTATAGGCAAACCTGGCCCAGCAGGTTGTGGAGGTATAGTGCGAGCTAAAGATCGTACGGGCGAAATCTTGAGAGTATTTTCAGTACCTTTAGGCAATCAAGACTCAAACATTGCTGAAATTTTTGCATTCCATCATGCACTTGTTTTCTTGAAATCTTATCCTTCGTGGCCTCATCTTAAAGTTGTCTTGGAAAGTGACTCTGCCAATATTGTTACATGGATCAGACAGATGCTAAAAGACCATGGGCACAGTGGTGCATGTTCAGAGAGCTTGACAACAACTTAGCCAGTTTAGACAGCTTTTGTATTATTCATATTGTAAGAGAGAAAAATATGGAAGCTGACCAACTAGCTAAAGCAAGGGTCAGTTGAGATTGTAGATTGTATATGTGGATGTAAATGAGGGCTTAACGACCTAAGGATCGGGTGTGTAGATTTTTTTAGGCAATTAGTTGCCGATTAATAATATTTTTTGCTATTCAAAAAAAAAAAAAAAAAAGAGAAGCCAAATGGGGCAGAATTAGTAGAGAGATTGCCAACATATATCTTATTCTCGTTGAACCAAATAAGCCATCAATATAAGATGAGTATGATAAAGTCCTTTCTACCAAGGTACTACAATACATTTTGATTTATCTACAAAGTCAATCAAGCTGTCAAATTCATCTGCAAGTTTTACTTATAAAGTTTCTAAAGTATCCAACACTTGAATGAAACGAGGACAATGAACGAAGGGCTGAAGCTTATTCTATGAATGATGGTTACAAAACACAGATTCTTGAGTAGGAAAATCTTACTCCGTTAAAGTCGAAATAACCTTGCTTGAAAGTCCATCAAGAAAAAGTTTCCATATATACTATAATTTAACTTTGTTCCGGGTAGTTTACTTCCAAATCCAACTAATATTACATTTTTTCTTATAACATCCTAAATACCTTAGGCAAGAAGATGGCGGATTTGGAGGTAAAAGTACCATTATGAGAAAGTTTTAGCCAAAATTATCTGAAATGTTGTGATAATCATAAGGAAAAAGGATACTAAAAATCAAACCAATAATGTATAGAGGTAAAAGTATGTTTAATAAACTCTCATACCATTTGCGATTTTCAGAAATGAAGAAGCTGACATGTATGTGACTATCAAATAATGGGTCATTCGAAAATTCATACGAGTGTAATTATCAAGTCAAAAATTAATAGTCCCAATGTCCCATCATTCCCCACTTGCTATCTTGTTCTCTTTTGGACCCAAGTTCTTACTTCAAGCATTTTATATCCAGTGCGATGAGTTTTTCTTCTATTTCTCAAAAGTAAAGAAATCTTGGCCTTTAAAATACATTTGGTTTACGAACTTAATCAAAAGATTTTTGGATTCCGTAAGAAGTTTTCATATTACCTTCATTTGCATATCGTTGTTAATTGCTTCTGATTTACGAAACCCTTACCTACCCAAATAACGTTGGGCGAAAAATCTTATCGCACTCAATTAATGGCTCGTTCTTTTCAATTAGAAACTGGTAAGCGGGAAAACAAGGAGAAAACTGAAAAGTCTAACTGATAAATGGGAGAAACGGGGGAAAATTGGGTCAAATTGGGATAAACAGGAAATTTTGTATATTTGATGATAATAATAATAATAATAATAATAATAATAATAATAATAATAATAATAATAATAATAATAATAATAATAATAATAATAATAATAATAATAAAAATAATGATAATAATAATATTAATAAAAACATTTAAATAATAATTAAAATAAAAATACTAATAATAACATTAATAATTACATTAAAAATAAAAATAATAATAGAACTAAAAATATAATAATTAAAATAATAATAATAATACTAATAATAATAAAATAATAATAATAAAAGTACACTAATAAAAAAATAATAAAAGTAATAATAATACTAAGAAATCTGGACTAATCTTCTTCCTATTTTATCCAATGATCGTAATTAAGAAAAAAGCCCCCTTCACAAATCACAAATATCAAATATCCAAAAAAATAAAAAAGATCCCTTAAAAAAAAATTCCCAAAAAAACCCCCTTAAATATCCCAAAAACCAAAAAAATTCCTTATAAATAAGCTTGAAAACAGATAAAAAATAAAAATAAAAACCTGATTCAAAAGACAAAAAAACCTGCGCTGCTGCTCTACAAATAATATAGTAGTACTCCAGTAGCCAACCTCCATCCCAGCAGCCTCCACTCCACTCTTTCCGCTGCTCGCAGCTCCTCTTTCCACCCTGCCATCCATGGTTTCCTCATCAAAACTCACCTCCCCAAATGAGTTTCTCTCTCCTCAAACTCAAACTCAAACTCAAACTCAAATTCAAACTCAAATTCAACCTCAACAGCAACAACCCACAACCAAAACCCTCACCACAACAGCAACAAAAGTACCAATCGCCGCCATTGACAAACCTCGAAAACCCCCTTTAAACCTAACTGCCATTGATAATCTCTCTCCTCTTTCCAAATCCTCTCACCTAACTCGCCAAGAGCTTCTCACTCGTCGTCTCCATCGTCTTAACCAGCTCTCTAAAGTCTATAGAGACCATTACTGGGCTCTTATGGACGATCTTAGGGTTCAGTATCGTGAGTATTATTGGAAGTATGGTGTAAGCCCTTACAAAGAAGATGAGGAGAGAGAAAGTGTAGAATTTGGGGTTAGTAATATTAATAATGTTGAAGGGTGTGGTGAGACCAATAATAATGGTAATGGAATTTGTTATGTTGGTGGAAATGGAAATGGAAATGGAAATGGTGGTGTTGGTGGTGGTAAATTAGGGTTAGGGTTTGGGGAGAATTTGCAGGAAGTGAAATTGGGCGGGAATAATAATAGTTATATTAATAATGGTAATCGGAGTATATGTACTTTTGTTGGGTGTAAGTTGAAGGCAATGGCGTTGACGAATTTTTGTCATTTGCATATTCTTTATGATCCTGAACAGAAGCTTTACAAGGCTTGCAAATATGTCATCAAAAGGTTCTTTCTTGTCTACTCTTACTATTTTTATTTTTTATTTTTTTTATGTATTAATTTTTGTAATTGTTGTTATTTATTTGTTATGGTTGTTTTTGTGTTTAATTGTGATTAATTTTCAATGTCAATTATGTCATTAAAATGATGTTTCTTGTCTGCTGTTAGTATTTAATTTAATTTTTTTTTTTAAGTTTATTAATTTTTATTATTATTGTTTTTATTTGTTATTGGTTGCTTTTGTGTTTCATTGTGATTAGATGTTCAATGAGTTTGATGTGAGATTTTTATATTGCTGCTTGAAATTATCACAGGAGAGGGTGATAGGGATATATTTAAATTATTTTGCCCTCAATTCACTGATACCTAAATAGGCCAATTGTTGATGGGATGATTTCGCATTTGTTAGGTGGAGGAAAAACAATTGATGTATGGTAAATTGTTAATATCCTTTGTCCTAGCATTGTTTGTACAAATTGTACTGCATTGTTTAGGGGATTTGTTATGGATATGGTATGTGTCGTGCTGTGTGAAAAAGCCCTTGTTTCTTATGTGTAATGCACTGAGAAAGCTGTTGCATGTCAACTGGTGCTACCACGTCTCAACTACATAATGTGGGAATTCTCCTGCTTGTGATTTTGGAGTAGGGGTTCAGCTTTCTGTAACTGTTGGCACTGCTGTCTCTAAGGCTTAAGCATGAGGTTGTGTCAATTTTTCTAGTAAATGAAGGATTTTGAGCTTTGAATCATGAAAGTGAAGTTAGTCATGCTAATTGACATGAAGTGTTTTACCACAGTTCGAAAACTGTGAAGCCTCAATTTTAATGTGAGCCTGCCAAACTGTTTATAGTATTGATTATCTCTGCTATGGAATAGCCGTTAAAGTAGCAAGGTAGAGTTCAGTTAAGTGGCCATAGGTTTTTTTTGCTGGTCTGACATAGTCAACTAGTTCAATATTGCTTAATACGTCAAATATTGTCACTAGCGTAATTTGACATAGTAGTGTAGATGGTTTTGGAAAGAGAGGTTACTATCACATATGTAATGGTTCTGTTAGCTTCCCAATGAAACCAATTGAGTTTAATTGTACCTTTCCTTCAAGAGTTGTGGTCCTAGCGAGTTCCATGTTTCTGGGGTCATTCGAAATATATGGGAGATGCATAAATCTGATAATATATACTGACAATAGCAGGAAAGAAAAGATCCCAACAAAAAAGATGTAATGAAAGTCGAAACTCTTGAAAGGAAAGTAGAAAACAAAAGCATTGCCTAAAGTTAACAACTTGGGTTGCCTTTCTTGTATGGACGGGTCAGGTTGCATTTCTCTACCCTCCTAGAGGGGGGATAACTTCTTGCTTTGCCAGAGGAGTGGTAAGGACAAATATGCTTCAAGCTATTGGATTATTGCGACTCTTTCTGATACATTCCAGAATCATGGGCGTCAGCTAGTTCATAAGTCAATCATAGCTTTCTTTTATCAAAACTAGATCCCTGCATTTCAGGTCGTTCTTTCTTCCTACCTCCTACACTCCATGTCATATTCGTATGTAGTGGTTGGTGGTACTGAGCATGGTGAAAATCTGGGGAGATAAAAAACCAGGCAATGCAATATCACATATGGGATAAATCTAGAGTATTTAACATTGCATGGCCATGGCTTGGCACGTCATCAGGTCTGCTGCTTGGTTTTCAAGAAAGCAGTGTTAGATATACTGTTAGCTCATCAAACATTAATGCCATGATGAGGACAAAACAGATGTTATCTAGCAACTTGATCGTGTCAAACGTGGATCTGTCTTTATAGGAGTCTGGTGATTCACTTCAACATGTATTAGAAATTACTTTATGATGAAGTAGAAATGAAATCTTGATTCATTCCTTTCTTATTTGTGTAATGACTGTTGAACTGCCTAGAAAAGAACAGAAAAAGGAAGAAATCTATGTGAATATACTCGGAGTAACTTTTCTTATCGTGTTAGACATATCAGAAGAAGGAAATCTTATATGTCCTTTTTACTTTTTAAAAAGTCTATGATGTTCATTCTGCCACCAATGACCAACTGCCTATTGATGGTTTATTCTTGTATATCCAGCGCACCAGCGGGACCCATACTATGCGAGAAGCCAATACTAAGGTCAGCTGTCCCCTCACTGTGTAACATCCACTTCCAAAAGTCTCAGAAAGATGTCACTCGTGCCTTGAAGAAAGCAGGGCTTAGTGTCTCTGCATCGAGTAAGCTTGCGCCGAATATCCATGTTATTTTCACAGAATATGTTCGCCAAATACAGTCAAAGAGAAGAACTGCTCAGAAAGCTGATGGCAAGAGTAGTGTTATTAAAGAAGAATCGACCAGCTAAGCACCATGTCTGTTCATGAATAAATTGATACTATTTCACAGTTGGATGCTATAACACAGTCAGATATTCATGAATATATTGATACTATAACAGCCGGATGTTTCAAAGGTACATAAAGGCAAGTAGCAAACTGTCCTGAGGCGGCCATGTCATCACTCAGCATAATGTATAAGGAAATTTTGCAAACTCGAGGTACTTTATTGCTTTTTTCTCCACTTATTTTATCTGAGATGTATTGCTGGATACCATGTAGTTGCCAAATGTACGTACTTGTTACATGTTATACCGTCGGTCCTTGTGCATTCCTTCAAAAAAATTTGTAGCCTAGTAACTGATGGGATGCAAGTTCAATTTGATTTTTTAAGCACGAAACTAAGTGTCTGTTCCAGGATAAAGATTAACACTTTTTGCAAGAGAGTATTAGAATCTTTTGACCAACATTCTTAGAAATGCTTTAGTAAAATGGGGTGAAAGAAGATGCCATCAATAGAGGAAAAACAATAAGCAATGAAACATAGAGGATAGGGTTTCCTTGTTGGTACTTGGTAAAATAAAAACTATGCCTGAAATAGATAAATATCACCCTTTGAGGAATCCTAAACCCAAGGCCTGTCATATTTAATGCCCATTGTAAAATCTCTGATTTTCGTTTGGACTCGAGTGGACTGGACAATTGAACCAGCGGGGTGAGGGTATTCAACCCATTTTATCAAAGAGTTTTAACACACTCATCTGAATCTCTGTCTCCTAGAGTGACCTGGTCATCCTGGCAGACTTGCTTTTGGCCAGATTGTGCTTG
Source organism: Tetragonia tetragonoides (assembly GCA_038025085.1). Taxonomy (NCBI): domain Eukaryota; kingdom Viridiplantae; phylum Streptophyta; class Magnoliopsida; order Caryophyllales; family Aizoaceae; genus Tetragonia; species Tetragonia tetragonoides. Next base: position 22,226,643 of record CM076151.1, on the reverse strand, counting down.
GGTTAGGGGAGGTTTTCATCTAGGCCTTCCAACCTCGTGGAGACTAGAATGTGATCTTGCGGTCTACAAGTACCCACTTCTGTCTCATTGAGACTAGCTTGGAAACACTCTTTGCTCATTGGGTTGCTGAACCTGGGACTTTACATGTCATTAGCATTGGCAAGTCGTGTTCGGTTCGGGTTGCTTTGGGTCCAAGTCAATTCCATGTGGGGCCGTTTTCGGGCTTGGGTTAAGAAAAGGTCAACTCTGAGTCTCTGACCCATAGTTTCCGGGATCAGGTCAGCATCTTTATTGATATTTTTTTTCTCCGTCAATTGTTACCCATTAAACTTGTTGGAGTGAAGTGTTATGCAAGATTTTGGTCTTTTACCTTATTTTAACCATCATGGAGTAGGAATATGATATTGTACCTTGGTGTGTGTACTTACATAAACGTTTGAATAAGTGGAAAGATAAATTAGTTAGCAAGAATGCAAGTTGTAGATATTAGGGGCGAACACAAGTTATGCTAGTGGTTGCAAACTTGCAACTTGCAAGTGTAACCAGCTTTTGGGAAGCCTTTGCTATTAAAGAGGTAAAGTATCAGAAATGTGCTCCACTTGCCAAAAGAAAGTGCACCGTTAAGATATTACTGGATCTGCAATGGTCGATATGTTAACAACTAGTGCATGCCAGCATGTGCACTTGCAACACTTTTATACAAAGCAAGAATAATTTTAAATAAAAACAAATATAAAAGGCAAAAAAAGATGGAATTTTGGGTCTGAGCCCATTCCTGTAAAATTAATTGCTTGGTGTCTAATTACTAAATATAGAGGAGAAAGGAGTATGGAAGACACCAAAAAAGCAAACACAGTGATTTTTACTCTTTAGGCCTTTAGGGTATTTAGCCCGTCGTTTGATTCATGATATCAGATGTTGTTTAAAATTCCAGGTCAACCCTGTTGGTCTTGATCCAATAATTTCCGGAACATCGGATTCAGGTCGATATATCTTTGTCATAACCCAAAAAATTTGGTCGGGTCTGTTTAGGTCTACATGGGACTCTTTCTCCCATCCATATTACTGCCTAAGACCCCCTAGTCCAAGTTTCCTTCTGCAGAGTTCTTCTCCATCCAAATAACTAATCTCATTCTCGGTGCTATGTGCTATCTGCTATCATCATCTGGCCGAGTATCCTTCCTTTGTTTGAACATAGTATTGGTTGTGCCCCCTGCAAACAGGAGCAAATCCTATTTATTTTTGAAAAATAGCAAATCCTATTTATCTTTGAAAAAGAGCAACCATACTGTGTAGACAATGATGAACTACAAGAAAAGGCTGCTGATTATGTTCTTGGTCAAAATCAGCTTGATCTCCCACCTTATACGAGGCTCATGTAGCTCTCTTTTGGCATTGGGGAGATGTTGACTTGTTCATTACCTATGTTAGTTTGACCCTTGTGCCTTGGCTCTTATGCTCAGTACACATTAGAACTCTAAGTAGATAGAGATCCATCTCCATTTCTGGAATCAGAAATGACTTGCCCTAGCTAGATATCAACATCGCCCCTGTGCCTCCAAGGGGATTCCCGTCAAGACAGGGTAGGGGGTGGGGTGTAGGTGAATGCAATATTACCCTGTGAAAACAGAGACATTATGACATCATTCTTCTTCTACGGCTCGCCACAGTGGGTTCATCGCATGCTGCAACATGGTATCTGTATGTTCCACTTCATCAACATTTGAAGACCTCATGAGCTGCCACAATCTAGAAGATAGAGCTTGAGCGAGAGGGGGGAAGAGGAGGTTAGAGGAAAGGTATAGGGGATGTAGAAAAAACATAGTGGGAAAAAGGGGGGAAACAGAGGATGAAGATGGGGATAGAACCAGGACGCAAAAGCTAATGGGTGCTTGGAGTTGTATACAACTCCCTCTTACAACCCATTAGATTACGTGGGCCCTGCTCCCATTATTTAATGGGTTGTGAGAGGGAGTTGTACCCATTTGGATACAACTCCAAGCACCCAAAAATTTGGGACCAGGACGGGAGGGAGTTGGGTTGGAGGTAAACTGAGTAGTCTTCTCAATAATCAATCATCAAATTTTATATGACAAAATAACATAGGCCTAACTTGTGTTATATTTTATTCCCTAAAAGTCATGGAAAGCAAGAAGCACAACTTCCTGAAGCAATTCCTACTAAAACAGGAAGCTAAATCCTTCTAAAATACTCTTGACCAGTCTTATTTGTTCTCTCTAAAATTTAGCTATCCGTGAAATTATCAAATATAACATAGAATGTATGAGCTTTCCAAGTATAAGAAGATTCTCCACTTTCCTCGATTTGGGCCTTTTCTACCTCTTTGGTACTTCATTGGTACTTCCATATACATCAGGGATAGCATTAAGAGTACATGGTAGTTGTGAGCCAAAATCTAAAAGTTTTTGGTGTATTTTGAACTGTTCTTGTTGTTGGAATTTATTATTGTTACTTCTTTTTGTAATTACTTTGGGGGCTCCGTAGTGTCCTTTTTTTCGGGATATGTAGGGAATACATAAAATTTGTTAAATGGATTTTCTAGAAGTTGTATTGTAGTAGAAGCTTAACCCAATGCAAAGACAGTAAAGCCAACGTTTTATGAGTCAAAAATGTATTTACAAAGAGGTACTCCGCATATGTTCTCCCTTCAGATAGATGAACAGAGGCGTGTTCTGATCGTTATACACAAGTGGTACCATTCATGAAAGGTTTTGATAGTTATCCTGGTTTGAATATATTCATTAAATGAATTTTTCTTGAAGTTGTATCGTAGTAAGCTAAACCCAATTCCAAAGACAGGAAGCCAACTTTTTGCGAATTAAACGTATTTTTTGAAAGAGATATATGTTTTACCTTCAAATAGCTGAATAGAGATGTGTGTTTTCTAATCGTTATATATAAGTGGTCAACCGTTCATGAGTGGTTTTGATAGTTATCCTCGTCCACTTTGTGCTTTATTGGGTTGTCGGAGTTGACATTGGTTTCTCCTAGTCTAGCAGCAGGGTGGAGAATAAGCATGTCTAGACGCTAGAGGATGCAAGGTATTTTGGTAGAGTACAATGATCCATGTGGGCACCAAACATTACACTGTCCGAACAGCAGACACCAATGTATTTAGTAAACTTAATCGATTGGCTCAAGTTCAAAGAGTAAAAAAAGAACTGTAGATGTTTTGGTCTAGAAAAAGAAAAAGAAAAAGAAGTGGAGATCATTGCTGGAAATGAGACGAGCGGAGGGTCAATGTTGGGGCGCTGGTGAAGACCGTTATTTTGAGGCCCTTCAAAAACTCTGTAGTTGTTAGAAGGAGCTAGGAAAGTAGATGATTAATTAAGCTTACCGCATAATCAGACAGTGCAGCTTTCTTGTTGTTGAAACAGCAGAACTACACATATACATTGCCCCAGTGCCTCCAAAGAGGCTCCCACCCAGGGGGGTTGAGACTTGAGAGGGGAGGGGGTGGGGGTCGGGTTTAAGCAGCCTTACCCTTGTGAAAATAGAGTGGCTGTTTCTGCAACAGCAGACATGCAGCTCTATCAAAATAAAAAAGAAGCAGAAATGCAGCATCACCTGCTTATTTATTGGCTTTCAATGTTCAGAGTTGGAAAAGTGGAACTGTGTAGCAAGGTGGGATCATATTCGACAGAGGAAGGGGTTCAGCGTTTATGTCTTGTCTTTTTCTTTATTTTCTTAATCTATGGGGCTGCTCGTTCAGAGGAAAGCAACCTGGTGACTCGTTTCCATAATGGCTATCATTTTGGATTAACAGCTTACAGTTATGCATGCGGCATGTGACCTCGAGCTGTGCCATGTGGCTTCTAATATATGGTTCTGATTACAGAGGACCCCATTATTGTTTGTGTACGAGAATACTCGTGAAGTATGTTGTTTTGTTTGTATTGTTGAAAAATAAAAAACATGCTTATATTTTGTTGTTCCCTCCATTTCTTGGATCCAAAGTGTATGATGTGATTAATCATCATTCCGATGTATTCAATGTCATACCCAAAGTGTATGAGGTGAGTAATCATCATGTATGTGTTGAATTCTGTTGATATACTCGGCATCCTAGCTAGTGAAAACAATCAATTGCTTATTTTCGTTTGGAGGTTGGTTTGACTATTATATCTGGGTATTGGTAAATCAACAATTTGAACAAATTCATTAATAGAAGTGGACAAGCTCAAGGTCTTCTATTTGTGTACCATTTAAGCAATAACTTCGTGGTAGAGGACGGTGACCAAAAAGAGAGTTTACTTTCCTTGTTGTTATTTGAAGTGGTTTGAAATGAGGGTGATGAGAATTGAGAAGTTTGGTGTTCTTCCCATTTATCTTCCCCTCCCTTCTTTTGTCCTTATCACATTAATCCCAACCAAATTGGGCGAAAGTTTTTTTGTGTCTACTAGTACTATAATACCTCTGGGTTGTATCTTAACAAACAAAATAAAAAAAGATACATATTGTAATGGAATAATACTGTGCCAATATGCTCCAAGTTCAAGTACACAACTTCTGAGCTGGAGGAGCTCTAATTCAGTAGTGCAGTGATGCTTCTTCAGCTTTGCAGTATCACCCTTAAGTCCGTGAGTGTATTCAGTAGTACCGAAAATTGTTTTTTGTCCATTAATATCTGAGTTGTGTACTTGTTTCCAAAGTGAAAGGGAGTGTTGCAGAATCTCTTATTTGTAATGGGTGATGCTAATATGCTACATTTTGGTTGGTTGCAATTGATATTTCAGCAATTCACTCTACACACAGCCCTCATTGCTTATTTCACAGGTGATGATATGAGCTGGAAACGGCAACGCATAAAAGAGCTGCTGAGGAGATGAAGCTAAGATGATTACTCTGCGGATCTTCATATGAAGCTTTATGGAGAACATGTACAGTCAATACATCTCCATAACAGATGCTTGTTTAACGGACATCTGCGGTCTTTTTCTTTTTCTTGTGTGTGCGCGCGCTTGTGCGCTTTGTGCCTATATTAGTGAAATGAGGTGTCGGAAGTATGATGCTGTAGAATGTATGTTATGTACAAACTGACAGGTTGCAAAGGAGCAACTGCTTGTGGTCCATTTCTTCGAGTCACTGGTGCTTTCTAATACCTCCGGAGAAGAATATGTCTCGTAGGCTTTCTCTGCTTAGTAGAACCTGCTAGCAATATTCAGATCTTAATTTATGAATTTGTCTTGTAAAGCCCATAGTTGAGAGTTGTGACTTTGGCCAAAGTGTAAGGGTGACTACAAATCATATATGTTTGCAGCTTTGGATTTACTATTTAGTCATTTTGGGTGTTTCAACAGAAAACTCAAGTCCCTGTATCTCATTAGTCAGATCTTTGGTACAGGACATGAATATCTTGTGACTTCATGTTTCATGCCAGTAACTCTTTTGATTCATTGGAGGTGGCAAAAGTCCACTATAAGACATACATAATTACATATAGGAGTATATAGTTCTTTTCTGAAGCTTGTTTGGAGAACTATAGTCTATATACTCCTTTCATTTCGGAAAAATCTTAACATTTATCTTTTTATAGTCTCCAATACACTACTTTAATCGTAAATATTTATATTTATATGAGTATATAAATTATAACATTTATAATTTTCCAAAAATACTACTAAAAATGAATTTAACTATGATGCTTTTATATTGTAAATTCTTACTATATTTTTTCATGAATCAATGGTCAAAGTTTGTAAACTTTGAATTTCGAAAACTAAATAGTAAGGTTTTTCCAAAATGGAGGGAGTACTTTCTAATAATTTTCTTGCTTGTATTAGACCCTTTAATTTTATCTCGAATTATCTATCACATGAATTAAATCTCTTCAATTTATAAATTACTTACATACCTCTCAGAAAAAGAAAAATAATTACAAACTTAGAACGCCTTTCAATAATCCGCTTTCGCTCCAAATTAGTTTACAGATCAATATATATGTATAATTGAGTTCTCACCAAGGTGCATTGAATAAATAATAAATAGTCATAAATGCACGGGTGATTAAAAAGAAATTAAAAATACTTTTATTTTATTTTAATAAAAATAGTAACATAAGTATTATATTTATTATCCTAAAAAATGTATATTATTTATTCACTAAAAGTGTAATTTTTTTGTTAAATGTATGAAAAGATTATTATTGTTCCTTGCTACTCCTATTATTCAACTTTATATATTGATATTATTAAATTTTTATTATTATTTTGATTCTGATAACAAAGTATGATAAACAAGAACCCGTGCATCGGGCACGAAATCTAGTGATATATATATATATATATATATATATATATATATATATATATATATATATATATATATATATATATATATATATATATATATATATATATATATATTTTGAGAGGGGAATATGAAATTTTCATTAATAGAAAAACTATACGGTATCTACAATCAAAATAACCCTAGAATATACTAAATCAATAATAACAACACAGTTTTTGCTTACAAGATAATTGATAAGGACACCTCAATAGATGATATTAGATATATGCTTGTCGTGCTAGCTTACTATTTATCCTATTAAATCAATTCGTACCTTTCAAGATTAGTAAACATATCGAGAATTGTATTATTCTATTAGGAAAAAAATAAATCAAGGCAGAATAAGAAATACAGTTTGATGTGGATGCTATATTAACACGAAACATACTTTGATATAATCCAAAAATGCTTTAAATTACTAATGAACAAGAACCATACTTTCTCAAAAATAACCTAAAGAACATAACTATGATATAGATTACTATTATTTATTTTAAAAATTAAAAAGCAAAAAAAAGAAGAAGAACAATGACTTAGTCTACTCCTTTGGTGCTTCTTTATTTAAAATTGGAAACCATCTCTTTTCATCATCTCAAGCATTATCCACTCTTCATTGATTACCTTCTCTTTAAGTTGTAGTGCTTGGGACTTCAAATAAGTTGCCTTTTCATCCAAGTACAAATTCTTGCAACGTTCAAAAAACTCCAATTGTCTCTCTTTCATTACTTCATCAAACTCCATACGCTCCTCATTAAGCGCATCTTTTTCCAACTCAATCAACTCAAAACCCTCCTTCATATCCTTCTCTCGTTTCTCGATTTCGTTACAACGCTTAATAAGCTGGTTTTTCTTCAAAGTTAGTAATTCGAAACACTCTTTTACCTCCTTTTCCCTCATAGCTAACTCCCTTTCATGTTTCATAACCCTTTCCATGACTACAATAAGTCCTTGTTCCTTTAACTCCACTTCCTCCATGCGACTCAACAACGAAGCTTGGACCTTGGTGAGCGTACTCTGCCATTGGCTGGTGAGAGCCGCGATGGAGGAGGTGTGAGACTTGATGTTGTCTAAGACGTGGTCGAGTTTGGGTTCGTGTTTTTCGTCTACCATTAATGAAGAAGATGAAGACATTACGATTTGATGTGGTAGTGGTACACTTAGAGCGCGATTTTGCAGAATTACTAAGCACTTGGGATTTATGATTACTCTCAAACCAGAGACAAACGTGTGTATATATAGCAAGCCAAAGACTTTCCTAATCCTAAAGGGATTTGGACATCAGGAAACTATTTGAAACTATTTTACAGCTATTGCAACTGTAACATATATACCTTCCTGTTTTTTTTTTGAGGGGATATAAATACTTTCCTAAATTATGCACAGATTGTCAAATATCCCTAAAGGCGATATGGCAATTATGTTTTTATCTAGTTTAATTTTTTTTTAAATATTTTTTAATTTTAGTATTGTTGAAAATTTTTAGGAAGTTTTGGAAAAACTAGTCGAATTATTCAGATAGATAATTTCTCATATATTGATGCCAGATTGCCAGTGTTCATGCTTTCAATAGTTGCGTCTTTCTGTGATCAAGGCTCATCTAATTAAGTTTGGGAGCTGTTATGATATTAGTAGATCATGTCTGTAGATTAAGTCTCTGTTTGATTCAGCTTAATTTTACTTAAATTCAGTTCAGTTCAGTTCAGTCCAGTTCAGTCCAGTTCAGTTCATTAACTTTATTACTCATATAACTTTTTATTGCAAAATAATTTCATGATGAAAATTATGTCATCGGAAAGATCTCAAAGCATACTTTCAGGTGAGTCCGATATTGACTATGTTTGGACGAATTTAAATGGTTAACGGCCAAGTTTAAAAAATCAATTCAGTTCAGTTCAGATCAATTCAGTTCAGATAAGTTTTATCCAGTTGAATCAAAGGGAGCCTAAGTTCATCTTCTTAACCTGCCAAAAAATAAATAAAAATTCTTCATCTTCTTAAGAACCTCGACAATGATCACTATGATGAAATTGTGGTTTCTGTTTGATTGTATATTATACGAATAGAAATTCTCATTTATGTTTTGGTTTGTTGAAAATTACTGTCACCGAGAGATGCGATGCATGATACTCCTATAATTAAGTTGGTGAACTTTACCAACAAACTCACTAAGTAGTGATAGAGTACAGTGAGTACTTGCTGTAAAGTGATGCACTCTTAATATGTGAAAAGTAGACCAAATTAAGGGAAGGTCTGCCCAAAACAAGGTGTTTAGGCGTTTCATCTTCATTGTAATGGTATATAAATAATTAATTTAAAAAGCTTGAGGTATAGTGATCAGAAAACAAAACACTATGAACAAGTAGGTTAGGCCATTGATTGTCTCGTCTCTCGTGATGTATTGATCATCATGTGTGACTAGTTGTGGAGTGATGTAATTGCTTTAATATTTAATCAGTAGTAAGGAATCACAAGAAACCATGGAGTTCTTTTTATTCTGGTTAATAATGGTAACTCTGTTTGATTTCCTTGAATATCATGCTCATTCATATGAATATATGCTTTTGTTTCAAAATAATTCTAAGTCCCTATGATTTGATCTGCCATACATTGCCCCATCGGAAATTGGTTGTATACCTGCTGCTAAGTTGTGTTGATTAGATTCTTTGCTTCTCTGTTACATAAGGTATGTCGCCGAAAAGAGATCTTACTTTCTTCACTTGCATTTCTTACTCTCAACTGTTACTGACCTTGGTTGGTAATTTTAGTATCCAACTTTGATTGTGTCAAGGTGCCTACTATAAACTTCCTTTTCTTTGCTCCCTCTGGATTTGAGCCCCTTATGTCAGAATGTAAATAACGCCACGACTCACGCAGTGCCTCTTTGGCAGAAAATCACATATATTTACATTACCATTTGATATGAGCATAATATATCTTGCTTACCTTTGATTTCTGCTAGGTAAACTACTAAGTGCAGAATAGAGATCTGTGAGTTGCATGAGAAGATCCAGAGCTGGTCTACAGTTAAATGACAGTTTTTTTACTTATTCTCCTGGTGGAACCTTTTTTTTGGCAGAACAAGGTACTGAAATTAACCGAACCATGTGCAGATTACGTTTCACGGTGTACAATTTCCGTTTCAGTTCTTCAAATATCAATGCAAATAATCTACTAGATAGAGAAGTCTGCTACATAAAGCAAAGTAGTACATGATTCATGAGATTGATCCACACTGGTTTGTCTCTCTTGGACAGTACTCAATATTCGCCTATGGAGATTATAAATGAGTTCCCTGCATTCAAGGATGACGTTGTAAATATTATTTTTCTTTGAGGTGTCCCTGAAGAGGAGTTTGACTGCTAACCTTCAATCTAACCAATTCGCCCAGTCTATTGTTGGATGAATCGAAATTAAAGCTCCCCTGATGGCATACACTTTGCTATGCCAGTAATGCCACTGTGAACTGTTCAGGTGTGCTTTTGGCTTTGATAAGCTGGTATCGGTTAGGGTATGTCTGCTTTAGATCAAGGAGGATTTTGAGACCGTCTCACTGTCATACATGCATCTGTTTAAGGTATGGCTCATATTTTTCTACTTACACGAGTAATAGGATACATGATACATATGGTTAAAACATAAATGTCAAAATTTGTTCGGTAACTAATGATTTTCTTTCTAATCTGATTGTAGCTTCTTTATGTTCACATCTCCCAAATAGAAGAGATGGATTGAAATACTTCCAGTAGCAACAGATACTCACACATGTAATTTCCTGCAGATCTTCTGACGGGCAATGAAATACTATCTTTAGCATTATTGCAAGGAACCCTACACCTTCGTTCCCCCTCACCCCAACCTCATTTGACACCTCTGTATAAGTTAAAAGATCAGACCATGTTATAGTCTTTTTCACTTGGTAAATCATTGTGATGGCAGTGTCTATTTTGTTTTCAGGTGTTAAAAATACTGGTATAACTTCGACTGGGATATATTAAGGTCTGAGTGAATATTTCTCTTGCAACAAGGAACCGAGCTTGCAACACGTATAGCATCTCTAAATCAGATGACACTGAGCCCAATTATAAAGTGTGATTAGGTTATGATTCATCAGTTAGTCTTGTTCGATAAACATATTTTTCCCTGTAATTTATAGTTGACGAAAATCTACGTAGAGTTCTATCAGGATATTAAAATTGGTAATCAGAAAAAGATTGATGTATCTTCACTCTAGTTCCTTCAGCATACCTAAAAAAACATGCAGAGCTTAAAGTCACTTCATGGTTTTTGTGCATGATAGTGTATTTTCTGTTGTTGGATAAACAAGTGTTAATGTGGGTGTGTATCCAAAGTATCCCATTATAAACGAGCTTGAAGTCACTTCATGGTTTTTGTGCATGATCACTTATTCATATTCTAGATTGAAAGGAAATGAGATAGGGATGACTTGGATCATAGTAACTTTCACTCTTGCATCACTGTAGGTATAAAATCAACATAATGAAACAAACCAGTTGTTTCCTTATCAGGTATGGGAGGCTATTTTGTTTTTTCATTATCGGATAGTGAAACAAATCACTCTACCCCTTTAATTTTGATTTTATCTCTAGTTTTCATCTATAAATATAGGCATATAATCTTACTCAATCTTTGTGGTTTCTACATTAGACATCACGTTAGAGTGAGTTAGACTTGAGAGAGTCACATTAGTCTCTTTACACAATGAAGAAAAGAAAGCAAAAAGAGCAGGCTTTGAATTTGATGCTTTGCATCTATTCTCTATCATCTCAGAGAATTACCTGGACATCCCCTATGGTATAATTTTTTGGATTTGTTCAATCCATTTATTTTTCTGATTCTAAAGTCCCAGTTTTGTTTTTCTGTTTAAAGTTTCATTTCGTCGATAATACTGGAAGCTATTCAGGACCCTTGACGTACCCCTCATGATGCAGAAACTATCAGGCTTCGAGGTAACAGCAGGACAAAGGATGTTTGAGAATTGGCATTTCATGCTTTCAACTCTGGCATCATCACACAATGAGGCAAGCTTCCACACCCCGAGCCTGGACTCATAGTCATCAACTTCACCTAGCGTAGTTGGTGGGCATCTTATTATGGGGGACTAGTGACTTGGGTTCAGATACTTGTTCAATTCGTTGAAATCCATTTTGCAAGTTCATTCCATTCCGATGTGTTTGGTGCTGCATGTTTCATCCCCATCCGTTCATTCTGCAAGTTCTGTTACATTCCGTACATTATGCAAAACCTGTTTTGACAGTTCAATAATATTGCTCAAGAGTCCAAAGACAGGGATGAGAGGATATAGATCAGGGTTAATATATATCTGAATTGAACGAATATGTTACACAATGGGGTACTTGACAAATTGCGTCAAATATATGAAGCCTGTGCAGTTATATATATTTTGCTCGAACTCCTGGCTGACAATTTATCACTATTGTTGTGGCACCCATTTTTCATGTGTACTTTGAGATTGACACTAATTCAATGCAAATATGATTGTTCCACATCTGAAGTTCATCCTCTTTTCCTTGTATGTGTGTGTATGGTACAAAAAGAATGAGATAAGCTGCATTTATTTAGGGAAGTGAATTCCCCTACATACATACAATCACAAGGCTGAATACAGGGGACTTCTATAACACAAGTTTAGTTTTGAATTAATGCCTTGGATGCCTAGCTTTGATGTTTCCTTGCGCACAACGTCAGCTACTTTGTTGCTCTCCCTTAACTGATGCCACCATGTATCCTAGCATGCGCCTGCTTTTATTTGCTGTGTATTTTAAGTTCATTTTCTTAAGAAGCTCGACGATGATCATTCTGTTGGAGGTTAATTATCCTTTCTCTGCTTCTTGTTATATTATACAAATAAGAATTCACATTTATGTTGAAATATGAATGTCACTGAGAGATGGTCGGATGCATGATACTGTACTTAAGTTGGTGAGCATTGAGCAATAGACTCCCTAAGCAGTTATAGAGTACTTGTTCTAAAGTATATATATAGTGATGCACCAAATTGAGGGAACGTCTGCCCAAAACAAGGGAAGTGCCTGTCCTTGCTTTAGGAAGTTCTTCATCTAATTACTTTAATACTATATCAGTAGTCTAGGAGTCACAAGACAAACCATGCAATTCAATTCATTTTGCTCAATGATAGTAACTCTGTTTGATTTTCTTGAATATCATTCAATTTATTTTGCTCAATGATGGTAACTCTGTTTGTTCCATAATAATTCTAAGTCCTTATGGTTTGATCTGTCATTAGATTCTTTGCTTCTCTGTCACGTAAGGTATGTCTAACAATATCTACTGATACCTTCTTTTCTAAAATCTCACCACCTGGCTTCATGAGAACCTTACCTCCACCACAGTGTCACCTGGTACATCTGAAAAAGAAGAATCCTTAGATTAATTGAATACAGAACTATGCATGAGCTGCGCGAATCTTCAGAAACCCTAGCTGTCATTGGCTGCTTAGTTACCAACAAAATTTGGGAAACAATGATATTCTTAGTACTGAAATTTGAGCAATCAAAAAGGCCTGGAACTTGCAATTACTAATACAGGCTGGAACAAATTGATTGTATGTTCTCATTCCTTAATAGTTGCCAGAATGCTTAGTAATGCCAATCCAAAGAGGAACATATATGCTAAACATGATCAGCCAATGTAGGCTAAACATATAAGCTATCACATCAAGCACTAGTACAGGGAAACTAACCAAGTTGCGGATATTTTGGCCAAAGAAGCAGCTGGGAATCAATGGTTTTTGAAGACACACAAGATCCTGATTTTATGAAAAGCAATTGTTCACTATTAGCTTGTTTTCCTAGAACTTGAAATTAACCGAACCATGTTCAGATTACATTTTATGGGGTACTATTTTCCATTCAGTTCTTCAGATATCAATGTGCATGAGATTGATCTGATTTACAGTGGTGCTTGAGGATGTCACTCTTGGAAAGTGCTCAACATTCACCTGGAAGTGAGTTTGAATGCTAACCCTCAATCCAATTTGCCCCAGCCTCTATGTTGAATGAATCGCAAGCTCCCTCTGATGTCATGCACATCAGTTTGCTATGGTAAATTATGTGTGCTTTGGCTTGAAAACCTGTTATCGGTTAAGGTATGTGTGATTTAGACGGAGGAGGATTTTGAGAGCGTAATCCCATCATACCAATCAAGTATGCCACTGCTTCTCACTGTCTTGCATGCAGCTGTTTACGATATGGATCATGTTTTCTGTTTGCACGAGTAATATGATACGTGATACATATTATTGCACCAAGTATAGAAAGCTACTTTAGCAACACAGGATCTCCTCCTTTCTAAGTAAATATACATATATACTTTGCCTCGAGAAAATGAAGGAAGTTTCAATGGTGAAATTCTCTAGCTGTGTACACAAACGGTAAAATTTCCCAAAGTAAACATGTTACAGGCAATGAAGCGGAAAGAGTACTAAGAAAAACCTGTGCAAATTCACTAATCTGCCTCTCTAGAAGCTACTACACTCTTTAACAACTCTAAGCGCAGAGGTAATCAATCTACAGAGAATACTTAACAATTTAGCATCAATACAAAGATCAGACCTAAGCTACAATGATTTCCATGTTATTATGATCAGAACCAAGTTGTTTCCTTATCATGTCTATGTTGTTCTTAGGGGTTGAAAATACTGGTATAACATTCAATGAGATATATTAAGGTCTGAGTGAAAGGTAGTTCTCGTTGCAACAAGCTAATAAACCGACCCATATCAGTTTAATGTGATTGGAAATTCAGCACCTCTAAATGTGATTAGCTTATGATTCACCTATTGTCCTTCTTTGATTGTTTTCCTTATTATTCACTGGTGACGTAAATCTATGTAGACTTCTATCAGGATCTTAAGATTGGTTATCAGAAGTAGATTGTTGTATTTTTTGTATTTTGATGAACAATTGTTAAAGTGGTTTGTGTCCAAAGTATCACACTTGGTTACAAGTTAAATTTTACACTAAAATAAGAACAGACCAGTTGTTCTAAACCAAAAAAATGCAAAGCAACAATCCCCCATATGAACCTCAATACAGTAGTTGGCTGATGGGAAAAGGTTTGATAATGATCACACAACTTGGGATCATTTTCACACTTTTACATCCCCAGTAGGAAAAAAATCAACATAATATGAAAAAAATCAGTGATTTGTTTCCTTACCAGGTATTTACTTTTAAGGAAGGCAATTTCTCTTTTTTCATTATCCAATAGTGAAACAAATCACAATCCAAACCCCTTCAATTTGATTATACCTCTATTTTTCACCTATAAATTGAACCGCATCCTCCAGAGTTATCAATTCACAACACAATGAAGACGAGAAAGAAGAACAATAAACTCCAAAAAGCCGAAGGTATGATCAAGCAGGACAACTGAGTCTTCTTTGTTTTAGCGTTTATAGTTTCTGCTCTTTTATCAATGACAAAAATTTTAACTTCATTTACATACTCTGATAGGTGGATCAAGCAGGACAACTGAGTTATGCTATGTTCGAAAACATATGTACTGCCTCAGTGCAAATATGCCAGCTCTTTTGGGCTACTGTTCATATTTTTCATATAAAAAGTCATACAATCTAAGAAGGGATCACAACAGCTCTAAAGGGCGTTGTTGTCGAGGCCAATGCTGCACAGGTCTAGAAGAACTTGTCCATTTGCAGGTGCTGAGGAATTTCAGAATCCCTAAACTGGCTTACCAAGGTAAGTGAACTGGCTGTATGCAGGTACTTTTTTACATTTTGCTTAGTCATATAATTATTTTCAGTGATAATTCAATATTAACAAAACCCACTACTCTTTTATACAATGATGTGATCATGGCAGACTACCCTTTAGTAGATTTTTGGTATAAACTTCTATTAGCATGCCTACAGACCAATAATTGAAAAAAAAGAAAAAAAAAAACATGAATCAACATTATCAAGGAGTGGCAAATTTTGACCCTTGTATGTTGTATTACAACCTCAAGCAAGGTAACAAAAACAAGCGCGGAAGAAACCTATGTTTCTGCAGAGCTGCATGAATATTTACTCGTCTATGTCTTGTTCTAATGGAAAAATTAGCTTCTCTAATAACAAAAACTTTCTTTTTCCTTTTTTTTCTTTTGTTAGTGAAAAAACACTTTTTGTTCCTCAATGAAGATGTCCTTTGTAAGTAATTTATTATCGAGGTTGCAACTATAGAAATGGAAAAATGTGGAAGCTAATCATCAAATTTATTTATATACATTTAAATTATATCAAGTTTGTAAGAATGTACAACATACATTATAGGCATGTCTTTAAAACTTGTTACCACTATATATATATATATATATATATATATATATATATAAATAAAAAAACTTCTCACCTCTACAATTTCATCCATTTTGATTCTGTTTTGATATCCGAACAACTTTCAGAAAGATTCCTGGGGCGAAAGAAGAGATGTTCTTGGTAGAAGCTCATCTGCGATTTGGCAATAGATGGGCAGAAATTGCAAGGCGGATTCCAGGCCGAACGGAAAACTCGATCAAAAACCACTGGAATGCGACCAAGAGAAGACTACCTTCAAGGACAAAGAACAAGAAAGCTGTGAATGAGCCCAAGAGAACTTCTATCTTACTCGAGTACATCAGGAGCACAGTCCTTGACCTTGATGACCAAAATCCCAATGCTGCTGCCATTATTGTTGATCAGCCCAATGCTGCCATTTTCGAGGCCAACGATATTGTTGTCGAGACCCATGCTGATACCCCGTCACGCACCCAACTCCTCGGTGTTCACTACCGTGTCAGGGTACGCATCAGTCTTCCTTGATGGAAAATATACTAAGAAAACCGCTTCTCAAAATCTAAGTTTTGGCGGGTTTGATGTTGTTGAAGCTTTGGCCTATACGCTCGCAATAATCAGCCATAAGATTTCCTAATGGAACATTACATACGCTTCACCATGTACGTGATATCGTTAAAGTTGTCCTTGTTGTATTCTAAACATCACATTCTCCACAGTACACCACCGGCGGCACCGGCGTTGCTTGCATTGCCTCCCACGCCTTTGTTTGTAGTCCCGGCGTCGTTGTATGTTGATCCAACATCCAGTTGTGTCATTGGGATCCCTGGTTTTGCTGTTTCTTTATTTTGTTTTCGGACCACCTGCTAGCTAGTTTTATTGGTTAGTCGTCGTCAGTGATTTGTCATTCTTGAAGGTCTTTATTAAAGGGAAGAAAAGGGGTAGGGTACCTCTTTGTAATAAATCATCCCTAATGATCTCCAATCAATTTATTGTGCTCAATAAGTAATGCTGTTGATCTCCTTGACTATCAAGCTCATTCATTATGGTTTTGCTTCATAGTTCTAAGTTCTTATAATATGATCGATGTCATTGCCCTTCAGAAGTTGGTAGTGTACTTGTGGCTAACTTGTATTGATTAGATTCTGTGCTTCTCTGCTACCTAACGTATATTGAACAACGTTCGAATATATATAGATCATACTTTCTTCACCTGCATTTAGTATTTCAGTTATTAGTCTATTACTGATGACCTTGGTTGGTAATATTAGTATCCTTCTTCTATTGCGTCAAGGTGCCACTAATACTATCCTTGGTGTGCTTATGTTAGAATGAAACAATGCCACAACTCATCCATTGTCTCTTAGGCAGAAGACCATATATATACACATTAACATTTGGTATTAGCATAATTTATCTTGCTGGTTTTTTATTTCTGCTAAGTAAAATACCAAGTGCAGAATAGATCTGTGAGTTGTAGCATTACAGGCATGAGAAGATCTAGAGCTGGTCTACGTACAGTTGAATGACCATTCTTTTAGTTATTTCGGATAGTTAAGAATCCTCCTAGTAGATATCAGTTTTTGGCTGAAAAAGGTACTGAAATTAAGCGAAAGAGCATGTTCAGATTACATTTTATGGTGTAAGGTTTTCCGTTCAGTTCATCAGATATCAATGTAAATGTACTACAAGGATGATACATAAAGCAAATTTGTACATGAGATTGATTTACACCTACTAGTTTGATTAATGGTTTTGCTTCGATAGTACTCAACATTCACCTATGAAAGTTTTCCTTTGATGGCATATACCTCAGCTTCCTATGCTACTGTTCAGGTGTGCTGTGGCTTGAAAACCTGTTATCAGTTAAGGTATAGTTAAGGTATGCCTACTTTAAATGGCAGTGGATTTTAAGACTATCTTACTGTCAAACTATGAAACCAATTGATTATGCCCCTGCTTCTTACTGTCTTACATGCAGGCATACAACTATTTATGGTATGGCTCATATTTTTATACTTACACGGGTAATATGGTACGTGATACATATGGTTAAAGCATCGAAGTCTAATTGTGCTAAGTAACTACAGTTTATCTTACTAATTTGATTCTAGCTACTTAAGATGGTTTATGTTGAATGAATCGAAAGCTCCCTTGGATGTCATACACCACGCTTGCTAGGATACTGTATGTACATGTGCGCTTTGGCTTGAAAACCTGTTATCGGTTAGGGACTTATGGTATGACGTTTGCTCTAGATGGTGGAGGATTTGAGACCATCTCATTGTCATACCAATAAATTATGCCACTGCTTCTTATTATCGTACATGCAACTGTTATGGTATAGCTCGTATTTTCTACTTACACGAGTAATATGATATGTGATACATATTTTTTTGATCTCGATACGTGATACATATGGCTAATACTTAAACCTAATTTTGTTCTTTGACTATTGATTTTCTTGCTCATATGATTCTAGATACTTAATGTTCACATCTCCCAAATAGAAGAGATGGATTGACATATTTTCGGTAGCAAAATATTTTGTAATTATTTTGTTCTGTAACTACTGATTGAAGGAAGCATAACTATGCATGAGTTACCAACAAAATTTGGAAAACAATGACATTCTCAATACTGAAATTGTTGAGCAATCAAAAAAGGCCTTGAACTTGCAATTACTAATGGCAGGAATAAATTGATTGTATATTCTGATTCCTTTAAGTAGCTGAGTTTTACTGCTAACCCTTAATTTGAATGAATTCCCAATATGCCCCGGCCTCTATGTTGATTGAATTGAAAGATTCCTCTACTGCCATACGATACACCTCAGCATGCTATAGCCTGTTCAGGTGTGATTTGGCTTGAAAAACCTGTTATTGGTAAAGGTATGAGTGCTTAGATGAAGGAGGATTTTGAGACCGTAATCCCATCATACCAATCAACTATGCCATTGCTTATTCACTTTCTTACATGCAGCTGTTTTTGATATGGATCATCTTTTTTACTTACACGAGTAATATGATATGTGATACATATGGTTAAAACTTAAATATCTAATTTTTTTCGGTAACTACTGATTTTGTTGTTAATATGATTCGATACTTAATGTTCACATCTCCCAAATAGAAGAGATGGATTGAAATACTTCCAGTGGCATCATGTGATTCCATGCAGATCTTCTAATGGGCAGTCTTAGGGCATGTTCTTTTCAACTGGTTTCTAGTTTTGTCCAGTTTTGCCCAGTTACCAGTTATAATATCCAGTTTTGCCCAATTTTGTCCAGTTTGACCCAGTTTTGCCCAATTTTGTTCAGTATTAATAGTAATGATAATAATAATAATAATCTACTCAAAAAAAGTAAAAAAGTAATAATAGTAATAATGATAATAATAATAGTATATATTAATTTTTAAAATAATAATAATGATATTATTATTATTATTATTTGAATAATAATAATAATACTAATAATAATAATATTATTATTATTATAATAATAATTATTATTACTATTATTATTACTATTATTATTATTATTATAATAATGATAATTATTATTAACTATTATTATTAATTATTATTATTATTATTATTACTATAGTTATTATTATTATAATAATTATTTTAATAATAATAACTATAATAATAATAATAATAATAATAATAATAATAATAATATATTATTATTATTATTATTATTATTATTATTATTATTATTATTATTATTATTATTATTATTATTATTATTATTATTATTATTATTATTATTATTATTATTATTATTATTAACAATGAATATTAAACAATTTTCAGTTTTTCAGTTTCTCTCAGTTTCTCCCAGTTTGACCCAGTTAAACTTTCCAGTTTTGTCCAGTTTCTCCCAGTTACCAGTTCCAGTTTCCAGTTGAAAAGAACGTGCCCTTAATGGTGAAATTTGGTAGCTGCGTACACAAACTGTGAAATTCCCTATGTAAACATTTTAAAGACAATGAGAAGTGGAAAAGTATTAAGAAAAACCTGTGCAAATTCACTAATCTTCCTCTCTAGAAGCTACTGCACTCTTTAACAGCTCGTAAGCGCAGAGGTAATCAGTCTACAGAAAGTACTTTAACAATTGTCCAAGAGATTTTGCTGAATCACATCAACTTTGCAAAAAAATTAGATTAGGCAAAGTAGCCACTAGATGACTAAATAACAGTAGCAACAACGATGAAATAAGTACAAGAAAAATGAAAATAGAAACAATCAACGAAAGAAAGAAAGCGGAAAAGAGGATTACAGGTAGTATTACCACACGCTTTAAGAATTCACCAACACTAATCATTTAGATTTCTAATCTTATACCTAGACTAGCACACAAGTCGGATTAGGGACTTTTTCAGAAATATACCACCAGCATGCACCAGTTTGAGGCTCTTTCCAGTACCTGATTTATGTGATTTCATAAAATCAAGTGGCAATGTGTATTTTCTGCTGATCTTCAATTCTGACGGGCAATGAAATACTAAGAAACCGAGTCATATCATTGTTTATGTGATCTTCAATTCTATTGGCCTTGTTCGACATATTCACTGGTGACGAAAATCTATGTAGACTTGTATCAGCGTCTAAAGATTGGTTAGCAGAAGAAGATTGCTGTATTGAACAATGTTTTTGTTTTAACATATAGTGTATTTTCCGTATTTTGATGAACAAGTGTTGAAGTGGTTTATGTCCTTAGTATCTCACTTGGTTATAAACAAGCTCAAAGTCACATCATTATCTAATGCAGATCACTTTACCATACTAAAAGCTTTCAGGTTTACATATGTTTCTCGTCCCATTTACATGTATTATTAGTAATAATTATGCTGGTGAGCCTTCTCTATAGGTTTAGATTAGATGGTGTATTGTGAAGATAATGTGAAACATGCACTTGCTTGAGTAATAGTAGTAATCCCTAAACTTATAACTAGTTATGTTTGACATTAAAATTTGAAGAACATATCTGTTACATGCCCAAAATCTAAAGAATCAGACATCTAAAAGTTGTTCAGAACCCAGAAATGCAAAGAAACTTCCATTTCTAAGCTTTCCACCTTCTCTGCCTTAACTTGAGTTCCTAGTAGGCTTGGCTGATTGAAATAAGGTTGATAGTTTTCGATATTGTAAAGAAAAATTGCATTTCCATATTGTTCATATGGCATTGTATTGAAAGGAAATGAGATAAGATGGCGTTGTTCTTGGTACAAGCTCATAAGCAATTTGGCAACAGATGGGCAGAAATTGCAAGGCGAATTCCTGGTCGAACTGAAAACTCCATCAATAATCACAGGATGCAATCAAAAGAAGACTATTTTCAAGGAGAAAAACAAGAAAGCTGTGAACGAGGGCAAAAGAATCTCTATCTTACAAGAGTACATCAGTCTTGACCTTGATGACCAAAATCCTAATGATCCTGCAATTATTGTTGATCAGCCCAAATGCTGCCATTATCGAGGCCAACTACATCGTTGTCGAGGCCCATGCTGAGTACCCCGTCACGCACCCAACTCCTCGCGTTCACTACCGTGTCGGGGTACGAATCAGTTTTGCTTGATGAAAAATATACTGAGAAAATCGCTTCTCCAAATCTAAGGCTTGGCTGGTTTGATGTATGTTTAAGCCTGTTGAGAAAGTTTGTCCTGAAGTTGTTTCTTGTGCTGATGTTCTTATCATTGCCGCTTGTGTGAAGTATTCAAAAACACCCTCAAAGGTGGAACTTTTGCACTATTTCAATCTATTCCTAGACTCCGTACCCAAATTCAATGTAAAGATCAATCTAAGACAGAGGGAGTAATATATGAAAAATGAACAAAAGATCGGAAAGAAAAGCAACGACTAGAGTGGAGAGTCAGAGTAAAAAAGGGAATAGGTATCAGAGGAGATCGCTTTGATTGTGGTCAAGGGCTTTGCTGGACGAGAAGATGACTTGAAAAATAATTTAGACATTGAGATGAATCGGACCACTACTATGCCAATTGCCACCAATGCACTGTTATCCTAAACTTGATTTTACTTAAATTCAATTGTGTTCAGTTCAGTTCAGTTTAATTCAGACTGTTATATTCATGTGTAACTTATCACGTACTTTGATAATTTTTTATTCAAAAATAAATTTATAATATATCTATGTCACTGAACAGATTTCATAGTATACTTTCAGATAGCCATTTATTGAATATGTTTGGACGACTATAAAGTATCCTATTATCGTGTCATGTCCACTATTGTCAGCTCTATTAATAATAAAATTCAGGATTGTGGCTTCTAAATCACCGGACAAGACATTATATAGGAATCGAAAATTAAAGATTAACCCAAACTGAAACCAATTTCGAAGATTTGCGACTTTGAACAAGAGATTTGTAACCCAAACAATAGAGCAAATCTTATATGAGACTAAAGTTTGTTCTCCTTAACGGAATGATGCGAAACGGTGAGGAGCGGAATGGAATGGAACGGCGCGGATAATGAAACAAAATGGTGAGACAAAATAAATTACAGAAAGCGGAACGAAACGGCGCGGAACAAAACGAAACAGAATGCTAAAATGGAGACGACGAAAAACACATGACCTAATTTAGTTATGACTAGGCCTGTCAATGGGTTGCGAGTACCCACGAACCCTCTCCACCGGCCCAAAATAAATGGGTGCGTGAAAATCTGAAGAAATGGGTGAGTTGGTGGGGGATGGCTCAGGCCCGGATTCATATGATAATTTTCCAACCGCGAACCCGACACAGGAATCCACCTATGACCCGTTTAATATTTTGTTATACATTAAAAATATATCATCAAAAAAGTTAAAATAAGACATTTGTGGTTGTCTTTCTTTGTAATATGAGACTTTAAATGAGCTCTTGCACTTTTCACTCAAATATGTTGGTTTTTGTTTAATGAAATTTGATTTGTTAAGTTATATTTTTGTCCAAAGCTCTTTATTCACCCGTTTACCACTTGTATCCACCCATTCACCTGATTTTTTGTCCAAGGCTCGGTTTCGATCGTCATCTTCCAAAGTCGGAGTTATTCACAAAAAAATGATTTATTTACAGAAGTTAATTAGGCATTGTTCTCTTCAACGGAATCGTGCGGGACAGTGAGGAATAGAACGGTGCAGTGCGGATCGGATAATGGAGGAATCAGTGAGACAAAATGAAGTACAGAATGCGGAATGGACCCACGTGGAACGGAAGGGAATGGAATAGAACGGAACTGAACGGAATGCAACATGGAGACGACGAAAAGAACATGGTCTAGAAAGTTCATTATTCACATGAGATGTTTGAAATAAAGAATCGACAAGGGGTTGTCCAAATGCAACTTGTTACTTCTAAATTTATGTTCATAAATAAGTTGGACATACTAAAAGCATAAACTGGAGAGTTTCATATAATTATGATTTTATTTAATAATTTAAAACAAAAGTTTATATAATTAAACAAAACCGTTTTTACAATAATTTGGGTAGAACTTTCATTATTCGTAACTCATACATTTCTCAACAAACTCGAGTGATTCCAACGCCTAACTTGTGTCATTTTACGTGCTCTATCATTTATATAAATCTAAGTCAAGACGGTCCACGATCAGTGAGTTATTTTCAAATTACAGTATTTTGGAAGCTCATTTATAGACTATATATTTTCGTTTATTGCGAATTATGTACAAGTGGTCTAAGTCTAATATATAAAAGGATTAAACTAGACTTGAAGAAGAGTATATATACAAATTATCAAGAATGTTACACGAGTTTAAGTAAATAACGAAAATAAACAAGAGTCTTGTACAAAGATCCTAATGTTCTAAGTTAACATATCATTATTGACATTGACAAATTTAAACTCGATTTTGATTAATTATTAAAAATCCAATACATGTCCAAAAGGAGTGATTTCATAGTCCAAACAATTCCTAATTGAGTACATTGTCCAAATTTGAATTCATTTTGCATTGAGTAAGTGCGAATTACCAAGTATTTACAGATTAGTGAATGTTATCAGTTCTAGACCTAACTTTGTAAATTAATTTTATGATTATTTCTACTTGGTAAAAGTTGATCTTATCCATATAGGTTCAACTAGACATGCTAGAAAACACCCACAAAAGTTATCAAAAAATAATCACTATTCTAAGTGGTTCATTCAAGCCAAATATTTACAAGATCTAAGGTTGTGTTTGATTCACCTTAATTTTACTTAAATTCAGTTCAATTCAGTTCATGCGTAACTTTATCACTCAAATAACTTTTTATTCCGAAATAAATTAATGATGATAATTATCTCACCGGAAAGATCTCAAAGCATACTTTCAAATGAGTCCATTATTGAATATGTTTGAACGAATTATAAATGGTTAGCGGTCAAGTTAAATAATTAAGTACAGTTCAATTCAGTTGTTTTCAAGTGAATCAAACGGAGCCTAAAACTAAACAAACAATTAGAGGTTCTGCAACACTTCATTGTTCACTAAATCACTTAAAATCCGTTTGTCAACCAAAATGAACAAACACAAAGGCTTTAGAAATCTTGTTGAATACTTTCCAATTTGTCTAGAAATAGTTTAAGCTCAAAACATAACAAAAATTAGTTATTTACATATTTATATATAATGGTCAGTTTTAGACAACTGAACTTCAAAATAAGATTGTGAACGTTTGAACCGTTTGATCTTGGTGATTTGTATGTCGTTGAAAAGCTCATTTACCAAGGGGTACTAGTCACCAAAATCTAACCGTTAATCTTCAAAAGGTACAATCGAAAAACACATTCAAAACTGCCAAAGTACGAATTATTACAAATCGATACAAAAATTTATTCTACGCTTCCTTATGCACAAATGATCATTTTATTCATTTTTATGAAAGAAAAAAAGGTAGTGATAGAGAGAGAAGCATTCACTGTTCAAACAGATTTGATAAACAACACCCATTCTCACCGCAAATATATATCACTCAATTAAGGATTATCTGTGTCTCCCATGGAGACAAGTTTGCATGGTCACTTGAACTCTCCTAGGTTGATGGCCGCATGAAAAATGGGGCGATGCTTGACTGCACCCATACCAAGTCCAATCGGAAATTTGTTTTTAACAATGGGGGTATATAAATATTAGCAATTTATTGAATAATTACAAATACAAATATGTACATGATATGTAAATGCAAACAATGAAACATTAGTAAATAATCACATATAAAATAAATGGGGTTAGTAAATAATTACATAGAAAATAAGCAAGATGAAAAATAGGGAAATAAAGTAAGTTTACCCTTAAGAGTGGCTTGGACACTTAATCTTAATAAAAAAAAATCAACTAAATAGAAATGTTTTAAATTTGTACTTAGTTAAGTATAAAAGAGGTTTTGAGGAAAACACAGGTTTTTAGACTTGGGAAGATGAGAGATGAGAATTGAGAATTTTAGAGAAAATGACGAGAGAAAAGTTAATAAATGAAAGCAAGAAATTGTAAAAATGAAAAACACAATGGCCTTTGTAAAAATGGGAGATGTAATATGTATAGGAAAAAATAAGAGAAAATTTTAGGATTTGTTTTGTAAATTAAGAAAAGATAATGATATTTTAAAGAGAAAATATCTAAATATTATGAATAAACAACTTTTTCTTTTTTAGAAAAATGTCTAGATATTATTACTAAACAATATTAAATTTAACAAAATATTGAGTAAGAAATGATTAAAATGGGGGGTTAATAAGACAAGGGGAACAAAATGAATAATACGGGGTAAAAAAAGGTTCAGGCAAAAATAGAAATAGGAGGGGACAAAGGAGAGAGAGAGAGAGAGAGAGAGAGAGAGAGAGAGAGAGAGAGAGAGAGAGAGAGAGAGAGAGAGAGAGTGTGTGTGTGTGTGTGTTTTGACGAGAATTGAGGGAGGAAGCACCGGAGACGGAGGGAGGTAGTGAGCCACGTAGAAAAGAAGGTAGGAGAAGAGAAAAAGAAAAGAGAAAACAAAGGAGGGGGTGGGGTGACGTCAGCAGGGTTGCGTTAAAGGAAGAAAAGGAAAAAAAAAGAGACGGGAAATAAAAGAGGGGGAGGGGGAGCTGGTGGGTGGAAAAAGAAAAAGAAAAAAAAAAAGTGAAAAGGAAGAGGGAGGGGGTTGATGTTGGAAATGAGAAGAAGTTATTTCTTTTTTTTTTTTTTTTCTTCGATGTGGCACCCTTTTTTCTACTTTTTTGTTGTTTTGTTTTTTCTTCCCTTCCTTTGTTTCATTTGTTGACATTGGGCTTGCGTTTATACACAACAAGACGTGTGCTCACGATTTTTAATGCTATTGGGACATCCACGGTCACGGGTCAGTGTTTTCTCCCGTGATTGACAAAGGAAATAAAGATAACACGTAGTTCTTAATTGTTAAAAACTCAGCACAATCAAAGTAATGCATTTCACGCAAAAGTACTATTGAGTTTTTATGGCAATGTTCCGATCTCTATGTCTGGGTCTGAGACATCAATGATCTTGGAAAACGCTTCTTCCCGTGATTGATCAATGAAGTAAATGTAACGCTTATTTTTTGTTCAATGTAAAGATAACCCAATCAAAGTCATGCATATCACGTATTTTTGCATTGCTCCCAAAATTAGTTTCCGAAAAGTTCTGCAAATTTTACTTTCGTGTTTGTCATTTTGTTTTCCCAAAGATATGCATTCTCATTACAACCATTGAAACAATGGATGTTGAGCTTAATATCAGAGACAACAGATGAGAGGCTCCTGGACGTATAAAGTTGTCACTTCAACAATTTATAGATACACAATCTAAAATGAAATCACTTAACACTATGAATAATATGTTGAATTGGGTTCGTAGAAAACTAGAAACAATTTGTTTAAGAGGGTGATGTTAAAGATTTGTTTTGGCCAAATTTTTGTTTATAATGTTACATTAATATCACTAGAGAATTGATCTTCCTTTATTTAAGAGGGTGATGTTAAAGATTTGACATTCCACATATACGTCACCCTCAATGGAAGTGAGATGATATTGCATTCATCTGCTCATGACAAGAAGAAAAGACACGATATTATTGAGTTGGTTTTAGCAATGAACGCCGTAATTTATGGGCCTTATTCTACACTCAGGAGAACATAAACTTTGTCAATGCATTGCTAAGGCTAAAAAAGAGAGACATATTTCGCAACTGAATTTCAACTTGAACTTGATCAAAATATGCAGTATACCGCATGGTGGAATAAATTGTCTGATAGACTGTATAAAGAGATTTACAAGTATGATAGAGATGACATTGTAAAAAGCTCAAGTTTTTCATATGTTTCAGTTCCACTTTATAAAGAAAATGTGGATATTCTCACATTTTTCTAGATCAACATATAGTCATGTGAATGACAATATGTATGGTCAGTGTAGGAATTATGCGGTTAATTACTTACTCTATTGTTTTATTCCTTTGCCTCATATCATCTATACTTCATATCATTAAACTAGCTTTCTCATACATTTTATAGTTAGTTTCAATCTTTTGAACAATTCAAACACTTGTTTGTTTGTTCTTCTTTTATGAAGATCTATGCTGATGAACAAGTTGAGCGAGACCTGAGACGTATTTAGCCAACCATGTACCTAGATTTGTTTAAAGTTGTGTGTCACTGTGGAAACGGGTAATTTTTTATGCCAATGAGTATATGTGTCTGGCCTGTATTAGTTACTTTTTGACATTGATTAATGTATTAATCTTTTTTTTTTTTTTTCATCATTCGCACATAGAACTTGTTTATATGTCTTTTAAAGGATGAGAGTCCATTACCATTAGTTTTAACGAAAGCATCTCTACCATCCAGTCTAACCAAGAGTTATGTTTCCGTCTAGCACCATGTTGATGAAATATTCCCACTGTAACCCACTGTAACCCAGCGTAACCCAAAAATTCTTAATAAAGCCAAGATTGAATCCATCATATTTTTTGGGGAGAGTGTAATTCATTGACAACTCCCATTTTGCTTGTAGAATTTCCTCTCTAGATGTTCTTTGAGAGAAGGATATGCATATTAGACTATTATGTTTTTCTTTTATGCATATCCGGATCAGAAGAAGTCTCGTTGTACTTTCATAATTTTATTAATCGACATTGCTTAAAGAGAGACATGCAGTAGAGAGAGACATGCAGTAGATTGAGAGGTTGCTCAACGAGGCTCTGATGAGAATGAGTCTTCACCCCATGCATAATAACCATCCTTTGCGCGAAACCAACTTCTCTTCCATTCGATTCAGTACTTTCTAATACTCCAAGTTGCGTGGACTTAACCTAAGAGGCATGCCCAAATCTTAAATTGGCATGTTTACAAATTTAAAGTGAAGTTACATGGCGAGATCATCAACTCATACATTTTTCACATTCAAGCCTAGCAACGAATACTTGTGATTCTGTGGGTGATGGGTGAATTGGATGGGGGTGGAGTGCTTCGTGGGTGATGGATAAATATTCTTAAGTCCAATCTACTCGTGCGCCATCCCGATCAGCTTGAGGGGCCTAAGTAATAGAGGGATAGCACACACAAGATATTGACGTGGAATGATGTATTTTCCCTAACAAACATCCCCTCACGCCAATATACTTTATCCCAACTCGATCAACGAACTCCAATACCGTGATGCCACCCCACGAGCTCCAACCTCTGGTACTCATCTTCAATTTTTTCTTCTTCTTCAATGCTTGTACGCTTATATACTCTTCACCACATCTTCATATTCACCGTAAGATCTTCAACCATACGATCTGATACCACTTGTTGGGGATTTTTCGCCCCACTACCATACTACTTTGACCATAACGGAAGCACAATAAATTACAATAAACAAGATAAATACACACACACAATATTTAACATGGAAAACCCCTCTCAACAAAGGGAAAAACCACGAAACACTACTAATCCATTAACATTGAGAAAGAGCGAGTACAACGATATACATCAACACACTAACATCTCAATCTGCTCTAACTAATGTATTGAATTAATCTACCAAACTCAATCCTCACCTTTGCCCTTCATACAATTGGACTCTCACCACAATTACTACTATCCCACATGTGACTTTATGCACGGGAAAGCCACAAAACCATCATCTTACTCATAATCTAACTTTTTAGGTCAAAGATAGAAACCCTCCACATAATCTTTGAGGTCAAAGCTAGAAACCCTCCACATCATTGAAGGGGCTTTCTACACACCCGCACACTCACACATCGCATAGTTTTTGGGAAAAGCTACAAATCCTTTAACTCTTCAATTGCAACAAGGAAACTCTCTCTCTACCTTAGGACAAAGCCAATTTATTCAATTTAACACCACCTATATTTATAGGCCTCCAAAAGACTCATACTCCTTCCATATATCTCCGAACCCAAATAGAAAACTACCAGATAATAGTTATTTTCCTATAAATCACTCCTACCAAAAGATTTCGTAGATGATTAACTTCCAAAGTTGACTCCTAATATAACACAAACTACTATTACTTTTGCTTCACATAACATACTTCCCATAAAGTGACCCACTAATCTTGCCGCCCAAGTATTGCTAAAACTCCTCACATAGCCAAAAATTCTTTGTCACAGAATATTGACGTGGAATGATGTAGTTTCCCTTACAAGATTGAATGTGGGTGGAGTGTTTTATGGGTGATGGGTGGACAGATGAAGCATAAAAATTAAAATTGGTAGGTGCGGGTAGGCCTGGCAAAAGCTGACTCGACCCCATAACCCGACCTGAACCTAACCTGAAAAAAGTGGGTTAGGGTTGAGATTTTCAATCCGTTTATTAAATGGGTTAGGTTAAGGTTGAAATTTTCAACCCGAAAACAACCTGTTTACTTAAAAATGTCAATTTTATTTTTGAAATTCAGTAAATATTTATAAGCGGAATAATTAATAATCACTGAAAAGTATAAATTTTCCTTAATCTAATAGTTTATTTTGTATATATCTACTTACTATATAAATTTGAGGGTATATATCCACTTTATACGTAGTTTTTACCATTTTTTACTTATAATAAATTAGTTAAATGAGTTAAACAGGTCGACCTAATTAACATGTTTATTAAATGGATTGGTTTGGGTTGAAGTTTTCGATCCATTTAAAAAACAGTTCAGTTGGGTTGAACCCGAACCCGACATGACCTGATCTGTTTGCCAGGCCTAGGTGCGGGTGAGGCTCCACCCGATCCAAATCCCATTCATTAACGGGCCTAGTCACGACATTAATTTGTGACCTTTTTAAAGTCACTTCAATTTCGTGGCCCATGTATCCATTACCCACTATCCATCACCTACTATCCAAATCCATCCAGTTTGAAATGGCCCATTTTCTAGTCTGAAAGTTGTGTGCCCAATCTATACGTTCGTACTGCCGTATTGCCGATAATATGGGAGGGAAATCAAAAAAGTACTCGCATATAAAAGAGATGGAAATGAAATGAAAATTTGAACATTTTGAAAATCCCTCTCACTTATTCTATCTCTCTCTCACTCAATTTTGGTTTCGTTTCTCAATCGAACCTGCTGGATTTTGTCACAATTGACATAAAATTGGAGTTTGCGTCTTCGATTTTGGTACATCTTCATCATTTCTCTCTTTCTCTTTTAATTTCTGGTTTTGATTTAGCATTTTGTTTGACCTACCTTCTATTGTACTTCAGTCATTTTGATGTCTAATTGTGTTGAGATCTTGATTTTTAGCCCCATTTTTTCCGATCGCATGATGTTTTGTTTATGGAATTAGTACTTTTTGAGTATTTGTGTAAGAATGACTACGAAATACTAAATTAATAATAACGCACTTGATTAAAATCAATCCACTAGCAATTATGAGTAAAGTAAATTTGGTGAATTTTTTTTCCGAACTTCAAATAGCAAATACTCTTATTGTTTGGATGCCAAATTGTGTGACTATATGAGCATTGATTTGAGATTTGATAATTTATTATTGATACAACTTATAACTCAAAGTTTGCCAGTTTATTTGTAGAGAAGCTCGACAAATTTCATCTGACAGTTGATCATGGTATGTTGGTCCTTGGCTCAATCTGTCCCACTGTGTTTGATCTTCCAATGGCCTGATCTCTGTACTAATGGATGCACCCGCATCACCATCTTGATTCTCGTACATAGTGACTTAGTTACACGGTCTTGTAGAGGAAGACCATACCTTCCCATTAACATTATTTGCTTTCCTGGATGAATTGTAATAATGAGGAAGTCATTTTCTCATCCTGGGCGAGGAAAACATATTCTACCTACGCCGACCCTATCTCAACCTCAAACGGATGGAATCCAAACTCCATATAATTGGATGGAAATACTTTGTGAAGAAATTTTCCCTGAAGGAAAGTGTCTTCCTTCCCATAAATGGAGCCGGAGTTTCTAACATGTATCTGCATTCCGTAATGGTTCTCATCATTAGCCCCTATATATATGCTACATCTTTATATTCACCGCCTTCTTTCTCTATAGCTTTACGGATGTGCATTTTTAACTTCAAATCACATCAAGAGAGCGAGTGTACATGTTACAACAAAAGTAAGTTGTGGCTGCTTCTGACGATGCAAATGACAATTAAGGATTTTGCAGGACATTCAGACAAAAGGGGACCAGGGGGGGGGGGGGGAAGCCTTAGTAAGTTCATAGGGCAATTTGTGTCTCTTCTCTAGTATGTTATAAACTTGAAAAGTGCATGCAGGAATAACCAACAAGTTTTGTCATTTACTATTGTGCTGTGCTGCAAAGCTTCTTGCTCTCAGAAATCGAGTTTTCCTGTTTCACTTTTCCTCCAACTTACACAAACCTTTAACATGATCTACTTGAATTCTTGAAATAGATGAGGACATATCCAAGGACTTCCTTAGCTCTTGGAAGTCCATGTCTATGACAGGTGATGATGATATGGACTTCAACTTTGAACCAGTCACCAAAGGCAATAAAAAGCCTTTTGATTTTGGCAAAAATGTAAGTTTTCTGAAATAGCTTCATGATTACCCTTATATCTCTCATGATCATCATGTATCTGCAAGTACATTGCATGGTATATTTCCTCTTTGGTTGTCTGTTTGTCTTGTGTTGCCACCACTCCCATCAAGCTTTAAAAGTTCTATCGGTATTTATATCAGAGGGCATCTTCCCACAATGCATGGACAACCACTGTATTCTTTCTCTTTTCTAGCCGTCGTAGGGTGCAAAAAGAATCAATGATCCATTCCTTGTCAAGGTTGAGAATTATAAGAGGCCTCATGCTTTCTAATTGTATGCATAGTTTCCTCCCATATCCTTTGTGTAGATGGAAGAATATCCTTGCCTATTTTCAAATGTTGACCTTCGTGGTATTTGTGCATCATTATCATTTTTATTTGTTAAGAATTCTAAATTGTTCATCTAAGCATTTCCTTTCAGTGTATCTTTTCGGGTAATTGGTGGTCTGTGGATAGCTTACTTTTACTTCAGATAATGACTGAGCGTTAGTCTCTGCTTTACTGTTGCTACTCATTGTGTCTCACTTCTATTATGGAAATGAACTAAATCTCTCCAGGGATATGGATTTTTCCCTTGATGCTTATTTGAGAAGGTATCATCATTCAAAATGGATATGTCCGATCTTGATTTCTCGAGTTCACCGAAGAAATCCACAAAATCATTGAAAAGGACAGAAGATGAATCTGCCAAAGGGAATCGTCACACACTAAGCAAGACGAGTTCAACTTATCTTTTGACTTTAATGGGCAAGTAGACATCAATGCATGTTGAACAGAAAGTAGAGGATCAATCTACTACATCCTTGTTAGTAAAAACTTCAGCTCAATCTTCCTTTACAGAAGATATGGACGTTTGTTCTCCCAACGGTAAACTAAATGATGGATTGTCAGAAGCATGCACTCATACTAGAGAACTTCCAGACACTGTAAAACTGAATCCAGACAAGTTACACCGCAGTGCTCAACAGACAAAGCAAACAATAGCAACGTGAATGATGAGCTTGGGAATGTTTGGTGTTGGGGCACTGATAAACTCAAATTGAATGTTAAAGCACCTTTGGCTAGTGCCCCAGTTACACTGCGCTAGCACACCAGACCTAATGCACTAATTCAAAGATCAACTTTATAGGTTTCTACAGCTCCACTTAGCAGGTTATTCACCTTTCTCTGTTGTTGGAGTGCTTTACTGTTCCTGCAATATTTGTGTAAAGACTTTCCCTGAGCAACATACTGTATTGTCTCTCCCCCCCCCCCCCCAAAATTCATGGATTTTAAATTTGACTAGATTTGTCCACATCAGGTTTGTATGCCTTAAGTTATTGGTGCATAGTTGCACACTTGTTGTTCAACTTCTCATTGGGAAGTGTGTGGGAAGTGGAACCTCCTTCTAAGGGACTTTTCCATGTCATGCTTGAAACCATGGCTATTCGTTACCTCCTTCATCATTCTTTCACTTTTCCAGTGAGTGAGTGTGTCGGTCCCTTTACCTAATAGCAATGGTAGATTAGTACTATATAGCTATTTGCTAGATGAATAAGTGATGTACTTAATTTTGAATTGTTTTTGTTTCAAGCGTCTGTTCCCCCTTGAGAAACATTATTAGGTGCAATTACATTCTACCTGACATTATTTCACTTCTTTTAGAGTGTTTTGTTTAACATGTTCTGTTGAGAGTGTTGTCATTTTTCCTTATATTCACAATGTCAAAATTATGCTGAACTAAATGCTATTTGTGCTAGCTAGGCATACTCCATTTAGTTTTAATTTGATATTTTACTGTGTGCAGTGGATCCACTCTTCCGAAACCAATGGAAATGGGGTATCAAGTTCCTGGATCTATAAACTCAAAAGTTCTCCGTGGTTCAAGACACAAGTGACAGTGCTTGGACAAAACTCTCTGTACTGGATAGAAACAAGGAAATGCACAACAGATTTAAGTGCTGCAGATGGAAGGTAAAACAAGCTTTCGTTCGTGCTATATCTACTGTTGGTGTATAGTCTTTACAATAGCAAGTTTGGGAGAGTCCCACATTAGTGGGGAAAGAGAAATAGAACCACTTTATATGGTATAGTGTCCTTTTGTAGTTTGAATGAAATTATGGAGGGAAACTATGGACAAGTGCTAAGTATATTATAATATTTATATATTTAAGCACTTAGCACTTTTGCGTGTGGTTAATTAACAGTTTGCAATGCCTTATTAAATTATCTTTGCGATTTATTTATTTAATTAATTTAATTAAATAAATTTTCGTAATTATCCTTTTAATGACAGTTTTGGTAACTGTTGTTAACTGCCCTATTTTGGTCTATAAATAGGGATTGAGGCATTGGTTCAGATTATCTTTTTCTCTTCTTCTTCCTCCCAACCGATTATGTAACAATGGTGTTCATAGGAGAATTAGTAGGTTTGCTGTCTACTTTTTCTAAGTGATTAAGGGGATCCTGGGGGTAGATTAGCCACAATTCCCAACAGCAACAAAGTAGTGGGGGCTAATAAAACCTTAAAGGACAGTGATTATATCACGCCCTTAATTTGTCTTGCTTAATTATCGTAGTAGTTCTAACATCTACTTTAATTTCAGAAAGCTAATCTTGTGACATTTTTATGATTGACCCTAATGTGGCTAGAAACAAAGAAACTGGAAGAAGTTGGATGTCAGTCCAAACACCAAGTTCATGTACCCAAGAATTGAAGAATCAAGATTTGGTTTTGGAGAATACTGCTAAGAATGCGGTTGCTGATACTGTTTCTTCAAGGTGATTCTATGTTTTGATGTACCCTTTTCACATGTATCTCTGGTATTGGTACTTATGACAAGCTATACTGTAAAGTTAGTTTTCCTAGAAATATAGCAATGTCTTTTTTGGTAGAGACTAGAGAGAGCGATTATAATGTGAACGTAAACAGCAGGATTGAAATGGGTGTTAAGACAGTGCTCCATGATGGACCAGCAATGAAGGATGTACTTTTGCTGGGAAGTGACAAGTAGGTTAAAGATGTGAATCTCTGGGTGTTGCATTACAATTACTGTCCATTTTGAGCAGATATATCAGTACTATTTTAGAATATGTAAAGAATAATAGCTCAGTTGGAAATTCAATTGACATTGTAAGTATAACTTTCCCATCCTTTCCTCATCTAAATGTTTTTCCTTTTAATCCATGCAACTGAGAAATGCGGCATCTACTTTGTGATAGAGAGATAATCTCATTCTGTTACAAATTCATTCATATACTGTCTGACATTTTCTTTCCCTCACTTCTAAAATAGAGAATTTTACTTGAATGGTATCACAAAATGGAGATGATTCTCATTATGTAAGCTCATAAGGTAGTCAATAATTTCTCTCACTTCTTATTGGTACGCAATGGTTATTGCTAAGATTTGGTGCTGAAGATGTGTAGTCTGCTGCTAAATTCTCTTCTTTTTGGGATTGGCACAGTTCTTATATTGTAACCCAATAAATGGGACGTAGGTACTTTCATTTTCTCTACATACCTGGCCAGTCCTGTGCTCTTGAGAAATATGCATGTGTAAGGTTACAAGCATGGTCAAAAATGGTACCACCAGTTGGCGCAGAGAAACAAAGACATTCACCTTCCTCTTTGAAGCGGAAACCATCTGAGGTCCTTTTGTTCAAGTTTGTAATCAAGCTCTATGAGAAACTTCTTAAGGCTTTCTTATAACCCATAGATGCATTTGGCAGACCGCTGACGTGGGTCCAACAAAACTACACCAGTTGGGACATCTCTCAGTCAGTGAAAGCAGGTATTGCAGACTGACCTGGGTCCTCGTGTAGGTTCAGAAGCAAAGTACTCCCTTGGGAGAAGGTAGAAAGAATGTTGCAGCAGAGCACTTGACCTCGAAGATTAATTTTCACCATGAGCAAAGCATGGAGGACTTGGTATTCACTTCAATGGTGGAGAGTGATGCAAATGTTGAAAAGGCTGCAGCGTGTACAAAGGAGCTTGAACTTGTAAGTTTTTCTGAAATCCCTTTGTTAACTGTGAAATAGATGTAGGCTCAGTGCATTTAGCTATCTAACAGCATACCGCCTTAATATGTGCAAACTGAAGATGGAGCGTTTAAAGAAATGGATGAGATAGTTGCCTAACAATGTTACTTCTTGTCAAGTCAAGAGTTGGCTAGGATTCGTATATTTCCTGAAACCTTACTTTTGATGATAACTTGTACATTGGAATCCAAGATAAGTATGCTGTGTCATCTGACCAAAGTTATATTATCAGTGCCCGTGTTGGAAGTATTATCTAAGTATACTCGTGTACCCATGTCTAAGTACCCTATCTGACACAGGGAATGTAAGGAGAAACAGGACGTAATCCGAGTGTGTCATTATTTTATTTTATTTTACTTTTTGATTTGACTTTTGTTTTCATTCTTTTGCTTGGACAGTTGGACATATTGCTTAGTATCATGTTTATTCCCCTCTATAGTAGATTATCATGAAGAGCTCATCTCCCTATACGAGCTTCATTCAGTGAAAGCTTCCATCCTTCATTGGGCGAAATGTTCAATTTGCAGAGCACTGTATTTGTTTTGATTGGGTGAGATCGAGTCTAAGCTTTCACAAGAAAAGAAAAACCTAGTATTACAGATCATGATGCAAGTAGATTAATATACATAACAAGTAGGCATGGAATATCCAGAGCTTGTCTACAGTTAAATGACCATGGTTTACTTATTTCAGATAATAAAGCATCCTTCTAGTAGATTATTTTTGGCTGAATAAGGTACTGAAATTAACCAAACTGTGATTTGATTACATATTTTTGTGTATATCAGTGAAAATCTACTAGAGAAATCTGCTACATAAAGCAAAGTCAGTACATGAGATTCATTCACACTGGTGTTTGAGGATGTTTTTAGCTGCGGCATCTACTGGTTTGTCTTTCTTTGACAGTAGATTTTTAAATGAAACAATATTCACCTATGGAGATTTTAAATGAGTTCCCTGCATTCAAGGATGACATTGTAGATTTTGTTGTTTTTTTTTTTTTTTTTTTTTTTTTTTTTTCAGGTGTTCCTGGAAATGAGTTTGACTGCTAACCCTCAAACTGAATGAATATCCAATTTTTGCCCCAGCCTCTATCTTGAATGCATCGCAAGCAGCCTCTGATGTCATACACCTCAGCTTGCTATTGTACTGTATCTACAGGTATGCTTTAGCTTGAAAACCTGTTATCGGTTAAGGTATGTCTGCTTTAGACGTAGGAGGATATTGAGACCGTAATCCTGTCATACCAGTCAAGTATGCCACTGCTACTCACTATCTTACATGCGGCTGTTTACAATATAGATCATCTTTTCTACTTACACGAGTAATATGATACGTGATACATAACCCTGAGGGGGTAGCTCAACTGGTAAGACATCTGAGAAGTGTTCCAGAGGTCCCAGGTTCGAGTCCTCTCAGGGCCACTGGAGGTTTTACTGGTCGTTAACTTCAGGGCCCTTGGGATTAGTCAAGCAAAGCTTGGAGCCTTGGACACCCATGTTATCTAAAAAATTATGATACGTGATACATATGGCTAAAACTTAATGTCTAATTTTGTTCGGTAACTACTTATTTTCTTGCTAATCTGATTCTGGCTGCTTAATTTTCATATCTCCCAAATAGAAGAGATAGATTGAAATACTTCTAGTAGCAAGTAATACTAGCTTTAGCATTAACACAAGGAAGCCTACACCTTCCCCTGCACCCAACCTAATTTAAATCCTCTGTATAAGTTCAAAGATCAAACCTAAGCTACAATGATTTCCATGTTATTATTGTGGTGGCAGTGTCTATTTTGTTCTTAGGTGTTGAAAGGTAGTTCTCGTTGCAACAAGCTAGGAAACCGAGCCATATCAGTGTTAATGTGATTGAAATTTCAGCATTTTCAAATCAGATGACACTACAACAACAACCCAGTAAGTATCCCGCCTAGGGCGGGGTCTGGGGAGGTCCAGATGTACGCAGTCTTACCCCTAACTAGTCACCTAGAAGAGAGACTGTTCCGAAAACGTGAGTTCAAATATAAAACGTGATTAGCTTATGAATCACCAGTTGGCCTTGTTCGATATTTTACCTTTTTATTCACTGGTGACGAAAATCTATGTAGATTTGTACCAGGATCTTAAAATTGGTTATCAGAAGAACACTGTTGTATCTTGTATATTCACTCTAGTTAGTTCCATCAGCATACCTAAAGTTACATGAACAGCTTTGACAATAGTTTAGTGTGCCTTTTGTTGTTGGATGAACAAGTGTTGAAGTGGTTTGTATCCAAAGTACATCACTTGCTTATAAACAAGCTCAAAGTTACTTCATTGGTCAATGTGGATTACACACCCACTTTAACAAGAAGATAGGAGCAGATATTAGTGTATTTTGGTTTTTGTGCATGATGACTTCTTCATAATAAAAGCTTCCGGGTTTTACATACGTTTGTCGTCCCATTTATACAGGTTTAGATTAGATGGCCTGGTGTGTTGTGAAATAATATGAGCTGTAGTAGAGAGAAGTGAGTGAATTAGATGAGATTTCCTGTCTACACTTGAGTAAGAGTAATCCTTAACTTATAAATTTGACACTAAAATATGAAGAATAGAGTTGTTACATGCATAAAATGCAAAAAATCAGACATCTAAAATGAAACAAATCACCCTTCCCCCATATGGACCTCGATACAGTAGTTGTCCTTCCCATTACCATTTCTAAGCTTTCCACCTTCTCTGCCTTAACTTCAAACTTTTCGATATTGTGAAGCAAAATTGCATTTGCATGTTTTTCATGTCATTAGTTTGAAAGAAAATGAGATAAGGATGATGACTTGGATCATAGTAACTTTACACTCTTGCATCCCCGGTAGGTAACTAGGTATAAAATCAACATTGTTTTTGCTCAACAAGTATAAAATAAAGATTTGTTTATTTTTGGTGAAACAGGTATAAAATCTTCATTGTATGAAATAAATCAGTGATTTGTTTCCTTATCAGTATCTACTTTTAAGGAAGACTATTTCTCTTTTTTCATTATCCCATAGTGAAACAAATCACAATCCAAACCCCTTCCATTTGATCTTACCTCTGTTTTTCATCTATAAAAGCTGCCCTCTGAAGTTGTCAACTCACAACACAATGAAGACGAGAAAGAAGAACAATAAACTCGAAATAGCCAAAGGTATGATGGTCTTCTTTCTTTCAACTTTTATGGTTAGACTCTTTTTAGACTACTCTTTCTTCTGTGTTTATCAGTAAGAAATACTTTAACTTGGCTGTACACACTTGATAATTTGTTAGGTGCATCAAGCAGGACAACCAAGTTATGCTGTGTTCGAACACATATGTATTGCCTCAGTGCAAATATGCCAGCTCTTTTTCCCTACTGTTCATATAAAAAGTCATCCAATCTATGAAGGGATCACAGAAGCTCTAAACGACGTTGTTGTCGACGCCAATGCTCCTCTATCACCCAACTCGGTGTTCACTACCGTCTCAGGGGATGCACTGGACCAGTATGACAACAACCTAGGACAAGAATATTGTTCAGATGAGTACTATGATAATGAGTCCTCTTTGAGCATTATTGCTGACTCTTGTCAAGAAGAACTTGTGTTCATGCAAAACTGATTCAACAACAACAAAAACTTGTTCATTTGCAGGTCTTGAGGAGTGTCAGAATCCCTAAACTGGTTTACCAAGGTAAGTGAACTTGAGCTGCCTAGGATACACCCCCATACGCTCGCAATAATCAGCCATAAGCTTTCCTAATGGAACATTACGTTTCACCATGTACGTGATATCGTTAAAGTTGTTGTCTTGTTGTACTCTAATCATCGCCTTCTCCACACCACTGGTGGCACCGTCATTGCTTGCATTGCCTCCCACGCGTTTGTTTATCGTCACGGTGTCCTTGTTGATCCGTCATCCATTTGTGTCTTTGTCCCTAGCTAAATTTTTGCTGTTTTTTTTTTGGACATAACTGGTTTTGTTGGTTAGTTGTGACTAATTTGTGATTCTTGAAGGTCTTTTTAGATGGAAGGAAAGGGGTAGGATAGGCTCTTTGGTAATAAATCTCCCCTAATGTTATTTAAGAATATGTACTCTCTTCCTTCAAAATCGATAGTCAGAGAACCAAAATTAGTACAATTGTTTCCTAATTGTTGAGAGATTCGCCATTCTTTTGGTATTAAATTTCACAAAATTGAGAGATTGGCCGTTCTTTTGGTATGAAATTTCACAAAAGAGAGATTGGCCCTTCTTTTGGTATTAAATTTCACAAAATTAAGAGATTGGCCCTTCTTTTGGTGTTAAATTTTCCTAAAATCATTATTTAGCCTACTAACCATTTGCTTAAACTTTTGGTTGAATTAATGATTGTACTAATTTTGGTTCTCGACTATCAATTTTGAATGGAGAGAATTCATTTTCTTAAACATTAGGGGAGATTTATTACCAAAGAACTATCGTACCCCTAACCTTCCCTATAAAAGACCTTCAGGAATGACAAATTGCTCACAACTAACCAACACAACTAGCTGTCTCCACAAACAAAAACAAAAAAGAAGGGATTTCCAAAGACACAAATGGATACCGGGATCAACAACAAACAACCTTAGGGCTTCACCGTGATGACAAACAAAGGCGTGGGAGACAATGCAAGCAACGAAGGTGCAGACGGTGGTGTGGAGAAATTGATGATTAGATCAGTACAACTGGACAACTTTAGATATCACGTACATGGTGAAGGGTAATGTTCCATTAGGAAAGCTTATGGCTGATTATTGCGAGCATATGGGGGAGACAATCATTTAGTGAATCAACAACCTTTCATCATCAACATTGTTGTTTTTGTTGTTGTGAATAAGTTTTGAATGAACACAAGTTCTTGACATGAGTCAGCAATAATTGTCAAAGCCCTCAAAGGGAACTCATTATCATAGTCCTCATTACCTGGGAATGTCCTACCTTGACGGCACTTCCAGAGTCATTTGGTAGCCTCACCTCTTTACAAAAACTTGATATTAGAGATTGTCCTACCTTGGCTGCATTCCCAGAGTCATTTCATAACCTCTCCTCTTTACAATCACTTAAGATATGCGGTTGTCCAAATCTGAAGAGAAGATGTGAGAATCCTGATGGCCAAGATTGGCCCCTGATTCAACACATTTCCTGAACGCCCTTTAAAGGTAACGCCTATTTGCATTTTTTTTTTCTTTTCCTGATTTCGTTCTTTCTTTTTTTTTTTTTTTACAGATGTTTTTCTCTTTAAACATTTTAGTGCTACATAGTCTACATTGTGATTTCCATTTGATGAGCCAACATGTTCCTTTCTTTTTTTCTTTGTCTGTTGTTTTTTTATATGTTAACCTGCCTTGCGTAGGTTTGTTCAGTTGTCAACTTTTCATTGTTGATCAGCAAGACCAGTTCATTCCACTACATAGGCATATCAACTTTGGGAATGCTGTTGAGTTTTTCATTAACCTGCTTCATTAATTGCATACTGTTTCTTTCTTCTGTTTTTTTTTAAAAATATTTCGTGGACATGATGTTATAGTATAACAGGTATACGCTTATTCTACTTGAGTCAGGATAACCAATTCATGATGTACATTGGTGGCAAAATAGGCAAATACTTGCTGCAGCTAATAACACCCTTGTATATTGCCTTTCGAAACTGGATAGAATATTGGCATAACTTTGTTAAAGCCGTTGAAACTTTTAATAAATCACAACGTTAAACGGATGTATGCTTATGAATTGATATTGTAGTCTTCTAGGCAATCTTTTGCTGCAGTACTATGATGTATGTCTGTTATGACATTGCCCAATGCTCATGCACAATTTGTTACGTACTCGGTGAAACTTTGAGCTTCTTAATTCTGTCAACTTGGGTAGTTGGGTTTATAATTTTCAAGCTTGAACCATATGATTCAACTATTTCACTATTATACTTTGTGTTGTGATTCCACACTTGATTTCTCTGATCAAATCATAAACTTCTCTGCTCTGACAGGCATCGGTCAACTAATCTCATTGGGGGGTTATCTTTGCAGAGTGTTTATCAAGGCTAAAGCCAGGTAAGTTTCAAATTTGGAGATGAGCGAGTTCATTTCTTGATACAATTTTAGGCTTGTTATTTTTTACCCCTAAATGACTTTCCACATTTTTTGGTTGTCTAAGGAAAGCGAAAAAGGGCTGCAATCACGCAGGATCCTGTTCACAGTAAGCCTTGTTAAATAGGACCAGCTGCCTTTTTTGAGATTTACTTGTAAGTAGCAGCTGAATTTGTCCTTGCAATCTACCAATGTGCCCGAGGAACCCAGTTGAAGAAATACTCGTATTTCATAACATCTAACATGTGATATTCTTCACGTTGTTCTTCAGGTTTTGAGCCATAGAAAATGAAGTCATCATTCGTATCCATCAAATCAAGTTGACCTGATGAAGAGTTGACCTGATGAAGCAAAAAGAATTTTGCTAGCCACATATCCATCATATTGAACTAAGGAGGTGAACTCTTTTCTCGGCACTCTGAAGTCTGAACTCAAGTTCTATCATTCCCTCTTCTTTGTTTTAACAAGTGAATGTTTTTTTATTTTTATTTTTCTATTGTAGTTTTATTAAGTGTAGCTTACTTTCATATGCATATGTATGTTTCGTTTTTCCTTAGTTTTTCATTTCAGTTTTCAAATTTTTATGTAATTAGAGACAGGTGGACAGTTATTGTATGTTGAAGGTGAATACTGTTTCTCTCTCTTTGCAGAATTTCTAGCAATGCAAATGAATGAGTTAGGCAGGTAATGTTAAGATGTGAGTTTTTATGTAACAAAGGGCTATGCATGTCGGTGTAGCCCTTTGTTACATAAAAACTCAATATGTCTGTTAAGCCAATATGTCTCTCAATCCTAATCTGCTTATTTGCTTTTTATGTTTTTTCCCTGACTTGCGTGGACATTATGCTATAGTACTTGAGAGAAGCCAATTCATGATGTACATTGTTGGCAGAATAGGTGCTGTGGTTCAGAAGTACATTGTAGAGAGAATAGGTGCTGAGGTTTAGAAGTATAATTGTCGACAGCAAAAGCCTTTTCTTTTCTCAGATATGATCACATTGCAACGAACTGGTAAAACCTCAAATTGACATCTATTTCAGATCATTCTTTTCATAAGTAGCTATGATCCCCGTGATAGGATGCCATACACATATCCTGAACCAATCTCCACTTGCATATGTTATTGGAAATTGCTGCGTACTCAGGCAATTGAGTCCTAAACAATCATTTGTGTTTCTAACTCTTTTAGCTCTTTGACATAGTAACCTCCTTCCAAATCCTTTACCATTTGCATTTTCTCTGTGCTCACTAGCCAATGTTGTTGTCATAAGGTATATCTTTCTTTGTGATGTCATACAGATATGCAATATGTTGAAAAAGAAGCATGAAGCAGCCATGGAGTTATTGGTTCGAGCTCTTGTGAACAACAACAATCTTCTCATGCTGGATCACCCCATCTATGAAGAGAAAATATCCTTCTCTTATTGTACCTCTTACGTCTTGTACTATTTATCTTTTAATATTTATTATTATGTTAGTGTCATCTCTTGCACAATCAGTTGTAATCCTTCATGATCAACACATCCATGCAGTTCACAGATTTGCTGACAGATTGATGTCCGGGGAGGTGAAAGCGGGAGCATAAAGCAACAAGTGACTATGGTTATAGGAAGGCATCTCTTCTCTGTAGCTCACCCCTCACCACTCCGTTTGTTATGCAGGTATTTGCGCACACATGCATACAACAAAAATCTTGCATATGCTAGTCTCTGAATTTAATGAACAATCAGATTTTCTAACTGAGTTGCATGCTATATCCTAGAGTTGGGAGCAGCTAATAGTTTCTTTTCTTTATGCCCCAGTCACCCCTTAATTTCCGCTTGTTAGGCTTGAGGGGCATAATAGGACATAAAATCATTAATTAGTTTCGCAACTTAATTCCTTGGCAACTTGTTAAACTTTTGGTTCATCCTTAACCAAGGTTGAGGGTTTGAATCTCGCCTTGGGCATGGAGCAGTTTTAAAATTCCTTGGCCAGTGTCTCATCCTTTGAGGTGCCTACAAGCCAGCGCGGGGGATAGTCACTGTGGTCGACGGTGGATACCCTTGGTCGTGAACAAAAAAAAAAGAAACTTGTTAAACTTTTGGTTGAGTTGATTCATTCGCAACTTCTTATTTCACTTTTCTTTTTGTTTGTTCTGTTAAATGACTGTCCACGCACACAGAGTCATCGTTAGAAATTCACACAATAGTGAAAATCAAATCAGAAAAGATATTGAGAAAAGGTATACAAGTCAAAGAAACATAATGAAGTATATATACTTAATGCTTTTCTTCTGGAACTAAGATAGCTAACATTAATAAACATTGATAAAATTAATAACATCATAAACTACTCAAGGGAAAAAAATAAAATAAAACAATCATAGTTTGCTGGTTCTTTAACTAAAATTCCAATTAATCAAGTTCATCAAGTCTTTTGAATTGTTCAACTGAACTGCTTCTGAGTTCATGTCTGAAGTAACGACTGGAAGAGATGATGTCCTGCAAATTCTTGCAACATTCATTAAACTCAATCTCCTTCATCTCCATCCTTTTCTGAAACTCCGCGTTACGCTTCTTGTTCATCATCTCCATGATTTCATTACGCTTCTTAAGTTCATCTTTCTCCAAATCCAACAACTCAAAACGCTCCTTCAACTCCTTTTCTTTCACATCTAACTCGTTGTGCCTCAAGTTGAGTTCTTTTTGTAGTGTCT
This sequence comes from Tetragonia tetragonoides, assembly GCA_038025085.1. NCBI lineage: Eukaryota > Viridiplantae > Streptophyta > Magnoliopsida > Caryophyllales > Aizoaceae > Tetragonia > Tetragonia tetragonoides. Next base: position 22,182,152 of record CM076151.1, on the reverse strand, counting down.
TAACCCTATGCAGGACTTCATTGAGCTCTCTCTCTTTTGACTCGGTTCCCTCCACACGACTCGACAACGAAGTTTGGACCTTGGCGAACGTACTCTGCCATTGGCTGGTGAGAGCCGTGATGGACGAGGCGTGAGATTGGATGCTGTCGAAAGCGTCCTCGAGATTGAGTTCGTCCAGCATTAATGAAGAAGAAGAAGAAGAAGAAGAAGGAGGAGACGACATGAAGAATTGATGTGGGAATCTAAGTGAAGACATGACGTTTTGATAAAGATTACTGGATGATCTCTGTTAAACCAGAGATAAAACGTCTATATATAGAGAGTAGCCAAAGACTATTTTACAGCTAATTGCTTTCCTAATCCTAGAGGAATTGCTTTTCTAATCCTAGAGGAATTTGAACAGGTAACTATTTTACAGCTATTGCAATTGAGTATATACCTTCCTGAAATATGATGGTCAAAATTAATTATCCAACTGATAAAAAAAATAAAAGAATTGCACAAATTATGCAGGTGATGTGCTTATATGTGTAGGTATAAATTTTGAGTTTTTAGTATTATTGAAAATTAATCTCAGGAAAGTTTTTTAAATAAATCAGTTTAGTATATGATATGATAGACAAACAAAAATCAGGTAGTTATATTAATAATTGGATTCCTTGTCCTATTTGTATTAGAACTTGAATACCTCTCTAAGTGAGTCCTATATATAAATGCATAATAAATCATCTCATCTTTTCGCCAAAAACAAAAACACTATACCACATAAATCATCTCATCTTCCTACACATCCGATCCCTCGCTCGTAAAGTTTTCTTCTTTTATATCTTGTTTGCAAGCTATTGTATACGTTCAAAGTTTATCCAATGCACACTCTAAGAGTACTGGTTGCGGGTTCCTCGTATCAAAAATAAATAAATAAACAAAGATGACTATTATGGAATTCCCACGGCTAGACATTGTCTTATACGAATCCGACCACTACTACGCCCCCAAGTCAATGTCATGGTGGCCAGAACCTCCAAGAGCTATGCATATCCAAAGAGAGTGGAAGCTCCTTGAGGAGCACCTGCCCAAAGTCGAGGGCATCTATGTGCAGTTGTACTTAACTCGTCCAGACCTGCTCCGGGCAGCCATTGTAGGGCCCCAAGACACGCCCTACCATGACGGGTACAAGGGGCTTAACCCAAGCTTCTTCCCTAGTGGCTCGGTCTGCCTTAGCCTCCTCAATTCTGGGCTAGAAGATGGGTCCTTGGAACACTGGAACCCTAAATACTCCAACCTCTTCCAGGTGTGTAAATATCTTAGCTTAATTATCGTGATCTTGACAAACAATTTAATTTAATTAACTTTACCAAGAAAAGTTTAATACTTAGTAAACTCTAGCACCTAGCAAAGAATTGGCAAAGAAACTTTTGGCTTCTTGCCTTTGGGTTATGTACTTATGTTCTACATGACATATATTCTATGATTGTATTGGATATCGGATATGTATTTGCATTGTTGCTAAGAAAGTCCTCTGAACCAACTTCTTATGTTGATATATGCAGTTGCTGCTCTCAATCCAAAGCTTAGTCCTGAATGACAAACCATACTTCAACATCCCACGATCGCGGCCCTTTATCCAAGCCTTAGTCCGCAAGGAGCAACTATTGTTCGATAAACTGCTGTACAAGGCACCTCCAGAAGGGAGTTACTGGGAGGAGAAATCATTAGCCTACAATGAGAAGGTGTTTATTAATTGTTGCAAGACAATGGTGGCTTTGATCCGAAACCCTCCGAAGAACTGTGAGCTGCTAGTTAAGGAGCACTTCAGAGACAGGGCAGACATTATATCATGGAGTTCAATTTGTTCTGGTTAATAATGGTAACTCTGTTTGATTTCCTTGAATATCATGCTCATTCATATATGGTTTTGTTTAAGAAGATAAAAGCACACAAAAGCTACACATTTAAATTTCCTAACTTTAACTCACAGCAAGTGTCACTATACAATTCTCACAGCAAGTGTTGCTAATAGTACTTCCCAATTCTCATGCTTCAATGCGTTGATAAATTGTAATCAATTGCAAAGAAAGCTACCTTAATAGAAACTTTGGAGGCGCTTTAACAGCTGGATAGATAGTTACCTGAGTCAAAGCAAACAAAACTATGTAAAACAGTTTCAACCAAAGAATAAGTGAAACTATCAAAGCCACATAAGAGATACAAAAGACAGTCAACTATTGTTCTACTATGCTTCTTTTTATTGTACAATAGTCCTATTTATCTTCTTTTGAAATTATGCCATGCCACATATTCAAAGAAGTTTCAAGTGAGAAAAAATCACTGAAGACACGCAAATACATACTTTCAAAAGCAACTAGCAACTAATGCCTCTCTCGGTGAAATAGAGAAGAGAAAAAGGATACAATTGTGAACGAAGAGAATGTCAGATTAGTTTAAGATGCGATGCAGCTTATCTGGAGATCAGGCCATTGGTTAGAGCAAGTATGCACAGTTTGTTAGATAAATGCCATGTGAATTTAACATTGTTTTTTTTTTTTTTTTGATAATTAAACGTTATTTTATTCAACCTTGTAAATGTAATTACAAGGGATCCAAACATTCCCACAAAACAAAACTCCAAGCTTAAGTAAACAAGATAAACACCTTCACCTAACAGTAACCCAACTTCCCACCCCTGTGAAAGATTAAAATCTCAACTGCAAATAAAACAACGCCCGAAAAGCAGCTAAAAAAACAAAGGTATGCTTCCCCTACTATCTCTTGGATTGGATAAATCCTCTCTCTGTTACCTTGATTACTGCCAAGAGGATTGAAATCTGTACAAAAATCCAGACCAAAGGAGCATCTATTAAGCAGACAAAACCCAGAGATACAGAGACTCCACTTGTTTGATGAAGATCCCAACAGCAAAATCCAAATATAGAGACTTCAATGATTTCGAGACTCCCTGGTATATGATTTCACCATGTAACTGAGAGCAACAAAACGCCAGCAGCCCTTTGAAATTTCTACAGCAACGCCAGGAACCACACCATAAACTACTAGGTACTAATGCTACAATAAGCCAATCACATCCACGCACAAAAACAAAACCGCTTTGGAGGCCATGTTTCGCTACTGATCTTCCATTAACTCCCACACTGACTAAACCTTTGAAGCGACAATCTCGGATTTCGACCGCAAATACGCAATTTCTCCAGCCAATAAAAAAACCCCCCCACGGAGGAGTAAACACGCCCTAATGTGTGCTCTCTCCACACCTTTGCTATCTCACTAATCAAAACTATAAAGAAAAACACGCTCAAGCATCTGTCTTTCTTGCCTTTTCCCATTCCTCCTCTTCTTCTCTCACAATCTTGTCCAATCCGCGACATCATAGTACGATATGTTTCAGGGTAGGAAATCCCCATTTTTTTCGCAAAGCTCAGAATGCTAAACGGATTACTAGACTCCAGTTGGTTAAGAACGTGAGAACTGCTAGATTCACCACTAATTATCAGACCCATAACAATAGGCCCTGAAGTCACAGAACCTCCTCCTTTAATTGCTAGGACTCTCTGCCTCTTTTCCCTTCTCTTTCTCTTGACTACTTTTTTCTTGTGATGGGCTACAATAACGCTCAATGGGATGTTATCTTCAAAACCGGTATCTCCTGGGTTCAGGGCCCCTAAACGAGCTAGGTTCGTGCCAATTTGGGGCTGAAAATCTATATCTCCTAGGCTTAGTTCTCTGTTGCTCTCGCTTCCACTCTCTCTCCATGGTTTTTTCTCTCTCTACATTTTCTCTCTAGGGACTTGATCAGCTCTTCTCATATTGCTGGTAATGTACCACAATCAAATTCCACTATATGTGAATTTAACATTGTTATCTAGAAATTAATTTATTCACTAAGTCTCCCAAAGAAAACTCATCAGGATCTATTGAGTTCAAAAAGCACTAAGCATATCATACCATGAAATCTCACAGAAGTACTTTTAACTGCTATTCTTACATCCTCACAGCAGTAACATACCAAATGGACCAAGCAAGAAAAAAAGCACCAAAACCGAAAACTTACAGATTTTAGTTCAATCGACATTCCAGACAAAGATGCCCCCAAGATTTTAGATCAACGACACTTAGGAGGTGGATTTAGTGGCGCTAATGCCTCATCCAATGTTTGGCAATCAGGTATGTTGGAGAATACCAGACTCTCGACATAATTATCTACGAACTCTATCGTCTGAGTTGAACTTATCATACTTGTTCGTTGTTGGCTTGTGTAATGCGAATAGTAGAGACGACCCGATGTGCTTGTAATTAATATCCTAGTTTTTTCCAAATACACAAACGGAGTTGTCAGATCACCCATTCTGAAAGTCAAACTTCCTTTGTACCATTTCGACCATTCCAAATTTCCACCTTTCTCATTCAAGTGAAACATATCAAATTTATCTCATGATAGTTTAAAAGGGCAACCTTGCCATTAAGAAGGAAAAGAGAACGACATATCGTAGCATGATACTCAATTGAGGGATTCCACAAAACTAATCCTTGAGGATGCACAAGCAAAGCCAACCCATTAACATATCCCCCAATCTTGAAGTTGCAAAATGAATGAATGAATGACGATGGTGATTTGTAATAAATATGACTCTTTTACGTCCGAGAATTAATTATTAATGTAATAATATTGGGGTTGTGTTGTGTTGTATTGCGTTGGGTAGGTGCCGGCGGCGGATTCAGAAACAAAATTCACTGGGAACACCCACATAACTAACAAAATTTAAAATAAAACTAGTTTTAAAGCCCGTGCGATGCACGGGTTAGTGATAATTTTTATGCTTTATATGATATACGTATACGTATTTAGTAATTACTAAATTAAAAGCTCAATAGGATTTGTGTTATCTAAATTGATATTTTACCGTTTCCTTTCATTCACGCTCAAAGTGTTTTGTTTTGTTTATTTGAAATAAATATTTTAAAACAACTTGATTTTATAAATACACCATAATAAATACGCCACAAACTCCAAAATTGGGTTTGGTGGTCTAGTGGGGAACGTGAATGTTCTTATTTATAAATAGGCATGTGAGAATGGATATATTATCACTTAAAAATTATAATTATGACTTTAAGTTACTAAATATTATATTCAATAAAATCTACTCTACATGAAACACTACCTTTAGTTATTTAATCTGAATTTATCACGCCAATGACTCTTTGAGTTGTAAATTTATCACGTAAATTACTCTTCTATAGTATTTTAAAACAACTTGATTTTATAAATACACCATAATAAATACGCCACAAACTCCAAAATTGGGTTTGGTGGTCTAGTGGGGAACGTGAATGTTCTTATTTATAAATAGACATGTGAGAATGGATATATTATCACTTAAAAATTATAATTATGACTTTAAGTTACTAAATATTATCTTCAATAAAATCTACTCTACATGAAACACTACCTTTAGTTATCTAATCTGAATTTATCACGCCAATGACTCTTTGAGTTGTAAATTTATCACGTAAATTACTCTTCTATAGTATTCTTTTTCCTATAACTTTATCTTTTCATATTTGTTTATTTCTTTTATATATATATATATATATATATATATATATATATATATATATATATATATATATTTCCTAAAAGCTCCCAAAAATTGTTCCCTGCCTAGTGCCTATACAGAGCCCAGAGAGGTTTCATGTAATGCTCTTTTTTGATTAATAGCTTCATGTAGGTTACGTTCTTGCATAAAACATATATCGATTATCTTTGTTATTATACGATTGCGATGTGCTCGGGTTGTGTGTTAGTAACATATTGAATATAATTCACTTAAAAAAAATTATTTTTGCATGCGAACTTAATTCAAGAATTTGGCATATCTCACGTTTGGAGTATGAGAAGTTTTTTCTTTATAGTAACACAACTCTAAGTTGCTAAATTTTATCCCCTCATTTCGTTATTTTCCTCGCACATGTTCTCTTCCGATCCACTATGGTCATTTGCAAGTGACCAAGTTAATCTATTCCAATTTCCATCACAATTAATGTTACTTGGGTGAGTATAATGTCAAAGTTAAAAATACGACTTACAATAAATTTACAAAAATTTAGAGTAGCAGAATTTAAATCAACACTAAACTCTGTTATCACCCAAAAAGAGTGATGGATGATTTTTTCTATCCGTCAAACTCTTATCTCTAGTGGTATGGCGTTAATCAACTTCTATTTTTCTATTACTTATTATTATCAACAATTCTGATTGCTACTTATTAATTATCAAACTACAATCTACAATCATTTATTTATTTATTTTGCAAACTACAATTTTTTTAATTTAAATTTCTTAATTGCTACCAACAGAAACAATACATCTCTTTGCTCCATTCCACTGTTTTTTACGTTAATCATTCTTTGTAATATCCCTTATTTAGATGTTTTTCTTATTTCTTTGATTGATTGACTCCATAAAACCTGCACATATGAACATAGTGTAGTAAATTCTATACTATAATCTTCACATGAAAAAAAAGAAGAGGAACAATGTACTCTGGAAATAAAAACGTAATTCATGATTTTGTGCGATTAACAAAATAAAGTAATAAGCAATTCATAACTTTGTGCAATTAACAAACAAAGTAAGAAATTCAATAGTCAATGAAAAGAAAAACAAAACGAAGTACTACACAGAAAAGAAAAAAAAAAAAAAAGGAAGAGAATGGAACTAAGAAATGGGCAAGAGACTGCACAATCAAATATTTTTGTGGAGCCCGTCACAAAAAATAAAAAAGGCATCATGGAGTGCAAAAGTTAGCTAATATCAATTACAATTATTAGCAAATTGCGCCTATAAAAATGGTTACTTTAAAAGTCTTGTAAATAAGATCGATGACCAAATACTATATATCATATAGGAGGAATCTTAAATCAATATAATAAACTTTTAATAAAAATAGATAATGAGTAGATGTAGGCATGTAGCATTGATCAACTTTCATTAGTCTCCCGTACATTCATGTCATCTTTTGGTATTATAGTCTGACACATAGGAAGTAGAGAGTCAAACTAATAAAACATGAAAGATGAACCATAAGAGAGGTTGTGTTCTTTTTAATTACCTGGAAATAATTGAAGTATATTGTACCTTATTCAAGAGTTCCAAAACAAAACCATAACCATGATTCCAAAAATCTCCAGTGGATTCAAATTATCTATAAAAAATCTCTGAAAAAATAAACTATAAATTTTAACTATGAATTGGTTTAACAAAGAACAAAATAGCACATGCTTTAAATTAAAATCCTAAGTTGCTAGACTTCAATCCAATAAAAAACAAACTGCAATGTAAAAGTCTTTTGATCCAACAATGTATAGTACATGATAAATGTCTAGAAAACAACGAAACAAATGTCACTATGAATTAATTGGCGCGGGAACTAACAAAGCTTACTTTTACATGCCGACTTGGACATTGTTAAACAATTCAATAATCTCCAAGACATGCAAAAAATGAATTTCAAGTCAATAATTTTCTTAGTCAAACTTAGTGTACAGTAAACTAACTAATAACAAAAACTAAGAATATAACTTGAAAAAGATCAAAAAAAAAAAAAAAGAATATAACTTGAAAAAAGAGAACGTAAACTCAAAAAAAAAAAAGAACGTTTAAGGGGAGGGGGCTGAACGTGATTATATAGACAAATTAGAGGTAAGTTTCTTAGTTTTGGTTGCATAGTTTAAGTTCTAATAAAACCCAATTTGCATGCTAAAATCATATCAAGCAATGAGTTTTAACTAAGATTGCAACGTTATTGCTTTTCTCTTCTTTTTTTCTTTTTCTTTTTCTTTTTTTTTAAACTTTTTATGATAATTGTGTTAGCTTTAATTCAATATCTTATTGATTTAAAGTGTTTTAGTTCATATAGAAGTCTTTAATTTTTTGTTTACTTAGGTGGCACGTCCTATGCTCTTTAATTATGTGGCGTGCCTCAATGCTCTCAAAAAATATCTCCTCATATCCTTAGATGTTGTAAACATATTGTAAATGCATCTCGTTGTGAATTTTTCGATCTGAATCTGATGGTGTAACTTTTGTTATTTTTTGAGAAGTTTAGAAAATATTATATATGATTGTGTGAATATATGACAAAGATTTATTTTAACCCTCATAAAACTATATGGTGGTAAGGATACTAAGACTCCTAAACGTTTACACCCGTTTTTTCTTTTTGTCTTTATTCTCGCTTAGCTGGCGCGCTATTAAAATTCTCGCTTACGTGACACACCTCATTGCTCCCGAAATATGCCTCCTTTATATATATATTAATTAATTAATTGCACGAGTATATATCTCTCTTCATAGCATATCTTTAATCTTCCATACAAAAAAAAAAAAAAAAAAAAAAAAACTAAAAACAGCTACCGTCCCTACACTTCCTGAAACCTCATGTTACTTCATTTTGTTAGAGGAAGCGAGAGAAATAAAGACCAAAAACACAAAAGCTAAAAAGGTCGGGCAAGTAGCAACCTAGCAGCACTAGGTTTCCCAGAACTTGAAATTAACCGAACCATGTTCAAGTTACATTTTATGGTGTACAATTTTCCATCCATTCTTCAGATATCATTGTAAATCTACTAGAAGTCTGCTACGTATACATAAAGCAAAGCTTTACATGAGATTGTTTTACATTGGTGCTTGAGGATGTTTTTAGCTAGTAGCCTAGTACATCTACTAGTTTGTCTAATTTCTCTCTTGGACAGTACTCAACATTCACGTATGGAAATTCAATTTGCCCCAACCTCTATGTTTAACGAATCGCAAGCTCCCTCGGATGTCATTACACCTCAGCTTGCAATGGTACTGTATGTACAAGTGTGCTTTGTCTTCAAAACCTTGATTGGTTAAGGTATGTCTGCGTTAGACGACGGAGGAGGATTTTGAGACCGTGTCACTGTTATACCAATCAATTATGCCACTGCTTCTCACTGTCTTACATGCCGTTCTTTTCTGATTCGTTTGGTAATATAACTACTGATCAATGTTCACATCTCCCAAAGAAAAGAGATGGATTGAAATACTTCTAGTTGCAAGTGATACCATGGTTGATCAGTCTCTTGGCTGCATCTTTGCATGCCACCAGTACTAACACATAGCAGTTTAACCATTCAAGCCGGATAGTTGGTTAATTGTCCTCTACGAAAATCCTTGTCTATTCATGTATAATAAATCATCATTTACCTACAGTATTTACAGTTGTCAAAAGTAACTAACCAGCCGGATAGTGAACCTTGAAGCACAAGGTATGAAGGGTAGTACAATGCATATATCATCTACGCCTCAAGGCTAATGCGCATTTTAGTGAGGGGCGTAATAGGACATAAAATCATTAATTAGGCTACGGACCATCCTCTTAAACTTTTGGTTGATTTGAGTTCTTTGACACTCGTTATTTTTACACGCACAGAATCATAGCAAGAAATTCACATAATAGTAGAAATCAAATCATAAAAGATCCATATCCATAGTAGATATACAAGTCAGTGAAAAAACTACATACAGTGAAATTTTATACCAAAAGAACGACCGATAATCTTTCAACAATATGGCTAATATAGTATATTTATTATGACTGTCATAGCTATTGCTGTTCTTTTGAAACTATGATAGAAAATTATAACATTCATAAACTTAATTAACAACTAAAAAACATAAACTAATACTATAGGAAAATTAAACGATCACTAATAAACTCCTCGATGAGGTTCCAAACAATCTTCAAAGCCATCATCTTGTCTCTGATAAGATCCATACAGTTTGCTGCTGCTTTTACTTAACATTCAAATCCATGCATGATAAGGTTCAGTTCTCTAAGTTTATTGTGAAACCTTTTGGCTTGTTCATCAAGTTGCTTCTCTTTACGTTCGAGTTCTTGGGACTTCTTATAACTTTCCCTTTCTAGCTTATACAAATTCTTGCAATGACTGGATGCTGTCGAAAACGTCTTCGAGATTGAGTTCGCTACACGATCGTTGAGCACTACCGAAGAAGAAGAAGACATGATGATTTGATGTGGTATATGTAATTGAAGACTTTAAGTATTTGGTGTGTGGAGATCGATATTGGTAAAGATTACTGGATATATAATATTGGTTAAACCAGAGATAAACATGTATATATAGAGTAGCCAAAGCCTTTGATCCTACGCAACTTTGCCAACGTTCTTTCCTTTTTTTTCTTTTTTTTTGGGAGCCAAACTGCTCTCCTAATCCTTGAGGAATTTCAACAAGTAACTATTTTACAGCTATTGCAATTGAGTTAAATTTTTTATTTTTTAGTATTAATGAAAATTAATCTTAGGGAACTTTTTGGAAAAGTAGTCCAATTAGTATTATTCGGTATTTGTTTAAAGTAATTATATGGTTCATTAGACAAACAAAATCAGGTAGTTTTATTAATAAAGTTGGATACTAAAACTCCTAAAACACAACCATGTTCCAATTCCTTGTCCTATTTGTATTAGAACTTGAATACCTATCTCACTGAGTCCTATATATATAATAATATCAGATTGCTTTAATTTGACCCTTCTCAACTAGAAGCACAATTTCATCTTTTCGCCAAAAACAGAATACTATCTCATCTTCATCCACATTCCTTGCGGAGTTTGCTATTGCATATAGTCGGGGTTTATCTGGTTTAAAGTTTAAAAGTACTGGTTCCGGATTCCTCGTATCAAAAAAAAAAAAAAAGTATTACGGAATTCCCACGACTAGACGTTGTCTTAGATGAATCAGACCACTACTACGCAACCAAGTCATTGTCATGGTGTCCAGACCCTCCAAGAACTGTGCACATCCAAAGACAGTGGACATTCCTTGAAGAGCACCTGCCCAAAGTCGAGGGCATATACGTGCAGTTATACTTAACTCGTCTAGACCTGCTCCGAGCAGCAGTTGTGGGGCCCCGAGGCACGCCCTACCATGACGGGCTTTTCTTCTTCGACATCTTCCTCCCTCCGGGGTACCCAGATTGCCTCCCCTTGGTCCACCACCGCTCGTATGAGTCCAAGGGGCTTAACCAAGGTTTCTTCCCTAGTGGCTCGATCTGCCCTAGCCTCCTCAATTATGGGCTAGAAGATGCGTCCTTGGAGCACTCGAACCTTGAACACTCCAACCTTTTCCAGGTGTGTATGGTGTCCTTTTTCACTTGCTTGAACTGAACTGAATAGTAATATATATGTGAGAGAAAAAGTAGATCACTGAACTGAACTCCACTAAACTTAACTAAACTAATTACTGGGTAAGTGGATAAGAACACCCGGCCCTCTATGTTAGCTTATTCTATGTTTGTATTGGATATGTGTTTGTATTGTTATTAAGAAAGCCCTCTGAACTAACTTCTTATATTGGTATGTGCAGTTGCTGCTCTCAATCCAAGCCTTAGTCCTGAATGAAAAACCATACTTCAACATCTCGCGACTGCGGCCCTCTGTCCAAGCCTTGGTCTGCAAGGAGCAACTATTGTTTGATAAATTGTTGTACAAGGCATCTCCAGTTGAGAGTTACTGGGAGGAGCAATCAGTAGCCTACAAAGAGAAGGTGTTTATCAACTGTTGTAAGACAATGGTGGCTTTGATCCGAAACCCTCCTAAGAACTGTGAGCAGCTGGTTAAGGAACACTTCAGAGACAGGGCAGACATTATACTAGCTGCTTGTAATGCATACAGAAAAGGCTTGGTGAGGATCGGACAATTCAATACGGAAACATGCGGTTTTAAGGGGGAGTACAAGGTTTCAAGAAAGTTTAAGGCTAAAATGCACCGAGTCTACCCAGAGCTTGTCAGGGCATTCAAGATCACAGGGGTGCCTCCTGTATGGTTTTTCTTTGCTGAAGAATCTGTGAACGATGAGAAAGAGAAGAAGACGAAAGAGAGACTTGTTGCTGCCGCAACTGCTGCTGCCCTGAGAAATATAGAAGCCGTAAACAGAAACTTGAAGAAGAATATCGTTGGCTTTTTGAAGAAAAATCACATCATATCCCAAGATTACTTGCAACATTCCCTGTATGAGTCTTGAATTACTCAGCGCTGACTCTTAGCAAGCTCTTCTGAATTCTGCTAAGACTCTTCTGCAATACTATATCCCAGATTACAATCCTGTGTTGCATGTAACTAGGATTGGGTATCTACGATTTCAATACAAAAATTTGGACATGATCATGTAAATAGGAAAAGTTGAATAAATCCACGAAATGTGATGTCTTAATTGTTAAGATTTTTGTCTATCATACATGTAGTTCTGTGTATAATTTTGCTAGAACCGCAGCAGTTTCTACTTCTACACCTGTGTTACACCTATATACATGCCAGTGCTGCCCATGATTGAATTACTCTACTCCATGGAGCCATGGAGGACAAGAGAATAAAAAGTTAATAGGAAAAAAGCTAGAGCTTCTCCACATCCACTTCTCACAGATATTTTCCCTTACCCAATAAAAATAAAATAAAAATAATTGCAGAGGCATTGGCGCGCATTGCCAAAGAAAAGTCTCTTAGTCAGACAATTGATCTTTGCTCCTATGCCTCCTCTCATGCTGATGCGAATGTGTTCTGTGCTTCTGATACCTGTGTGAGTGTTTATCCCGTCCAGTTTCCCTCTCTGGGGAGCTCCGTTTTCTCCTATCCCTACGTGGTGATATGTCCCTTTCTTCAGAGTTCCTTATCCTCCTAGGTGGCGATGTTTCTTTCTCTTCAGACCTTCTTTTCCTCCTGGATTGAGATATTTCTCTTTCTTCGGAGTTCCTTTTCCACCCAGGTGGCGATGTCTCTCTCTCTTCCGACCTTCTTTTCCTCCTGGACTGTGATATTTCCCTTTCTTCGGAGTTTCTTTTCCACCTAGGTGGCGATGTTTCTCTATCTTCAGATCTTTTTCTCCTGGGTGGTGATGGAACCTAGGATCATGCAAATCCAATCAAACTAAATAGAGCAATGTGATAGACCGGATCACATCCAGTGTTTGTGTACAGAACAAACAGGGGATATTATGAACCATGTAGGACCAGCTATACAAATAAATATTTTGAAGGACCCAGGGATCCATTTTACAGTTATCAATCATATCACAGCTGCCCCAGCCCTTAAAACCTATGTTACTCAGACTCTTCATTTCAACCCAAGTACCCGTGTCAGATCTCCAGAGCCCAATATACGATATGACTCATGGACACTTCAAATTAGACAAAAACAAGAAAAAAGATCCTTCAAACAGACAAGTCCTATTCTCAGCTCCATACCAAAATTAGATCATTGCCCCCGATTTTGAGTAGTGAAATTTCTAAACCAGCTCCCTAGCATGCAGTGTAGCTCTCATTCCCTCATAAGAAGAGATATTGGTCAATGATCCATTTTGGCAAGAGTCATAATGACACCACTCCCAAATCCAGCATTTTCCCAAGAGTATACATCTACACCCCCTCAGCCTCCAAACAGCAGATAGGGAAGCTAACTCGATATATATTTTCCATATTACGGATCAGCCGGATATGTTTATCTTGTCAGAATTCGAACTTCATTTCTTCAAATCAAGTGATCAACAAAGACATGGCTTCTCTTTGGCCCAAAGTTGCTTGGTTTTTAGGGGAAGGGGATCCCTCAAAGATGTTCAGCGTCTATAGGGTGATTTGTTATTTTGTAGTTAGTTTTGCTTTCTATATTGAGGACTCCTTGTTCTCACTCTCTGTTTTTCTTTCACTTTGCTCATTAATAAAACAATTATCTGAAAAAAAGTAATCAACGAAGACAAGATTTCCACAAAACTTGGTAATTTGAGTTCCCTCATTGCATTTCCTGAAGGTTGCAGGTTTGTCATTTTGATGCGCTGTTGATATATGCAGGGTAACTAAATGGAAAGAAACGAGCCTTCTAAAAGTCGTGTGATATATGAACTTTTGACAACACTTGGGACAGCTTAAATGGTAGGATTCTGAGTAAATTGGCATATCCACGAACTGACTCAGAACGAGCTTAGGCAAAGCTCGTTTAACAGATTTAAAAATGAGTATGAACAGATTTTTTAGTCTTATTTTCTTTCGTAGTAACTTTTTTTAGATAAGAAAAAGTTTCAGTAAAGTAACCAAGAGAACCATTACATATGTAAGAGGACAATGAGTTTTGTTTTTTAGATAACATGGGTTCCCAACCTTTGCTTGACTAATCCCATGGGTCCTGAAGTTAACGACTAGGAAAACCGCCAGTGGCCCTAAGGGGACTCGAACCTGGCACCTCTGGAATAGATCTCACAGGTCTTACTAGCTGAGCAACCCCCTCAGGTCAGGACAAAGAGTCCTCAATGAGAAAGCAAAAGCAAACTATAAGTCACCCACCCCACAAGCATTGAACATCTGTGAGAGACACCTCCCTAAAAGCCCCAGCTGCCTTGGCCCAAAGAGAAGACAAGTAATTGAGTAAACCACATGATCCCAACCACACCACAAAAAACCCTCAGTTCCTCTCCAAGCAACCACACCAAAATATGTCCATATGCTGCTCCATCGACTAATCCTCAAAATTTTCCAGTCTCGAATGTAATCATATCAAAAATGTTAAAAGACCTGAAATGATATATATAGTTCCTTGAACAGATCTGCCAATATTATATAATGGCCTTTGGTGCAAATTCGGGTTGGTTATCTCCATAACCATTCTCGTTCAAACAAACCCTAGCCAACTTCCATAAACTCGATCCAGTTTCAATCAAAATTTCCAAAAACTAGAAAGCTTACTCAACAGTTTTAGTTGGAAGAACCCAACGTACAGCTGGGTTCAGATTATTCAGACCTCTTTCTCCTCCAAGAAAGTCTCCGAAATTGTGGCTTCCACCTTACACCAGATAATCATTCCACAATATTATGTACACTAATGTAACCATAATATGAAAGCTATTGTATTGTATTAAGCAGGACAATTTCTTCAAGAGGAAGTAGGAACATGGAAAATACTTAGAAGACAACAGCTGAAGAATAAGAATACATACCTGAAAACGTGACATATATCTCCCTTCTGGCGGAGTTGGAATGCCAAGCCTTTTCAAATCATCGTACGGGATAGGACGCCTGTGTTCAGGAAATAAGTTAGTACTCAGAAGAGAATTTGTTGTTTTTATCTCGCTCTCATGGCAGGTGAAGGCTATACAACTGTGATTGTTCTGCCATTTAGTCTAGATAAGAATGATATGGTTTTTTTTTACCAAAAACATGCAAATAGGAGGCACTGACGTCATCTAGCAGTTCTGAGGCATCTATGGGTTACAGGCATACATAGCACACACCCATGATGCACAGATGTGAAATTCTATTTTCTATGTTTTGGATAATGAAAATCTCGCTATCTTCAGCACAAATATAGATCATGCCTCTTCAACTCCCTATCCTTTGACATGTGTCTACGGCAAGAATCCTTTCTTCGTCTCTGTTTTTTTTTTTTTTTTTCATGTGCCAAAGTTCTCGAATAACATTGAGGGCTTTGGCTGGCCTGTATCTCGAGCAGTGATGCTTCTGTGTATTTCAGTTTAAGGTTTCTTAGGACAATAAGAGTAAAGAAGATCAAAATGAGGAAGGCTCTTTGATGACTCCTTGAGATCAAGTGCTGGTTCCACAGCATTTACAGCTGATAACTACTAGCATTTTATCCCTGACAACACGGCCTTAGTTCCTTTCCTGAGGTAACTTTAAAATGTTATCTCTAAACCCATTCTCAGAAAATGTGAATCCTTCTGTTTCCTGCTAGAATTCACAAATCTTACTTCCACATATCAGCCCCATTAGAGATAAATTGATAATCAGTAATCTATGTTTTCTATTGAAGACCCCCCATTATCAAGAAGTTTTCAGCACTAAACCCAGGATGTTAATTAGTCAAGACTTCGAAAACGTGAATCAGAGGTCTATCCAATATGTGTTTTACCCCATATTTATTAAAAACTAAAACACCAGGGAAAACTATAATAGACCTAAGAAAGCAATATTTTTAACAGCAGAGTAGCACATATGGCATTCAATGTAATGATGAGAACAAAAATTGGAACAACATAGAAATGTGAAGCAACCATCACATGAGTTTCAACAAACAAACCAAGAAAAAGGTGAGTGAGTGGGGGGGGGGGGGGGGGGGGGCGGGGCAGACATCAAAATTTTAATCTTCTCCACTTATTGATCATAGGAGTGTGAAGCTAAAGGTAACGTACAAGGGAGCACGAAACGGTCTTTCTCGTCCTCCAAAACGAAGTTGCCCAGACTCCTTCTTGCCACCAAGGCCCCCTCCTATCACAGAAATAACATTATGAGTTTACATTAAGATGGACATGATTGTTTCAGAACATTATAAGGAATCAACTTACCTAATCTTCTGGGGATCCATCCTGGCATCAATTGTTGTCTGTTGTAATCAACAATAATTTCGGAATCGTCAATAACAGAATGTTGTGCGTCCTACATGCAAAAAGAAATAAGAGCCTGATAATTTGAATTTGATCAGAGTAGAAACTGGAAGATATAGCGCAGAGAAATCTTTAATTATCTGATTCTTTAGATATAGTAATGGTAGCATTTTCAGGATGAACTTCAAGTCTTCAACTGCCTCTATCTCTAACAAATACATCATATCCGCCTTTCATGGCCACACAACACTAGATTCTATAGCAGAAAATTAAAACTGGAAAATCTGACTATATAAACCAGTCCAAAAGTAAGACAAGAAGGATAAGAAACTGAACTACTTAATCCTACGACACACCGTAGCCACTAGAATCAAGTCAGATTGGACATACGAAGAATTTTTAAAATATATTTATTAGAAGCCCCGCAAGAGAGCATAACAGTACAAACAATCCTTTGCATGCATGCTTTGATCGTAGATAGTGCACCACCCACTCTTGCCAATGCCAGTAGATTAGTTTGCAGTGGAGTACTTGAATTGATATTGACTCCATAATCATGAGGCCCAGCAGTTATGTCACAATGATGGAAATGTGTAACTTAATGTAGTTAGACTGCTAGAGAGTATAAAAGACGGCCTATGCATAGCCTTCAGAAGTAAACTTTGCACATTTCAAAATTCTCCTTTTACACTGAAAAAATGGAAACTGATTGTTCTATCAGTAAATTTTAGTCCACTCCTGCGTTCTTTGTATCTTAGGTGGGTCTACAAAAACTCATCTAAACCTGACAAGTATGTGCACATTGCACATAGTTGGCTCACATTACAACAGTTTTCAGATTTTTCGGAAAAGATGAGCAAGTCCAAGATTGATGACAGTAAACACATGCTTATCAATGAGTTTCTTCACATTTACATGAATGAAATAATGAATATCAGAAAAATGCTAATGAGCAATAAATAACTCGCCTCGCTTGATGCCTCGACACTTCACTGTTTCAACTCCTCTAAAATATGTTTAAAAATCACTGTTTCAAGTCCATTTGCAGTTCAAACCATTCATCAGCTTCATGTTAACGCTAAATCAACTATTCAGCTATCTATACTCGTGGCAAGATCCGGTTTACTCAGACTGAGCAACATGGATCAACTACAGTTGTGGCTCTAAGGGCTCAACCCAGCTATTCACAGATCACAGGGCATTTCGTTTGTTCATCGTCTAAATTGAAGTGTCTAAGTGTCAAATACTCTGGATTGACTAAAGAATGTTATAAAACATACCAAAATATCAAAGCAGAAGAACGAGTTGTCAACTATTAGTGGCTCTTTACATTCAACGAAGGGGTGCCAGAACATGCACCAGATATCATTGATTCCACATTAAAATCAAAATAATAAAAAGAGGTAAAAGCACCAATAGCAGTAAGTGAAATATTAGGATGATTACTAATTATTTGGAAATAAATACGAAAACTTGGGAACTAACCACTACCTCGTATGCACGCCTCATTTCTCTCTCTTTTTCATATTCAACAAATGCATAACCACGTGATGCACCTGTAACTGGAAACATATTGAGCAAGAGTTAGCAACATGTGCTTTAAGAAAGTCAACCTGTGCGAAAGATACAAAACACATAAGCATTACTATTCAGATGTGAAATAGTTTTTCAATAAAGAGCAAGTCATATAAATACGAAACATAATTACAGCAAGGAGGACAAGGTGTCCTATACAAAGTACTACCCTCCATCCACAAAAGAGTGTCCTTGATGGAACAAAAATTGTCCAAAATAAAGTGCATGAACTTCCAATTTTACCCTTACACTTGTCAAAACACTTACATGTGGCTAGTAGAGTACCTTGTGAAGGGTATTTTAATCACTTCAGTATTTATGGAGTAGCTTATTACAAATTAGCCCAATTCCGTTGGACCTCTCAAACAGTCTCATTCCTAAAGCCCCAAATTGGCAAAAATTCTTTAAACCACAAAGAAGCTAAGAAATTTACTCTATGCAAAGGATGGCAAAAGAGAGACATCTCAGTGAAAACCCACGCATTCCTCTCCAACCAAATACATCAAAGTATTGCAAAAAAGAGCATTGCACTACAGAACATTTCTCTTCTTCCCCTTTCCAAGGCTTACAAACTAAATCTGCAAAAAAAATCAATAACATTTGATGGACACACCCAGGATTCCCCAAATACACCAAACAAACATAAGAGTCGTAGACCAAAGCCTATGTGCTACATTACAACACAAAAAACGAAGTGCAGACATTTCAAAACTAGCTTGGCAAAGTAAGCGCATAATTCTCTGCACCAAGATATTGGTATTCAGTATGAGCTCTATCCAATGCCAAGGTTCAAACATGTACCTTGAGAAATACCTTTTACATCCTCAAGAAAGTTGCAATAGGGAACCAAGGCTGCTACATGGAGGAAAATACTTACATGAGAAAACCCCAAAACTTCCAGTTAATGGAACAGTATCTAACATACGAAGGTAGGATGCAATTCCATTGAACAGCGTCTAGCATACCAAGCAAGCATGTAAGTTCCGAATAAAACTGTGAAATAGTTGCAGAATGAAGAGTAGAAAGCTGATACACATGTGGAACCTCTTACCCAAGCGCTGCCCAAGTCCCCATCCCTCCAAACATCCTCCTAGAGTCTAATCCTCAACCCGTGCTCTACCTCAAAATAATCGAGTAAAGGAGATAGATAAGAGAACTCCTGAGGTATGAACTTCCATGCATTTGCAATTGCATGTGATTTAGAAGTAATATATGGGAAAAATGAGTCCAATAACAGTATTATATCCAAGGTCAGGAAGCTTTGTACCTTTGGAGTCCATAGAACTTCAGATCCAATGCAGACGAAAGGCATGGAAAAAGGTTGAAATGCCCAAGCCTATATTAGGTCAAAACTGTATGCTTTGAGGCAAAGTTCTAGCTTAAATTACTACTAGTCTCTAAAACGGTTGCAGCTTAGTAGGTGCACAGATCGGACTTGGCTATATAAGAAACTTTTGCAGGTCTTTTCGCAAAATTTGAAGATTTTGATCACTATTTATTGATATCCTTATTCAAGACAAGTTTGTGGCAGACAAAGAGTCATGTAACAACAGTTCAGCTACGGCATTGGCCCTACATCTGTGTTAATCGACCACTCTACAGTCTACACTATATGGGTGCTTCAACGTTCAACCTTGCCCTATGAGCTCTTCTATTACATATGTGGGAGGACTGGGAGCTATACAAAGTGCTTTCACATCACTGGTCTAATTTTCAGTTGTGAAGCCATAAAGATTTCCATAAATAATAAAAAGTTAGTAGTCTGCACCGGAGGAAAATGTCACAGTTGTAACGCCATTGCAACATTGCAGAATGGCAATGTGACGGGTATTGCATACCGCATACGCATAGCTGGTCGTGGCTATTATGGTGTGAATTCAATTTTGGTTGTTTTATCAACCATATCGGCTGTATTAGCTATTCTCGGCTGCATTGGCCATTTTATGAGTTGTATAGATTAGTCGCATCACCAATTTCCCCTAAACCACCCTGCCCACAAACCAAAAGAATCATTACGGGCACAACCCAGAACATTGACCATCCTACAATCCTCAAGTATTCCGTTCTCTTGGGACTGGGAGTGAGCCCTGGAGATGGAATGAAAGCAACATTGACGGTAAATGCCATTGAGGTGGATGCTCTATGGTAGAGCCATCAGCCAAACAATGTACAGTAACTTACAGAAAAGTTCGCGCAATCAAGTACAAGCCCACACATGACACTCATCAAATATTTATACTGTTCCAATATAACATTGCCTGTGTCTACTTCCTCTCCTTCCTCTCATCAGACACTCTATGCGGTTCATCAAACCTTTAACTGAGCTACTTTCTTTTCCTTTCCCATCAAGGAACAGAATTTCTACATTTCCATAGGATAGAGTGATAGACTACATAGGAATAGAACATGAAGGCATTTAATAATAATCTCAGTTCGTCCCATGATAAGTGCTTATTTTATAGCATAATCGTGTGTATTTCATGCCCATTACAATGATTATTAGCTACCCATGGCTTGATTTGGATAGGTTTTTGCCCATTTGTTCTATTTTACGCTCCTTGGTTGTGTTTTGTCATGAATGATAGGTTTGAAGGATGTTTCACGTCTTGTTCGAAGTCGGAGCAAGCATGGAAGGAGCATCAAGATCATAGGAGTGAAGAGGAGAGCATTTGGGGCATGAAGAAATGAAGTTCTTGAAGAAAGTGTGACCCATGGTCTGAGCCATGGTCCCGGACACTATCCAGTAGACCATGGGTGCTTGACAGACCCGGCACATGGTCCGAGGCATGGTCCGACCCATGGTCTGGTCACGGCTCAGCAGACCATGCCTCACCCGATTTGAACCCCTATTTAAGTTCGATTTTGGTCATTTTAGGGGCATCTCATCCTATCTTATTCTAAACCTAGTATTAGCTCTCTAAAGAGGTCTAGCCTCCATAGTTAGATTGAAGAACTTCATCTCTAAGATTTCTAAGGTAGTTGAACTTTATTTTGGGAAGTTATTGAAGACCTTTGTAAGATCTTCTTGAACCTTCTCTTTCTCTCTCCTCTTTACTTATTTCTCTTGTCTTGAATATTATGCCTTGGTTAATTAAAGTTAATGTCTTTATGTTGATTCTTGGCTAGTTTCTCTGTTAGAGTTGGGATTAGCCCAACTATGATGGTTTAATGTTTGGATGATGTGAGATTAGTGTGATTAATTGAGTATTATGTGTATTTGGCTTTGTGCACCCCAAGTGTTTGATGAAATGCCTAAATGAAAGTTTGGCTAATTTCTTGTGTAATTAACTTAGAAACCGAAAGGGGTAGGTTAACTATCGGGGTTCCATTGTCCAAACAAGGGAGTTAGGCCACGAAAGTAGGATTAATACCCTTGGAGATTCATGTTATTAGGCTTGCTTAATGGGTTCTTATCAACTTAACCCCATGAAAATAGGTGGTTTAGTAGGTTTGGGCACATCTTCAGTGACCTTGAGAGAGGCCCTTAGTGACATTAACCTAATCATCTCTACACATTGCTCATTTGATTGCATGTCATTTCATCATCTATTGCATTAGATCGTCTAGTTGGGTTAACCCCCAACTCTATCTTTAACCCTTGATTTTGTAATTGTGATTATCCTTTTCTCTTATCTTAATTCGTCATACTAGTTAGCTTTAGGTCTAGTTAAATTAACCAATCATCACAATTATTTGAATTCGCTTAGCTTTTCCTATTATAGGGTTTTGGGTATTCGAAACGCCTCGCTCCTTGTGGAGACGATCTTATTTATTACTTCGAAATACCCGTATACTTGCGGGCGTATCATCCCACCAAGCATGACATCTCAACATTGAATCGCACTACTCTTTTTCTGAATGTGAACTCTGAAGTATTATCATCCCAATACTAATGACCAAGAAGGGTCAATCAATCTTTATCACAGTCTGTCAAAGTGCAAAAGATGACATACTGAATCGAGCAAATCCTCTAATACCTTACATCCCATGCCTAACTAACAAAGCCGAGAAATTCCTCTGTTTAAATTCCATTCCAAAATCCTCCAGAGTTCAAACTTTGTATCACAATCCACAACCCTCCTCTAAACAAGCTAGACACTAAAAGTTATAATAGAAATTCCAAATATACCAAAAAAGGGGGCAGTTTTCTTACCAATATCCCTCACCAAGCGCAAATTCTTCACCCTGCCATACTTGCTCATAGCCTGTACAGAAACCAAACCACCCATAAACCCAAAACTTTCACCCTTTGACACAAATCATACCCAATGGAAATCAAAAAACAAAGTCTAATAATAACAATTACCCACATAAAAGAAAATGACCAAAATGAGAAAACCAAACTATTAAAGAAAAAGGAGGGACCTTTTGCAATGTTTCTTCAGTGGTGAAGCGAGAGAGGTGACCCACAAACAATGTATAATAAGGGTCACCTATAACTTTGGGATCACCAAATGGGTCATCTGAAAAGAACAAAAAAAAACCCAAAATTCACAGGGAAATTAGAAGAATGATAAGACATGAATGGAAAAGATACACAGAGAGAGAAAGGTGGCACATACATAGGCCAGCAGAAGAGCAGAGAAGAGCTCGGTAAATGGCATTGTCATGGGGAAGAATGTCAGTGCCATCAATGCTACCGATTTGAATAGGATGGTATGCGTCTGCGTAAAATACCCCATTTTTGCTGCTGCCACTGTTGCTCGTCGATTCTCTCTCTCTGTCTCTCATTATTTACCCCAACTTCTTCTTTCAATTCTCACTCCTTGAATTCCAATTGGGTTTGCTCAGCTTGCTCAGTTTGCTTAGTTCTCAATCGCTAGCTCTTGAACAATGGTAAATAGGGACGGTTTTTTTTTTAATATTTATAAGTGATCCATCTAGTTTTGTACGGTCTCCAATCACTACTTTGACCATAAATATTTGTGTTTACTTGAATACATAAAACTATAAAAAATAGATTTTCCGAAAGTACTAATTAAAATGAATCCAATGATAGTATTTTTACATTGTAAATCCTTATATTTTTTTCCGAAATCAATGGTCAAAGTTCTAAAGTTTAACCTTTAAAATAAATGTTATCATTTTTCCGAAACGGAGAGAGTATATACATAATAGTAGGGTGACAGGTACCCATTATTGCAATCGAACTGGTTTGGAATCGGTGGTTCCGGAATCGGAATTGGTCCAACTAATTCCATTTCAATGTCTGAAAATAGCAACCCGCACCAACCAATTCCAATTCCAGTTCTTGAGTGTTGAGAACCGGAACCGATCGTATACCCAGTCCGGTGTACATGGTGATCTAAGAGTCCCACTAGTGAAATGACATGAAATACGAGTTATCAAACCCCAGAAAATGCCAAGTTATGTAACATTATGGATTTATCATGAAGTGATACAATAGAAACTACGCAAGATGCACGAATCAAACTAAATTGATTATACTTGGTGAATTTACATGTATTTTTTTATTAGAAAAAAAGGAACTCTTGATAGGCTAAGGGTTGATTTTGAGAAGTACTAATAAATTTGGATTTTATAATGGACTTGGGTACCGGTGGATTCAATTCCAGTTTCTAAGAATAAAAATCGTTGTAACTAATTTTAATTTTGGGTAGTGCAATATCCAGTGGGTACCCGATTGCGCTCATTACTTGATATTCCGCAGTTGTTTATGGCAGGATAATCTATTGGGCCAGACTCGTTCAATCTTGGAAATGGGCGGACATGCACAAGGATTTCTCTCGAATTAATAATAATCCGACCCGTTTGTTTGATCCAAGCCTGATTTAAAAAAGAAAAGAAAAAAAAACTCTTGACATTGTGAATTCCAAAAGGCAAACATGTCAAGCTTGGTATGTGTCTAGATCCAAATTTCAATTATGTGGAAAGTAATCTCAAAGACATTAACAACTCAAAGGATGATTCTCCTCTCCCAACAAAATCATCATAATTGTGCCCTTGATTGCCCTTTCCCAAAACAATGGTATCGCAAGTATTACGAATTTTAAGGTGTTAAGCGAAGCATACACATCTTCTATAATCAAGGTGGAATATTACAAAAAGGTGGAATATTACTGAACATTCAGGAAACAGAATGTAGTACCAGTTTGAGAAATGATCCCAATGAAGAATTTGTATTTCAGTTCATGAAGAATTTGTATTATTACATGTTTAGCTTTTCGGCAATAGTTGAATATGTCCAGCTTTGGGTCTAATAAGTGCAAAATTGCATCATAAAGTTACATTAAAAATGATAAACATGAAATTCAGCTGTCAATATCAAGATTCAAGTACTACACTGCAGACTGAGATCTTGTGACACCACGAGAGCACTTCCTTTTACCACCTTTGCCAAGTGCACAAACGCAAATCTCGAGAAGCTCATAGTCCTCGTCCCAGGTCAGTGAGGAAGCAGCAGCAGGGTTCTCTAGGAGCATCTTGGATGTCAGGTATCCAGCAACAGTCCAAGTTTGAAAAAGACGTGCTTGTTTGCCAATAAACCGTGCCTTCTCAGTATCATAATACTCTGGCCACTGATCCACTGAAAGCCTCTTTTCGGCCAAAGTAATGACCTTTCTGGCTAGCTCTGGCTTCCCCATCTTAATGCAAGCAAGTGTGAACTGCAAAACAGGTAGAAGTCAAATATCACCTCAAGCTCTTGTTGGAAGGGGAGGTGGGGGAGAATCTGTAGTGACCAAGCTTCAATTAAGATCTTGGTTTACATTACGCGAAAGTAACACAATCTCACATGCATATATAACCTCGATTAAATGTGTGCTCGAGATACACTTAGACCAGACTGAAGCGTCAATCTGTCAATCCAAATATTTTTGGCCGGTGATGCTATTGACTATAATGAAGGTTGAGGCCCTACATACTACAGGCCCAAAGTCAAGAATGCCCCACACCTAATCCATTACTTCCTGGACCTAATGTTTTCACAGACTAACCTACCTCTAGTGTATCAGGGCCAGTTCTGGCGCACAGATGCTCAGCACAATTTTCCTCAGACTACTGCCATGACTATTAGACATCCAAACCCATATTGGTCATCCAAGGAATTCCCTAGAGCTTATTTTCGGCATCTAGGATTAATAGGGGATGAAACCGTACAAGCTTCGTAAGCAGACCATATGGAAAAAATTTGTAACTAACATGATCAGATAACATACCTGCCACATAAGTGTTGGCCAGGATCCACCATTATGATACGACCAAGGGCTGCAAGCAAATGAATAAGATCAGTACTTCTCAGAAGTTTAACTAATCAAATTTATGTTACTAAATAAACAAATTCCAAGTGGGCAACCAGCACAGATTACACTTACGTGTTCTTTGGGTCACTACCAGTGATTATGCACCATTCCTCAGACTCCAATGCAGGGTAACATATTTTAAGAGGCATCTCTGATATGAGGTCATCCCATTTGTCCTCAATCAAGTTAAGTATGCTTTCGTTCTGCTCGGCATTACCCAAAGATGAAACAATAGACCAAAGGTTTCCAAGTGTAAAAAACCTAAAATCCATGTGAGCAGGTTGCAGATTACCCATGAAGTAACCACCTTGCTCAGGAATCCAATCCACCAACCATGATGGTATTTGCTCTGGGTAGATATTAAACTTATTGATTGCGTCAGTAGAATATTCTTCTGTTTTGTAACGATATATCTCATTAAGCTTCTTAATGTCAACCCAATAGTATTCCCTTATATGGAAAGACAGTGCGCTAAGCCGTCTATTGATTGCTGCTACCAAATTTTTGGTTCCATCGTTGACAATTAGCATCTCACGCGAACACCGTAAAGCTGAGTAGAACAAGGCCTGTGAGACAAGGCAACAACAGCAGTGGTCACAACCCAAGACACAGATTAAATAGCACACAATAGAAAATAAATAGGCACTCAAATCAGGATAAAATCATTTTATCTGCTGAGTTCTAAAAAGTAATATATTTGATTCCTCGAGATAAAGTCACACAGGAAGAAAATTTATTAAAGAAATTTGATTTCCTCATTTGTCGCCCAATAACTGAAATTTTTAAAAAGTCAAGTTAGGAAAATAATTTGGATAAGGTTTCAACCACAGTGCAATTACTGCAGTAGCAACTAGCAAGTACAACTAAGAATTATACCCTTTCTTTTTCCCCAAGAAACGCACAACTGGTCAGTGCCTTTATTTTACTTAGTCAGCGACATTTGCACAAGTCATATCCGAAGAATTTGCCCCCTTACCCTGCCTTGGCGGGAGCCTCTTTGGAGGCACTGGGGTAATGTTAATGTTTATGAATATCCAAAGAATTTGCAAATTACATCAACCTATAGTGTGCACTCTTCTTACACTCATCCAAAAGGATAAAGTTGATTAGTCTTGAAGTAGATCATCAAATTTAATTTTCTGAATTCAACCAGAAACCAAAAAGAGTTGAAATATCCCACTGTGTTGGTCACATTAAAGGAAGCAACAAGGCTTAGAGAAGGAAATAAACAGATGATCAAAGCATTAAATACAGGCTGATCAATGGGCCCAATTGGAGTAAAATTTAAGTATGCATAGGACCAAGAAATGCAACAAGGATATAAAGTTTTTGACCTCCAACCCAAAAGAGCTCAGCTAACTTTCTTGACTTGAATATGCCACTAACATCTCCACCATATTAATATAGGTTCAAAAGCTAATTTTGGAATTGTGTTGAACTGATATACCAGATACCTTTAAAAAGAATCACATTGAAAGCCACAAATATCTCCAATTTCGGCAACCGCATGAAAGCCAGCGATTTTTGTATCCCAAAAGGATACATATCTTAGCTACTGTATCCTTATGGTGTCAAGAGTGGTGTTAATTAATATGCAAACATATACCACGGCCACAGCCGTAAGTCAGCATCTCTCATTTGAAGAAGCTGACAGCGTCGGTGGGCATTGAAAAGCCACTGCTAATAAAGGATGCACCCACTCTATTTGCCATGGTTAGACATGATGGAAATCCGGCCAATATTTTCCTTAAAGACTTATTTGGAAATGTTGTTTTTTCTCTTTAAATTATGGCCTATAAAGCAGAAAATTGCTACAAAATGAAAAAGATCAAGCAGTAGGTGCTGCAAGAGTTAATAATTTAGTCAATGAGCCACACTTATTAATGTATTATATCAAGCAGCTTCCATCTTTACGTAACTTGACTTCATCAAAAGATTAAAAAATATCCAAGATAATCCAAATTTGATAGGGAAACAAAATTTGAAGGCAAGTTTGAAGGCAGAGGATGTCTACCAGAATAGGAGGGGAGGTGAAGAAGGAGTCAAACGACTACAGGTCTACAGCCAAAAGAGAACAGGACAAACATCTATAATGAAATCATATGTTTTAATGAATGCAGACCTCAACAATAATGCCCTACGTGATTTAGCGACCAACATTGTATATGTATGGTTCATTAAGAATGTAATAATTTAGCAACACAGAACATTCACAAGAATAGGTAATACTGCCATATCAAATTATCAATGCAGAATGAGAAACCAAACGAGAAGTCTCTGAAAATTTTCAAACATGATAACTTACTTGAATTTCAAGAGGATGGCCATGTATACCCATGCGTCTATCAATCATGCAAGAACCATCAGTGACTAAAAGTGTAGGGAACATATCAAATCCGTTAGTTAAGCAAAGATTAAGAATCAATTTAATCCCAGTCTGGACATCCACCCTTTGCTGTAATGAATAATCGCCTGTAATCTTTCCGTAAGCTCTAAGCAAGATAATCCACCACAAACCTGCAAAGTAAACGACACTACATTGTCACCCAAGATCTTCAATGGGGTCTGAATGCAAGAATTAGGTACGCAAGTTACCAGAATCAACAGGAGCCACACGCCCAATAGCTGCTTCACCAAAATCTGGGTCCAAAACCTCTTCAAAGGCGCCTTCTTTTCCGTCAAGAGGTATTGTTCTAACTTTAAAACTTGCTGGCATTAACCCTTGCCCAGGACTATAACAATCAACAGTTTTCTCCCAGCTCTGTGGATTAGAGAGGCAACTAATTAGAAATTAGAATTCAAGGCTTTGAATGAGTTAAGAAGCATAAATGTGCTTATAAGTATACTACAAAAACTACATTCATTATGATACTCAAGTCAGGAAATTGCTAATATGACAATTCATAGAATCATAATAGACTCGAGGCATTCTACAACCAAGTACCAGTTGACTATTTAAATGAAAATTATACAGTTGCACAAGTATTTGATATTTGTGCAAAACATTGTCCCTACAAAGTAATGACACATTATAGAGAGCCACAGCAGGATGAAGCTGTCAGGAAAAGTAGAACCCTTTCGCACAGGATGAAGCTCCTCACAAGCAGGAAGAGGCTGTCTCAAAAGAGTTGCAGATTAGCCAGTAAACTTACAAATAAATCAAAAAATCCTCGGGATTTGCAGCCACAGCAGATTTTCCACAGGAGTTAATCCGGAAAATTACTTAAGTTTATAGCTAAGTTGAATCAGCTGCCAAACTAGCAATTGTTCAGATTAAGTTACATCTCTTTCTATTACCTTGATTTTAATGATCATACATGAGACTTTGTAATCTGTTATCTAGTTTGGCGAACTTGATATGATCATAGAACTGAGAACATGCTTCCCTCATAATGAATAGCATAGTTTCACATGATAACTGAAATACTGAAGCAATTAAGGAGTGAAAGAATTTGTTTATAGGGGGGCATATTTACATATTTTCTAATAGTAGTTATCAAAATTGTGGTCTTTACTCCTTCAGTAGAATATCATCATTGTGTAAGATGTTCAGGGACATCACGCCAGATTATAGTTCATTTCTATGACAAAGTGTAGTGAATGATGAAATCCTATTAGTTTACTGCATAAAAGATAGACCTTCCTCTTCAGTTACCCTGTCCCCGCTCCTTGTTTATGAGTGGGGTCAGGGGGGCATAAATCATAAAATTCATCATCTAAAACATCCCATCATCCAAAAACAACTGCAATGTCTATTATATAACGCATATACAGGCGCTCATGTTTAAGCTCCAAAACACAGTTGATTATAGTATGCAACCAACCCCATATACAATGGTATTCACATATTAATCTAGTTTAAGAAAACCAATAAAAACAAATTACCTGCAATTGCAATGTATGCAGCAGAAAGTTCTTCACGATATCTCCTTCACCCTTGAGTAAAAATGCAAGTGCTGAAGGAACAAAATCTCGGATAAAAACTTGATCATAATTTTCCGGCTGATCATCAGTAACATCATTTGCTGCCACCGTCCCAACTGGTTTTCCACAATAATTAACAATGGAATTCCTTAGGAGCTCCCAGGCCTCTTCCTCAATACCCGATAGCTCTTTAAAAGGCAAAGCTTCGACTTTTTCAAAATCCTCTAAATCATTTGTATTTACACCTATCCTACTTGCCGTTTCTTCTACTCCTACATTATCTGTATCATTCTCTATTCTTTCTATCACCAAAGGATTCACATTCACATTCAAACCCCCTTGAATGTAATACCGCTCGAAACTCTTTTCATTAACACGAGGTTCAACCGATGATGATGATGTCGAAGTCGAATGATTCCTAACATCCGAAGCCACATTCACTATCACCGAAATCCTCCTATTCCTAACATCCGAAGCCACATTCACTATCACCGAAATCCTCCTATTCCTATCATTACCACAATAACCCCTAAAACCCCTAGAATGACCCCATTTCGACACGGAACCACAAAAACCCTTCCGATCCTGGTCATTTCTACATCTATAACCTACAATCTTAGGTCTACAACAATCAAATCTATGCTGATTATTCAACCTAGGCCGTAAAGTCGACGAATTTTGGATGATCAATTTAGACGAAATCCCGAATATTGACAAATTTTTGCTACCAGTCAGAATTCTACAACAGGGTTTCACTGTTGAAATCCCAATAGAGCCGCCAGTATTCATTTCCAGGTATTAAAATAAAAAAAGAATCACTGATCCTAAAATTTCTGATCTTAAGAGTGACAATAATAATCAGAAATTAGTAAGTTTATATACAGTACTGTTGAACTTAAAAATATAATTCAACAGATTGGATTTGGGGATTTAAATCAAACCCTAGATTGATAAATTATATGCTACAATCAAAGAATTTGTGAGCAGTAAATGAGTGAAAATCAATCAAATTTCAAGGAGAGAGATTAAAAAGAACCTGGAAATGAAGTACTGAATGAGATTTATTTATAGAAATAATAAGATGTTTGTGATCTGTTGAAGAAATGTAAATTGAAGGTTTATTTGATTTTTGTTTTGTAGAAAGAGAAGTGTTTGAAATTGAGTTAGGTTTCTTGTGTTTTTTTTTTTTTTTTGAAGGAAGGTTTCTTGTGTTTTTGGATCTTCTTATAAACATTGCTTACGCGTAAAGGTGGGAATTTTCATGTTTGAATAGAAATATCAAAAATTGGAAAAAGCGAAAGTTCTTGGTTCGGATTTTACCTTTTTGCCCTTGCACGTGGAAGGTAGTTTGGATAAGGTCGTTAGCTTTACACAAATGTCCTTGTCTTTTGGTTGCAACTTACAAATCATCATCCGAAACAAAAGAAGAAAAAAAAAGCAAAATGATGATCATCTAGAAGAAAATTAAATAACGTAGAGTGTACAATTGCACACATTACAAAATTCATAGTCTTCATATCCTACTCATAAGTCTTGAATCTTCATAGGCCAATACCATCGAGGTTCAAGGGTGGTGATCTATTAACTCTGCGTTTATTTTCAAGTGGTTTAGTAAAATAAGGTAAGGATGTAAGATTATGGGTTTGATTTTCCATCTTCGCTCCCCTGAGCCCCCTCCCTCCCGCCTTGTAATTGTCAACATCTAAAAACTATATTAACTCCTTGATGGGGCCAATATTGTCGCTAGTTGTTTATTTCGTCTGATATGTTCGTGTTGAATATAAGAGTACAAAAATAACGTGATAAGAGGTGCATTGATTGTCATTCATTTGCACATTTGCTTTTGACTAGCAAAAAACAATCTTAATAGATAAATATATTCACATGGGATTTATATGAAGAAAAAAATAATTACTTGAAAAAACGGGAACAGATCGATTAGAGAATTGTAATTGACAATAGTCAATAACCAACTGTTAACGACATTATAATGTTTGTCATAAAACAAATTGAAAAAACTCGAAAATCAAATTGGTGACCCATGTTGTTGTTGTTTTTCCTTATTTATTTTAATTCATGGCATGTGAAATACTTCCTCCGTCCTAAGTTTATCTTTACATTGGACTTTTTACGATTTGTAAGACACTACTTTGACTATGAATATTTATAATTACATAATTGTAGAATTTATAATAAGATGATATTTTGAAAATACTATTTAAAATGAATCTAGCAAATGCTATTGTCACATTGTAAAACTTTGTAACTTTTCACAAATAATGGTCAAAGTTCACAAACTTTGACCTTAAAAAGCCCAATGTAAAGATAAACTTGGGAGAGATGGACTATAAAAAAAATCATTAACAATATCGTTATATTAACAATTAGTGAAATGTACCAGTTCTTTCGCCAAAATATTTGTTTTTTTTATATATATTCAACATTATATGTATTAATTATCAGTCATCTTAAAAATGAGGAAATAGACGCAATATTATCAATACATGATTCAGAATCTAAGACTGATAATCAATTAAGTGACTCGATTGGTTCCACTTTTCAATTCAACGATAAACACAAAAATTCGTATGAAGCGGCCTCAAGGGGAGGCCCCCTGCTCCCCCCCCCCCCCCCCCTCCCCCTCCTAACAAACATGACGTCATATTAATGTTATACTTGTCTATATAAAGGGAGTCTCACCTTAAGGCGGCTTCATAAAAGACCTTAATCGAGTCAAACTTAATTTAAAATATAAACTGGAGAGTTGAATTGAGCCCAGTTTTACTATAAACTCCCGTGAGCTTCTCGATGTATATATTTTTTTAACATAACTTCTTTTGTCACCCAATTTTTTTAGCTAGCATTTTGGGGCTATACAATTATATGACCAGATGACAATTTAATTTATTTAATTTTTGAACGACAAATGACAATTCAACTACCCATTTGGTAATTTCTAGTTCATATTGAATAGGTTTGTAACACATTAATACGCTAACTAAGTCTTCATGTCTAATAGTTTTTTTCTCTCTCTTCTTCCCCTAAAAAAATCCTAGCCTCCATTTATTTCAGGGGTTGCCATTAGCGATTCTTCGCTAATGATAAGTTCAAATTCTTTTTGTTTCATTGTTTTGTTCTATTATCTAGTTTTGTTATGTCGAATAATTCCAGTCTCTCCATCTGTGAGGGTTAGTTTGTCCCATTCATTGGGTTCAACTGTATCTCACTTTTTGAGAGTATTGTTAGTTTTTCGTTTTGTCGTTCGTATGGTACTTTGGCGGATCTATTCCATCAAGAGGTGGTCTACTATGTTGGATGAAAGCATTCAAAGCTATAGCAGAGGCTTCCGCGAAGAGGCTGTAATATGAAAAACAGCGATTAAATGAAAGCCGGTCGGAATTGTTGAATCTCTCTAGTGCTACCTAGCTTTTTCATTCGAATGTATTCTAATATTTTAGATCTATTTCTTATTGAATTCAATCCTTCTTGTAAGTGTCGTATGGCTTTCAATTAATGGAATTTATTTTCCCCTCAAAAAAAAAAAAACTACCCATTTGGTATTTTGTAAATGTTTTTTAGGCTAGATTATGAATAATCCATGGATTTTACCAAGCATCTATTCTTGTAATACCCCGTAATTTTTATTCATTTTAGAATAATAATTACTTAAAAAGAAAATGCAATTTCGTATTTAAAATAATTAATTGGGCTCATGAATGTTTTGAGTACCTAATTAATATTGGGTTTTGATTTTGGACCTAATTAAACTATAATTGGGGCAAATAAATGAAAAGGGATTTATGGGCAACGAAATTATGAGCAAATTGGTTGGGCCAATATTTTCGGCCATATGGCCGAAAATATGGTACCCAATTTCAGATTTTTATTTTTCAAAATTTAGTTTCCTAAATATTTTGGTAAGTGAGGGAATTAAGGAGAGTTTTTAGGAAATAAGCAGTTTAGTAAAGAAGGAGTAGATTTGGGGATTCCTAAATATACTCAACTTCCTCATATAACTGATTCTTTACCAAGCAAAAAAAAAAAAAAAAACACACGTTCTCTCTCTTTCTCACCTCACGGCCGAACCCCAAAGAGCAAAAAGAAGGAGAAGTTCATCACTTTTCACAATCCACCTTGCTCAGTTTTAATTCCTTGAATTTTCAAGTAAGTATGCTAAATTGATTTCCTTTGATTATTAAAAGCTTTTTGATTCAATTCAAGCATGTTTTCATGAACCCTAGTTTTGGTATGATAAACCCTAATTTAGTATTATCTAGGGTTTGTTAGATTCTATTTAATTTGCATGATAGAATCATGATTAGGGTTTGATTTGTGGTTTTTATTGAATTGAATCAAGTTTGAATGAAAAAGGTTAGATCTTTATAATTTAATTAAATCTGGAAATTTATGTATTTTAGATTTAATTAGATTAGGGTTTGTTAAATTGATTAACAAAAAAAAAAAAAAAAAAAAGGTTTTGGTTCGGTGCAACACGGCATGCACCCTGCCGTGCTGCAGCAGCGGCGGCTGCCCGGCGCCACCAGTCGCCGCTGCAGCGGTCAGCGGTGGTGATGGGTGGTGATGGTGATGTGGTTTGGGTGTTGACTTGCTTTGACTAGTTGACTTGCCTAGGGTTTGGAAAGTTTCCTATTTTTGTTTGTGCAAATTCGTTTTTGGAAACTTTGAGCCTGCATGAGTAACTGAAATTTCCAGCACCTTAATTAATTAAATTAAGGGTACTAAATCATCTTTAAAGTTTAATAAAGTGGTTTAGAAGTCAAGGTATTGACTATTGTTACATTGTGGATTTGTTAGGACTCGTTGACCGCGCGTAAACGTAAGGAGCTTACGTTATTTGTTTGTGTGATTGCCTATTTGAAAGGTAATTCATGTCTCTATGAATTATCTTTGTCATAATTCATATTGCTTGGGAAATTGTATTCATTTGTCTAGTATTGAATTAGGTGTGAGAATTCATATTTGGACTTGTGAATATTTGAGAAGGAATAATTGATGTTTATTTCCTTGAGATGATTTGTATAGAATTATATGATAGTGAATGCATGTATAATGTTGGAAATTCACTTGTGTAGCAATGTCTACTTGATTAATATTCATGTGAGGAGATGCATGTTTATTTGGTTTATTGAACGAAAAATTATGTTAATAATTGTTCAATTGGATATAGCTCGGAATTGCTATTTTTGTATTATGTTAGTAAGCATGTGGATTCATGTTAGAAGCATGTTACTTCAATAAGTTAATATGAACTTTGACTATTGAATAGGTGGTTTTGAATTAAGGCCTAGATGCCCTTTCATGTAAATATGCCATCTGAAATTGTAACCATATTGGGTTACTTGAGTGCCAAGATTATGTGTATTACTTGTTATGTGATCACCATATTAAATTGAATTGGGAGTTAAGACTTCTTTGTGTGAGAGATCCACCAAAGGATGCGAATGTGAATTTGTCACTTGTAGCGTTGAGTGGTTCCATTGGTTATGGCCTCAATGTTTGGAAATCTTGTATCCATACTGAGTAATTGGGCGAGTGGTTGTCCGGAACGGTTCTTCTTGTAAACCTAAGGGTTGAGAGAGGGTATGCATACTTAGGAACATCTAGAAGTACTTCGGGACTCATCTATACTCCGGGATGGTTGATCCCTCTTTTGTCACTGTGCACGGGACTAAGATCCTATTGAATCGACTGCGGTTGGTTTGACAATGCGATTCTCTTCTCTCTAATGAACTTGGGTAATGGATAATAATAAATACTGAGATTTATTATTTGGTGATTATTGTGTCTTTATTTTTTAAGGCATGTTGTATTTATTCTTAAAGCATGAATAGTTTATTTGATTAAGCATGAGAACTTAATATTGCAGATTGAGATGGATTATGTGGTTATGAATTACTCAGCATCGCTGATTAGTTGTTTTTCTTTTTACTTGTGTTTGTTGTCCATTTCTCTTCAGTGGTGGGCCTATGATGAACCTATATGGGATTTGTCTATATGGGGGAGTAGATTGACAGGATTGTAGCTCGGAGAGTTGAGCTAGGGAAGGCGTACCAAGAAGATTGTATATCTTCTAAAAATATTTATTTTATTGTTTAGTTGGAACTTCTATTATTGGGATTTTTATTATTGTAATGAGATTAATTCTCTTGCATGAGAATTAATAAGTTTAATACTTTTATTTCATTTGGATTAACTGTTTTTAAGTTAGTTGAAAGATAGTTAATATTTAATTATCTATTATCTTTGGTTGAGGTTTCTAGCACTTGTTTTTCTTTCTAGCCTTGTATTTGATTTAAACATTAAATACGGCGGTAACGCTTCAGATTTCCGGTATATTTTCCGCTGCAACTCGAGATTTTAAATGGTTTTAAATTGGACGAAAATTCGGGGTGTTACAATTCTTATAAGTTATAACCAACCTGTACTAATAACCACCTATTCAAATTAGCTAGAATAACAAAATGACAATAATTAGCTGACCAAATCAGCTATTATTTGAATACTTGTCAAAACAAGGCTTATATATTAGAGATTTAACATTGAGATTCGAAAAACATATTAACATTACACATTTACACACATGGGCGGACCCATATTGATAGGAATGTAAATGAATTCATGATCCGCGGATACCTGCTCCATCCGAATCGAATATATGGATTAAAACCCGATTAAATGGCTGATGGAGCGGATGATGGATGAGATTTCTCATCCGCTAACCCGATCCGCGAATCCATACATCACCCGTTTAGATATAAAGTGTAAAAAGATTATATAAAAAAGATATCAAACCTATGTTATGTTTACATCGTAGTTTAATTTTACTTGTTTTCTAATTTGTATTGTTATTATTTAAACTCAATTGTGTTATTTTATTGTTACAAGGTAAAACAATCATATATGAGTTGAAGTTTTGTTTGACTACTAACCGTTTAATTATAGTTGGGTCTATTTATTGTTTTTAATCTATAAACCGTTAAGCACCCGATCCATCCACCAATCCGCGGATGACGGACGGATTGGATGGTTCGCGGTTGATGGATGGAACGGATTGATTAGATGGATTTCACGGATGGAGCAGATGATGCTCCAACTGATCTGAATCCGATCCATTTACATCCCTACACATTGATGAGTATGGGGTCAGTTGACCCCATACTTTTTAAAAATTGTTGAAAGCAGTTGAGTGGGTGAAGAAAAAAGGGATAATTATATTCCACTCGCACCCATACTTTTCTCTCAATTTTACTTTGCACCCATACTAAATTGTGCAAAAGTAAGGGAAGTAGTAGAAGGGTAAAAAAGTAAAGCCAAAGTAGTACATTATACGTAGGAGGTTTGACGTGATATATCACTATTATGTACTACTAAAGCACAGAGTAGAGTTGCAGATTTGCAGTGCAGAGAATGGGGATGGGAAAGGTAGAGAGAGAGAGAAAGAATTAAGCTAGTAATTAATAAAGGAAAATTAGCTCTAAATAATCCCAAGTTTGGTCCGTGTGCTCAAAATAATCCCAAGTGAGAAAATCTCCCCCATTAATCCCAAGTTGTAATTTAGGTGCCAATAATGAACCAGAAATTAACGGAGTCAACCATCGTTAATTAATGACGTGGCAAGCCATTTTAACAAAAACGGAAGGCAAGCTTCGAGATTGCAACTGGTTGGACATTTGATCTCCCCCTTCTCTCTCCTTTTTTCCCCCGAATCGAATCTAAGAGCCCTAAAGTTAACTGAGTTGATGCTTGAGTGTGTGGATTAGGAGTGGAATACAGGCGAAACAGAGAAAGGCGAGACAGAGAAAGGCTGGATAGAGTAGGACAGAGAGAAGTGATGGTCAAGGGCAGTTGTTAGTGGTGACAACTCTGACAAGGACGAGTGAGGCCGTGAGGAGGCTGGCGGATGCCGGGGCCAACCACTGGCTGGAGGACTGCGATGTCGGGACCGACCACGGGCTGGAGGACTGTCGGCGACATGGGGCAGGCTGTCAGTGTTGAGACTGATGAGAGGCAGATGGAGTTGGGAGGAGAGAGGACAAAGGAGAAAGGGAGATTGATGGAATCAGATGCCACGTCATTTGTAATTTGACATTGTTAATGCCGAGAGTAATATTGGTACATAAGTTACAACTTGGGATTAATGGGGGAGATTTTCTTATTTGGGATTATTTTGAGCACACAGGCCAAACTTGGGATTATTTAGAGCTAATTAGGTGTGTAGGACACTAGGTAGTTTTGTAGCTGAAAGTTGCATGGAGTACATAAACAAAAGAAAGAAAAGACAAGGATTGGAATAAACTAGTAATTAATAAAAGGTGTATAGTGGGGGAATAGCTAATTAATTTGTTCCTTTTTTTCATGCAATTTTGTAGTATTAATTGATTTTAGAATCATGGATTTGTTAGTTAATTTAAATTGTTGATTTAAGTTGTTTATTTAATTGAATATAGAATTCTGGTTTTGTTAATTGCAAATGTTAATGTGTTATCCTAGATAATTGTTGCTGAAATTTGTTATAATTTACACATTTGGAATTTTGATTTAAGCATTTTAAGTAGCTATATATGTTTGATGCTAATTGAGAGAAAATTTAAAATTCGATTTGCGTATTATTTAGTTATGATATTTTGTTAGTTTTTGGCATCTTATAGTCAATTAGTCATTGAGACTTGTTTGGAATTGTGGAATTGTGTTTGTGCCATTTGTGGATAAAATTTATCAATTATTTAGTATAAAATTTTGAAATTGACACAACACACATGCATAATTATATTTGTTACAGAACATGCAAGACTCATCGAGGAGTTTTCAAGGAAAAAAAAAAAAAACGGGTCGGTGTGGGGGAACTTGACACCCCAATTTTTTGATTTTTTTCTCTTTTCTTTGCACCCATACTCTTATTTTTCTGGGTCCGCCACTGTTTACACATATGTCAAACCAAAATAAGATTATTAATTTTTTTTTTCTATAACGTGTGGCACTAACACTTTGGAATCACAGTGTTTGGTTCTACTCCTTTCTGTCCGATTATGTAAGTGGTTCTAGAAAATTATTTTTTCTCTAGGTTCTAGAAAATTATTTATTCCCATCATTTTATAGTTTCAATAAAATATTTATTTTTTTTTACCCATTTTTTACCCTTCTTTGACATGATTTTGTTAATTGTTCATCTATTTTATCAAATCTAAAATCAAAGGGTAATCTAGTAATATAAAAATTATTTTGTTAAAATTAAGACTATCTAATAACTCTCATATTCTTGTGCAAAATCTTAAACGCCTTATATAATGAGAAGGAGTGAGTATTAAAAAAACATATTCTTTGGTCTATTTATAAAATCGCATTGTTTGGTTCTACTGTGTATCAAAAGATCACATTGTAATGCAATTTAGCTCCACAAAACATGGATTTTGGATAGATAACACAAAGAACAATTTTGGGAAGGTGATCAAAGGGTACAACCGTCCAACTCTCTCTTTCTCTCACTGACATGAACGGATATAATTAGGCGGGTCGGTGCTGTTTATTTATCTCAAATAAACAATGTGGGACCACTTTTGAAGGACAAGCAAGTTTTTCCACGTGGAGTTTTCCTGATGGTGATTGAGTTTGTTTTTAATAATTTTTTAATAAACTAACTCAAAAAAAACAAACAATCCAACAAAAAAAAATGTAGATCGCGTAATGTTGTGTTTGTGCTTTTGTGGCGAATAGAGCCCGTCAATATTTGTGGTGTTGTGCACGAAGCAAAGATCTTTGTCTATTTGTCTTCACTTGTAGTTCACGGATGAATAGTTGGGTACTTGGGCTTACATGGACCTGAACATGTCTTTGTAAATGGGCTAGTCAGTGCCTATTCGCTGGACCAGGCCCAGTCATTGCTTCACTTGAATCGGCCCAAATCTCATGCGGCCTTATTCAATTCAAAAATAGTTACGTTGAACTGTTTTTTACTTTTTAGAGGGGAAGTGAGAGAATATACGCATTGAAGGGACCGGTCCCATGACTTCCTCCCATTTGTTTTCTTTTTTGTTTTTTCTTTATTTTGTAAAGGTTCCTGACTTCTTTTCTTTCTTTTATCACAAATGAGTTTTACTTATTCTATTCCTTTTTTAATTGAATGGGTTATCCTATTTTCATTTAAGAAAAACAATTAATTTTATTTATTAAGCATATTTTTATAAACGTTATGTTAATATTTTAAAACGAATCTTATATTTATACCTTATGAACAATTAGACTATTTAAATAAATATTACGTTTATACCTTATAATATTAGAATAGTTT
Organism: Tetragonia tetragonoides; assembly: GCA_038025085.1. Lineage (NCBI taxonomy): Eukaryota > Viridiplantae > Streptophyta > Magnoliopsida > Caryophyllales > Aizoaceae > Tetragonia > Tetragonia tetragonoides. The sequence goes on along the minus strand of CM076151.1, from coordinate 22,142,645 downwards.
AGAAAAATATTACATCTATACATTATGAACAATTAGACTACTTCAAATGAATATTGCATTTATACCTTATAAACATTTAGACTATTTATAATAAACATTACGTTTATACCTTATGAACAATTAGATTACTTTAAATGAACATTGCGTTTATACCTTATAAATAATTAGAGTATTTTCAATGAACATTACGTTTATACCTTATATACAATTAAACTATATTAAATAAATATTACATTTATACCTTATAAACAATTAGACTATTTTAAATGAACCTTGCGTTTATACCTTATGAACAATTAGACTAGTTTAGAAGAACATTATTTCTATACCTTATGAACAATCAGACTATCTTAAATAAACATTACGTTTTTACCTTATGAACAATGAGTCTATTTTAAATGAACATTATGTTTATACACTATGAACAATTAGGCTGTTTTAAATGAACAATAAATTTGTACACTATGAACAATTAGACTATTTTAAATGAACGTTACGTTTTTACCTTACGAACAATGAGTCTATTTTAAATGAACATTATGTTTATACACTATGAACAATTAGATTATTTTAAATGAACAATTAGGCTATTTTAAATGAACTTTACGTTTTTACGTTATGAACAATGAGTCTTTGTTAAATGAACATTATGTTTATACACTATGAACAATTAGACTATTTTAAATGAACAATATGTTACCTTATGAACAATTAGGCTATTTTAAATGAACCTTACGTTTTTACCTGATGAACAATTAGGACATTTTAAATGAACACTATGTTTTTACCTTATGAACAATTAACCTATTTTAAATGAATACTATGTTTATACACTATGAACAATTAGGCTATTTTAAGTGAGCACTACGTTTGTAGCTTATGAACAATTAGGATATTTTAAATGAACTCTATGTTTTTACCTTATGAACAATTAGCATATTTTAAATAAAAATTAAGTTTGTACCTTATGAACAATTAGACTATTTTAAATGAACACTACGTTTATACTTTATGAACATAACAATTAGACCATTTTAAATGTACACTACTTTTTTTACCTTATGAACAATTAACCTATTTTACATGAACACTATGTTTATACACTATGAACAATTAGGGTATTATAAATGAATAATACATTTGTACACTATGAACAAGGCTATTTTAAATGAATATTATGTTTGTCCACTATGAACAATTAGCATATTTTAAATGAACACTGCGTTTATACTTTATGAACAATTAGACTATTTTAAATTAACTCTACGTTGCAAAAAAAATGAATTAAAGAATGATTTATTCATTTATACATAAAATAAAGGAAAAACAACTATGGTATATACATAGTACGTTCTCTCTCTGAATTAAAGAATCATTTATTCATTTATTTTTAATGAACATTACAAATATAACCTATGAACAATTAGACTATTTTTAATGAACATCGTACTTATAACCCATGAACAATAAGACTATTTTTTATGAACATTACGTATATAGCCAATGAACAAATAAATTATTTTTAATGAACATTATTACGTATACAACCTATGAGCTATTGGACTATTTTTAATGAACATTGCACTTATAACCGATGAACAATTAGATTATTTTTAATGTCATTACGTTATATAACCTATGAACAATTAGACTATTATTAATGAACATTACGTATATGACTAAGGAGAGGTAATTGACGCACAGATTTACGTAAATACCCTTGTTCATCGGCGTAGCATACTAGCAGTCTAGCATCCCACCCCACCCCTGCGGCCCTGCCCCTTCTCCTCCACAGCACCAATAAAAAAATAAAAAAAATAATTCCAGCATCATTCAACATCATCTTTCATTATCATCAGTAGCACTGTTAAGGTTAACAAATCATCATTTTACCATCGCACACCACCCACTATCCCCAAATAATTTGGTTTTCTCTCTACTTCTGAAGACCATAAAACCCCTTCAAATTGTGGCTTGATGAGCCCTAAAAATTATGAGAATTCTATGTATAGCAATTTCATGATTTGATTTTTGAGTTTAAGGGCTAAAAAGTTATTTGAATCTATGTGAATTTGAGAAGAGAGAAAGCAATAAAAGTTTTTCGTTTGAGAAACCACACAGGTGACAGGACACAACGTCAGATAGGAGAGGTAATTGAAGCACGGATTTACGTAAATACCCTTGTATTTGGTTGAATAACGAAATCGCCACTGCGGTTCATCCACCTTGGATGGACGCAGGTCTATATAAAAGTTTTTAGGTCTAATTGGGCGTTACTATACTAGCACCCCATTGTAGAATGTCTCGTTTGAGCCGTATCTACTTTGATTGCAGAGAGAGGGTCTATCACCACAACACACACCAGTGCTAATGAGTTGTACAAACTGTCCGAATAACCTCATGGGGTTCTGCTCTAGCCCATCCACTTATACAAAGTCAAACAATAATAATGTTAGCACTTTCAAATTATGTCAAGATCCAGATTTTTGACCTTGGACAAATGGACATAAGCTTCAACCACTAAACTACTACTTATGTGGTAAATGGGTCTCCTTTGCTGATAGCTTGGAAAAGGAGAAGGTCGAGAATTTCATCACAAACTACTGGTACAAACCAATTTGAATTGACTAGTGATTCACTTTTTTTGTCTGATGATAATACCTTTTTGCTCGCGAGTATCATACTTCATGTAAATGATATGAATTTTTGTGTACTTTTCATAGAGTTCTAAGAATTTGAACTCACCCCAAACCCAAAGGAAAAAAAGTGAAGATATTAAAAATTAAAAATGATCCATATTTCTCTCATTTCAGTATACTTAATTGATGTACATATTCATATACATACACATGAAATAAAAAAATAAAGAAAACTAAAGATAGTTATCTGATTCATTACATTTCAGGCAGTAATTTGTTTTTCTATTAGTCATATTTAATATTGATTTCAATTTTCAAATCAATTCAAACATGATTTTGGATGAGCCTAAACCTTTTTACATAATAGAAAATATTTTTGGATCAGATTTTAATTTTGGCCTAAAGAAGTAGCATTTCTCACAATTTAAGAAACTTATCGGCTAGAAAAACAGGTAGGCCAACATTTGCCTCTCTATAATTATGAAATGTCATAAATTTCTTATTTCAAGATTAAATAAAGGATTTTTTGTTCAGAACTACCTTGTTTGGGGTGGGTTTTGTGATTTACTACCTTAAAACTTTTTTTTTGTGGGGAACTACCTTAGAAAGCCAAAAACCTTGTTGACCAGTACCCTTGACCATATTTTCGGGTATATTTTTCTGAAATCCCGAAAATGCCCTCACGTGAGGCGTACGTGAGAGCAGTTAAATGAACCCCTCCTTTTTATTCAGGATTTTTTGTTCAGAACTACCTTGTTTGGGGTGGGTTTTGTGACTTACTACCTTAAAACTTTTTTTTTGTGGGGAAAGGTGCTGCCCCTACTATTGTTATTAATACTCCATTGCTATTGTTATTTATTTTTGTTGAATTGTATTAATAATTGGAAGGCCAATTCATTAGATAGAGTTGAAGGAGCAACTCAATAGTTAACCATTATAGAGATGTACTGTCTATCTATGATCATACGATCAATTGATCGATCATAATAAAAGATCGTTCAAATTCTTAAATAACTGATTAAACCTCTATAAATCATTATGTTTTCTACATATGTTAATTGTTTTTATAATAATTTATCTATTGTTCTGAATGATTATGCTGTTAAATCTTTATCGGCAATGATCTAAGACTCTGTTTTAAGGTAATAAGTCACAAAACCCACCCCAAACAAGGTAGTTCTGAACAAAAAATTCTGAATAAAAAGGGGGGGTTCATTAACTGCTCTCACGTGCGCCTTACGTGAGGGCATTTTCGGGATTTTAGAAAAATATACCGGAAAATATGGTCAAGGGTACTGGTCAACAAGGTTTTTGGCTTTCTAAGGTAGTTCCCCACAAAAAAAAAGTTTTAAGGTAGTAAGTCACAAAACCCACCCCAAACAAGGTAATTCTGAACAAAAAATCCTTAAATAAATATTAAAGTCACTCCATTTGTATTTATTCTAACAAATTTAAATCCACATGATATCAAGTTTTATCAATATTTGAGCGTAAAATCTTTATAAACACTTCCAAACATAATACTCTCCTAACGTTCAGGCTATATCTCTATAAATACCATCATTTATCGGACCAAAATCACTCATTCACAAAATAATTTTACACACTTTGGCCAAACCCAAAGCATCTATTTTGAGCCATCATGACTAGGAGCAAGGTGAAACTTGAGTTCATAGCCAATAACCCAGCAAGAAAAGTAGTGATTGATCAATTGATTAAATAAATTAGTGATTGATCTAACATTTGTATATTTAGCAAGACATTTCTATTGATATTATTGTGATAGGACTTTCCTAAATATTTACTCCTAATAAGTTGGAAAGCAAGTGTAACTTGGATAGCCTTTTATCATAAAGGGCTAAATTGTCACTATAAAACATATTGGACCTTGTATTAGTGTTTTAGACCAAAAAAAAAATAAAAAGGAAAGAAAAAGAAACCCCCAAACAAAAAGGGAGAGGCGGGAATAAAGTAAAAAGAAAAGGAAAATAATAAGAAAGGCGGTTTAGAAAAAGCGAAATAAAAAGGACTACCGTTTGCCACCATTAGTGTTACAGTACAGAGAGAGACTTTCGGGAGCAGAAAAGAGTGAAGCATAGAGAGAGAAAACCACACAAAGAGAAGAGAAGAGAGAGAAAAACTCGAGTTTTGATAATGGCGGTCACCAGATTATCCGAGCAAAATTCATCTTACAACTTACGATCCCGCGACAAAACTGTCTATTTGGATCAACGTGATTCTGCTACTATCACCAGGAGATTGTTCAACCCTAAATCGAGGTATCATTTTCCCATCTCCTTTCTTCTTTTATTCTTCTCTTCGTTTCCTTTTGTTAGAGCTTTACGCCTTATTTACGTCCATTTGTATCATTTCTCTTTGAAATTGATTCCTTGAATTTCCTTTTTCAATTTTTCCTTTTCAATTAGGGTGATTTTTCCATTTCAATTAGGGTTTCTGACCATGTTTTTGGGGTTTTAGGGTTTATGGCGTTAGGCCAGTACTTCTGCGTCTAGGTAATTATTAAATTATAGTCCACTGCATTAGTTGTATATTATTATTTAGGGTTTCTGCTTAATTTATTTTGTTTCGAAATTAGTGTTCATATTCTAAGTAGATACTTTTTAAATTGGATTATTACTCCAGCAAAGCTAAAAGTAAAAGGAAAAAGCAAAAGAAATGCCCATAATCAATTGGTCCTCGCAAACCAGATAAGGATGAACTTAAGAAAGAATATGCTGAGCAAAACGAATGGTGCACAGATATAGCTCTTAAACACTACAATTCCAAGGTTTTCCATTTACTCTTTACTCTTACACTTTCTTTGATTGTTAGCTCTTTCATATGTTTAATTGTAGTTCATATGTTTGATTGTGGTTCATATGTTTGATTGAGTTCATATGTTTGATTGAGTTTAACATGGTTGACTGAATTTAAGTAGTATACTAATATTTTAGGGTGGTGTTCCTTATGAGCTTGTAAGCAGTGGAGATTCAGGGGGATTAATGCACCCCAAAGACGGGTGGCTTTTCCACTGCAACTTCCTGGTGGGGCCCCAAAACGACAACAATGCTCCTATTATGAGATTCTTTGCCGAAATCTGGCACATTGAGAAAGTACACACTAAAGTTAATAACTGCTGCGTCCTTGGCCCAGATGATCTTGGTAATTTTTTTTATTCTTATTAATTTTTTTAATTTTATTATGTGATCTTCCTTTCCTTGTCAATGTCTGTTTATGTCACATGTCCTTTGTCACTCAGTCTTTTTTATTTGTTAAATTAATTGTTTTCTGATGATGATATGCAGTTGATTTTGGTTCAAATGGCTGCAAAGCTTGTGCTGGTGCCGCTGACAGTATTCACCACCCTGTTGTTGGATTTCATCTTGTCTATATGGGACATTTCATTTGTTAGTCACTGGGCATTTTGACCTCCTTATTTGTATGTAAGGTATACTTCTAACTCTCTTCTGGCTTTTTAATATGTCTCTGGTTTGTTTTGTCGTGGTTGTGGAACTATTTTGCTCACCTCTTAATACCATCACTTTGGCTGTCTTGTGATATTTGTTTAATTATTTGTTTATCGTGCTTGTTTCAAAACGGTAGTTGCATGCCTCGGCCGTAACCCAGCAATAAACATGTTTTTTGGCTGCTCTCTTCTAGTATCAAGTACTTTTATGACTTGACGAGCAAAAAAAAAAGGTACTTTTATGACTTGTTTACGCAGTAGAATGCCATCCTTAAATTTTGTTTTTTGTTTTTGTTTGATATTTTTAATTTTGGTAGATAGGATGTTTGTATGTATGATTACAGCTGTAGCTTTAACGTTTGTGAGGGGAAAAATGAGTTTCTCTGCTAACTTATGGTGTCCTTTAAAAATCTAAATTGTCTTCAAATGAAAAGTTTATGTTTTTGATGTGAGTAGTTCATGCTCTTAGATAGAATTTTGCTGCATTTATATTCTTGATTGAAAATGTGGCATGCAATAAGAGAATTTGGTGTCTACAAGTATGTCTTATGTGAGAAAGAACACTCATCATTCAAAACCTCACTGAACCCGTGTTTCATTGGAGGAGAGTTTGAGATGGAACTTGACATGTTGTAACTGTAATTTGAAACTGCTGTAATGTGTGAAGCATTTTTGCATGAGTGCATTGGCATGTTTGTTCACTGATGATTTACATTGTCTGTTGTGGTATGCCTCGTTCACTAAGTAGAACGTCATCCTTAAATCTTGTTATTTGTTTTTGTTTGATGTTTGATATTTTTAATTTCGGGAGATAGGATAATTATGCTTGTAGCTTAATTGTGGTCTCCTTTGTGATTTCCCGGGGAAAGATGAGTTTATCTGCTCAGTTGTGGTCTCTTTTCAATCTTCAAGTATTGTCATTGAGAAGTTGTGGAATTGATGTGAGTAGTTGATTCTCTTAGGGATAGTATTTGGCTGCGTTTGTATTCTTGATTGAAAATGTGACATGCAATCAGACAATTTGGTCTGTTTAATTATGGTCTACAGGTATATGTTGTGTAAGAAACAACACTCACCATTCAAAACCTCATTAGATGCTCTGTTCATGATTTAGATATTATCAATGGGTTTGAATGATTTTGATAATTCTGGATAGAAGAGAACTTCTGAACACGTGTTTCATTGGAGGAGAGTTTGTGATGGAATTTGACGTGTCTTATCTTTTTTTTTTCTTTTACTGTAATGTGTCAAGCATTTTTGCATGAGCACATTGGCATGTTTTTTGACTGACGATTTACTACATTGTTTGTTGTGGTAAAATCAGGTTTATATGGTAGATGCTGAACTCTGGTTGCTTTTGTGGCTTGGTTTTCACAACCTCTGAGGCCTGAGCATAATGCTGTGCTGTCTAAGGCTTGAGGATTTTGCTAAACTGATGCCGCCCTTTTGTTACCGATATCAGTTAGTAACTAGCATGTATTGATTGGCTAGAAATGTTTCATGCCTTTGCATCTAACGGGCAAGTGTGTAACCATGTTCGCAATATTAAGACTCTCTCTCTCTCTCTCTCTCTCTCTCTCTGATAACATTCTTTCCCTACCCCGTCTTCCCCATTTATGTGGCAACGTCTTCCTTGTCTATTTTTCAATGTGATACTGGGAAGAAGAATTTTTCTGTTCAGTTACGGAATCTTGTCTAAAAGATGAAGAAAAAGCTTTTGTCCGTGATTCTTGTCCACATGAAGATCTACTTTCAGATATTGATGTCCATTGAATATTTATGATTCCTGTATATTGAAGTGCTCTTGATTGAGTTGGAGGATTTTTGTTTTTTCTTTTTGCTAGTCGAGTTGGAGGATTTAGTTGTTGATAACGGTGCTATATTGAAGGATCCTACTCATCCTAGTTATAATGTTTTAAACTCTTGGGATAAATATTAAATTGTTAACATCACAAAATGTTATTTGCGGCGGGCCACATAATTTCCATATGCGCTCGACAAACACCCGTATTCTCTTTTCATATTCTATAGCCATCTATCATCAACAGACCCACCTCCTAACCGCCACCACCATGAGCCAAAGCTCCAATTCCTCATCGTTGTTCTGGTCTCTCCCGATCTGTGTGCCTTTCACTGTACTCATTATTAGGGAAGTGCTTGTGAATGAAGTATTTAACGTCGACAAACCCACAACCGCGGATAATTATTGTCTGATTTACGTCATGATCAAAATCGTGATTATGGGGGTGGAGTAGGACTGTCTAATTGGTCAAACCAGCAGGTTACAGGTTGAGTTTTTTTGGATTTGCAATGGGTCGGTTACAGGTTAGTTTTTGGGTCAACTTTAATTACAGGTTAGTTTTTGAGTCAAATTTACCTTTTTTGTTATTTTTTCGGTAAACGAGTTCGGGGCAAGAAGATTGCGTTAGAGTTCTTAAAAACGGGTTGGGTAATTTTCTGATTGGATTAGTTTTTGACAACTCTAATATGTAGGGTGGGGTAACTACGGGTGTCAGATGGTGGGATGTCTTCTATGACTATGAGTGTTGGGGTTTTGTTGGGGGGGGGGGGGGGGGAGATTGCGTGGTTGGACTTGAATGAGGGGTGGTCAGGTCAATGAATCATGATCCTGATATAAATGATGTCGATGATGGTGATTTTCATTTTGTAGCTTTTTTTTAGCGTTGGAAACGGGAAAGGAAAATTGTGATTGATTGATTTTTTTAGCTTTATGTGTTTCACTTTACTTTTGTTTTTATTTTCTTTTTTTATAGACTTTTTTTTTGCTTTGAATTATCTTCTTTCGTTTTCTTTTTACCTAGTTTAAAAAAATTAAACTAGCGCAATATGTGTGGTGATATAGAGTTAAAAAAAAAATCACCATAAAGGTACACATTGAAACTAGAACAAAACAAATTGATAGCACAAGACAACAAAGTGATATTACAGTAAATAATCTGACACACAATGAAACAAAATGACACTACAACAAAATAAATTAACACTACAACAAAAAGTAAATCGACACTAGAGGAAAAATTGACGAGTAGGGCCATTGTCTAATCCATGTCCGTTTTGATATTGAATATTTTTTTATCTTAAGGTCGAATTGAGTTTTGACATAAGCCCGAAAATAAAGAAAGGTAGAAAAGACGACATTACATTTGCATGGCGCTGACAATGTCAAAAAACATCATAAGCAAATCCAAGATAAGGTGAGTGTTGATTTAGGTATCTTCTTTTTTTTTTGGCTGGTAAGAAGGTTGTGGTGGTTGTTCGGTGGGGTGAGAAGACATTGACTAAATGAATTGGGACATTGACTGATGCGGCAGGGTAGGCTGAGAAGACATTATGTTTATACACTATGAACAATTAGATTATTTTAAATGAACAATTAGGCTATTTTAAATGAACTTTACGTTTTTACGTTATGAACAATGAGTCTTTGTTAAATGAACATTATGTTTATACACTACGAACAATTAGGCTATTTTAAAAACAATACGTTTGTACACTATGAACAATTAGGCTATTTTAAATGAACACTATGTTACCTTATGAACAATTAGGCTATTTTAAATGAACCTTACGTTTTTACCTGATGAACAATTAGGACATTTTAAATGAACACTATGTTTTACCTTATGAACAATTAGCCTATTTTAAATGAATACTGTGTTTATACACTATGAACAATTAGGCTATTTTAAGTGAACATTACGTTTGTAGCTTATGAACAATTAGGATATTTTAAATGAACACTATGTTTTTACCTTATGAACAATTAGCATATTTTAAATGAAAATTAAGTTTGTACCTTATGAACAATTAGACTATTTTAAATGAACACTACGTTTATACTTTATGAACAATTAGACCATTTTAAATGTACACTACGTTTTTACCTTATGAACAATTAACCTATTTTACATGAACACTATGTTTATACACTATGAACAATTAGGGTATTATAAATAAATAATACATTTGTACACTATGAACAATGCTATTTTAAATGAATATTAGGTTTGTCCACTATGAACAATTAGCATATTTTAAATGAACACTACATTTATACTTTATGAAGAATTAGACTATTTTAAATTAACACTACGTTGCAAACAAAATGAATTAAAGAATGATTTATTCATTTATACATAAAATAAAGGAAAAACAACTATGGTATATACATAGTACGTTCTCTCTCTGAATTAAAGAATGATTTATTCATTTATTTTTAATGAACATTACGTATATAACCTACGAACAATTAGACTATTTTTAATGAACATCGTACTTATAACCCATGAACAATAAGACTATTTTTTATGAACATTACGTATATAACCAATGAACAAATAAATTATTTTTAATGAACATTATTACGTATACAACCTATGAGCTATTGGACTATTTTTAATGAACATTGCACTTATAACCGATGAACAATTAGACTATTTTTAATGTCATTACGTATATAACCTATGAACAATTAGACTATTATTAATGAACATTACGTATATGACCAATGAACAATTTAACTATTATTAATGAACATCACGTACATGACTTATGAACAATTAGACTATTATTAATGAACATTAGGCATATGACTTATAAACAATTAGACTATTATTAATAAACATTACGCATATGACTTATGAACAATTAGACTATTATTATGAATGAACATCACATACATAATTTATGAACATTTAGACTATTTTTAAACAATGAGTAAGTAATATATGAACAAGTTACATTTGTAAATGTTTTATAAAACGAAATAGAATATTAAAAACAAAAGGCAAAATTACTCTACAAGATGGAAGAGGAAAAAACAGAAAAAACATCATCCTGTTCATCGGCGTAGCATACTAGCAGTCTAGCATCCCACCCCACCTCTGCGGCCCTGCCCCTTCTCCTCCACAACACCAATAAAAAAATAAAAAAAATAATTCCAGCATCATTCAACATCATCTTTCATTATCATCAGTAGCACTGTTAAGGTTAACAAATCATCATTTTACCATCGCACACCACCCACTATCCCCAAATAATTTGGTTTTCTCTCTACTTGTGAAGACCATAAAACCCCTTCAAATTGTGGCTTAATGAGCCCTAAAAATTATGAGGATTCTACGTATAGCAATTTCATGATTTGATTTTTGAGTTTAAGGGCTAAAAAGTTATTTGAATCTATGTGAATTTGAGAAGAGAGAAAGCAATAAAAATTTTTCGTTTGAGAAACCACACAGGTGACAGGACACAACGTCTGATAGGAGAGGTAATTGACGCATGGATTTACGTAAATACCCTTGCATTTGGTTAAATAACGAAATCGCCACTGTGGTTCATCCACCTTGGATGGACGCAGGTCTATATAAAAGTTTTTAGGTCTAATTGGGCGTTACTATACTAGCACCCCATTGTAGAATGTCTCGGTTGAGCCATATCTACTTCGATTGGAGAGAGAGGGCCTATCACCACAACACACACTAGTGCTAATGAGTTGTACAAACTGTCCGAATAACCTCATGGGGTTCTGCTCTAGCCCATCCACTTATACAAAGTCAAACAATAATAATGTTAGCACTTTCAAATTATGTCAAGATCCAGACTTTTGACCTTGGACAAATGGACATAAACTTCAACCACTAAATTACCACCTATGTAGTAAATGGGTCTCCTTTGCTGATAGCTTGGAAAAGGAGAAGGTCGAGAATTTCATCACAAACTACTGGTACAAACCAATTTGAATGGACTAGTGATTTACTTTTTTTGTCTGATGATAATACTTTTTTGCTCCCGGGTATCATACTTAATGTAAATGATATGAATTTTTGTGTACTTTTCATAGAGTTCTAAGAATTTGAACTCACCCCAAACCCAAAGGAAAAAAAGTGAAGATATTAAAAATGATCCATATTTCTCTCATTTCAGTATACTTAATTGATGTACATATTCATATACATACACATGAAATAAAAAAATAAAGAAAACTAAAGATAGTTATCTGATTCATTACATTTCAGGCAGTAATTTGTTTTTCTATTAGTCATATTTAATATTGATTTCAATTTTGAAATCAATTCAAACATGATTTTGGATGAGCCTAAACCTTTTTACATAATAGAAAATATTTTTGGATCAGATTTTAATTTTGGCCTAAAGAGGTAGCATTTCTCACAATTTAAGAAACTTATCGGCTAGAAAAACAGGTAGGCCAACATTTGCCTCTCTATAATTATCAAATGTCATAAATTTCTTATTTCAAGATTAAATAAATATTAAAGTCACTCCATTTGTATTTATTCTAACAATAATTTAAATCCACATGATATCGAGTTTTATCAATATTTGAGCGTAAAATCTTTATAAACACTTCCAAACATAATACTCTCCTAACATTCAGGCTATATCTCTATAAATACCATCATTTATCGGACCAAAATCACTCATTCACAAAATAATTTTACACATTTTGGCCAAACCCAAAGCATCTATTTTGAGCCATCATGACTAGGAGCAAGGTGAAACTTGAGTTCATAGCCAATAACCCAGCAAGAAAGGCAACTTACAAGAAAAGAAAAGGACTTACCACCCTCTGTGCAGTGGATGCTTGTGCTATCATATATAGCCCATATGAGACTCATCATCAACCTGTGGTGTGGCCAAGTCCAGCTGGAGCGAGGCGGGTTTTGTCGAGGTTCATCCAAGGAAGAGAATGCTAGACCAAGAGGCTTATCTAAGGCAAAGGATAACCAAAGCTCACCCACAGTTAGAGAAGCTTCAAAAGGATAATCGAGAGAAAGAAATGACTAACCTTATGTTTGATTGTCTTGGTGGTAGGTCTTTTGAAGGGATGAGCTTAGTTGATGCTATGGATTTGTGTTTGGTGATTGATAAGATTTCCTCGAAAATTCAAAAGAGGATTGCTTATCAACTTTGGTGGAAATGAGACGACAACTAAACCTTTCATGTTGTGTAGGTATAAGGACCCAACCTTTTATTTTGAAGGTAGATAAAGCCACATATAACTAACAAAAGCTTGGAATGAATACTGAATAATCTAAAATGATTATAAGAAAAAAAAAGAAAAGAATTCCAACGAATAATTGACCGGAATTATGACGTGCCAATCAAAAACAAACTGAGCTAAGCATTTTTAAAAAATAGGAGGAATTCCAATTGGTACCCTTTTATTATTGATTTGTCTAACTGGTGCCTCTAACACAAAAAGAAGTCCGGTCCGTACCCATTTAATTTAAAATATTCATTCCGTGTCCTTATTTTTTCTTTTCCGTTACAAAGTGATGACGTGGCTACTGAATTTAATGTCGTCCATGTCACTTGTCTTTTTCGAGCAAAATATGCTGACAAAATTGCCCCTCTTCTTTTTCCCCCATTTTTTGCTCAATTTCCCCCCAAAAATAGAACTGACATTATAAAAGCTCAATTTTTCGCATTCTCCCCTTTTTGCTGTGTTCACATAATCCATTGGAATCACCTCAATATCGGCTTTAATGTCGTGCTTGGCAGCAAAATCAATCATATCCTGTGTCTCCTTCATGCTTCCAATGAAACATCCTGCCACTATCTTCCTCCCTGCCACATTTTCAGTGATCCATTTTGGATTTATGAATTTCAATCAGCTAAAAAAAATCAAAATGGCAAGAAATGACAAGGACACAGAATGGATATTTTAAATTTAAATGGGCACGGACCGGACTTCTTTCTGTGTTAGGGGCACCAGTTAGACAAATCAATAATAAAAGGGCACCAATTGGAATTCCCCTATTTTGATGACTGATATGCACAATATGGCACAACGTTCTCCCAATAATTGGAGGAAACCATCGATACCACTTTTGAACTAAATTTATAGATACACTTACATAATAAGGAAAATGAAAAAAAAGAAAACGGAAATTATTATGGTACATTCATAAGGGTCACAAAATAAAGAACGGATTGCTGATTTATCAATGGATTACTGACTGAGTCAATGAGGTTGTAGCCGAGTGGTTAAGACAAGACTGAGGTCCTCAGTACATTAGGTCCCTAAGTTCAAATGCCCCTCCACCGTCGTATACTAAGCTCTGATATTTCAACTGGCATAGTGGCCGTCTCTGCTTCATGTTCCTGGAAAATCATCAGTGTTACTAATTTGTTGGAACTAATTAAAACAAGGTAACTAGAAAATCTGTATACTTGTCAAAAACATTTGGCAGAACATATTCAACCTCGAGTCCTATCAAACTTTCTAAATTGATCAAGCTTAATCCTTATGGCCTATTGATGATCAAAGCAGGGGAAGATACCTCATTGCATATTGCGTCTAATCCGTTTTGTATTCGAAATGATGTTCCTAGCTCGCATTAGCTCGCTCATTGCATCAGTCACCTTCATTCGACGTAATGGTAAGGGGTCAGAGCACGATACTCCAATCGTAACCATGGAAACCATACATTCAGCCTTTTGCTGTAGCGTGGCTTGTGGCGACCTTGTTTCATCATTGGTTCCTTCATCACATTCACTTTCTGCAAGAATTGGGTCGATAATCTGCAGCACTTGATCAAGGTCATGCAAAGCTGCCTTGGCGTACATATGAAGGGTGAAATCTTCCTTGAACATATTGTCAGTAGGTCTCTTGCCTGTCATGAGCTCTAGTAGCAGAATCCCAAAACTGTACACATCACCTTGTGTTGATGCTTCGCCTCCTAGCCCGTACTCTTATGAAAAAGAATCCACAAGATTGCTTAGCCCCAAATATGTACAGATGTTATTTCTGCTCATCTTTTTACTTGTTATATCTATTATTATCTCTAACTAGCTAGGTGCACACATAAGCTTTGTATACATGATTAGTTTACATTATGAAAGCATAACAGGATATATGAAAGATTATTTCTCCTAGACATACTTATGTCTGTTGGAACAGTTGCCAGTTGCTCAAGGAAATGAATTACTAAAATCTAATAAAAGTAAATTTTTGTGTGAGCTACTTTACAATATGAAAAGCTATAAACTTTAATGTATATTTGGCAAATGATTGCATATATATATAATTACTCTTGTTTCAGTCCTCGTTAGAATGTCATTTAGATAGTTGTATGATAATTTGTGTTACGTACCTGGAGCAGCGTAGCCAACAGTTCCCCTTATTCCAGTGGTACTACTTTCATTCAGGTTCTGGTGTTGAGAAAGGAACTTTGTTAATCCAAAGTCACCTACATGAGCCACCATGTCATCATCAAGCAGAACGTTGCTTGGTTTTAAGTCGCAGTGCACCACTGGAGACTCGCAACCATGATGGAGATATTCGAGTGCAGAAGCCACATCAATAGCTATGTGCACCCTTTGAACAAGAGATACATTTCCAACTTCATGTAAACATCTATCCAGACTTCCGTTGGGCATGAACTCGTAAATAAGGGCTTTGAAATTGTTTCCCTGAAAATCAATACTTGAGCAAGCACTTACTATCCCCACCAGGTTTCGATGTCTGATATTCCTCAAGGCCTTGCACTCTGCCATGAAACTCTTGGAAGCACCTCGATGTGTAAGGTTAAGTACCTTCACAACTACCGTCTTTCCAAGTGGTTCCAGGTTCCCTTTGAACACAGATCCAAATGATCCAGCACCAAGTAGATTCTCGGAGGAGAACCCGTCTGTTGCTTTGAGTAGCATGTTGTAAGAAACTTGTAAGAACGATTCGCTCATCAATAGACCAGATTCAATAGATTTTTTTTCCTTTCTGTGACAAGTCAAGTACAACCATGCCACCATGCCTACCCCAACAAATGCACATATCACTGGAATTGTCAATTTCAGTGCAAGAGACATTCTCTTTTTCTTCGTATCTTTCTCCACGCATCGTGGTAAATGTAGCTTGGGAATTCCTCCACAAAGCTTGGGATTTCCAACAAGAGACATTGCACTTGCATTTGCAAAAACTCCATTCAAAGGAACCCTACCTTCAAAATTATTGTAAGATAAGCTTAAATTTTCCACAGGAAAACTGGAGAAGTAGTCAGGGATCGGGCCAGAAAGATTGTTATGTGAAAGATCTAATGTTGAAAGGCCTTTTAAATAAGCGAAGGATGGCGGAATATTTCCATGGAAGGAATTAAAACTCATATCTATGAAATTAAGCATAAGACAACTCCCAAGGCCGTTTGGAATTTCACCTGACAACTTGTTTCCAGACATATGTAACTCTACTAAAAATGTTTGCTTGCTGATCTCCAAAGGCAGGGGTCCTTCTAAGCGGTTTTGGGACAGATGCACCTTTCGAAATTTAGCTGATCCTCCAAAAAGCTCATATGGCAAGGTTCCATTAAGGTCATTTTGTGAGAGATTCATATATAACATGTTTTGGCAATTACCAATTGTTGGAGGTATGCTACCTTCTAATTTGTTTCCATTTAGAAGAAGTTCCGTCAAACGCGAGAAATTTCCAAAGAAGTCAGGAATTCCACCAATTAGTCTGTTGGATCCCATATTCAAGTGTTCTAGGTGTTGAAGCTTCCCAAAATCAAGAGGAATGGTTCCGATGAGTTCGTTCCATTCCATATATAGTCTCTCAAGGTTGATAAGATTGCCAATACCCACAGGGATTTCCCCACTTAATTGATTTGCTGCAAAATCAAGAGCGTATAATGTGGTGGAGAGATTGGCCAAAGATTTGGGTAATGCTCCTGTAAAATCGTTGAAACCCAACTGTAGGAATCTCAAGCTGCTACAGTTTACTAATGTATCTATAAATTTGAGGTCACCTTGCAGGCGGTTGGAAGGAAGATAAAGCCTTTGAAGTTTGTGGAGACGTCCAAAATCAAGTGGTACTTGTCCTGTGAAATCGTTGGAATCTAGTTGAAGCTTTTCCAGACTTGTGAGATTTTGTATGGAGATTGGAATTGGTCCTGAAAAATTGTTGTCAGAGAGGTAGAGAATTCCTAGTTGGGGAAGTGTGATGCCTATATCTGGTGGAAGACTTCCTTGAAGTTGGTTAGTCGCCAAATCTAGTGTATTAAGTGAGGAAAGATTGAAAATCGATGGGGGAAGTTTACCAAAGATTTTATTATTTCGGATGTTGAGCCATTTTAGGTTTCTCATCCTATAACCAATGCTGTCAGGAACTGTTCCTGTGAAAGCATTGTAAGAGCATTTTAGATTATCTAAGGAGGTGAGGTTCCCTATGACCTCGAAGAGAGGTCCTATGAAATTGTTGCTGTAAAGAGCGAGCCATGTGAGCTTAGACAATGATCCTAATCCCCTTGGAAGCTTACCGTCTAGGTTGTTGCGGCCTACATGGAAATATTGAAGGTTGATGCAGCCAGAAAGGTTGGCTGGAATTTGCCCAACAATTGTGTTGTTGTATAGCTCTAATTGTCGTAACCTAAACAAACGACCTATCTCGGGGGGAATCTGGCCATACAAACTATTATTATAAAGCCAAAGCTCCCTAAGGAAGCTCATGTTTCCTATGAAGGGAGATATGGTTCCTGACAGTTTTCTTGAATTTAAATCCAACCTAGTGACCCTCCCATGTTTATGATCACATATAACCCCTCCCCAATAACAATGGTGTATTGAATGATTCCATGAGCTTAGAACACCCCCAGGATGATCAACCAGTTGGCTCTTGATGGCCAACAATGCAATATGATCGATGTCGTTCCCGAGGGCAATAGTTAGTGCCAGATGCTGTAATATGACAACTAGGAATAAGGCAAGGACCGGTGTGAATGATGGGGATGAAAGGAACTTTGAGCTATCAGTGGTAGGCAGGGGGAGTGGTTTGGTTTTGTTGGCTTTCATTTTTGTAAGTTTGAGTATTTGCTTGCTTGCTTGCTTCTTCTTATGTTACTATTTAAATACTATTTAGTTAGTCTTTAGCTTGGCAGATTGCTATGACTTTTCCGTCTATGCATTGTCTAAAATGACTGAGGACAAAACTATATATGTGGAAGATTAGCCTCCGCTATCCTCAACTTATTTTTTAGTTCAGTTCATCATCAGTCAGTTTATTAGTTCATCATTTTAGTTCATGTTTTTCAACTAAAAAGAACGGTCACTTTTAAGCTTGACGATGTTATGTCTTTCTATATCAACAATCTTTAATACGTCTAGAGTGCTTGACGATGTTATGTCTTTCTATATCAACAATCTTTAATATGTCTAGAGTGCTTGACTCACTTTCACTTTGTGTTGTAATTTGCCAGCAACATCATTGTGACAACCATTGCAAGAGGTCTATACAGTATGTGTTTATAAATCATACTTAATAAAAGAATGTTCTAATTAATTTAGGAGAAATCATTAATTACTAGTTATGAGTTCTTTTGAGCGAGAAAACCCACAGGCTTATCCTCATCGAGTCAAAACTAATCATGTTTGCATTTCTGTCCACAAATAGGTAAAATGCACTCAACAAGAGGTGTTAAGTTATATTTAGTTTTAAGCGTCTGTAGTTGACAATGGTATAACTACGATATAACAATGCATGAACTGGGGTGGATAGTGCAGTAGTGCATTCCCAACTCGTCCTCGAAGATGACTTGAAATCGACTTTTATTATTCTCAGAGAAGGACGCTTCCTTACAATTTGAAAAAAAAAAGAAGATAAAATGCATGTGTAGTTTTTTTTTTTTTTGAGGGGGCTAAGGTAGCAACTTAAGTTTTTCAGAAGGTATAAGTTATATCTAGATATCACAACTTCCCCGAAATATATGTACAAGTAAATTCTCTAGAAAACATAAAGTAATAAAAACAACAAAGTTCTGACTCCAACGAGAGAGAAATGCTCTAAGGCTAACGACTTCATTGATTTTCTCGGGTCACCATCAGCTGTCGGCTTTGTAATACGTAATGAATGAGGAGATGTTATTTCTCTAGGAGTTATCATGTGGTACCAGTTTCATTTTAATGGCGGAAGTAATTGGGCTACGGAAGGGGTTCGGAAGGCGCAAACCCTGGGTTACAAAAAAATAACCATTGAAAAGGACAATATAGCGGTTATCAAAGTAATTACAGGTGAATGCCATATCCCATGGGAGATTGAAAATAAGCTAACAGTTGCTGATTTTATGGCGTACTCTCTCCTGTTTACAACTGTGTTCTTGGTCTACTTCCTTTGACTAGTCCCTAACCAAGTTAATGGAAAGATACATCTTAGGCATATCTATATGGCAGCCTGGTTGTCTTGCCTATTAAAAAAAAAAAAAAGGATGGCCCATCATTCGAGGACTTAAAAGTCTTTAGTCCTGTGTGGCTGTGTTCAAACCCCTATTTACACGTTCCTACCCTTATTGCCCCAACTATCACTACTCACTATCATCTAAAACGCCAAGTTGTGTAAGTAGACCTGAAAAAACAGGCTGTCAGGCTCGGAGCTCGGGTTAGTCAATGTTATTTTTCGGGTTTGAAGTAAAAATGTATCATGGACTTCCAAAAAATGGAATCAGTTTTTGTCGGTTATTTTCGTTCGGGTCAGGTCAATCGAGTTTGGCAATCTCAATGATTGCATTATCAGGTTTGGCCGGTTGGGGCATTTTTTTGGGGTTTCGGGCAATATTCGAATGGGGTCAGTTTTTGACAGCTCTATGTATAGGGCCCTGTTTTCTTCAACGGAACGACACAGAATGGATATTGGAGCCAAATGTGAGACAAAATAAAGTACATGAACGAAACGGCGCAGAACGAAACACAACGAAATGAAACGGAATGATGTATGGAGACGGAAAAAAAAGGCCTTGCGTAACCCATAGGCCATATGCAACTAGAGTTCTAGTTAGGAAGGCTCACTTTCCTGACCTCTGTCCAAAAAGTAAAAAACAAGTTGCCCATTGTTTGGGCAAATGGGGACTACACTAATTTGTTTCTATGGAGAAGACTACATTAATTGGTTTGTGATGAAGTCGTTGCATTATTGAAGGGTCATCGTCCCCATATTAACTACTCCCACACCACAATTCCTTTCACCACAATTCCCTACATGCTACGGAGTATAATACATGGTCCCTCACATCACCATGGTTGACGGCCCCGGTCTCCACGTTGGTGGCCATTTCTCCTTGTGACAGACATTGACGGCCTGAGATTTCATTTCAGCGGCTTAAATCTTTGGCTTGTGTGATATGTGTATGGGTCTCATGATTGAGACCTAAGAGGATGACTATCCATCTGTTAATCCCTCTCTCTCCTACTTTCTCACTCCTCCACCTCACCATGAACTCAAGGTATGAACTTCACCCAAATGCAACTTTATCCATGAACTCAAATATCATGTTCATTTATTTATATCTCCCACTTTTAACTATATCCCACCACATTTTCTCTCTCCTTCCAACTTATGTATATGTTTTCTTTTTTATTTATATTAGTGAATTAAATTTATTAATAAATTGAATTATCATTTAATATACATTTTAATAAAAATCGACACTAATTAAATTAAAATTAATTTTTTTTTTTATAAATTTTAGAGCAAATATGAATTTTTAGAGGAATAAAAGTAATTTAGGAGAGAAAATGGATGATTTTCATATTTGTGCCAAAAAATGTCAAGTTTGGTCTCATTTTATAGATCACAAAAAAATATAGTCGTTGGTATTTTTTAAATTTTTTAGATTTTTTTTATTTATAGCCGTTGCAAAATCGCAACAGACTAATTTAGAATAGACCAACCAAGGCCTGACACGTGGCGCGCCAGGACAGGCGGCCTAACGCGCGTGTCAGGGACGCGCCTGTCTTTTTTTTTTTTTAGTTCAAACGCTGGAAAATGCAGCGTTTAAGGCACGTTTGCTTTGAAAAAAAAAAAAAAATGGTTGAAGAGAGAGTGAGAGACAAATATGAAGGGCCGAAGGGGAAGACAGAAAGAAGAAATAACCGCCAAAATTAAAGTAGCATGATTTTCCTCATTAAAAAAAAAATTGTATATTTTCACAAGACGGTAAATGACAGAGTTATGTTACTTGTATATGCTGGCAAAAACTAAAACTTGAGGGGTATAGTGTGTATTATGAAAGTTATTAGTATAAGCATTGCCATTTTTTGCTCGTCATAATAGGCATTGCCACTTACAAGTTACAAGCAGAGCAAATAAGTGATAGTAAATCAATGGCTAGACGAGTAAAAAATACTAAGGCTCTGTTTGATTCAACTTAATTTCACTTAAATTAAGTTTAGTTCAGTCTAGTTTAGTGTCATTAAGTTCAGTTTAGATTATGATTATTATAATAATTATCATAATTATAATAAATAATTATAATGATTAGAATAATTATAATAATTCAGTTCAGTTCAATTCAGTGTAATTAAGTTCAGTTCAGTTAAGTTGAGTTCAGTTACGTTAAATTCAGTTGAATCAAACGGAGCCTAAATCAGTGGCTAAGTGATAGTAGTACTCTTTCGTGTGTTTGACTCACCCTTAAGGTTCTTCTGGGCATAATGGCATGAGCTCAATCCACTCTAAGATACTCCTTGTAATAGACGAGGAAAAAAAAAAAAAGTTGGAAAAATTCAGTTGGTGCCCTCATATTCTGAACTTGCCCAGCCGATGCCCAATCAATTTTTAAAATCCAGCAACTGTCCTTGTACTCTTGCTCACGTCTGCTCACTGCTCCATTTGGGAGCACCCCTTAATGGAGACGTTATGTGTGAGGTAACATGACGCTTTTTGTTCCAGTTGACCCCTCCCCTCCTTATTTTCCTCCCAAATCTGATAATACGTTTGTTTTTCCCTATTTTTTCACTCCAAAATTTCACACCTCCCCACTATAAAGCCCCGCGTTTCTCTCTTTCAAAGTTACAGACACCACCACCACAACAGATTTGTCCCTCCTCCATCATTTCAGTTATTTTCATTACTCTCATGGATTTACGTGGTTCTTCATCATCAATAGCTCCAGAAGAAATATGTAAGGTTTGGAAATGTTGGAAGTTTTTAATGAATTCCTATAAAAATCTGTCTAAAGAAGTGGGCTTTTAACTTGCGACTGGGTAATGAGCATAATTGGGGTGGAAATTAAACCCTAAATATTACGGAGAAGACAGAGAGAGACACATAAATTTTGGATGAAGGAGAGAGAATTCACTTCTTTAATTTGGAGAGAGAAGAAGATGGGTCTGTCGTGTGTCACAAGCATTAAAACCTTTATTTATTTATTTTATTTTTTCGAGGGATTATTTATTTTCCTTTTAATAAAATATGAATTTAACCTTCTTTTTTTAAAAACATAACGTATTTATTAACGAGTTCTCTAAAACACGGCACGTAGCAGACCCAAGCAAGACTGCAAGAGTACAAGAGCATTTGTTGGATTTTAAAATTCGATTGGGCACCAGCTAGACAAGTTTAGAACACGAGGGGTGAGGGCACCCATTGGATTTTCAAAAAAAATAAACAAAAATACTCGTAATAAGTGGATAACCGGTGTAGAAAAAGGGAAATAAAAAGGACGGGGAAATAAAAAAGGACGCGGGAAATAAAAGAAAAGGAGGTGTAGAGAAAAGGAAAGAAAAAGGACGCTAGTTTTTCTCTCTTCTCTCGCTCTTCTCTATGTGTTTTTCTCTCTCTAAGCTTCTTTTCTTAAATTTTGTTAGTTATGTGGGTTCCTCCAGTGAATTTTGTTTCTAAATCCGCCACTAGCACCTACCCAACGCAACACAATGCAACACAACACTGGCAACCCCAACCAACATTAATAGATGTATGATATTATTACATTAATAATTAATTCTGACGTAACAGAGTCATATTTACAAATCAACATCTTCATTCATTAATTCATTTTGCAACGTCAAGATTGGGGATATGTTAAAAGGTTGACTTTGCTTGTGCACCCTCAAGGATTAATTTTGTGGAACCCGTCAATTGCTAAAGCCTTAGACTTAGCTCTTGTCCGGCTGGTTTCACTAGTTATGTTCTTCTTGGTTTTGATCCTCCAATGAAGACTACAAAGTTGATACCAATGATTTCAGGTGCCATATTTGAACTTAACATGCATTCTTGAAAAATTAAAACGATGGAATGCGTTGATTTGTATGGTAGGCCTATATTTGGAGGGAAAGTTTCATTCCCTTAGCAGTGATTGCAAGATGCTGGTTTCTTTTGATTGTTCCAATGAAACTCTGAGTTTTACAGAATTGCCAGTTTTGGCAAAGGTTAAAGCTTGTGTTCTTGAGTATCATGTTACGATCTGTCGTTCTCTTTTCATTCTTAATGACGAGGGTTAATTTGGAAATTTGGAAATGTCGAAATGGTATACAGGAAGTTTGACTTTCAGAATGTGACAGCTCCATTTGTGTATATGGAAAAAACTAGAATATTAATTACAAGCACATCGGGTCGTCTCTACTATTCGCATTACACAAGCCAACAACAAACAAGCATGATGAGTTCAGCTCAGAGGATAGAGTTTGTAGATAATTATGTCAAGAGCCGGTACTCTCCTACATACGTGATTGCCAAATTATTGGATGAGGCATTAGCGCCACTAAATCCACCTCCTAAGTGGCATTGATCTAAAATCTTGGGGCATCTTTGTCTGGAATGTCCATTGATCTAATCTGTAAGTATTCGGTTTTGGTGCTTTTTTTCTTGCTTGGTCCATTTGCTTGGTATGTTACTCCTGTGAGGATGGCGTTAAAAGTACTTCTGTGAGATTTCATGATATGATACGCTTAGTGCTTACTGAACTCAATAGCTCCTGATCTTGAGCTTTCCTTGTGAGACTTACTGAATAAATTAATTTCTAGATAACAATGTTAAATTCACATGCATGTCGCGGAGTTAGGCGGACTAGTGGAGGCTGTGGTCCCCCCATGATTTTGAAAGTTTATAAATAGGATATTATGTATTGTCATGATATCATCTAGTTGTCTCAGTTGGTGGAGAGAGCGAGTGATGCGCATGCTTTAGTACGCTATGTCACGGGATCCAATTCCAGGCCGCCCCATTCTCCGCTCTTCTTTTCGTTCTTTTTTTTTAAAATGTTTTAGCCAACATTTTTTTTAACAAGTGAATATTATTTTTCCAATTGATTTTCTCTAGGTCCTTAGTATCATCCCATAAATACCTTTTCAATTATACTATCTAAGGAGTAAAATTTTATATGTTTTTATCTATTGCATATATTTCTCATTGTTCTTTAATACTTTCTTTATCCAAAACAACGAAGAATGACTTTGCTAAGAAATTAAACTTTTCACAAGTACCTAACTTAAATAAATGGTCTTAAATTTCTCCTATTATTTTGTAATTGCAATTTTTGTATATAAACAAGAAGGCCTAAATTGTGGAAGATGGACGGTAAAATCAAATTTGCTGCAAATTTGGTCTCCCCGATAAAAAAATTCTGGTTCCACCACTGACCGAGCCACCAGGGAAGAAGCTTGGGTTAAGCCCCTTGGACTCATACGAGCGGTAGTGGACCAGGGGGGGGCAGTTTGGGTACCCCGGAGGGAGGAAGATGTCGAAGAAGAAAAGCCCATCATGGTAGGGCGTGCCTCGGGGCCCTACAACTGCTGCTCGGAGCAGTCCTAGAGGAGTTAAGTATAACTGCACGTATATGCCCTCGACTTTGGGCAGGTGCTCTTCAAGGAATTTCCACTCTTTTTGGATGTTCACAGCTGTTGGAGGGTCTGGCCACCATGACAATGACTTGGTTGCGTAGTAGTGGTCTAATTCGTCTAAGACAATGTCTAGTAGTGGGAATTCCATTTTTTTTTCTTTATACGAATAACCCTCAACAAATACTCTTAAACTGTGCACCAAATAAACCCCGAGGGTATACAATAGTCAACTCTACAAGAGATGTGGATGAAGATGAGATAGTGTTCTGTTTTTGGCGAAAAGATGATCGAAATTGTACTTTCAATTAAGAAGGGTCAAATTGAAGCAATATGATATTATTATATATACGACTCAATTAGATAGGTATTCGAGTTCTAATACAAATAGAACAAGGAATAGGAATAGGAGTAGGAATAAGAATAGGGTTGTGTTTTATCCAATCAATATATATATATATATATATATATATATATATATATATATATATATATATATATATATATATATATATATATATATATATATATATATATATATTGAGTTCTCACCAAGCATTGAATAGATAATAAATAGCCATAAATGCATGGGTGATTAAAAAGAAATTAAAATAGTTTTATTTATTTTAATAAGAAATAAGTACATTAAATAAATAGTCATAAATGCATGGATAATAAAAAAAAATTAAAAATAGTTTTATTTCATTTTAATTAGAAATAAGTAACATAAGTATTATATTTATTATGCAAAAAAAATTATATTAAACATTTACTAAAAATGTAATTTCTTTGTTAATTTTTTTTTTTGATAAAAATATTATTATTGTTCTTTTCTACTCCTATTATACAACTTTTACATAATGATATGATTAAAAAATTATTATATTTTTTCTAAAAATGGAGTATGCATGATAAACAAGAACCCGTGCATCGCACAGGCAAAAAATCTAGTATATATATATGATTGAGTTCTCAACAATGTCGCATTGAATAGTCATAAATAAATACTCATAAATGCATGGGTGATTATAAAGAAATCAAAAATATATTTATTTTATTTTAATAAAAAAAGTAACATAAATATTATATTTATTATCCTGATTTTTTTTTATATATTCACTAAAAATGTAACTTTTTTGTTAAATGTGTTTTTTTGCTGATAAAAAAATTATTATTGTTCCTTTCTATTCTAATTATTCAACTTTATATATTTATATGATTAAATTTTTATTATTATTTTAATTCTAATAACATAGTATGATAAACAAGAACTCGTGTATCGGACGGGCACGAAATCTAGTTATTAATAAAACTACCTGATTTTTGTTTGTCTAATGTACTTTAAATACCAAATTAAACTGATCTATCTAGCTGAATAGCTATAATTGGACTACTTCCCAAAAACTTCCCTTAGATTAATTTTCAATAATACTAACAAATAAAAAATTTAACTCAATTGCAATAGGAAAGCAGTTTGACTCCCAAAAAAAAAAAAAAAACGGGAAAAAAGTTGCAACTAAATATACATATTTGGCTCCCAATTGGTAAAGTTGCTTAGGATCAAAGGCTTTGGGTACTCTATATATACATGTTTATCTCTGATTTCCTCTGGTTTTGGTATCTGAATGACACTCTTTAATGTATATCATATACAAATGTGCCAAGTATATAGACAGATTGGAAAGGTACTATTTGCACCTCTTTTCAGTCTGTCACTTACAAATGCAGCTTGTTAGCTGTATAGTTGGTTTTTAGTTTTCTTGCAACTTTTCTGTAAACCTGATTTTGTTTCTTTCAGGGTATTCTACCTAGAAAGAAGATATCATGCTCGTGAAGGCTACTGAAACGACCCGACATCAGGACTTTTCTTTTGGGATTCTTAGTAATATTGGATGTTGGGAAACTTTCATTTTGGAACTATATACAATATTATGTTGCCTAGTCAAGTTGTATAAAGATGGTGATGTAATTTGCATGTATACTCTTTAAATTTGTGAAATTGTAGTACTTTGAAATATTATGTGTTTTTAGTGTGAATTTTATCGTTTTATGCAGCAAAACAAATGAAAAAAATAAAGTTGTTAAATGTATAAAAAAAATAATTATGAAAAATCACGATGGTTGCTCCTTTGATGTTCAAAGGGTTCTAGTGGCATTTAAATTAGGTTTCACCGACGTTTGCTATAAACGCTGTACAATGTTTAGACGACACTGGATCTAGTGGCATTTAAATAAATGCCGTTATAGCTTCTCGCGGCATTTATAAATGCCGCCCAAACCATTTTTACATGCTGCCAGAACCTGCTTCTGTTGTAGTGAGTAATCTTTACCAATATCAATCTCAATTACTTACCACATCAAATCATCATGTCTTCTTCTTCTTATTCGGTAGTGCTCAACGATCGTGTAGCGAACTCGATCTCGAAGACGTCTCCGAAAGCATCCAGTCATTGCAAGAATTTGTATAAGCTCGAAATGGAAAGTAATATGTAAACCCAAGAACTCGTACTTAAAGAGAAGAAGATTGATGAACAAGGCAAAAGGCTTCACAAGAAAATTAGAGAGTTGAACATTCTCATGCATGGATTGGAATGTTAAGTAAAAGAAGCAGCAAACTGATGTATGGTGAATTTAAACATACTTACAGTAGAGAGAAAAACTTGATAATGGCGCTCACTAGATTATCTGAGCAAAATTCATCTTACGACTTACAATGTTTATTTAATCTTTATATTATTATGTAGAAGATGTTGTATAATTCTTTGTTGCCAAAGTATGGTATATGTTAATTTGCACATATTATAATTCTATGTTGTTCTTTCTTTTTTTAACCAAAGTTATCAGAATTCAACAAAACTAATATTTATCTATATAAAACTAATTTAGAAAACTCAATCATCACAACATAAATATTTATCACCAACCCGTGCAGCACACGGACTTTATGACTAGTTGTAGATAAAGTTGATGATTCCATGCATGTATTCATTGGTTATACTGGTAAGTGCTCGTTCTTTTAACTTTTTTTTAGTTATTTTTCATTATAACTTTTCTTTAGTAAGTGTTACAAGTATTTTTCATTGATGGCTGAAAAAAAAACATCAAAAATAAATAAGGATACTTGTGTGTTACTTGATTTTTAAGTATAGTCTAAACAAAAACATTGTAGCAGATCATGATGGTCTAGCCCGTGCATTAGTGCACGGGCCTGGCTCACTAGTTTTGGTAAGTGAAGTTTTGGAAATCGACATGTCTTGACTTTTAGTTAAAATGCTGTAATGTGTAAAGCTTTTTTGCATGAGCGCATCAGCATGTCTGTCCACCTACTCACAATCTCTCTAATATTATTTTTAATTGCGGGAGATAGAATAGGATTATGGCTGTAGCTAAATTTTGGTCTCTTTTGTGATTTCCCGGGGAAAGATGAGTTTATTTGCTCAGTTGTGGTCTCCTTCCAAAATCTAAATTATCTTTCATTGGGAAGAAGAGTTTTTCTGTTCAGATACGGAATCTCGTCTAAACGATGACGAGAAAGCTTTGTCCGTGATTCTTGTCCAGATTAAGATCCACTCTCAGATCTTGAGGATGTTTACATTGAAAATTCATGATTCCCGTATATTGAAGTGCTCTTGATCTGTTGACCATTGGATTATGCAAACTTCTACTCGCCCCCCTAATACATATGAACACAACAAGAAGCAACAAAATCAAGCAAACCCAATACAGGTATGATTCTATAGTGAAATTGTAGAAAGCCAAATTTATAATGAAACACAGAAATTGCAGTATGGAAGATATAAAATAATTAATCAGATTGAAGCAAACCTCTGTGGATCATGGCCTAAAGAACCTCTGCTCCCCATGCCGATCCCTTAAGGCGCTGTCAGACCGAACCACCGTTAATGACGAGTCTCTAGATTGATTGAATACTATGAGTCGGGTCGAGAGAGAAAGGGAAGAGGGAAAGAGGTGAGAAAGTGAGGGAGGTAATGATAAATTTCAATATTTGGGTCTTAACAAGTGAGCACATATAAGTTAAGTGAGGTTCCAAGTTCCAACCCAAAATCAATTGACAATGGGTAAAGTAATCCACCTACTTAGATGTATGTTCAAGACCACTAAATCTTTAGGTAACGGATATTTTGGGAAAAAATTGATTAGCGTTTAGTAAATTAGAATTTGTATTTAATAATCCGTTTGTAGTATTATCATGTTTTAATTCTTGGAATCAATGTGTACATCAGTACATAGCAAAATCTCATTTGTATAGGGCCATAAAACATGACATACGCTCATTTGTTTTCTATATACCTGGTGGTTGTGGTCTTGTGGTAACAGCATATCATATTCTGTTAGTGAGAACCATACCGTAACCACTTGACCCCTTGATGAAAGGGTGGTATGTATAGCAAGCGAATAAAGTTGGATACATGAAAGGGTGTATTCTCTTTTGCCTTGATACAAACTGATTTGATTCGATTAAAGCTATGTTCTCTTTAGTGGAATGGTGGGATTGTGAGTAATGGAACGGAATGACACGGATAATAAAATAAAATACGAGACAAAATGAAGTGCAGCGCCGAATGCAATAGAAGAAACAAAATACAGCATGTAGGCCACGAAAAAAAGAAGGCGTAGGTGAGTGACACTACACAAAACTAATTTGACATCACAAGGGAACGAAGTGACATTTGAGTAAAATAAAATTACACCACAAAAGGAGCAAAATAACACTGCAACAGGAAAAACGAAACTGGTGTATTATATTGTTATGCTATAGTTTATTTGAAGAAAATGGCTTGACTCTTGAGCTAAGGAGGAAATATGAGAGAAATTGGGGAGAAAGACGAAAATAAACGGACAGGGAAGTAGATGAAACAAATTCGGCACATTTTGACAATTTAATTTAATTTTTTTTGTTACACTTTTGACAATATAATTTAATTTTTTTTGTTTACACTGTGACAGTTTTTTGTTTTTTTTTGGGTGCAATAGGGGTGAAAGTTTGGACTTTGGATTGGATTAGCCTAGTCCAAATCCAATCTAAAAAAATATGGACTCGAAATTTTGAGTCCAAATCCAATCCAAACTAATTTTGGACTTTGATTTTTGAGTGCGAATCCAATCCGAATTATTTCCATTGTGATCCGAATAATCCAATTTTTTTTTTGTGACTCCTTACCTTTTGTACAACAATGTCTATTATTTGAAAAAAAAAAAAAATCATCGATAAGATAATAATACAAATGTCGAAGTCAACTACAAGTCTACATTCATTAAAAATGCAAATTATGTAGTTTCAAAAGTACTGTTCGGTAATCTCCGCTTAATTAGTGTAACATGGAGAAGACAAATGTGTAAAGAGATAGCAAGTAAAAGAGTGGTTGTTAAGCCGTGACTTGAGTGTGTTGTCTGAAAGGGTTTTTCTCTCTAAATTTATTTATGCATTATATTGTTGTCTTCAATCCCTTAGGTTTTAATTTGTAGTTAATACTTTTTATTTTGGCTAGTATAATTTTTGGATTATATGTATTTTCATTTATTAATTTATATCTAATTTGGATTGGATTGAATTATTGGACACCGAAAGGGTGAGTCCGAATCCAATCCGAAAATCCAAAAAATATTTTTTTCGAGTCCAAATCCGATCCGAAATCCTAAAGTCCAATCCGAATTGCATAATTTGGATTAGATTGGATTTTGAATTTAATCCGAATAAGTTTCACCCTAGGTGCAAATACTGACAATTTAATTTTAAGTGAACGTTACATATTCAACAAGAAAGAAAGAAAACAAAACCGCCATATAAATTGTAATGTAGAAAAGGACAGAAAAAGGCCGCGGGATTATAAAAAATAAGAAAAGGAAAATAATAAGAGATGCGGTGTAGGAAAAAGGAAATAAAAGGATTATAAAAAAATAAGAAAAGGAAAATAATAAGAAAGACGGTTTGGGAAAAAGGAAATAGAAACAACGCGGGATTAAAATAAAAAAAAAGCAGAAAGGCGATTTATTAGGAAAAAGGAAATAAAAAGGACGCAGATAAAAAGGCCACGCTCCATTATTATTAACGTTTGCCACTATTAGTGTTACAGTACAGAGAACAGAAAAGAAGCTTAGAGAGAGAGAAAACCACACAGAGAGAAAAACTGGAGAGAGAATTGGTAATTGCGATAATCAGATTATCTCAGCAAAATTCATCTTACAACTTACGATCCCGCAACAAAATTGTCTATTTGGATCAACGTGATTCTGCTATCGCTAGGAGATTATTCAACCCTAAATAGAGTATCATTTTCCCATCTCCTTTCTTCTTTTATTCTTCTCTTCTTTTCCTTTTTTTACGCCTTATTTCCTTAATTTATGCTCCATTTCTATCATTTCTAATTGATTCCTTGAATTTCCTTTTTCGATTTTTCCTTTTCAATTAGGGTTTCTGATAATGTTTTTGTTGGGTTTTTAGGGTTTATGGAGTTAGGTCGATGAAGAGCCGTGGTGAAGGTGGTAGACACTACTGCTAAACTTACTTATGCGTCTAGATAACTATTAAACTATACTCCACTGTATATTATTATACTCCATTTGAAATTAGGGTTTCTGCTTAATTTATTTTGTTTCGAAATTAGTGTTTAGATTCTAATTTGATCCTTTTTCAATTGGATTATTACTCCAGCAAAGCTAAAAGTAAAAAGAAGAAGCAAAAAAAGCGTAAGGCATATCCAAAATCAATTGGTCCTCGAGAGCCAGACCAGGATGAACTTGAAAAAGATTATGCTGAGCAAAACGAATGGTGCACATATATAGCTCTTAAACACTACAATGCCCAGGTTTCTATTTACTCTTTACTGTTACACTTTCTTTGATTGTTAGCTCTTTCATATGTTTGATTGTAGTTCAAATGTTTGATTGAGTTCGTATGTTTGATTGAATTTCAAATGTTTGATTGAATTTAAGTAGTATACTAATCTGTAACCTATAAAAATCGTTAGGGTGGTGTTCCTTATGAGCTTGTACGCAATTGAGATTCAAGCACCCCAAAGACGGGTGGCTTTTAAATTGCAACTTCTTGGCGAGGCCCAAAAACGACAACAACGCTCCTATTATTAGATTCTTTGTCGAAATCTGGGACATTGAGAAAGTACACACTAAAGTTAATAACTGTTGCATTCTCGGCCCGGCTGATCTTGGTAACCTTTTGTTATTATTATTATTATTATATTTTAAATTTTATTATGTGATATTCCTTTCCTTGTCAATGTCTGTTTATGTCCCATGTGGTTCGTCACTCAATATTTTATTTGTTAAATTAATTGTTCTTTGATGATGACATGCAGTTGGCTTTGGTGCAAATGGCTGCAAAGCTTGTGCTGGTGCCGCTGACAGTATTCACCACCCTGTTGTTGGATTTCATCTTGGCTCCATGGGAGGAGCTTTCATTTGTTAGTCATTGGGCATTTTGACGTTCTTATTTGTAAGTAAGTGTAGACACCAAAGATTGTGTCTATGATAAATTCCCAATAAAAATCCGATGATGAAAGGATTGGATTTTGCTCGAACTTGGGTTGCGAGATTAATTGCTCTGATGATTAGCCCAGTTCATTTGATTTAACCAGTGGAAGCCTTTTGTACAGGTGATCCAAACCAGTTGGACTCAATTCATTTGGAATCCGAAACTGATAGATAGGTCTCTTTTAGCCCAAGGGCCCGAAAGGGAACCCAAACTCTTGGTCAAACAAGGGAACTCAGTCAATCCGGTGTGGACCCCCTTAGAAAAGCCTCCCCCGCTTAGAAAAGCAGACAGGCGCCTATGCAGGCAGGCCGCTCCAGGTCCAGGCGACCACGCTTGAGTTCAAGCGTTGGCCGCTAGGACAAGCGGCTATGCCGTTAGGCGAAGCGACTTGACCGCTTGTCCTGGCGGTTCAGTCGCTCGGCCTAGTTGCATGGCTGCCTAGACCCTTTCTCGCGGACGGCAAATTCGAGGCCCATTCGATTTCCGTGCCAAACCCTGGCAACTCCCCCTCTTCTATATAAACAAACCTTAGGGTTCAGTTGAACAAGTTGGCAGTTAGAGACTAGAGGTTGATTAGCTCTCTGTCTCTCATATTAAACCCTAAATTCTGATTCTACTCCTTCTTTAGGCTAACTCTAGCACCACAATAATAAACCTTCATACTTCATCAAGAGCAAGAGTTCAAGCATAACACCAAATAAGTTCATTGTGAGCATCCAGGTAATCCAACCTGAGGGTTTCAATAAATTATATATATGCTTGTTATTTGCTAACGATTTTGGTTTATGTGATATGTACATGCATTAAGCGTTTTGAGCAAAAGGGCTTATATTAAACCCAATGGATGAATGAATGGTTGAATGAATGCATGTCTTTATTTATTGCTTTTTGATTATAAATTATGCTTGTTTGTGATTGTTGGGATGAACTATCTTGTTTGCCTTCTAATTTGCAGGTTTTAGCATATTTATCGTTTTCTAGCAATAAAAGCATGTAATTTGATAAGTTGTTAAAAGTGGTCACATTAATGAATGTTTGATCAACTCATTAGTTAAAACTAGGAATTTGGACAAATTAAACCTTGTTTGGAACCGTAGCATTAATAATCGCATTGAATTGATTAGTAAAGGTCGTTGTTGTCAACGGGCGAGTTGGGTGCCTAACACCTTTCTAGCTCGTAATCACGCCCCCGAACTCATGTATGAAGTCAATTTCCCCAATAGGGATTGGTGCACATGAGTTGAGTTGACGTCTTTCTACACTATCGACTTGACTCCAAGGGCTCCAAATTTCCTTAAATTTGGTGCGACTTCCGACAACTTAATCATATCCTTAGTATGAAAGGAAAATCTTCATGTGCATTCACACTCGAGAGGTTCAGGAAAACCGAAAAGATGCTCTCCCAGACTATCCCGCCGGCCGCTTGGTACGGAAAAGGGGGGAAACATTCGGTAGCCTACAGCGGCGACTTCACTGGGGACATGATTAGGAGGGTGTAACTTGAAAATCAATTCAATGCTATTATTTTTGTTTGGTTCACTACCATGAGTGTTCTTATTATTATTTTTTGACTTGTCATTCATCTTATTAAATTACATCCATTGCATTCATGTGCATGCGCGACTCCCGAGCTTGTTTTTTACAAGTTCAAATTAGTTTCTTAGCCAATGGAGTGTGGTGAAGTGCCTTGGTGAGAATCCACTCGATTTTTCTTTGCCAAGAAACATGGATCCCCCCACCTCATGTACCTTCCTACGCAATCGTCCATTCGACGAGTAGGATAACAAGAATGCATCACATTGTCGCGCATCCCGCGAATTGTTATACATTTTTTATCATGAGTACCTTTTGACCAAAATCCTTAAGCCTATCCCATTGCATGAACTAGAACCAATTAGGTCAAAACTCAGTCCCATGTCTATGCTAGATTTTCATGATCATGTCATTTGCGCTGTTGTGTTGTTTGCCCATATGTGAATGCAATCTTTGCGTATTCGTTTTGGTCGTCATAGAATATTAGGTTAGACCCCAAATAGGATCTTTTCCTTTTTTGAGTCTAGATTTTGTCTTAAGATTGAGTCTACAATCTTTATTTTTAGGAAACAATATCCCTTAATGTTCTATATGATGCTTGTTACCTTAGGAAAGATTTAATTCTTTATTCTTTCCCATAATTTAGGTAGTGAGTTTTAGTCAAAGATTTCGAGATAATATCTTTCCCCTCTCCTTTTAGTCAAGAGTATAATATCTTTTTATTTATCCCATATTGAGTCGAGATAATATCTCTCCCCTCTCCTTTTAGTCAAGAGTATAATATCTTTTATTTATCACATATTGAGTCGAGATAATATCTCTCCCCTCTCCTTTCAGTCAAGAGTATAATATCTTTTTATTTATCCCATATTGAGTCGAGATAATATCTCTCCCCTCTCCTTTTAGTCAAGAGTATAATATCTTTTTATTTATCCCATATTGAGTCGTGATAATATCTCTCCCCTCTCCTTTTAGTCAAGAGTATAATATCATTTTTATTTTATTCCGCGTCGAGATCTTTTGGCCGAAACTCATTACTTAGTTCCCAAGGGTAACTATGTTGATAAAATATTCTGGATAGAGATTTTCCACTTTTGTTTTAAAACTTTTCGTTTGTGGAACTTGTTAGTCCTTCCTTTTCTAAGACTTATTCGTTGTCCAGGATTGGGAAGAAAACAGTCGTTCTGAAAAGTTGGGAGCGCAATCATAGTAATCAACGTCTGGTTAGGAAGCTCGTATTGAAGTCTTCCCTTTCGAGCAAAGCTAAATCCGACGCAGTATTTGTTAGTCCCCCTCCATATCGACTATCTGGTTCTAAGTTGACCGAAATGACCGAAGATGATATGCCACCTTCACCACCTAAGACTACCGCTGAATTGATGACAATGCTGGAAACTATGGGAAACCGTGTGACATGGATAGAGAACAAGGTTGAGAAAGCTGACCCTTTTAACCAAGATGACCCTCCACCTCGAGAGGACAAAATGGAAGATAAGTTCCCAAATTAAGAACCTTGAGTTAACTCTAACTCAAAACAAGATCATAAGTGATTACATGATCAATGCTGAAGGATATTCCTCTCACATCAAGGGGAAACTCCCACAGAAATTCTCAATGCCTGAAGTTTCCACTTTCAAAGGGACCGATGATCCAAAAGATCATATAAGAGCTTTCACCGCCGCAATGGGCCTAAGAGGAGTGGAGCCTGACCTCTATATTCACCTCTTCTCACAAACCTTGGACCCGACTATTAGGGCATGGTTCTTCAAGCTTGAGCCCAGCCAGATTCAAGAATGGAACAAGGTGTCTAGTTTTTTCCTCACTAGATATTCTGACAACGTTATCCAACCAACTACCATGAGAGAGCTGGAAGCAACAAAGCAAGGTGAAAATGAAAGCTTCACCGACTTTGTTAAGAAATGGAGAACTAAAGTGGCCGAAATGCTTGACCGTCCATCCGAGGAAGAGCAAATTCGAAAACTCATCAACAATTTATAACCTTGTTACTTGAATCCTCTCAAATATCAAGCAATTACTTCATACACACAACTCAATAGTGTGGGATTGCTCATAGAGGACGATCAAGCACTTAAAAAGGAGAAAGGCAAGGACTTCTTCAATAAAGGCACTAACTACAAGAGGAATCCCAACTCAAGAAGCTCTTCCAACAAGATTAATGAAGTCAATGCTGCCTACGACAAACCGCAAAGGCAATACACTCCGTTGGGCATGACCTATGCTAAGGCTTTGGAAAAGTTTGTCAAAAATGACTACCTCAACGTTGTGGGTCCCATCCCGGATCCTGATTTCCAAAAGAGGAGCCCTTCATGGAATCTTAATCTTTATTGCAAATTTCATAGAGGAAAAGGACATGACACTGAGAAGTGTTGGACATTCAAAAATAAAATTCAGGATATTTTTGACAATGGGACTATTCCCAAGCCAAAGAATGTTCCCACTCCAAACAGCAACACCAATCCTCTAGGAGCGGTTTTCGTCATTGCAAATGAAGAAGAGAAAAATGACCCCTCTCGTTGTAGACGCCGAATTTTGACTTGTATATCTTTTAAATAATTACTACAGTTAATATTAGCATTAACTATAATTACCCTAATTAAATAAGTCATTTGGGCTAAAAGAGCATTTAGGGTCCATAAGGTGACCCAACCCATTAGCAAAGCAAAGCCCAAAGCCCAAAAGGGAAAATAAATCAAAAATCCAAAAAAGAATATAAAAGAGAAAATGCAAAAATAAATAAGGATTGAAATTATGATGTCATGCATGACATCATTCCATGACATCATCCGATGATGCATGATACCACAATATTCTCATGTTCTCATACAATAGCTAAAGACAAAAGGGAATAATGATATCAAGTAGAAATACCAAAATATCCTTTCCTTTTCCATGAATTAATCCCCCACCCAAAAAATTAAATAAAAAAAAAATCCCTCTCACAACCGAAAAAGAGGAGAAAAAGAAAAAAAAAAAAAAAAAATCTTCCCCCCCCTTTTTTTATTATTTTTTATTTTGTTCTTGTTTTTCCCTTTTCTATTTTCTCTCCCACCTTATCTCATCCTTTGTCTTTCCTACTCACTTCCACATCACAAGATTCTCCCATCTTCTTTCCATCACCAAAAATGTGACATTTGTCACTCTCCCATGCACATTCTCCTACCCCCCATCTCACCATCCACCTCCCACCAAATCCAACCCTCTATTTCCTAACCCTAATTCGCCCATCACCTTTCCCCCCATATAAATACCCCCTTAAAATCTAACCTAAAGGCCCTGTGCCACTTTCTCATCTCTACTTCTTAAAATTTCTACTTCTCTCTCTAGTTTTTCCTATCATCTTTTTCAACTTATTTCAACTTTTGAAGGTTTTCTAAAAACACTCCTTCTATTTCTAAAACTTCTTTTTTTTATCTAGTTAGTGCAAACTAAATGACGTTTGTGCTAACTAACTTAAGTTTGAAGATTGAGATTTCTAGATCTACGCAAGGGTAATCTTTTATCTCTCTCCTTCAATTATTTTTTGTTCTAAGTGTTTTTAATAATCATTTCATTTTGTATATAAATTGCTAATAAACACTATTATCCCTCCTTAATAACCCCATTTTCACCAGTTGGACTCTTTATAGGTGTGGGCATGTATCACCCGATTTTTTGAGCGGCCAAAAATTTCTAGGTAAGGGTTCAAGTGCCCACGCGAACCCGTCTCCATGGGAGACTTAGATCCAGCTTGTAGAGAGTGATTTTTTGCGGTGAGGAAGAGAGTTGCTTGTGCCAAATTTGTGTGATCAATGAATATTTCTCTCTTTCTCATCACCATTTTATTTTGTTTTATACTTAAATATGAATAAAAAAGGTCATTTTGCATATAGAGGCCTCGGATTTAATTTTTGTACAAAGTTGTAATAAATCGGATAGTTGATAGTTTTTAGAGCATAATTCATTTGTAGAGATAGGAAGATCCAACGGTTGGAATTTGATAAAATTATTATCATAGGAAACCTTGTCCAGAGGGATGTCTACTAAGATAAACATCATCCAGATCAAACGGTTCAGTCATCCACAATTGAATTTTGAACTTTCTGTGTCTAAACATGACCAACGTCCATAAATCTGTAAATACCTAACACACGGTTAAGTTTTGAGCTTAGTCTATTTCTGAGTAAATTGAAGAGGATTTATCTATATTTTTAAATCCACATATTTCGTCCATTTTAGATAACAAATTAATTTTAAATGAATTTTGAAAAGACGAAGTAGTGCTGTCCCTTTGAAGATTTTCTCAGATTTCGACCTTGTGAATAAAAGGCTCAGTTTAACCACTTAGGATAGTGTATTTTCTTTTATAATTTTTGTAGGAAGTCCTTAGTGTGTCTACTTCAATATTTAAGAAAGAATTCAAGTTTAACGAAGTATATTTAATTCTAAAATTAACCAATCGAGTACATGTCTAGAAATGACAATGTTCACTTAACTGAAAAGTATGCGGTGTTTAGAACCTCATTAATGAAAGATGAACTTTGATTTGGATATAAGACTCAATGAGAACTAATATAGGATTTGGAATCACTCCATTTAGATGTCTTTTTGATTTTTAATGAATTAATCAAACCAACTTTGGTTCTGTCAAAATGAAAGACAATTGGTTTAGTTTAGAACATTAAGGCTTTTGTACAGTACTTTTGTTTATTTTTGTTAAATGACTTAGACTCATCTAAAACTCATGAAACTTTGTGTACAAACCCACCTTCAAGTCTAGTCTAACTCATGAAACTTTGTGTACATACCCACTTCAAGTCTAGTCTAAGTCCTGTAAATAATTCCCAATAAATAAAACCCAATGGTCTGTCCGAAGGCTTCCAGAAGCTCGTAAATCGTGAATAACTCACCGATCGCCAACTGTCTTGACTTGAGATTTTTACAGTGGAAATATGAAGTAAAATGAACCAAGTTAGGCTTTTGAAGCACTCGATTTGGTTGAGTTATGACCGAGATATGAATTTTAGAAGTTCTGTCCAGATTATTATAAAAACGGTTTTGTTCGGTTCTATAAATGATTTTCGTTTAATTGTCAAACAAACCAACAAAAATACAAAACTCTCCAGTTTATTCCCTTAGTGTGTCCCACTAATTATAAAAATAAATTTGGAGTTAAGAAGTCGCGTTTGGACTAATCCCTTGTCGGTTCTTTCAAACCGCCTTTAGTAAATAACCAATTCTTTTGTAAATAAATCAATTCTTTTGTAAATGAACCAATCCTTTGTGAATAAGTCCAACTTTTGAAGATGAAGATGAAGATCGAGCCCCGGAGGCGCCATGTACATGAAGATCAAGTCTTTTTCTCCTTTTTAGGAATTTGTAGACATATTTTGTATTTGTATTGTGAATACTCAATTTGTAATTCATTGATTCCGAGGCCTCTTTATTTGTATTTTGTGCATTTGCATTCATATGCTTCCACCTAATAACTCAACTCCGAAAATAAAATAAAAAGAACTTATCTCACTTATGTGATGTATATTATGTTCAAAAAAAAAGTTTTTTTTAAAACCAGTGTATTCGTTTATGTACATACCCAGCCCGGGGCCAATTTCGAGGTTAGAATCAGAAATTTGCTTATACGCGATCATGGGTGTTCCACCTACCATTCCATCAAATCACCTTCATACAAATTCACATTCCCCAGTGGAATCCATATTTACCCAGTTACAACCATTTTCCCCAGTGGAATACCTATGATCGAATAGAAGGTAATTATTGATCGTCCCCTCTTATTTGGCTTTGGGCCACCCCGGAGGATCCTATCGGAAAGACTCTTTTAAGCCATTACCCACAAATACATATCCATACTCTACATAAATCATCCATTTATCCACCCCTAATGAATGTTATTTCCCAACGAAGAATGAATATTTTTGAGAAGTGTAATCTTTATACTCAAAGCTAAGAATTGGGTTGATCCCCGTATATTACCAAATATTGTTGGGTTGAACGCCTCGAAGGAGCGGGCTAATCATCCAATTTGAACTTTTCTCTACTTCTTCGAGGAGAGTAGGGGGATCCCATAAGTTTCTCAATCATATCCCTTTTTACGGGAAAGAACATCCATACCCGCCTTAATGGCACCCAAGGAGTCTTACTGACCGGATCCCCGGTCAGAACTACGTAAGGGTTTTGATCCAGGAGTAGATTCAAGATCTACGATGAATGGTACGTAGTGCAGTATTTTGCAATATCCAAACCAGCCGTACGTAAACGAATACACTGGTTCAAAATCGACTTTTTTGTGTGCTAAGTGACAATGTGTAAATATATGTGTTTTCTTTCTTTTATCATTCAAGGCATTACGTAATATAATTCAAAGCTTTCATATGGGATACCACGTATTAGTAAAGAGACCGTACTCAGTACGGAGGAGGAGACGGTCCGAGGACGTCCGCACCTTCTAACCTAGACCCCGAACCAAGAATTTTCGTGCCTTATTGCGATGGAGTCAACTTTTGGGTTTCTTAAATGGTTTTCTTTAAAATCGTTTATAAAACCCTTTCTTTTGTAAAAACCCTTCCTTGTTTGGGTCATAACAAGGTGGCGACTCTTCTTTTGTAAAAACCCGTCCTTGTTCGGGTTATAACAAGGTGGCGACTTCGAACCTTAAGATGATTCCTTGACAATTGGCCACTTCAATCGGCTGATTTCCGTGGGACGTGCCTCTGGTACGTATTGTGACGGTTCCCGGGTCCTAATCCAGGAAAACCCGAGAATGTGGCCCCACACTCGTCTGATTGTGCCAATTGGATATTCTATCCCACCATTTAAGCTTGACTCCCTCCATCTAAAGGTAGCCGGACTTTGAGAAAGTGATAGTGACGAGGAAGGTGCTACCCTCCAGATTTCTAAAGCATGGTACGACTCTTGTGATAATGAATCTCCTAAAGTTGAACAGCTCACGAGGTCGGGAAGACACTATATACCACCACATCTCCAGAATAAGGATCCGTTACAAAACACAGTTTCAATTGTAGCACAAGTGAGAGCCTCTCCACTAGTCCAAAACAAGGACCGAAACCCTCCAATCGAGGATGATGGCACTACACTACTTAAACAGCTTCAAAAGACTAAGGCTGGCATTTCTATATGGCAACTTTTGACTACACCTCAAGTACATAGGAATGCCTTACTAAAAGCGCTCAACCAAACTATGGTTTCTCCCGAAGTTACTCCGGATGACTTGGTCAATCTCTTCACAAAAGGAAATTCTTTGCAAGCAATTGCATTCACTAGTGAAGACCTTCCACCTGAAGGAACTCACCACAATAAGGCACTCTACCTAACTTCCATATGTGAGAAGAAACAGGTCCCAATGACCCCAATAGACAATGGATTCACTGTCAATGTTTATCCTCTAAGGACCGCCCAATGCTTGGATATAAATTTCAATAACCTTGCGCATGCCGCACAAGGGTTGAGGGCCTATGACAATTACAAACGAAACGTCTTAGGCATATTTTCAGTTAACCTTAACACTGGACCAATTGAGAAAATGGTTCAATTCCATGTCATAGATATTCCAGCTTCGTTCAATTTACTCTTAGAATGCCCATGGCTCCATGGACTAAATGCAATAGCTTTAACATTACACCAAAAGGTCAAGATGATGGTCGGAGGGGTAGTTCTAGAGGTTAGAGCCGATTCTATGATCGATAGAATTGAAGACACGCCAGTTCTTAAGGTCGAGCACACTGCACAGGACGAAGAATTTTGGGGTTTTATGACTGAAGGCGTCACCTTACTTGAGCAAGACATAGCTCCTTTTGCACCATATTCGCAATCTAGGAATTAATGTCATTCTAAGGAATCAGGGGCACTTCCCTGGCACTGCCCTAGGCATCCAAACCACTTCCAATTTGGTCATCCAAAGCCGGAAATAATATGTTTGGGTTGGGCTATAATCCTACCAAGCAAGAAATGCGGGAATATATCGCCAAAGAAAAAGCAAAAAGAAGGCTATTAAGGAAAACAAGGGCTACGACATCCCCATGGCACCATACCCGCACACTCTAAACGGGCAAGTTGTCCAGTCTGGAGATCCATTCCCTTATTATGGCTTTCCCGAGCCTTATGTTCTCCCTGTTTATGGAATCCAGGTTCTCGGATTCGAAGTCCTTCAAGACTTCTACACGCTGGAAGAAACTCCTTTGCCTGTAAGAAGGAGGCTAAACTTTGATTGGGTAGAGGGCACACCCAACAATGCTTTGGGTCTACTTTTTGGATAAGAGCATCACCATCCAAAATATGAGTAGCTCCACAATGTCAGTAATGCAATTTAAGATGCAAACTTTGACCCAACTAAGTTAATCACTCCAAACAAGGGTCAACTCACAAAGTAGAAACGCATCATAAGTTGGACGGGAACCAATGAAAAGAAGATCAAGATCACGATCACCGAAGAGTCCAAGCCTGACACCGACATTGACTCCGACCGGACTGAGTCTGATTCTGAAGACGAGTCTAATATAGTAGAGTCGGGTGGTCCACCCAAATCTATGTTTAATTCTATTTGCAAGTCTAATGATGTTAAAGCCAATAGTAATGGCTCAGTTGATGTTCCAACTTCTTCTATCAACGAAATGAATACCGATTCTCCTTATTCCTTGGATTAATTAGTAGCTAATAACTTTTCCATTTCTGGCCCCATTGTATGTGTTTGTGTGTGGGCTGTTGACAAAGGGGAAGCTGATAGGCCCTCAAGTGCACGGGTATATCGTCGTAATAAAAATATTGTATCCACAAGGAGCTATGGATTCCAAATATTATGTTTTCTCAAATTCAACAAGCTAATCGATTAGAAGTTGAAGTTTTTGTAATTATCAACTAAGAGAACAATCTAATAGTAATGAAGATATCAAGAATAAAGGTCTAGGGTTCATTAATTATATAACAAAGTGCAAAAAATGATTATTATTATCTAGTACATTTCACTTCATTTGTGCACTTCTCTTCTCGCTTGGCTTTCTCTAAGGCATCTTCCTCGACTTCTTCTTTGACGATTGCGACTCCAAATCATCTCCAAAGTCTCTACCAAGCCTCAGGGTCTCAAAATGTCTTAAAAACACATCATACACAAACATACCCCAAGTAGTCATCCTTCTCAAAATAATTATAAAATCTCATAAAGAAACGATATAATTATCATGAAACCAATCAAATGAGTGCGTTTATCACATGAATAATAGCTCAATTAACGCATTCATCAGAAGCACATCACTTAGTATCATCAAGCATGTCAACATCATTAGCATACATAAAAGATGTAGTTTTAAGTACTAATTAAATACTCGTACTAGAATCGGGGAATGAATTCTAGCTCTATTACAATTCATACATATCATTGACTTGGTATGTACGTGGGATCGATGATCGATCACATTCAAAAAATGTAACAAAATTATTACAACTCTAGCTCGATCTAGTTCAGTCGTCATACATTCTAGTTGTTCAACTAACACCGATAATAGAAACACTAGCATAATATTAATTGAACCAGCCATAAGCAAACAATTAAGTGCTACTGGATTGTTAATAAGCCAGGGTTGATTATAATCACCGCAGCAGCAATTACGTTGTTGAAAGCTACACTTGCCGTACTATTATAACCTGATCTGATGTCACCAAGAAAGTAAAAAAAAAAAAAAAACATAAATTGTTAGGGAGTTAAATTATTACAACCATGCTAACTAGCTAGCTAACTTTTAATTTATACGTATTATAGATAATTCTCTTAACTATTTCCGGCAATTATAATATTAATGAGTAAAGACAGCTTACCCATACATATGTAGCTAGCCAAAGTTAGTTAAAAGGCCAACGACTTAACAATATGAATAGATGGCAAACGCATTGTTGTGACCCTTGTGAAATTGGTCATCAGAAGGGTGGTTGATAAGATCAGGGTCACAAGCACAAGCTTTGCAACCATTTACCCTCAAAGAAATTGTATCTTCCTAGTTATCGATCATCAGATAATAATAATAAAT
The DNA here is from genome assembly GCA_038025085.1 of Tetragonia tetragonoides. Taxonomy (NCBI): domain Eukaryota; kingdom Viridiplantae; phylum Streptophyta; class Magnoliopsida; order Caryophyllales; family Aizoaceae; genus Tetragonia; species Tetragonia tetragonoides. The sequence goes on along the minus strand of CM076151.1, from coordinate 22,098,869 downwards.
GATATCGATTGAATAATGCAAGCAAATTAAACCCAATAATTATTAAGGATAATCACATCATCAAGTAAATAAACAAGAAAAACAAAATGAATAATCAGTAAAAGTTTGAGTTGATTGGTATTTACTAGAACCATTATTAGGCCCGAGGATTCACACATATTGACAAAACTCTGTACGTTTTCAATTTTCCAGATTTTAGCAAAGAATAACATCTCATAATTGTTGTTGTATGGGAGCATGACCACGAAGTTTGAATGGAATAGCCATCCATCCTCAGGGTGCCTGAATCCCGAAGAATCACCATAGTTGACCGGTTAAAAGTAACTAACCTGTGAATTTAATTAAACCAATTCAAACACCTTTTAATAACCTCTTTAATTAATTATTCAAGCAATGATATATATATTGTTCTCCAAATCCATTTTGAAAATCCATATCTTCACTAGAAAATAAATATCAAATTAGAGATTAATTAAACACATCAATATATATATATATATATATATATATATATATATATATATTTCAAATTATAAAATAAAATAACTTTTGTTATGCAAATTTAAAAATTATAATTATTACTCCATTGGAACAGGTTCGGAAAATACTTCAAAATGAGATACATATGTACTATGTCCTTTAAAGTTGGTTTCCGTGTGACGATGACAGGTGGGACGCCAGATGGGAGGGATATGTTCGTGTGAATATAACACATAGCTGCCACATCGGTATAGTATAAAAGTGAGTCCAATTCGTGTAGACAGGATACATAGAACGCCACATAGGAGGTGTAAATTCGTGTGACGATGACACCTAATTAAGCGTCACGTAAGCAAAGCTTGCCACATAGCCTAACAAATCTTCATCCAAGTGTCACTCATTAATGCTTCATCATAAGTCGAAAAATTATAAATATTACTTCAATGGATTGGATTTGAAAAAACCTTCAAAATGATATATATATGTCCTATAAAAGTTGGGTCATTTCCATGTGGTAATGACATGTAGGATGATACATTAGAGGAAATGTTCGTGTGAACATGACACGTAAATGTCACATGTGCACAACTTGGCCACATAGCTTAACAGATTAATCCAAGTGTCAGAAGTTCATTATTACTCGAATTTATTATTAGATTTATACGCATATTATTTCAAACTACAAAATAACATATCTTTAGTTACATAAATCTAAAAATTATAAATAATTTTTATTTAGATTGGTTTTGAAAAGGTTTGGTATAAACTAATTGGATAAGACACTTAAGATATCCATATATGTATTATATTAGTTGTAAATCACACTTGAATATTAGTAACGAAAACATGTTCTAAAATTTTAAATTCAATTTTTAATAAATATTTTATATTTATAAGAAAAGCGGAGTCATTTTTCATATACAAATGCCATATGGACGAACATTTCGTGTGTGGGATGAAACATGAAAGTCAACTCATCATCTACTCCAATGCTTTCTTAGCAAATTAATTGAGACTTTAATATAGCACTTTAGACATACTTATGTAATATAAATGACACGCAAACGAAGAGTAAGATTCAAGTAACACACCTTATAAGTTATGTTGAAATTTACTAACGTTGAACTACCTAGCACATTTGAGGAATAAATATTTAGGATCAAATTGTTGATTATAACTTTAGAAAGTGGAAGGTTTTTGCTCACCACTAATTGATTTTATTCAATTACCAAAAATTCAATTTCAATAAGAGACTGATTTTTAACTAGAGAGATATTAATTTATCTTTATTTTTTTTCTTTGGGAATTTTGAAGTAGGCTCAAATTATGTTCATAAATCAATCAATTTTACATTCATTCTATTTTAGATGTAGATAAATTTAAAAGGATATTTAGAAGTAAATTACGTACGAGGGAGACATGAAATTATACTATATATTTAAGAATTAGCATGCATCCTATCGATAACTTTTTTTGCTAATAACGTAAAATTAAATGTATTTCACAAATAATAATTATAATTTCATGCCACAAAATTTTAATGTCTTTATAAAATAAATTAGTAAAAATGTTTCTCTTTTTCTTTTCGTGTGTGCACGGCATGAAAGGCGTCATATAGAGGCCCAAAATCGTGTGACGATGACACCGAAGTCGCCATATTAGCAAAACTTGCCACATAGCCTAACAACTCACCATCCAAGTGTTTCCCCTTAATCCTTCAACATTAGTTAACTTTATTACATATTTATTAGCATATTTTTATATTAAAAAATAAAATAATATAAGTTACGCAATAAGTCAAAAAAATCATAAATCTTATGTCAATGGATTGGATTTGAAAAAGTTTTAAATGTAAATATATGTGACCTATACAAGTTGGGTCCTTACCATGCAGTGATGACATGTAGATGCTACTTAAGAGGGACTTTTCGTGTAAAGATAACGCGTTGACGTCACATGTGCAACTTTGTCACATATCTTAACAAATCATGATCCAAGTGCCAAATGATCAACTTTATTATATGATTTATTTGCTTATTATTTCAAACTACAAAATAGCATATTTTAAGTTACGTAATTAACTCTAAAAAATAAAAATCTTACTTCTTTAATTAAATTATCTTTTCTTATTCTTTTGTGAAAGTTTGAAATATCCTCAAATTATGTTCATAAATTAATTTTTTTAAATTATTTTATTTCAAATGTATATCAATTTAAAAGGGTATTTCGTACAAAAATATTAAAATAGTCAAATATAGAATTAGTTGGGCGGAATACAACAGACATGAGGTATCACTTAGGAAGTTATCTTCATTTCCGAGAGATATTTACGAATCCGTGCGAAGCACGAACATAAAACTAGTATATACATATAACTAGGTCCTTATTCGTGTGGTGATGACAAGTGGGACGCCACGTAGGCGACACATAATCGTGGAGGGTGGACACATAAGTTTCCATACAAGCAAGCCATCCAACATGTCATCACTCTTAATGCATCAAATTAATTATCACATTTATCATTATTAGCATATTGCCTCAAATTATAAAATAACATAACTTTGGTTACGCAATTTGGAATAATATAATTTTTACTTCATTGAATTGGATTTTAAAAATACTTCAAAATGAGATACATATGTCCTATATTTGACCCACAAAGTTTGGTATAAACTAAGTGTATAAGACAAGACCATATTTGTTATTTATTATAAAAAATTGCACATGAATAGTTCTACGATTGGTGTCCATATGTCAAGTCAGTAATTTTATTGATTAATTCATTTCATTTTGTTGAGAGAGAATAAAATTAATAGTAGTTAGATCGATCGAATGTACTAACTGAAGCATTCACTATCCTAAAAATACAACTCATATACTTACTTGCGAAGTATAGAAAATTAAATTAAGTATATACTTTCAGAATGAGTCTTCCCTTTCGACTATTGATAAAGTCTCTATATAGATATCCTTAACACCAGAATTATTCCTTCTATTTAATCGAGTTCATGGCTTTATGCCAACGTGGAATATGCTCTGCATAGCTTCATTGTGATTTATGTACTTTAAATCTACCATCACCAAAACCTACCAAATTACAACCAATGCTTTCTCTCTCCTAACTCCATCCTCATATATACTTGGATAATACTATTAAACTTACATTTTTTGTAAAATTATTTTACGAGCCAAACTAGTTGATTTTATTTAGAAGTAGGAAACTATTACATCTACTAACATTCTATGCTTCTTAAAGCATTTATTTAAGGAAGATACACACACATAGTTAAACATACTTAATACATTTTAATTAAGGCGAGCTTATTTAATATTTAGTTTGGCAAAGTCTTCCTCAGCATTATCCATGAAATAATCAGAAACTTTGAGGGTTGGTGCATTTTGTGGCGCCTGATCCACAAAGTTGGCTTCAACAGTTTTCCCTTTATTTTTCTGGGCAACTTGATATAACTCCACTAAATGTTTGGCGGTGCGGCATTCTTTTGAGAAGTGGCCTTTAATGCCGCATTTAAAACATGTGACATTTTGCTTCCCATTTGGTCTAGTTCCTTGGTGGTTTGTTTGTTTGCCCTTTCTTTTAAACTAGTGTCGTTGGCCTTTGTTGAACCCTTTGCCTTGATATTTATTATTTTTCTGTTGGCGCCCTTGATTGCCAATCTGGATGACATTTGCCTCTGGTCCTGCACTGTCTCCAGCGGGCCTCATGTTATGATTTTGAAAAAGTTGTTGATTATTCTGCTCAGCCACCAGTAGTACAGATATCAGATCGATCAGAGAACTTTTTTCAAACCTCTTTCTCGATATTGCTGCTGAACTAGCACATTAGAGGCGTGCATGGTGGAAAATGTCTTTTCAATCATGGCATACTCAGTGACATTTTGCCTACATAACTTCATTAATGAAGTTATTCGTAATAGAGCATAATTATATTCGTTAACAGACTTATAGTCTTGTAACCTCAGATTAGCCCATTTATACATGACTTGTGGCAGTAAAACTTGTTCTCGGTGCCTATATCTCTCATGGAGATTTTACACAATTCTTTTCGGTCTTCAACCATAATGTATTCATTTTTCAAGTCCTCATGAAGGTGGTGCTTTAAGAAAATAATGGCCCTAGCCTGATCTTCTTCTAAGGCATTATTATTTTCCTCAATGGTTTTCTTAAGTCCATTAGCCTTCAAGTGTGTAAGGGCATCGACCTTTGATTTGTAGTAGTTCTTCCCATGCACATCGAGGATTTCAAATTCCCTATTAGCAATGCTTACCATATTTTTGGTGAGAAATAAATTATTTAAGTTAATAAATTGTTGAGTTGCGTTTGTTGTAAATAAATAATGAAGCAGTTATATATCACCAAGGGAATGAAACCGTAGTGGTCCGAAACTTCTGACGCTTTAGTAAAACAAAAGGTCAGGGATTCGAAAACCCGATGGTACAGAAATAGAAATAACAAAAAAATTTATTTCTTGTTTATCAACTAATATACAATTTTCTTTTTGTACCTTAGTACAACCTGCAATACAAAAGTTAATAACCAAGATGATAATAAAATCATTAAATGGGATTTTGCTCCCAATGAAATATATAACTACTATAAAATATGGTGTCAAGATATCAGATCACTATTATACTAATAGTCCAAGAAAACGAGTAATACCAAAAATTAAACTCTTAGCTAGTTACATAATGTAGGAAGTATTTGATAAACATGAATTTGTTGCATATTTTGTGATGATTTGTACCCCATATTGTTTGATTTAGTATGTGTTCCATGGTCTTTTAGCTTGAATTTTGTTTCTCTTGTTCCTCTTTACGTTTTTGGTGTATTGTGTGCACATGTGCTCTTTTTAGACCCAATTCTCGAGAGATACAAGGACATTTATAAGATGAGAAGAATCAAGGACAAAGTTTGGACACCTCTTCGGCATTTTGTTCATAAAGTCTTCATATGAGCTTCAAATCAAGTGATTCAAAGTTCTGTGGAAAGCTAACAAAGAGAGATACAACTTTCATGTTTTAGGTTTTTGCAAATTCAGAGCGGAAGGCTGTCAAATAAGCGTTTGAAGATGCAAACGGGTTGCAGGGGCGTTTTCTCCAGAAAAACAGCCCCCCAGCCCCTCTGGCCCGCTGTCGCCCGCCCAAAAAAACGGCCCTCTTCAGAAAAACGGCCACCCCGTTTTTCTGGAGGGGGGGCGTTTTTCTGGGGCTTTTTGGTCCCGAGCTTCTCCGTCTATAAATAGCTTCTTTTCTCAATTTTTCGGGATATCTCATCTTAGCCTAATTTTCTAGGATTCTTGAACAAACACTCTCGAATAGTGAGATTAGGGTATTTAGTGAACTTAAATCTTGGTTATTTCTTATTAATCTTCTCTTTAATCCTTAGCACTTGGTTGTAAGTTTTCCCTCTCCCCTCTCTCTCTCCATCAATACTTGCAATTTTAAATCTTTTTTGTTGAATATTATGGATATTGTCATTATGAAATTTATTTTGCTTAATCTCATGATGTTTATTGGCTAATCTCTCTTATTAGAGTTGGGGTTAGCCCAACTATGGTGTTTTTAATGCTTGGATGATGTGAATATATTGTGATTAATTGAGTATTATGTGTATTTGGCTTTGTGCACCCCAAGTGTTTGAAGAAATGCCTAAATGAAAGTTTGGCTAATTTCTTGTGTAATTAACTTAGAAACCGAAAGGGGTAGGTTAATTATCGGGGTTCCATTGTCCAAACAAGGGAGTTAGGCCACGAAAGTAGGATTAATACCCTTGGAGATTCATGTTATTAGGCTTGCTTAATGGGTTCTTATCAACTTAACCCCATGAAAATAGGTGGTTTAGTAGGTTTGGGCTTGACCTTGAGAGAGGCCCTTAGTGACATTAACCTAATCATCTCTACACATTGCTCATTTGATTACATGTCATTCCATCATCTATTGCATTAAACCGCCATTTGTTGGGTGAACCCCCAACTCTATCTTTTAACCCTTAATTTTGTAATCGTGATTATCCTTTTCTCTTATCTTAATTCGTCATCCTAGTTAGCTTTAGGTCTAGTTAAATTAACCAATCATCACAATTATTTGAATTCGCTTACCTTTCCGTATTATAGGGTTTTTGGTATTCGAAACGCCTCGCTTCTTGTGGAGACGATCTTATTTATTACTTCGAAATACCCGTATACTTACGGGGGTATCAGTATTTAAAGTCTATATGACTATATAGAGTAGTCCCCTAGGTTGTTTGTCCAAGAGTTCAAGAAAAGCCAAAGACTATTTTTCCTTTTTTTCATTTATCCATTATTTTATTTGCCCATGATTTGTTTGTGTCGGCTACTTTGATGTGCTCTTCCCAAATCTCAAGTTCCCTTTCTATTATTACTAACAGTCAACATTCAACATAACCCATTATTTCACTCTCTCTCTCTCTCCATCCTTTTTTTTTTATCTACTCCTTCTCGTGAACTATGTCAGTTCATTTATTTCTCCATTTATCATTACATTTTCTTTGTCTCTACATTACTGCTTCTACCTCTTTCTTCGGTTGAGTAGTCGGTCATGGTAGCTTATATGAGCTGCCGACCATGGTGATCGACAGTCCAAGCCTCTGGATTTGGTGATATTTTGGTCCTTCTTCATGCAATTTTGTGGGCTTTATTTGGATTTTATGGGTCGTTTGGTGGCTCTATTTTGAGTCGATCGGCCATGGAAGCCGTTTAAGGTTTGGGGTGTTTGGGTGCAGCCGGCGAGGTGACCTCAGCAGAGCCCACCTCACATTCTTCTCGTTTTCTCTTCAGGTTGTATGGTCCCGGTTCTTGTCGGGGTTCAGGTCTCGGCTCATCGGGAGTATCGTTCAAATTTATGAACGTGGGTCTGGGTGGTGATGGTGGTTGGTTGGCTCGTGAGGCTTCCGTTGATGTTGACGTACTGGTCGACATGATGAGGTTCGCTTGTGGTTGAGGTACAACATGTGGGTATGAAAAGGTTCGAAAACGTACGTGGTTTCACTCAATGATGAGGTAAATATGTGAGTAGTAGATCCCGGTTACGAAGGTGTTGATCCCATTAATTTGGTGATCCATGTCTAGAGCCGTATCAATGAACTACAAACAAAACTCTGAGAACACAAATTTTATTAATCTAGTTTTGAGTTTCTCATGTAGAGGATCCAAAATGTACTTCGGCAACTACAGAGCATACTACTTAAAACATAGAACATTTTGGTATGAATTTGTATTTTACCTTTTCGTATTTGGAGCAAAGTGGTGTTGATAACGTGTTAAAGGTTTAGCTCAGGAGGGGAAGTTGAAAGTGGAGTGAAAGCTAGTGAATGCTTTTGCTTTTCATCCGTTGCATTTTTTCACTTTACAAAGATGCCTATTTATAGGCAGGTAAATAGTACAAACACTATTGATGCATAGTGTATTTACTTTTTACATATTGGGTAAAAATCTCTGGGGAGTAATGTGATCCATTCATTTGTTTATGCTATACATATTATAACACCCTTACATTATTTCATTTTCTTTATTTTTTGAATAATGACCATATTTTAGTGCGTAACTTGGTGTGATAGTGGAATACAAGGTTCAACATTTCTATTATGATGATCATACAATAAATAACTCTTAAAGTGTAGGGTTAGTTTCTACTTTAATTTCTACTATTCATATATTCCAGATTCATTTTTTTTCTAACCGCCAAAGTACGTGAAGTATTGAGAAGAAAACAGCGCCTAAGAAACTTCTCTTCATATTGAGCATGTCCTCATTGCTCTTAATTACTAGAGATAAAGATAGGAGCATGTCCTCAGCGCCTAAGAAATCAGTACTGTGGCAAGCAGTACGCTGACTCTCGCCCTTCTTTATCTCTATCTTTTCTCAATATGAAGAGAAGTTTCTTAGGCGCTGTTTTCTTCTCAATACTTCACGTACTTTGGCGGTTAGAAAAAAAATGAATCTGGAATATATGAATAGTAGAAATTAAAGTAGAAACTAACCCTACACTTTAAGAGTTATTTATTGTATGATCATCATAATAGAAATGTTGAACCTTGTATTCCACTATCACACCAAGTTACGCACTAAAATATGGTCATTATTCAAAAAATAAAGAAAATGAAATAATGTAAGGGTGTTATAATATGTATAGCATAAACAAATGAATGGATCACATTACTCCCCAGAGATTTTTACCCAATATATAAAAAGTAAATACACTATGCATCAACAGTGTTTGTACTATTTACCTGCCTATAAATAGGCATCTTTGTAAAGTGAAAAAATGCAACGGATGAAAAGCAAAAGCATTCACTAGCTTTCACTCCACTTTCAACTTCCCCTCCTGAGCTAAACCTTTAACACGTTATCAACACCACTTTGCTCCAAATACGAAAAGGTAAAATACAAATTCATACCAAAATGTTCTATGTTTTAAGTAGTATGCTCTGTAGTTGCCGAAGTACATTTTGGATCCTCTACATGAGAAACTCAAAACTAGATTAATAAAATTTGTGTTCTCAGAGTTTTGTTTGTAGTTCATTGATACGGTTCTAGACATGGATCACCAAATTAATGGGATCAACACCTTCGTAACCGGGATCTACTACTCACATATTTACCTCATCATTGAGTGAAACCACGTACGTTTTCGAACCTTTTCATACCCACATGTTGTACCTCAACCACAAGCGAACCTCATCATGTCGACCAGTACGTCAACATCAACGGAAGCCTCACGAGCCAACCAACCACCATCACCACCCAGACCCACGTTCATAAATTTGAACGATACTCCCGATGAGCCGAGACCTGAACCCCGACAAGAACCGGGACCATACAACCTGAAGAGAAAACGAGAAGAATGTGAGGTGGGCTCTGCTGAGGTCACCTCGCCGGCTGCACCCAAACACCCCAAACCTTAAACGGCTTCCATGGCCGATCGACTCAAAATAGAGCCACCAAACGACCCATAAAATCCAAATAAAGCCCACAAAATTGCATGAAGAAGGACCAAAATATCACCAAATCCAGAGGCTTGGACTGTCGATCACCATGGTCGGCAGCTCATATAAGCTACCATGACCGACTACTCAACCGAAGAAAGAGGTAGAAGCAGTAATGTAGAGACAAAGAAAATGTAATGATAAATGGAGAAATAAATGAACTGACATAGTTCACGAGAAGGAGTAGATAAAAAAAAAGGATGGAGAGAGAGAGAGTGAAATAATGGGTTATGTTGAATGTTGACTGTTAGTAATAATAGAAAGGGAACTTGAGATTTGGGAAGAGCACATCAAAGTAGCCGACACAAACAAATCATGGGCAAATAAAATAATGGATAAATGAAAAAAAGGAAAAATAGTCTTTGGCTTTTCTTGAACTCTTGGACAAACAACCTAGGGGACTACTCTATATAGTCATATAGACTTTAAATACTGATACCCCCGTAAGTATACGGGTATTTCGAAGTAATAAATAAGATCGTCTCCACAAGAAGCGAGGCGTTTCGAATACCAAAAACCCTATAATACGGAAAGGTAAGCGAATTCAAATAATTGTGATGATTGGTTAATTTAACTAGACCTAAAGCTAACTAAGATGACGAATTAAGATAAGAGAAAAGGATAATCACGATTACAAAATTAAGGGTTAAAAGATAGAGTTGGGGGTTCACCCAACAAATGGCGGTTTAATGCAATAGATGATGGAATGACATGTAATCAAATGAGCAATGTGTAGAGATGATTAGGTTAATGTCACTAAGGGTCTCTCTCAAGGTCAAGCCCAAACCTACTAAACCACCTATTTTCATGGGGTTAAGTTGATAAGAACCCATTAAGCAAGCCTAATAACATGAATCTCCAAGGGTATTAATCCTACTTTCGTGGCCTAACTCCCTTGTTTGGACAATGGAACCCCGATAATTAACCTACCCCTTTCGGTTTCTAAGTTAATTACACAAGAAATTAGCCAAACTTTCATTTAGGCATTTCTTCAAACACTTGGGGTGCACAAAGCCAAATACACATAATACTCAATTAATCACAATATATTCACATCATCCAAGCATTAAAAACACCATAGTTGGGCTAACCCCAACTCTAATAAGAGAGATTAGCCAATAAACATCATGAGATTAAGCAAAATAAATTTCATAATGACAATACCCATAATATTCAACAAAAAAGATTTAAAATTGCAAGTATTGATGGAGAGAGAGAGGGGAGAGGGAAAACTTACAACCAAGTGCTAAGGATTAAAGAGAAGATTAATAAGAAATAACCAAGATTTAAGTTCACTAAATACCCTAATCTCACTATTCGAGAGTGTTTGTTCAAGAATCCTAGAAAATTAGGCTAAGATGAGATATCCCGAAAAATTGAGAAAAGAAGCTATTTATAGACGGAGAAGCTCGGGACCAAAAAGCCCCAGAAAAACGCCCCCCCTCCAGAAAAACGGGGTGACCGTTTTTCTGAAGAGGGCCGTTTTTTTGGGCGGGCGACAGCGGGCCAGAGGGGCTGGGGGGCTGTTTTTCTGGAGAAAACGCCCCTGCAACCCGTTTGCATCTTCAGACGCTTATTTGACAGCCTTCCGCTCCGAATTTGCAAAAACCTAAAACATGAAAGTTGTATCTCTCTTTGTTAGCTTTCCACAGAACTTTGAATCACTTGATTTGAAGCTCATATGAAGACTTTATGAACAAAATGCCGAAGAGGTGTCCAAACTTTGTCCTTGATTCTTCTCATCTTATAAATGTCCTTGTATCTCTCGAGAATTGGGTCTAAAAAGAGCACATGTGCACAGAATACACCAAAAACGTAAAGAGGAACAAGAGAAACAAAATTCAAGCTAAAAGACCATGGAACACATACTAAATCAAACAATATGGGGTACAAATCATCACAAAATATGCAACAAATTCATGTTTATCAAATACTTCCTACATTATGTAACTAGCTAAGAGTTTAATTTTTGGTATTACTCGTTTTCTTGGACTATTAGTATAATAGTGATCTGATATCTTGACACCATATTTTATAGTAGTTATATATTTCATTGGGAGCAAAATCCCATTTAATGATTTTATTATCATCTTGGTTATTAACTTTTGTATTGCAGGTTGTACTAAGGTACAAAAAGAAAATTGTATATTAGTTGATAAACAAGAAATAAATTTTTTTGTTATTTCTATTTCTGTACCATCGGGTTTTCGAATCCCTGACCTTTTGTTTTACTAAAGCGTCAGAAGTTTCGGACCACTACGGTTTCATTCCCTTGGTGATATATAACTGCTTCATTATTTATTTACAACAAACGCAACTCAACAATTTATTAACTTAAATAATTTATTTCTCACCAAAAATATGGTAAGCATTGCTAATAGGGAATTTGAAATCCTCGATGTGCATGGGAAGAACTACTACAAATCAAAGGTCGATGCCCTTGCACACTTGAAGGCTAATGGACTTAAGAAAACCATTGAGGAAAATAATAATGCCTCAGAAGAAGATCAGGCTAGGGCCATTATTTTCTTAAAGCACCACCTTCATGAGGACTTGAAAAATGAATACATTATGGTTGAAGACCGAAAAGAATTGTGTAAAATCTCCATGAGAGATATAGGCACCGAGAACAAGTTTTACTGCCACAAGTCATGTATAAATGGGCTAATCTGAGGTTACAAGACTATAAGTCTGTTAACGAATATAATTATGCTCTATTACGAATAACTTCATTAATGAAGTTATGTAGGCAAAATGTCACTGAGTATGCCATGATTGAAAAGACATTTTCCACCATGCACGCCTCTAATGTGCTAGTTCAGCAGCAATATCGAGAAAGAGGTTTGAAAAAAGTTCTCTGATCGATCTGATATCTGTACTACTGGTGGCTGAGCAGAATAATCAACAACTTTTTCAAAATCATAACATGAGGCCCGCTGGAGATAGTGCAGGACCAGAGGCAAATGTCATCCAGATTGGCAATCAAGGGCGCCAACAGAAAAATAATAAATATCAAGGCAAAGGGTTCAACAAAGGCCAACGACACTAGTTTAAAAGAAAGGGCAAACAAACAAACCACCAAGGAACTAGACCAAATGGGAAGCAAAATGTCACATGTTTTAAATGCGGCATTAAAGGCCACTTCTCAAAAGAATGCCGCACCGCCAAACATTTAGTGGAGTTATATCAAGTTGCCCAGAAAAATAAAGGGAAAACTGTTGAAGCCAACTTTGTGGATCAGGCGCCACAAAATGCACCAACCCTCAAAGTTTCTGATTATTTCATGGATAATGCTGAGGAAGACTTTGCCAAACTAAATATTAAATAAGCTCGCCTTAATTAAAATGTATTAAGTATGTTTAACTATGTGTGTGTATCTTCCTTAAATAAATGCTTTAAGAAGCATAGAATGTTAGTAGATGTAATAGTTTCCTACTTCTAAATAAAATCAACTAGTTTGGCTCGTAAAATAATTTTACAAAAAATGTAAGTTTAATAGTATTATCCAAGTATATATGAGGATGGAGTTAGGAGAGAGAAAGCTTTGGTTGTAATTTGGTAGGTTTTGGTGATGGTAGATTTAAAGTACATAAATCACAATGAAGCTATGCAGAGCATATTCCACGTTGGCATAAAGCCATGAACTCGATTAAATAGAAGGAATAATTCTGGTGTTAAGGATATCTATATATAGACTTTATCAATAGTCGAAAGGGAAGACTCATTCTGAAAGTATATACTTAATTTAATTTTCTATACTTCGCAAGTAAGTATATGAGTTGTATTTTTAGGATAGTGAATGCTTCAGTTAGTACATTCGATCGATCTAACTACTATTAATTTTATTCTCTCTCAACAAAATGAAATGGATTAATCAATAATAATTACTGACTTGACATATGGACACCAATCGTAGAACTATTCATGTGTAATTTTTTATAATAAATAACAAATATGGTCTTGTCTTATACACTTAGTTTATACCAAACTTTGTGGGTCAAATATAGGACATATGTATCTCATTTTGAAGTATTTTTAAAATCCAATTCAATGAAGTAAAAATTATATTATTCCAAATTGCGTAACCAAAGTTATGTTATTTTATAATTTGAGGCAATATGCTAATAATGATAAATGTGATAATTATTTTGATGCATTAAGAGTGATGACATGTTGGATGGCTTGCTTGTATGGAAACTTATGTGTCCACCCTCCACGATTATGTGTCGCCTACGTGGCGTCCCACGTGTCATCACCACACGAATGAGGACCTAGTTATATGTATATACTAGTTTTATGTCCGTGCTTCGCACGGATTCGTAAATATCTCTCGGAAATGAAGATAACTTCCTAAGTGATACCTCATGTCTGTTGTATTCCGCCCAACTAATTCTATATTTGACTATTTTAATATTTTTGTATGAAATACCTTTTAAATTGATATACATTTGAAATAAAATAATTTAAAAAAATTAATTTATGAACATAATTTGAGGATATTTCAAACTTTCACAAAAGAATAAGAAAAGATAATTTAATTAAAGAAGTAAGATTTTTATTTTTTAGAGTTAATTACGTAACTTAAAATATGCTATTTTGTAGTTTGAAATAATAAGCAAATAAATCATATAATAAAGTTGATCATTTGGCACTTGGATCATGATTTGTTAAGATATGTGACAAAGTTGCACATGTGACGTCAACGCGTTATCTTTACACGAAAAGTCCCTCTTAAGTAGCGTCTACATGTCATCACTGCATGGTAAGGACCCAACTTGTATAGGTCACATATATTTACATTTAAAACTTTTTCAAATCCAATCCATTGACATAAGATTTATGATTTTTTTGACTTATTGCGTAACTTATATTATTTTATTTTTTAATATAAAAATATGCTAATAAATATGTAATAAAGTTAACTAATGTTGAAGGATTAAGGGGAAACACTTGGATGGTGAGTTGTTAGGCTATGTGGCAAGTTTTGCTAATATGGCGACTTCGGTGTCATCGTCACACGATTTTGGGCCTCTATATGGCGCCTTTCATGCCGTGCACACACGAAAAGAAAAAGAGAAACATTTTTACTAATTTATTTTATAAAGGCATTAAAATTTTGTGGCATGAAATTATAATTATTATTTGTGAAATACATTTAGTTTTACGTTATTAGCAAAAAAAATTATCGATAGGATGCATGCTAATTCTTAAATATATAGTATAATTTCATGTCTCCCTCGTACGTAATTTACTTCTAAATATCCTTTTAAATTTATCTACATCTAAAATAGAATGAATGTAAAAATTGATTGATTTATGAACATAATTTGAGCCTACTTCAAAATTTCCAAAGAAAAAAAATAAAGATAAATTAATATCTCTCTAGTTAAAAATCAGTCTCTTATTGAAATTGAATTTTTGGTAATTGAATAAAATCAATTAGTGGTGAGCAAAAACCTTCCACTTTCTAAAGTTATAATCAACAATTTGATCCTAAATATTTATTCCTCAAATGTGCTAGGTAGTTCAACGTTAGTAAATTTCAACATAACTTATAAGGTGTGTTACTTGAATCTTACTCTTCGTTTGCGTGTCATTTATATTACATAAGTATGTCTAAGGTGCTATATTAAAGTCTCAATTAATTTGCTAAGAAAGCATTGGAGTAGATGATGAGTTGACTTTCATGTTTCATCCCACACACGAAATGTTCGTCCATATGGCATTTGTATATGAAAAATGACTCCGCTTTTCTTATAAATATAAAATATTTATTAAAAATTGAATTTAAAAGTTTAGAACATGTTTTCGTTACTAATATTCAAGTGTGATTTACAACTAATATAATACATATATGGATATTTTAAGTGTCTTATCCAATTAGTTTATACCAAACCTTTTCAAAACCAATCTAAATAAAAATGATTTATAATTTTTAGATTTATGTAACTAAAGATATGTTATTTTGTAGTTTGAAATAATATGCGCATAAATCTAATAATAAATTCGAGTAATAATGAACTTCTGACACTTGGATTAATCTGTTAAGCTATGTGGCCAAGTTGTGCACATGTGACATTTACGTGTCATGTTCACACGAACATTTCCTCTAATGTATCATCCTACATGTCATTACCACATGGAAATGACTCAACTTTTATAGGACATATATATATATATATATATATATATATATATATATATATATATATATATATATATATATATATATATATATATATATATATATATATATATATATATATATATATATATCATTTTGAAGGTTTTTTCAAATCCAATCCATTGAAGTAATATTTATAATTTTTCGACTTATGATGAAGCATTAATGAGTGACACTTGGATGAAGAGTTGTTAGGCTATGTGGCAAGCTTTGCTTACGTGACGCTTAATTAGGTGTCATCGTCACACGAATTTACACCTCCTATGTGGCGTTCTATGTATCCTGTCTACACGAATTGGACTCACTTTTATACTATACTGATGTGGAAGCTATGTGTTATATTCACACGAACATATCCCTCCCATCTGGCGTCCCACCTGTCATCGTCACACGGAAACCAACTTTAAAGGACATAGTACATATGTATCTCATTTTGAAGTATTTTCCGAACCTGTTCCAATGGAGTAATAATTATAATTTTTAAATTTGCATAACAAAAGTTATTTTATTTTATAATTTGAAATATATATATATATATATATATATATATATATATATATATATATATATATATATATATATATATATATATATATATATATATATATATATATATATATATATATATATATATATATATATATATATATTGATGTGTTTAATTAATCTCTAATTTGATATTTATTTTCTAGTGAAGATATGGATTTTCAAAATGGATTTGGAGAACAATGTGTAATTGACAGTTCTGCAACACACACAATCTTTAGGAACAAAATCTACTTCACTCATTGGATACCAGTTAAGGCAAATGTTAACACCATTGACGGTGTTACAAAATTAATTGAAGGATCAGGAAAAGCGTGTGTTGTACTCCCAATGGGGACAAAAATTGAGATAAAAGACGCACTATATTCGAGTTAATTTCAAAAGAAACTTGTTAAGTTTTAAAGATAAGCGTTAAAATGGTTATCACATGGAAACCATGACTGAAAATTATAAGGAGTACATGTGTCTTATTTTGGTTAAAGCTGGCAAGAAAGTCATTTACGAGAAAATGTCAGCATACTCCTCAGGACTGGACTACATGTACATTAATGCCATTGAAATTAATATGGTGTCCAAACAATTGGTAGACAACCAAAAATTATGCTCTTTGTGGCAGACCGTTTCAGTCATCCTGGCACAAGTATGATGATGATAATAATTAAGAGTTTAATCGGACACCCCCTAAACAATGTCCGGGTACCAAGATTTGGTGAACTCCCTTGCACTGCATGTTCACTTGGAAAATTAATTACGAGACTTTCCAAAAGTAAAATTGGAAGTGAGTCTCTTGCGTTCTTGGAAAGGATCCAAGGTGATATTTGCGAGCCAATTCACCCGCCTTGTGGACCATTTCGATATTTCATGGTATTAATAGACGCATCAACACGATGGTCACATGTGAGCCTGTTATCGACAAGAAACGCCGCATTTACCAAATTGTTGACACAAATAATTCGATTAAAAAGTCAATTTCCAGATCATTCAATAAAGAAAATCAGGTTGGATAATGCAGGAGAATTTACATCCTAAACATTTAATGACTATTGTATGTTTATTGGGATCGAGGTGAAACACCCAGTGACTCATGTTCATACCTAAAATGACCTTGCTGAATCTTTAATAAAATGATTACAATTAATCGCTTGGCCATTATTAATGAAATCAAAGTTATTATCTTCTATTTGGGGACATGCAATATTGCACGCCGCAAAATTAGTACGATTAAGGCCAACGACGTATCATGAATTTCCCCCTATGTAATTGGAAACTGGGAAAGAGCCAAGCATTGCACATTTGAAAATATTTGATTGTGCAGTGTACATCTCAATAGAACCACTTAATCGTACTAAGATGGGTCCACAAAGAAGGTTGTGAATTTACGTCGGATTTGAAACAACCTCAATAGTTAAATTTCTTGAACTGATGACTGGTGATTTGTTCACAGCACGGTTTCAGTGACCATTGTTGACACAAATAAGCAGTGACCATTGTTTCACTAAAACATGACCCTCGTCTCACAAAGAGTTACAAAAAGACCATCTCAAACAAAATTTTGTTTGATATCCCTCCTTTCCTTTTTTTTTTGAGTGAATTCCTTTTTCTTTTTTCAGCAAGTCTTGTATGAGACCAACTCATAGAAAAATGGGGTCACTAATTAGAATTGTAGGGGTTACTTATAGTGAGCAGTGATCCTTGTTTCATTGAAAAGTGACCCCGATAATGATAAGCAGTGACCCTTATTTTATTGAAAAGTGACCCCCATCTCACCAAAAATCACCGAAAAACTGTTTTATAGAAGTTTTTGGGTTCCTTTTTAATTAAATTACCATATTTAAAGACGAAAGGAAAAAAATAAAAATAAAAAACGAGAACGAAAGAAAGAATAGAACAGAAAGAAGAAAGTCTGTGAGGGGGCGGCTCCATCGGTGAAAAGAATTGCCCGGCATCATCACCATTACCATTTACATCACAGAGATTACCAGACCCATTTTACAGACCCATCAACAGCAGAACACAAGAGAGAGAGAGAAGAGAGGAGAGAGAAAAGAGAGAGAGAAACCATGGTGAAGGTACGAATGAACACGGCCGATGTGGCCGCTGAAATCAAGTGCCTTCGAAGGTTGATAGGCATGAGGTGTTCCAATGTCTACGACATCACCCCTAAGGTTTCATAATAACTATCTTTTCTCCAATTATTCTCTGTTAATTTGTTCATGCTGAAATGAACTCAAAAATGCTTTTCTTGATTTTTTTTTTTTTTTTTTTTTGCATTTAGCTAAGGCGTGTAATATATGCTGGCCTTCCACCTGTTTGTTAAAATGCCTGACTGGAAAAATTGTACTGATCACTGATCAATAAGGTTTTGTAAGTTGGAATTATGGGATTTAACTCAAAACTATGCTTCTTGAATTGTTTTGTGATGGATTATGTTGTATTATATGTTTGCCCCCACCTGTTTGTTAAATGGCTGGCTGAAAAAAGTTCAATGAACAATAAGGTTTTTGGTAAGTTGGAAATATGGGATTTTTTAAGTGTTAATTTTTAATTATTGGGTTTTGGGTGCAGACTTACATGTTCAAGCTAATGAATAGTAGTGGAGTGACTGAGTCTGGAGAGAGTGAGAAGGTTTTGTTGTTGATGGAAAGCGGTGTTAGGCTGCACACGACGGAATATGTCCGGTAAGAGAGACAATTGGAGAGCAATATGCTATCTGGGTAAGTGGGTATGTCTCTTTTCTGTTGAGGCTTGATGTTCTTCCGACATTTTGTAGGGATAAGAGTAATACCCCATCTGGGTTCACTCTAAAATTGAGGAAGCATATACGTACAAAGAGGCTTGAAGATGTGCGGCAGATTGGATACGACAGGGTATATTTTTATGCGGGTTTGTTGGTTGATTGAAGTTCATATTTGTGTATGTACTGTCTTTAGTATGTGATTTGGTGTGTGTGTTCTATTTCAGATTATTCTGTTCCAATTTGGGTTGGGTGCTGGAGCACATTATGTGATATTGGAGCTATACGCTCAAGGGAACATTATTCTTACAGATTCTGAGTTCATGGTATTGACGCTTCTCAGGTCTCATAGGTAGGTCACTCGCACTTTCTTTTTTACTATGAGTTTGCATGTGAGCTCTTTGATGATTGGTAAATGGTACCCGTTACCTAAAGCAAACAAAGGGAGCAAAAGGAGCTCATAAATAATGGAGAATGAAACTGTGGATCAAGGAAGTGATTGGCATAGTCTTGTCCATGTTTGCTGAGATGAATAATTGCATTTTCTGTGCCTTGTATCCTCAAGCATACTTACTCCTTTTACAAACAAAATCTGGGCTTAATCAAGATCTCTGTGGAAGGTCATGATATGGACTCTTGCTTTACGTTTCTTTCTTAGTCTTGGTCTCAGTGATATGGGAAGGGCCTTTGTTGTAACTGTTGTCACCTTGCAGGTTAAGATGATGAAATGCTATATTGGGTTAACTGGGTTTTCCCTTTGTGATGATTGATATGCTTGATTGCATGGTTTTCCTAGTTGATGATATGCCTCTTATTTGCAATGTCTTTATTGTTCTTATTTTCCCTAATTCATTTATGTTCTCTCGTTATCATTTTGTTTACGATCATTGCTCTATATCATCTTCTCTCTAGGTGATTCTTTCTTCTATTAGAAGAGAATTAGTAGGTATCTCCACCAAGCACCCACTGATCACTTACATGTTACATCCATTATAAAGTTAGCAAAAAATGACGTGTGCTGAACAAGAGTTACTATTGACCTGCAATTCCATGAGTAACTAGTGTAGATTTGAGGCTTTGGCGATATGATAAGTCAAGGTCAGGTGGACCTTCATCCACTTCCTACTTCCTCGCCAGTTCATCTGCCATCCTTGAACCATTTATTTATTTGGATCAACGGGATTGGGTGAAAATTGACACCCATCACCTTTGACCAGTTTAGGGTAAGGTGACATGCATCTTGACTTCCCTAGTCCAACTAATGACAGGATCAACTAGGTTGTCTTGGTTACTTGTGGTTGCAGTGATACAATAATGTCATAGCACACTATTGTTCTTTGCCTGCGGGGAATTTTCTCTAAATGAAGTTATGAGTTTCGTTCAACGTTGTTCCAGTGGTTGTCATAATGTTAAAAGCGATTGATGGACACAAAAGACAATTGTTTCAATCTATGAAATGTACCATCACACAACATAACTCCAGGATGATTGGATTGTACCGTAATACATATGCAGTAGCTGTTTCTTGTTCAATGACATGTTCAAAGATCAATGTTTGACGTACCAATATTTTCGGGTACTTCTTGCTATTTTTGCTTCCAAAGTCTAGTATCCTTGCCCGCATATACTTTACAGTGTTTTCTGAATGGTACTAAAAAGAAATTTTATTTGAACACTTTTGTCCCTGTTCTCTGATGCATTTGCTCATAGTTCAAGCTGACTAATTACTTACTTTTGACAGAGATGACGATAAAGGTTTTGCAATCATGTCACGGCATCGTTACCCCATTGAAAACTGTCGAGTTTTTGAGCGAAGCACCACTGCAAAGTTGATGGAAGCCTTCATATCATCAAATGATTTGGGAGATGATGAGCAAATTGAAGGAAAAGAAGAAGGAAGTAATGCCTTGGCTGCATCAAAAACTAAGCAAAGTGGTAAAAAAGGTGGAAAAGTTTCTGATGCAAAGAAGGGAGGGAATGATGGTGGTCGTGGAAAACAGCGTACATTGAAGACAGTTCTTGGAGAAGGCTTAGGTTACGGTCCTCAACTATCAGAACATATAATATTGGATGCAGGTCTGGTGCCAAGCATTAAAATTTCGAAGTATGACCAGCTGGATGAGGATAAAATTCAGATTTTGGCCCAAGCTGTTGGCAGATTTGAGGACTGGCTAGAGGCTGTTATCCTTGGTACTTTGGTTCCTGAAGGCTACATTTTAATGCAGGCACAGAAGCCTACCACAGCGCCAGAGAATTGCAGCAAGGTTGGTTCTAATTAAAGGTTTCTTTAGTTTCAGTGTATGTTTAAGGTTTTGCATTTACTGATGATTTTTTGACTGACATTATGTGGTTATATGTGGGAGCAGATTTATGACGAATATTGTCCTATTTTACTAAACCAATTCAAATCGAGGGATTCTGTGAAGTTTGAGACATTTGATGCAGCTTTGGATGAATTCTACAGTAAGATTGAGAGTCAGCGATCAGAACAGCAGCAAAAAGTGAAAGAAGGATCTGCTGCGCAAAAGCTCAACAAAATACGCGTAGATCAGGTGTGTTTTTCGTTACTCAATTTCTATCTGATCCTTTATGATGGTTCTGCTAGTTACTTAGATATATGAAAAACCTATTCTTCTGCACATACTTCAGCTGTGATGTTGAAGAGCTTTTTAGTGACAAAAGACCCTTTAGGGTATAGTTTTAGGGAGAGAGGGATAGGGTCTGGTAGGGGAATATTGTGTGGGAGACAAGTGACTATATATTTTAGGTTAATAATTTGTTCTTTCAGTCTCCTAAATCCCGCATTTTATATTTTGTTTGAGACACCAATATCTGGGTCCATCACTTCATTTTCTATCAGATATATTAGTCTATAGCATAATTGTTGAAGAAGGGAAACCCATTAGAACTTTGGTTTATCGGGTTCTTCTTTGGAAAGCTGTGCGATATTGCCAATCTTGACCAGATGTCACGCTGTAAGCGAGTTGCAGTTTGCATTTACCTTTCTGGTTGTCTCTGGTAAGGAAATTGGGGACGGGATTGCATATTTTTTTTTATTGCAGTCCTACACATTTACTGCTTGTCCTTCGTGCATGATGCTCTTATTTTAGCTTATTGGAAAATTATGAATTCGAAAAGTTTCAATGAGAGTTGATCTACGGCTTCCAAGTCATATCGGCTATTTATTGCATGGACATGGTCATGGATGCTAAATACAGTAATATTTCTTGTTTATGGAAAGGATGCATGAAATCTTTGAGGATACTGAGCTTCTTCTTTTATTGAAGCCTAAAAAATTATTTGAACTCCAGTCTCCACCCTTGGATTCATCTGATACAATGATACCTGATCCACACTTTTCTACGTAGAGAGAACTCTATATTCAGGAGGTGAGAGTACAATCATATGGATAAAAGACTAGGACTGTGCTTGATCAAAATTGCCTTTTGGTTTGTGTGGAGAAATCTGTTCTTGTAAGATGCTTCCATTGCATTAATTAGGAATTTCCGTCAGTTTTGGGTGCTTTAGTAGCTAGTAATATTAACCCTGAGGGGTAGCTCAAGTGGTAAGACATCTGAGTAATATTTTAGAGGTCCCAGGTTCGAGTCCTCTCAGGGGCACTGGAGGATTACCGGTCGTTAACTTCAGGGCCCATGTTATCTGAAAAAAAAAAGAAAAAAGTAGCTAGTAATATTATGGTAATCTGTTGATCATGCTTCCTAAGGGAACTAAAACTGTTGCTTATTACTGTAGGAAAATCGAGTGCATATTTTGAGAAAAGAAGTCGAGCATAGTGTTAAAATGGCGCAATTGATTGAATATAACTTGGAGGATGTTGAAGCTGCTTTATTGGCTGTCCGTGTTGCGCTTGCGAATGGTATGAACTGGGAAGATCTTGCACGCATGGTGAAAGAAGAGAAAAAGTCCGGAAATCCAGTGGCTGGTCTAATTGACAAGCTTTCTCTGGAAAAGAACTGCATGACATTACTGTTAAGCAACAATCTTGATGAAATGGATGATGATGAAAGAACACTGCCTGCAAATAAGGTGATTGATTGCTCTATTGTCAATAAGGTTTTGCAAGAAATTCTCTTTTATGTTTTCCATTTTATGTGATCATCCTTGTGGCATGCACAACTTTACTGCTGGTTACTAAATGATTTGGGTGGATTTGGATTTTATGGAGGATCCACCTGGAGAGAAAACTGATATTCTAATTTGATTTCCTCCGTTTCATGTGTATCTGTTGATCTGTTTTTATGTCAGCTCTCAGTTTTGTGAGAAATTTTCGCTTTGAAAACTTATATTCAGTGTTTATAAGAATATATTTTAGATCCAAATAGGCGACCCGCTTCAAATAGGTACTTCAATATGTACTTATGTAGTCTGAGGCATTCTCATTCTTAAATTCTTGTTCTGCTCATATCTAGGTGGAAGTTGATTTGTCACTCTCAGCGCATGCTAATGCTCGTCGGTGGTATGAAATGAAGAAAAAGCAGGAGAGCAAACAGGAAAAGACTGTCACAGCTCATGAAAAGGCTTTTAAGGCTGCTGAGAGAAAGACTCGTCTCCAGCTTTCTCAGGTATCTGAAAACTGGTTATGGTAGTAAATTCTGCTTGATCATATTGATGATACAAAATTAACTCTGTGTAATGCTATTATTTCTTGATTATCAGGAAAAAACGGTTGCCACGATTTCTCATATGCGTAAAGTTCACTGGTTTGAGAAATTCAATTGGTTTGTCAGCAGTGAAAATTATCTGGTTATTAGTGGACACGATGCTCAACAAAATGAGATGATTGTTAAGCGTTATATGTCAAAAGGGGATCTGTAAGTATTTTTAACTTCCCATAACATGAAAACTTGGTTGACTATCTTGCTCTCTAAGTGGATGTTTTTTTTTATCTTTCACGAATTGCAATGACATGAAGTTCCACACTAAAGAATTTTGATTTCTTATTATATTGCCTTTGCCAACTCTCAGTTCTACTTAAAAGTGAATTCTGTGAATGTTGGACATGATATGTATGGTCACATAAGCTTTAGTATAATTTTCACTATTATTGCTTTCTGCTGTGACTATGAATACTGTTTCGGATGTCTTTAGTGTCTGTTCTATGACTTTCATAAATTCTTTCATGTTTTATGAAGTTCTGTGATCAGGCAAAACTGAAAAAGTTCCGTTCTGTTGCCTTTCATATTTCCTTTTTTTCCCCTTAAATGTAATTTTCTTGAGAAGGTGAAGTGAGATCTCAGATATTTACTAGGCAGCTGTTTCCTGACCCTGAGGGTTTGTGTTCATCTGCTAGGGTGTCTGCACTGTAGTATCTTTGAAAATTGAAAAAGTATAAAATCTGCAGATGCTTGTAGATCTGTCGTTGACGGTAATTTCAATGTAATGAATTACAGACCTTATATTCTCAAACCTTTGAAAATAGTAAAACAAATAATTTTTTTGTTTCGGACGTACCAAGAATTACCAACACAATGTTTACATTAAGATGCAATTGGGACTACCCTAAAAAAAAAAATTGCAAATGGAACTTTTGAATTCATAGTTTTCTGTTATTTTTGAGAACATTAATACATTAATCAGCAGAAGTTGCATATTCTAATGTATGACAGCTGAAACAGGTACGTTCATGCAGAACTTCATGGAGCTTCGAGTACTGTAATCAAGAATCACAGGCCTGAGCAGCCAGTTCCCCCCTTGACATTGAACCAGGCTGGGTGTTTTACTGTAAGTTGATAATGCAGCATTTCTTTGACATGTCAACAAAAACAATTGAGTCTTTTTTATCATGTGACATGGGCTTTATTTTATTTTACCTTACATGCACAGGTTTGCCACAGTCAGGCATGGGACTCAAAAATGGTCACTAGTGCTTGGTGGGTCTACCCGCATCAAGTATCGAAATCTGCTCCTACGGGGGAATATCTTACTGTGGGAAGCTTCATGATCCGTGGGAAGAAGAATTTTCTTCCTCCTCATCCACTTATTATGGGATTTGGTCTATTATTTCGCGTGGATGAGTCTTCTTTAGGATTGCATCTAAATGAAAGACGTGTAAGAGGTGAGGATGAAGCATCAGATGTCCTTAATGAAAATGACAATATAGAAGCATCTGATTCTGAGTCAGATGATGAAACTACACAGCAATATATTCAGAAAGATAGTAGTATGCAGCCCTCCGCAGAAAATCAGTCAGCACCCTTAGGGGGATCGTTGGACTCTAGTTCCAGATTGAAAGATTCAGAAGAACATGGAACTAGGAGCAAGTCTAATAATTCAGTACATGATTCTGAAGGGAGCAATCATACTAAAGTTCCACTTGAACTTGAGGATCTTATTGATAGAGCACTTGAGCTTGGACCTGGGAAAGTTTCACGTAAAAATTACGAACAAACTTCTCAACTTCATCAGTCTGAGGAACCTAAACCTGAAGAAGAAAAGGTTGCTGTCAGTAACAAACCCTCTATTTCCAAAGCTGACAGAAGGAAACTTAAGAAAGGCCAGAAAGTTGGTGATGAGCTGGGTGCTGCTTCACAGGCAAGAGAATTAGATGAAAATAATCCGTCAGTCAGCCAGTCGGACAAAAAAAGTTTACCAGCAGCTGGTGGAAAATTTGCTCGTGGACAGAGGGGTAAGCTCAAAAAAATTAAAGAGAAGTATGCTGATCAGGATGAGGAAGAAAGGAGGATTCGCATGGATTTACTTGCTGTGAGTGACATAATTTCCTTATTATTAGCTGAATTTTTCTTTGAGACACTCATTGCATTACTTTACACCACCCTACAATTATCACACTATATAGGGGAGCTCACCTGGGCTGGGAGAACTGATTGCTAGGAGTTATTCCCTTTTGTAGTCAAACTCAGCGACTTTTCTCCCTTTAATAGTGAAACCAATATGTTTTAGGAATATGTTGTGACTGTGACTGACGGCCAGATAAGACCAACTCTTATCTGACAAAGCTTATTGATTTGTGCTCGAACATCATGTCCAAAATTGGGTTCCGAGATCTTGAATCCATGGGACTATATTTTCCAATGGATTAGTTTAATCGAAAACTACCCAAGTCAACAACTCAGTAATGGTTGAGTCAAAGTTGTTACCTAATTTGAGGTGGCCACAGGTCGGTTCAGTCTGGGTCTTGGCTGGATTTGGCCTCGGGTAACTCTGCTAGGGCTGGGCTGTGTGCTGCATTGGCTCTGTCCACCTCAGGTCCAGTCCAGTATGAGCAACAAAGCCTTAGAGAGAGGGAGAAGGGACGGAAAGGACGAGGGATCATGTCATGGAAACATTGATTGTCTGCAGCATATCTCAACCCATCCCAAATTAACTGTTCACCTTCCCACTTTCTCGCGCGACCCTTTTTAGAAGGTCCTGTTAGGATGCACCATCCCTTTCTCGTGCTGTTATCCGGATCTTTTATTTTATTTCTTTAGTATGCATGTATGTATCTATTTATGTGCTTATTTTCTTCCATGACTCCACTTATTCTTTCACCCACACACTCAATCATCCATTTCTCATTCACTATTCCATTCATGTTAAATTTGTCAACTGTTATGAATGAAAATGTATCTTTCCTTTTTGAGTTTATCGGAAACAGCCTCTCTACTAGGAAACTAGGTAGGGGTAAAGGCTTTGTACATCTAGACCTTCCCAAACCCCACCCTCGGCGGGAATATACTAGGTGGTTATTGTTGAGATGCTCAGTTTTGAAAGGCTGAAACTCTTACAGAGGTATGATCTTATTGGGAAAGTATGTACATCTTTATATAGCTAAGGTGATGTATGGAACCAGAGAACATCCTGTTCTTAATTTATCCTACAAGGTCCCTCATGAGAGAAATTTTATCACTTCATGTGCATAATTGATGTACATTAAGTCATATAGTTAAGTTAGTCATTTTAGGTGAAAGAGAATTCTTTCAACTACCAGGACTGTACAACAGCACCAGCTGTATGTGTCTTGACGCAGAGGTGTAACCTTACTCCTAATAAAGCCTATAAGAGGCTGTATTAGAAAGACCTACCAAAAAGGTTTGATACAAAGTAAAGGTAGTACCTGAGTAGCATCAGTAGTAGACTAGTAGTAGTTGTGACAGTAACTGATGAAGAATAATAACTTTAAAATTACAAAATAGAATTAAGCAAAAGTTGTGCAGAATAATGAATTATTCTTTACTGTGCAGAGTAGTCTTAACTACACTGTTGCGAAGAATGGTCCCAACTATTGTATACTTTACTTGAATGCGTCTGGTCTAATTTTGGTGATTCTCTCATCAAAGGTATTGTAGCTAAATTCATTATAAATCAAAATATGATGTGGGATTAATGTTCATTTGCGCTGTTAGTTCAACTAAAAGGTAATGGACAAAGGGAGTTAAGTAAATTTCATATTCTCCAATGCCTCTACTCTGTCAAACAACCCACCCACAAAGTGCTAAGAGTGTCGAGATTCCTTGTGCTATGGGTAGAGCACATTGGATTACACAGAGAATCAAGTATCAAAATCACGTAGTGCTGGGTCATCTTCTTCAATGTTGGGTGGTAATTTAGGTAAAGTGCGCTGCATGTGTCATTTAACTTTTCTAAAATGACCATATTTAAATTTATTATCAAAGTTAGACTGGAGTCCACTCAAAAAAAATATAGAAAGAGTTGGGATAATGCTGGTACAGGTTTTGTTCAACATTTGATCAATAGATGGGCATATTGTGCCAATTTTCCTTAAATTAAAGTAAAGAATATTATATGACCATGATAAAGCGAACAAATAAGACCATACATAAAAGAAATAAACATGTAAAAAGAAAAATTTATGAAAATAGTTATTGAGAATAGGGCACACTAATAATAACGAGTTAACATCCACACTTATATGATAGATTTGATTGTAAGTTGGTAATAATAGCTACAACACAAACTCTAGTGATATGGTGCAACGGCGCAGGCCACTTATGTGTCTTCTTTCGAGCATGTGTGTGATGTGTTGGCACGACGGGGAGAGTTGTTTGCATTTGTTTGTGATGTGTAGTTTTGCGAGGGCCTTGTGGTATAGGCTGTTGTGTGGGGAGCCTTTTGTGTGCCCTGCTACTGTGGGGCAATTCCTACAGCTGCGATTTTCTGCTATGCGAAGGGGGAAGGAGGGCAGGATTTTGTGGCGGTGTGCCTGTTTAGCCATTCTTTGGTGCACTTGGTTAGAGAGGAACTCGAGGGTTTTCTCTGATGTGGGAAAGAGTATCGATTTGGTTTGGGAACATATTGTTTATTTGGCTACCCTTTGGGGCGAAGGCAGCTGGTGCCTTCAAGGGGGTGCCACTCACGGTCATTCAACGCCATTGGCGTGATTTTTAGATATTTTATTTTTGTTCTTTGAGGATACCTTATCCTCCCCAGTGTATTCTTTCACTATTTGATTAATAAATTTTTCTCTTATCCAAAAAAAAATAGCTACAACAAAAACTAGTGAGACAAAACGGTAATGAGCATAAAATTAATAGAATTCAAAATTTTCAAATAGCATAGTGCCATACAAACAACAAATCGTACAAGCACCAATGCCTAGAAGAAACAATTTAACAACTAGTGCCTGAAAGAGGAGGGCGCAGAAAGAGCACACAAAAGAAAATGCTGAGGCAAAAGCAAGTGAGACTAGGATAGTTAATATCTATTCTATAAGAGGCTAGACCAAAAGGGTGAGGAGCTTCCTTATTTATAGTTCGCAACCCCAATAAGAGAAGTCTACAAACTGTTATAGAGAGTCTTATCCTTGGAAAAGACAGCCAGATCCTGTCTGTTAACCTCCTACGAGTTTTTCTTTGGTCTTCTTCTTTCTTTTTTAGAACCTGTCAGCATAATCCTGTCACACTTTCTCTGAGGGGCATCATGTTTCCTCTTGTGTCCTATTCGTTGTAGTCTAGCTTCATGCATCTTACCTTCATCTGAGGCGACTATCACCATTGTGAATCATTTCATTCTTGATTCTGTCATGTCTAGTTTGGCTAGTCATCCAACAAAGCATCCTCATTTCTCTGCTACCAGTCTCTTTGGAAAATGTAGTCGCTTTGGCCAACGCCCTGCACCATTAAGCAGGGGTGGTTTGATACGGACGCAATAGTATTCTCTCTTGAGTTTAAGCAGGATCGTCTTTCACACAATACTCTGTGCTCTACTTGTGCCCTGCCACCTGAATAGGTAATGCCATCATTTCCAATTGCCAATCTCACTGCAACAGAAATAATTGTTTCTTAAAGGAAGAAACAAGTGCTGAATGTCACTGCATTTATGTTGGCTTGATCATCAAAGATACCTGTTGTTGGCTGTGGTCATTTCAATGAATTGCTGCTCTTGATTTGCTCTGAGATTCAATATTTTGTGCATTGCAGTCTGCTGGAAAGGTTAACAAAAACGAAGATGATGGCCAAAATCAAATTGTTGAGACAAAAGCAAGAAATGAATCTGGCACTGGTAAGTGTCTTTGTTGATTTTCTTGTCAATATTTGTCAAACATTAGAGCTTGTTTTGTAGCCTGTTCCTAGCATATTATTGCTACATCCATTTTGACCCTTCCTAAAAGATGGGCAAAGGGGCGTTGTTTGATGCTATTATAGGTTGAGTGTTCTTGGAGTATTTATCCATGTAGCTACTTTGATTGTCGTAGCTGAGTCATCCGTTATGAATAAAATTGCTTTAATTATCAAAAAATGTTAAACATTTCCCTGCTTTTCATGAATGTGTTGATTTATCCTTAAATAAATCATCATATTTGCTAGTACTCTAGACTGATAATGTTTGAAATCATATGAGATAAAAATAGTGTCTTTCTTTTGAAACTCTTTATCCTTGACTGTTGGATACCCATAATGTTCCAGATGTAGGGCTGGAGGCCTTACCACATGTTTGTTAAGATTTTAACAAATGCAGTAAAAGTTCCCTGGGCTTTTGAATGGTTAGTATGAAAAATCAGGCTTTATATGCCTCTTAAGCAGACTTCTTATATTTATATGAAATGAGGAGGCTAGTGGGCATTAGGTTAGTATGAAGAAGGCATAAGTGGGTGGTTTCACACGTTAATTTGAGGCTTCAGGGGTGCGTTGTATGGTTTTCCTTGTTATTTATCCAAAGAAAAAGGGAAAAAAAAAGAGGGCTGATCATGGCTTGGTCACTGATGATTTTCATGGTCAATATGGCAAACGGTTGTGTTTTTGTGGGTGGAGGGGAAACTAGTCAATTACCTGATGTATTGATTGGTTTGGTAGCAATTGCAAAAGGGAAATTATTTCTGATCATGCTCAATAAATTACTGTGTATTTTCTTTCTGCAATGTGGCAAGAGCTGAATGCGCCATGCTTCCATCTTTCAGTATTTGGAATCTACCTCTGTCCTTGATAGCTGATACGTGCAGAATTGTGCGACACATTGCACATAGTCTTTAATAATACTGGTCGTTTGCAGAACTTGGGGAGCTGGTAGAATCTTATTTTTACTACCTTCTTTTGAGGTTTTAATATTTTGCTTGTGCTTTTAGTATTGTCCACCATTTCCAGTGGAGCCAAAAGCTTCACTACTTTTTGGCTTTGGAATATAATGGGCTAAAGCAAAATGGCTCATAAAACTGCCAGCCCTTCTTATTTATTGTGAAGTTGCCGATGATCGTCGCACTTCGGATCTCGGGTCAAATGGAAACAACCTTTCTGTGAGATTCTCACAGGGGTAAGGCTGCGTACAACCGCCCCCCCCCCCCCACCCTGCCTAGGCGGGAGCCTCTTTGGAGGCATGGGGTAATGTTGATGTTGATGTTGATGTTGATGTTGATGCTTTTGCTTTTGGTGTTTTGTGCCTCGTCCTTATTGGTTCATTTTCCAGATCAACAAATGTACTCCTTGCAATGACTTGGTTCTGTTTCTTCTTTAATCAGTGTATTCGCTGATCATCCTTTAATTTGCAATATTGGCATGAATGACTGAGATTTCTCAATCTTTAGATCCTGGAAATGCTCCAAAAATATGTTACAAGTGTAAGAAGGTTGGTCATCTCTCCCGTGAATGCCCAGAACATCTAAGCCATACAAATGGCATGCTTGAGAATCCTGATGGAAATTCTGGTAAAGCTGTTTCTGAGATGGAGCAGATAGCGATGGAGGAGGATGATATACATGAGATAGGTGATGAAGAGAAAGGAAAATTAAATGACGTGGATTACTTGACTGGTAATCCGCTACCCAACGATGTTCTTTTGTATGCTGTGCCTGTCTGTGGTCCTTACAGTGCAGTGCAAACATATAAATATCGTGTGAAGATTGTTCCAGGCACTGCAAAGAAAGGAAAAGGTACTCATGCTATACCTTACTTGATGCCATTCATGGGGTTTTCATTTGTAGTTTTGTTAAATAATTAGTCATGAGCTGTTCTTTAATGTGCATCCACGAAAAGCACCCCCACCCCCAGCAAAAAAATAAAATGAAATTAGAAAAATGAAATAAAGGTATGGAAATAAGGAGAAAAAAAAAATTATTTAAGATGTGTGACTTAAAGACTTGGATATGATCTTTCTAAGAATAATTTTTATAGTTTTATGTTTTAGTTTTCCTGATGTTTATGTAAATCTAAATTTTTGACTGAATATGCTTAGCCTTGCTAGTGATGGTGACGGATTCCGGCCACTAGCTTAAGACATTGTTTCCATAGTGCTAGTGAAAGAATTGTTATTAATAAAATAAAACACATTAGGTTGTAAGTTATCAAGGCAATCTGCACTTGTATATATTTTATCTGAGTTTAAATATAGATTGTGGGGGAATGATGTGTCTCTCTTCATCATTATGTAGCTGCGAAAACCGCGATGAATTTGTTTAATCACATGCCTGAAGCAACCAACCGAGAGAAGGAACTGATGAAGGCATGTACTGATCCTGAATTGATGGCCGCCATGGTTGGAAACGTAAAGATTACAGCTGCAGGTCTGACTCAATTGAAGCAGAAGCAGAAGAAGGGGAAGAAGGCTGGCAAAAAGTAAAGATAGTCTGTTGTGTCAAAATGTGAACACCGTCATTGAAGTTTTATGTACCCTTAAAGAGTGCTGTATAGGGTCGTGCAAAATAGTTTTGGTCCATCAACAAAGCAGCTTATAGTCTGAATCCTTGTTATACTGTAGGGGGTTTCTCCCTATGCTCTTACTGTAAATGACCCTCACAATGCAAAAAAAGCAAAATATTTTGTGAAGTTTGGTTTTTATTATTTACTTTTCCTTTACGCTTTTGAAATTTGTACGGGAACTATCTCAGATGGATCTCGAGAGCTCAACCACTATGTCGATGCCACTATGTCGATGCAGAGTTTGAATTCGATTATGCATTGGGTTCGTATGTCTGGAACTCCGACTAGAGCAATCAAATTCGTAGATGGTACTCCAACAATAATAAAGGAGTGAACAATTCCTGCTGTCCAAATGGTAAGTACGTAAACTGCCCTAAAAAAATATGTAAACAAAGTTCAACCAAAAAATTTACGTGAAAGGTTTGTGAAACATATTGAATTTACATATAACTGAGGACATGAGGCATAACTTGTGAGTAGATCTTGCCTTGTATAGATACTGCAATCACGCAAACAACATTTTTACACACCATACATGGAAATTAGAAATGTGCACTAACATGATTACAGTTACAACTATGCGCTGCATTTACAAGACCCACGATAAGAATACATCCCAAGAAGTAAAGCACCAAGCACATGAAACACTAATCAGCCATTTGTGTGGAGCCTCCTTCAGTACCAGATCTACAGAGCAGACGAGAGAACATACAAAACAAGGGCTGCAATGAAACTAGAAGATACTGGGTTTGACACATCTCTTTTCAACCGAAAAGAATATATGATATCAATCTTGTAATTGCAAACAGCTGATCAGAACATAATTCAAAATTTTCGGTCAGGAGACTGCTATGTTCATCATTCTTGGGCTAGCGGAACATCACTCAAATCTAAACCCTCCGCTGGCAAATCTGAAGTTAGTGGACCTAAGATCCCATCTGAGCTCAGTGTTAGACCACTCTGCAAGTAAAAATGTTGAAACAAAACTCAGGATCACCAACACAGATCTTATACATGCACTTTAGAACTATATCCAATATAATAGTAGTAAACATAATTATGTAAAGATTGCATTCAATATGTGCAGTAGTATATAGACAATGCAAATACCTCAGGTTGGAATCTAAGCATATCAGCACGGGCCATTGCTTCAGCTTGAGCAATCCTTTGCCTGAATGTCTGAGCCATCTCCTCAGCCTGATATGAAGATATACATGGTCATAAACCTGAGTGGAATAGAATACTTTCTTGCCAAGCCATTTATAACTCAAACCACAAATTCAGACAAGGTAATGAGGTGAGGCCGATGCGAGGGAAGGGTCCCCTATACCCATACCCACCACTTAAGTAAACATCCACCACCTTGTTCACCCACTACGGGTATGAACCTTCAAATACATACCACCAATAGGTACAAATAAAATAAAATCATACCCACCCAACAGGTAGTACCAATTATCCAGTTGTATCCTCCTCGGCTCACCACCCACAGCACTGACAGCAGGTACCATACCTGTTTATTCGGCCAACCACCTATTTGGTTTATCTTCGGTTCCCAGGCAGGTGCGGAACGTCCCCCCCCCCCCCCCCCTAACTTCCATCCCTTACTCTTTTCACCGCCCCCATTAAAGAAAGGAAAAGAAAACAAGATAATGAAGTAGACAGACATCAAGGGAAGAAGAATAATTCATTCATTTACGGATAACCAAAAAAAGTGAAGCCGTAGGTGCATATGGATCTGTTCTGCATTCAATTTTATAATTCTATCAATTATGGTGGTGTCAATTGTCATGGCCTTTGTACATGGAAACGAATCATGTTGGAAATACAGTCCACTACGATAAACAAAATCACCAGATGGCTAACATGGGAACATCTTTGGAACTGACACGTAACAGTTCATGATGAAAAGGAAATATTTCTGAAGAAAGTACGGTATCATTTTGGAAGTGTTCACTCATTTTGGAATCTGAGGAAAGTACAGTATCATTTTGAAAGTACAGTACCTTCTCAAAGACAAGCTTTGGGTTACGGATCATATCCCCAGGAGTAGGCTCCAACTTCTTGGTTGAAAGACTCACCCTACCTCTTTCGCGGTCATGGCTCAGGATCATGACCTACAAATTTCGAAGTGGTAAACAATCTCTGTGTGACATAGCAAACTCCCCTTCCAACAATATTATAAAAATGAAATACCTTCAATGTATCACCAGGTTGCAGGACTGTTGCAATATCTGAAACACGATCATGGCTAATCTGACTGACATGAAGAAGGCCGTTGATTCCACCTATGTCAATAAAAGCACCATAAGGTTTGAGAGATTGAACAGTTCCAGTGACAACTGATCCAATGCCAAGCTGTGCCTGGCTGTCAGCCATGGCCTTGCGGTTACTTAGGACCAGCCTGGATTGTTCCTCATCAACCTCAACAAATTTTAACGGGAGCTCCTTCTCAAGAAGTTCCTCTGCAGTGGTTTTCTGTAGAAAAGACCACATTCAGGCACAGTGTTTACAAAGAAGACCTAACTTATGATCATATGACAAAACTCTATTTATTTAGAATGAAACTTTACAAATGTCATGAGGCTAAATCTTGGCAGCCTTTATACAAATTTGCACCGACTCAAGCTCCCATTCCATACTTTACTTCTTGTTTCGTCACCTCAAGAGTGATGTGTGAAGCTGGTAAAATCTATAATATGCTAATAATCTAATTCTTAAAAAATGCTAAGAGGTCCCGTCAGAAAATGGAAATGGCAAGAGGAATATGTGTTTTTATAGAAAAGACTCATAAAATTGTGCTTGATTAGAGGAGACGTAAGAGCACAAGCAACAGTTCAATTGAGAATAAGGTGAAAGTAGTGGAAAGGAATTAATGGGACTGAGAGAAACTGACTGATGATATCTGTGAGAAGGGAACAAAGCCACGAAGTCCATCCACCAGAGCCACCACTCCACCCTTGTTTGCACCAACAATCTGATTCCAAGCGAACAAAACAGAAGCGATTAGTAAATATAAAGACAAAGTAAGTATTGTCCCTCAACATTCAGCATATTAGGATTTAGATTATAAAAAGGGACACAAGGTAATATTAGGGTTGCCGAATACAATAACATCATGAAGGTCTAGAAATCAATCAAGCTCATATATATCCAGTATAATGCACATAGTTCAGCGATCCAAACAACAATGATACTCATAGAGAATATACAATAGACATATGAAAAAGTCGGCCACACTGACCTTCCCCTTCACCACGACGTCCTCAGCTTGCAACTGTCTGCACCGTTCCCATGCAAGCTCATACTGAATTGACCGCAAACTCAAGACCAAGCTATCATCAGCTTCGTTTGCACCAATGATTACAAATTCTTCCCGTAAGCCAGGAACTATACCAGCTTCCTCTACATGTTTTATCCTGTGAATACAAGCCTCTTGGAGAGGCAAATATGCTGAGGATTTGGCAGTTATGTCGACGAGTGCACCATTGGCATCTACGTTGAATACGGTTCCCTTCACCTGAGGTAAAGCAAAGAAAGCAAATGACTAAATTCGTACAGCATATCGGGAATAGAACATATCATATGTCAAAAGAATATATAAGTGAACAGACTAAGGAAGTTGGTTATCTACTCCAACTGTGGACTGCCTTTAGCTTGCCTACTAATTTGTCATAATGACATTGCAACTCCCAAAGAAAAAAGACACAAAGTTTTGCAACAAGTACAAAATTGTATGTTCTTCAATGCGATTTCCGCTTCCTCTATCTCTTTCTTGAATCCTTGGTGATTGCAGTAATCTTAGTCCGCCTGTTACTCATGTTCACAAGTCTAAGCAATCCCACTTTTAACTCTCTTTTCCACCAAAGCTACAATTCCTACATTATGTTTTCTTTATATTCCTTAACTGAGACTAAAATACAACCCCCCCCCCCCCTCTCATGGATTTTACTGCTTACGGAAAAACCAGCCATTCCATAGCAATTTTACTACAACGAAATAATGAGTAAGAAAAAAGACATTCTTAATTGTCAGTGTGTCAAATGATAGAATTCTACCACATGATTATCAACAAAACCCAAAATTTCAGCTAAAGCTCAGAACTTTCATCTATAAGGTGAAGTAAAACCAGTATTACATTACACAATATCCCAAAAATTCAAACTCTATGGCATCCTCAAACATCATGTCAACATGGACAATTTATCATATACTCCAGCAATTTACATAACCAAATTGCATAATCAAATAAAATTCTAGCACATAATCCATCAAAAAAACCCCATAAAACTTCACCACAATCAACAAATATTGCCCATCAAAATGGAAAATAAAGAGAAAAAGAGATTACCCTGGAACCCATTTCAGAATTGAAGTCATATTTGTCAAGAGCAGAATGAAAATCATCAATGGTGAAAGCAACACCTTCCATAGGAGCAGTACGACACCGTTCATAAGCATCTTCAAACATTTGCTTAAGCTTCTGTCTTTCTCTAGTTTGAGCATTGGAAACAACTACAGCTGAGACAATTGGTGAAGAACGAGGCTTAATGGCGTGTTTGGTTGAGAAGGGTTTTGAAAGGTTAGAATTTGAGAGTGGTGGGCATCTTAAACCACCAGCAGCTAATTGCTGTGTCAAAGATGCCATTTCTTTTTATTTTCTGGGTGTTTGTAGAATGATGATGATGTTCTTGCTGGTTATGTAATCTTGTGGTTTTTGGGTCAGATAAGGAAGTGTGTAGAGCAGTGAAGAGAGAGAGAGAGGAGAGAGAGAGAGAATTGGATATGGATTTTTGTGGCTCTTTTGGGTTGAGTTGAAGGCCTTAAAGGGTCATGCAATAGCCCAACATTAGGTCAGCTTGGCCAGGGATGTCCAATCCAGGATAAAAATGAACTTTAATCCAATCTCAACGCAAGTAGTCCAGATGTTGTTTCAATCGGATCTTGTATGCGGCCCACAGATAAAAAGTATTACCAATTCATCGTCCAAATAATAAAATCCGTGCGATGCACGGGTTAAGACTCCTAGTAATAAAAAAGTATGTTCTTGTATGCGGCCCACAAATAAAAAGTATTATCAATTCTTCGTCCAAAAAATGATGCACGTCCAAATCATTTTTTTATCGACTAGTAATAAAGCCCGCACAATGCACGGATTAAGACTTAAGCATATATTATCATTTTTTTATTCACGGGTTAATAAAGATATTTATGTCAAAGTATTATTTTTTTGTCTTCATTAAAAAAAATTTGTAATTTTTTGTTAGGAATATACTCCTATTAATCCCAAAAGTAATTGCAACAAGAACAAAATAATTATTTGGGTCTTTTAGCATTTATTTTAAGATTTTGATTGAGTATTTTCAAATGGCCTGAATATTTCACTTTTATACCAAATTTATTGAAAACGTTTACGTTTTAAAATTAATTTTGGAAATAAAAAAATTGGAAAATTAGATCATCCACTCCGAGCGGGGTCTAAAGCTTTTGGTTGAGTTGATTGATTCACATTCTACCCCTACTCAAACCGGCTTCGAGACCAAAATCGATCATTCCATGTAACGATAACGATCTATAAGATTGAGTTGGAGTAGCCTTAAGAGCTCCCATATACGATGGACAAACATGTATATCAATCACATTTGTAGTCCAATGGATATTTGTAATAGGAGGTTCAAACTCAGTGAACATTCATATGATCAGTAGGTGTAAATAATCCAACTATACATCAACATAAATTTTTGGATAAGCCAGTTTCTTCATACTTGCTTAATTCTCTTATGTGTATAATTTAGTCATTGCTCTTGTTTAATTTGATCCCCAATAAAAGGCTTGATATATCAGCAAAATTATAAAAAAAAAAACTGTATCAAACAATAATACGACTTCGAATATAGTTAAGCTGTAAATGGAATCCAAGTATAGTGCAAGCAAGAAATTGACTATATCTATATAGGCTCATTTCCACTTTCAACTCACGTGCACACATACACATAGAAACTTCAAGTCTTTCACATACCACAACAATAAGTCGTTCAACTCAATCAAATTAGCGAATTGCTTTAAATTGATGTGCAACCATAAATTTTTTAATTTTATTTTTATAAAGTAAAAATCACAAAAAGTTCATTGACCGTATCACTATAGAGTCCATCAAGTAATGACACCCCTTCGTGTAATTTCCCCTAAAACTTTTTAGTGATTGACAATAACTTGTTTAATTTTAAGCCACTATTGACTATATTTCAAGAAACCCATAGAATCATGCATCCTTAATGGAAACAAGTAGATATACCTACAAGGGGTAGATATAGTGGAACTAACTTTTATGAAAGTTTATTATTACTTCAAAAGGTTGTAATAGTTGCACGATCAACATCCAATTCTTGTTGTTTAGATCACGGGTCTGATCCATGCAACTGTGTAAATCCTATAAAAACTATTTTCGATCTTATGACGAAATAAAACATCATACTATTTGAGTTTTATTTTTTAAAGTCTTAAAATACAGTTTCATTACGTCCACACAACTACCTAGATCCTTAAGATCTAGGCAATACTTTGTGATCAACGTCAAATGGAATTAGGTTTTACTGCATGTCGAAGAATTTTACCCTTAAATCAGAATTTTGGGTTGTTTGTTTTGTGCAAAGTTAACAATCACGTAGAATGTCTTAACTTGAAAAGTATCTATAAATGCTAGTTGAGCTAAACTCAACTTGACATTGAAGAACTATGGCTTTGGCTTTTGGTTGTTGATTATGGGTTTGACTTGCCTTTGATTTAATCATTTGAAGGCTCTGACTTTTGTTTCTTTTAGATTGTCAAACCTAGTTTAGACGTTAAAAAATTGAATTTACACGAATCATATGTAAGCAAAGTCAAACACATATGTCCTTTGTGGTACATATGGTATACTAATATGACAAAATAAAGATATATACTCATATTGTATATTAGCAAATGGTTTAATTTAGAGTTGAAGGATAACAGATATTCTTCCAAAGTTGTAATAAGTTGGTGTAGCTTATTTTAATGAATTAATTTAATCTATATATTAAGTGGAGCACTATTGTGGACAATATGTTAATTTCTCAAGATAAATTATATGGTTGAAAGTGAATTAAAGATAAATTCTTGGAAAAGGAAAGCATTATTGCCTTGATAACATGAATACATGATCCTTTAGTTAAAAATGAGCCAATGCAAAGTGTTTGGATCCTCCAGAGTTTTCTTGTTTATAGTTTCTGTGGAGTTTCTCTTTTGTGTCTATCTCTCTCCTCTAATTACATATTTTTAAAATGTTATTCCCTTTAATCCAATGATTCCAAAAATTCACCCTCTAATTCAATGGTGAGAAAAAGAGAAATTCTAGAAAAAGAACCCTAGTGGAATCGTTCCCCAATGCAAGGGCTTAAGATAAAAGAAAGCTTGAGATATGTTAAAGTGGGTGAACATTTTCATCCTAATTCTAAATAAATAAATAAATAAATAATACAATGTGGGATAGGTGTAGCGCAAATTTTCGTTCCTGGAAGCACGTACTCCCTATCAACATTTTAATGTCTTGCCCAAAAAAATAAGGTCTACATACTTTTATTATGAGTGTAGTAAAATGAACCTGAGAGTAGGTTTGAATTGTTGTGAATGTGGTGGTTGATTGCATATTGTAGACTAGTAAAATAATGCCACATTGACTTTGTCTTGGATAGAAAGTATTTAGTAGTAGTGTACATGCTTTGACTTAATTGCCTCTCATAAACTTAATCCACTTGGTCTAAGATCTAAGGTGGTGTTTACTAGCTTGCAATTAAATGTTTGCAATGCAATTATTTTATAGGGTAAATATCAGGTGAAAAATGAAGGAGGGGGAGGAAGGAGATGGGAAAAGTGAGGTTGATTACATCATTCAAAGTAATCAACATTACATGGGAACAGTTGAGCAATTGTGATTTCATTGAATGATGCAATCAACCCCACTTTTCCCATCCATCTCCTCCCACTCTTTCACTTTTCACTCCACATTTACTCTACAAAATAATTGCATTGCATTACATTTGATTGCAAGCTAGTAAACGAGGCCTAAGATGCAAAGCTTTTGGTTGTTGAAATCCTAAAAGGGACAAAAATAGCGTATACGGAGTAGGATTAGACGCATAGTAACAAGATCAACCGAAATTATATTCATTTTTCTTGGATTATTTTCAAGTTCAAAATAAAACATAAACATAAAACAAATGAATTAAGATTCGATTCCTCGCATCATGAAGAACCCAAAAAAAAAAAAAAACTAAAATACTACTCGAAAATCGATATTTTAAGCGATTCACAAGGTAGACAAAAATACACACTGACCCAATTATTTCCTGTAAAATTTATTTTAAAACAAAATTAAAAAAGCCAAACTAGCTAGTTGATCACATGATGATTATTTTTTCGACTAATTTAAATTATCTTTCAGAGTCAAAGACAGTAGCTACAAGGAGCACAAACTAAAAACACAAAAAGCCACATTCTAGAAATTTAAGAAAGACAAATTTACTTTGACTTAAGTTTTGTGAGTATAAGGGCAAAACAAAGTTCCCAATTAGCCAAATCACTCCGGCGTGATTAAAGAATTAGATAGAAACAAGTTTTTCTTGACATGATTGGTGGAATTGAGTCTTTTGTCTAATTAATAACCCTTCAACATAGGACTAAGTTTAGCTTCATAGGGGCTGCTGCTTTTAAACCCACTATTTGTACTTGTTTAAGGAAAAAAACACACTACTTCGTTGACATCATTTTCTCCGTTTTTGGAGATAGTTTTTCCTGTATTATAATCCAAGAATTAACCTCTTTTTTTGAACTATAATCCAAGTATCACGTCAAAACCATTTTGGTCTTATTTGGCAATTAGGTGATAGGTGATAGTTGATAGATGAAAGTTAATTCTAATTAGTTATATTTTTTTTTTTTGGGCGTGACATTTAGTTATTAGTTTAATTGATTTGATCGTGCGATGACGGTTTGTTATTATTACTTTAACTGATTTGACCGTACGATCGTGTAAACATGTTTGGTATAATGAGATGGTATCAAGAGATTACTAGATGTAAAATG
Source organism: Tetragonia tetragonoides (assembly GCA_038025085.1). Classification (NCBI taxonomy): domain Eukaryota; kingdom Viridiplantae; phylum Streptophyta; class Magnoliopsida; order Caryophyllales; family Aizoaceae; genus Tetragonia; species Tetragonia tetragonoides. The sequence goes on along the minus strand of CM076151.1, from coordinate 22,057,693 downwards.
ATCAATAAAGATAAAAAAGTAAGTTCCAAATGTTGGTTCTATTATTATTGTAATACTATTATAAATTGTTATGTTAGGAAAAATGGATGAGAATAATCATATATTTGGGTGGTTGTACAAGAATAATCTCACATATCATGTAAATAATCCCATAAAATCACGGAGTTTACACGAACGGATTAAATGAAAACGGTGTTAGCATCCCGTTAACTTTTTGATTACGTTGTATGATGTTGTATGACCTTTGGAGCTTTATTGTTTGTGAATGGCGCCTATTAAAAGGGGGAAGAACACGAGAATTTGGGTTTGAAATCGATAATTTTCCCTCAAATTGGTCATTGCCCTCACAATTGATTTTCTTCTCCTTTCTCCCAAACATACAACAATTATCCCATGTCTGCTGCTGCTAGTGGATCTTCATGCTCAATTTTATGTAACTGTGGGAAACATGTTGTCCTTCAAACCGTGAAGAAAGAGTCACCCATCTTCAAAAGGGAGAAGTTTTATAGGTGCTCATTATGAAAGGTAAGATTATCCATGTGTTATAAATAAAATTAAAAGTTTTTTTTTGTGTGTTAATTTGTTGTTCTTGTTTTTGTAGACTGAAAATTGCAGTTTCTTTAAGTTGCAATCTGAGGTGGAAATGATGAAGTTAACAGAAAAGAAAGAGCAGCTGATTGGGGACAAACAATTTGCATTAAGAAGTGAAGTGAAGGAGGCTTCATGATGAGAAGATCATTGGTACAGAAATAATAGGCCAATTGAGGATGAAGAAGGACATATGGAAGGAGGAAGCACTTAGAGTTTCAAAGGCAGAGGTGGTGGCAATACAATAATGAAGAATCTTGTTGGTTCATGGATTTTCTTTGTGCTTGCACTTGCTGTTGTAATAGATAAGTTAGGTTGTAAATGGGGAGTTTTGTGCTCGCATTGTAACGTTGTGTTTTTTTTAAACAATGAAGTAGTGATTCTGTTATGATATTCCAAATTCAGAAATACATGCAAGTGGTTCATTGCAACAAATTGTTCAAGTTCATTGCAACAAATTACTCCAGTTCATTGCAACAAATTGCTCCATTGTCATTACAGGAGCTAATAAGTTGACATGGAATAATGTTTGAAATGGCCACAATGTTTGAAATGGCGGCATCAAAAGTAAACAAAAGCTTTTACATGACAACAAAAGTACCCAAAATAGTAATAACCATGACACTCCTAACAAATACACCTACTTAGAGGGCAATAGAAGCTTGGCTTGATTGGGTGTGTGGGTTGTTGGATTTCAAGAGTGCACACATTAACAACTCTTGAGATATCTGAAATTATAGAGAACACACAGTTAGTAATTGCAAAACACACAGAATGAAAAATGAAGGAAATATGAGAATGCTTACGTTGACATATGAATCTCTAGTTGGTGAGGCATAAACTCCATGGCCAGAGGGTACCTGTAAATCATAAAAGAACAATGTTAACTTCTAAGACTTAACACCAATGAAATTCCCAATTTAGTGAGCTTACATTTGTTCTATTGCCTCCCCTGCCTTCAGCTCTTCCTATCTCCCTTTGTTCCTGGTGGAAGGTCGAGCACCAAATACATGGTGAAGGGGTTCTGTAGTCTGTCTCTCACTCCAAGGCTTCTTTACAGAAAGTGGAACCTGCCACAACGGTTGCAAAGAGTTTGGCCATCTTCAAAGAACCGACAAAAGATATAAAGTGTGCTTTTTGTAAAATTCTAACTCCTTGAAAAATGTCTTGAGTAGAATATTGATGATAGTTATGGATATGAAGAAAAAAAAGGGAACAAACACTTTTATGACAAAAAATGCCAAATAAACACCACCACCACCACAACCATAACCACCACCTAGGCTTGGCAATTTGGGTTAACAGATCGGGTTAGGGTTGCACATCAGGTCGATTTCGGGCCATCGATAAAAATTATCAAAAACGATGTGAAATGATAGGTAATGTCTTTTTATGAGAAAAAATAGAATCAGGTCGAGTTCGGGACAAGAGTAGATCAGGTTGGACCGGGTTTGGGTTTCTCTTAGTAAATTAAGGTAGGTTTCGGATCGGGTTATCAGGTCTGGATAACTATTGCCGGGCCTACGGCACCACCACTATTACCATCGCTGCTGCAACGAATTTCAGGTCTCGACATTAGCCGAGATGAGAGAGAGCAACTAATGATCAGAGAGAGGGTAGAAAAAGAGCAGAGAGAGAGAGAGAGAGAGAGAGAGAGAGAGAGAGAGAGAGAGCGTGTGGGGATAGACAGAGCACGAGTGGGGATAGACAGAGCGCAGGTGGGGATAGACAAAGAGCGAGAAAGGGAAGAGAGAGAAAAGAGAGGGCAACGAAGAACTAAATTATTCTTGAACATTTGGGCATCGATGATCAAGGTAATTGACGATAACTTTTGGATTTTGGGAAAGACAAAGTTTCTTGACGGATTAATCAACAAAATTGGATTCTGGGTTGACTGTAAATGTTTATGATGGAATGATTTTGATGAAGAGTGTTATTATATATAGTGAAAAAGGAGTGATAACTCGTTGGAAGGTACGGGAGTTAAGTTAGTTGTTAAATTAATTGTTTTCCATCCAAAATATATATTAAAAACAATATATTGCAGTGAGTCTGGGCTTCCCTTACTCTCTCACTCGCTCCAAAAATGTCATATTGTCTCCCTTTGTTCCTATGCCTTCTCCATGGCCTTTTACTAGGAGGTGGTGGCAATGTTTCACCTTTCCTATGACATTTTCTTTTGTTGTGGTGCCTTGATCCACAAATGCGACAGTGATACTCCATCCCATACATTGTTAATTTACCTGGCTTATTTGCATCCTCACGAGGATCCTTCCTTCAGTTTTTCTTTGGCCTTCCTGGGCCAATTTTTGATTGGAGGTGGGTCTACTGGATATTCACCTTGAGGCTAGTACCTCTCACCTGGGACATGGTTGATTGAACCTGCATAACTCTTGAGGTAAGTTTCTTTTCTGAAGCAAGTGTGTACCAACTTCTCAGGTTCTTCCCTCATTAGAAATGCAGAGGCCACTTCATGGAAACATTGAATTTCACTCAAGTCCCATTTCCTACAAGTGCATGTTCCATTTTCAATATCAATAGTCAACATCCAATCCATGTGTCACCTGGAACACAAACACTGTTAGGTATTGTAGTATAGTTGCAAGTCTCTTCCTTAATCTTCGAAAGCTTGGCTTGGATCCTAGGACAAATTCCATCTTCCTCTGAATTCATTGTTGTCCTTTTGACATGCAGCCTCTCCATTAAAGTTGTTTCAATGTCACCAAGCATGTAGATAATGTTCTTTGTTCGGGCATTGATGATGTATCCATTACAAGTATCAACTATGTTCACAACATCACACTTGGTATCATTGCTGAAGAAGGATTTACAAAAAAGCCTTGGATTTTCTGCCAAAAATGCTTCAGCAGCTAGCACATTAACCTACTTCATCTCCTTCTTTAAACTCTACCTCATTATAGGCCCTAACTTCTTTCTAGAACAAACCCTTTAATTCATCCACTTTAAACTTCTTCCCAAATTTCATAGATGTGCCTAACACAGTTTCTATACTCAGCTTTTTGGGAACACATCAGCAACAATATCAAAGAGACCCTGGCATGAAGTAAGTAACATTAGTAAACATCAACATGCAAGTAAACAAATAAACAAACTAACTTTCTGCTAGTCAGACATCGAGGTGCATAGTGTTCCATCTGGTTCCTCCAAGCACTAAGATAATTCTGTCAGAAACCATTTTCATGAATTGTTATTTTTACCCATCAACCACTACCCATGCCACTAGATACATATGATCATTACCATCTCTTGCTACAACAATAAAAAGCATATCCCCCTCAAGAAGGTATTAAGAAAGCACCCATACAGACAAATAAGTTTTCTACATCCATTCAGAAAGTCAGTTCTCAACCCATCAAAACAAACGAAGAATCTCTGAAAAACATCAGGTTCACTTGTTATCTTGGGATCAGTGAGCAACAAAAAAACAAATTTTGATGATGATTTCCTAAGTTCTTCCAAATACTTCCAGAGCTTAGTATAATCTTCTTTCATTTCTCTGTGGAGTTACTGGAGTTTTCTATGAGCTATCTTCTTGATTTAAAATGCAAATGATTTTTTTTAATGCACACCTTATATTTGAACTTCACTGAATCCACAATTTCCTTAGTAGGTTAGTGTGGTCTATTCTTGAAGATCCCAAAAAACTTATTAGCCAAGAAACGATCATGGGATAGTGTCTCCATAGACTTCATCAACGGGTTACCGAAGGTCGCACCCTTGTCGATGATTATGGTGATAGTGGATCGATTCTCGAAGTATGTCACTTTCATCCCAATGCCGAAAGCTACTGGAGCAGAAGAGACAACCGTCCTCTTCATCAAATACATTGTCAAGTACTGGGGGCTGCCTAGGAGCATTATGAGTGACCGAGACACTCAGTTCACATGTATCTTTCGGGGTGAACTCTCTTCAAGATTCTTGGAGCATACCATCCCCAGACGAACGGACAAACAGAAAGATTTAACTGGCTCCTCAAAAAATATCTTCGACACTTTGTGAGCGCCAACCAGAAAGAGTGGGTTAGACTACTAGATGTAGCCCAAATCTGCTTTAACTCTCAGAAGAGCTCCTCGTCCAACAGGAGTCCCTTCGAAGTTGTCACGGGACAACAACCTCTCTTACCACATACCGTGGGTGATCATTACAAGGGCCGGAGCAAGAAGGCTCATGAGTTCACCAAAGAATGAAAGTAAAAAACCGACATTGCTTGGAGTTACTTAGAAAAGGCTTCAAAACACATGAAGAAATGGGTCGTTCAGAAGACAAGACCATTGGAGTTCGAAGTGGGAGACCTAGTGATGGTGAAGATCCTCCCTGAGCAGATGAGATTCCTTAGAGGAAGTGACAAGCGGTTGGTTCGCAAATATGAAGACCCCATCTTTATTACCAAAAGGGTGGGAAATACTGCTTACAAAGTGGAACCCCCTGACTTGGATGAAAGTACACCCTATCTTTCATGTGAGTCGTTTAAAGCTGTACCATCCAGATCCGGAAGACTCCGCCCGCAACAAGTTTAACCGGGCCAACATCCACGCCAAGCCGTTCCTAACACTAGATGGCTGAATCACCCCGCTGAGGTCGTCGACAACTTTAGTGGGGGAGAATGTTAGGTTCTTTCCTTCACACCTTGTAATTTACAGCTTTCCTTTGCTTTCCTTGCAATGTATTAACATGTCTCTAAGGTGCTTCCTGCGTGTTGACCTTTGGACATGTCTTTATGCTTTCAAGTTCTCTAATAACATGTCTCTAAGGCGCTTCCTGTGTGTTGACCCTCGGACATGTCTTTAAGCTTTCTAGTTCTTTTACTTTTAGGAGTAGATGTTGAGTATGAAAGTTATGCACTCTTAATGTATACTTCTGTCAGAATGAATGAAGCTTTTGAGACTCTTTATGGGGAAAGCAGTCCTCCATATCGATGTATTGATGTCAATGCTTGTTGTTGTTAAACTATATTGATTGTTTTCATCATCCAACCCCTCTCTCAAACTCCGTCCCTTCCCCACTCTCTTGTGTCCACGGGCACTTCAAAGACGTTTATTGTGTACGATTGACACTCTTCTCGCAGGCACAACTAGGTCCATTGGCGGTCCGGTCAGTGCGGGCTTGGGCCTAGCTGGCACGGCCCACTGGCCACCATTAGTTATGCCTTTTATTTTCCCTGTTCTTATTTTATCTTTGATCTATTTTATTTTTAGTTAAAAAAAAATAGAAAATCCAAAAATACTCCAAAAACTCTGTTGTTGCTTGAAGGAGCTAAAATACTACTAATCGCTAACTCATCAGTTCATTATATGGTATTAGAGCCAAATGAGCCAAAGCTCGTGTGTTCGAATCATAGAAGGCACAATCTTTGATTTTAAGTAGAATACTTCATCACATGATATAAGGAGGTTTGTGCATAATTTGTACTTCAAGTCTATAAACATTCATATAAGGAGGCATATTAAAAAATATAACATTATTAATTGAGTTTTCACCTATCAGCTTAAACTTTTAATTAGGTTGGTTCCTTCATACATCATGCCCTCTAGCCTAGTCCAACCAAGTCTTCGACTGCTACAAGCAGTAGAAGATTGCTTGATTGACCAGCATATTTATGACATGTAATTTTCGTTACACTATGCCAACGTTGGTCATGATAACAAGTAACACCCCACCAAATGACACTTGTAATTCCTACAAGCTGTAATTGGATTTGAACTTTATGTGTAGGATAATTGACAGCTGACGGTCATCCTAAATTCTCCTAAACAAAGATTACCAAAAAGGAAGGGATCACAAAGATTTGCATCTAAATAGACTTCATGAGTTGCACTTCTGTCATAATCCTTTCACTCTCAGAGTTCATGCCAACATTCTAATATTATGAAAGGCACTATGCTGAGCGTGTCATTTTTCAATAAACTGGACAGAACTAAATAATAATATGTGAAATAAAGATTATTGAACTAATGAGTTGAATCCACTAATTACTAAATTAGTTGAATAAAAAACACACAAATAAAAATGATTTCCACTAATGTGAAGTTTGAAGAAGGTCATCAAGAGTACAATTTGTGAAAGAGGTTCAAAGAGGTGTCATTTTACAATCTTGGACTTAATCTTACTACATACATTGCTAAAAGCTTAGTATAGCTGCCACTGAATCTGGACTAGTATAATAATATCCCTCTTTATTTTCTTATCATCATTTATTTATGGTTCCCATTTATGTTTATGCTTCAAATTGCTATCTCAAAATTGGCTGTTTTCTAGCTAATTTACTGTAGCTACCTAAGCATATAATGCTTCCAAAATGTTAAATCGGATTTGCCGTGTATACTTATACGCCATCCGTCTTATAAATGACTAGTCTATTTTTTGTGGAATTCTTTCAAATTGACTGTTCTAACTCAACTCCTATATGTACACTTAGGCTCTGTTTGATTCACCTTAATTTTACTTAAATTCAGTTCAGTTCAGTCCAGTTCAATTCAGTTTATGTGTAACTTTATTACTCATATAACTTTTTATTCCGAAATAATTTCATGATGAATATTATGTCATCGGAAAGATCTCAAAGCATACTTTCAAATGAGTCCAATATTGATTATGTTTGGACGAATTTTAAATGGTTAACGGTCAAGTTCAAAAAGTCAATTAAGTTCAGTTCAGTTCAGTTCAGATCAGTTTTATCCAGGTGAATCAAACAGAGCCTTATTCTTTATACGGATTAGAGTATTTAGGAGCAAGTTTCTGTAAAACCAACTCATTTAAAAAAGGGGTCATTATTTAGATATGTAAATATCACTTATTATAAGCAGTAACCCATATTTTACTAACAAATATCTCTCGTCTCACTGAAAATTATGAATAGATCCGTTATATACAAATTTTTGTGATTCAGATTTATACAAACATAACTACCGACAATAATGTTCAAAAGGAACAAAAACAGTAATGACAAATAAGACAAGAGTATTAGTCCTAGTAATTAACAAACAACAATATACAAGGGAGAAAGGGCAGGAAAAAGGAGATTTTTAAATGGTAAAAAGTGGAAAAATAAATGTCTAAGTCTTCAATTATAGAGCACTACATTACATTGTTTGATTATACTAAAAGAAATTCTCACCGGCCATGACCTTTACCATTGACTGGTCACTAGATCAGAGGGGGCTTTCAGGATCCGCTGTTAGTGATGAAATCATGTGCCAATGTCAACAGGAAAGTTCGTCTCATCTATCAATGACTAAATACTGTATTGGTAGCTCAGGAATACGACATTAAATCATTAATATAGTCTGCTGGTTGTATGTCATGAGAAATACAATTTTGTGAAACCGGTCGCTCTTATATGTTCTACTACCTCTCAAATATATTGATTGGAGTTATATATGTTTTACATGGGAAAATATAAGAGAGACTTTAAGTGTATAGAGATTTCCAGCTTGTCTTGTATAGACTTAGTTTACTGTGGAATAAGAGTATTAATTTAATTATTTGAGACATGAAGGATATTTAAAAAAAAAATTTAGTCCGTTGATCTACCATAGATTAAGTCCACGCAAATTGGTTCAGCATCTATAGTAATGATAGATACTGAGTAATATATGTTGGGGATGTTTTTGAGATGGACAATCATCGGTATGAGCAAATATCAAGGCAAATAAGACTATGCTGTCTTAAAAGACAGAATATATGACTTCAATGTGCAAGAATATAACTTTATTTTTTAATACGAGTAATCCGTAACTATTATTCTTCAAGTGTTCACAGGATAATTTCCGAGTATATGCAATAGTTTGTAAATTACATGTACCAAATAAATCAATAAGATAAATCTTATAAACAGACTCATCAAAAAAACTTAATGAGAATTCAACCCAACTATGACCTTTGTCATGAAATTTAACCTCACAACCAAGTCCATTACCCTTTCAAGACAATGTGCAAGAATACAATTGGTTACACCGAATCTACTTTTAGTATACGGTTAAACCTCATGATGAGATGTTGACCTATCTTCTGTGTCGGATTGAGAGGGATTTAGGAGAAGTGTTAAGAGTATAATCCACATGTAGTGCCCTACATTGAAAAAATTGGAGAAAATTGGATTATATACAAGTTAGGGTGTGTTCTTTTCAACTAGTTTCCAGTTTTGCCCTGTTTTATCCAATTTTGCCCAATTTTCACCAGTTACAAAATACAGTTTTGCCCAATTTTGCCCAATTTGACCCAGTTTTGCCCAATTTTTCTAATTTGATATTTTAACATATTAAACATGATAATTAAATGGTCAATATATTTAATCAAAATATAAAAATACATATATGCATTGACTTTGTATTTAAAGACGAATACAAGTCCTAATAATAATAATAATATTATTAATAATAATAATAACAACAACAACAACAACAACAACAACAACAACAACTATATATGTTATTAATAACGAAGTGAACTTGGGTGCCACAAATTACAGTTATTCCACCTATCACAAATTGATTACAAAATGAAACTCCCGGCGAACTTGTGTGCCATAAATTTCAGTTACAACCAGAGGTGGCAATCGGGTGGATTGGGTAGGGTCCTTTCATTTTCGATTCATTACGGGTTTGGGTAATATATCGGGCCAGAAGAGTGATCGGGTCGGGTTGGATCGAGTCGGATTGATTCGGTTTTATGTTGATGTCGGGTTACGGGTCAACTTGAGTCGGGTTAGTTCGGATTTAGGTTAAATCGGATTCAGATTAGTTCGATTTTTAGGTCAGATCAGGTCAAATTTAATTCTTGTGTTTAGAGCATATAAAGTCGAAAATAATATGAAAAATTCAATTTTATATGAAAATTTTAATAATAAAGCATACATGTATGTTTAGTTAGTACTTCTACAATCATTTTCAATATTATGTCAATACAAATCAGATATATTTAGGTTTCGTGTAGAGGCGGTTCGGGTAATTTCGGGACGAGTGTTATCAGTTTCACGTCAATTTGGAGAACGGTTATTGTCGGGTGTCGGTTTCGACCAGATCGGGTTGATTTCAAATTATAATTATTACATTTTCGGGTGTCGTGCAGATCTGATATCGAACGAATAGAATCGGTTATCTCGAGTCGGATCAAATTTTACCAGCTCTAATTACAACTTACAACCAGTAAAAAACTAATGCGTGAACTAACGAAGTCTCACACTTTGCCGCGGCCACACCCAGCCAAAACTGTATATGTTACACGACCAAGCTAAGCCATGTAAAGCTCAACTTTGTTCAAAAAAACTTGCTAAAATATTGGCTAAAATCTTGTCTCGACAACTTTGGGATCAGCCAATTACCACAATATTTTCTCATAATTTTCATGTTGTATTATTTTACTAATATATCCTTTTATTATTAGGCTAGAATTCTAGTTTAATTGTTAGGATGATGGTGATAATTCAATGTGGTTTTGTTTAGGATGGTCTTTGGAAAAGGATATTTTTATTTTTTGAAAGGAAATGTACTTGAAATTGGGAAAAAAAAAATTGTTGTTAATGTTAATGTGAACGAAAATGTTGGTGATGTTGCTGTGAACGAATCTGTACCTATTGTGACTCCTACTCCTACCATTGTTATACCATCCACTTTAGTTTATAATAACATTGATGTGCCTTATATGAGTGCAAGTATGATGACTTATGGTACTATGTTCCCAAAATTTTTCTTTCCTGATCTGTCTAAATTAGATCTGTTTGATGGGAAGAATTATAATATGTGGTCTGATAAGATGGAATTTTTTTATTGGGACAAATTGGTGTTGAGTATGCTTTAGTTGTTGACAAGTTTTGGGTCCCGGGCGATGCCTCAGGTTAGTATATATTTATGTGTTGTAGTTTGTATTTTTTTCCTAAAACTTAGAATGGAGCAATATGTTGAGAGATTTCACAAAGTTGTTTTAAAAGTTGAGTTATATATGGACTTCACATAGTGAGCCCCATTACTAAGCATATACTGATCTTGAATTCAATATTTTTTAATGTTGAAATTCTCCTAAATGAGCCCATTACTAAGCATTTAATGATTTTGAATTTTATCATTTGTTTTTTATTGTCTTATTTTGCAATTCACTACGGAGACTTTGTAAGTAAATATAGGTTAAATACAAATAGCTGTCTCTTTTTCTTTTTTCTTTTGTATGAACTTGAAAACCATTTCTAATACAATGGTACAAAATTGATTTATTGCCTCTTAAAAAAGGGAAAATAAAAAGAAGATATTATTATAGTATTCTATGTACATGTAAAATGTGCTCTTTGGAAATAAAAATAAGAAGATATGGAAATAATACTTGAATAAAATTTATTCCTTGAATAAGGTTCTCTTTATTTTTTTTCCCCTATGTATTAAGACAATGAGTCAATGTTTTCTAACGAAATCTTTCATATCTTTTATATATTCGGGTCTGAATTTAGCTAAAAAATTAAGCACTTAGTAGAGTTGGTGTTATGTAATTATTGATACATTGGAGGTTAGAGGATCAAATCTTGGTATTAACATTTTATTTTTCATTTACAATAACAGCACATTGTAGAGACTTCATTAAGGTGTCATATCACAATATGATATCAATGTCACATCACATGGTCCGACAATATGAGATGGCATCTTGAGGTTGTATAGGTGGAATACGGAAGAGAGAAGAGGCCTCCTTGAAGTGCCACGTGGCAAGCCTACCAAGGCCGCACTGTAGTGCCTTGTGGCATTCGAGTGTCGCACTGTGCTTTGATAGTAAGGTAAGATAAGGCTCCTGTTAATTCCACTAGAGATTTTGATAAGGATAATAGGACTTGTCGAGGTATGTTGTTGCACTATATGACCACATCCTTATACCAGATTTATAGTAAGTTGAAATTGGCTAAGGAAATATGGGATGCCCTAAAATTGAAGTATCGTACTAATGACTTTGGAAAAGGAAAATGTGCTTGTAGTAGGTGGCTTAAGTTTGAGTAAGTTGATAGTAAGCCTATGCTGGATCAAGTTCATGAGTATGAAGATTTGGTGACTGAAATTCTTGATGAAGGGATGAAAACTTGTGAGTTTTTTCAAGCTAACTTTTTGCTTGATAAATAACCGAAATCTTGGGAGAGTTATGTTCATTCTATGAGGCACAAGCACAAAACTTTTACTCTCCAGGAGGTTGTTTCCCACATCAAGATCGAGGAACAGAATCGGACCCAGACCAAAGGAAAATCAACCGAACATTCCTCCTCTACTGCTAACCTTGTTGAACAAAAAAATTTGCAGGTAAAAACAAGGGACCCAAAAGGAAAGGACCAAACCAACTACATGTTAAGAATCAACCTCAAAGTTTCAAGAAGCGTTTTAAGGGCAATTGTTACAACTGTGGTAAGTATGGACATCCCGCTAAGGAGTGTAGGAGTGATGCTGCTGTTGCTGTCAACAAACCCAAAGAGAACAAAGCCCCAAGCTAACCTGACCGAGGATGTTATTGTTGCCATGGTGTCCGAGATCAACCTTGCTGGTTAGACTATTGAATGGATCTTGGACACGGGGCAACAAGGAATTGCTGTACCAACCGAGACATGTTCGTAGAGTATCTCAAAGGTGCTGAAGGAGAGTGCGTTTTCATGATAACTCTAGCACTACTTCTCTTGTTGGTAAAGGGAAGGTTCTTTTAAAGCTTACTTTTGGTAAAACTATCACTCTAACTAATGTTTTGCATGTTCCCAATATTCAGGAATTTAATTTCAGGATCATTGTTGAACAAAGTTGGGATTAAGTTAGCTTTTGAATCTAACAAACTTGTACTCATCAGAAATGGTAAATTTGTTGGGAAGGGATTTTGTTATGGGGGGTTGTTTTGTGTTGGATATTGTGACCGAGAATAAAGCATCTACCTCTTCAATTATTGTTTACATCGCTGAGTCTGTTTCATTATGGCATGCTAGACTAGATCATGTGAACGTGGCATCTATTAAAAGGCTAAAACAGTTTAGTCTTATTCCTGTATTTAGCAATACTGATTTTGATAAATGTGAAGTATGCGTAGAAGCTAAACATCCCAAAAAGCCTTACTATAAGAATGTGACTAGAACTTCTACTTTACTTGAACTTGTGCATAGTGACCTTGGTGATTTTCATAGCCATGTTAGTAGAGTTGGTAAAAAGTATTATTTTACTTTTATTGATGATTATTCTAGATTTACCAAGGTGTATTTGCTGAGTTCTAAGGATGGGGCTGAGGATAGATTTCTTATCTATAAAGCCGAGGTAGAAAACCAACTAGATCGTAAAATAAAAAGGTTTAGGTCCGATAGAGGTGGCGAATATGATTCAACACCTCTAAAGGTTTTTTGTGAGGCTAATGGGATAATTTATGAAATTACAGCTGTGCTCCTTATGCCCCTCAACAAAACGACATATCCGAGAGGAAAGAAATGATGAATGCAATATAATGCTTATTAGTTCGGGTATGCCTAATAACATGTGGGGGGAAGCTTTACTTTCTGCTTGCTTTGTACTTAATCGTGTTCCCGACAAGAAACTTGAGAAAACTACATATGAGTTCTGAAAAGGTTTTGGACGTAACTTGAGTTACCTGAAAGTGTGAGGGTGCCTTGCGAAAGTCGGAATTCCTGATTTTCAAAGAAGCAGGATCGGACCCAAAATTATTGATGCTATATTTATTAGATATGCTAATAATAGTGTTGCATATAGATTTATTCTAAAAGATGCTTCTGGTTTTGGTGTTATTAAAGAGTCCCGTGATGCTGATTTTTTTGAGCATATATTTATTCCTATGAAATTAAATGAACAACGTATCTTACATGTTGCATCTTCATTAACTTTACATGTTAATGCATCATCTAGTATAGAAGTTCAAGAGCCTAGAAGGGGTAAACGAATTAGGACTGAGAAAAGTTTTGGTCGTGATTATGATGCTACTTTCTTAGCTGAAATTGATCTGCTAGATGAAACTTTTGTGCATGCTTATATTATTGAAGATGACCCTAGGAATTATGGGGAGGCCATGTGACTCCAATTTTCGGCAAGAGGCCATAAATAGTGAGTTAGAATCAATTATGAGCAGTAATACTTGGATTTTATCTGACCTTCCTCGGGGCTGTAAAGCACTCGGGAGTATATGGGTGTTTCGAAAGAAATACCGAACTGATGGGACTATTGACAAATATAAGGCTAGACTACTTGTGATTCAAGGAAATTTTTGACAGAAATGACTTGATTATTTTGATACGTATCGTATTCTCCTGTTACAAAAGTTGCTACTATTAGATTTTATATAGCACTTGCATCCATTCATAATCTTGTTGTGCATCAAATGGATGTCAAAAGTACATTTTTGAATGGTGATCTTAATGAGGAGATTTACATGAGACAACCAGAAGGTTGTATAGTTCTTGGACAAGAGCATAAGGTATGCAAACTTGTAAAGTCTTTGGGCGGACTTAAACAAGCACCCAAACAATGGTATGACAAGTTTCACAGTACTATAATTTCTGATGGTTTCAAGATGAATGATTCTGATGCTTGTGTTTATTCTAAATATGATGAGCATGGTTGTGTTATAATATGTTTATATGTTGATGACATGCTCATTTTTGGTACAAGTATTGATGTGGTAAACACGACGAAATCATTCTTTAAATCATGCTTTGATATGAAAGACATGGGTGAAGCTGATGTAATTCTTGGCATTAATATTACTAGAACTTCTGTGGGTTTAAGTTTGGATCAATCTCATTATGTTGAGAAAATTTTAAAGAAGCTTAAACAATTTGATTCTAACCCTGTCAAAACTCCATATGATTCTAGTATTCATTTGAAAAGGAATAGAGGTGATAGTGTATCACAAGAAGAGTATGCTACGATAATTGGAAGTGTTATGTTTTTAATGAACTATACTAGACCAGATATAACATATGCTGTGAGCAGGTTGAGTAGATATACTTATAACCCCAATCGTGATCATTGGAATGCCTTGATTAGATTGTTGAGATATTTGAAAGGTACTATTAATTGGGGTTTGCACTACAAGAATTTTTCTTGTGTTTTGGAGGGGTATGGTGATGCTAACTGGGTGTCTGATAATGACGAAATTCATTCTACCAGTGGCTATGTTTTTACTCTTTCTAGTGCTGCTATATCTTGGAGATCTTCCAAACAAACTTGTATTGCTAAATATATAATGGAATTTGAGTTTATTGCTTTAGAAATGACAGGCCATGAAGCTGAATGGATAAGAAGCCTACTTGCATATATTCCATTGTGGGGGAGACTGGCTCCGTCGGTTTCCATGCATTGTGATTGTCACCGGCTATTAGTGTAGCACACAATCATTCCTACAAGGGAAAGAGAAGTCATATACACCTTAGGCATGAAATTGTTAAGAATCTGATCAGAGATAATCTGACATCACTTGAGTATGTAAAGTGGGAGAGGAATCTTGCATATCCTCTCACCAAAGGTCTTTGTAGAAATATAATGCTTGAGTCAGTACTAGGAATGAGGCTTCAGCCTAGTGGGAGTGAATTGTGTTGGATACCCAACCTGGAATATGTTCAGATTCAATGAGGTCAAACGAAATCACAAAACAACTCCTGTCATGTACTACAAACCTTATTCCTCTATAAAATGATGTAGTATTTTTCGTATATTGTCATGTGTGTGAGGCTGAGCATTTTAGCTCTTAATGAGTTCATTGCCTTGTAAGGTGGTGTGAGACAGTACACACTTGATAAATTCACCTATGTGAATGTGAGGGAATTGCCCGCCCCCTATGTAAGCATTTGGGCTAATGACTCTCTAGAGCGTTCATAGAAATATCCAAGCACGTAAGGGGCTAATGTATATATGTTTTTCGCGAAGGTAAATCTAATTTTGAGGTTAAACTAGTGCGCAGTTTGTACTGAACAAATACTGTTAATGTTGGGCAAACTTGTAAGCCCAAGGTACTAATTCAAGTCCACAAGACATTAGTATCGTAACGTGCGACCTCCTACTGCCATGAACTTCTTCTACCACTCTTTCTTTGAATCATGTGGGGGATTGTTGGTATGCGTCAAAGAAAAAGTCCCACAAAAAGCCTTGTTCATAAAACTCAGTGTCCCACATTGGTAAAGAAGGAAAGAGAACAACCTTTATATATGGTTGTATACTCCTAGTCTTTTAACTAAGAGTCAAGGGAAGGCTCTCCTCACACACGCAGGGGCGCGCCACCGCCGCTGTCCGTCCGGTCGGCCGGGCCGGGCTCGGGCGAGGGTGTACCTCCAGCCTTTTGATACACACACAAATACTGATCCTCTCCTCTCCTATTCTCTTCTCTAGACTTGGAAGTAGTTCAGTTTACTCTCAAAACCATCGCACCGTAGTACAACGGAGTTTTGGTTCCGTGTATCCCTGTAAGTCAGTTGCCGGAAATTTCCTAGTGTACATGTGGGGGCAAATTCGACTTTAGGGCAGTGATTCATCACGCCACGGTCGTTTGTTACAGATAAGTTGTTCCGTCGATAAGCTTTGTTTATAACATGAGGTATCCCTATTTTAGTTATAAGTATCATGCCTCATACATGAAGTTGTTTTATATGAGTTTTTGGGTATAAGTTGTGCTTGGAGCCCTGTAAGATGTTCTAGAGTTCACGAGAGTATGCAACTAGTAACCCACGCTCACACATTGCTTAAATAGAAATATCTTTTAGATTCCTAAATAAGAAATGTTAATATTTTTAGAAACATCCAATATAGTAATTTTTGTTAGTATTTTTCAGGAACCAAGGAGCTAGTATTAAACAAGGAAACAATAAGTAGCGAGATAAAAAGAGGAAAGGAAACAGGGCAAAATCATCTCTTGTATACACATAAGTGACATAGGGGGGGGATCCAATGTTGTTCCAAAAAGAACAACAAAGTGTTGTTCTCTAAATCTTCACACTTTGAATTGGAGGAGGTGAGTTTTGGGCCTTAAATAGAGGGGTGTTTTTTTTTTATTTTTAAATTTAAACTTGTAGAGGAGAAAGATAGAGAGAAGAAATGACAGCAGCAAAGAAAAAACCAATAGAAGATCCGAGCACGTGACGTAGCTGTGTGTAATACCTAAATTATTATACTCTCACCTCCACCAAGCTCCATGGAGCCTTCACCCATTCTCTCTCTCTCCTTCACCCATTCTCTGTCTCACCTCACTCTCTCTGCTCCCCCTTCCCCGATCGTCGGCGCCGCCCCTCTGCCGCCACCACCGCCCCACCCTCACCGCCCGGGCCACCGTCTTGGTCGGCGCCATCCGGAAACCACGATGATGGCCCCCACCAGCCGACCCCACCCCTCCCCTTCTCTCTCCTCCCCTCACCCCAAACCCGAAACCCTAGTTAACCCTAACCCCATTTTCTCTCTCCTCCTTGTTTAATATCTTGACACTAAAAATTATGGTAAGACCGTCTTAAATAATTTTTTGTATAATATTTTTGTGCTAATCTTGTATGAGAGGAGGATCTAGTCTTTGAGTAACGGGGGAAGTGTCCTACTCAGATATAGGATAGAAGAGTTGTATATTAAAAGACAATGAATGTGCCCTTATTTAATTTATTTTTTTCATTTTGTTAATTATAGAGTGTCCTGCAGATTATTTTTTATCCTAGATTCGCCATTGCGTTGTATTTTTGACAGGTGCTAGCTATAGTTAATCCATAGATGACAAAGATTGCATTATGTTTAAGATAAGGCAAAGATGTAGGTGAAAATAGTAAGCGCATGATTGTTAAACATTAAAAACAGCTCAAATGTTAGCTTGGTTTACTGGTGGAATTATGGTCCCCTCTTCCAAATGTTCAATGAAATTCTCTTTTGAGATATCAGAAATCCATGTGTACCAATAACGAAATAATTAAGGCCAAAATCTGCCAAAAGTTTTCCATTTGAAAACGTAAATATAAAGTACATTAACTTTGAGATCCTCATTACTTCTCACCTTTTTTAGAAAAAAATTAAACTCGTCCATTTCGAACAGGCTAAAGGAGCGTGAGAATTCCTATTAGAAGAAAGGAAAAAAAAAAGAAAAGAAAAAAGAGCATGAAATTAATTTAAGTGAAAGATGACATGTAACTTGCTATGATTAGCAAGAAAAAAAAAAAAAAAAATATATATATATATATATATATATATATATATATATATATATATATATATATATATTACAAAACTCCCTTGTGGTCCAATATGAAGAATATTACACATCTAGCTTTATTTTATTATATATTATTGGTGTCGATGTATATACCAAAATTTTGTGAGACCTAATACTATCATATCGTACTTAAAACTCGATAAGTTATCTATTCAACAAAATGAGATGGATGATGACTGATGAGTCCAGATGGAAAACTTGGTTTATTTACTTACACTTTACCATGATGCATACTACTCGTAAGTCGTAATACATGCATATTTATATATTTTGTCCACCACATTATAAATAAGTAATAATAATAATAACTCAAAAAGATCTATAATGGTCGATAATAGGATATAAAAACATTAATTGTGTCTCCAACTTACTATAATATCAATATGACTCGTTAAGGTGAGATATATCCTAATACAATCTAATATCATTCTGATTAATGATCGAGTAAAAGCCAAAATGACAACCTATTGAATGGTTTGTTGAAGAAAAACTCAAGTCTCCTACAAGTTAATCACAAGTCCAAACTTAGTCCCCACACCTATTAGGCTATAAGGAGACCCATGGAGAGACTTGGGTTGTTAGAATATCAATCCTCATCAGATAGAAATGTGAGAAAGCTATGGGATGGCTTCTCTACCTCTTAAAAGGTCATCAAAGATACCAACGCAATCTCAAAGTGGGGTTTTTACCAACAAAATAACTGGTTCCATGTCACAATATTTCTGATTTGCTTTTTAGTGTCCAAATCACCACATTTATATGGACCACCAAAGCTACAAGCTTACAATCACACGTGTGCAAGCCAAGTCATCACATAAAAGATAAAAATTCAGATTTGGTTCATTACAATGTGAACTCTCAAAGTGGAAAAGATGGTAATAAAGTGTCTTTTGAAACAGTCAAATCAAAATCATTTAAGCTAAGTTATGCTTATTATAGGCCCTCCCTAGGGGTATAACAGCACACAATGCATATCAATATATAATAATCCATAATAACATAGATAAATTGAATGATAGTGTGTTAAGTATTTGGTTCAGTTTAGTAAAGTCCAGTCCAAATTAATTTAGTGATTTTTTTCCTTACATATTATTATTCAATTTAGCTTAAAATAGTTAATTTAATTCAGTTTAAATAGTTCTGAATACACTCTGAGGATGCGTTCTTTAGAGCTTACACGGTCAGTTGCGTTCATATGTCAATTCAGTGACTTCCAATTCAATTAAGTGATGTTCAGTTCGATCAGTTTAGTGGTGTTGAGTTCAGAAACATACTTTTTGTCTGACATATCAAGTTGTATTCAATTCAGTTCAGTGATGTTGAATTCAGTTCACTTCAGATAAGATCGGCGCTAAAAAAACGCTCCTAATTAATTTATATTTTAATATTTACTATTGCAGAGTTTGAAACCAACATGGTTACGTATACTTCACATAAAATGGAAGACTCTAGGGAACAAAGATCAATTCATTAGTTTAATTAGCTTTAAAAAGCGATGCTTTTGATTATGGGCGTGCGCTTGTGTGATAATAACATATTAAATTTGTTTGTTGTGGGTGCATGCCATTAACATAAGGAACATTTTTTGGTCATTCCTTTCTAAGTTGTTTCGGCTTGTTCCTCCATAACTCAACAACTTAGCATAAAAATATGTTGTACATACATATGTTATATGGGTGCTTTCACTGCTTTCAGTTTCTTTTTTCGGTTTTTGTCTGATCTCCACTTTGATGATTGTTTATTTTCAATTTACCATTTAGAAGCCATGCATTTTTATTACAAAAAGAAAAGCCCGCCAAAAAGCATAACAATTTATTTGCATGACATTTTATTAGTAATAAGCACTGCCCCACATCCCCACAAGAAAAAGAAGAAAGTATCATGATGCCAAATACAATGCATGGATAATCTTACGGAAAAATTCAAATAATATATAGGTATTCGAAATTAGTCCTAATTTTATTTTAGTTTATACTTATTTTGGCCACCCAATATCTTCAAAACTCAATGAGTGTAGTAATTTGATAAATTGTGTTAAGTATTCCTTCTAACTAATCAAGTAGAACTAGGAATATTCTTAATTCCCTCAAAAAATAAAGGAATATTCTTAATAATTGGCAAAATAACAATAATGCCCTCAAAATACCAAATTACATAACCAAATCTCTCAAAATTCAAAGGGTAAAACCGCAAAAGATCTGAAAATGGTCGGAAATAAGTTTGCTTAATACTTTGAAAGGTCTGAAAAATCCTATAATTTTTGCTGAGAAAATGGTCACTCTTTAATGAAATAATGGTCAGCTCATAAAATTTGTATCCTATATTTATTAATAGTGACCTCTTTTGTATGAGTTGTTGGCCTCACGCAAAACTTGTTTATCAATAATCATATTTTTGTGTTTTTGACTTGAGTTTCCTTAGCTTCTTGAACTGTCTTAGAGGAGATCATAGAGAGAAATAGTAAGCAGCAGGTAGCTTAGATTAAAATGGTTACGGACAAGTGCATGCATATATATGATTCATGTAACCATGTTGATCATATAGTTAGGCTTAACTCAATTTAAGAGCGCTATGGACTTCCATTACAATGTGATCGTTCTATACAGTGTATATCTTCCACTTTGAACAACTTGTTCAAGTGTATAACTTCCCACTTACATAATAAGCATCTATCGTATTGCATTACGTAACAACTAGAGGTAACAAACATATAGGCTCCCTCTCTAAAAATAAAAAATTATAGTCTACCTTTTCTCTTTAACTCATTTTGGGATTACCATTCGCGTTTATTTCCAGTAGTTAGCCACCCGTTATAGTGTGCTTGATTGTCTCTTTTAATCTATATAGTTTTTGGAGTTGGATTTTCTATAGCAAGGTTATTAATAAACTCTCCATTGAAAAGGTAGTTTGATTGTTTGTCGGAGTTTTGTTGAGTAGAACGATTGTTTAGAGTTTGCTGGTAGGGTTGTTGAGTATTACAAATCGAGAAAACAAGTTTAATCTCTTATGTATGTTAAGTTAGTGGATGATTTGTATTTTCAACTCGGAGGATAAACACGTGGGGGACACTTACTTTATAGCCTAATTTATACCATATATATTCATGAAGTCGATGCTGATTGATATATTGTTATAGTTATCGATGCATGTGATCGATTAAGACGCCAATTTCTAGCAGTAATATTGGGATCGGTACTTTAATAGTTACTTATCAACGAAGTTGATTAAAACATAAATATTAGGCAATGACGAGAGGAGTCATGTTTATCTTGCTAGATTTGTACTTGTTCATATTTATTCATGTTCATATATGTCGGATGACATTCTAATTTCTATGAATGAATGAATTATCTAAGAAAAACCTTTCCAGTTACATTAGTTGTCCGTTGAAATATTCTCGTATGAGGAATAATTTGAAAAATATTCTTGTAATGGATATGATGTGGAAAGAATCTAGCTATCTTTAAAAGGTAATATACTACTATAACTAGTAATAATGATTTTAAATTTTAACTATGCTTGCAAGATTTATATTATGATACTGTTACCTATTTAATTTGTATGGATGGCTCTACTGCTCTAGCCCTTAACTCTATATTGTTTCCTAGGCATATATTCCTAGCCAATTATCACGAAGTACAATAGTGAAAGTCCCTTAAAAAGGCTTCAATCCACAAATTATAATGATAATAATAAACGGCCTAGCTTTAACACTTTCCTACATTCTAAAATATTAAATATTCAATGGGTCATACACATGGAAGAGACAAGAGAGTAGATTGATTGTGGAGTTTCATCCTAAAATGAATATTGGATTAAATAACCCACTAACTTATACGTTAATGTTTCGAAATGAGACAACACTCACATGTACGTAGGGGCGAAACTAGAGGGAGACTGGCAGGAGCCATGGCCTCCCCCAAGTTCTGAAATGTCCCTATATATTTTGGGGTGGAATAAGCAATCACAACTGCACAGTAACTGAGTTGGTGAAGTTTCATTATGATTGGTCCCCCTGATGACCACAGTTTGAATCCTTCTCCCTCCCATCCAAGCTTTTAATTTACAATTTGTAATTTCGGCTTCATTTGTCCTTTCTTCTTTTTGTTTGTGTTTTGTTTTTTATCCAACGGCTTTGTTTTTTTTTAAATTCTCTCTATTTAGATTTTACGTTTTAATGTTTCAAAATTTCTGGTCGTTATTCCATCATTAAGATTCATATCTTGGTTTTTCAATTTTTATTTTCACTTTGTAAGTTGACATCAAACTTTAAACCGGGCAACTAATTTTGGAAAGAATTAGTATTTTTTTTTTTTGGAAGAATTAGTATATATTTTTCTTGAGAAGAATTAGTTAGCAACAAGTCTTGTGGACCAACTCACAGAAAAATGGGGTTACTATTAAGGTCACTGACATTAGTGACTTTTATTTCTTTGAAAAATAACTCCTGTCTCATCAAAAATTACGGAAAGACCGTCTTATAGAAGTTTTTATAATTAGCAAATCGTAATAATAGTTGGCCCCCCTAATACAAAATTTCTGATTCCGCCCTTGCATGTACATGGATTATTATTACACAGTACGTCATATATAGACGAGTTTGTTCTAGACAAGTTCAATATATTATTTAAACTTAATTTGATGGGTACACATACACATAATCCAAATTCATACACAATCCACACGACTACACGAGTATGAGTTTACTGATAAATACATAGTATATACTCCATATCTACCCAAGTCACAAATTATAGAAATGTAAGTATTATTAGTGACGGCTATAAATTCAAGTCAAACACGCTTAAGATACATAGAAGTATTATTGGTAATATGGACATGTACATGGTATGTAGGCTTTCCACTGAAAAGGTCAAGTGATTAGTGTATATATGCAGTAGAACCCTGAATCCCCGGCCCTTCACTTTTGACAAAAACGACCTTGCAAACCATACATATTACTGTCACTCGCTCTCATCTATCTATTTCAAGTATATGTATGCGTAGTTCTTCTGTGTGGGCCAAATTCCATACATAGTGTGTACTTCCTCTCATCTCTTATCGACATTTGCGCAATTCTTTTCCGCTTATTTAGTAATATGTTCAATTTAGTGGAGTTTAGTTCAGTTTAGTAATGTGATGCATATGATATGATTTACTTTTTCACTCACAGAGTATTATTCAGTTCAATGAAGTTCGATTTAGTTCAGCTTAGTGTAATTCAATTCCGTCCATCCAATTCAATTTTATTCAATTTAGTGAAAAGGAACACACCATATTCATCTATTTTTATGAGAATGAAGTTTTGGTATTGCCTTCTGTTTTTTGGTTTATGGAGTGGTGTGTTTATAAGAGTTATAAAGGGACGAATATAAGTTTTGAATCCAGGTTTCTAGTAGCACACCAAGAATTTCACCAATTATGCTCTAATGCAAAAACAATTTTTTAGTTTGGTAAGAGGCAAAGATTGATAGGAATCGAGCCTTCACATTCAATTGATCACATAGATATTTTTAATCACTGTAGTATCTTTTTATTTCTGAGTTACGTTGTAGATATAGGCTTCGTTTGATTCACTTGGATAAAACTGATCTGAACTGAACTGAACTGAACTGAACTTAAGTGATTTTTTGAACTTAATCGTTAACCATTTAAAATTTGTCCAAACATAGTCAATATTGGACTCATTTGAAAGTATGCTTTGAGATCTTTCCGTGACATAAATTTCATCATGAAACTATTTCGGACTAAAAAATTATATAAGTAATAAAGTTACATATAAACTGAACTGAACTGAATTGGACTGAACTGAACTGAATTTAAGTAAAATTAAGGTGAATCAAACAGAGCCATATTATTATAACGTGTTGTCTTTACCCTCTAATATAGTACAAATATTCCGATATCTTTCTATGTCATTTATCAACTCCACACCTTATAAGCAAATAATTAGTTCATGTCAATTCAATGAAGTATGTTATGTGAAGTTTAATACACCACACTTTTTTGTTTTTCGTTCATTTTAAATAGATAAAACTAAACTAAACAAATTTGAACTAAACTGAACCAAACTAATTAGTGTTATCAACTCGACCTTTAGCCTTTTAGACCTCGCCTAATAAACTCCGTAAATATTGATTATGTAAATGCAAATTGAAATCTTTCCAATGACATATAAATCATATATGTATAAAATAAAGTAAAAATAAGACGAGAAAAAAAATACAAGAACTCTAGTTTAGTTCAATATTTTCAGCTGAAAAGAGTAGCACCTTCGTATTGCTACCGTTAAATGACAAGAACTACGACTTTTTCTTTCCAGAGACAAAGGGCCCAAAAAACTGGTAAATTTTCATGTGTTCTCGGAGGTATCTATGATGGAGCCAAATATAAGTGGAAGCTCAGTTCCTATTTTGAAATTTAGCCTTAATTCATTTCTAACATAGGTTTGAGCAAAGTACTCCCAAGAATATTAATCATAGATTGGTTTAGAGGTGCCAGGAGCAAGACTTTGGTAGGGAGGACCAATGTTCGATCCCCCACAACTACGATTTGGAGGAGTGCAAAATCTTAACCTCGAGACTAGCTCCGAAATATTGAAAAATATTTAACAATGTTTTAATTCACCAAAATAAAAATACCCCCAAGAATAAGTTTTAATTTCCGAAAAACTAGTTGGATTGGCCTAAAAGTTTAATTCTGAATTCTGAGTACCTATCATAAGAATTCTCTAGAGCTACTGTTCAGACTGATTTAAACCTGTAAAAGGATTAAAAGAAAAGTCAAGGTAGCATCCGAGCTAGCCAATGTGATCTGAAAAAAGATAATACTGGGTCCTATACATATGTTCGTAGGGGGGGGGGGGTGGTGACTGGTGAGAGGCAATGACATTGGGTGTTCGAGTTTGGGAAGAAAGTATTTGATTGGCGGAGCACCATGTGTCAGTAAGAGATTATAATATTATATCCTGACTTTGCTTTTTGATTAGTTCCCTTTTGGGGAGTAAGGGAATATAATTATTATTCATAGTTAATGGTTTGGAATCTATCTAGAAGAGTGGTTTTTTTTATTTCTTTACCTTTGCAATCAATAACCATTTTTTTTTTTTTGGTACACATCAAAGATATTTATTTTCGATCATAGCGACTATTTTTTGTGTTGACTGACATCAAAGACTGAGATAGTTAATTAAGAAATTTAAGACGGCTCCATATCCAAAGCGAAATTTAAACACTTAATTTTAATTAATTAAGGGTAAATAAATCTCTACCACGCATTAAACCACATCCCCTTAATTCCTTAGCAATTGTACTTTGATACATCCTTCACTTACTCAAATTTATGTAATTTAGTTAGGTCCGGATATGTGGTAACTGAAATGTAAAAACATTGAAACTAGCTTAGAATCTCAAGTTTGGAGCTACTAATGATATTTTCTTCCTACATACTTTAGTATATTCTTCATTAGTTTCTTTAAAGTGGTATAAAGATGGAATTTAATAAACTCAAGAGTGTAGTTTATCGGTTCTTGTGTAGTGGCCACCAGTTTTTTTTGTTACCTTAGAAAGCATGATATATACAATAATTAACTCCACAACCAGCACAACAATACTGGATAAGATAATTTCGTACTTAATAATGATTGATTTAAATATTTAGTTTTTAGTTTATCTTATGATTTAATTACACCTAATTTTAATTCTTTTTATCTTTTGAAAACTTTCAGTTAACTGTTAGGATAGTCAAATTAGTTAAGCAAATGGTAAATTCAATTTATTTTTTGAAAATTTGTTGTCAAATGTTACAATAACTACGGTAAATTCGTAGATCTGACTTTTTAGGCTGTCACTTGATAATGAATCAATGTCATACAAACCAAAAAAAAAATAGATTTTCAAAATGTGAAGACAGTCGCATCGAATAAAATAGGTTAATATATACTAACACTCACAAATATATACTAGTTTTTTCAGGAAAAAAACATCTAAGAAGCTCAACAAAAACAAAGGGAATAAAGAAAATGGGTGCTGACCATAAGGGTTGATAATAGCCGTTAACTAGGAAGTTAGGGTTTTAAAGAGAAAGATGAGGGACCAAGAGAAGAAGACTAGCAAACCTTTTTTTTAATATATATTTATTATTCTTGCCATTTGTACAAAAATATGAATCTCAATTTTATATCAAAAGTAGTTATTTTCCATATACAAAACATTGAACCAAAAAACAATATTTGTACCCATGAGAATCAGCAGTATCAAGCTTACTTAATTAAGTAGATTAGAAGCATGTCCAAAAGGGATTAGGAATATGTGTATGCATGGAAATATGAAGTGATAAGGGAGATGTACTCAACATATGGGAGAGGGAGATAATAATTAATACCCATTTAAACACCAAAAGTACTTTGTATAATATACTATCTGCCTAATATAACTTTCGTCTTTCTCTTTACAGGAAAATAAAGACCTTACCCCCTTTCATAAAAATAGAATATAAGCATTAATTAAGACTGATGATTCGACTCTTGCATATGAAACAGCCTCAAAATTCTTGGCTAAATATCTCACATTTTAAAGCGCTTACAAGTTAGCGCAAGAAAATAATTAGTATAATCGATAATGGATACTATTTTTGTGAACCACAATATTCTACATCACAAAATAACTATATGTTCATCAGTACACCAACACGTGATACACTCATCCTTCTGCATCTCTTAGCTTAGGTGGCGTTTACTTGTAAGCAATTATAATTACAATGTAATCCAATATTTTGTAGAGTAAATATGGGTAGAAAAGGAAGGAGAGGGAGGAGAAAGATGAGATTTCGGAGCTTGATTGCATTGTTCAATGTAATCATCTTTACATGGGAAAATGATGAGGAGGATGAGATAGAAGTGAAAGCAATTATGATTACAAGGGAAGATGTAATCAATCTCTCATCCTTCCTTTCTACTCCACTTTTACTCTTGAAAATAGATATTACAATATAATCACCATTACTCCCAAGTAAACAAACCCTTAATATTATCAAATTGTACCATGGTTTAGAATTTTTGTTATCAAAAGCCCATAAAAATAACATAAACGTATACCATATGCCACGACAAAGCGTGTAATATTAAAATAAGGCTAATTGGTTTCCAAAGCCAATTTTCCACTCTCTCTCTCTCTCTCTTTCTTTTGTTCTCCAACCAATCAAAAGCCTTAAATAGGTATAGTATAGATTAGCTCCTAGGCTTTCTTCCCCGTAAGGTGCGCTTAAATTGGATGCTATTTTATGTGTACACGTATAAGGATTATTTTCACAAAACAGTAAGCAAATCAAATGGATCGAATTAATTACAAGATAGAGAGGGGTACACCATTTGTTTAATCATTGGAGGAAATTTAGACATAATTGATTGTGCCTATTACTAGTATTGGTGATACCACATTCTCTAATCTTTACCGAAAGTGATGTGTCAAATTTTATAGTTGAGCATCGCATGTGCGATTAGAAAAGTATTTGTTTTTCAAGATTGTATGCCATATTTATATTGGAGAATTAATTTGATCTCATACATGATCCATGATTATCCAAAAAAGTAGGATATTATTACTAGTTTAATTACATAATTCAAGTTGTTAATCTCTTTTTTTGGTGTATCCATCAGAATAAATCTCGTATTAATGACACTTATCATACAACAAGTTTTTGTTGTATTCAATCCACAGTGGTTAGCAACGAAAAAGCACACTCCAAATTAAGAAATATAAAAGTGATAAGAACCTGACTTTCAGGCGTTTCAGCTAATAAACACAACACACGTGGACCGGTAGAGTAATTAGGATTCTCTAACTTATCATAAACTTTTTCTTTTGAGTGAATAACTTAGCATAAACTTGATGCTAGTATAATTAAGTTATTAATTAATTAATTTCTGAATATGATGAATTAATTACTTAAAAGCCATTTGGCGTCTCCAAAATATCTCAAAATCAAATGGCCGATGTGGAAAAAACAGTTTCACATAAAAATTAAGATAAAACGTATATGCACACTCTCCAATTAATAGTTGTCTCGTAATGCGATAATGCACGTGCGCCATAGTTTCAAGATGTTGAAATCCATTTGGTTATGGTAGACGAAAAATGCACCCTTTTGCGGAGCCATGTGATATGAACAACAAATGACAATCAGAGAACTAATCCACAAACAAAAGCTCTACGATACTAGAAATATAAGAAACTCTAGACAAAAGTACCCTAGAAATGGAACAAAAACCCCTCATAGTGATGAAAACTATTGAGCATTACTATTTAGAAAAAAATTGGAAAATAATAAGAAATTACCATTTACACCAATAAAAAAAAAAATGTTGATGATTACCCTCTATTTTTCAAGAGATAAAGTATCAGCAAGGCTTTGGAACGAGGAAGTTACTACATAAAATGTTTTTAATAGAATTTACGTATTTTTAACGTAATAAGTTCATTATAATCCTAGGCTCTTTCTTTTTCTCTAATAAATTAGTCAATATTTTGGGAACCATGGTTAAATTTTAGATTAGGAATTCTTTCAATAGAGTAATAGGTTCCCTATCAAGGATCAAAACAAGTCGCGCTAAGCATGTCCGTTACATAATTATTTTCCCAAAAATCTTACGAGTTGTGAGAGTTAGACTTTTTAGGCTGTCTCGTCCTTAATAAGTTCTAATATAAAGATAATAAAAAAATAATAAGTTGGTGACTCAAAATTTGAATGCATTAACTTGAATTATGTAATTAAACTAGTAATAATATCCTCTTTTCTTGGATAATCATGGATCATGTATGAAAATTTGAATGCATTACCTTATTCCACAAAATATTAGTCACATGTCAATAGTCACATAATTTACGCTTATGCCCACGGAGTAGAATTTAATCAAGGAAAAACAATTACTATTTACTTACTTTGTGATGTTACCTGCAATTATTTCACAAATACTAATCACATTGTTATGTGACTTGTAACTTGTCTTTATCCCCATTAATATTAGTGAAATATCACTTACTATATTTATAACCTATTTTTCTACACATATACTTTATAGAAATAATAAAAATGACGAGTGTATGTATATTCAATGTCACAAATGCTTGTTTGGTATGGGAAGTAAATTACTTATTTATGGAAAGTTTAAATTTTATGGGAAGTTCTCGATCTTGTTTTGCTAAACAAAGGAATTGCAAATTCATGGAACTTAATGTGGAAGTGCTACTTACTTTAAGGGGCCAATTAACCATCTTGGTATATAAAATGAGAGCATCTCGACACATTGGTGTATTTTGTTACCCCGGCGACATATGAGTATATTAAAAATACACCGGCGACAAATACACCCAAATGTATTTTGCCGAAGCGAATATTTAATTAAAATATTATTTTTTCGTATTAATTGTGTATCTACCATGCATTTTCAGCCTAAAAATTAAAATTTTAACATTTTTTCTTTTTTTCTTTTCTTTCCCACTTTTTCCTTTTTCCCATTGTTCACTGTCATCGTCATCTTCTCCAATGTTCCAGCCATTTGTTCCATTTGTTCATAGATTGAAATTGCATTAACCTTTTAAATTAACCAATATTCTCCCCTCATTTTAATTGATTTCCCCCCTATTCCCTTATGAATTGTTGTTATTCACCTTTTAAATTGTTTTTGATATTGGGAAAGAAGATTGAAATTGGGAAAAAGGATTTTCCAACCACCGCCATTGTCACAACTACCACCGTCACAACCACTACCACCGTCAGATCCACCACCCACCACCACTGCAACCACATCCACCACTGTCAAATCACCGCCCTTCTTCAGCCAAGACACTCTAGCACCGTCTTTCTCAAGACCGGGAAAACAAAAACACACAAAGATTCGTTCAGAGTTTCTCTCTCTCTAATCACCAATCCTCCAACACTATCACATCAAGAGCTCAAAGAGGCTGGCAACTACGAAGCTCTTGTGGCTATGGTTTAACAGAACAATATCAACCCCACGCAGCTAAAATCAATGGGTAATGGGCAACCCACAATTACGAAAATCAAATAAAATGAGGGAAAAGGGGAAAATAAATAAAATAAGTGCAGAAATTTAAAATTACCTTTTTTAGCTGAAAAGGGAAAAAAGAAATACACAATATATACGAATTAATAATATTTTAATCTTATATTTCTCCGGTGAGGTATTTTTGGGTGTATCTGTCGCTGGTGTATTTTTAATATACTAATGTGTCGCCTGAGCAGCAAAATATACCAATGTGTCGAGAGACCATCATTTTATATACCAATCTGGTTAATTGGCCTACTTAAGAGGGACTTGGTAATTCAGTAAAGTGGTGTAATGAAGATGATGGTGGTCCATGGAATGTTAGATTCAATTTGGTGTACATCAGGTTGAAGAAAAAGCAAAGGCCTCATATATCGATCTGGTATAAACAGAGGAGTGCAAACTCTGTTGCAGATGGATTAGCAAAACAAGGTTTCAACAGAGGGGAGGAATTTATTGCTTGGTTGTAAACTTGTAATAGGCGTAGCTTTGTATATATCTAATGAGGAGCTTGCTGTTAGCCTAGGAGTTTTTTGTGTCTGATGTGGGAGCTTGCTGCTAGCCTAGGATTTTTTGTGTCTAATGTGAAGCTTGTTGTTAGCCTAGGAGGTTTTTTGTGTCTGGTTTTGTCACTCTAAACCAGTTTCTTTGACAACTACAATTTTTTGGCAGTTCTCATTTTATTAATACAAGAATGCACGAATTATTAAAAAAAAAGGGGGGATTTGGTAAGTGTTAAAGTGGGTTGTCCCACATTGATAAAAAAAAATGTCTTGAGATGTTTATAATTATGGAAGTTACTCCACTTATTGCCAATTGGTTTTGGGTTGGAAACTTACTTGACTTATATGTGTACTTACTAGTTAAGGCCCAATCACTTCCTAAATCAAAAATAGATTTACACACCTCAAAAAGTAACACTTTTTATATTTTTCAACTGCCAACCAAACAAGCACTAAAAGTATCACTTTTTCCTGCTCATATAAATTGTGTTAAACAAATCACCGTTAACAAATACTAGTGGTAGATGTGGGAAAGATCAAGGAAAGATGACACTATGACATGATCACGAGACCATCTTTCACTTCGACCAAAAAAAACAACTAAAGAAAAAAAAAAAACAAAGCACTTCCCAAGTAAGAAGTAAGAACTAAGGTGGTCGGACATAAAAGACCAACTCTTACCTTTTATTAAACCCCAAACACAAGTACCACCCGCCCACACGCGCTAGATCAAAGATTAGAAGAAACAAAAGTCAAAGAGTCAAAATTTGAAGCACCACTTCCTTAAAAAAATCAACTACAATCAATACTCATTATTACAACTTGTACCACTTAAAATCCTTCCAATTTATTCCATAAAATTAATCAAGCAACGGTGAAAAAAAAGAACCCCCAAAGACCAATTCTTTGTTCACTTTAAAAAAAAAAAAAAAGTCTATTTTGCGGCGAGTTTCCCCCACATGCCTCTCAACTTTTGTCATCATTTTCAACTCACTTCTTAATTCTTTCTCTCATTCTATTCTTTCTTTCTTTTGTACTCCTATCTATAAAAAGCCCCCTAAACTTCTCTACCTTCCTTGTGTGTCTAATCCTCTTTCTCTCTCCTATCCCTCTTCTCTTCAAACAAAACATATTGATTCAAAGCTTGCTTATAGCATGCCAAGCATGGATGGTAACAACAAATCAGAAGACAATTACTCTGTTAATACTCAAGGTAGCGACGACGAAATGGCCGACCTTCGACGAGGTCCGTGGACCATCGAAGAGGATCTTACTCTCATCAATTACATTGCCACTCATGGCGAAGGTCGTTGGAACTCCCTTGCCCGTTGTGCAGGTACTTCATCAAGAAACTCTTATCGCTCCACCCATACTCGCGATTTTTTTCTTTTTGATCACCTGTATTAGTCCTTTTGATACTAAGAAGCCGTACAAGTAACTGTGAATTACGTGTACTAGCTTCTCTTTTTCCAATTAAGTTTGTACACACAAATTATGAATCCGGAAAATTTTCCCGGGTCAGGAAAATGATTATTCCCCGTCCAAATGGAGTGGACGGGGACTTTTGCTCACTAACGGTATATGGAAAGTGCTCAATGACATTTCTTCACCACTATAGCACTTTCACTTCCGTTTTTGTATAAGTGCTAGGCCAGTTTTGGTTTGGCTAATTATTCTTCCCTCCCTTATCAAACTTCTATACCCATCACCTCACCCATGATTGCATGAGCTCCTTATATTTTTTCCTTTTTTCTTATTTTTTCTTATTTTTTTTTTTTGTGGGACTTCAGTTTTGGTTTAAAAAAGACTGACAAAAAGTTAATACGGTAGAGTTTTTAAACAAGATTGGATGAGTTGTATTCCTCATAGCAAGGAGTTTTAATTTAACAACAAGATCAAGAAATTCTTCTTTTTTGTGATACCTTGATACACTACATCACTCCAAGATCCTTAAAGAATTGGAATATTTCTCTCATTTGTGCCAAAAACTTGTCTTTGTTTTTTTATTAAGTGCATAAGGCATATTGATACCTATATTGCTCTTCATCATTGGTACTTGTTATGCTTATGTTATTATGCACTAACTTTACCAATCTTATTAAACAATACAAGATATGATCGATCTTTTTTCTTTTTTTACTAATTTATCTTGGATAATTGAGTTATTATATCTAATCAACATTAATCCATGTGAATGTGCTAGGCCTTAAGCGAACCGGGAAGAGTTGTAGGCTACGGTGGCTGAATTACTTACGTCCTGATGTTCGACGAGGAAACATTACTCTCGAAGAACAACTCTTAATCCTCGAACTTCATTCTCGTTGGGGAAATAGGTAAGCAACTTCCTTACTTAAACGTGATCGATAACTGTACTTATATTGGATATGTAGTACTAAACAATTAAATCAAGTACTATAACTATCTTGATTTAACTACCCCTGCTTAATTATAATCATGAACTATATATAGAATTGTCAAAGTGGCTGTTTCATTTCATATCATTGAGAAAATGACATGCATAAACAGGGTAACCAATAGTGAACTGATAGAATTTGTAGCTCCATCTTGATATTGACATCTATGAATTAAGCATCGATATCCTGGTTAGGTGTTGTGTCGTGTGTCTGAATATCGTACACACAACATGATATTCACACTGGGATAACATCTATTGGGCTTTATTTTCTCTTTTAAATGGCGATTTCTCGTGTCTGTGTCTGTATCATTGTCCATGCAACCTAAATTGACATTATGTAAACTTCTTGCAGGTGGTCAAAAATTGCACAATATTTGCCAGGGAGAACAGACAATGAGATCAAGAATTATTGGAGAACACGAGTACAAAAACATGCTAAGCAACTCAAATGTGACGTGAACAGCAAGCAATTCAAGGACACCATGCGCTATCTTTGGATGCCTAGGCTTGTTGAAAGGATCCAAGCAGCAGCCACCACCACCACCGGCACATCCTCGTCTTCCGTGGGCCCCACTAATACCACCACCTTAGAGCCCTCTCTAGGGTACTCCGACGTTCAACAAACAACAACAACCAATCTTGTAAACACTACCGATCATTATATGATCCATGCACCCGTAAATTCCAATTTTGCCCCCGAGAATTCGGCTAATTCCTCCGATTCTTTCAACACCCAAGTTTCCGACCTCACGGATTATTATAGCCTCCCTATTAATAATAATAATCACGCCGCTAATCAAGATTATCTACAAGTTGATCAAGTTGGTTATGTGGCCGATAACTCGTCTACGAGTCCTAATAATGGTGGTTATTGTTATAACAACCACGGAACGACGAATTACAATCAAGGTCCTAATAACATAATCATGGAGCAAAATGCCCAATTACAACAATGGTTCCTTGGCGATGATGAGGATACAACAGACAATTTGTGGAATCCTGAGGATATTTATTTCCTACAACATCAGTTTAGCAACATGTGATGATGATATAGAAAAAAGTTCTTCAATTGGAACACATTTGTGTCATAACTACAGCTTTGTAATCTTATTAATTAGGATACGTTGAGATTTGTTTAAAAGGAGAAGGGCAATTGTGGATTTTTACAGCTTGTATTTTCCTTTTTTAATCCCTTTTTTTTTAACTGATGGGTGGGGTAAATTGTAACCAGAGATCTTCAATCTCGATTCTTTAATTTGACCTTTTTGTACTGTTTTATAATCTGTTACATTTATAGCTAGCTAGAAATAAATTTTACTTTTCATTTAAATTTTCTTCCCATACGTGTGCATTTTCTATAAATAGATATATTTTGTTTTTTTGATATGAATAAATAGATATACTTAATTACTTATGTATGTCATCCTCTCCAAAAAGAGATTCACTTTACCGATTAATTTAACTAATATTCTAGAAATCTTACTAAAATTAATGTGCTTATCGTGTGTTCTTTTCCACTATTTACTCATTAATTATTTCAGTTCAATTCCATTTGGTGGAGTTTAATTTGGTTCGTTAATTTAATTCAGTACAGTACAATTTGGTTCACTTAAGTTACGTGAAAAAGAAATCAACTTTTGTTTGTCTTTTTCTTTTTGATTATCAGAGGTTCTAGATGATTATGCGTGGTGTTTAATTAATTTAAACAAAATATTGGTGTATAAATAGTTACTTTTGTGCAACATTTTCACACACAAAGTCCCACATTGATTGGATGGTATGTAGAAGCATGGTTTCAAGTCATATTATAATACTTTGATTAATCAAGTATAATTGGTTCCACCATCTTTATTTCTACTCTACTGTCATTATTAAACTAAAGAAACAATAATATTATAAAGACAATGGAAGGGTTTTTTTTTCTCTTTTCTCTAAAAACAGTCTATGGGGAGTGAACCAGGACTAAAAGAAGACTCTTTTTTCTTTTCTTTAATTGTTTTCTGTTTGTGTGGATTATTCTTCACAAGAAAAAATAGTACAGTAATAAGGAGAGTTCATTGTTGCGTGATTTAGACATTTATCATGATTTAATTTATTTTGATTGACAGGCAAAGACTAAACAAGTCAGCTTTGAGAACTGATCATAATCTAAGCTACAACACAAAGGTCTTATTTTGGTGGCTGGGTGTAAAAGTTCCACATGAACAAAGCAGGATATTTTGGGCCGCACAAACAAAGCCTTAACTCATGGTCAATGGTGGTCTCCCCTGAAAAATGTAGATAAACTATTTAAAGTTGAATAAAAATGTTCTGAAATTATTATTACAGTTGTGTGAATCCTTATTGGCTACATGTTTGCCAATGTACGGACATGGTCTTCAATTTGAGGCTTGTGAATCGTGTGACGTTAGCCTATGTAAGATACTATTCTCCTCCAATGTAAATTTTTAGTGGAATGAGGTGTTATATGCAATTTCATTTTGGGACTGCAAATTGCACACGGAATGAAAATGGGACTATACATACTTGTAACAGAAAAAAATAGAAAAAATGTAGCTAAACTAGTAATATTTTTCTTTTATATACATATGTGTACTGTTTTAAGTAGGGGGTGTAATCAGCAACTTTTGGGTGATCGAGCTAGGCTGCACATAGCACGTACTCTTCGGACAATTTTCTTTTGGGTTTGGCAAAGAATAATTTCTTTTTTTTTTGGATGTGGCTAAATGATACCTCCTAATAATACATGATCTCTGATATTCCACGAGTTAATTCATATAAGTGTTTCGTACTAATAGATCTTTAAATGTTATAATCCACGAGTTAATGTCTTCTACTCCTGACTTGTTAACCACTGAGACAATTGCATCTTGCTCTTAGATGTACTGTGGCAATAATTAGAGCATGCTTAAGTTGAAAGAAGGCGGTAGATTAGAAACGTGATCAAGTGAGGTGATAAGGCATGAATCATGATCTTGGAGCTTGCAGGGACACGTGCAAACTTAAGAAACAAAACGTGATCAAATAGTACTATATATATGTGAAGTAATAAAATTACATTTTACAGCTAACAGAAATGAACCCATATGAATATGAAAGCGGCCCAAGAAAGGGCGGGAGGGTCTGATGGCGGCTGGGTATCTTGGTGGGTTAACCGAGCCCGCGTGCCGGAAATAGAGGACCTTAGCTTAGTGGTCCCATGAGAGAGACAACCCCTGGTGTGTTAAGGATCCACCACGTGTAATGTAACTTCTCAGCTCTCACCTTTTCTTTTCTTTTTCTTTTTCCATTTTCTCTCTCCTCGATCTCAAGCAGCAAGTTGGCTTCCTTGGTTGAAGCACTGACACACAAGTCTGACAGCCGCAATTAAAAGTGGCTTCGTGCCGGACTCGGACCGTACCTGGGCCGTGCCAGCAGGCTGTGGTGGCTGGGAGGTACGGCACAAGCACGAGGATTCGTGCCTCGTGCCGTGCCGTGCTGTGCCGGGCTCACCTTGTCGGACTAGCTGGCACAAGCACGGCACGAGGCACGGCGTGTCGTGCTCGGGCTAGCCTAGTGGGTTCGGCACGGCGGACCAACCTGGCGGGCTAGGCACGGCGAGTCAGGCTGTTTAACAAAAAAAAAAAAACAGATCTGGAGAGTTACACGAATTGCTGGTGGCGTGCTTTGGTGGTGGTCATGGTGGGCTGGTGGCATGCTTGGGTGGTGGTGATAGAACAGTGGTGCTAATGGAGGAATGAGATTGAAGAGAACTTAACAAATGGTTTCTCACTACTTCCTTTATGAGAAAGAAGGTCATTCGTTGATAGTATCACCGATTCAGTAGTAGAAGGAAGAGAGAGAAAGTAAATGAGAGATATAAAAAATGAAATGAGTGTCCTATAGCAAAGATAGATAAGACAAAAAGGACAATCATCATCATTCATCTCTCTCTTTCTCATGAAGGAAGTAGTGAGTAGTCTATCTTGCTTTGACCACTAGAGCTCTACCTCTACTACACAATATCAATTACCCGATGTTTTCAGATAACTACTACTATAATAGTATGCCTATTCCTATAGTTATTCCTATAGACATAAAATAAATGGTTTCTTTCCTTTGTCAATAAATTTAGATTTATTCTTATTTTTTTTATCATTATTATTATTATTATTATTATTATTATTATTATTATTATTATTATTATTGTCATTATTATTTTTAAATAAAAATAGTCTAAATAATAGATAGATTTACTGATATACCTCGATATTTTATTGATAATAAGTATGGATGAAAATGATACAAGTCGCACACATGAGGATCTACTAGTAAAATTAGGAAATAGTTAAAAGCTAACTATTACTTCATTCTCCTACAAATAAATAAATAATAGTGTATTGGGGTCATTTCATTAAACTAATTCTACAAAAAAAAAAAAGAAAAAAGAATTACAATTTGAGAGAATAATTATTCTAATGAATCTCGGGTTCAAGCTCATTAATAAGGTCTTCAACTGCAGATTGGGTGGTAGCCGTTGTTTGGGTGTCGGAATCAGCATCATTTTCATTTATGATTATATCTTGTGTTCTTTTCTCCGCATCTAACCAATCCTTATAGCAAACGTACATCTCAAGTGTTGAAGCTTTCATTCTCCTTCTTTTGTCATCTAAAACTCTTCCGGATGCACTAAAAGCACGTTCGGACGCTACAGATGAAACTTGGATGGCTAATATGTCACGTGCCATTGCCTCCAACACTAGAAATGTCTTTGATTGCGATTTCCACAAACTCAACATGTCTAGGGATTCCACCTCATCGGGGTTTGTACCTCGAAAAAATTCATAAGTAAGATACATATGAAATTCAGTCATATCAGATTGAGAGCGAGATTCCTTACCCTTTCCTCGGTTACTCATGATATTAGATCCCATCGAAAATAAGCTCTTTTGTAACTTTGAACTACCTGTATCGGTGACTTTGATCGGAGCACTTTGAGTAACGTTACCGAAACGACTTTCATAAGCGTTAAATAATTCAAAAAATCTGGTTTTAATGCTCTCCTTATATGAATCCATGTTCACATCAATTAGTAGATATTCAAAAAATGCTTCTAATAAACTTATTGTACCATCAAATTTTTATCTCGGGTCTAATATGCTAGCAAATATGTAAATAATTGGGACAGACTCCCAATATTTTTGAAACTTTGCTTTTCCATTTTTGGAAGAAAGCTCACATCGTTTTTCGGCATTTCATAATTCAAATCAATATTGGACAGATCCATGTTAACACAGAGATATTCATCCGGATTTCGATAAGTATGAAATTGAAAAGCAATACACACGATGTTTTGGAGAAAACTGTTAGAGGTTGGGACATAAACAGATGAGAATAAATGTGTGCAAGTATAATACACATTTAGAAAATGCATATACCGTTGGGTTTGAAACCAATCATCCTCTACAACTGGATTTACGCCGAAACGAGAGTTCCAAAAAGTAGTTAGAAGAACTTTATAATCCATAGCAGCTGATAACATGTCATAAGTTGAGTTCCATGTAGTTGAAACATCTGGTGGAAGTTTAATCGGTTTCACATTTGATTGCTTGCAGTGAGTTTTCCATTCATGCACTCTAACTTTCGAAGTGTTTATATACATAATTATATTTCTTATTTTGTGATAATACTGAGATATTGCTTTTTGTCCATCTTTAACACACAAATTTAAGATATGACATGCACATCTAACATGAAGAGTCTCTCCCCCTAATATAAGATCTTGCAATTGGCTCCTCAAAAAATTAGCTGTAGCTGTCATAGCAGTTGCATTATCAAACGTGACAGTCATAATCTTATCCTTAATACCATAAAACTCAACCGCCATTATAATAATATTAGCCATGTTCACAGCTGAATGAGGATATTCTAACAAAGTAAATGAAATAATACGTTTTGAAGAGTCCAACCATTAGAGACATCAATCCAATGACAAGTAACACATAAGTAATGATAATCAGTACTGGAATCCCAAACATATGCGGTTAATGAAACTCTACAATCAAGATTAGATAATTCATTAATTAATTTTTGTTGACATGCTTTAAAGAGTCTCATGGAAGAAGATTTTGTGGTATTTCTAGATACACGTTTGTGTTGGGGTTGTAAAGCATAGTTAATGTATTGATTAAACGAATCACTTTCTGCAAACAAGAAGGGTTTCTCCGCTCGAATGATCATTTTTGACAATTCATCCCTATCTCTTTCATAATTGTAAACAAATTTACCTACATTTCCATCTGGAAATAGAGATATTTTGGGTTGGGTCGGGTCGGGTCGGCTCCAGGTCCTCCACATTTATCTAAATGTCTTTTGAGGTGACCTGTCCCATTTTTTGTTTCAGCCGACATTATCATTTCACAAGTTTTGCATTTGGCTTTCGTTTTACTCGAATTCAATATGAAGTGATTTCATACTTGACTTTTCCTTTTAGACGTTTCTAACATTGAGGTCATTTCTTCATGGGTCATCCAAACATCTAATGTGCTTGTATGCATTTGCGTAGGGTCAACATTTTGTGTGCTACCGCCGGTGTAATGTCCACTAGTGGAGTCTTCATTTAGGTATTGGGTCGATTGCTCTTGTTGGTGATAAGGAGAATATTGATATGGAGGGTAAAAACCGGCATTCATAGATGGCATTTGGTTATATGGTCGAGGGGATAAATGTGAGTGATGTGTTGTAGGTATTTGATCATGTGGTGAGGGTTGTGGTGGTGGGTAATGTGGATTAACGGGATTAGGCATAGCTTGATTTGGATTTAGAGGAGTGTTACGAGATCTTTTTGTGTTTGGATTTCAGTTAGAAATTTTAATTTTTAAAGAAGTATATAATTAACAACAATATTAATAATAATTAAAGATAAATAGAAATCAAACCACTCTTTTACCAATAATTATTCTAATAACAATGTTTTCTAATTATAGCACTTGAATATCAATTATGTACCGATTAACAAGTAAATCTAATATTAAATGATGAACTTCACAAATACTATTAATATCGAATTATCGACTTTAAAAAAATATCAATTAACAAAAAAAATTAGCAACTCTTAATCAAAAACTACTCTAAACAAGACTTTTGATATTTTTAATCACGATTAATTAACATGTCACTATTATTTTTTTTCAAGTTACAAATTAACTAATATATTTTTTACTTTAATGAGTGCAAAATAACAAGCAATATAACTATAATTAGTTAATAATTAATCGAACTATTAATTTGATTTTTAATTATCTAAACTAAATTAAAATCTAAATCGCAATAATATAACTTACAAAAATCCAATTCGGCTTAAACAAGCCTTGGGTGTAGTCAACTTGAACTTGAAATTAGATGAATAGAAGTTGCTTGTTGATAAATGATGATTATGAAGTGCTTGGTGTTTTTTTTTTGTGGGTTTTTTAGAACTTTTTTGACTTTGTTATAAAACCTTGGAAAATATACTTAAAAGTAATGAGAACTTGGGAATATGAGAGTAGACAACTAGTAAATGAAAGATAGATGAGAAGAATTGGTGTGGAAATATTGAAGGAAAATTGTGGTATTTATAGAAAATTCATGAAGAAGAAGGGGAGTGAAGAACAAAGTGAAGGAACATTTTATTGTGTGTAACGGCAAATTTACAACATGCATTTACTTTTTACAGTTGACAAGAGTCTAAATGATGACAAGCAAGCAAAAAAAAAATAAAATAAAATAACTATTGTGTCTAACGGCAAGAATCTAACGGGAACATACCTAGGCCCTACTTCTCTAGCCTCTACATCTCCTGTAGTTACTACGTTATTAGATTGTCTTTTCTTTTCATTTATTGACTTTCTCTTTCCATTTAATTTCTTCAATTCTTCACCCATTGTCTTACTCTTTTGTCTGATTGTCTTTTCTTTTCATTTATTCACTTTCACTTTTTATTTAATTTCTTCACTTTCTCTTTCCTTTCTGTTCACCTTCTTCTTCTCGGTTTGCTACAGGTCTTTTTCCATGGCATCAACACCAAAATCTCACACTCCTTCTCCATGAATCCACCACCACCAAATTCTCACATCACCAAAAATAAAATCTTACACTACTCACCAAATTCAACTATAGATCTAGATATTTTTCTTTTTATAAGAACTATAGAAGATCTAGAGTTAATTGAATCGGGTCGGGTCGGGCTTGACACGAACGCGTGACTCTGACTCCTCCTCTAAATGATTGACACATGGCTCTTTTGTCGTGCCGCCATCGTGCTGGGTCGTGCCGGCTTGGCACGAAACTAGTCTCCGTGCCGTGCCGCCGTCGTGCCGGGCGGCTAAACTCACGGGATTTTATGGAAACCCAGGCACGAGCACGACCCGACACCGAGCCCGCTTGAGTCGTGCTCGGACCTGGCTCACCTCGGATCCGTGCCGTGCCTGGCGAGTTTCGTGTCGAGCCGGGACGTGCTTCGGGCTAACCTGGCCGAAGCCACCTTTATTTGAGTTTACCATCCACCCATGCCAAAACTCACAAGGTAAACCGGCCTCATGATTAGGGCTACCGAATTTGAAATTCACCTCTACTATTATTATTATCATCATCGTCATCATCTACTTTGATCATTAAGTTCATTTCATTCAACCTCGTATCAATCGAATATAAGGGAGGGAGGCAAACTATCCATATGTTGGGTAAAATATTAATTGACTAGTACTTTATGGTGTTTTATTATCAAAATTGAAAATTATTTGTTTAAATTTTAATTCCGAACTTGTTTTGTAGTCCACATTATATGGGTAATCTACCTTTGTGTGTAACCTAAGCATGTTCTCTCACTTGCTCCGACATTGCTTTTTCCGTCAACAAACTATCTCAGTTCATGCATTGTCCGTGTGATACTCATTGGGTCGCTCTTAAACGTCTCCTCCGTTATCTCCAAGGCACATCTCTCCTTGGTCTCCAAATTTATCGCAACTCACCTCTCACTTTTCATGCTTTCACAAATGTTGATTGGGCAGGTGACAAAGATGATTACGTTTCCACTATAGGACATGTTATTTTTTTAGGTCGCAATGTCATTTCGTGGAGCTCCAAGAAGCTATGAAGCACGGACACCTTGCTTAGGCAGCGTGTCCTGTGTCGGACACCGAAAACGACACGACACTCCAAGACACGCCAAAAAAACATTTGGGACACGTTTCCAAATTGAAGACAGTGTCCAGGCTTGCGAAAACGCAAAAGGACACTCCGAGACACTCAAGGACACCGCTTGAACACCCACGGGACACGCGCTGGACACTTCTGACCCATTTTTCAATGAATAAAATAAAGAAAAGAAGTAGTGCAACCTAACTTTAGTCTTTCTCCTCGACTTCTCTCTCTTTAATTCCTTTGTGCTCTGGCTGCCATGGTTGTGGCCGCTACTACACAGCGACAATAACTTCTTAGCGTGACCCCATGTCTCATCTTTCTCTTCGGTCCGTAACAATCTATGGTATTAATTTATTAGTTGATATTAGAAATTGGTAACTTTCATTTTTTCTTTAGGTTTTTTGGATTTTTTTATTTTTAAAATATTATTGTCCAACGTGTCCCGTGTCCTGAAAATTTGGGAATTGGCGCTTCGCGGTGTCCGTGCACCATAGCCAAGAAGCAGCGGGCCTTAGCTTGTTCCTCCACCGAAGTAGAGTTTCGTGTCGTGGCCACTACTACGGCTGAGGTAGTATGACTCCATTCTCTCATTTCGGA
Organism: Tetragonia tetragonoides; assembly: GCA_038025085.1. Lineage (NCBI taxonomy): Eukaryota > Viridiplantae > Streptophyta > Magnoliopsida > Caryophyllales > Aizoaceae > Tetragonia > Tetragonia tetragonoides. Next base: position 22,015,164 of record CM076151.1, on the reverse strand, counting down.
GATAGGAGTTGGTCCTACTTCCGTCCCGTCAATATATTGTACCAAGCTTAGTGCTACTCACTATGCAGCTAATCCAGTGTTCCACTCTCGTATGAAGCATCTGGCCCTAGCTTTCCACTTTGTTCGGGAATTAGTCCAAGCTGGCAATATTCAAGTTACACACATCAACGACAAGATCAGCTTGCGAAGTACTTACCAATCCACTTTCACGTGATCGATTCTCCCGGCTTACTTCCAAGATCGGTCTCTCTTGCCGAACGTCCAACTTACGGGGCGTATTAGAGAATAATCAGAGTATCAATCATGTATATATTCCATCATTAATTTCAGTTATTCTCTCCCTAAATTTTCTCTTTGTATCTTCTACTCTTAGGGTGTTAATATTCTGCTCCTTGATCATAGCATTAGATTAATATTTTGCTCCTTGATCATAGCACTAGATTAGTTTAGTTGCCTTCTTTATAGATATTCTCTCTTCAATAGCCTGTATATAAATAGATTTATCTAATTCTCAAGTCTTTAATCAATCTCAACGTTTATAAAATCACCATCAACCACAAGAGAAGTTATATTATTATCACCCACCCAAGCGAGTGAATGTAGACATACTTATACTCCAATCTTTTCACTTAAATAAACTTGAATCGGAGAAAATGATTTATTTAACTTAACCTTTGACCATTTAAAACTCGTCCAAACATATTTAATAATTGGACTTGTTTTAAATTACGCTTCATAATCTTCTTAATTATAAAAGCATAATCATGAATTTATTTTGAAATATATTACCTAGGTGATAAGTTTCGCATGAATTGTACTAAATGTAAGCTAATTACATAGAACATAGCATTAGAATAGAGCATTATTATACCCTTTATTCTATGTTTTCTTTTTCATAATATTGCCGATTTGGTGAATTAAAATAATTATAATTAAATTAGATTATCATTTAATTTAATTAATAATCATAATAATTAGACGTTATTTAATATTCGTTGCTATATTTTTTGTCGTTAATAAAAACTTCTATAATTTTAAAGATCGTAAAAAATTCTAGCTAGCATTTATATATATCTTTAATCATAAAAATGTTAAATAAAAACATTACATGGTAAATAACAATAGGAAATACAACTAGTCAACAGGACATGAATGTCGCAAACATCTCTGATTCAATGAATTAGCGTTTGAAGAAAAAGAAAATAAAAAGAAACCACCATACATGTATAATCAATAATGTAGGAAACAAAAATGGTGCAGTATTATTACCGTTTGGATTAGAGAGACTGAGAGAGTCATCATTAGTGTTAGAGCAGAAAAATCGAGACAAGAAGTTGAAAGACAGAGAAAGAAATTTGAGAGAGATAGATTTTGACAGTGACAATTGCTATTCAGAATTCGCCCTACAACCTGAGACCTTGGAACAAATCTCGGTAATTTTCATATCCTTTTAATGGTTGATCTTTCTTTAATTGTTTTAAAGGTATGCTTTTCCCTTTTTCGATTAGGGTTTTATGACAAATTTATTGTTGTTTTTGGGTTTTTAGGGTTTGTGCATCGAATATCATTAGGAAACCAAAAAAATCTCCTTTATTTTAGAATATCCCAAAATCTAATATATCGTAACCTAATGTACAATAACGTAACCTACCGTAACACCAAATTGAATTTGACCGTAAAACAACGAGTATTTAGATTTGCCAATAAGTTATTTTTCAAGAAAAAGTAGAACAACAACAAAAACTAGAAAAAAATGATTATTTCCCACAATAAATTTTTCTAGTGATCGTCAACAAAATAATCAACGCCAAATCCTTATGAAACAATTTTGTCTCCAAGTTTACATTTAAACTATTTCAATTTTTAGGTCAAATGAACTGGAATAGAATAGAGCTATTGTTTCATTAAATAATGGTGTTATTGATGTTTTTAATTGGGTTGGAATTGCTTTAAATAATTTTAATGAAACTTTTGGCCAATAAGCTTGAGTTCTTTTAACATGGTATGGAGATAAGACAATCTCATAGTTGAAGTCGAAATGTAGATTTGGAATATAGTTTAAGAGATGTTTAATTCATTTGTGCAATTTAATTTCTCGGAGAAATAAATTGGAAATCCTGAGCAAATGAGTTTGTAAAATAGTTTAAAGGTTAACTAGTGACACTTTATAGAGACTCTCTTTTTTATGAGAAAATTTAATTTGGTGTTTGTTTTTCTTCTTTCTTGTTTTTTTTCTTTTCAATTATTTAGGTGTAACCATGCAAGATTTGTATGATAATATGTATGTATATGATTATTGTGGATCTTTTTCTCTCTCTTCTTCTCCTAAAAAAATCCAAGCCTTTTTCTGGTTTACGGGCTTTCATTAGCGATTATTTGCTAATGTTAATCCCTAACTCTTTCTCATTGTTTTTGTCCTGTTTAGTTTTATTGTGTTGACTAATATTAATCTCTCCTTCTGTGAGGGTTAGTTTGTTTCAGTCATTGGGTTCGATTGCTCTCACTTTTTAAAAGTATTGTTAATTTTTAGTTTTGTCGTTTGTAGGGTATTTTGGCGGATCTATTATATCAAGAGGTGGTCTACGATGTCAGATCAGAGCATTCAAAGATATAGTAGAGTCTTACGCGAAGAGGCTGTAATATGAAAAATAACGATTAAATGAAAACCGATCGGAATTGTTGAATCTCTAATGCTACATAGTTTTTTCATACGAATGTATTCTGAAATTTTGGATCTATTTCTTGTTGAATTCAATACTTCTAAATGTAGTATGACTTGCAATTAATGAATTTTTTTCCCTCAAAAAAATATGATTATCGTGGATAGGATAAGGTGTGTTAAACATAAGTTTTGACTTAAAAGTTGGCTGATCTAGAAGACTAAAAGTCTATTTTACAATTTTGAACTCTTTTTTCTTTTTCTTTTTCTTTTTCTTTTTTGTTTTGTACTTGTTTTTCCATTACTAAACAATAAACAATCCACAATGCCATAGAGCAAATGCGTGCATTTCAAAGCTTTATGTGCACGACTGCACCCACGAGCAAAAAAAAAAAAGTGCACGACTGCACCCAATACCACAACGCATCATCTTCGTTCAACACCGCTACCATCACCAGAATCCCTACCCACAGGGCCACAAGCAGCTTGCAACTGACCCCTATCCACCCTGCGACTCTCTTTGCTCCTTGCTTTGTATTGGTTCAGTTGTGCCTTACAATTATGGATGACAATGAGACGGAGTGGGGGATGCTTAATTGCCTATCCACCCCTACGACACCGCATCTACCATGGATATGCTCCACCCATCCCCGCGCCACCCCCAGCACAGGTGACATATTCAAATACTATTACTAAGTACTATTAACACATAAGGTCATCACAAAATTTTTATGGAGGAGGATTAAAAAGAAGGGGAAAGCCTACACTAAAATTGGGGATTTTAACATATGAACTAGTGGCACAGATATGGATGGTTACACAGCAAAATCTACACCGTCCCAGCGGTCCCACTACCCATGGCGGTTCATACTTTCAATTTCCATCCCTCGCCTAAGCAACCACAAGCCCCTCGATACCCACTCCATCATCGGCGAGTGCTAGACGATATCCAGCTTTACATGACCCACTAGGCCACTACCATCCCTACTTGCAACCGCTGTTATCGCTAGAACCATGACCATAATATTATTGTATGTTCCCTCTGATTTTAGTTTTCAGTCTTTCATTCAATTGATAGAAAAAGAACAAGACCGTAATATTGTTGTATGTTCCCTGTACCCAAAATCACCACTTGTCTCACCACATTGCAATCTACCAAGAGTAGTGCTTTGTTGATTTGGTTTATTACGTGGTTGCTTCTCCCTAATGCAAAAAAAAAAAAAAAAAAAAAAAAACACGTTGGAGTTAGGACTAGGGTTAATCATCGGTCCAAATCCGGACCGAACCGGAGACCAGGAAATCAGAAAGTGGGAACCGGTGACATTGTTAACCAGCCCTGTTTTCAGTCCTACCCCCTTTCAACCGAACGATAAGTAAAAGCCACTTGACAAACCAGCATGCAAACTCCAGTAAGTAGCAAGTAACAACAGTGAGTATATATTTCCTCTACATTGTCAGTTGATTTTCGTAGTTACTGGATTTGGTTCCTTCTTTCTGGTTCATATCAAGGATAAAGAAACAGGAAACAGGCAAGCAGCTTCAAAATTGAGACCTTTGACCCCCTATTTTTATTGGTTTTTTACCTACATATCATCTCAAAATCTGTCTCGGGCGCTGTCATTTTTTAACTTAAGCTTCAAATGTGAATGACAGGAACTTATGTTACAAGAACTCAATAGAATGGTAGACTATCAGCGAATCACCCTATCCGTACAACATTCTGAAGCTTAATATATTGGCACATGATCTCAGACATTTACATGTACATGAAATCGCCAAGCTGGTGATATACATATATCTACAATGGTTCTTCGGTTGATTTTTCCCATTTTCTGTCTCCTTTGGGGTATAGTCGAACGGAAACTCCTCGCAATGTGGATAAATAATCATCTGCCATAGCGCCCATAGCTAGGACCAGAAGGGGCTGCCAATTTAGAACATCCAGCTCTCAGAGACTGAATGTGCCCAATGTTGGACGAAGCGAGACACGGTATTAGGCTTCTTTGTTAACTGAGGTCGAACCCAGCCTCTGCATTTATAGCATAGAGCAATTTTGTCTCTAGTTGCTCCTTGCTACATTAGAAAGTCACTGAAGTCAGAAATCATTTCAGACGCAATTGCTAAAATAAGATTTGACGATGAAATGGATGGAAGGCTTGTTTTGCAGTTCTAGGGTAAAAGGGATCTGAAGTAAGCAGCCTAAGATTTTGCTGCATATTGACCAACAAGAAATAAAGGCACCAACCCTCATCAGGAAGAAGGTGCAGTGCAGGCTCCCAATCAAAAGGCAAAAACATTATATTCCTTATTTTCATCATTTATCATGTGATGCAAGAGGTGTTAGAATAAAAACAAACCTCCTATACGGTGGAAGCTTTAGAAGATTCATACAAGTTGCGGCTGTTGGTAAGCGTTCAAGACCTTCTTCTGAAGCATTACCAGCAGCTCTACATGGAAAATGGAGGATATTCAAAATTAGAATACAGGTACTTCCACAAAATACATTATGATTTAAGACACCAAGGTCAGAAAAGCATCTATGTTAGTACCTCTGTATGCAAAACTGAGGCTCCAAGTATTTAAACCCAAGCAATGGTCCACGAGAACATCCAGTGACAAACCTAGAAACAAGATAATAAAAATAAATAAATAAATAAATAACAAACAAACAAACAAACAAAAACAGAGTTGGAGCATAACAAGAACCCAGTAAGAATCCTGAGGAGGGCAGGATCTGGGGCAGTCCAGAGTTGGAGCATCTCTAAGAAATTCTCTTAAGATTGTGGGCAACCCACATCCCCCTACTCATACCAGACAGACAATAAAGAATATCACAATTGACATAGTAAGGCAATTATTAGCTAACTTCACAAGCAGGAAACACCATCTATTTAATAAAAAAATTAATTAATTTTATCAACTTTAAATATACTACTTTTGGATTTATCTTTAAATGAGTACTCCTTGTCCAGTTCTTAAGCAATTGCAATGATGAGAAGAAAGTCATCGATGGTTTTGAGTTGACTCTTGACATTAACCATGGAACAAATATTCAGTTCCATAAATATGTTAAACCAACTATCTAACAATGTAACTGGAAAGTATTTGTTGGATTTTTGTTTTAACGCTTTGTTCCACAGAGTATAGACAATCTAGATCAATTATTGGAATACAGATATTGAACCCTGCCTCCAACTATCAAAGTTCGAATTGACAAACTAAAATACTCACTTGAGAAATCTCATCTGATTTTCCTGAGAAAAGCTCTTGAGAACTTCCCAGAACATCTCAATAACATAGTGTTCCTGTCAATAGGAACAACTGGTTATCTTCTATCAACTGAAAATGACGCTCAATTCATATGAAAGTCAAATGAAAGAAAAATGGCTAATCATGATGGTGACATGAACTCCAAGATGAATAAAACCACAAAAATAAGCGACCACAACAAAGCGCTCATCATGAACGACAATAAGAAGATAACATAACAATAGCCTTTCTTTACTAATGAGACCTATCATCAGGCTGTAAAACGAATAAATCACTACTGCGGTGACTCCTAATTCGAAAATGTGAAACTAGAAGACAATTATAACTGCTTTGACCCAATTTTATAGTCTCTGTTAGTGTCTCAGTGAACTACCTACATTATAATCTCAAAGCTCACTAACAACCATAGCTAATCAGATGATATCTGGGCCGCTAAAAAAGGGAAACAAAGAAAGAAGACCTCTTTTGACTACTTCCCAGCTTTGTCTGTACGTCTCCGTTTGAGGTATGTGACTAGTGATGGGTGCTCAACTTTCATAATACATGACAAGACACATTGCTGAGCCTCTCTCACATGTCAGAAGTTAAAGTGAACGAGATTTGTTTTTCATAGGGCTGGACAACAGTGCGCGAAACAAACAAAGGAAATCTAAAAAGATACAGGGTAACGTCAGAAGAAATGAGAACAGGTGTCTATGAGCCGCCGCATGAGGCCAGAGAAAACTCCACAAAATCCCATGGTACTATGAAGTAGAAAGATTGAATAAACTACCCCCAATTAATAATATGTAGAACACCCGGTGTGTGACAAGACCATTCAGGGACTATCTTGAAAACAAAGACAACTGTGCTTATATGGTAACCAGCACAAAGAAGAGGCTTTGGAGGCAAGAGAAGGCTAAGATGTGTCAAGTGCACTTGCCAACAAATTTTTTTTGAAGATAAGAAAATTGTTTATTAATAAATAATTGAGAAGTACAAAGAGATGAGGCCAAGGTGTCCTCAAGAGAGATACAAACTATCTACGAATCACGGTATCTGCCAACAAAATATGTATAGGAAAGTAAGTAGCACGGTATTTGATAAAATAAAGTCAGGAGAAAGCTGTGACAATTAGGCTACAGTTGAACCATTGCGTTTCCAGTTGCAGGAAAACTCTGCTTGGATTTAAGAAAAACTAAAAGTAATATGCCTTGCAGGATAAAATGGAGTACCACAAATCAGGATGAAATGAAATGACTAACCATGTTTTATAAGGTTAGGTAGAGGTAATCCATAGTGCAGCATTTCTCACTACAACAGATGTTGGTGCAATATTTGTTGGATATGAACAAACTAGAAGATTCGGACATGGCTTCTAGGCGAGTTGAGCACACTATCTGAAAGTTTAGTTTTGACCCCTAGGAAGCAAGTGGTTACACAAAACAACTTCCTACACACAAAGATGTCATAGAGTATGTTGTTCTCTTTACAATCATACTCTACTAATGTGTGTAGAAAAAATAAATTGTCTTTAATAACTCACAAAGTCTCACATCAATTTGTGGCAAGGAAAGACATTTGACATCGAAAACTTTATCATCTGTAATCCATGGTACACCATTCTCCATATTAAGCTTACAGTCATCCTATGTGAGACTATGGTTAACCATTTAAGAAGAACTATTCATCAATTCGCCTTCACACACGGGAAGCTAATCATAGAGAAAACTAGTATGGCTCCCGAGAAGGAAAAACAAGCCATCTTCTGACTCAGGGTCCACTTACAATTTCTCATTTAACAATACTTCTAGATGCTACTCCACATTGCAGTGCTATCGCAAAGGTCAAAAAATTTCCAACTCAATGAAAAACATGACAATGATGCAAGTGGTAACTAGAAAGTAGTATTCCTAAAGCATTCGAACAGACATGCAGTAATAGTTGTGATTTAGTTGCTGTCACACACGCAGTGTTACACGAATGCTTGCTGCTAGTGCAGCCTACATGATCCAACTTATACAGCCCAACTTCAAAATTCTAATTCAAGTGATTCTAACCATATTCCGTATGTTTGCTCAAGATTATACTACTTACTCTTTTTTCTACCAATATTTCTATTCTTATCGATGAGTAACAAGAAGTTCTACCACTTCTGAAAGTAAAATACTTCTGTAAGTGTACAAGGCCTACTACCAGCTTCATTAAGAGTTTGATGGCCAATGCAACTACATAATATCTTGCAACTTCTGTTTAAAAAGTATGGATTACAATTTGCAATATGGCATGCTGCATATCAAGAAGCTAAATTCTGATTAATGACGGCCCACATTTGGTTTACTCAATAAACATGAGTTAGGTCTCAGTTAAATGCAAACCAAATTTCAGACAGAGATTTTGAGCCAGGATTATATGGACTAGCTAAGAGAATACAATGGTTCTTAGTACATTACTGTAAGACTGATCTCATGTATTCAAAATTCTTACAGAAATATAAGGAAATTTCTGATTTATTACGTGGCTGAAGAGTGAGAACAAAAAAGAGAAGACAGTCCCCTTGATCAAAACGATAGTAAACGAGATGCAATGACAAGTCAACAGGCTAAGACTTCTAGCACTCCATGAACGTTGCTACAGAGTATGGACCCTTTTTTGGAGTCTGACGATGACGATCAGGATCATCCTGACAAACATTAATACAAAACTTGCAGATGTTGCACGAGGGAACTGAGGACAGAAACTCAATATGGTTACTCGAGGAAAGCAACTGGAATAGACATTGATGGATGCCAATTGTTGTGTCTGTGGCCTTAGGAAGAGCTTTGACAAAAAAAGCATAGTCCCTTGTCTCACATTTTTATTTTTTTTGCTTCTGAGGCACCTAATCTATCTCATTTTGTTATCCTCTCCTCTCTGAAATAAGATTGTTTTCAACATGCACGAGCACAGAGGTCGAGAGTTATCAAGAAGCATTCGCGAAAGTATGCGAGTAACTAATTTTAGGATGCACAAAGTAGTATTTCCTTGAAGACCATGCTGTAGTCTAAACAACGTAGTTAATATGTTATTATCAGTGTGTACTACATAAAATAATAAAAGAAAGCAATTTGTAAGAGTTCAATGTAGAATTTCCTTTCAACATCTAGAATTTCCTTGATAGGGTGTTACAAAGGAAACCTTTCAACATCTAGAATTTCCTGACAATATATGTAAGAAACACATCAGGGTTGTGGTAGTTTAAGTTAAAGAAACTTACTGCATGATATCCGCCTGAGTATTGGGCATGAGAACGTAGATCATCGATATCCAAACCATCAAGTGAGCCTGATATCAGAATCTAGAGAGAAGAACAGAACAAGCAAAACAAATAAGAAGTCCACTAGACATTACGACCAAAAACAGATGCAGGACACAACACAGCAATTGAAAAGAAAGCAAAGTGAACATCACAAATGAACACTACGCAATGTAGCTTCTCCAGATCATGATATTGAACATAAACTGTAACAGTCACAAGGAACAGTAAGGTGTAAAAGACACAAGTGTTTCCGCAAGAAAACTAAATATAGAGATACCTGCAGTTCATGTTCATTGAACATATCAATCCACTCCTTCCGTATCAGCTGCTGAAATCCTCGCAGGAAATGAGAGCTTTGCTGACGTATCTGCAGTGGCAGTATTTCATTTATGTTATATACCTATTTTCATTGGTACATGATTGAGACAAAACATACGATAATAAGATTGCATAGATAGAAATTTAATGCTGTATTACCTGATAATTTAAACGATGGTTAGCTACAAGATGAATGAAGGGAATCACATTCTCATTTGTAACACGGATATTTTTCCCTCCTGGAATCAACTCTTCTTCTGTTTGCTCCCCATATTCATTATTCAGAATAACAAAGTACAATTCCAAGCCTGAAGTTTCACCTTGATAATGCTGCAGAAGAAAGCAAATTAAAATTCCAGTACATATACCATAACAGTTGTCAAAGATAGAAGAAACTCCTTTCCAGTAAAACAGTCAGAAGACACATAAAGTTTGATATGATAAAGCTTATGTTTAAAAGCAAGACATTTGACCCTAATCAACCGCATAAAGCTGCAAAGGCACATATAGGGATATACAGAACAGACTACAGAATGAGTGATAGTGCATTCCCCTTCATCGAAGCAGAAAGCACGACATTACAATTCCCATGTCACACACTTATCCACCCAGTTTTTTTTTTTTTTGATAAGTACACACTTATCCACCCAGTTATCCCCCCTTGAAAAAGTAGCCCCTTCACCTTACCATAAATATTGGAAGGCGATAACCCTTAAACTTTCACCAAAGACAAATTGTTGTTGATCACATATAACAAAGCCACTACAGCAACTCAAGAGAAGGAACAAACATAAAAACAATTTTCAATCAAAATATGATCAAGACATACAAGGAATAGCTGAGACAAAGATATATACCTTCAAAAAAATGAGGTGGCGATACAATTCTGGATCCAGTGAAGGCAAGTCATTCAAATAGTTGTGCCTGCAAAACATGAATCACGACGATTTATATGTTAGACCATGCTACAAAAAAATAAACATAGGATAAAAAATCCTAAGGTCTGAGTCACATTCCCATCAGCCCTCTATTTCTTAGCTAGTAAGTCTAGAGGGGACATAACAAGTAACAATTCATGTGATCATTCGTTTCTCCAGATGCCATACCTCATGCCCATTCGTCCCAATATCAAGTTCTCCTAACCAAAGATATTACTTGCTTTTTTTCAATGGAAAGGGAGAAAAAGAGGGCAGCAAGAAAGATAACCATAAAATTATGTACCATAAAACTATGTATGTGGCAACATGCTTTTTGCTGAATGTATATCATAATTGAGTTATGCATACAACCATTCAACGGATATGTGAACACAACTGAACAATTTTAAAAAAAATCCTAATACCCGTCATGAACTTATTTAACGCAAGGTAAAGGACTGTTGAAATATGAAGTAAGAAGGACAACATAAAGAAAGCAGCTCTTTCAACAGATATTAGTCAAGAGATCATTTTGGGACTTACTTCTGCTTCAATTTGCTCAAGAAGAATGTTGCAAATGGTATATCCACAAGAATTCCTTCAAACAACGCCTGTTCACGTAAAGAGCACACATAAGCACTATAAGACATGATAGTCAAACAACTACCAACTAAGGCCGTTGCCAAAGCAAGGTCTAGACTCTAGAGGGGAAAGAATTACACAGGTTTACCACATGAAGTACAAACGTTATTTCAGGAAGACACCCCACAAAAAGAATATGCATACAATAATTTATTTTAGTAGAGGTTTCAACTAAAGCTTAGACATAAAGCTCATGATCATTTCTTGACAGAAATCTAAAATATATTACACCAAATTATGATATCGTCCAAAACGAAAACGGAAAACTCCCAGATGCAGTGGGGTACGGTGGTCGGATGGTTGTTTTGTTTAGACCTTGATTTAGAAAATGCTTGACTGACTGCTTCTTTACGTACACTTCAGAAGGACATTTGTTCTAGTTTGTTACAATCCTATGTTGAAGTTTAACAAAATCTATGCACAAAAAAGGTTCCAGCATTTTGAGAAGCCAAATGCGCAAAAGTTATAATAGTCATCCGTTGACCACTTGTACATGGAAGACAAACAGATATACTCATTGGACCACAGATTAAGTTTGCAATATAAAGTCACAATTGAGCACGTAGCGGAAAATTCCCCCATCATTTTCTACTGCAGAACACTAGAATAACTAGGTAGGTTTTCTTTTTTGACGATACCTTTTATTGCTTCCTGAAAGAGTTCAATACAAAGGTATCACAAACAAACAACACTCCACAAGCCTACCCTGTAAAAGCATCATATAACATAGACTCCGACCTCTAGGAAGTGTTGGGTAGAAGTTGCAATCATGTGCTAGAGGCAGCTTTAAGCAAGAAAACACATTACAAAATACACCACTTGACGCCTGAATACATAGGTAAGTTGTTCATAGAGAACTCTTATTTATAACCACGCCTCAAGAGCAACCAATTTGTTCAACCCCTCCTTTGCAAAGTTGTCTGCAACAGCGTTAGTCTACGTGGACGGTGAAGTATTTGGAGCCGAGGCCACTGCTCCAACACACGCCTAATAACTAGGTGAGGGTTATAGTCACTCTCCGACACAGAAGACTTCCAATGTATAAAATAAATAGATGTTACAATCATCGATCACAAGCTTGAACAGATAAGATCATTATTTTACCTTTGCAAGAATTGTTCCAACAAAATGGAAAAACTGAAGGTGCTGCTCATGGACTAATCCTGATCCAGGGTTAGGGTAGAGGAGATGATCTGTTGTTTCCTGATTTCACCAAGCCAAAACAGTCATTCTTTGGGAAAAACAACAAGGGTGCACTCCATTATATGCACAAATTTACAGAGTTCACACATAAAACAGCAATTTAAAAACTAGATAACTGAGAAGACAAGTGATAGCATGTACTGGAAATGTAAAATAAGAGCAACAGTTAAGAGGATAGTGTGTATTCCATGGGCCGAAATAATATGTGAAATCCAGCATCATTAGAATGACATATATAGCTCATAGCCTCATGCTAGTAATGGGGGGAGGCCAATAAACCCAAACCCCATCAACAACCTAGCACAGGAGGTTAAGCCTCACTCAGGGAGAGGCTAATCCAGTAGGACCACCCTCTCTTCCCTGACAGACCAAATATTTTTTAGATAAATAAAACAAGGCATGGTTTTCTTCAACCAGACAATACATAGGAACAAGAGGCAGCACAGGAATCAACGGGTTTCAAAGTAAAAAATACATCGATAAACAACCTTAAACAATCCATACTGTATATCAAAAGCAGCTCGAGTGATGTTCTCCATAAAATCTTTGAAAATCCCACCACCATCAATCCCAGCCTCCTCAACCCCAAGTTCATTGATGAATGTCACACGAATCTGAAAAACAAAATAAGAAGAAAATAATTCATCAGTAGACAATGAAAGACAAGTCAAGTCTGACGAATACTCAACCAGATGGAAGGACAACTGGAGCCAAAGAAAATTAGTAATTTGGTTTCCAAAATAGAATTATTGAAAATGCAATGAGATGATTACAGGTCCACGAAGGTCTTCATCAGACAATGTGCTCAGCTGATTGAAAGCATCCTCCAAGATGTGATCACGCCGTATTTTGAGTCGGTTCCTAGTAAAAACACCATGGGAACTGTCTCTTTTCCTTGCTGCCGCCAACTGTGACTACAAAAACGAACAAAAAAACATGATTAAAGGGCACAGCTTTTGATACAAGCATATGAATGAAGCAACAAACACACTTTAAATGAACAAAAAAAGCACAGGCTTTGCTCTGGAAATTTGCATACATACTGAGTCAATCAGGCTTAAACAAAGACCACATTACGACAGCACAGATTGGATGAACCCGTAAAAATTCATATCTGCATGGCAATGGGCTGGGCGTAGTTTTTCTCTACCCTCCACGCCCTGATACAAATATGTTGAGGGTACAAACTGGTAATGCCGTAATGGGTATTATTCAGGCAGTGGGACAGGTACATATAGGTGATAATCGCTTACCCACTGGATGGTGGGACAGATATGGTGTTAACTTTGTCTCCGCCTGTGAGGCAGTTAGGGTATAAATCTGGACGTTTATACTTTATATAATACAAGTAGGGGTAGCTGGGAAGTAGTCAAGCTAGATATGTAACTGGCGTGGGTATGGGAGGCTTGGGTGTGAGACCAATCATCCGCACCCAACCGACCGCATTGCCAACACAGCTGTTAACATTCAGGCACCGCATCTAGCCCACAACTACTTCGAGGGGAGTTGGGTGGGGGAGAAAACAATATTGTCTCAGATGTGAGCAACGAAAAATCCTGAACACAATGTGGATTGGGCTTGCATCAGATATCAAACTCGCTGCAAGTTTCAGACTATCCACATACCCGCCTAATGTTATCCATTGTTTTACACCACAAAATCAAGATTGTGTAGCTTCTTGAAGATGGTACACAATGGTGATTGTGACGTGACACATGAGTCACGCACAATTCAGAACAATAAATACCTTTATTTAGGGAATGTTAATTTTAACATTTTCCGATTGATAATGACAAATGGTAGGCTGTAAAAGATGTCAAACCCAAATTCAGGCCATGAATCTTTCTAATAAAAGGCTTTCATAACAGACTTTAATGGCCGATAATATGGAACATCCTGTAAAATTGGTGCAGTAAACCCTGCAGTATCGTATTTTTAAAATTATAACGGTATAAATACTCAAATAACGGTAATAAAAATGTTACATCAGAATTACAATAATGGGTCAAAACAATGTAATTTAGAAGTTGTTTATTGCCTATTTTGACCCATTATTATAATTCTGCAGCAACATTTTTAGTACCGTTATTTGAATATTTATACCGCTATAATTTAAAAAATACGATACTGCAGGGTTTACCGCAGGGTTTTTACCGGAGAGGATCCGATATCCCTGTAAGACGTTATGCTTTGGTTTATATTAGCATATTCTAGTATAACTGAGTAACAGCCATCACATAAGAGCAATTTCAAATTTCGTTCACAAACACTGTCACAAAATAGTCTAAATACAGTTTGCTGTCTCCCTTCAGTAAATATTGGGATGTCAACTACATAGAGAGAAGTAAGCGCACTCAAAATTTGACACGAAGGTGAACAGTGAACAGTGGGGGGACGGGAGGGTCCGGTGGGCACTTACAGCAAATACTTTAACCCTGCTTGTAAATGGGACCAGGAAGGGAGCTTGCTTTAATATATCATGTGCCCTAGTATTTTCCTGCATAGCCTGAGAATAATATACACTACAGATATCAGCATCAAAATAGAATTCAGCACTGTCTCGCCAAGTCAACAGCAAAATAGTCCAATGCACTGTAATCTCGCCTCTGATAAGGATACAATTGTTTAAACTAACGAGTTTATAAAATATATACCTGAGAAATAAAAAAATCATTTACACCATCTGCATGGAAGTCACTTGCAGGTGCAAACTGCCTTCTGTTGTTCCAATCTTGCAACTGCAGTTAATATGAAGTTACAATGAAGTAGGTACTTTTGGTATTCGTGTTTCTTTTGCTAGTAAACAAATTGGCATTCAATTTGACTAAATTGAGAGAGTTGCATTCTAAGCTCAGAGTCATGACTACCTGTGACAGGAGTTCAGAGGACACTACACTGACTCTATGTTGCAGAAATTCTAATGGGCGCTTCTTAGAAGCCATGTTTTCTGTAGTCGACTTTATCAAGTTCAATGGTGCCACAGGATTCACCCAGAGGAGCTGCCACAAAGCCTGTAGAATCATTTAATGCATCATGTAAGCTAACATCAACCGTAAGGTGGGCCGTAGGGATTTAGGGAAGCAGATTTTGTAGCTCGTTAATCAAATCATGAGCGCATGCATTACTCATGGCATCAGTCAACTCCTTTTCATTTCTAATACGACCATGTACAGACAATCTATAATTCCAAAAATATTTGCATTGAGAGGTAGAGACATAGCATTCCAAATCCTCGTCATATTCAAGTATTAGTCATCATCAATATCCTCATGTAATTCTACACTTTAACAGTATTAGCAAACAGGATTAGTGTACATCATTAAGCCAAAACATTCTGCAATGAGCATGTCCCCACTTCCACAACATTAACGAAACATCTATGAAGGACCACACTTTGAAGCACTGGAAAAAAGGAAAAAGCAATGTGAAATGTGTTTTTTGGCAGCCAAGAAATGCACGTATCCTGTTTCACGCATGTTAATCACATTTATAACTATCAAAGAAACAGAAACATATAAAATTTGTCAAGCTGAGATTAACTTCACTAAACTTTTTCTCTAATGTGTAAAAACTCAACAAAACTTTCATATCGGGTTTACAATCAAAAATCCTAAATGAATAAATCAAGGCATCAACTTAACAAGAATGGACAATGAATGTTAGGATGGCGACTCTGACACTGATGTTGCTATAGTGGAATGTGGATGACTGAGCAGAACGGGGAGAACAGAAAAGTGTGGAAAGGGGACTGAAAGAGCATCGAATAACAGAGGTGGGGGAGAGAGGATTAGACTGTCCTTTCAATCTTCTTCTTTCTTTTTTGTTCTCCAAAATTTTTGTCTGTAAGAAAGCATTTTTTTTTTCTGTTTCATTTTTGGACAGAACAGTAGTTGTAACAACATAGAATAATCAAATTACGCGGGGAGAAGGTCTCTTCCTAACAAAGCAATTGAACCCTCTAACCCGCTGTATGCCTATTACAAAAACCCAAGGTGAAGAAAGTTTGTACCTTACAAAAGCCACTCTGTTGGCAATTTTCCTATTTACTACCTTTTTTAACATCACCGTTTCCAGCTTCTGCTTCCTAGTGTACATGTCATGCTAATCAGAATGCTTGCAGGACATTTTAAACCGGAATAATGAGGCTTCAATTTATGTATCAAATTCAATTTATTGAGTTGCATGTGCAGTGAGCAGTTCAATGGCCTTACGCCTAATAAAACTTCTTCTCCACGCGAAAAGAAATCATGATTTCTTCTTACATTGATAGCAGTGTAGCATATTTTGCATGATAAACCATCCGTTCATGAACAAACACAGAGGTACTGTCATTCAATTTGAAGGGAAGAACATCCGACACATAATAGTATTCTGAACCCTCCAAGTATGTCATACAAAGGTACAAAATGTACCTAAGTCGTAGAAACACCTACAACTAAGTCAGCAGGATCAAAGAACTTCGACTTTTACATTAATCAATTTCATAATTAACGACATTCTCTGACAAATCTCAAAAGACAACAACCACTTACCTGTCTAAGGATAACAATTAAGCATCTAATGTCCTTCAGTGCAAGTGGTTTCTCCTGTTCATAGAATTCTTCATTATCAACAATCATAAGCATGTGCCTGCCCATCACAAAGAAAATATTAAACCTCTGGATTAATGGCAACAGATGGTGGGACAATCATCGGTGAAAAAAACACGGGAATCATCATAATCAACTATCATAAGCATGTGCCTGCCAACACTTGGTTCTTTTAATAAGTAATAAATAACATCTCATTAGGAAACACCAAGGCAATCACCCGCAATACAAATGGAGGGGAAAGAATGAAAAGCATCAAGCCCACAGAGCTTTGCATAAACTTTTCACAAAATCAAGGGAAGACAAGTATCCTTCCTAAAGCAGTGGGCTCAACCGCTCAATCTAACAAAAGAGAAGTTAAAATTCCTGACACTATGAAGCTCTGCCCTCAGAAATCCATTAATTTATTTCATTCCATGTACACCAATAATAGTATAAGAACCTCTAACAATAAAATAAAAATATATAAATATGTAAAACCCTCAGCTCCATTCACCACCCACCCAAAATGCCCAGTTGCACAGATATGCCACTGTTAATGGCCAGATGCATTCGGGTCCTCGGCCTACAGAGTTCTCAAGCAAGTGTTCAACAGCTTCATTTCTCATGAAGCCTGAACACTCTACCAATGACAAGATACTAAACAACAAATATGTTGCGATTAAACCAGAATTCCACAAATTTCAAATAAAATCAGACTTCCACAAGATTGAGTAGTTAAGATTTGAGAAGAACTCGACCTTCACAGTTCTCCAGTTCAAGTGTTCAACAGCTTGATTCCCATTTTCCCATCAACACTCAACCAAGGACAAGGTACTAAACAACGATGTTGGTGGCAATAAAACCAGAATCCACAAAGTTCGAACTCCACAAATTAAGAAGCGAAAAACAAATGAACAATAGTGAAAAGGGGGTTGAAAAAAATATATAAAAAACTCCTTGCGTGGGATCAATCAACATAACATCATAGAAGAAATCAAACAAACACAACCATTAAAACAAGAAGCTTACTTATATACAGGGCAGAAAACAGCCAGCGGTAACAGCCAACCAGGCACACCTTCTGGCAAGTAAGTAGATCGCTCAGCCACCTTTGGCCACTTCTGATTTTCCTGGCACCGTTTCATGAAATTCCAGAGAACAGGAACAAGAGCAGTTCTGTACGCTAGGATGGTCATTATGCGCTCAAGCGGCAATGTGTTGAATGTGACATGAAGGAAGGCACATGCTGTTCCTACAGCTATCATTTCTCTATCATCAGGACCACCTTTATCAGTAGCGGATGGAGATATTCCTCCAAACAAAACATTTGTCTGTTCAAGAGGGAAAAAAAAGAAGAAGATCAAGATTCTTGAATCACAGTGAGAAAATAGGGTTTGACGTCCAGAAACAGCACGAGAGAATGAAAACAGCTGGAATCAGCATACCAAGTGGAGAAGAAACCGAGGGTCTATTGCACTAGATATCTGGGATTCTAAATCCTCACTTATAACATTTCCATTGTATTCATCTACAGGAATCATTTCCTCATCCTCCATATTGTCTTTACTTTCCACATTAGATTTTAGAGGTGGGAGCATCTCCAACAAAAATGTTGCCACCAATGCTAAATCAACAGCCTGCAAGATAACAAACGGAAACATAATTACCTAATTGCATGACTTTGACTGATTTATAGAAGTTTGACAGCAGAGGGGACATGAGTAACGCCCCCCCCCCCCCCCCCAAAAAAAAAATATAAATTTATATATATATACACACGCCAGAGAAAAATTGAACTGGTCAGCACACAAAAGAGAAAGCAGATAAT
The DNA here is from genome assembly GCA_038025085.1 of Tetragonia tetragonoides. NCBI lineage: Eukaryota > Viridiplantae > Streptophyta > Magnoliopsida > Caryophyllales > Aizoaceae > Tetragonia > Tetragonia tetragonoides. The sequence continues at coordinate 21,996,479 of CM076151.1, read as the reverse complement.
TTGCACCAATGAGGCGTTTGATCCAATGTAACGCATAGGACATAAGTCCTCTAGCTTGTGGGGCATCTAGTAGTTACCGAATCGCTGGTGTCCCAAGCTAGGTTAGATAGTAGATAGCGTGTGGAGGCTTGTCCTTGATTGTACTCTTCAGCAATACTTCTTTTTTAGATAAGAAATTTTTTATTAATCAATATTCAAAGAATACAGAAAGGAGGATAAAGTATCCTCATAAGCTAATCTGAAACTAAACAAAATATCTACAAATCACCCAATGGCGTTGAACTACTGTGAGCAGAACACCCTAAAAGGCCCCCGCCACCGTAGCCCAAGGGAAGCCAAATAAACTAGATGGTCCCATACATAGTCAATTGTCTTTCCAGCATCTACTCTTCTGCAATTATGGTTCTATGTATTATTTTCTTAAAAAAACTACTAGATGCTCTTTCTGCAAGAAAATTTGACTATATATATATATTCAAAAACTACTCAATTTTAAAAAAGAAAATATTTCTATTACTAGTCAAACACTTCCAAGACTCCCAATAATTCAATCTAGTCTCATTTTCCCTTTTATACTTAATTGTTTGCTTTCCTTCTCACATCTCTTCCCTCTAATGAGGGTGTAAAGAGTGAACACATAGTTCCAGAGCAAGATTTCAGTTGTGTAAAATCAAGTTGTGATATGTATTTCACTCCTCATTTTCTCCTGTTACAGGCAATAAATATACACAATTTAAGGGGATAGGTGTTCACACTCAAAATTGATAGTGATCCACGCCAGAACTAGTTAATTAGACAGTAGAATAATATAGAATATGCAAGTGCAGTGTGGCTTGCCCTTATGTAGATGAGGGTGTCAGGTGTGGGTAGAAAGGGATTAAGAATATTCAGCATCATTACCATCTCAAAAGAGCTCTCAGACTGGGATAATGCAACGGAAGCAGCTTCTAGTATATTACCAAGAAGACAAGCATAACTGGGATATTCAGGTGAGACATCATTTGATAGAGCATTAGTGTGACTTCGCACACACGATGTCATCTGGTGCACATAATGCTTGCTCAATTGCTGTCTCGCAAAGACCTGAAAAGATATAGAAAAAGGCAATAGCAGATTAGACATAAGTGCACTAATACAAGCATAAAATAACAAACCCAAAATTCAGCACATGCTATCAATCTGACACAAGAGCAAAGGAAAACCTGTGGGGAAAACCTAACTCTCAGGACAGAGAAGATGATCTAAGATTTTTTAATAAAAGAACAAAGTGTAGAGTACAGAATTTCAAGGAGTCCTCAATATGGAAGGAAAAACTAAATACAAATCACCCCACAAACGTCGAAAATTTATGAGGGACACCTCCTGAAAAGCCCCCACCGCTTTGGTCCAAAGAGTAGCCAAGTACACCACGGGATGCCAAAGAAAGCCAACCCTCGAGTTTCTCCCCAAGTCCCCAACCAAACACACCAAAAGATAGCCATGCAAAAGCAACGCCACAACAAATTTCCCTCCTTCCTTCAATCAATAATTCAATATGCACAAAACACATCTGGAGAAAACTGGCCAAGCACAGAAACTAAAGCCCTCCTCACAAACAGCCTATCCCACAACGACCTGGCAAAATCATACAGCACAAACAAATGCATGCACACCTTCTACAGCTGTACTCTAAATTTGTTCTTTGTTTTTTCCCAAGAACAAACGTATTCATTTAATCAGCAAAAAAAGTACAGCAACAGAGGACAAGATGCCCTCCAAACAAAGAACACTAACAGTTACAAATTACCCCAATTTCACTTGATCTCAGAGATAGCGTACCTCCTAAAACCCCCAGCTGCCTCGACCATAAGGAATGCTAAGTAGGTGACTCTATCCCACAGAACTAGAGATAAAGCAGGACTAGAGACACCCGTGCAATCCATCCGAGCCTTAAACACGAAACAGCAGCCAAAACCGCTTTATGCCACATCAGCTCTCTCCCTTCCCCCACCAAAGCTTCACATATATCTGAAAAACTTTCAAATAGTAGACGGACAGCCTCCTTGAACACACCAAACAGCTTACTCCAAAGAAACCTATATATATCAAAATGCAAGAAAACATGCGCTAACATCTCACTACTGGCACAACAATGCACGCACATATCCCGGGAAAGAGCAAGACCAGGCCAGCGTAGCTGACACATGTCATTGGTATTAATCCTACCGAGTGCCAATGACCACGCAAACGCCGACAAGTTTAGCGGTACCCTTGCCTTCAAAAGACAATTTGCAATAGGGAAACCTGGAATGTGAAAACTGTTAAGACGCAGATTCACTACAGGAAGGACTTACAAGAATATGTTCCTGTAGAATACCCCACCCATACTCGACAATCACCATGACCAGAAAGCTGAACATTCACTAAATCCTCAACAGGGAATCAATTTATTGCATCTCCCAGTCCCAATAATTGAGGGACTTCCTCAAATGCAGATTCCATGAACCCTCCTGCCTGGAATAGATCTCAGACCCAGGTGCATCATGGAGGATAGACAACTAAAAGGACCGCGAGAATCTCCTAGACAAAGTCTGTCGGTCTCGCAAAATATCCTCACAAAATGCCCTCAACCTATTTCCAAGGTTAAAATGAACAAAAGGAAGATAATCAAGAAACAAATTTCCAAGGACAAGCTTGAGGTACTCCATCCGGCATTTGTGCGTCCCATTCATTCTGCTGTAATACATATTGAGTGCCCGGCTCGAAAGGCAAGCACACAGGCCCTATCTAGCAGTGCAACGTTTCTAGAAACCAAACGGCCAACACCAAAAAGAACCCCTCCATCTTAGGACAACACACCAAGTCCCAAATCACCAAATGGTTCCTCTTGTCCTTGCACCGGACCATGATAAAGTCTCTCATCATCTTCTCAATCCATTAGGCCAATAGCTACTGGAATCCTGAACAAATAAAGATAACAAAGCGGGGTACTCGACAAACAAGACAGTAAGATAGTGATCTTACTAAGTACACTAAGTGGCATACCAAGTAAGCAAGAGGCCAACTCTGGATGGGGGAACCCACCAAATCAGCTAATTCGCCAAGTCCCTCTTGATTCAGATTAGTCCCAGCAATGCTATATTTGAAAAGATTATCTCATCATTGCTGACAGGAGCTCAAAGGTCAGCAGGATTCTGCTCTACACTTGTATTCGTTTCTCATTCTTTTGTGGCAAGTTTTTCACTTATCGGGAAAAAAAAAAAAAAAAAAAAAAAAAAAAAAACAGAATTTTAACAAGGATATAGGTTAAATGAGAAATTAATCATCCCGTATGCCAGTTAAACAGGAAAGGACTGGTTCTAACAGCTCATATGACCAGACTGATATATGTTCCCAGTAGTACTTTATAAAATAGACAGTCTAGTGCAAAGAATAATCAGCCAGTATCAACAACGACATCCATGATTAGGGGCAACAAATACATATTGCTCAACAATAAGTGCCATCAAACTTAATTTTTTTACTGCATACGCTGGAGAAACTACCTCTTTTAGGTGCGGAAAAATCTGCCACAAAAATGGTATTGTAAGGATTTCTGATGAAAAGCTCCACCATAGATCAGCATTTTGGCACACACATGGCTTTTCACCAACATGAGGTACAACACGGATCAGCACTTGCTCCAGGGAAGAAATCTGTACTGACTTTTGAGTCTCGAAACTTTCCTTCATAGGATAAAGAACACCATTTAGTTTCTTCGAAAAAACATTTAGAAACAGAGTGAAAAGAGAAGGAAACAGAAAGCATGAGCATTACTACAGAAAAAGAACAGACTGAAAGCACCTCGTTATCTCTTTCTATAAGGGACCTGTTTGAAATAAAGAATATAAAGGAAGTATTGGAGAAAAAAAAATCATATGCGTGAAACATGAAAACGAAAAATTGAAAGTTCGCAATTTTATCAATGAGCATGTGGATCGGCAATCAGAAAACACGTACAGGGCAGAGCAACAACAATCATTCAATGAGGATCCACCCAAAGGCAGGGTCCCAAAAAATTGATAGATCCTGAGCATATATTGTAGCAACACCTCATTTTCACATTACAATTACATTTCTTCTTTAGATAACATGGGTGTCCAAGCTTTGCTTGACAAATCCCATGGGCCCTGAAGTTGACGACCAGGAAAACCTCCAGTGGCCCTGAGGGGACTCGAAGAACCTCTGGAATATTTCTCAGAACATTACAAGTACATTTCATTAGCATTCACCACCTCAACACAATTTGTTACCCAAAGGCTGCCCTCAATTATCCTCACATGTCTCCAAAATCACAAATGTGATCACTTATTCATGTTTTGTGGGGAAATTTAGGGATATTATGCATTAAGAAGGATATAAGGGTGAAATTGTGCATTCTTTAACCAGAAAAGAAAATATTATATAAGAGACAGAAAAAGTGATTACAGTCAAGGGATTTGCCCACTTTCTTTGGATATCAGTTATCAAATGAACCCTAAGCCCCACTTAGCCCAAATAGAAGCTCACTAAGTCACCCAATCACACAGAAGCTGAAGTAATCCGTACAAAAATCCAAGCATTCTTCTCCAACCAAATACACCACAGGGTTGCAAGAATTGCATCTTCCATGACATATCTTGGAAGCCCCAACTCAACCTATCATACGTTTTTCAAAGTCTAGCCTGAGCACCACACCGCTAGTGCCTTTCCGTCTAACTTCATCCACAGTCTCATTGGCTCATTGCCAACCCCCAGACTTTGCCTCCCCTCCACAAGGAGTCTCTGTAATTGTGAAATTGTAGAAGACAACATCCACGAATCTGCTCAACAGCACCTTGGTAATAATTGTGTACACTTTAGTATTTAGGCTTCCCGGTCTGAAGTCCCACACCTTCACAGTTCAATTTTTAATTCTAATTAAGTTCATCCTCTTCAAAACTATTCCAGTCACATGGTATTGCATAAACAGTGCAAATTTTTGGAGAAAACAGTTTGGAGGAAAAGAGGTGCAGATTAGGAACAAAAAGAAATATTCAAAATTGTTTTGAAAAACAAAAGGCAAAGAAAAAGGTGCATCGCAATGGTAATGATCCAAGGAGTTAGTTTTTTTTTTTGAACGGCAAAGAAACCTCCAACTTTGTTGGAAATGAGACTTGAACCCAGGTCATTGCTAGGAACAAGTGGGAGGTGCACCACTGCGCTACCCACCCCAAACTCATCCAAGGAGTTAGTTATCTTATCCCCACTTGTATAACATAATAGAAAATTTGGGAGGACACTTTAGGGTTGATATGCATTAAATGGTAGTATCAGAAGCAATACAAGGATTTAGTTACAACCTACTACTTCCGCGTTACATGAGGAACGTTCAGAATATTGCAATAAGGAAATGGAGTCACAAATGCTGAGATATCATACTTTCAAGGTTGTAGTTCAGACAGTTTATAGGTGGCACTGGCTATGGAACCCAAAAAAACAGATGAAAAAGGAAAAATAAAATTACAATTTCCTGCTCTCTTCTTTTATAAGATTAGCCAATCATTTAGCATGTATTTAGTGTAGGCCAATGAATACATAAGGGGAGAAAAAAAAGTATAAAAGAGTCAGGAGGATTCTAAATGTCTAGGGCACTGTTTTCCAAAAGAATAAGCGTACTTAGAAAATACAACAGTAGAACATTTAATTTACTTACTTCAGATAAAGCTCAGACAATATCATTCTCTTATCAAAGTTTTAGACCTTTACTCTGTGCATACGTTACAAAGAAATACCAGACAAGTATCATTATCATTGGCCCAACTCCTCTCAGAGAGGTTGTGTCCACTAAAAGACAAACACAATACTTACAATCCGACAGGCAATGATGTGAAATGTGTTAACCATTGACTAGGGGAATAAAGTATGGAAACAAAGGCATCAGCAGTTCAGTTGTGACAAGGATGTATACCTTGGCAGTAAGTGTTATCTCTCTCAACAATCTAAAGGTATTGCTTCGGAAAAGGTAGCACACTATCTTGCAAGCCCATGGAAGTTTTGGATCAATTAACTTATTTATAGTTTCCAGCAAAACTGTAGAGGCGTGTGATTTAGAATGTGACAGCAATAGTTGTTCCTTCAACTGATTTCTGGACATGGGAAAAATAACGAAGATAGGTAAGAAACAGATAAAACATACTATGAGATTACCAAAACAAATGAAGAAGAGAGATGAGAATGATTACTTAAAGTTAAAAGCATTACAATAAGCAAACAAAAAATAAAAAGTAAAGCATTTGGCCTCTGGAGAAAGAGAAGTAAACAACCATCAACACACCCCTAATAATTTTGTGGGCAGAGTAGACACTTACGGTGCTTTTACCACAATACATGAGGTAAGTATCACGCTACATGAGGTACATTAAAAACAGTCATAATGAACAATGGAGACGAGAACAAACAAAGAATTTTAGCAAAGCCAAGTCTAGCACTTACAAACGCAGGTACAAAATATTGGACTCCAAAGAAGGGAGGAAGATGTGTTTAAGTTAGCGAAGGCCAGAGAAACGAGAACTAGGGGCTTAGAAAAAGAAATGATCATTAGAGTCTTACAGATGAGTAGATTAAAAGATCAAAATATTCTCATGAGCCTAATATTTAGAAAATGAGAAGTTACTTACACAAGCTCTACAATGAAACTGGCAGTCTTTGTTTTTTGGGTAAACTTGGCCAACCTAAGTACAACCAAAGACGAGCAGGAAAGATAAAAAATGGAAGAAAAACCATGGACAGTCCCTAATCCCCTTAAAACATTGAGGGAGAAATAGTGTATTATGAGATTAATGGAGGGTGCATAGACCACCGATACCGCTACATACGAACAGATAGAACATTAAGAGCCACACCAACTACAGTCTACAGGGACATAGGTCATCAGCAATCACACAATTGAAGTTGTGAGATAAGGTCGTTGCAAAGAAATTGAGAAGCGAAACTTTCATATGGCTTACGTCAATGAAGAGAAGATTTACAATAGATAGCCTAGAGAGCTCCTATCAAGGTCTTTAAGAAAAAGTGAACTCTGACAGACGGAATGTAAGAGAAGCATGAGTGCATGACCTTCTTGGCAATGCTTTAGGCTTATGCAGCTATATGTTTTTAGTGTACTCTTTACCAGATAAATAATCAAGCATGAAGGAATTGTTGTTCTAATTATACTCTGTGTTGAGTGTTCCATTTGTGGACACTGGACAGCGTGCCCTTTACAAACATTATTTCTACATAATAAATTTTCTTCTGCCTTCAAAGAAAAACACTAACATAATTATGGATATACATTGATCCTTGAAAGGTAGACGTCAGAGGCTAGTGAGCTCCATAACAGAGTAAAAGGCATTGCGTGAAACTAACCTCTTGGCATGAATAGCAGAAATACAAGCGTAGGTAAGCCGCTTGACCCGATAATCTACCACACTATAGTTTGCTGTGTAGTTTGTACCTGAAAAGAGGCTGACAACATCCCCTGAAAATTGTACACATTTATTAGCATCACCAAATAAGCATATTACAAAAGAAAAGCAACACTGACCAGAAAAACATCATGAAATACACATAACAATATAATTATATACTCAAAGTCAACGGCCAAAGCTAATTTTAGGCATGCCCTAGTGCTTAGTACAAATATAGCGAAATGACAGATCGAGAAGGTTCTTATCTCCACAGTCACACAGCCACAGACACACGAATTCACAGACACACAACGCAAGCGCACTCGCACGCCCAGGCCCATACCCACATGCGCGCACGCACACACACAATCGCGAAGGATGTTGTATACTTGTATGCCAACAAAGGTTGGAGGACGTGTATAAGGTGAAGAGAGGGAGGGATAGCGTGTAAAATAAAAACAAGGGCAATATTGCCATTTAGTTTTTTACGGAGTTGTATTCAGTAAAGGTGCTATATTAATAAAATTAAGGTAAGCTAGACTTTCACTGGTCTATATAGCTTTATGTGTTCAAGTGGAGTATGATATGTCACTCATATATAGAGATCAAAAATGTGTGTGTGAAGGGGTAGCTTCTATAAAAATTCGCAAGGCTAAATTCTCTCAAACAGTCATGAACCAGGAGGGGTTCCTGGCCAGAACTAACACAAACTTGAGAACCAACCTTGTTCATGTGTTATCTATGGTCTAGGTTTACACGATATTGGCCAGTAGACCCAATATATCTATTCACTATAGAAAGTTCAATATTACACGACTAAATTATCCGTTTGCACTAGAGAAGCATTTGACTTTTTTTAACTATGCCAATTTTCATTCAATGTGGGCGGATTCTCGGAAAATAAATTTTAAGAATGTGGTTATTGTGCAACTTTGCTTATGTAATTGAGACCCACAGGCTAACACCAACCTAACATATAGGAATTTGGTAGGAGTTGGATATAGCAAGGAAGGATAAGAAAGAGTCACCATTGTCTTGGGCAAATTGCTGAAGTAATCTACAAGTCTCCGCAAGAGCAAGAAGGTCATCGTCATTTTTAGGGTCAAAGAAAAACAGTAATTCACGGAGGAACTTTGAATCTGGGCTAAAACAAGATCTGCATAAACACAACAAACATGAAACTGGAGCGAAGTGAATAATGAATATTGACAAGCAAGGTATAAAGTAAAAAAATGTTCAGATTATGATGAATCAATCACAGAGATCCTAGGAAAAAATACAATTTTTCTTTTAGATAACATGGGTGTCCAGGCTTTGCTTGACTAATCCCATGGGCCCTGAAGTTAACGATCAGGAAAACCTCCAGAGGCCCTGAGGTGACTCGAACCTCGGACCTCTGGAATACTTCTCAGAGGTCTTACCAGCCGAGCTACCCCCTCAGGGTTCCTAGGAAAAAATACTTTCAAATCCGTAATTTAAGTAGCACGTTTACCTGCCAACATTCTGGCACCGCTTCCCATATGTGGCAAAGAAGTGCTCCCGTACCCTATGATGCTCAGCTTCCACAGCCCTCCTACCTCTGAAGCATTTCTGCAATTAGTGGATTTGTTGTGATCAGGCACTAAATATTAACAGGAAAAGAATACGAAAGAGCAACAATTAAAAAAGTTCAATGTTGCAATTCACTACATAAGTAGTGAGGATCCTATTTATTGGACATACCACATTGCACAATCACACCTGACACCTTGACCTCTCTATCAGTGCAACTACTAACGGCCTTCCAGTTAAAACTAGAGCATAAAACTAAAATGATATCTTTGATATTCCTAATAGTGTTTTCAGCATTCACAACAATTTAACAATTCCAGTACACACATGCTCCTGACATGCAAATTCAGCAGACAATCAAAGCTTTAAATAAGGGGAAGTGACATGCTACTGAGTCAGTCACTAGAGCTTCAGAGTTCAGATGAGAGAAACATAACAAACCACTAGATCAGATTATTACTTGAAGGGCTACATTTAAAGAACTTTCTAAGAACTAAAAATTGATTAAACAATTTTTCTTTCTTCTACATCTTTGAAACAAACCCATAGCAGATGGAAAAGCATAATCGCCTTTAAACTTGCTGTTTATTAACAGGAAGCGAAAAGTAGATAACTTGATATACAAAATCTTTAAAATGCCTGACTTGGCTAACCAATATCCCACGTGATCCTCAAACATTATATAGTGAGACTAATGAGTAGGGAGTAAATTAGTAAAAAAGAAGAGTGTAGAAAGATTTATTTATTTTTTTAGATAGGAAAATTCTTATTAATCAATTCAGAAAAAAGTGTAGAAAGATTATAAGTAAAGACCTAGAGTATTCCCACGCCCGTCCCTACAATCTGGATCAAAGATATGGAGAAAGTAGTCAACACACCCAGTAGTTGCCACCATGCACAACATGGAGAGTAACAAGAAGATGTTGCCATAAATCAGACAGAAGAAAGTTTCTCTACTTTTTCAGCACAATGGCTTTTAACAATAGTACTAAGGTCCTATCAGGGACAAACACAGCGTCTGATGGATGGATGCATGAAGAGTATCCTCTTTTCTTTTTCTTTTTTTCCTTCCAACTTCCTAAATACAGCTAAGCATTTTAATATTGTATTTATCCAACTACTTTTTTTTAGATAAATAGAAAGTAATATTAATAGAGTAAAGCCAATGTTACATCCTAATAGGACAAGGAATCCTCAAAAGAAGTCTGTTTACAAGGCAGCCCAATGAAGCATAACCTGTGTAATAAGATAGCTGTGAAAACACCCAGCAGCCTTAGCCCACAAAGAGGCTAAATAGACCACCCTATCCCGCAACATATCAACTGACACTGAAAAAGTAGAAAAGACCCTAGCATTCCTCTCTAGCCAAATACCCCAAAGTACTGCGAAAAGAGCACTCTTTCACAAGAACTTCTTCTCCATCCTCCACCCAAAGTCCTACACACGTCGGTTGAAGGAATTCCATAACCGTATCCGGATAACTCCCAAACCTCGCCTACAATATCAGATAACCTGCTCCATAGAGCCTGCAACGTCACACCTCAAAAAGATATGGGACGAAGACTCACTGCTAGCCCAACAAAGCATACATATATCGGGTGATAGGGCTGAATTTGTCCTCCGCCGCTGACACAAGTCGATAATATTGACCCTGTCCACCACCAATGTCCACACAAACGCCCGTATCTTGGGGGGTACCTTTGCGCCTTCCACAACCATCTTGCAATAGGGAAGCTAATTTGCTGTAATTGCTGAAGAAAGTATCTACAGGAGAAAACACCAGAGGAATCACCAATCCATCTCCTGGAGTCATTCAAATCACGAAGCTGCACAAATACTCAAGCAAAATAGTAACCTCCAACTCCCACTCCTGAGGGGGGCATCGCAGGTGCAGGCTCCAACTTCCAGGATCCTGATCAGCGAACAAAACTCTGAAACTGCAGCTTCATTGAAGCGTTGACAACTGATACACTCTAGGGAAACGCATACACAAAGGTTGTTCATCTCCCAATCTATCCTCCCAAAACCGAATGCATAACCCATTCCCAAGATCCATCGGAATGAATGGAAAGAAAAACAACACGCATTTCCAAGAGTTCGCATGCGTTCTGAGCATCCCATCCATTCGCCTCCATACCATACTTACTTCCAAACCTTATGCCACAAACCCTCCGCTTCAAAAGGAAAACGCCACAACCACTTGCCAATGAGCGCAATATTCTTATCCACCAACGACCAACCTACCAAATCTTAACCCACCTTCCTCCTTAGGCCTACACACCTCATCTCAGCTCACCATGTGATCTTTCTTCTCTCACACGCGGCCACGCCCACCACACCATCCCACAAAAATTCCCTCATCATCCTCTCAATTCGCCTAGCCAGAACATTAAAAAGAGAAAGGAAATATAAAGGGATACTAGAGAGGCAAGTTTAAATGATAGCAATCCTATCTCCCAAAAAATAATAGACCTTCTTCCACCCATCCAACCTCTTCGAAACCCGCTGAACCACTGGCTCCCAAAGAGCTTCCGACTGTGGATTGCTCCCGAGCGGTACCCCCAACTAAGTAAGCGACCAATTCTGAATCTGACACCCAACCAACGTAACAAACCCTTCCAAGAGTACCTTATCAACATTCACAAACCCCAAACTACACTTACCAATTAATCTTCATCCATGAAATTACCTCAACATACTGAAGAACTGTACGTACATTCTGGCACCTATCTTCATCAGCAGCCAAAAACAAAATCGTATCCTCCACAAATTGCAAGTGTATGTATCCAACTAGTCGCCATACCACTCTTATGCTTTCCTTTTCCTGGGGTTTGGTTTGTAACCCACCAAAGGTTTAAGTTTTCATGGGTATGAATAGATTGAATACAAATATAGAGTTGAAAGATATGAGTTCTGCAATGCTCGTAATCTCATCAAGCCATGCCCACACAAAGAACAACATCCTTTCTACGCATGTGTCCCACCATAAGTCACATGAACCCCACCCCCACCCACCAATCCAAAAAAACTAGGTATACCAATACCATTGGACAAGAGAAAAGACATATTAGAAAGGCAATAACTTTATAACCATAAACTTCCAATAATAAACAAGAGAAAATATGGTAAAAACAATTCCAAACCATTCCTTGGATATCTATGAAAGAGGACAAGCTATGCACCAACAAACAGAGTTTACAAGGTAGCACAGTTCCTCCAGACTATAGAAATGAAATAGCTGTTAAAAGCCCCTCCTGCCTATCTTATGAAGCTAAATAGCTAACCTAGCTCCAGTGACAATGACCCCTAGAGAAGAATACCTCTTTCCTTTCCAACCAAGAATACCACAAAACTGCAAAAAGTGCATTACACCATAACATCCCATTCTCCTTGTCCTCCATAATAAATAAACGAGTCTATAAAAGCTCTGAAACAGGAGGCAGACACCAATGTCTCTCCAAAATCACCAAATAAACCTACTCCATAGGTACCTCTCACTTGTTAAATGAAGGAAATTGTGAAAAAAAGAACTACAATATAATATCCAAATATCAGGTCACGGAACCAGCCCTGGTGAAGCATACCCTTGAATGTCTACACCACCATAATAGAGGGAAGCTAAGCCACGTAACATTTAGTGTAGGTATAAATCCGCTATTAATTCCACTCAAAAGCCTCTAATATTCTTTAAGGCCATTCATAATCATCCACAGAAAGACAATCATTTCAGTACCTCTAAAACAAATTTACTTTCACACACATTACTCTATTACCACAAACTTCATTTAGGGCAAGACCACGAACAGACCTTCATTTTATAGGTGGTTTGCAGGGTAGTTACCAATCGTATAGTTAAATTCCGTGTAAACATGACAGAAATGAATTTCTTGGACCTTTCTCATTTATGAACCTTCTCTAGCACTGACTCCAGTCAACATTGGCGATAGTCTACCCATAAGTCGACATGGTTGGGCCTGGAAATCATTGCTGAAGCTCCACTGAGTATTACCCCATGTAGAGTAGACAAAACATCACCGTCTCACCAATCACACCCAAGATGCTCAATCTTCCCAAGGAGTAGCCTCATCAAGCATGTAAACAAAACCCTCCACTCCAAAAAGTTCAGCTAGGTATTTTCAATGCTTTCTGCCAAACCAGACTTTGGAATGATACCACGGGGTACACAAATCTCGTATAAGGCGGCCTCAAGGTGAGGCCTCTCATACAAGCATGATGTCATGCCGACGCTGTGCTTGTATATAGAGTAGCCTCACCTTGAGGCGGCCACATACAAGACTTATTGCACGGGGTAACTTGGCAGTACAAAACTACTTGCCTCATTGAATCAACCGTAAGCTAGATATTCATCAATGTCTACTCACTTCCAAGGACCCTTTTCAACCCATCAAATATAATGACATCACCTACTTGCCCTTAATTTTTAAGCATCAATATAGCATTTATCAACAAAGTAATCACAAAAACATACAACAATCGAGGTAACCCCAAAAGGTAGATATTCATCAATGTCGCCCCAAAATAGCTACCATTCAATAAAACCCTGGCATCACCTATTTCCTCTTTAATTATTACCCATCAATTTAACACTTCTCATCACAAAAACACAAACCAACCTGAATTTTAATGGCACAAGAGTTCTGCTGGCGTTGAAAAAGTCGGCGATTTCGCTCCAAACGAGTCTGCTCCAAGAGCTTTTGCCTATCTCTCTCCTTCGAGCTTCGACCACCCAAATCAACCCTCTTTCGGGTTGATGGATCGCCAGAGAAAAACATTCTCCTTTTTTCTCTACAATAAACAACGAAAAAAACATTAATTTCCTTTACCCAATTAAACGAATACAACAATGAAATACATAGTGATGAAATTAAATCTTTTATTTGAGTTGATCGTTTTGAGAATTTAAACCTTTTTTTTCAACCTAAAAAAAGTGAAGCACAAAAAGGAATTTGTATGCTGGGTAGGTTTTTCTCTGGTTTTGTTTCTCTGATTTTTGGAGAGAGAAAGTTGATAAGAAGAGTTTAGTTTGGTTTAGAGTTTAGAAGTGTTTTGGGTGGAAAAAGGAAATTGGAGGTAAAGCTTAGCAAAGAAGGAAGAGAGTTGTGATTCGTGTCTTCTTCTTGAGTTCGTTGTTTGTGTTCTCTCTCTGGTATTTGAGTGGAAAGAAGAAGGGCGGAGAACTAGAATTTATTCAAGGAAAATAAATAAATAAATAATGTCGTAATTTTTATGGTGATTGACGGCCCAAATGCTGATTTAAGCTCAATCTGTTTTTATTGATTTAGCTACAGGTTTACCAAGGTTTTCTAGGCTAATACTAATCTTATTCGTATTGGATTAGTTTACGAATGGGTAAAGTGTTCTCACTAAATTGTTTCTTCATTCTCCATTGGTAAGATCGAAACCTCGATCTTAAGAGATGAGAGACCCAGAGCAGAATCACTCACACCAACCACTTATTGGTATTTAAGCTCAATCTGTTTGACTATTATCTTTTGCAAGTTATTTGGGAGTATTCAATAAACTAAAGTGGTTCACTCAACGCCCTTAATGATATGATGCTCAATCACTTTCATCCTCCTTTTGACTCGAACGTCTTGTGCTAAAATAAATTAGGTCACTAGTATAAATAAAAAATACAATTGTGATTAAATTTAACTGCATTAGTATTTAAAATCAATACAAAACAATTTACCCTCCTAATCCATATCGACATGTATAAATACCTAGCAATATACCAATACTTGAAATAAATCATCATCATGGCTAGAGACACACTAAAGAAAACACATAGATGACACTATGATGCCGCCATTGATGGCAAAAATGGGATCAAACGAATGGACCCAATTCTAATTACAACCTCTAGTGAATACGAAATCTTAGAAAACTCAATTCAAATCTCATTCAAGATCTTCGTAAGGAAGGTGTTGGTGCAAAAATGGCGATGGTGGAGGCAGTGCTTTTAATTAAATAGATGACACTGCAATGCCGTCATTGATAGCGGTCGTGATCTGAAAGTGATGGAGATCTCTATTTTGTGAAATAGAGACGAGATTAAAAATAAAAAAATAAAAAAAAAAGGATGAGAATGTCATAGGTTTATTTATACATCTTGAATTTACACAACTTAGGATAAAGCGACAAATAAAGTAGAAAATTAAAGAAAACTCACTAAAGATTTTCCGCCGCCAACGTAAATGTGCTTAAACGACCAAGTTATGAATTTAAAAATGCTCAAATATCGCTGAAAATATTATAATTCCAAGTTGGTTGGGAAAGTCATTTTAAAATGTCAATTTAGTAATTCAGAGCTACTAATTATAGTCCTTTAACTGAAACACTCTACAGATTTACTAGTAGTTGCTAAGGCCAGGTCCTTCAATTGAAAGACAATGGAAACCGAGCATCCCTCAGCTTGTTTCTAGTAGAAGTAGATGAGTCTTGAAATGGAGGTACAAATGTCTTGTACAGCCAGGAACGAGTGTGATCTCGATCACCTATTGAAGGATACAAGTGCACATACTCGTAAGATAGAAAGCCAGAATCTATGAACCGCCAACCTTTTGGCTAATAACTCAAAATCAGCTTTTCCAAGCTTATTGAACAATGACATATTGACATGTCTATTGACAAACGTATATCAGAGTACTGTTACCCAGGATGCAGAATGTAGACTATGATCGATCTACTCAAATACTTGATGTACTTCAGCACAGAAGTATTCAGACAAAGTTGATGCCAAAATGGCGTCAAAAATCCTGGAAATCAGAAAGGATTAGGGACAGTGAAAACAGGAAGGATGTGCATTCTAAATGTGAATGGGTTTGTCATAAGTGGCCATCGCAGCCTCCTTCACAGCTTCACTCATTGTTGGGTGTGCGTGGCAAGTGCGAGCAATGTCCTCACTTGATGCACCATAATGCAAGGCCAGAACAGCCTCGTGGATAAGCTCACCAGCATTAGGTGCCATAATGTGAACTCCCAGAATCTTGTCGGTATCCTTCTCGGCCAGAATCTTAACCAAGCCTTCAGCATTATCAATGGCCTTCGCTCTGCTGTTTGCCATGAATGGGAATTTACCTACCCTGTAGCTAACACCAAGGGTTTTCACCTGCTCCTCAGTCTTTCCAACGGAAGCCACCTCAGGGTGTGTGTATACAACCCCGGGAACCAAGTCGTAGTCCACATGTCCTTCCTTCCCAGCTATGAATTCCACACAGGCAACTCCATCCTCTTCTGCCTTGTGGGCCAACATGGGACCAGGGATCACATCCCCGATTGCATACACTCCGGAAACATTTGTAGAAAAGCGTTCATTGACTAAGATCCTACCAAGCTTGTCCATTTCCACTCCAATTTTTTCCAGCTCGAGTCCAGATGTGAAAGGTGTTCTTCCAGCAGAAACAAGAACGACATCGGCTTCAAAAATGGTCTGCTCTCCACCAGCAGCAGGCTCAAGCGTTAGCTTTACACCATTGTCAGATGTCTCTACCCCAGTCACCTTGGTCTTGAGCTTGAACTTCAATCCTTGCTTCTCAAGCGAACGTTGAAATTGCCTGCGAACTTCACCATCCATGGTAGGGACTATATCTCCACCAAATTCGACAACAGTGACCTCAGAGCCCAGTCGACCCCACACAGATCCCATCTCAAGGCCAATATAGCCAGCTCCAATCACTACAAGTTTCTTGGGAATTTCTGTTAGAGCCAAAGCTCCCGTTGATGATACAATTCTCTTCTCATCAATTGTTATTCCCGGTAGAGATTTGACATCGGAGCCAGTAGCAACAATTATGTGTTTACCCTTAACAACAGTGTTTCCCCCTTCAATAGTGTCGACAGAGACTTCAGAAGGGGAGACAAATTTTCCATAGCCCTTGACATAGTTAACTTTGTTTTTCTTGAAAAGGCCCTCAATACCTTTGGTCAAATTACCCACGGCTTTATCCTTTTGGCCCATCATAGCAGGTAAGTCAACCTCAACATTAGAGACCTTCACACCATGTGCAGCAAAAGCATGCTTTGCTTCATGATACATGTGAGAAGAATGGAGAAGTGCCTGGAAAAACAGCACAACAATATAAAACTTAAGTGCAGAAATTTCAGAACTTCTCAACATAAAACAGAAAAATGTATTGAAAGACAGAGAGAGACAAAGTAGTTTCACAATTCACACATGCAATTCAACAAGAACGACATACCTACACAGAAGAAGCTTATTGCATATTGAGACAAAATACATTAATGATAATTTAAATTAACAAAAAATGAAAAGCAAATTACTATAACCAGTAAAAGCCTATCCATGATGAGAAACTCATACAAATTGTAGGTAAAGTACCCATTCTTCAATAAAACTAGGAGGTTACCCGTGCTACGCACGGACTAACCGTTTATTACTATATTTTTAATATGATTATTTAATTATTTTTTTGTTTCTTTAATAATACAAAAATATTTTTGAAAGAAAATAGTGATAGATCAAAATATTATACGTGTCCTAAATAATTGGCTTATCTCTAAAAATATCTATCAATGACCTGTCAAAAGAATAAAATAATAAAATCTATTACCGATCACCTAACATGCCATTGTAGCTCAAATATATAACTTAACAAAGTGTCACTCTAAATGTGACCCTGATTGTCACTTTATTTGATTGTCATATCGTTGGAAATTATAGTCAAATGTGAAAACGGTGATTTTTCTCAACCAGTTTGATCTGATCCGATTGTCCCTTAATGTGAGTTTCACTAATTAGAAAGTTGAAAGTCTAACCTTCTTTTGAATGGAAAGAAAAAATGCAAGGACTTACGTATACCATCTCAAATAAATAAATTATCAAGATGTGATACTTGTAGTTACCTGTGCTTACACCGACAACTATGTATCGCTTGTTATATTACGTGTATCTATTCCGACAAATATTCATAATCTACACCTAATTAGAAGTTTTTTTTATTTATTAATAACTAATTGTCAAATCTAGCATCCTTGCATTACTTAATTAGTTAACATTTGAAAAAGTTAAAGTTGTACATTAATCCCATTTTAAATTGTATTTGTTACGAAATATGAAAAGACTATAGCAATTATTATAGTATATTTATTTATCACAACTCATTAATCTCCATAGAAAAACAAAAGATAAAATAAAATAAAGAGTAACCAATCAATACGTGACACTTGTCACATTACCAACGATCTTACCCAAAATTATATATATGATATTAGATATTTCCTTCAGATGAGATTTAATTGTTTTTTATTTAGATAAGAAAGAATATTAATGAGCCAAAAGATAGGGGCGGGCGGCGAGAAGTGCCAGATGTAGAGGATGCAAGGATCACAGCAATAATCAAGAATCCTTCACAAATGAGGCAAATTCTATGATTGGTATGGAGTAAGTGGCTTTCTTAGCACCAGTATTTTTTTTTTTTTTATTTTATTATTTTTTTTTTTTTTTGAGAAGAGGAGTTTTTTCTTCCTTTAGGTTGAGTGCATACATCCTAGAGCCAATTTGAGTGCCCCTCCAAGAGGACAACACAGGCAACCCGAAACGAAAAAAATCTGAATTCAGACCCAAACATACAACTCAATAATAGCAGAGCTGAGCAGAGGCACTACACCCATACAAGCAAAGGTATAAGAAGTGTGCTGCAATCCTTCTTTCACGAGCAATATGATCTATATAACTTTTTTAGCTACCCAGGAAAGAGTTAATTCAGATGAAGAAAATCTAGGGTGACTAGGGTCTATAAGTTTGTTGCATGAAGACCCTCTTGAAGTTTATGTTTTCTGTTTCTAAAGCTCAAACATATTTGAGAGAGACCTATTCTTTTTCTTATTAAGAAAAAATTTAATTGATAAAGAAAAGGATAACTAAAAAGAGACGAGGAGAAGGAGTCTTGTCCTCAAGAGAAGTACAAAACTATCTACAAATCACGCCAAAGGCGCAGAACATCCCTAAAGGCCTCGGCCACTTTGGCCCAAAGGGGGGCCAGGTAACCATGATCCCAAACAGAATCTGTGGGCTTGCAAGCACTAGAAAAGACCCTCGAATTCCTCTCCAACCAAAGGCATCAAAGAATAGCCAGACACATACAACGCAACACCAACTTACTCTCCTTCCTCCCAGTCCTTCCCATAGCTACAGACCCCATCTGCAAAAATTGACCAACAGTAGCCCGGGAAGCAAAGTATTCCCCATAATACTAGTTCATATGACCAACAACTTCTTCCATCTCATAACCTCTAGAATCCCACAATTACCCTGTTCTTTCTACCAATGTCTCTTTTGGGAGTGAAAATGTAACTAATAACAGGCTTATAGAGTCCAATCATCCAATGGGGCGAGAATAAATTAACAAATATTACCCTATCTAACTTTGATGGCTACTTTATTGCTATTATAAACCCTATCTTACTTTGATGGCTACTTTATTGCTATTATAAACCCTATCTTACTTTGATGGCTACTTTATTGCTATTATAAACCCTGAGTTAGCAGCTGAGCTGGTGAGAGCTTTGGAATCTATTTCAGAGGTCCTTATTTCAAGCCCCCATTATTGACATGGGTTCTAGCACAGCTAGCTAACAACATGTCATACAAGTAAGAGGCAGGAGAGAACTCAAATCGCTGAAATATCTGATCCTAGTTATCAGATACATGATCTTAAATAGACTATAAATGGAGCGAAAGTTGAAACAACATGTCACCATAGCCAAAAACCTAGATGTGCTTTTATCATCCTTCACTCCTTTTGAGTTAGCTGAGTATCTTTCAAATATATTATCATGTTATGTTTTAAAATAACATGGGTATGTGGGCTTTCCCTTACTAATCCCATGGACCCTAAATTTAACCGCCTAGAAAACGGCCAGTGGGCCTAGTGAGGTTCGAACTACGGACCTAGACCTTTGGAATAGATGTCAAGCTACCCACTAAGGGTTCCTTCCAAATAATTAAATGTCGCAACAAAGTAATTTTAACAGCAAGAACGCCACTTATAAGTATTTAGACACCATGACATTGATTGAATATAAATTCCGATAAGGACAAAGTTGCAAAGTCTTCATACTAGGCATTGAAATTGAGTTCATATACTCCAATATACATATAAAAGGGTGGAAAACGAGGGTCAAAATCGAACACACTTCCTTCTGTTTATACATTCAAAACAGAAGCTTATGCAAGTAGCAATCATCACCCTTTTGTCCTTACTCCTTCCCCTAAAGTTATATATTCCCAAACTTCTAATATGCTATTCTTTATAAAACTGGCAACAGGGACCATTAGTCAAGTATCCAATTACAAACAAAGTACAATAATCATATTACACCAACTCTAGCATTTGTAACACCTATTGTACAACCCAAAAGCTTTTGTTATCTACATTTTTTGAAGTGTCATATGCATAAGAACAATTTCCACAAACACCAAACAGCACACACAACCACAAAAATCAACATACATAAAACCAAGCCAAATTGAATTGTCGTAAATTAGCAATCAAGTTGACCAGTACTCCAGTCCCATACCATCGCAAGTTAGAATTCACAGAATTGTAAATACTAAATACAACAATCACAATCTTAAAAATATCCAGATTTTCTTAAACCTATCCCCAAAATTCGTAACAATTAGATCTATACACTACAAGTCTATAATCAATCAACAAAATCACACGCTCAAAACATAAAAGCTCCAACTATCCTCTAAAAACAACCAATCACACCAATAAATAAATAAGCAAAAAAAGATCAAAAACCCTAATTCAAATCAACAAAACTCAAACTCAAACCAAATTCAACTTATCATCATTATTATTACCTTAGATGGAATACAACCGACGTTAAGACAAGTACCACCAAGAGTACCACGCTTCTCAATACAAGTAGTTTTAAGCCCTAACTGAGCAGCTTTAATGGCCGCAACATAACCACCAGGACCACCACCAATAACAACGACGTCATTTTCATCGGATCCGGTAGAGAAACGACGATTAAAAGAGGAGAGAGTAAGTGTGTATTTCAGAGACTCTGTTGAATTGCAGAGATTTCTTGATATCAAAGTTGATTTTCTTCGTGCTATGCTCGCCATCGCCATTTTTGCAGCTTGTTTTCTCTCTCTTGTTGTGTCTTTTTTTCTTTTCAAAGGGGAAATGAGAAATGCTTTTGGTTTGGCCTGTCATTTTATTTTATTTTTTTGGAATTATTTTATTTTTTTGGAATTGTTTTATTTTTTTGATGATAAATTGTTTAATTTTTTGCGGCTTTGGGGGCGGCTGAAAGGAGAGGGAGAATGTGGTTCGATGGGAGGTTATCTGGTTCGAGTGTTTGAGAATTGGACTTTGGATTTTTGGACCATGTTTGATGGGTAGGGCTCCATAACTGTTGGAATAATATTTTTTTTGTTTTTTTGATAGTAACGGTTGAGGAAAATGTAAATTTTAGAGGATATAATCGGACAAAACAAAATGTTTAGAATAAAACTTTTGATAAATTGGAGTTAAATTTTTGAGACCAAGAGAGATTTCGTTGATAATGAGAGATTGATGGTGTTTATTAGTCATTTAATCTAGAGTCTTATTTTCTTCCCTATAGATATGAGTATCAATCATCAGGTTTCACTTTAATGATATATACTGAGCATCTAAGAGTAAATTCCACTAAATAAGAATTTCGTCACGTTAAGTCAATATCACTAATTGATTATCTCCTTCAACATGCAATATATTAGATTCGAGATTTAATGTTTCCTTAACTCTCTTCATTCCTTATGACATGAGGAAAGTATTGCCAAAAATATTATTTTGATTTCATCTTATAACCAATTGATATTAGGTGAGTGACTGCACATAAGCAAACCCACTACGGCTCCATCCTAAAACCAATTGATGTTAGATAGAGTAACCCGCCAAACTTATACGTTAATCTTCTCTATCCCCTTTTTCCGATATGAAACACTCACATGTAGGTTATTCTCTTAACAAAAAATCATACACAACGGGCACCATTAATTGGACAAACAAAGTTTTAGGGTCTGTTTGATTCACCTTAATTTTACTTAAATTCAGTTCAGTTCAGTTCAGTTCATGTGTAACTTTATTACTGATATAACTTTTTATTCCGAAATATATTCATGATGAAAATTATGTCATCGGAAAGATCTCAAAGCATACTTTCAAATGAGTCCAATATTGACTATGTTTGGACGAATTTAAAATGGTTAACGGTCAAGTTCAAAAAATCAATTAAGTTCAGTTCAGTTCAGTTAAATTCAGTTCAGTTCAGTTCAGATCAGTTTTATCCAGGTGAATCAAACGGAGCCTTAGAAAAACTTCAAAAAAACCACATGCCCTGCCTTATCCATTATTTTGTTAGCAAAAAAAAAAAAGATGCTAGTATCTCTAATCTCGCATCTCACCATATTAGCAAAAATAGATGCTAGTATCTCTAATACATATAGGCAAATAGCTCCTGCATTACTCTTCCCTGAGACCCTTGGGCAAGCATAATGTAGTTGATACAAGGAAGTGGGTACAAAATTTTCAACCAGACGCACAGACAAAATTCCAAGATCACAGAAAAGTCAAATCCTAACTTAGTTAGCTACTCAAAGCAGGCAGCCTCATGCTCTTTCTGCAACTTCTCCCATAAGCACAAGACCTTCCTTGGAGTTTGATAATGAGCAAGGATGTAATCAATATCGCATCCAGCATTATTGAATCGATCATCACTTACGTATTTAACCTCGTGGCCACTCTTCTTGTAATTCTCAATCCAAATGCCCATAGCAACATCCTCTAATTTGAAAAGCTGAAATGGAGATTACACATTACAAAATTAGTATGATCATGATATTCAGAGAGAACAATTCAGTAACAGGAAGTGCATGACAGTCTTTCACAAATGTCTGTTTAGAACCAGGTATGCTCTTATACTGATTTCTCCGACCTCACAAAAATGAAAAGAGATCCATTGGGTGACGTTCCCAGAAGGCAGAAAATGAATTAATAGAAGGCAAAGATAGCATACACAAGCCAATAAAGCCCGCGAGGGGGCAGGGCAATCACACGACCCAGAAGAGCAAGAATACTTAATATGACAGGACCTTCTACTTGGAGTATATACCGTGAATCTTAATTCAACAAAAGCTCCTATAAACAGGTATGTCCTAAGTGAGGTAGACGTTTGATGCTCATTCTTCCATAATGAATCTTGCATAAAACAATAAAATGGGTTCGAGTCTCCCCGAAACCCAGGGCCACTGGAGGTTTTCTTGGTGGTTAACTTCAGGGCCCATGGGATTAGCCAAGCAAAGCTTGGATACATATGTCATCTAAGAAAAACAGAACTACCATCTTGACTTTTCTATAAAGAGTGGGTCGTTAAATCTCTTCATAAGGTCTGCTTCATCGCTAATATTTAGCCTAATTAACTTTTATAGATATAGAGTATGAGTCATGGACAGGTCAGTGGTGACTGGGTGAGGGAGGGTTGTATGATGGGGAAGAGGAAGACATAATTAATTATATTCTCAAAAAATGGGAAAAGGAAATGGTATGTGGGGAAGCCAACTGAGTCAGTCCCCAATCCTTGACCAAGTTCTTCTGTAGCTTGCAGAGCATGTTTAGGCACATTGTGTCTCCATGGAGTGAAAAAGCGGAAAAACTGCAAGATATAGAAACTGGAATAGCAGTTGAAAAATTAGATGCAGAGAATCAACTATTATCTGGGTACAACTTAACGCTGTTTCTAAGCCGGGAAATCCCTTATTTGCCAGAAACAGAAGCTACAATAGAGCACTGGCTTCTTTTCTTCTCCCACCTCTCCCCTCCTCATTTTAAACTTTCTGGGCTGTAGACCAATGTTATTACCTGAAGATCTCTTTCTTGATGTCCTTGAACAATGAACTTTGCAATGTCACGGGAAATTATATAACCTGGACCATGAGCCCATGGTGGAAATTCTGCTTTTGGCCATTCCTGCAAAAGGCTTTGTTGTCACAGTGACATAACAAAGTCCGTTTGGTTAACCTGAACTTAAATAGAGATCCATACCTCAATGCTGACATACCACTTGTCCTCTTCATTCCTGTGGGGGGGATGATTGAAATGATATAAGACCATATAGGAGGCCATCAGTAGGCTTCCCCTTAAGAGTTGAAAGTACTTCACCAATTCTCACAAAAGCATCATCATCTGTTTTCATTATATATTTAGCAGGGAGAATCTTGGTCTGCAAATTCAGAGAAAACTTGTAAATAAAATGCCAGAGAGTTTTTCAATGTTAATGCTTTCATGCTTCCCTTGCATATTGCCTCTTTTCCATCTAACTAAGAAATAAGAAACATGTCCTACTGCCAAGCTCATCATTTTTTTTTTCCCTTCCATTCAGCAAGTCATAAGAATGCCCCACCAAAAGTGCGATCAACATACTATCAACACTGATGAAGGATGTCATAAAATTATTGTTTTGCTGCTATCATGAAATGCCAATTTATCTCTCTCTTTAAAAGCCCTCCTCAGGATGTCTATTTTGCAAAGCTGGAGACTATATGAAAAGAAAAAAAAACAGCTTCCCCCCGCTGACTTGTAGGCACCTCAAAGGGTGGGACAGCTGGCCAAGGAATTTAAAGCTGCTCCATACCCAAGCCGAGATTCGAACCCTCGACCTTGGTTAAGGATGGATGAGTCCCTACCACTCAACTACACCTCCTTGGTTCCTACACATTCTACTTTCAGTAAGCTAAATAGCTCCCCCGTTACACATTGTCATTTAAGTCATCCACATTTATCATTTATCCAGACTTCGACAGTTGTGGCTGGATTGTTTATGTTGGTGTTCCCAACTTTTCAATGTTTGTCCACCATTTACATTGGAGCCAAAAGCTTCACTACTTTTTGTCTTTGGAATATAATGGACTAAAGCAAAATGGCTCATAAAACTGTCAGCACTTCTTATTTATTGTGAAGTTGCCGATGGTCGTCGCACTTCGGTTCTCGGGTCAAATGGAAACATCCTCTCTGTGAGACTCTCACAGGGTAAGGCTGCATACAAACGACCCCCCCTTACCCGCCTAGGCGGGCGCCTCTTTGGAGGCATTGGGGTAATGTTGTTGACTCCCTAGTTTTTATAAGATATCATCACCCTATAAACCACATCCTATGTTCTCCACTGCCTGGAAAACATCATCAACCTACTTTATCCCTGTTTCACTGAGTACCCACTTAAGCTATATGCAGCTTTTTCAATAAAATATTTCTAATTATAAATAAAAAAGCTACATATGCAGCTTTATACTAAATGTTTGTGATTACATATTCCTGTCACCCATTCCTTTTATATGCTGATAAATTTCTGCTCTTCCCCAGTCCTTATTATCCTTTTCATCTAGCTTAAGCATCTTTAAGGTGTCTAACAGAGCTTATAGATTTCTCAAAAATATTCACTAATTGTTTGACAACTTCAGAATGATTAGAAGTTGAATTTTCAGAAGACAACAAATTTAATAAAATAAAATAAAATAATTGACAAACAGAAAACAGAAAACAGAAACACAAACCCAATGGACAATGCCTATCAATCCCCCCAGAGTAAACCAGTC
This sequence comes from Tetragonia tetragonoides, assembly GCA_038025085.1. NCBI lineage: Eukaryota > Viridiplantae > Streptophyta > Magnoliopsida > Caryophyllales > Aizoaceae > Tetragonia > Tetragonia tetragonoides. Next base: position 21,970,868 of record CM076151.1, on the reverse strand, counting down.
TTGCATTCTGTGAAATATCAGTTGTGTTTCTTGCGTTCATTATGCAGTCTGAAAATGAACTCCTAGACTTCTTAAATATAACCTCAGTATAGGCTCCATAATAGATCCCTTTTCCAACAAGTTACTCAGGCTCTACATTTTAAATGTCACGTGAATACCTGGTTAATGTCCAAATGTCAATCAACAGAACTGTTTGTCAGTGGGCGACTTTCAGCTATGGAGTATAAATTATTTTGGACTAAATCAAATGCTTCATTAAGCTGTCTCCGTTTTTTACATGCTGTGAATTCTAATGCATTTCCAATCCGAGGTCTAATAGAAACAGACTGCCATGAGAGGGGTGTTGTAGAATTAGTAATCGTAGAAGCAATAACTTCAACTATTTTCCTCTTTTCTATGGCATTTGTCTGTTATTTTGCCACATATCATCCGTTAAAAGTTTTTCCCCAAAGACTTACTCGTGCAATGTGTTCCTTATGCCCAAAACTGTCATAGATCATATTAATAGATTATGCAGGCAATTTATCTGAGGGAAGGAAGCTATATATCTTCCATCTAATGGTCTGATCTCTGTAGACGCATACAGAAGGTGGGTTAACATTAAAGAAATTTTGTCGTAGAATAAAGGCCTATGTGAAGTCGATCTGAAAACTTACTGCTGATCACCATCCTTGTGGCCCTCATGGGTGCATCAGTACAACAAAAGGCACAACTCCTTTTGGATTATTTATGCCAAACAAACTGACTCTAGGTCTGGAGGATGTTTCTGGATGTGAATTAGTAAGAAGGTGTGGGAATGTTGAGAACTCCCAAGATTTTCTTCAGGAATGGGACAGACAGAAATGTGCAATGAAACAGGTGCATGATCTTTTTCGAAGTGCTGGGCCTCTTCTAAGATCCTATAAGACAATCTGGGAACAGTGTCTAACTGTCTTTGCCAAGACATAAGTTCATTTTGTTATTGACCATATCGTCCCGCTAAGCACAAGTTGGAACCTGTTGGCAACTTGATGAAGAGAGGTGGCAAATGCCGAACCTCTATTTATTATCTTTGATTGCCCAGTCACTTGATATGAAGATACATTCTTCATTGGTTGTATATATACAGAAGACCCTTGGCCCGCATACATGAACTTCTCTGGTTCCATAAATATGTTCAAGGGAAACATGTCAAACAGAGATTAAGAAGAGTGGCTCTAGCAGCTACTGTATACACTATTTGGAGGGAACATAATGTCAGAAGGTTTACTTGTCAATTGGTCATGTGCAAGGTGTCACACAAATTGTGCCAACAGATTAAGTATATTGCTGATGTTAAACTTGTACAAAGTTACTGATGGTAGTTAACACTAGTAACTTGTGTTTTTGGCTCTTCTGCAGAGAGTATACTGTATACAGTGCGCATAGGCTAGTATACTGTATAGAATGTGCATAGGCTATCTCCTATGCTGCAATGGGTTCCCAAAATTTTCCCCGAGCAGAAGAATGAGAGAAGTATCTTGATTCTTTCAAACTAAAATTGCTTTTTTCCTAAACTAAAGATATATAGTGGAAAGATACCTATATCAGAATAGAGCCAGTACAGGAGCAGTAGTATAAAGCAGACCATCCGGAACTTAAGCAGAGCATGTAAACCAGATGATAAAGAAGAGCAATTATATGTAACTAAAAGAACTACTGGCCCATAAAGCCATTCACAGTACCCAGTGCTTACTTTTTGGACAAAGAAAACTGAATACTTGCAGCCACATACCCCAAGAATGCAAATCGCGATAGTTTTCAAGCTTATCAAACTGTAGTAGTCCACGAAAGGCATCAGCTGGATGTCTCCATATGCTTGAGCTTCTTTCCACAGGTCAAGATTTACTTCAGAGTGCTTGTGCTGCATATCACAAAAGTAAAGGAATAAGATCATATAACACTCAACAACTTCCTGCAAGCAGTGCTAGAGCCAATAAATTTCCTTTTATATAATTTATTAAGTTATGAGATAAAGATAAACAGAAAGATGGATAGTAAATGATAAGACTATGATTTCGGAACTTTTTGGGAACATATAGCACAATAAATTAGCGACAACTACCAGGATAAAAAAAAGATTAGAGGGAAAAAACAAGTAAAGTTCAAATTTTAAGATAAAACATATCTTTTTTTTTTTTTTTTTGGAAAAACATATAGTGATCTACCCTCATTACGATTGTATTTTTACTTCAAATGATAAATAGAGTTTGAGCAAAGGAGAGTCGAACTTTCAATACAATATTACTAGATTTTTACATAGTAATAAGATTATTTATGTGTTTTTATTTCATATTAATATCTTTTATATGTTAATATTCAAAATTTAGAAATTTTGTGAAGAGTGTGTCAAAATGAACTTGTTTAGTGAACAAACTTGAAGTAGATAGTATTTCATAAAAGAGGAAGGAAAGGAAGAAAATGAAATCGAAAGGGCGACATGGAGAAGAATCAAAACACACAACACAAGGCATGAACCCATGCCACCTAGGAGCTAAAAGAGAGTACTAATAGTATACCGACCATGCTTCAAGGAGGTTTTGTTTGAGCTTTGTTAGCTAAGTCAACATCTACTAAAATCTACAAGGATCGAACTATAGAAGGCCCTCCCCCAGATTTGCTACTTACTTACAGGAACAATGATTGATGGCATAGCTCGAAAATATGTAGCAGAAGGTCTACACATTTTAAAAGCGAAGTAGCTCTTCTAAATTACTGCATGATGTAATGAACTAATCAATTACAGTTACTGGAAAAATATTTCTGATCATTGAAGACTTAAACTCAAACAATTACTGCGCCACTTACAAAACCAATAATAAAGCGAACAGCTACGTGGCCCAAGCGTACAGCTTCATATTGCATCCAGGATCTCCTTAGGGCCATTCTGCGTTCAAAATTGTTTCCAGTAGAGAAAACTCCGACAAGTAATACGAGTCTACGTTTCATTAACAGTGGAGCTTTGAGTTTATCAATGTCAACATTTAGGTCCACATCCTCCGATACAGGCAGGCCTTTAGCTATACCAGACAAAATGCTCACGCCACCAGTCACTCTGACTTTGTTCACCAGCCATGGTTCCAAATTCTGCTTCCAATAAAAGAGCATTATGAATCTTAGAAATATCTACTGTATGTAACTTCTTGTCCCAATTAACGTGTAGTAACTAGCAATTACATGAATTGCTGGATCCATAATTATTTAATGGATAATACCAACCTCACCTCTCTGTACTTGAATGATGTTTCATGCCTTCCATTGACAGTCATGTGGAAACCCTCCAAGCCAGCCCACAATGTTGCAGTGAATGGACTCCCTTCAATAAATGGGAAAATAGTGCTCACATGTTCATGCACCGTGGAATTGCTAATCTGCTTATCGCTAAGAGGACCACTCGTGTTTTGATGTTGTTCCATAGTGCTTCTCGCAAATTGTTCGTTGCAACTAGGTAGTCCATCAACTTCCATATGCAATGTATTAGTAGTAAAATAATAAGTGTTTTTCCAACATTCTCTAACTTTTTCCTGTGAGAGGGGGGGGAGTCTTGATTACTCATCATCCATTACCTAATGGATTTCAAGGTTTTAATACTGCTGTACAAGAACTTTGAAAGTTCCAATCTCTTCTTATGATTAATTACATGTTAGTGCATGCCTGCCAGTTTGAACAGTTTTATAACTCATCATGGATTACTAGTTAAAAACTATTCCCGATGCATTACTATTTACTTTACCAACATACACCCATTTCTACCTGCAGAAATATAGACAAAAATAAACATCGGTCATCTACTTTGATGCATGACTTTTGATATTAGGATTTTGTTAGGTGATAATCATAACGTGGTGTTTTTTATCACTAACAGTTAATGAAACTACATGATTATTTATCATTTCTTGCTCACTAAACACTAGGATATCCTTTCTTTAGATTTTGAACAATTATGTGTGCCAGTTAAATTTATACACAAAGGATCTATGTTACTTGGACTCTTTGTGGTTGTTTGGTTCACCATGGGAAGTTGCGATCCCCACGAACTTGTATTTTCTGAAATTTAGAACTTCCTGGAAAGTGTCAAATGTTGTTTGGTTGTTGTTTGGTTGAACACAAAAAGTCACTTCCTGACTTCCTGCAGGAAGTTCCACTTACCTAGGGGGACCTAGGTAAGTTACTTCCCCATTTTCAGGTAAGTTCTACCTCTTGGGAAGTACAACTTTATGCATTTTTTGTCAAACAAACAACTCAAAATTTTGCATTTCCCAGGAACTTGCATGTCAACCAAACGACCACTTTATTTCCACAAAAGTAACCACACCGGATGTTCGGACACTAGGCTAACATATGGTACTTGGACACTTCAAATTACACCAAAACAAGAAAAATTTCCGATACTTAGATGAGTCTGATTCTCAAATCCTTATCTTTGTCCATATCCTCGAATCTGAGTAAGACAAAGTAGGATTCATATTAACATTAAAGGAGAAAGGTGGGACTTAGTCCTTTATGCAATAAGTATACTTCTCACATAAATTATACATGCAAAAGCTAATTAGACTTGTATAATTAATCAAATTATTTGGTGAGAGGTAAAAAACTATTTATGATTGGATGGATAAATCTCAATTAACCAACTGACAGATGTTAATATCATGTTATGCATATCTATGGATGCAATACCATGTTCATTTTTTGCCAAACAACTTCCAGAAAATTTGGTAGTTATAAGATACATACTTACCTTGGATAGTGTTCATGGACCTTCCCTTAGGACATTTTTCTTCTCTGCCCCAGCCAACTTCATTAGTCCATGTATTTTGAATGATAACAGGCTCTTTTGTACTGTTTTCTTCTGGCAGGTAGACATTGTAATGTAAGATAATAAGAGGCTTTTGCTCATGTGTAAAATCGGCACCTTCAAGTACAATTTGGAAACTTTTATTCTTCCCATTGGGGATACCGATCAAAGTAACAGAAGAATCTTCAATGAGACCACATGGGAGCTCAAGGGGTCCCCTTTTACGATTCACAGCCGTATCAAATCTGCTTACAGCAAAAGGGCACTTTACACCATCAGTGACATTAGTTTTTTCACCATTGCTTACAATCTTGGAGGCTTGCTTCTCCTTTATTATGGACAGTAAGTCACTCCAAGCAACAGAAGCCTCTTTTATCCCTTTAGCTGTTTCAGGCAATGCATCTGACCTTGACAGCAGAGAATGCAGGTGAGGCCATATCATAAAACTCTTCCTTTCAATTTTCGATATATTTACAGAACTATACAAATCACTAAGTCCTTCGACATCAATAAGATGGGGCTTCTCTTTAGGCCTCGATATTTCTGTAACATTTATCCTAGAATCTCTAACAGAAGAAATGATTTCCCTTGATCGGGGAACATGACTTGGATGGTTCCTGAAGAAGTCATATGCTGATTGCCTTTTCTGCTCTTGTGTTTCGGTATCATTGTAGCTGTACCGGAACAACAAAATACAAGATAAAACTATAATCAAGATTCCTCCAGACCACTTCTTCATTCCCTAGTATATATTCACTGAACCAGCCAATAACATCATTAACAAAACCTCCTATTAAGCTCTCAACTTTCTTTATTTGGGTGTAATATTAGGCACTCAACTTTGTCCACCTCATATACACGATTGGGTAATCACAACAACACTCTCAAGAAACTGCAATGTTTCAGCAATCACCTCTTTGCCAATAGAGATATTATAAACTATAGTTTGTCAAAAGTCAAAACTCATCAGAAGCTTGAAACTTTCAACTAAGATCAGCACAAAGAAACTAATTCCCACACACCCACCAAAACCAATACACTTCACAATGTAGTGAACTAAAGCTTCAAAGATGGCGATTCACAAACCACCATCAAATGCAACAAGAACAGAAAACATACCCAGATAAGGAAATATGGTAATGAGGCAAAATTGTTCCAAATTTGAAGTAATCTTTAACTGGGCATCCACTAAATTTGCTTATTTCTCTAAGTCAAAGCAGCTAAGTGAATTTAAGACACATACCCAATAGACAATCACCAACAAGAGTCACGACCTTCAAGTGGCAGCTCAGCTCAGATGTCTAGTTATGGCTATAAGGTTGACAGTTATAATGAACCAAAAGAATTCTGTAGAATCTTTCAACTTTGCAAATCTGGCAAATTTTGCTGAGATCATATGGGTTTTCTCTTCGGGTTTTTTTTTTTTTTTTCTTTTCTCATTTTATTCGATATGTGAGTTGGGGCTGGTAATACTTGGGCTTTCATCATCCAGAAATTTCAAATGGGTTTTCTCAGAGCTCCGTCCAAAATTGTACCCGATCTAAAAACCGGATCGATATCTGATTTTTTTAGAGGAAAATAGGAGACATTAACTCATATAAAAATTATACGGTATTTATCTTGAAAATAACCCTAAAATATACTAAATTATAATTAATCAATTAATATATTAATTATAATTTTATAAGATATATGATTAAATAGAACTAACAATATTATACGGCAGTATTAGTCCCTGTAATTTTTTCTTGGTGCTTTTAGTCCCTCTCTTATCCTCCGTTAATATGCCGTCAACCAATTGTTACAAAAGTGGAAATTTAAATTAAAAAATGACTGAAGGCCCAAATAAGGGCGGTTAAGCGTAAAACCCAACAAGAGGCATTTAATGTCTACTATGAAGTATCATTTACCTGCTAGACCAAAGGTTGAACAAAAATCCAAATTTCCCAACTTTCTTCATTACTAAGAGATTGTAATCATTCACCCCAAAGGTTCCAAAAACCCCATTGAAGGTCCATCTGCATTGAAGATTTCGAATTGTGGTAGGTAATTGTCACTTTCTTCTCTCTCTTATTTTTCTTTTTGTTTCTTCAATAAATGTTGTTCCTTTTGTTGTTTAATGGTGAGATTTTTACTGTAAAGGATTTAGGTTTTTTTTTTGGTTCAAAAAATTCGAGATTTGTCTGAAGTCTTGGGAAATTGTCTGATTTGGGATGATAATAAAACCTATAACTTGTTATTTTAGTAAAACTTAAAGAAATTATGCTTGAAACTAGTTTGGTCATGTAGGATTTTGATGTTATGTGTTACATATGGCCTGTATGTAAATAAAAACTAGAAGGGTGACACCTAATTCTTCTTCTTCATTTTTTCGGGGGAGGGGTGCTGGTTGATTTGTATTTGGTAATATTGTTGGTCACACTAGGGATTAGAGCATTTTTTGGTGATGTTGTAATGGATTGAATTCTGCTTTCGGTCTATTTTGATTATTATCGAATGAGTATGCGTAATTATTTTGATGGCTTTGTCACAACATATAATTTTGTGACAATGAATGGTAGTTGTCACTGTATTCTCAAAGCTAGGTAGTTATAGTTAGTTAGAAAATGCTTGCGATTTCTTATTTACCCCTATTTGCTAGTAAATATTTTTATGTATACCCCTGCTTACCCAATTATGTAAATGATGCTCTAAATGAGTGAAATTTTGTTATGATTCTCGATGATGTCCCTTGAGTTAATGAAATTATGTTATGTTCTTACTCTTGTGCAAGTATTGTTAATGTTGATAATATTTGCAGAGGAAATGAATTTATTATTTATTGCTCCTTATTTTTAATTTTCAGAGAATGATGATATTCCACTTACTTTGATTTTGCACCATGGTGGCAATTGAAAGTTGGATCCTAAATTAGTTTATATTGGGGGTCAAGTAACCATACTTGATCAATTACCTGACGATCTTAGTGTAAGATACATTAAGACTTTAATAACTAAATTAGTGTATGATAATCTATGCAAGACACATTTTTTGGTTTCAATGACGGATTTTGAAGCTGGTTTAAGGTTGTTGGAGGATGATGAGTCATTTCTTGATATGCTAAGTCTCCTACTGAATTGCAAGATGATCCATATATACACCGAACACGAAAGGGACTTAGATACGTTGAGGGAGTTAAGAGATTTGAACAATCAGTCTTTGCTTAGCTCATTTGTTGAAAACTTAGAAAGTCAAGCTGATGATAATGTGATAGGCAATGATGCTAGTGAGTCATATGAGTATACAGAGGGTAGTGAGGAGTGCAATGAGGTTTATGAGACTATGGGAGAGGGTGATCTAGGGTATAGTGACTCTGATGCAGATGAGGAGGAGGTCATGGATGGAAGAAAGAAAAGTGAAATGGCAATGATGGCTAAACAAGCTTATTATAAGGAGATACATGACAACATGTTTACTTTTGGGGATTGGGGAGGTAACAAAGACGATGATGTAGATGTTGAGGTTGTTGAAAGTAGTGATGAAGACTTTGAGAGCCCTCCTAATTCAGATGATGATAAAAAGAAGGGCCCTCAAAGAGGTCCAATTTTTAAGCCAAACACCAAACCTGCTAATGTTGAACTCAGTTTATATCAAGAATTTGGGGGTCCTTCAGAATTCAAGGAAGCATTAATGTCTTATTCTATACACCATGGTAGAGATATTGAGTTTTATAAGAATGACAAAATAAGAGTGGCTACTAGATGCGTTAATCGTCACTGTAAATGGAGAATATGGGCATCTTGGTTAGCTAAATCTAGGATTTTTCAGGTCAAAACATACCATGGCAACCACACATGTGGTAGAACAAAGACAGTAAAGAAGTTGAGATCAAAATGGCTCGCTGAATATTATTTGCCTAGATTTAGAACGTCACCTTTCTGGAAAATGAATGAGATTAGGGACACCGTTTGGACTGAATTTGGACTTAAAGTGAGCATGTGGAAGTGACATGTGCAAAACTAGGAAGTTGGCTCAAGGTATGATACTTGGCCTATATGAGGAGCAGTACAAACAATTGCATAAATATGTTGCTGAAATTCTAAGGGCAAATTCCAACAACACAGTTAAGCTACAACTTGTTAATTCTGAGTTCAAAAAGATTTATATTTGTTATCATGCATTGAAGCAAGGTTTTATAGATGGATGTAGACCCTTTATTTTATTGGATGGTTGCTGGTTAAAGGGTCCATATGGGGGTCAACTATTAACTGCGGTCGGAAGGGATGGGAACAATCAAATGTATCCAATTGCATGGGCGGTTGTGGAAGTAGAAGACACTGAAGTTTGGACATGATTTTTAAGACTTTTGTCTCTTGACTTGGGGTTAGGTGAGGGCACAGGCTACATTATAATGTCTGATCAACAAAAGGGTTTGTTGAAAGCAGTAGCAAATGTATTGCGCTTTGCTGAACAGCGGTGCTGCGCACGACATGTTTATGCTAATTTCAGGAATGTTTTTGGTGGAGGACACGAGTATAGGAGATGCTTTTGGAAGGTTGCAAAGAGTACTACACTGAACCAGTTTGATGAGAATGTGGAAGAATTCAAAGCAATATCTGTAGCAGCCGCTCAAAATGTAGTAAACAGAAATCCTAAAAGATGGTGCAAAGCTTTTTATAGTGACTATAGCAGTTGTGATAGCATTGACAATAACGTGTGTGAAGCCTTCAACTCTTGCATTCTACCTCATAGACACTTGCCTATCATCACTATGCTAGATAACATAAGAGAAGACATTATGAAGAGACACCAAAAAAAGAGAGATTTGATTGAAGTACATGATCTCATCATTTGTCCAAGGATTCAAGCTAAGTTAGAGAAGACTTCCCTTATGTGTAGGGGCTGGACCGCTACATGGGATGGGAACTTTATGTATGGTGTTAGATATGGGGCAGGGCAGGAGAAGTATGTGGTTGATTTGGTGAATAAAGAATGCAGTTGTAGGGTGTGGCAGCTTAGAGGCATTCTATGTCATCATGCAGTAGCTGCAATTTGGTTCAATGGAGAGCAACCTGAGCAATATGTTGCTGATTGGTTTCACAAGCACACATACATGAAATGTTATGGGCATTGTATGGAGCCACTCTATGGACCCAATGAGTGGCCAAAGGTTGAAATGGAACCAATCAAGCCACCGCCTTTGAAGAATGCCAAAGCATGTAGACCCAAGACGAAGAGAAGGAAGGAATTAGGTGAACCATCCAATGGTGCAAAAAGGACCAAGGCTAGCAAATCAGGGGGTGGTACAACTTGTAGAAAGTGTGGGGGTATGGGGCATAACAAAAGAACCTGCCAGCCTGCTGCAACTCAACAAGACAGAGGCCAAACACCTCAAGTTACAACTTCACAGGACACAAGGAGATCAATGGGTCAATGTGTAGCACAACCAAACATTTCAAATGCAGCTCACCAACAAGTACCCCCACATGCTAGAGGTGTTGGAATGTACACTTACGCAAATGGATTTCAAGCACATCATACTGTAAGTAAAGTTATAAAATTTGCATTTAAAACATTGTATTTTTTTCTCCATATATACACTAACATGATACTGTAAATAAAATTGTGTCACATGCAGTTTAGATCAAGACAGATTGCACACTTCACAGATTATGGAGGGCATCAATCCATCAATGTAAGTTGTCAATTTTTATTTTATTTTCTTCCCCCATGGGTTTTGTAGTTTTGAATGCTTTTAATTTTGCATGTTACAGTCCATTACCAGCTTGAATGCAACTGCTCCACCAGTTAGCAATTCTCAAAGGAGCATCAACATGAGTTCTCAAACAAGCACCAACCAATCAACACATCCTTGGACTGCTTTGGGCTAACATTGATTGTGTTTTGTTTGGTTTGATTTTGTATGCAATTTTGTTACGTTGGCCAGCACCATAGATTGATGTTAGTGCAACACTGATTTTGTGTGCAAGGTATTATTGACCTTTTGTTAGATATTAACCTTTGTTAGCATTCATTGGACTGAATTGCTGTGCTTAGGAAGCTTGGCCATGTTATGTTGATTGCTCAAACATATTATGAATTTTCAGATCAAATTCCTCTATTTATTCAATTACACTATTTTCGTAATTGTTTTACACACCTAAAGCTCGGAGATCGAACCCCAACTTATTGGTGAGATGATGAGTTGTGGGGCTTTTTAAGAGGTTTTTTTTATTTTTTGTTGGTGTGTGTCCTGCCGGTCAGAGGGTTGAGTGAAGGAGATTTGTGGATTTGTGTTGGTGTGACTTGGATGCAGGGGAGATTGTATAGAAAAAATAAAGGAATCAAGACTTTGCAAAGGTCAAGAAATAATGGACACGTTTCTCTAAAATTCATTTCTTTTTATTTTGCCATAAAAAAACATATTGCAGCTACTTTGTGTACTTTTATGCAGGTCCTTAATGTTAGTTGACAGAAACTTTAACAGAAAGGTGATAAAGGGACTAAAACCCTAAAAAAAATAATACAGGGATTAAAAATACCGTATACGTAAATTTTAGAGACGTATAATGCTCTTAGTTCTGATTAAATAGTAATACAACTCTTTACTTGGAGAATCCTTGCTACTATAAAACTCACCCTTGCTTCCTTTTGCTACACTTATATATATGCATAGATTCGTCCTCAACACGTAAATACATTACAAATTAAATACAATGATCAAGTATATTATTTATAATCTCATATATTCGGGGTCTATATAATTTAGTATCTATATACCAAATGAAAAATATTAGTTATAGATATTTCATGTAACATGTACATCGCACGGGCTTTTACTAGAGCGCGCCACCTAAGCAGAATAGCGACCAAAAAAAGAGTTTGATTTGGAATAGTATATTAGGACTAAAACTATATATTCTAATTAAATTATTGATAAAAGATAATTGGTAATAGTTGGATGGTAATATGAGCTTTATTTAGGATTGTATAATCACAAAATAAATTTAATAAAAAGAACAAGAAGATAAAATCACATTTGGAAGTTGCTAATTTAACTGATCACTTGATATAAACATAGGATCATGTTTGAACTGGTCACTTGATAAGATTTCAGCATACAGAGCAAACATGTCACTTAATAAGATTTCAGCATACAGATTGAGTGTCATTAGAACTCAAAACTATATATGCTTTGGAAAGAAGAAATTGCATCCCTCCCTTCTCCTTTTTATAATCACGTTCAAGGCTTCACCTTTCGATTTTTGTGTGTTGATACACTAATATACGTGTTGATCATAACCCAACTTTAAAATGCCTCAACTCTTTTCCCAAACATGCAGAATATTCCCTAACATACAGGTTTGAGACTGAGCATACAACCACAAAAAATCATGAGTCGGCCTTAACGTGACGTGTCTCAAACAAGCATTACGTCGGCCTTGAAAATTGTACTAACCTGAAATTTCAATTCAATCTCGATTATCCATTACATTTTCTCATGTTTTGTTTTGCTTGGGTTTCAGTTTAATTCTCATTGTTGTTCAGTCTTTGTAATGTTATTTTGTTTCTATTTCAAAAGCTCATTAATTTGGCTATTTACTGTTACGGGTTTTGAGATTAAGTGTTCAAACATATAAGAGTGATAAAGTAGGCATTTTTGAGTAGGTTATTCTCCAATTGATTTGTGATTTTGGTTTTAATATGCAATATGCTATTTCAACTTTATGGATGCCAAATTTTTAAAGTTTGAGTGACATGGTTCAGGATGTTGTTTGGAGTAATATAACCTAATAGTCATAAGTATGACTTTTTATATATGGTGGTGTTACTTTTTTAGTCATAGGTATCACGTGTCATGCATGAAGCCACCTTATGAGTTTTTGTGCAAAGGATGCAAGATAATGAATTGATGAAACAAAATAGTCTTTCAAGATTTTATATTAAATCAAGTTTTTTTTTTCCAGCCTATTTTCATTTTCCGTACTTTGTATGTATATCTTTATTCCCTTTCTAACTTATTTACATTTAGAAGTTGTTAATACGGCTATAGCGCTCCCCACTTTCTTTTTCTCTTTAACAATACACATCTCCCATCTTCTCTTAGTAGTGCTTTCTAATTCCCTTTGAATTATTGTGGAGTATAAAAGACGACCTTCGTTTTTTTCTTATGATAGATCTTCGATCATATGTTTACTTTTTTGAAAAAACTATTTTGATAATGTTATTTTCATAGCTAGATATATGTACATGGTTATCATCTGATATCATACAATAATCTTTCTCTTAACATTAAGTAGACATTCCACTTAACTCGTGCATCACATGGGCTTTAAAACTAGTATATACTAGGACTTTACCCATGCTACGCACGGACGACCATTTTATCACTATATTTTTATGTTAAAAATTAATTTCTGGATTTTTTTTTTAAATTATACATAGGAATATAATAAATAATGGAAAATAGTGATTAATCGAAATGTTGCACATGTCATATACTACTCATCATTCTCCAATTAAAAAATAAAACATTATCTATCACTTCTCACTTAATTTGCAATTGTACAACATATATATATATATATATATATATATATATAACTTAATAAACTGTCACTCAAAATGTGACTCATATCATTTTATTTAAGAACATCCTTACAAAATTTATGTATAATCCATGTTTAGAAGCTCAAATATAAATGTAACTAAATATTTAATGTTTTTCGTATTAATGACGATTATGCCAGCAAATAATAGTCAATTTTCATGTAGCCTACGCTTATATCCGACAAACTGATATAAATTTTGTCATTAGACAACCCGCTGATTTGATCAGAATGTGACTTAATAAGTAATTCGCTAATTAGAATCAAAGTTGAAATACTAATCATCTTTCAATTGGAAAATAGCGTGACAACTCACCATCTAGAAAAGAGGAAAATAGTACGTAATTCATCAAAATATATCACTTGTATGTTATCTGCGCTTATACCCATCACTATATAAACACTATTATATTATGTGCATCTATTCCCCAAATATTCATCATCAGATCTAACCCGATAAAAGTTTTTATTGTGTTGAAAATATTAAAGCGGGATATTAATTACATTTTAGATTGTACTAATGTAATTTTAACTAAAGGAAAAAAAAGAAGGAATATGAATAGGTTATAACAATTACTACAGGATATTGACAACTAATTACTCACCAAAACAAAAATAAAAAGATACAAATAATTAATGACCAATCAAATTATAAAACTTGTCTTACCTAAAATTATATACCTACATACACTTAATCCCCATATATCAGTCACATGTTAACTGTCACATAACATGCGTTTATCCCAACAAATATTAGTCAAATATCACCCATCATGTAATACCCACAACTAAATTATATAACTTGAAAATGTTCACTTTATATGTGACCATTGTCTCCTTACTTGCGCTTATCACCGTGAAATTAGGCCAATAAAAATTAGTCACATGTTCATTGTCCTGTAACCTATATTTATCGCCGCATATATTAGTTAACCAACCAATCGATCATTTAACATATCCATCAATAATAAAAGATAGAATGTTGAAATGTTTAAAATATATTTATTCTGCCATATATAAAAGCTAAAAGATAATCAAAAGAAATGAAATTTTAAAAAAATTATTATACTTATACTAATTAATATTTTATATTATAGTTATTATTGTTAAATTTTAATCCCCACAAAAAAAAAGAAAAACACTATTTTATATTAACTACTATCTAAATAATGACAATGGTTTAATTAAAGTCATTAACACTCCATATTAATTTGCCTTTATAACTATTCAAATCATAACCCCTCTCAAAAAAAAAGAAAAAAGGAAAAAGTGTATAATGAATGACTTGGTTATAAGCCAACTGGAGAGTGACACTTGTCACCTTATCAGCGCTTATACCCAAATATATATATATATACACACACACTAGGGTAGACCCGTATTACGCACAGACGGTCAATTTACCACAATATATAAATATATATTATTTATTTTTCTTACAAATATTTTGATGTTTTTTCAAAATTATACCAATGTATAGTCACCGGTCAAACTATTACGCATGTCATATTACTTATGATGTGACCCTAGTCGCCTAACATGTTATGGTATCCATAATATATTACTTTACAAATTGTCACTCCAATGTGACCCTTGTCCTTTATCTGTCATATCTCAAACATATTAATCACATGTCACTTGTCAAGTGTATATGCTACCCACAAATATAAAACTTAATCAAATATGTAATACGCTTGTCATATTCCAAAGATTATCCCATAAATTCAACTCAACTGTCAATAAAATGCACGCTTATACCAACTAATATAATTTTTTTTATTAATATTCGTATGTTTGATCAAATTTTGGGTTAATATATGTGTCTTCCTAAATAGGTCCTATAAAAGTTACAGACTAATAGTTGCAAAATTAAAATAAAATAAAATAACATCAACTAAAATAGTATATTTATGATAATCTCGTCATAAAAGATATTTATAGTTCTATAAATAAAAATCTTTATCTTTTTTTCTATTAATTTATGCATTTCACCAAAATGACTCAGGAATATCATAAATAAATGATTGACCACCAATATTGTGCCACTAAAATGGGCAAATAGTCATATGCATAAATTGTCTCTATATATTCTTTTTCTATATTAGATTATAATTGTTTATTATAAAGTACACATAACTCTATAAAGATAAAGCATAATAAGCAGGTGATATAATGTCTAAATACGTTATGTGTATTTTTCCTATAAATATTCGTTGCATGTCAATTATCAGGTAAATAGAATAAAAAAAAAGGGTGACTAAATGTATAACCTTTTTACATTACAATTATTCCATAATTATTTTTTAGGTATAATTCCACATAGATTAGTCACTTACTCACATGTTACCTCACAAATATCACTCAAACATCACTTGCAATGTACCCTACCCTTAAACCTGTAAATATAAAACTTTAAAAAAAAAAAAGCATGACATTATATGTGAATCTTGTCACATTACCTATGCTTATCCCCGTAAGATTAGGCACGTAACATTTGCCATGTCATATCACTATTGCTAACTCTTATACAATACCCACATCACCACAATCATCAATGTCAATAAAAATGATGACTCAAAATGTAATTATTGTCACATTATCTAGTGCACGTATACCAATAATAAGAATTAGATATGCTTGCATACCCAAAAATATAAAATTCAAAAAAAATAGTGACCCAAATAAATTATAGTACAAAAAAGGGTCAAAAAGATAACTCAAAATGTAACTCTTGTCACAGTACTTGCGCTTATCCTCACAAATATTAGTTGCATGTCAATTAGTCATTTGTGACATAACCTCCAATTTGACCCACGAATAAACAAATTTTAGTTAAACAATACATATTTTGTTCAAATTATTATTTAACATGTGCATCTTTAATCGAAAAGTAAAAGGTGAAATGCTAAAAAAGAAACCAGTATAGATAATTAAAAAAATGATAAACTAATATCTTTTATATTTATAGCGTACCGATTCATAATATCATTTTTAATGTGACTTTATTATTATTTATATCATTAACTAACTAAATTATGCCAAAATTTTAATTCAAGCTATTGATCTTTCCTATTAATTTGCATCATTAATGTTAATTAACTATTTAATCATAGTCCCTCTTTAAAAAAAAAAAAAGAAAAAAAGTTTAACTAAGGTCTTGGATATAACCCAACCAGAGAGTGACACTTGTCACCTCACCAACGCTTATACCCAAAAATCTATATATACTAGTTTTATGTTAGTGCTTCGCACGGACTCGTTTATTTCTCTCGGAAATAAAGATATATGTTGCTAGGTGATACCTAATGTATGTTAATTGTTATATACCGCACAACTAATTTTATATTTGACTATTTTAATATTTTTCTATCGAATTTCCTTTTAAATTGATCTACATCAAAAATAAAATAAATGTAAAAAAAGAATAATTTATGATCATAATTTGAGGCTACTACAAACTTCACGGAAGAATTTTAAAAAAAGACAATTTAATGAAGTAAGACTTATAATTTTTAGAGTTATGTAACTAAAAATATGTTATTTTGTAGTTTGAAATAATAAGCAAATAAATCATATAACAAAGTCGAGTGATATTGATCATGTGGCACTTGGATCATGATTTGTTAAGATATGTGGCAATGTTGCACATGTGGCGTCTGTGTGTCATCTTCACACGAACATTCCCTCTTTTGTGGCGTCTACATTCTATCACCGCACGGAAAGAAGCCAACTAATTGTATAGGTCACATATATCTCCATTTAAAACATTTTTATAATCCAATCTATTGAAATAAGATTTATGATTTTTTTGACTTTCATAACTAATATTATTTTATTTTTTAATATAAAAGTATGCTAATAACTATGTAATAAAGTTAACTAATATTAAGACATTAATAAGTAACACTTGGATGGTGAGTTGTTAGGTTATGTGTCAAACTTTGCTTATTATGTAGCAACTTAGGTTTTATTAATTATCTTATTGTTGGCGCTATATGTAAATTATGCATAATATATAACTAAGAGACTAAGAGTAAACAATTACAATGTTTAGACATTGAGCTCAAAAATCAACCATTTTTGTTCTAACTTTTAATTTGACTCATTTTATAGTATTGTGTATCTTTTGACTTCTAGTGTAGTTACAATATCCATATGGATAAAAGTGAAAAAAGTGTTGATAAGAATCAAAACAAATGATTGTCTAATAGTTTGAATATTATAAGAATGTTTGTTCATTCTTCCACTCCTATATATAACTAATGAAATATCAATTATAAAACGTTACATAATCCTACCAATAATATTCTATGTGGATCTCCGAATGTCGTCTTTACACCAAATTTATCCAATATGGTTGTCCATGTGGCTTGTGAGTGCACCGACTCGTTTATACGACATATATCTCACTTTAAAGTATTTTCAATCCCATTAATAAAGGAAAATTGCTGGCAAACTTGTGCTTATATGTGTCTACGTGTCATCTTTACACAAACCTTCCCTCTTAGGTGATATTCCACGTGTCATCGTCACACGAAATGACCCAAATTTTGTAGGATATATGTATCTTATTCTGGAAGCATTTTTCAATCCTAAGTAATGAAATTAAATTTATAATTTTTAGAGTTACGTAATTAAAGATATTTTATTTTGTAGTTTCAGGGGTCACGCCACACGAATTTGGCCCTCCTAGTTGAAAATTTGTAGAGCATACGTATCTTATTCTGAAACATTGTAAAAATCCTAACTGATAAAATTAGATTTATAATTTTTAGAGCCACGTAAATAAAGATAGTGTTTTCTTTTTGTAGTTTTAAATAATATGCTAATAAATACATATTAAGTCAAGTAATGATGGACATTAATGTACGACACTTGGATTAGACTATGTGGCAACTTGTGTTTATGTGGCACTTAGCTGTCAGCGCCACATGAATTTAGCCCTCCTAGTTGGCGTTCTACGTGTCATACCCACATCAATTAAACTGACTTTTATAATATAACTATGTCTATCGATCTCATATGTTTTAGCTTATTCAATTATCTACTACCAAATTTTACCGGCTCAAATATAGCACATATGCATCTCATTTGGAGTACTTTTCAAATCCAATCCAATGATGTAAGAATTTTATTTTTTAAAGTTGTGTAATCCAAGTTATTATTTTTTCTAGTTTGAACCAAAATGCTAATAATTGTAAACATCTTATTGAATTGCAATGATAAATTCAATTAATATTGATGCAATCAATAAGGTGACATGTGGATGAATTGCTTGCATGGCGCCTACATGTCAACATCACACTAACTTGGCCAGTTTAGTTGGCGTCCCACGTGTCGGTCTCACACGTGTAACAATCAACTTTATATATATACTAGTTTAATCTCCGTGCTCCGCACGGACTCGTGAATATCTCTCGAAAATGAAAATAACTTCCTAAGTGATACCTCATGCCAGTTTTATACTGCACAACTAATTCTACATTTAATTATTCTAATATTTTTGGTATGAAATCTTTAAATCGATTCTACATCAAATTTTAGAATAAAAATAAAAAAGATTGATTTATAAACATAATTTTAGCTTATACAAAAATTCTAAAAAGAAAAAACGAGATAAAGATTAAGAAACGTCTTTCTTCGAGTATACTAAGACTTTATTCTCTCAATTTATTTTTAGTTTAATTTAGTTTAATCTAATTTCTGTTAAGTAGATCATGTAGGAACGTACCACTTAAATAAAATTCATTTATGTTATAAAAGATTGAAGGTCAAGTTAAATACATATGACATCAAATAGTTAAGGTATTGTAAGATCGAAAAGTGTCATTTATTGTTATTTAACCAAGTTGTACACATGTGGCATCTACATGCAATCTTCACACGAACATTTCCTCTTATGTTTCATCCTACATGTCATCACCACCAGGAAATAACCTAACTTTTATAAGACATATATCTCATTTTGAAGATTTTTTTTCAAATCCAATCGATTGAAGCAAGATTTATAATTTTTTGACTTATGTAACTAAAGTTTTTTATTTATTTTGTAATATAGAAAAATGCTAGTAAATATGTAATAAAGTCAACTAATGATAAGACATTAATGAGTAACACTTGGATGGTGAATTGTTAGGCTATGTGGCAAGCTTTGCTTATGGGGCGCTTAGGGGTCATCATCACACGAATTTACACCACCTACGTTGCATCCTACGTGTCGTGCCCACACAAATTGGACTCACTTGAGTTGTTAGGCTATGTGGCAAGCTTTGCTTTTACACCTCCTATGTAGTGTCCTATGTATCATGCCCACACGAATTGGATTCACTCTTATACGTATACCGATGTGGCACCTATGTGTTATCTTCACACGAACATAACCCTCTCATGTGTCGTCCCACCTGTCATCCTCACACGAAAAGAACCCCAACTTTATAGGACATAGTACATATGTATCTCATTTTGACGTATTTTCCGAACCTATTCCAATTGAGTAAGAATTATAATTTTTAAATTTGCATAAAAAAAGTTATTTTATTTTGTAATTTGAATAATATTATAATAATTATATTATGTTGTATTTATGATCACGCATTAATGATTGACCCACTTGGATGGGTGGCTTAGGTGGCGGCATACGTGTCATCACCACACGAATTTGGGCGCTGCGTGTCATCCCACGTGTCGCCCTCACATGAATATAGGCGCTTGCGTGCCATCCCACGTGGCGTGGCCACACGAAATGAACTCACTTTTATATATATATATATATATATATATATATATATATATATATATATATATATATCCCGGCAAATTTTCTTCAATAATAATGTCATAAATTGCCAAATATATTTATTCACACTAAGAAACTCTCAAGACTTGTTACCTTACTTTAATACTATTTATTACGTCGCACTAAGATTATTTTACGAGTTAGTAAAATTTCAGACTATTAAGTAAAACTTAAGACTATTAAGTAAAACTTATTCACATTAAGAGAATTTACCTGATTGGCACACCGCTGCTGGGGGCAATAGAATTGGTCAATAAATATGGGGTTGGGTCGAATGTCCTCAACGGTGATGTTTCGAGCATACCCAAATCCTCCCTACAAAAATAAATAAAGAATTCGAATTAATGACTATAATTAAGAAGCTTAAAGAGTTAAACATATTACTACTTAATTAAATAATACTAGTATAACACAAAAAAATAATAATGTATATTTACTTGCAGGACTTTATACGAGCCCCTTTTGTGTTTCAGCAAATGAACAATTTGAGACATGCACTCCCTCTCCAAAGTCTTTACCCCGTTTTTTTTTTCCAAACTTCCAATACTGTATATCATGATTAACATAATTTTATAGTAAAATTTTCTCATTTTTTATTTCAAAAAAAAATTTAAAAACCACAAATTTAAAAAGGAAAACTATCAATCAATCACATGAAATAAAAAATTACCTTATTCCATAACCGGGTCCGCAAGCCACTCCACTGATGGTTATATTTGTCGATTCATTAGTGATAGCAATACAGTCGTAACCTGATGAGGTTGTAAAGAGCATTAGTGAGCCGTGGCAATTGGGACTAAACATTTGAGGCCTCATTCACTACACAAACACAACCCTCTTCTTTCTAGACGTTGTGTTACGTTGCGTCAGCGCATTACTATGTTGATTGATAATCAATTTGAATAAGTTGGTTGTTTTGGGATGTTGCGTTTATTGTTTGAAACAGTTTGATTTCTTGAACGAGATAACAAATAAAACAAAAGGCTCTAATCAGCGTCGAAACACGGAAAGAAGCGAATATCCCTAAAATAAGATTTCAAAAAACTTAATTTGCATGTGAAAAAGAAATTAAAATAAATAAGAAAAAGAACGTACTGATTTTCGCAAGTCCAAAAATCGCCAAAGACAAGTTGTTTATCTATCCATGGAATCAAAGGAAGGTCTTTCACCTTTTCCAATATTGAAACTACCATCTGTTTTGACCAATGCAGGTGTTTACCATTGATAATGATGTAGGTCTGATTTTGAGCAGATGATGTATCCAAGAACGAATCTGAGGTGATTTTTCTTAGTCAAACCTGAACTTAATCTCTCTTTTGCCGGTCCAAGCTCATCAGCAAGATTAGTAATTGCATCCCCATATAAGAAATGCTACATATAGAGAAGAGAACAAGTAAAAAACAAGTACATTTAAGAGTATATTAAACAGAATCAATAATCTTATCCATAACCTATACGTAAAAACTTTGTTCTCAATATGTGAATGCGATGGATTGGATCCTGATTGAACTTCTTAGTTTCCAATTCTAATTCATCTATATACGAACTACACGTTCTCTCGAGCTCTGTGGGCAATAACCCATTTTCAATGAAATTGTGAATCTAAAACAAAATAATGGAGATTAGAAGATCTATTGGAGCAAATAAATAATAAATTAATAAAGTGAAAAGAAAATAAAAAAGAGTAAAAATACCCGTTATATTAGGTTCTCCAAATCCGGGGTTTTGAGCTCGCTCCCAGGACCTGCATGTACTGTCACAACATGCAATTTGTCCACCCCCAATTCATCAAACTCCATTCGCAAGAAATCACGATGTCAAATGAATCCTCCAATCTAGAGCTAAGAGCATCAATTACGACTTCTATTGACCAACTCTCAACCAAGTCTCATGGTTCCAAAAGTTTAGATCTCCCTTACTTGTACACCACTCGAAGAATTGGCTGGAATTAAGAAAAGACATTCAAGAGTGTTACAATAACACTCTGGCATTTCTTCTATAATCACAGTCATCCAAAAAAGTACAGAGAAAAAGAAATGCGGCCAATCAAGGCTTGCACATTACTCCACTAAACTAGTAAAAATGCATGAAACATATATGTCAAGCCAATCCCAATTTGCAGGCCAGGACTCCAGTGATCACTCAATATGGGCTCATTGCAATGCAAAACTGCGTGAGGAATTTGCTCAATGTTTATACCAGGGAACAAACATCCTCGTTTGTTTAAGTTTTGTTAATTAAAGACGACCAAATAATAAATGCTTATGGCTTAATTAATTGGGTTGGGATAATATCACAACTGAGCCAGTACATACTATGTTGTTCCTTTGGAGCTTGTGAGTTTCTAAGATGACTCTTACTAATATAATAACAAACTACTTCTCACTCTATTTACTTGAAAAATAGTTGTCATTTGATGTAAACTCTAATCAGCGAACGAAATCATGGTGGTGACTTACTAATATAGTCTCTTGAGTTAGGATCTTCTCAATTTCTTTTGCATCCATTTCCTAAATGGAGGGCTAGATTTCCTTCTCTCATTTTACCTATTTGAATTTTATTTAATTTCAAAATTGTTGAGAAGGAGATCTCACCCTTCAGTTAGAAAATAAAGGCATCCATTTCTTTTAACAAATAAAGGAAGCTATATTACTCAATCAGAAATAAAACAAATCAACAGAGTAAATAGTTACAAAATATGATTATCCGATATTTTCTCACCTATTAGTTGTGTTGCGACTGGGGAAGATCGTAAAAGGATCGATTATCATATCTGAGTTGACAGTTAGGCATGTTAATCATTGCTCCTTGAGACCTATTACAACATGAAGGAAGATGGGAAAGTGCAAGATTCAAACAATTGTTGCAGTACGTCAACTCCCACTATGTCAGGTGTACACTGAGCTAGGCTGTATATTTTCTCTTCTCCTGTAACGTTCGCCTCCTTGGTGGCGAAGCCCAAAGTATTCCCATTATTAGCAGCACTTCCAAAAGAAGTTTCATTAATCAGAGCTTTAAGTGTGGGTGACAATATCTGACTGAACTGTTTGTAGTTTGATACTCTTTCCCCTAGGGGCGTATCAACATATATCAAAGGCTCCCACTCACCATACATTGAGTGATTTGAATACCTGAATATGCATTTCTCGGAGTAAAAAATCTCACCCAAAAACTCACAGCTTGATCCATGAGAAGTGGCGTTGCTGATGCAGTTGTGGCATACTTGGAGTGTAACATCACTTCTGCAAATAATCTAATATCAAGTCGAGTTTAACTTTTCAATGATGTTTCAGACTTTCAGTATTAAAACATGAGTAACGAGTTATAGTACAATCCTGAAAGGAGGTATATTTCGGGAGCAATGAGGCACGCCACGTAGGCGAGAATTTTAAGAGCGCGCCACCTAAACGAGGATAAAGACAAAAATTAACTTGTGTAAAACGTTTAGTAATCTTAGATAATGACAAAAATAACTGGTATAAAACGTATAGGAGTCTTAGTATCCTTACTGTTTAGGATTCTTGAGAGGTTAATTTTCGTCAATATTCAAAATCGTATATAATTTTGTCTATACAACTCAAAAAATAACAAAAATTACACCATTAGATCCGAATAAAAAAATACTTAAGAACGAGATGCATTAACAATATGTTTAGAGTATATGAGTAAGAATGTTAAGTTATGCTACCAAATCATCAAAGAGTATAGAAGGATGCCACAAATTAATTTTCCGAGAGTATTGAGGCACGCCACATCATCAAAGAGATAGGATGCGCCATCTCATCAATCAATAAAAAAAACTAGCTTATGTGTCCATTGTTAACTTGAGAAAATTAGCAAAATTAATTTTATGTAAAAGATAATAATTATTCTTTTGGTGCAATAAAAGATAAATATGTAAGTAGTGGAATAATGATACAATACCGTGAAGAGATAAATTAAGAAAACTCAATAAAACAAAAATCAACGTTAGTTAGAAACTTAGTAGAGAAAGTAAATACTGTAAAAGTGACCGTATATTATGATAGATAACAATTACAAATTGGAATCTATTAGATTAAATGAGCCAAAACTTATCATTAGTTGGAATTTATAAGAGTAGTAGTATTCCATATAAATATTGATTCCAGTTCCACTCGGCACTCGACCTCACGTGCCAAGACACACCTTACGCACTCCAGGAGGATCTACAAAAATTTCCATCCTTTTTTTTCACGTATATATTTGGGGGGGGGGGGGATAAATATCATTGATGGCCTATGCTTCATGAACTTTATTTTAACTTGGAAAAAAGGAAAAATAAAAACCGGTGATTACGACTCTGTTTGATTCAATTGAATTTCACGTAACTGAACTTAATTAACTTAATTGAATTGAATGGAACTGAACTGAACTTAATTATTATAATTATTATAAATATTATAAATATCATAATAACATTTACTATAATTATGATAACTATTTATTATAATAATCTGAACTGGATAAGTAAGAGATCATCAATGATAAAGGAATTGGAGTATATATATATATATATGAAGATTCGTTGATCTTAGAAAGTGGAAATTGTGATACCACAATATTTTCTATAATTATAATATCGATTTATAATTAATTATAAATAGTTTTGGAGATTTAAATCGTATACTTACTTAACGATTCGATTTACTCAAATTAAGCCATAATAATATTAATTATTATTATGGGAATTTCGGGATTTATAATTATCAAATTGAGGGATCTAATTAAAATGATTTCGTATATGAATGAGATTTATTCATATTGTTTTAATTAGCTTTAATTAGTTTTAATTGTGTTTTAATTAATTATTAAATCTGAAAATAATCATAATTCTAGTAGGGTTTGACTTTCCTTGATCAAGGACCTATATAAACTAAAAGATGGGTCAGTTGATCAGTTTACAAAACTGAGCCAAAACCCCAATTCTCTTCTCTCTCTTTCACGCCATTCTCTCTCTCTCCTTTCTCTCTCTCCACCGCACACTCTTTCTCTCTCTCTCCCCCTACTGTCGCCGGCCACCAGGCCAGCCACTGGCCTCCCCTTTGCCGCCGGTAACCCTCTTTTTCTCTCTCTCTCTCTCTCTTTTTCTCCCTTTCTTTCTCTCTCTTTCGCACTCTGTTTTCCCCCTCCCCTGTTTCTGTCGAGGCACGACTGTCGCGCCACCGCCGCGCCACCAGGCCGCGCCTGGGCCTTGCCCGTCGCTCCTCCCTCTCTCAGTCGCTCTCCCTCTCCCTCGCAAACTCTCTCTCTCTCTCGCGATCTCTCTCACTCTCTCTCTCCTCCGTCGCCCGTGCTCCGGCGAGCCACCGCCGACCATGGTGGTCGGTGGGTGGTGGTCTTAGTGATGGGCTAGGTCGTGAGTCTCCATACTTGGTGTATCACGGCCTAGACTCGAAAAATCGATTAGGGTTTCGTTTAATAATTTCGTTTTAATTAAATTCGTATTTTCAGTATTTTCAATAATTGTTTATATTTTTCTATACTCGTTCGGAGTCGGAATTCGGATTTTCAAAAGCCTAGATTGGTTGAAATAAATCAAAAAATTTAATAAAAATATCATATTTCAATTTTAGTACTTTTTAGATTTTCGTACTTAATAAACTCAGTTTCGGTAATTGTTTTTAATTAGGGCTACGACTAAGCGTGATCATCTTCGTACGTGGAGTTTACGTACTAATTATTGAGCGTTTATTAGGTAAGCGATTGTGCCTACCTCCTTCCAAAGCCCCATCAAAACTATTTTGATGTGTTATGTGTTAATTGATAATTATTTGTGAATTTAATATGCTAAGCATGATTAAATTATATCGTCGTTAGTTATGAGAATATGAATTATATTCTTCACTGTAAATATGATTTATAATGAGTATGATGAGATTATGAAGTTTTGTTAATTAATTAGTTCATGCTAATTAATGTTTAATTATGACGATGTTGAATTTTTAATATTATTATGATATAATAATATGTGCTATTTGGAATGGGTTATTATTGAGTGCTAATGAGCACCTATTATAATTGTTGGATGTTATTTGTGAAAGTGTAATTTTTGGATATCATGATTTACTGCCGAAGTGCTGCCAAAATTTCGTTAGATATATATAAAGCATGATTATGTTAATATGCCTTTATGTCGTTATTCGTTATTATTATTATTCATTATCATGAGCATGAAGTGAAGTAGTATGTGGTGGTCTCGTTGTACCACTAGGTCAATCAATGCAAGTATGTGAATTGAACTAAATGAGAATAAGACTCCTAATGGATCCCTAGGAGTAGTCGAGCTATCGAGACTCATCTAATTGATGTAGTCTAGGGATGCGTGATTCCCAAGTTACTTTTATGGACACCTCATAGTGTGTTCGGGACGGATCATTCCCTATTGTTTATTTCTCTACATATCGATTATTATGTTAGAGGTAGTGTGAGTATACACTAGAGTAAGTCCATGGCATGTCTATATCTATCTATGAACAGTATGGGTAATCGTTGTTCTATTCGCTCTCTTATTACTCTAATCAAGATGGCTTACCTATTTGTGTTCGATTGATCACTAAAGCAAGAATTGCATGTAATAGGATCAAAATCAGACTCCCATTCACGCAAGACCAAATTAAGACCTTGTACAAACCATGGCCTTTGAACCAAGACAAAGTTTTTATCAGCTAGTATAGCAAAACGGATAAGAATCCAGCCATTACCTAGTTCCACAAGAGAAACCTCGCCTCTTACCTCAGTCCAGTCACGCCTAGTTTTGGCACGAATAACTGGAACAGGCAGAGAGCCCTCCCATACCTTAGCATGAAGAGAAAATACACTAATTTCAGTCTTAGCATCCTCAAGCTCATGGCCTAAGGAATCAGTATCTCCATCACCACTAGGGAGCTGGTCATTAGGACTAAGGAGAGATTCTATAGGGGCAGGGGAAGTAGTAGTGTGATTTGAATGAGCCACTCCACCTCGGAGGGCGGAGCTAAAGGAAGTGGGTGGTAAGGGAGCTCTGTTATTTCTATCACCATCAAAATCTCGACTTGAGCGACCCAAAGAGAGGTTAAGGGGTGGAGTGCGATGAGAGGCAGGCGAATTGGGAAGTAGAGAGGTTCCATTGTTGTCAGGGGAGAGAGAAGGGTTTGAGGAGTTCAGACTCATAGTGAGAATCAGAAAGAGAAGGATTTTTGTGAGTAGAAGATGGTTGAGAAAGGAGCTACAGGGTCTCAATTTATAGTGAAAAACCCACCACAAAAACAACATAAACATGCATAAATGCATAAAATAAAAAAGAAATGCACTTGAATCGTCAGAAACCCAAAGGGATATTTTGTAACCCCAAACAACCAAGTAGGAAAAAGACACAGATTTGGGAAAGAACACCAAGACTAAAACATTTCCAAACCCCTCATTGATGATACAAAACACGCAATCAATAGGCAAAAATAGAGTAATCCTGCAATTAAAAATTCTTAAATACTCACAGATATAACATTCTCTGAAGCAATCATTGCATTTATTGAAGGCACGCCACTGGAAAATGGAGGAGACGAAACGAATTTGCAGGAGAGAGAAAAATCCAACTAAAGAAACCAGCCCTATATCTATTCGCCAATACGGCTCAACCTAGCTGCAGACGCAATAATTATTCAATACGCAACTTAATCTTGCAGGGCAACAAGAAGGTACCCGACAAATTGAAGTCTCGGTGAACGAAAAGCGAAGCGACGCCTCAATTTGAAAGAGGAAGATGATGACCCCAGATGACTCAATTGGAGCAACTATGCAATAATTAGCTTGAATTTACAAGGATCTAGGGCCTAATAACAATATATAAATAGCTCGTAAGCTAATTAGTGAACAACCAGAAGAAAAAGCCCCAAAAACAAATTGGGGATTTTGAGAAGAAAACCCTAAAAAGTAAAACCTAGGTTCATAAAGAAGCGATTTGGGGGTAGATTGAAGCCTGCAAAGGTTAATTAAGTCGAAGTTAACCTACGAAAACAAGAATTTAGCTTGAATTTGTCGTAAAAGGGAAGGCAAAATGGTGGATTTGGATCTTGAAGGGGGGGTATCTGAAGGTTCAAAAGGGCATGGGGGTTCTAGGTTTCGAGCGGGCATTCTCTCTCTAGAGTGTTCTACCATTCACTAATTTCATAGTTTTAGCTTGTGTTAAGTATTGGGTTAATTATTGAAAAACTAAAATTGAGATTTTGTGAAGAAATTAGTTAATTAATTTTGGATTTTTCTCGTAACTTAATACTGTACACTTTTTGATTTTGATATTTTAAAAACTTTTTTCTATTATTATGTGAGGAAAATGACATAAATGAGGGGTAAATAGACAAAACATAAAGGGGTAAAAATGACAAATCATGCAAAGTAGGAAGAGAGAAAAAATATTGGACTATTCATTGTCATTTCCCCCTCCCCCTTCCCCCTTTCTGAATTATACCCTCCCATCAAACAAAATTTTCCCTCCATTATCACTTGTATCTTTTCACGTGTCAGTCTCTCATTAGTTGAAAAAATTGGTTTGTTGTACACCATATGTTTGGCTGGCAAGGTCCATTTTTGTGTCATTTTATTTGTTTGGTGATTGGAATGCTCGAAAACGAGAAAGCGGACGGGACAAGATTTTCCGTTTTTAGAAAGGCTTTTGATCTGTTTTATTGTTTGTTGTATACCCTAGTGTCCTTTTTAATGTTTAATTTAAAATTTCTTTAAGAAATCAATCACTAAGCCATTACAATTTATACCCACTCTTCTTTCATGCTCACCCTCCATCCTCAACCACCCTCATCTCCACCTCTCTCTCTCTCTCTCTCTCTCTCTCTCTCTCTCTGACGTGACAATGGTTGGTGCACGCCATAGATTTGCCCCAAGAGGCCCCAAACATTTTACTTTTGAATATTTTCTTTTTTCACTTTTAGGTAGCATCTATTTTGATTCAACTGCCTTTTCTTTTTCTCAAAGCCTGATAAATTGTTTTTGTGCAGGCTGAGCTGAAGGATTTCTCCAAGTCTTTCAAAATACTGTCGATGCAAGCTAACAACAATGAGAAAGATCGTGTCTTCAATTGTGAAATTGAACTATCTGATGGGAATACAAAGCACTTTACTACTGTTGCGTTTTCTAACGACACCGAGGCATATAACTATACCACTACCCATAAAAGACGTAGTGAGTTTGGAGGATGAATGTTTTTCAAACACTTGGGCAAAACTTTTTTTATTGGGAGAATATATTGTGCCGTTGGATTATCACTTGTATCTTTTCACGTGTCAATCTCTCATTAGTTGAAAAAATAGTTTTGTTGTACACCATGTGTTTGGCTAGCAAAGTCCATATTTGTGTTTTTTATTTGTTTGGTGATTGGAATGCTCGAAAACGAGAAAGCGGACGAGATTAAATTTTCCGTTTTTAGAAAGGCTTTTGATATGCTTTATTGTTTGTTGTATAATATGTGGAAATCAAACATACCAGGAGAATTAACAACCAAAAAGTTCATCGACTTCTTCTTAACTCTGATAACTTGGATAATATCATGTATTAGGATAACTTATTATTTATTGATGTAGGGTGCGTTTATTAGAGCTTACACTGTCATTTCAGTTCAGTTCAGTTTAGAAACATACTTTTTGTCTCACATTTCAAGTTGTGTTCAATTCAATTCAGTTGTATTCAGTTTAGTTCACTACTGTCCAATTTTTGTTTGGTCTTTGCCAAGGGTATCCCACCGTCGACCACAGTGACTAATCCCCTAGCCCCAACTGTCAGCGCACTAAGCGGCAGAGAGCTGACCAAGTGATTTTTCCATTCGCAGTGTTGGGATTCGAACCCCCAACCACTTGTTTAAGGGATGAAGTGCTGAACCAGCACACCAACCCATCTTGGTTCTAGTAGTGTCCAATTTAGAGATGTTGAATTCAGTTCTGTTCAATTCAGTTCTGGTAAACGCATACGCACCGTAGTGTATGATGATGTGTCATCTATATAATGTAAGGTGTTTTTCCTTTCAAAAAAAATAAAAAATTCCCCATAATATTTCCAATTTTATTCTATCTTTTCTTTTTTTCCTTTTTTTTTTTCTTTTTTCTTTTTCTTTTTCTTTCTTAAAATATTTTGTGGGTTGGGGCTGGTTTTATTTGGGCTTCAATCCTTTCACCTCCTTAGCCCATTAAAAACGAAATACCGTCGCCTTTTATTTTCTACAGCATGACAATCTCAATTTTTTTTCTCTCTCCTATATTCTTCTCCTTCTACCTCATATATTAAAGCCCTAGAAGCCCCTCCTGCCATGGCCGTGAAATAGAGGCCTTTCACCCATCATAGTACCTCCACAGCTTCTTTTTTTCTCTCTCCTCCATCGTTTCGCTTTTGCTTTTTTGTGAAAAAGAGCTGATTTGGGCTTTTTTGTGAAAAAGAGCTGATTTGGAACATATATTATCAGCAATGTAAGTCGTTTGTTCTGGGTTTGTTTTTAATTTTAATTTTGATTTGTTTGTAGTTTATGCAAGTGCAAATCTTCTGTATTTCTTTGTTAAGGTGTTTCATAAACCCTATTTTAGGTTTGTTGTTGTTCAGCGTGATGCCTTTAAAAGACACTTATCTTTAGCAACATATCATCGAAATAAATATAAGATGAGGATCTTTGAAGTGGGTTAACTGTATATTTTGAAAGAAGTGAATAGTTGTTGTTGGACCAATATACATGAAGGAAATATTTGAGAAACATTAGTGGATTCAATATTTGAATCCTAATGTCAAAAGTCTGAATTTTGGGGTTTTAGGGATGGTGTTGAACTTAGCTAGGTTGTAGTTTCATTGCTGGATAACGGCTGTTAACCCGAATTGTTTGACCCGTTGAGGTCCTGTATCTTTTGTTTTTGTTATCAATATGGAATTTGGTCCTGTATCTTTTGTTTTTGTTATCAATATGGAATTTTCTTTGCCTAAGTCATATGCTTTGTGATAAGATGTGAAGAGAGCGTTTTGGTTGAAGAGCTTTGCAAGATCAAATCTTAGTTCAAGCTGGAATCTGGGTTGGTATCGGACTATCGGTTGGTGCAAAGGAGAGTAGAGACTAGTAGACTACCTCCTTAGTTGAATAGAGCTTTGGCCATGATTGGTTGAGCTCAGTTTGAGCCTACTATCCTCTATGGGTTGGCTATAAATGGCCTGGTTACTGATTCGTGGAAGGTTTTTGGCTGACCAAAATATATCTGTGTCATCTGCCATTCCATGTATTAATCTGCCCCTCCATGTATCTAAGAAGACTTTGAAAGCTTTGATGTTTGTGTGAAACCGTGTGTCAGTCGATATTTTACCCTAAGTTTGGTTAGAGTTGCTGTGACTGTTTGCTTATTGCATGCTTTAATCTTATGTAGTTCCATATAATTGGTCGAAGATGGCAAATGCGGAAGCAGCTGCTGCTGCTGGTCCAAGGTATGCGCCTGATGATCCGACCCTTCCAAAGCCATGGAAAGGGTTGATCGATGGGAGCACAGGCCTTACATATTACTGGAATCCCGATACAAACATAACTCAATATGAAAAGCCAGCTAGTGCACCCCTGCCGTTGCCATCTGGTGTGTCTCCTACAGATACCGCTTCTCAGTCAGCTGCACAGCCATTGTCACAGCATGGACAAGCTGCGGAAGCTTCACAGTATCAGCAACAATACATGAGTCAGTTCTCTCAACAGCAAGGGCAATTTCAGGTACCTCTAACTGGGCAGGTTGGTCAGCAGCAGCCCTCACACATGCCACAGGTTTCAGCAGCAGGGCAGCAAGGTCCTCAGATGGGGGCCTTCCAGCCACAGTATGGGCATTTTGGGCAAGGTATGCCCCAAAGAGGCTCACAAATTGGGCAAGCACAGATGCAACCGGGGCAGATGATGCCGCAGCAGTATGGGACACAGATGGTACAACAAAGTGGTCAACAAATGTTGCCACAACAGGGGTCACAGATGGTACAGCAGCCCACTCAGCACGCATCTCCATTATTGGGGCAGCAAGCACCTCAGCACCAAGGCTCTCAAGCAGCACAACCGCAGGGGCATCCGTTTATGCCTCAGCATATGTCATATGGTGCTTATCAGCAGCCCATGCCTCCACAGGCGCAGCAAAATGCGCCACCTTACTCTCCGCATATGCCACAAGGACCCTCGTTTTCATATCAGCAAGAAAATAGAAATGGGATGCCTCAGCGAGACGACACTGATTTTTCTACAGGAAAGCAAACTGGGATTTCAATGTCTCCACTCGAACAGAGTGGACGTGCTGTCGGTCAAGGCCCATCATCTATGAATGCGTCCAATCATGCATTACAGGCCAGCCCTCTTTCTGGATCTTTTGGCTCCTCAGTACATATGCACCAGCCTCCATCAAGTATGAATTCGCAGGAGAATCGTAATGAGGTTGTGCACTCGCAGCAAGCTTCCACTTATCAAAACCAAATGAACCAACCCATGATGCACTCTCAGCAGCATGCTCTGCCTCCTGTTGGATCAAAGATGGGTTTTGATGAAAACCATCAGGGAAGAGCTAGTCAAGGATACCACTTTAATGGTAATAATGAAGGCCCAGTCATGGGCTCTCAACACCCTAAACTTGCTGCCATACCTTCGAGGAATCAGCAGGTATCTTTCTGGTCTTGTACATGAATTATTATTTACTGTTCGATGGAGCCACTTCAATGCATATGATTTTGACCATTGGTAACTATTTTATTTGAAAATCTGCTGAACTACGTGGGAGCATAGCAATTGGAAAGTATTGTCATTGTTATTAGGAAAATTTTTGAACATCTTTTATGTACACTATTTTTTGTCATACCTTCCATTACAGTTTTTCTTCTTCTTATAACTATATATTATGACACTTTTTTTTAAACACTGCCCTTGCCAATTTCCAGTGACCTAATCACATGAAATGCCCAATTTGCCCCTCCTGAAATTTCTCTCAATCTTCCCTTTTTTTCTGGGATCTTCGATGGTTGATGACCGATTAACGGCTGACCAGCGATCTTGTCTTTCACTTCGCCTCTCCCCACCAACGAAAAATCCTGTTTTTTCCTCCTGTTATCTTGATCAATATGGCTTCAACATTGTAGATCTTTAGTTCCTTTGCAATATGTTAAATTAAGTAGGGTCAAATTGGGTAATTCATTCCATAAAGTCACTGGAAAATGGCAAAGGGCAGTGTTATATAAAGTGAAGTGTCATAAAAGGTAGTTGTTTTAGGGCCATTGGTAGTTTTCCTAGTCGTTAATCTCAGTGCTCACGGTATTAGTCGAGCAAAAAGCTTGGATACCCATGTTATCTAAAAAAATAGTTGTTTTATTTATTACTTTCCTTTATAAAAGGTAGTTTAATTGTTGACGCATTTTTCATTTCATTATGTATAAGGGGAAAACTCAAGCAGATAATCACCTTTTTCTTCCTTATGAGAGTACAATTTATTTGGTGTTAGGCTGATTGTGTGAAGGGGTCGTTTCGTTTGGATTGGTACTTTGTAAAGTGGAATGTTGGGTCTCAACATCAAATATGGAGTAGGCTGATTTTGTTACTTCTTGCAGGCAAAGGCTTATGTCTCTTTGCCATTGAAGTTCAATCATTTGTAATATTCTACTTAAATAAAAATTGTTATATGAAAGCTTGACAAGCCACATTGGATAATCTAACTTCACTTGCTACATTTTCTCTTTGCCACATTGGATTGGTACTTTGTAAAGTGGAATGTTGGGTCTCAACATCAAATATGGAGTAGGCTGATTTTGTTACTTCTTGCAGGCAAAGGCTTATGTCTCTTTGCCATTGAAGTTCAATCATTTGTAATATTCTACTTAAATAAAAATTGTTATATGAAAGCTTGACAAGCCACATTGGATAATCTTAACTTCACTTGCTACATTTTCTCTATTTATATGTACCTTTTTGTGGGGCAATGTATACTGATTTTATCATTTTATGCAAGGACAAAATGATGGGAAGTTTCCCACTTCAAAATGCCCCGCCTAGCCATGATGCAGGTTTGAATACAGTAGGTGCTCATGGGGTGCATGGCATGTACAGTCATGAAAATGTTGATATGCCAATGTCTAATCATACTCAGTTGAGGCCTCCTCCTATGATGCCTGGTTCAGCAGATGTTTTGAATATCTCATCAGCTGAGGCTTATCGTCAGCAACATGAAGTTACTGCTACGGTGTGTGTCCTAGTTTACATATTGTTTTGTGGATCTCTTCTTGCTCATAATCTGACTGCTTGTTGTTAATGTAGTTATCCTCGTCAGTCAATTCATTTCTGCTGCTGAATCCTAGTGCCACATCATACTTATTGAATATGCAACATGTTTAGTAATGTTGATGTTATTGTGATGGGTGTATTTACTACGTTTCCTTTTCTTAATCATTTTTAAGTAGGCTTTGAGCATTGTATTGCAACTAAAACTGTCACTATCTCTAGAGGCTATGTAGACTATTTCAGTTAGCAAGTTTGTTTTGTTCTGGTTTAACCAGGATTCCAGAATTAAATTAGGTTAAGTTGAAGAATGATGATTTTATAGTGGCCCTCTTACTCACATAGGTAGAAACCTCAAAGTATATCATGTTAAAATATCAATGCTATGTTGCTCAAAGTCAGGTAAGTGTATAGGTGTCCAGTTCCCAAACCCATGTCAGGCTTGGCATTCTTTTTGGTTTTGAAAATTCTGCATATTTTTGGCTTAAAACTTAAAAGGTGTCTAGTGCCCATACACATGTCAAAGTGTCGAGTACCGGACACGGGTACTTGAAGCAAAGTGCAGAGTCCGGGCTATTAGCTTCTGATAGTGTGTTGAGAAAGAAAATTTAAAATGCTGACTCGAGCATACTATGCGACTAGTTTAGGTAAAGAAGAGTATCCTATGCCATAATAGATTGGACTGTGTTTTTGGGAGATTGAGAAGGCACGTCATATTTAAATATTGTTGTCTGATGGAATATGGGGTGCTTGTGCGTTGCTACACTTGCTTGTATTAGCATTTGTGATGTTCCCAAATTAGAATGGTCTAGAAGTAAGAAAATATAAGGCAGATTGATAACTAGTAAGTTTATTACTTGGCTAGTAAATTTGTTGCCATTGAGCATACTTCTGAGGCAAGCATTCAATTGTAATACTCTTGACCAGCGCTATGATACATTAGTCCTTGGATATCATCCCTCTTTCTCATCCCTTTTTTTTCCTAAACTTGATATATAAGTAATTGATTCAGATGAAGAAGCTTCTATCACAGATCTACAATTTCCTTGATAAATCAGTGGCTTGTTCGTAGTCTTTGAATGTGATTTTAGCTTGTAACTTTTTCTCATTTTATTTGTGTGCATAGGGTGGAGATGTTCCTGCTCCTTTCATGACATTTGATGCCACTGGTTTTCCTCCAGAGATACTAAGAGAGGTAAGGATGACAAGAAAATGTTATAAGCCTGTACCGTTCAAAAAATATTCTGAGAATGTGTCTCCCCAGTTCATACTTTCTTTAGCCATACTTTCTTTTAACCAAATAGTTTCTTGTCGCAGGTGCGATATCTGCTCCGGTGGGGAGCATATGTCGTACGCTGCACTGCTATGCGAACACTTAACATGCAACAAGTATTCCTTTGAAGGCTGCACAATGGTTTTTTGGAGCCTTCATCCATATCACAACTCATGTGACTGGGATTTCTTGCTTGTAGAGGTCTTAAGTGCCTCCTATTGTTGCTTCGAGTTGCTTAAGTAAGCAACCGCATATTAGCTAACCTTTTTCTTTTCCCCCTCCCTTAGTTTCCCGTAACATGTGAAGTTTCTGATGCATGGTGGATGTTAGATTGTTTGATCATGTTGTGTTTTCTTATAACAGTTACATTCTGCTGGCTTCGCTTCACCTACTCCAATTCAAGCACAAACTTGGCCTATTGCAATGCAAAACAGAGATATAGTTGCAATTGCAAAGACAGGTTCAGGGAAAACATTGGGCTATATAATGCCTGCCTTCATCCATCTGCAACGCCGGAGGAATAATGCCCGGAATGGTCCGACAGTGTTGGTCTTAGCTCCGACTCGTGAGCTCGCCACACAAATCCAAGACGAGGCTATAAAATTTGGAAGATCATCTAGGGTTGCTTGCACGGTGCGCCTTACATATCTATTTTATTCAAATGGAAGCTTATTGTTTTGTCTTCTCTTGTGATCTGTTTTATTTGCTCTGTTGCTGCTTCTTCAAGACTTGCGGAATATATTTTTCCTTTTTTTCTGCCCATTATGATAAAGCAAATATTGATGTTTTTTTCTAGTGCTTATATGGTGGAGCTCCAAAGGGCCCTCAGCTGGAAGAACTACGCCGTGGAGCTGATATTGTGGTGGCAACTCCAGGCCGTCTCAATGATATTCTTGAGACAAGGAGCATTGATGTTCGTCAAGTTTCGTTGCTTGTTCTTGATGAGGCAGACCGAATGCTTGACATGGGTTTTGAGCCTCAAATTCGCAAGATTGTGAATGAGATACCTCCACACAGGCAGACTCTTATGTACACGGCAACTTGGCCCAAAGAAGTCAGGAAAATAGCAGGTGATTTGCTTAACAATCCTATACAGGTGAACATCGGCAGTGTTGACGAACTTGCCGCAAACAAGTCTATTACACAGGTATATACCTTATCTACAAACGATTTTAATTATGACGGCAAAGAAGCAAAGTCATTTTCAATTATGATGTGTGTATGTTGACCTGAATGGAATCTATTATCAGAGGCAGGATACTCTCTTACATTTTTGAATTCCTTTGACTTGTTTGTCACTCACAAATGAGATTATCTATGAACCTGTAGTTTGTTGAAGTTGTACATCAAATGGAAAAGCAAAGGCGCTTGGAGCAGATTCTTAGATCCCAGGAGAGGGGTTCTAAAATTATTGTTTTCTGTTCTACAAAAAAAATGTGCGACGAGCTTACACGTAACATTAGACGTAGCTTTGCTGCTGCTGCAATTCATGGAGACAAGTCTCAGGGGGAGAGAGATTTTGTATTGAATCAATTCCGATCTGGGAAATCGCCAGTGTTAGTAGCAACTGATGTTGCTGCCAGAGGTCTTGATGTAAAGGACATAAGGTCAGATTTTTTCTGTACTTCACAATGGTTCCTAAGGTTTGCTTGTACATTAACAAAACAACAGTATTGACTGGGCAGTAAGGATGTTGGCCGACAGAAACATTCGGTATCAGCCTCTAATCTAGCTAAAAAAATAGAGCCTTTGTGG
Organism: Tetragonia tetragonoides; assembly: GCA_038025085.1. NCBI lineage: Eukaryota > Viridiplantae > Streptophyta > Magnoliopsida > Caryophyllales > Aizoaceae > Tetragonia > Tetragonia tetragonoides. The sequence goes on along the minus strand of CM076151.1, from coordinate 21,933,389 downwards.
AACCTTTCAATCTGAATATCTTTATATAATTAACACTTGTGTTAGAAATTTTCTTTTATCTCTATCTGCGTAGTTCATTCTCAAGGGTCATATTTACAGGGTGGTAATCAACTATGATTTCCCAACTGGCATTGAGGATTATGTCCACCGTATTGGAAGAACTGGAAGGGCTGGGGCAACAGGGTTGGCATACACATTCTTCTCAGAACAGGACTGGAAGCATGCGGCTGATCTTATTAAAGTGCTCGAGGGGGCTAACCAGCAAGTTCCTCCAGAAGTGAGAGAAATGGCTCTGCGAGGTGGTTCATCTTTTGGCAAGGATCGAAGTGGTGGTATGAACCGGTTTGATTCTGGCCCTGCTGTTAGTGGTTCACGGTGGGATTCAGGTGGGCGAGGTGGGGCTAGGGATGGTGGCTTTGGGGGTCGTGGTGGTGGCATGAGAGATGGCGGTTTTGGTGGTCGTGGTGGCATGAGGGATGGTGGTTTTGGCGGTCGTGGTGGAACGAGAGACGGGGGCTTCGGAGGCCGTGGCATGAGGGATGGTCCTATGAGCAACCGTGGGGGACGAAGTGATTTTGGTGGAGGACGCAGTGATTTTGGTGTGGGACGCAGTGATTTCGGTGGGCGTGGAAACAGGGGGAGGGGATTCGGTGGTCCTGGTGGCAGTTATGGAGCAAGGCCCAGGGATGATTTTGGCTCTAATGATAGGTTCAACAATAGAGATGGATCAGGGCGTGGCCGTGGTAGGGGGCGGTTTGGTGATAATAGGAGAGATGTGGCAGGGAGGAGCAGAGATAGAGGTTACAGTTCTAGCCCTGAGAAAGTTCGAACTTGGGGTGGATATAGCAGAAGTTCAAGCAGGGGCAGAAGCCGCTCACGCAGCCGCAGTCGAAGCTGGAGCCGGAGTCCTCGCCGAAGCTACAGCCGCAGCCGGAGTCCTCGCAGAAGCTACAGCCGTAGCCGCAGCCGCAGCAAAGATAGAAGTCGTGGTCGTAGTCGAAGCCGCAGTTATGACAGGAATGAGAGGCCTGACAAGATGGATCAGAGAATTCGCTCTCGGCCATCTAAATTTTCAGACAAGCCAAGTTCTGATCAGAATGATGTTACAGCACCTGTGATTGGGGGTCCAACAGAACCTCAAATTCCACTTGTGGACTCAGGTCTAAATGGTGATCCAACACCTGGGGCTGATCCTGTGGCAAATTTAGAGGACAGAACAGAGCCTGTTTCTTCTATAGGTGTGGTTGATCCATCGGCAGCTGAACTGTAATTTATTCATATTTGATCCTCGGAAGCAAAATCCAAAACACCGGCCTTCCAAGCCAAGGTAAAAAGGATGGAAAAGTGTTTAGTTTGAGTGGAATTGGGGTGGTGTAATGGTTCTTCCATCTTTGTTCGGGAAAAGGTTGAATGGTGTCTTGATTCGACTGCGTTTATATCTGGATTCATGTAGCAGTTGATGCTATCCAGCAGCCTAGCGTCGCAAAGTTCTAGGAGGTGTGTCATTGGCTCGTTGCTTCCTGTAGCTAGCTTATATGACAATTGGTATCTCATTGGAGATCCATCACAGCCAGGTCATTACGTATTTTCTTCATGCAGTTGTAGGCTTTGCCCATGGTCTAGCGTATTTATGATGACTTTGCCCATGGTCTAGCGTATTTATGATGACTTTGCCCATGGCACTAACAGTATCATACTGAAATTTCTAAAGAGCTGTTGGCTTGAGTTATGAATCTAAATTCTATTTTTGGCCAGTATTGTTTAGACTTTAGAGCGCTGTATTTCGGCTTTAAATGTATGGATATTCCAAATTGTCTTTACCTCTATATAACTGTCGATCTGTTTTCACGAGGATGCATTGTTATTTGTTGTATAGTAGTACTAACAAATTTTTACTCGTTAACCCAACAGACCAAAAATAATGGATATATAAAATGATGGATATATGGTGATTAAAAATAAATAAATTTGATGGACATGCTGATGCTCTCTTTAATCTCGATTACCTGTCATGTTAACCATAATAGGTTCACTACTTTGCACTGGCAGAAGAATACTCTTTGGCAACAACAATAAGTACCTAGTATTGTTTTTCTGTTCTTACATTACTAGCAAGTAAACGGGATCATAACACGAATAGTAACCACAGGCCATATGCCACAAATTTACCAAAAGCCATACAACTTACAAAACACATAGTTAACCATAAGCCAGACATTCTGAACAGAAATACAGAGGGCAAAAACCTCAAAAACTAATCCCAATCAAGCTTTGATTACCAGAGTAGGAAGCTACTCAAAAGGGGATCAAGCCAGACCCATAAAGATATTCTGAACGCATTATCTCAACGGCGCATTCTGGGGAGGCTCTTTTTATCTTACACAACTTCTTCAGCTCATGGTACTCCTGAGTTGTTACAAAATCCCACTCTATTATCAGCTTCTTCAAAACCTTTCCATGCTTCAGGAAATACTTCGCAATTTTCAGCTCTTCGTCAGAGCCATTGAATGCATATAATGTAAGTCTTTAGGTGGGACGAAAGACAAGGAAAACCTCGCTGTTTACTCCAAAAGTTCTTCACATCGTCGTCATCTTCATCATCATCGTCACTATCACTTCCACCATGTTGGAGTCCCTACAAAAATAGTCAAGATGGAAAAGAATTACACAAATCATATAATCATTTATTTGCTGGGGTTGCTGAAGAAATCAACTGACCTCTGCAAAGATGAGATGCTCAAGCACAGGTGAGCTGTGCAGAAACTCACGCAAGACATCTCTCCAGTTGATATAGTTGTTCCACCCGAGCTCCAATCAAGACAAGTTAGGGAGAATTGGCAGTGTATATTGATCACAACCGAGAGCCTCCACCCATGAAGGAAAGCAAAAGTAAGCACTTCATCCAGTAATTAAGAAAAGTAAAAAAACAAAGGAAGAATGGCTGAATCAGTAGACACTAAACAAGATGCTTACAACTGAAGTTAAGAGAGCAACCTCCATGCATTTCCCGGACAAGTACAGACGCTTGGCATTGGAAAGTCCATTTATGATGCTGAGAAGAGAAGTACTGAAGATCTCAGATACCATCATCATGTTTTCTACATCTAGCAGAACATCAATACGAGCTTCTTCAAGGGAATTAAAATTGTTCAGGCAGTAATCTTCTGCTAAGTAATCGATGTAGTTAAAATGCACCAAGTTCGGAAGATCAAGAACAACACTAGTTCTGTGTCTACAGAATGTAAACCCGTAAGTAAAATCCATAGTCAAACTTCTCAGCCTTGATGAAGAAATGTTGATGACTTCAACGTCTTCCCAGCCACTACCTCCAATAACCAAGTCCTCCACCATTGGACAGCCAGCAATGAACCTATTGAACGAGAAATTCTCATCTAGAAATTTAACGTTAAAAAGGTGCAGGACTTTCAGATGTGGCAACTGGAAAGACATGGGAAATTTCATTTCAAACCCGCCACGCAACTTCAGCACTGCCAATGTTTCACTGGTGAAAAGAGATTGTGGCAGTACACCTAGTTCATACTCATATTTGGAAATATCAAGATCAGTAACTCCATGAAGTAATAGTTTTGTGATCCATGTACTAAGATTTGAAAAATCAAAGCTCACGCCACATGTAAGGTGGAATTTACTGATGTGGTGGGACTGGCAGCTCAAAACTCTGTCCACAATACCCTTCAAACTGTTCGACAACTTCAGTTCTCCGAACCAGTATTGTAATTGGTACTCATTGAACCAGACATGGGTGAATCACCAAAATCAAAGTTGGGTAAGTGAGTAAATAGAGAAAGCCATCTCCTTGATAATATACTAGTACCAATTGCATGCTTCGTTGGAAGAAAAGACAGTATGTGAACGAGTACTTTATCTGGCAAACTACTGATCCTGTCCGTTCTGCCTTTATACTTGACTTTCTTTGAACTTCCATTCCGTTGAAGCTTGACGACATGGACTGCAGGCTTCATGAAATTTGTTTTATTGAGAAAAGTCATTAGTGTGATCAGAAAATTACTCACTTGATGGTTGTCTCAACCCCATCTAGAACTAATTATCTTTTTTTAAATCATATGGAAGTGTCAGTAAATAGAGATTTATACAACATTTTGTAGAGTAATACTATTGACAATACACTATGAACATATGTTTCCAAATAATCAAATGCAAGCATTTTGTTTGCCCAAAAATTTAAAACACCCCACTCAAGCTTTCAGTAAGTTAATCCAGCTGATGCATATATTTCACCATCTACACTAAGTACACTAACAAACATACCAAATTTCAACAGAGAAGTTCTCTTCTTCCACATAACCTGCTCAAATTACCTAGGATATGTCTATATCAAATTAGTTACTCCAAGTACAGAAAATTGATTCTGAAGATAGTTTCAAACGCGTCACTGACTCCGCTCTTACACATAGCTCAAATAAAAGCACACTGAATCACGATATATGGTTGACAAATCAAAGGTGCAATGCAAGGGGTTGAGGCCAGGGACATCGCCGCTCTCTTGTGCCTTCCTCCAATTTAGAAACAAGTTCATTCTTGGATGACTTAGAGACTTGCATTGTATGGTTTTACCATGATCATTGACTGGATTTTGACACCAAATGCTGGACAGGCAAAAACTTTTTATTTTTTATTTTTTATTTTTTTGTAAAGGATGATTTCTTCATTGTTTAAGGGTGGATTCTCACCTCTAACACAAACATGTTCTAATAAAAGAGGGATACACATCTTTTCCTTGTGCTAGCTGGTTTAATAGTGGAATGAAGTAACCATACTAATGGAATTGTGCTTTCCCACTTCCAACAACGAAAGACAAAGTTCTAATACATACATACTCTAGCATTCTCACAGGGACCCTACTCTTATAACTATATTGCTGTAATATATCGAAACCAAATGGAGCATATGGCTCTCGAAACATCTTCTACCGCGAAAGATCGTCAAAGCAGAGAGGATATAAGTCAGTGCAAGGAACAAAATCATGATTTGCTAAATTTCACATGGAAACTCATAATAATTAGCAAGAAAGGAAGAGAAAACCACGGTCACACTATGAATTTTCTTCTTCATAGTGAACTTAGTATATCACGTAACACATCCAGTTAAGTGTTAGTCCCCCCCCCCCCACCCCATTGAGGTGTTAGCCTATGAAAACTAACACATCCAATTAAGTGTTAGTTAAACTAACATAAACATACTAATAGAACTAACTACTCCTACTAGTTAAGAGAAAGATTAGGTAGGGTTAGGAACATTAGTATATCAAGTATCAACCCTGGCCTAGCCTCAATCCTGCAATTCAAAAAAAAAAAGTACTACAGCAACATTAGTTGTATTTGTTACATCTCACAAACCAATAGGATGGGGTGGTTTTGGAATATCTGGAAGGAAAAAAGACAATGAAGAAAATTTCTATTGGCTGTGTAACCCAAGGTAGCACCAGTACGGGTACGCGGACACTGGACACGTGATACGGCAATTCTCAAAATCCCGGATACGCGGACACGTTAAAGAAAAAACTAAATAAAAAGTCCATTAAAGAAAACAGAAATGATATTCCCACATGTAGTAATTGTGCCTTGAAAAAGAGTGAACAATGAAGATAGAGAGAGAGAGAACTAGAAGAAGGTCGGCAGAATGGAGGAATCTTAGGGTTTAGAAAAACATTTAGAGACAGAACCAGACAAAGTGTCCTAAGTGTCCAAGGCGTGTCAAAGTGTCCAATACGTTTGGACACGAGACACGACACCCAAATAAAGTGTTCGTGCTTCCTTGGTGTAACACCACCTAAGCCTAGAGCATCTCCAATGCAAGGTTTTTGGAGAGGTTTGTAAGGTGAAAAACCCTCCCAAAAATCCTCTACCCATAGTGACAAACTTATAAACCTCTTTTTTTCACAAACCACTTTGTCTAGACAAACCAGATTTATGGCATAATTTTTTCTAAATTGGGTCCCTCACCTAGAGGTTTTTGGAGGTTTATACCATTGGGAGGAAGGGGTTAAGAAAAGAGGATTTCTGCACTGATGATATGGCACAAGTAAAAACCCCGCTAAAGTTGTGTAGCATTGGAGATGCTCTAAGTTACAATTGGTTAACAAAGAATTAGAAAATTTTCTGATATTTCAGTAACAAAACCAATAGAAATTTTCTTCCTATTTTTTTCTTTTTCCAAATATTCCAAAATCGTCCATTTTTTAGGGGTTTGTGAAAGGATAACAAATAGCACGAGTGTTATCGTAACACTCGAAACTTTCTGCCACTTAATTGGGTATTTGGGTTTGTTTAGTTAAGTAAGACTACTTGAATGGTAATGGAGATATTCTTCGAGTTTGTAGCCTTTTTTTTTTTTTTTTTTTTTTTTTGGGTTTAGTACTACTCTACTTCAGTACTACCAACTAACTGTTCACTCCCCTAGTCCCCTGCTTGTACAGACTGTGTCTATAACTGACAACTACAAAACTCAAACAATTCAAACCCAGTAATTAACATTTTTTTTTTTGTTGGCATGGCAAATTACAAGTGTACTACTAACAAATTTTGACACCCCTGCTTGTAAACTCTGTCACAACTCATAACTATGAAACTCATCCTTTAGAGAAGAGTATGAAGCATCTAATTAATTAGTCAAACAGCTAAACCCAGAAACATTTTTTTTTTGGGTACGAAAAACTCACTAAAAGAGTATGCAAAATAACATTATTAATGACAAAGTACAACTATAGAAAATACTTAAAAGGAAAATGAAGTGTAAGACGAAGAATAGTTACCAGCTAAAGATCAGTGGAAATTCTTCAGAGTTTTCTTCAGAGGCTTCTAGGGTTACCTTATGACAATCTATATATATAGAGTAAAAAAAAAGGACAGAGACCTGAATTATTTTTATTTTTTTTTAAAAAAAGGAGAGAGGGAGAGAGTTATTTGAATTTACCAGGAACAACCAGAAGGTGAAGAGAAGAAACAGAGAGATTAGAGAAGGTGAGAAAAGTGAGTGATGGGACAAATTGATCACTTAAGTGTTAAGTCTTAAACTTTTTTTTTCTTTCAAATATGATATTTTTGTTTTGTGAGCTTGATCTTTGTGGCTTTGACCATCTATTTTTCCTATAGTAAAAATATTTGTAAAAGTACTTTAATAACTCACAATTTCATAGTGAATGAATGAATAAATAACATAACGAATAGTGTATGATACACTCATTTTTGCTCTAGTAAAATTGGAACAATTATGTAATTTTTTTTTTGATCGCGATTATGTAATTTTTAGTAACAAATAATGTGTGCATGATAAATTGCTCCAATGAAGTGTATCATCATGCCCAAATTATTAGGAAAAATCATGTATTTATTAGTAATCGTCTTAGGAACAATCATTAAGGAGTTTCTCTTTTATCTTTTAGCCCAATAATTTACAACCAATGAGAGTTTACCAGCACATTAATAGAAATGAGTGCATCGTACACTAGTGTATGAGATTCATTTTTCATAACGAATGAATTAACAATGTCCGACACATGTGATGTTGCTTGGTGCCACTGCTAAGTTTAGATTATGGGGTGGAAATTTTGTCGCCCATCATTTTATTTGGTTTTATGCAATTTGTAATGAAAAATGCTCGAAAGGTATGCTTCTGCTAGTGCTATGTAATGGGTACCACCAATAGGTTTGCTGTGCTGCATGCACAGAAGAATATCAAACTCTTTAGCAACAATTTCCTTAAAAAACCAGTGGTATTAATTTGTGAAGATCATTATCCCCTTTCAACAGAATACACTGCATTATTTATATCAGACTGTTTTAAAGACCACCACCAGGCTGAATTTCTCTCAATTGTGTGATGCTGCTGTAGCTCTTGGTAAAGCAGGCATTGGGGGTGTACGTCTTCCGAAAAGAAAATGGTAACTGCGAGTTTGGGGTTCAAGAACTTCGCGTTGTTGCTTCAGTACTGCAGGGAGAGTTTGTAGCGATTAGGACTGGACTCAAAATAGCTATTGTCTCAAATAATGGATTACCTTGTGATAAATTTGAACTCTCCCATCGCTGTTAATGCCATTAAAGGTGAAACAAAAATTCTAAGCTCCCTCAGTAACTTACTTTTTGATTGCAGGTCTTTGATTTCACAGATTCCTCAAGTGAAACTTCAATACTATCCAAGAGAAGGCAATAGACTTTCAGATTTTTTGACAAAAAAGGCGTTTGCTGAAGCTAGTTTAATTGTCTCTTAGGATTTCTAGCCCCCACCCCCATCCAGTCGGGTGCTTTATCGACTTAGCCCCTAGTAATGATCATTTTCTTACCTCAAAAAAAGTGATCTATTAAACTGACGTTCAGGCATACCTCGCCATCCGTCATCCTAAAGGAGCACAACATTTTGTACCAGTACCAGTCTGTACCACCAATCACCTTGACTTAAAGAACTCCAATCCACAATGACAATTCACAACCCATAGGCTGATAGGCCGCAAATTTACCAAAAGCCATAGAATTTATGGTGACATAAAACATAATCATAAGGCAGAAATTCCTAACATAAATACGGTGAGTAAAAATCTCAGAACTAAAACCCAAGAAATGTTGATTACCAGAGTATAAAGCTACTGACAAGGGGGTGAAACAGAATCCATGACAGGTGTTGAGAAGTTCAGTCTCGCGTCAATTCAATGGAACATTCTTGGGAGGCCTTTCCAATCTTCAACAACTTCATTAGTTCATGGTATTCCTTATTTGATCCAATTCGCCAATTCAAGATCAGCTTCTTCAAAACCTTGCCATGCTTTAGAAAATACTTTGCAATCTTCAGCTCTTCATCGAAGCCATGAAATGAATCAAAATGACGCTCTTGAGTTGGGATGAAAGACACGAAGGAGCTTTTCGCTGTCTACTCCAAAAGTTCTTGTCATCATAGTCATCATCGCTTTGACGATGTAGGAGTCCCTACATAAATAAACAAAGAGGGGAAAAGAAATTACACAAATATAAAACAAATCATAGAATCATTTGTTTGCTGGGGTTTACTGCATAAATCAACTGACCTCAGCAAAAACGAGATGCTCAAGCACGGGTGAGCTGTGCAGAAACTCACGCAAGACTTCTCTCCAGTTAACACATCTGCTCCACCCGAGCTCCAATCGAAACAAGTTAGGGAGAATTGGCAGAGTATATTGACCACAAGTGAGAGCCTCCACCAATAAAAGAGAGCAGAATTAGAACTTTATGAAGTAATTTAAGAAAAGAATTGAACAAAAAATGAAGTATGCCTAAATCAATGGACAAGATGCTTAAGGTGGAGTTAAGAGAGCAACCTCCATGCATTTCCCAGACAAGTACAGATGCTTGGCATTGGAAAGTCCATTTATGAGGCTGAGAATGGAAGTGCAAAAGATCTGAGATACCATAAGCATGTTTTCTATGACTAGCAAAACGTCTATACGAGCTTCCTTGAGTGAGTTTAAATTGTTCAGGCAGTAGCCTTCAGCTAAGTAATCGATGTAGTTAAAATGCACCAAGTTGGGAAGATCAAGAACGACAAGAGTTCTGTGGTTACAGGACGTAAACCCATCACGAAAATCCATAGTCAAGCGTCTCAGTCTTGATGAAGAAATGTTGATGACTTTGACATCTTCCCAGCTACCTCCAACAACCAAATCCTCAAGCACAGGACAGCCTGCAATTAACCTATTGAGAGAGCAATCCTCGTCTGAAAATTTAACATCATAAAGGTGCAGGAGCTTCAAATGTAGCAACTGGAAAGTTGTGGGAAATGTCATTTCAAATGTGCCACGTAACTTTAGCACTACCAACTTTTCACTGGTGAAAAGAGACAGTGGCAGCACACTTGAATCATACTCATGAGTAGAGATATCTAGTTTTGTAACTCCACGAAGTAATGCAACTCTGATCCATGTATTAAGATTCGAACAATCAAAGCCCAGGCCACATTTAAGGCCGAATTTACTGATTTTGGGAGACTTGCAGAACATCAGAACTCTGTCCACAAAATCCTTGAAACTATCCGGCAACTTCAGATTCTTCAAACCTGTCGGCAGAAAGCCAAACGCTTATCAGTCAAAGCCTGGAATTTCTGAGAACTTATATGATCATATATGGGTGTCTTGTCAAAATCATGGTTGGGTGTCTCGTCAAAATCAAGGTTTGTTATCAGAGTAAATACATACTGCCATCTGTGTGATAAAATACTAGTACCAACTGCATGCTTTGTTGGAAGAAAAGACAGTATGTGGCCGAGTACTTGATCTGGCAAACTACTGATCCTATCTGTCCTGTCCCCAAACTCAACTGATCTGTTGGGACTTTCATACCCTTTCAGACTTGAAAACATGACCTGCATGTTTCTTGCTTCACTGAAAAAAAGGCATTTGTATAATCAGAATTATTCACTTTTTTGCTAATCAGAATTATTCATTTGATTGACTCAAACCCATCTAGCATTCAATTTGTAATTTCCTTATGTGGTATCCAAAATGTAAGAAACATTGTCATTGTATTTACCACTATCTTCCTTATGTTCACCAGAATCACCACAACAAGATGATTTCTGTTGTAGAAAACCAAAGTCTACGGCCAAAAAAACATAAAACTATGAGAAAGAAATTCCTTGATGAGAAAGTGAGATTGCCTTCCGTAAAGAAAGGTGTCGTGTAACATATATTTATAAAATGTTGTGTAATTATATACTATTTGCAGTTATACAATAATATTTACATATGTTTCCTAATAATCAAATGAAAGCCTTTTGTTCTGAACAAAAATTGTAGCCAAAACTACAAAGTCAGACATTTACTGTAGTACTTTAACCCATCTTATGCACATACTCTCCATCTGCATAATTTAAACATACCGCATTTGTCACATAGACACGTAACCCTAGTTTCTTGATGTTTAATCATGCATCAAAAAAATGTCATCTCCACATCTTTGATTTGCACAGGACACAATGGAATAGATTGAGCACAAACAGGGAAACAATACTAGACAGTTAAAGAATAAATGCAGAGATGTGATCTTCTTCCACATAATGCTGCTCAGTAGGAAACAATTTTAATCAGGAAACGTTTATATCAAACTAATTTCTCCCTACTACAGAATACTGATTCCAAAGCAAGTTCCGAATTTTCCAACCTATGTCATACATACATACATACATACATACATACATACATACATACATACATACATACATACATACATACATACATACATACATACATAATGCTCGAGAAAACAAGCTGTAATGCAACGGGGGTGCTGAGAGCATCTACTCCCTTTTGTGCCTTCAAGGCTTCAAGTTATTCTTTCTCCTACTTATTGAATGTGCTTCTCCGCATATATAAAGAATGCAAGTGTACAGAGTCCTTTACAATTTTAGCAAAATCGTTGATGGGAATTCAAAAACCATATGTTAGAGGGGGAAAAACTACTTGGTTGAGATGGTTTCACCATCTCACACAGTTATTCTTATTAATTTAGGGTGACTTTTGATTTCGTCTAATAACACAAAGTATGCTCTAATGGAAGTAGGATCCAATTCCTTTTCCTAGAACAAACTGGTTGTACCTTCTTCCTAGCTGGTTTTGTGAGTTAAAAGAGAGAAAGAGAGATATCAGTGCTCGAACCTGGCTGGTGGGTACAAGTTGTGGCCCTCACCCACCAGCCAATGGTGGCACTGGTCCTAGCTGGTTTTACACTCCCAACAAACTTCAAATGCAAGAGAAACAAAATTCTCATTTTTTTCCCCTTGAATAGGCAAGGAAGTCGGACTCTTAGGCCAAGAAAAGGGGTGGTCCGAAGCCCATAGCAACGAATACCACCCTCAATGCGAAATTGAGAACAATGAGCCTCAAACCCCCAAACGTAGAGGTTGCAAATTCTAATGTATACATGCTCTAGCCTCTAGTACACCCTACCCTCTAAAAAAACAAATTTGCAGTATATAATTAACCCAAAATTCTAAGCAAATGAAACATGAGGCTCAATCTAGAACCATCTACTAATTGACAAAATACGACCACACTAGAAAGAATGTTTCTCACTCTTGTGGTTTTGACATTTCAATAGATAGAATAACGTCATTCTTACGGAAATTACCAAAAAAATAATAATTAAATTCTTTATATGGATTCGAAACTTAGAAAACTGGGTACCCCAAAACCCTATTACAAAAGATGAACCATATGCACAGATTTGATAGATAATTTCAAACGTTTAATCAATCCAATGGAAATAAACCGCAAATGAAAGGGAACTTGCAAAAAAGAAAATAAAAATGCACTGATTCATCTATCAATGTTTGATCAAATGTAGAACTAATCAAAAGAAAAAATAAGTACTATTTAGAGAGAGATTAGGGATAGATAGTTGAATATCAACCTTAAATTGGACGCTTGGTGTGGCTCCCAAAACATTCAAAATTTGATTTCTCTTAGCGATGAATGTTTGTTGATGTTGACGATCTGAAGAAAAAAAAATGGGAAACTGTTGCTGCTTGTCACTCAAGTCTCAAGGTCTCAAAGGTTCACTCTCTCTCTCTCTCCTTTTTGCTAGATGTTCTTCCGCCAAAAGTTTCCTCTTTGATTAGGCCAACAGCCCATGATTACTCACAGCCCATATCACTATTTAATTTGAGTTGGTCTGGACTGGACTAGTTTGGATTGGATAAGTGACGTTATCCATGCTTAGAGTAGCCAACTTCTTTTTTTTTTTTTTTTTTTTTCTACAAGGACGCATGCAATAGCCCGCAAATCATATGTGTCGGGCAAGCCAACCCATTTTTGATGAGTTGACGGGCTCAGATAGAGGAGAGAATCCTCCCTACAAAGAAAGGTAGAGTAGGTTTTGTTCTCCCTACATATATGAGGATTGAACCTCTGACTATTGGGTTGTGAGAGTGGGACACTTACCACTTGTGCTCCCACTTTATCCTCAGGAGTAGCCAAAATGGTACACTAACTGGAGTACTTCGTAGTTCGTAGATTTTTGATGAGATTGTAGGTATTAAATAGAAAAAATAAAATGTTAAGGTTAATTGTAATGGGCCAAAAACTTATATGAGACGGTCTCATAGTGAGATGATTGCAACATTTTGAACCAAAAATGTGACTTTTGAAGTAAAAGGTGTTATTTCATTTTAAAAACTAGTGACCATGGAAAAATATAATGTTACTTTTTATCAAAAGGTGTTACTTTTCTGACAAAAATATATGCATTTTGAATGAAAAACGTTATTTTTAAGTTTTAACCGTTTCATCATGAGATCGTCCTACAACAAGATCTACTCGTGAGGGTAGTGGAGTTTGATACACCTATGTGTAGTGTAGCCAAGAATCATTGCTCCTTATCCCGCAAGTTTTACATACACTATGAAATAGTACCGATTGATTGATATTGATTGGCGCTCCTTATACTCATACAGAATGCCAATGCATAAGATAATGACAAATAGGTCTTGTTTTGAAGTGCCTTTCGCACTCTTTTCATTGGTGTAAGATATAAGAATTTCGGAAGTGTGAAACAAAAGTTATATTCAATGATTTACTGTTATAACTCTAATATTCTCTCTCTCTAAATTTTTATCTATGATTTATTCTTTTATTACAATTTAATTTATTTTTATTTTAATAAGTTAGCTTGTATGGCATAGTTTAAAAAGTCTCGTTAAGGTGGATGTCTTCTATGCTGTTAGAAAACGTCTTCTTTATATAATTAATTATGATTATGATTTGTGGTTTGTGATTTGCGGTTTGCGCTTTTCCACGTTGTGTGACATGTTGTTCATATTGTTCCATGTTGCCAAACCATCATCACCATCTTTTTCAAGCTTTTAGGCTCCCTAAAAGGAGATAGATCTTGGTGTAGTGAATACTACCATCAAACTATTCAAACTCTTGTCAACTATAAAATTTGAGGTATTAAAGAAACGCAACGATTGTCATATTACACTCTTACATCGACATTTATTTTTGCAACCCCGTGTTCCGAGCTTACCATTACCGTGTCATTTTCCCTTGCCTGTATTTTTTATATTCCACCACCACCATGTTTGCACGTTCAAGTAGAACTTGCTCAGAGATCGTCTTATTTATTGAAACACCCACTAATTTATGCGAAACCAAATAAGCCACACCATTTTATAGTGAAAGTGTCACGACCGCTCTTCCATATCACCCGTCCATAAAACACAGAACCTCACCAAAGGAAATGACATTGCCTAACTATTATTCTATACAACAACTCGTCGTGATTGATATTTTGTTCACCGTTCTCACACTCAAAAGGAGCATGCTACCTTGTTTTTGTTTCCTTTCCTTATGTTAGGACACGGATGGTATCGAGATTATATGCCTATAAAACAATATAACTTTGTGATGACTTTTGCAACATCGCAAAAAATATTGAATTTTAGGAGTGATTCTCAAATTCCAATCATGCTAAACATTAATACATTCAAGTTGCCCAATTAATTGACTTACTTAACATGTAAGCAAGTTATGAACTGTGTAATGAACCATCCTAGGTGGTAACAATTACTTATAGTTTTATCATCGCCAAAGTTTCTGATGTATAACATTATTATCTTATAAATAGTTCATCATGTTCTTCACAATGAATGTAAGTATATCAAAGTTGATTATCATTTTACAAGAGAATGTGTGTGTCTCTATCCTCTTTCCAAGTAGTAGCTCATTGAGATTTTCAACAATAATATTTATGCTCAACAGCTTATATATTTTCAATGTCCAGTTTGTTCATAGCTTCCCCGTTATACATAAATGTGTTGCAATATGTTATTGTGGAGGACAAGTGTGCAATTGTAATGTTATAATGGGAATGACTATTTCCAGTGCACTCACATTATTCGTTAATTCATTGATTAGATAACTAATTAGGAAAAAAATGAGGTGCGAGTAGTTAGAGTATGAATATCCATGACTCCAACATTTGGGATCATAACTCTCTCTCATTATTTCCCCCTTTTGCACCTCACTATGATCTCATTTCATAAACTCAACCAAAAATCTCATTTATTCATGAACCCAATTTCATACACTCTCTCCTCTTTTACCATACTCCACCACATTTTGTTTTTCCTCCAATATGTTTTCCTTTTATTTATATTGTCGAAATGTAAAATTAATAAATATGATAATAAAAATTAAATATTATTTTATTGAAATTTAATCGTCGCTTAAGATATTATTAATTAACATTATTTTTACTTTAATTAAAATTTAAATTAATTTTAATTAGCGCTATTTTTTTATTTTCGTTAATTTATATCATTTTTTAGATAAATGATTAATCATTTTTGAAAAATGGTTAGATTCATTTCATCATCCAAAGGACATTAAGGCAATGCCCTATGAAAAGAGTTACAATACTGACAAGCCTATACCATTTGTGGCATGTCTCTAGTAATCCCTTATATAACAACTGGCAAGCAGAAAAATAACAGAACTGACAACCTATGCACTTTCTAAATCCACCTCTGGTACTTACAACAAGGATCCTTCTAACAACCTCTCTACTTCTACCTGAATGTAGTACTTATAAAATCTAATGCAAACAGCTATTTGAATGTTTCTGACAATCGGATCAATAGAGTTCCTGATCCCTGAAAAATTCTTTGGTTGTGTTCCCACCAAATAGCATATACAGTGGCAAGTAAGCCAGCTCTTCGGCACAACGTAAAATATTCCTCCCTCGTTGATATTTTTTAACCAGTGAACCTCCTGTTGAGAGACCAGGGTCTCCTACTAATACCCATCCACAACAGTACCTTGTGCCAAACTTGTTGGGCTATAGTACATGAGAAGAAAAGATGATCTATGTCTTCCCCTGGTCTGCAGCAAAGTTGACATCTGCTTGCCAGAGAAATCCCTCTTCTACAGATTATCCTGAGTAGCTAAGAAGTTTTGTAGAGCAAGCCAGAATATAGTTCTGTGCTTAGGGACTGCAATGCTTTCAGAGCTAATCATATGCCACCCTACCAACTCACCCTTTTTTCTGAACATCTCATAGGCTTTTGCAACAGTATAAGAGCCTTGGGATGCCCAAGTCTTCATCAATTTTCATCACTCTGAATATCAGGACAAGAGGCCACAATCTCATCCCTAAGCTGAAAGATTTTCCTCCAAGCCCAAGAGCTACAAGAACTAGCAGATGCTTCCCATACAGATACACCCTTCAGGTAATATTAGTTGATCCAAGCAGCCCATAGAGAATCAGAATGATTACCAGCTATCCATATCCATTTCACCATGGCAGCTTTATTCCAACTCATAACCTCCTTAATGTTTAGACCACCTTCTCTTCCAGGTCTACAAAATTTCTTCCAACTGACAAAAACAAGTCTTCTTTTTCCTTCACTAAACCCCCAGAAAAATGCATGCAGATTCTCTCAATGTCCTGTAGCACTTCTGTAGGCAGAATAAATACAGAACACCAGAATACTTGCACACTAAACACCACTGAATTACTAAGCTGCACCTTTCTTGCATAGCTCAGTAATTTTGTGGTCCAATATCTCACTTTCTTCCTTATCTTATCAATGAGGGGTTGGCAAAGGCTCTTTGTGAGCCTAGCTGCAGACAAGGGGACCCCTAGATAACGAAAAGGTAAAGCACCCTCAACAAACCCAGTGTGCTGCAAAATCTCCTTCTTCACCTCACTTCTAGTGCCACCAAAATATATACAAGATTTAGAATTATTTGCCTGCAGCCCAGACATGGCAGCAAAGTGGTGAAAACACTCAACAATATTCTCAACAGAAGGGAGATCTCTTCTGGTAAAGATCAGCAGATCATCTGCAAAAGATAGGTGAGTAATATCCAATCTGGCACATTTAGGATGGATATTCATAAGTCTATCCTTCCTAAGTTTTCTCAATATCCCTGACAATAATTCCATGCTCAAAACAAACAGATAAGGGGACATGGGATCCCCTTGTCTAAGGCCATTTTTCCCACTAAAATAACCCAGCACATCACCATTGATATTCACAGAGAAAGTTGGGGTTGTCACACAGACCATGATCCACTCAACAAAAACAATAGGGAAACCAAGGTACACTAGCAGATCTTAAGAAACCCCAATCCAAGGAGTCATAGGCTTTCTTGATATCTATTTTAAGCATGGCTCTAGGAGATATATTTTTCCTACTGTAATGTTTAACCAACTCATGAGCAATCATGATATTTTCAAAGATATTTCTACCTTTTATGAAAGCTGCTTGCTCCCTTCCCACAACATGCCCCACAATGTCATGCATTCTACCCGATATTATTTTAGTGGTAGTTTTATAGACTACATTGCATAAAGCAATAGGTCTAAACTCAGTTACAGAGCTGGGATTATCTAGCTTAGGCACCAGAGTGAGAAGGGTAGAGTTAACCTGCTCTAAGAGCTTGGAGCTAGCAAAGAAATCCCTCACAACCTCCACCACATTATGTCCACCCATGACAAAACCCACTAAGGTATTCTGCCAGTGTTCTACTGCTTCCTCAATGTCCTCAAGTTCAATACGAACCTCATCTTCATTATAGGGCACAAAATATAGCTTCATACCCATTTTAGGGTTTCGATTATCATTCAACATCGCACTTCTAGATTTTATCCCCCATTGCCCAGCCTCGCCATTACCAGTGTCAGTGACAGGGTTACTAACAACAAGCACATCATTGACAGGGTTACTAACAACAAACACAGACCCAGGTACAGAAATATTGTCATACCCACCATTATCAGACCCATGTATACTACCAACAAGATTCAAAGGCAAAGTATCATTACTACCCCCAATTACAGAATTAGGCCCACCCCCCTTTGTCAAGAACCCCAAATTCTCAAGTTCAACATCAAAGATATTATCAGGGATAGAGGTATTACCATTCAATCCACCTGAATTAATCCCAGTCGCCATTGATGACGGCATAAAGATTCCAAGATTCAACCCTGCTCGAGGCGGTGATCTTGAAGAATTGTCCTGGCCACCCGCTAGAGAGTCGCTATTGACATCACCCTCATCCTCCAGTGTTTCCGACGAGGACACCACTGGTGCTTCTTGCTGCTTCTTTGGTGGTCTCCCTCTCTTGCCATTACCTTTCCCGTTTCCCATAGCGATGAAGCGCAGGATAGCAAGAGTTGCTTATCTTACGCCTTGAGAGCCCTTCTCTCTAACCACCTTTCTCGTTTTTTGATGAAATATAATGATTAATCATTAAAAAGTGTTATTTTCAATATAATTAATGACATGAAATAAAAGATTGCGTTATAATTAAAATATTAATAATTAAAACATTGATTGCATAATAAATGAATTTACATTAAAATACAAAGATAATTAAAAAAAAGCAATACAACATTGCATTAAAATTAAATTATCATTTATTTAAATAGCGCATGATAATTTTTACAGGTCTTTTAGTTACAGTTTGAGTGCATCCCCTATATATGTTCAACCAAATTCTTTTTTTTTTAATGCCTTATGCTTTTCCCAATCACGGAGGTCCCTTCTTTTAGCCAAATATTGAGTAATATCCATACGTTTCGGGTGTTGCTCATCCTCCTCATCATTGTCATCATTCTCGCCATGCTGAGTAGGAAATTCTTCAGAATCAATGTTATTGTCAACTATTATACCATGATTAGGGGGTCTTTCTTCCTCAACAATCATACCATGTGCTATTATGAAAGGCTGAAAGCCATCATAATTTTCCATGAATTATTTTTTTTGAGGTGAAAATGGGGTTGGGAAGTTTTATTCAAAAGGGTAATCAAGCTCTGTCAAGGCTAAGATGCCTTGCGGGAAATTGTTTACAAGACTTAACTCACTCCTTACATAAGGGACATAATCTCGCTACATAGTGTGCTACAGTATTTCCTACCCGTTTCAAAAAATAAATTATCCATAAATTGTTTATCCCATGTGAGTGATGACATTCGAAGTATGACAAATCGAGCTTGTAGCATCCCAAATGCATGCTCCACATGCTTTCTTAACATTTCTCGTATTTCAGCAAACAATTCTATCTTACAAGTTTGGGGTTGGGGGGGGGGGAGGGCGCCATAGGAGTTGGGGACATGATTGCGAAATAGACATCATATATCATATCGTCAATTTCATTAACTATCTCTATAATGAGGGTTTGTTATTCACTATCTTGAGATGAATAGAACTACCAGAAAAAAAAAAAAAAAAAAAAAAAAAAAAAAAAAGGGAAAACGGATACATGAATAATAAAAAAAAGTAGGGCTTTTGGTATTAAGAGAAAGATAGAATAAATGTGGCGGTGGTGTGAAATATTCAGATTGGGAATACGTAGTTTGTAAATATTTTTGCAAATATTATGTGGGAAAATGAGATTTTTAGGAGCTAATTATAAATTTTAGAAGGAAAATAAGAATTTAGGAGAGGGAAAGAGTCATCTGAGGTTTGTGCAAAAACATAGAAAATCCGGTCTCAATTTGCAGAGGGTTGAAAAATATAGCCGTTTTTTTGTATTTTTGGATTCTTTTTTATAATTATAGTCGTTGCAAACTTTAATTAGACCAGAAGCTAGCTGACACGTGTCATGCCAGGACTGGCTGGCATGCCGCACCTGTTTTAATTTTTTTCCCAAAAACATAGCAAAACGTTGCGTTTAAGGCTCCCAGCCCCAAAAACGTAATTATTAAAGGTGCAACACTCTTATCTGTTTTTTTTTTTTTTGCTAATTTGGTGCAACACTCCTATCTATCTTCTGTTTGCGGGTCATTGTGCTATTGTACTTCACTTCCTTTACTTTTCATACTGCTACTGGTTGTGCGTCATGCTACTATTGTACCTCACTTATGTGGTAGTGGTTTTGGCCATTATAAAAGGACCAATTTGGCTCCAGACTTTGTTCCCATTTATTACCACCGAGTTCACAAAATCAAAAGAAAGAAAACTAAGACAATATAAACAGAGGTGGCTAGGCTAACCCCTTCCTTAGCATGTATAGGATATGTCTTTTTAATTGGGGGATGCTAAACGTAAAACTCAAATTACTTGACGTAAATTTACTTTTCCCAAAACACCCCTTCCATAACACATCCTATCCCACTCTCCCACCCATCTCTCTCTCTCCTCTTTCCCTCATTTACTGTGTTTTCCAAACGTAAAGTTTATAGATTCTGCTATAGTAATTAAAATTTCTATCCATTTGTCATTGAATCAAACAATATCACCAAATTGCTTTCCTAGTATTCGTAGGTCTTTAAGTAACATTTTACCATTAAACAAATCATATCACCATTGAATCAAAGATCCTGTGAACCCTTTGCCATTAAACAAATCTCAATCACCCATTTCCTTTTGCTATTGAACTTTCCATTCAACCCACCATCAACAAACCCCATACATCATTCTCCTAAAATAATCCATAACCCCCAAAATCTCAATTTCATGCCCTTTTTTTGTTGTTGTTTTTCTTAATCTTTCCATAATGCTCATCCTCATCCTACTATTAGCCGCCGTCAAGGAATAGTGCAACACCTTTGGGTTCCTTTTTCGTTAATCCACCACATTACCTCTAGTGAGAAATCGTGGCTCCACTACCGCGCACGCCGAAAATCAGCCGGCCCCAGCCACCTTCTCAATGGTCTTTTTTCTGTTTTTATAAAGGCTTTCACCTTCTCAATTCACATGTCAGTAACCCATATACCCTAAGATTTGAAAAAAGAAAAAGAATTGTACCTTCAATGATAATAGAAAATTAAATTTGTCAATCTGTAGAACATTGAATAACATCATTTACTGCGTTTGAAATATCATTCCATGTTAGTTAATTTATGTATGGTCTATGAATCTGGTGAGAGAGAATGAGAACTAGGGTTCAAGGTGAAAAGGGCTTTTTTGGAAATACTATGACAAAAATATTTACGTTTAGTAATTTAGTATTTACATTAAGCAATTCCGTTTTATTTTACTTACAAATTTTCTAATTCTAAGGCTACTGAAGCCTTTGAAACATATGCTCAAGTCGCTTTCACCCTCTTTTTCATTTACTTTTTCTTTTTCCATCTTGCTCTTGTGCCTAATCCAAAAACATACAACCATTATTTTGGGTAAGAAATACATGGAGGATATCAGTCAAATTATCATATTTGTGTTTACCATTTGAATTTCTGAAATACCCTCAATTGTTTAAGAGGTAGATGAAACATATTTTTTTAACTTTAAGGACATTGTTATTTTGGGCTTTTGCACTTGAAATGAGTTTGAAAGCTGTAGTTAATTTTAGTTTGGTTGGTCTAACTTAGTGTTCATCATTTCAGGGTTCGAGCTGGACACGGGTCAGGTCTCGCATGAAAAAGTGTCCAACGGGCTGGAAAATGACTGTCTTTGTCCGCCCATCAGGGCTGAAAATGGTGACCTTTGTCCGCCCTAACTAACGGTTCGGACTTGCCTATGGGCTAACTGGCTCTTTTCTATAATCAAAATTTCTGAATCTGTTTTTTAGTTACAACTAGGGGTGTAAACGAGCCAAGTCGAGCCCGAGTCAGGCCTGACTCGGGCTCGGCTCGGTTTGTTTTGGCTTGGCTTGGCTCGGGCTCGGCTCGAACCTCGCCGAGCCGAGCCGGAAAAATCAAAGCTCGAGCTCGGCTCGATTTAGGCTTGTGGCTCGACTCGACTCGGCTCAAATTCAAACTCATCAATACAAACATAAGAAAATATTGATCTAAAGTAATTGCAATTGTATTTGACTATAATGATCCCTTGCACGTTCTCATATGAAGAAAATAACCTTAAAAAATAATAAATCTCTAAAAATGTTTAATGGTTTCAATCGAATAGAGAGGAAATTTAACTAAATCGAGCCAACCGAGCCGAGCCATAGTAGGCTCGGGCTCGGCTCGAAAAGCATTCGAGCAGGCTCGGGCTCAGCCCGATCTTGGTTTGACCCGAGCTGGAGCCGAGCCCAAGGGCTCACCGAGTCGGCTCGACTCAGTTACACCCCTAGTTATAACAATTAATCTAACTATAAAAATGCACTTCCAAACCATTTTAAGACAATTTTACCATAAATACTCCAAGTTATCATTATTTTGAAGTTTCTCACCCAAATTAAGTCATGACAACAACAAATTACAACATCAAATTACTGCTGTAAATTACAATAGTAAACAACAGTAAATTACAACTTCAAATTACAGAAGCAAAGAATAGAAAGTTCAACATAAGACAACAAAATCAGCAGCAAGCAAATGCAAATTACAGCAGCAAGCAGAGGCAAATTACAGCAGCATATCCAACGACAATTTCAGCAACAAACAACAACAAAAACAACATCAAATACAGTAACATACAACAGCAAACAGCAACACTCAGCAACATAAACAAAAACAAATACTGTAATGATAACCACACAAAACAGATCACACAGTGGCGTCAGTATCTTCTTTTTCTTCCTCGAAACTATAATCACCATAAATTGAGAACCTCGATGAACCTCCTACATCAAAAAATTTAGGAGACAAATGTAAGAATTAAGAAGTCAGAAGGCAACCAATAACTTTTATGCTTGAAACAAAGAATAAGAAAAACAAAAAGTAAAAACTAACCTAAGGTGAACCCCTTTACACGTAATCAATCTTCATAACATGCAAGTGCCTCAATTACTTCGGATGAAAGGGAGGCTCTCCATGAATTTATCAATTTTTTCCCCATACTCAACATCATCTATAAGTTTCAATCCAACTTGCACCACAAGATTAATTATATGACAAACACATCGCATATGAAAAAACTCACCGCCAAACAACAAAGAACCCTTTCCTCCTAATATGGCGTTTAAGAGATGCAATCATGGAATCATTATAAGATGCATTGTCCACTGTAAAAGAAACCGACTTTGTGATCAACTTTCCACATACCTAAGCACAATCCAATCTCATCAGCAAGAGCCTCTCCATTAAATAGAGGTATCAAATCCCCAAATTTAATTATTCTTTTTTCCAATCTCCAATTACAATCAAATCCAATGAGCTGTTATGCACATAAATTCATCTTGAGTAGCTTCACTTCTCCAATTATCATTAGTAAAAGAAATACGCCCAGGGCTTTTTGCAAATCATCCATAATAATTTTTTTCTCTTCATTATAGTAACGTAAAATATCTATCTCTCCTAAGTATATGACGACTAATAATATTGAATTGAGGACACATGACAGACATCATGTACTTGAAACCAGGTTCATTACATGTAGTAAAAGGATGGGCACCAGCAACTATATAAGTACTAATTGATCTACGAACTTCCTCCAAATCAACTTTGGAATTTTTCAAAGACATGCTTGTACCACTACTTGAGGGAGTACCATAAATACAAATAGCTTTTTATATCATGATTATATCTTAGATGACATTTTTCAGCATGTCATTTGAGATGAGATGTTTCACTAGTAGAGTTTTTAATGAGAATTTGCTTACAATATTTGCAAGTGGCTTTGATAAGAACCTCCCTTGTCATATGATTCCAAACACCTGACTCCAACATTCTACCTTGAGAATTAGTCGTCTTGCTCTAAGTCTTACTATTTTTATTGGAAGGAGTACTTGCCTCTTCCTCATCTAAAATATCAAATGGTTGGTCTGCACTTTCCATAGTCAGGACTCTACAATTTCACAAATTAGCCCCAAAATTAAGATTACAGAAGAATGTTACTTTACTAGTATTAACAGATTAACAATTAAATAGTAAATAAACTACAAAAATAAATTAATTACAAAGAGAAACAACACAACGATAAAATCAACAAGAAACATAAAGTAGATCTGAAATTTAGAAAAAATAATGAGAGAAAGGGGAAAGACAAATCTCTAAAATTAGATAACGTTGCATATTGAGACGATGAAGCTCAAACCCTAAAAAATTAAACAAAGAAAAAAGAAATCAAATTCAGAAAATCTAGATCATAATTACTAATTGTCAACAATCTCAAATGAACAGGACAATTTTCTAAGAGAGATGCAGAAAGTCTACTTCAACTCATATGCTTCTCCTTATCATTTGATTTGAAGTATTGAACTGAAGGAGATCTTGGAGATAGAAGAAACTCAAGAAAGAGAGAGAACGCCTTGGAGAGTAAACTAAAGAGAACCGTAAGGTTTTCACTTTTCGGCTCCTTTTTAGTGTTTTTTTTTTTTTTCCTTATCTTTTTTTTGGGTCTTAAACAATTGTGAGATGTACTTGTACGTAACTAGACAGTACATAAAATTTTAATATTTTTATAAAAAATAAATATCAAATAAAATAAAGCGGGTTGGACGGGCCTGCCCACTGGCCAAATTTTACTGCATTTACCTGCCCATTTATTTTAACCGGCCGGACTAAGCCCACACACTATATATTTTTTCCAAAAATCTTGTCCATACCTACCCAAATTCAAGGCCGAGCTTTTCGGGTCCTCCCGTTCGTGATCAGCTCTAGTCTAACTATGGGGGTTACGATTTCCATTACTTTTGGGTTCATTACTATAGACGTCGATTTTTGACTCACAATATTTAGAATAATCATTACTATTAATAATATTATTATCGTTATTATTATTATAACTAACATTATCATTTTGGTAAGAGTATTTAGAGTACAAGACCGTGACCCAAAGTTTTGATAAACTCAAGCCTAGCTCAAATAAATGAAAGAAAGAAAAAAAATTAAAATAAAATAGATCAAGGTGGGCAAGGCCACCCGAAAATAAATAATAAAAAAACTCTATTTTTTCCCCTAATACCCTCTACGGTTCTCCCCTACTTTTTTCTCTTTCATTTTCTCTTCTTCATCACCACGGTGCCACCTCACTTTCTCACTCTCCTTTTTTTCTTTTTCCTTGCTCCCCCACTTCACCGCCATAGAGTCACCTCACCTCCTCATCTCTTCCTTTCCTTTTCTTTTTTTTTCTTCTTCTTCTTTCTTATTTCACTTGTGCCAAGTGACACTCATTCCTCTTTCTTTTCACTCCATATTTGGCTAAATCCCTCGTATTCTCTTCTATATTTTTTTTCTTCCCTTCACTCTTATATCTCTTTTTTTAGTTTCTTTTCTCTTTTATCTAGTTTAGTAGAGATATTAGATATTTTTTATATCGTAATATAAACTAGAGGAAAAAATTTAGATATTTTGTTATGAAAAACCTATGTCTATTCTAGATATTTTTTGGCTTTGAATTTAATTTTCCTTTTTCTTTATCTTCTAACCCTTATCCTCCACCTTGAAATTTCCTATAAACCCCCTATTTCCTTTACAAGGGCCCTTAACTATTTTTCTCTACCCCTCTTTTTAAAATTGTTCTTTGGCCTTTAACTATTTCATCCCAATATCTACTCTTGCTTTTACGCGATCATGGTTGTTCCACCTAACATCACATCAAATAACCTTCATACAAAAACACTTTTCCCGATGGAATACACATTTCCCCATTCACATCATTTACCCCAATGGAATACATATGATCGAACGTAAGCGAATAATTAATGGTCCCCTCTTATTTGGCGTCGTGCCATCACTGGGGATCCTATCAAGAGACTCTTTTAAACCATTACCCACCAAACATATACCCATATCCTATTCAAATCATCCACTTATTCATCCATATGAATGTTATTCCCCAGTGAAGAACATATGTTGTTGAGAAGTCTAATACTTACACTAAAACCTAATAGTTTGGCTGATCCCCATATTTTGTCAAATGTTGTTGGGTTGAACGCCTCAAATGAACGGACAAATCTTCTCATTTGAACATTTTCTTACTTCTTATAGGGGGGTAGGGGGTTTGTCTGATCAATTCGACTCTAAGCAGCGAGTCATCTCATAAGTTTCTCAATTATACCCCTCTCACGGGAAAGAACATAACAAACCCACCTTAGAGGCACCTAAATAGTCTTGCTGACCCGATCCCCGGTCAGAAATACGTAAGGAATTTGATACAAGAGTAGATTTTAGTCCTACAATGATTGGTGTGTAGTGCAGTACGTGTGTATCCAAGCCCGCTGTACATAAAATGAATATACCTAAATTTAATAAACCACTGTCATACCCTCTATCTCGTTCCTATACCGTTGTATAGGGCTATGGAGTTCTATAATAGTGGGGCTGGCAATCTAGTGACTGTGCAAAGCTTAAATCCTAATCTCAAGAGTACATGTCACCTAATCCCCCTCTCTCTCCTCCTTCTCCTCTTTCATTCACTCTCCCCTTTCATTCTCTCTCCTCCCTCACCCTTACTCACATTCTCTCATCACCTTGTCGTGGTGTCACGCACTATAGCTAGCTCCACGATCGAGCCCGACTACCTGCAAAAGATCCATTTCAACTCATTGATATCCCCTGTTTTTGGGATCATAGGGAAAGATAAAGAGAGATTGTCCTATTTAAGCTCATGGGTATTCGTGCTCTAAAGGAAATAAGACTAATCCCTCCCCCATTTTCTTCCCATTTTCATTATGCATAGACTTCACGATTGGATTTCCACATTTTTCTCAATTCACTTCGATTAAATTTATACTCAAAAAAATCAATACATAAACCCTAAGTCATATTCTTAGAGTTGATAAAATACATGATTGGGCCCAATACATGGCAACCTTGACTTATTTTTTAAGTCCATGGGCGAGATGACAAGTAAACTTGAGCCAAGCCCTTATTTATTCTCATTTATAGTTTATTTATTTATTTATTATGCATGTACTTTGTACAACAAATTATAGGTAAAAAATAAGGAAAATTAGCTCTAGAAAATCTCAAGTTTCACTTGTGTGCCATAAGTAATCTCTTCTCACGAAATACAAACCAATATAATCCCAAGTTGTGAATTGTTTGCCAACATCAGACCAGGGGTAAACGGTGTTAAGTCACCGTTAGCTTTGTGCTAAAATGTCTTCTATGTCCTTCTTTTATTTGCTTTGGGGCCACCAATCGAACCAACCCCAATCCCATTTTCTCTCCTCATCCTCCCCGGTCTTGCCACCACCACTCTCCTCCACACCACCACCACCACCACCACCACCACCACCACCACCCTCCTCCCAACAACCTACTATAACGACAATTAAACCATATTAAAATCCACAATAACTTAACAACAACTCAAGAAATAGTAATACTCAATTTAAATTCACATCTAAATCAAACAAAATCTCACATAATTCAATTCAATTTCAGCAATTGCAGAAAGTTGGAACCTTGAATAATAAACATATTTAACATATTTTCGTAGTTAACTTCTGAGTGAGATGTAGACTGATGAACCAAAAACTTGCAGTTTGGAGATTATCATTATCTACTGTTTCTCCCCCAAATCTTAACCCTAAGTCAACGATGCCTCCATCACGACCCCTCCAAATCCTAGCACGAAATAGAACTTTATTTAATTTACAAGCAGTTCAACTCATCTCTTGAACTTTTCCAACAACAAGTTGCTTTAAGCTTCAATTCTCTTAGTGGTATTGATGTTGATCCTGCTATTGCTAAAGATCTCGGTGAAAGAGCCATGTCTTTGGTGCATATGACTCACCCAAATGAAACCCACAATTAGTTTTTTTTGGGTAATTTTGTTGCTTTGAACGAAGGAGGAGAGAGAAGCATGGGTCATAAGCTATGGTGCGTGGAGGCTGTGGATTAAAGGACACATGAAGAGGAGGAAGCCGAGAGAGGGGTGGTGGTGGGCTTGGTGGCGACATGAAGGTCGCGGCAACAAAGGAGGGAGATGCATTAGTTGTAGTGCCTAGTGATAAATAACAATGGTCAAAATGCCGTCTAGAAAACTGTGAAAAGTCAAATGAAAAGGAGATATTGGAACAAAGGGAGTATCTCCTAACGTTTTTGCTCCAGTTTGTATTCTTTATCATAATATAAAAAAGTTATCATTAACTCGTGCATCAAACTGGTTTAACCACTAGTTTTGATCAAAGTCGTGCATCGCACGGGCATTAAACTAGTTATCCCAATACTTTTTTTGAGAAAGTGATGACTAATATATTAATTATTCATAAAATCCGTATACCATTGTAATCGGGTCGGGTTTGGGTCGGTTCCTTTCGATTTTGGGTCATACCGGATTCGGTTTCTTTCGAATTACAATGGTATTCGACTTCTTTCGGATTACAGTGGTATTCGGCTTCTTTCGGATTACAGTGGTATTCAGCTCGAGTTGAGTCGATTCGGATTGTGTCAGGTAATTGTTGATGTCGGGTTACAACAACTCAACTTAGGTCGGATTAATTCGGATTTCAGTTAAATCGGGTTTGGGTTAATTCATATATCAGGTTATATTAGGTTAGATTAAATTCAAAATTCACTACGTATAGAGTTTAAAATTATATGAAAATTTTAATTTTTATGTGAAAATATTCAAAATAACAATGATTTCATATATGTTTAATAAAATTTTCAATAGTTATGTATATTATGTCATTATATGGTGGATATATTCAATGGTTTTGGGTAGAGTCAGTTCAGGTTCATTTCGGTTTGGGATTGCTACGGATTGGGTGTTTTCGGATTTAAGTCTATTCGGATAACGAGTGTACTAGTGTATCAGGTTGACTCAGATTGGGTCAGACGGCTCCGTATAAAGATAATTGATACGTTATCGGGTGTCGGGCGGATTCAATATCGATATATTTCGGTCGTTTATCTTAGATCGGGTCGGATTTTGCTAGCTCTAAACGCCACTACATCTACCACTACTCCCGAACATCCTTTTATTCACTCTAGTCGAAAACAAAATCGATTTCAAGTGAGCCAACTAGTTATCCCTATCCAAAACTTTAAAAACACCAAAAAAAAAAAAGAAAAAAGGGAGGGATTTATTTCCATATTAAGAGGGAGAAAGGAGGGATAATTAGAAATTCGAACTTTTTGTTTGGTGTTTAAAGATTTTTGGCCTTTTGGGTGAAGCGGCGCGTAGCGTTATTTTGCCCCAAACCAAACGCTAATGTAAATTTGGGAGGGAGAGAGAGAGAGAGAGAGAGAGAGAGAGAGAGAGAGAGAGAGAAGAATCTCATAATTTTTTTTGCCTCCGCGTTCCATAAATTTCCAGCGATACACATTCCATACCGCTCTTTCTCTCTCCTCTCCTCTCTCTCTCCTCTCCTTTTTCTCTCGGCTATTTAGGGTTAGGGTTTTTTTCCCTGCTTGACCAAAGTGGAAAAATCACCATAACAATGTCGATTAAGACACCTGTGTCTCTCTATCATTGCTCGGTATCTTCTCTACCAACTTTTTAGATCAAGTAGATGACTTGATTGAGTTTTTTACTTATTTGTTTTTTTGAACTCTGCTTTTTTGGTGTGCTTTTTAGTTGCTATTAAATTATGTGCTTTTTTTCAAAGCTGTTTACTCTTGTTAAGTAAAACATGTATTTGCTTTGCTGTTTAGTACTATGGGAACTGTGAATTTTTCTTTATGGGTTGGTTATTGAAGTACTGTAGTTTAGTCAATTCGGTTTGTGGTGGTTTATTTAGCCTTTTATTGTAAATTTGTAATTTTGTGGATCTAGTATTGTTTTCTTATTCTGGATTTGCTTCTTTGGTTTTGTTGGAATTTGTTTGTCTTGTTATGGGCTGCAATTATAAGTTTGGTTTTATGATATTGTTCAGGATTAAATTTTTTGATGTTCTTTATTCTGGGTTGTGTTTATCTTGTTGATGATGTTGTAGTTTACTGATTTTGCAGTTTTATATCTATCTATGTGACTATATGGCTGTTGCATACGCGCTTTTTAGTAAAAAAAGGAAGTCTGGATTTAACTTTGTCAATGTTTCCTGATTGTTTATAAAAGTTTGGGTCCGGCTTGAATTGTCTCGTTTTTACCCCCTGTTGTACCTACACAGTATGTTGATGAATATCAGACTGGTTGGTTATCAATTTCCGGGCTCCTGTTAATATTTTGGGCTGGAATTTGCTCATAGGTACTCTTATAAGTATTTTGTTGAGATGTTATTTATTATTTATCTGGGGCATCTACTGTCAGTGAGATGTTGCAAGTAAATTTTGGGATTGTGTATTCTTTGATTTGATTCCAACATATGTTAGGACTGCTGTGTGCTGATGTTATTCCTGCTATTGTACAGGGTGGCAGTCCTGGATTTGAGATGTATACTGTGCCTGATAATGGGAACATAGACACTTACGTGGTAAATTTTGTAGATTCTTACACTGTTAACCTTTTAATGCTAGTTACCTTTGATTGTTATGAATATCCTGTTCTTACTGGGAGTCTAATTTAGTGTTTCTTTTTTCTTTTCTTTCTAATTGATGTTCATGTTTTTCTGTTCACTTTTCAGATGCAAGGTACTGAGCTGAACCCACATTTACCCAGTCCTGTGTTTGAAAACGTTGAAACAATGACTAGTGATGGAGCCTCTGATTTTCTTGTTGACGGTTTATATTATCCTGCTGCCCCCAGCTATGGTTATTACTGTACAGGTACGACATATTGCTTATGATCCATTTTACAGATGCTCTTTTATTGAAGGTTTATTAAATGAAGTACTATGAGCCTATTTGAAGTGTTCACCTAATTTGTTTTATTGGAAGGGAGAGCAGTTTAAATTCTTGCCCCCATGAGTAGAGAAGATGTGTTATTAGACTGTAGACCCTTTTAAAAGATGAAGTTGCCTACTATTTTATTTGTAATTAACAGAGGTCTTTAATTGAGATGTTTGGTTTATCCATAGCCTTAACGAGTCTCTCTTACAGCTCTATGAGAATGGACAGTCTAATAACCAATATATTCACTAAATGGGCAGGGTTTGAATCACCTGGCGAGTGGGAGGAGCATCATGCAGTTTTTGGTGCAGATGGTGCAGAAATCCACTACGCGGTGAGTTTAAATGTATTTTTTTTGTCTTTCTCTCTTTTTCTGGGGTCTCCTTTGTTTCCTTTCATTGTTGTATTACTTCTAAAGTTCTAATATATTTTTCTCTGTTATAGGGTGCACAAACTGAAAATATGCCTTATGTATATTATACACCTAGCTATGGATATGGAGAGAGTGGATTCAACCCTTACAATCCTTACATACCTGGTGCGATGATAGGAGTTGATGGCCAATATGTGGGGACACAACCTTACTATACTGTATCACCTTATCACAATCCCACTTCGTCTCCTGGTTATTATCCCGTTCTAGTGCAGTCTGGCACAGATGTTGTCGCGAGTAGTTCAAGAGACACGTTGCCAGATGTAGGTCCCTCTACTACGCACCGAGTGAATGTCTCTAGTGCAAAGCGCACCCATCCCTCTACCCCAGCTACATTTCCTGTAAATTCTTCAAAAGCTGCTTCCAGTCAGGTACATTCATTGGCAGCAGCATCGCAGAAGTTTAATTCTGGAACAAGTAAACGTCCTGTGAGTAGTCGAACCGGTGGTTCTGGTGGTTCAGTCTATGGAGCTTCATCACATATGCCACAGGTATGCATTATTCAATGTATTTGCGTTTTCTTCTCTCTACTCCATATTATGAGAGTTATGTGCTCGATTGAGGTTTATTTTTTATTGTGATACTCTCTGGATCTGCATACCTTACGGTTATGTTTCGATTGGGGGGGGGCTGATTTGGACGACATTAAAATTTTGGAATTTCAAATACAAGATGTTAATTCCAATTCCCATGTGTCGAATTTCATAATTTCATATTCATAATTTGAACACTCTAAAAATTAGCAAATAGTGAAAAGATGAATTCCAGGCTGGAGAGATAACAAATGGTCTACATTGCCAACACTCTATAGATAAATTGAGGAGAGAAAGAAAGGGGGAGGGGAGAGAGAGAGATGGAGGAGTTTGATCAAGGGAGTGAAAGGGAGTGTGAGTGGGTGGAGTAAGCCATTAAGATGAAGTTAGGGCAGGAGACAGACAACAATGGAGGAGAGAGGAAGCAGCAGTTGCTCATGGGGAAGGAGATTTAAGAGTGTTCGTGGAGGAGAGTAGAGAAACGGGTGACTTTTATGTGTGTTGTCTTGTTGACAGGAGAGAGAAATATGAGTGGAGTAACTGTGCTGGATTACATTCACATTGTTTGAATTAATATTTGAAATACTTCTAATTTAGGCCTTTATAAACGATTATGGATTTGATCCAATCCAAATTCTTAATGCTATCCGGAATTTCGAACACAGCAATTGGTTCAATATTACAATTTCGAATGAAATGCTCGTTTCTAAGCAAGCCATAAATGATCAGAATTATATAATTTACACTACTTCACACAAAGATGAACTTGATTATGTGCTAATATACCTTTTGTGGTTTGAGTTGAATTGGTTGAATGAACTTGTCCAATTTGTATGTCTTGTAATTCTTAATTGAGTTCTGTTATGTTTTTTTCATTACCCTGTTAATCAAATTTTGGGATAGAATGTTCCATTCTTGATGATTTTGTTCACCCAGGGAATTTGTAATGTGCTTAGCGCAATTGCCATTGTTAAACTTCTATATAGTTGCTGTTTCTAGTTTATGTCCATTGAACTTCCTAGCAATTAGCAAATGGGGAGCTGAACTGAATGGAACATAATATTTGTATCTAATTCCTCAAATCAGCTGAAATTGTTGTTTTCTTTGTTTCTACAGGGTGGAAATACACCAACCTCGCATCCATCTTCCGGGAACATTTCGTATGGGAAGCTTGTTCCACAAGGAAACCAAATGAAATATACATTTCCAGTAGGTGGTGGTTTATCGGACTATGTATCTGGTAACAATGGACAAGTAGTTATGAATGATCCCTGGGCCAAATATCATTATAGAAGAGGTTCTAATGAGGGTAATGGGAACATTGATCAGTTGGGAGAGCAAAATCGTGGACCGAGAACCAACAAATCAAAAAATCAATTTATTGTGAAGGCGTATACCACAAAGGCTGGGGAGTGTAATCAAGAAGGAAATATTGTTATCTCTGCTGACAAGTACAACAAAGATGACTTCCAAGTTGATTATGTGAGTGCAAAGTTTTTTGTCATTAAATCATACAGTGAGGATGACGTGCATAAGAGTATCAAGTATAATGTTTGGTCATCTACACCCAATGGGAACAAGAAGCTACACAATGCGTATGAAGATGCACAAAAGTTATCTGCAGGAAAACCAAGAGGCTGCCCTATCTATTTGTTCTTCTCTGTAAGTGTTTTTATTCCGAGGTTATTCTGATTAGTAGATATGAAAATAGATAACAATTAATCTCTTTTTTGATATCATAGTGGAATTTTTTTTTTTTGCGGTCTGCCTTTTTGCAGGTAAATGCAAGTGGGCAATTCTGTGGTGTTGCAGAGATGGTTGGGGCAGTTGATTTTGATAATGATATGGACTTCTGGCAGCAAGATAAATGGAGTGGTAGCTTTCCTGTTAAATGGCATATTATCAAAGATGTGCCGAATCCCAGTTTCCGACATATCATATTAGAAAATAACGAGCATAAACCAGTGACTAACAGCAGAGATACACAAGAGGTATGTAGTTCTTTTGTTTTACCTCTCTTGTGCTTGGTTATTAAGAAGTGCTAATTGATTCCTGAAGGCTTTGAGCATTGTTAACTGGAAGCTGAGTTTTTCTAGAACTCTGGCTTCTACTGACCAAATATATTGTTATTGATTGATTGTCAGATACAAATGTATGCTTTTGGTATAGGACTGAGAACTGTTACGGATGAAGATAATGATACAATAAGTGGCTTGTGCTAGTCTGGAATCTAGACGGATATAGTTAACATTTAAGATTTGAGGGGGATTTTTTTAATTTTAACTAGGTTGACTGTGTTCTTTCTGGAAGTGTTGCTGTCCTGTTCCAGTGTTTTGTGCTCTTGGAGGTTTTGCATTTTTGTCCTTTGCATGGTCTTTTATTTCCTTTGTTGGGTAGAGGGGTGGGGTTTTTCAATTAAACTACAAGTAAAGTATGTTGACATGTATCCTGTGTCTGATATGTGATCTCACTTGTGATTCTTTTCCTTCAGTATCTCTTTCCATGGCTATGACTAGTCGCTTCTCTTGTTGCAAAATCCTTATTTTTATGCATCCAAGAAGGATAGCTGATGTTTGGGTGCACTGATCATTAATCATATTTGTCCTAAATTATCAAAAAAAAGAAAAATATTTTTCCTACAGTATCGATTCTTAGCTTACATTATATCAGAAGTCTGGCTAAGACAGGTTATCTTTTGTCTGCAGATAATGTTTAAGCAAGGTATGGAGATGTTAAAAATATTCAAGAACTACGCGTCAAAGACGTCTTTGTTGGACGACTTCATGTACTATGAAAATCGGCAAAAGATCATGCATGAAGAGAGAGCCCGTATGGTTCGTAAAGCTAATGTTCATGTTCAAACACTTGAGCCTTCTGTGAAGCCTAGTTCTTTGGTGGACCGGCCTCAGAAAGAGGAACAGATGGGTACCTGGATTGAGAAGTGCGCACTGCCTAATACTACAAGTGGCTCAGAAAGGATTATCGAGTCTGTAACAGATAAGGTGCCTTCTAGTGCTGCTGTTGATAAAGTGGGTATTTCAGGAATGAAGCAGAACTCCTTGGAAAAGCAGCCTGCTGATATTGCTTTGAAGATTGGTTCACTTAGTATACACCCAAAGCAGAGTGGACGTAATTCAATAGTAGCTGCTTCCTCATCTGTTACAGCTGCCAAACCGGGAACTGCTGTTACGCCAATGAAAGTTGTAACAGTAGGTTCTATGCCCATCAAAGTTGATGGGGTCAATCGATCTTCTGGCATGATTTCTATTGGGACCATTCCGCTTGATCCAAAAGCATTGCAACATGGGAAAATTGGTAGTGTTGCTAAGGGGGCTCACTAAGGTAGATATGACTTCCATTTTTTGTGGTTGAGTAGTTTGGAGTCGCTGGACATTGTATACTCAAAGAAGCTGCGGATGTGGAGGTTTTAGTGTTGTTTCTTCAGGGGGTCAGTATCAAAGCTAAGTTATGTGGCAATAGTCCTAGGAGTTTCGAGAAGCTTCTTCACTTCATCCTTCTTTGTTTTTTAGTTTGTAATTTCTTTCCCCTCTTCTTTCTGGTTTTTCTCGTGGGTTCTTTCGGCAGGGTTTCTTGTTCTCTCTTGTGGTTTTGGGTGATTGGTTGTCTTGGGGTCTGCCTTTTGGTTATATTTGAGCTTTTATACTTGGTGCAAGAGGTAAGTCGTTTTGGCAAATTTGGAGTTGAAAATTGTTTCTTCGGCGGTTTTAAACCCTTTGCGCAACAGGGAAGTCCTGGGTTTTGTGGCGAATTTGGAGTCACAAGCTTGTTCCTTTTGGCTATTTTGAAGCTTATATACTTGGTTCATCAGGAAAGTCCTGGTTTTTATTGGTGAATTTGGGTGTTTATTGTAATTCTTCCCCTATTTAATGTTTACAGATACAATGTATGAGGGAAAAAAAGGTTCCATTTAGAGCAAGAAATGGTGTTACAAATATTGAACATAAAAGTGATTATTACTGTTGGCATTGTGCCTTACTTGCAACTTCTTATACTTGTATTGTGAATGTATAGTGACTGCTTCATTGGCCAATTAATGCTCCTGAGACGGAGCATAATCCCTTTTTCATTGGCCAGTTAATTCTAGAATATTAAGTCAATCATTAGCATGTGGTACTGTTGAGGACGGGAGGTGGTTCTTGTATCAATATGCTATATTCGCCATGCTGCGTGGAGGAATGACGACCAAAGGCCAGTGGGGCGGCCTTGTCACAAAATCGAGGAAATCTAATGTAGTTGTTACTTTTCAAAACCAATTGGACAAAAGTTTGACCGAATCTCACTTTTTATTGTGTTAGAGAATCAAGAAAGAACCAAAACAAGGTGTTTGCTTTTTCGAGGGTTGGGTGATCAAACTTATCCTAGGGTTGTTCATTTTATGAGTTTTGATAACCGGGCTAAATTGGATTGATACTGTTATTTAAGTTAAATAAAGTTTATATTGTCCTATTTATTTGACATTTGAATAACACTTTCTGTTGTATTGGTCAATGTTTGAAAGTTTGAATATGTGTTAAAAATTGCAGGTTATGTGTTCTTTACTTCTCTACCATGAGACTCAATTCAAACTACTATACATGTGAATTTTAGTTATTTTCAGTTGTTATGCTTTTAACATTTTGTTAGATTTAATTTTACAATTGTGGAAGCTTGGAGAATAATTATGTGAATTGCTAAATACCGCCCCTTTTTACTAGCTACCGCCCCCCTAATTTCCAATTTTACCCTCCCCCTTTTCCTCACTCACTCTTACTCACTCTCACTCATCCTCTCTTCCTCACTCACTCTCACTCATCCTCTCTTCCTCACTCACTCTCACTCATCCTCACCACCACACCATCACACCGGCAACCACCACCACTCACGGCACAACCACCACCGGTAAATTTTTTTTTGCGCATTTTTTTTGCACAGTCGTCTGAAATTTTCGACTCACCCTTGGGTGAGTCGTCTGCTAGAGGCGACTCACCCTTGGGTGAGTCGGAAATTTCAGACGACTGTGCAAAAAAAAAATTATTATTATTATTTATTGTTATTATTATTATTATTATTATTATTATTATTATTATTTATTGTTATTATTATTAATATTATTATTATTATTATTATTATTACTGATTATTGTTTAATTAATTAAAAATGTGAACTAGCTCGGCACCGATTTACCGGCTCCTCCCCTCTACCATTTCACATTTTCAATTAATTAAACAATAATTAATAATAATAATAATATTAATAATAATAACAATAAATAATAATAATAATAATAACAATAAATAATAATAAATAATAATAATAATTTTTTTTTTTTGCACAGTCGTCTGATATTTTCGACTCACCTTTGGATGAGTCGTCTGCTAGAGGCGACTCACCCTTGGGTGAGTCGGAAATTTCAGACGACTCACCCTGCTACAGACGACGCATTTAAGAGTGAGTCGTCTGAAATTTCCGACTCACCCAAGGGTGAGTCGCCTCTAGCAGACGACTCACCCAAAGGTGAGTCGAAAACTTCAGACGACTGTGCAAAAAAAATGCGCAAAAAAAAATTTACCGGTGGTGGTTGTGCCGTGAGTGGTGGTGGTTGCCGGTGTGATGGTGTGGTGGTGAGGATGAGTGAGAGTGAGTGAGGAAGAGAGGATGAGTGAGAGTGAGTGAGGAAGAGAGGATGAGTGAGAGTGAGTGAGAGTGAGTGAGGAAAAGGGGTGAGGGTAAAATTGGAAATTAGGGGGGCGGTAGCTAGTAAAAAGGGGGCGGTATTTAGTAACACCCATAATTATTTGGGCTTGCTATTGAACGAGTTACAATTGTGGAAGTTTGGAGAATAATTATTTGGGCTTACTACCGAACGAGGTGCTACCCAACTTAGGCTAAGGGACATGATTTGCTCAATGGTGGTTTCAGAAATATCTTAGAGATACCTCACTTTTTATTAATGTTTGTTTTTCAAATATTTAAATAATGTTTTTCGCGATCAACTTGACCATTAAATTGACATTGGGACCACACACTTTCAGTTGTGCCCTCTTGAAATCGTGATGGTATGGTGACGAGTTAATCAAAATTTTATTCGCAATCTGTGTCAAAAAGAACAACTAATTCAAAGTAAGGTAAATATCAACCTATTCTAATCAAGTAATTGCAATTGTAATTTTTAGACAAACAAATATAAGTACTTAATAAATCTGAAATTCGTCGATAAAATCTAGTAATCTCGATAATAAGTTTTGTAAAGATCATAACTCAGTATATAATCAATTATCAATTCACAAGAAAGATCAACCTATATTCTAACAATGACACAAACTTTAAGAAAAAAAAGAAAAGAGAATGACAATTTGTAGGACAAGAGAAAACTATGCGAACAAAAAAACATTTAAAAACAAAGAACAATCAATTAGCCTTCTCCAAAATACAAATAACTATTAAACAGGTTGGTCATGTCGGGTTCGGGTCGGGTTGATCTTATTTTTCAGGTCTGGAGTACTATGTTTGTATACAAACCCTATGCTTTCAAAATGAAGCCAATTTTTATCCATATATTCTGTCAAATTCGCGTTGGGCCCCTTTTTATGCCTATTTTAGCAACTTCGGGTCGGATTTGGTCGGTTATTCTTATATGTCCGATTGTAATGCATTCTTATGTAAACTTTTAGTAGACTTTCGAACTGTCATG
The DNA here is from genome assembly GCA_038025085.1 of Tetragonia tetragonoides. Classification (NCBI taxonomy): domain Eukaryota; kingdom Viridiplantae; phylum Streptophyta; class Magnoliopsida; order Caryophyllales; family Aizoaceae; genus Tetragonia; species Tetragonia tetragonoides. Next base: position 21,895,181 of record CM076151.1, on the reverse strand, counting down.
TTAATTTTTTGTCGGCCTATTCCGGGTCAAGTTTCGGGTCATATCAAATTTTGACAGCTCTAGGCCCATTAGCCCATAAGGGTTTGCTTGTTAAGCCCAAGCCGTTTTAAGCTCAACGAGAATTCACTTCAACCCCAAAAACACACACCACAGTGACACAGACACACTCTGATTCTGTATTTTCTCTCTCTTAATCTGAAGAAGCGAGTAGCGACAGAGCATAGGAGCTTGAAAAACGTTTCTCTCTCTTCTCAATTGGTTAAAGGTTCAAGAAGTGGACGGAGCTGAAAAAGGGTTTTTCTCTCACCTTTAATTGAGGTAATTAATCTAATTTAATTCTCTTATTTTCAGCAAGATAATTAGCAATTCTTTTGCTCATGAGTGATAGTCAACATTGGTAGTATCTGAAACTCGTTATAATAACTTGCATGTTTAATTTAGCAAAGCTGTATCGCCATAGCTTGGATTAATTAGGGATCAGTGGAGCAATGTGCTTGCTAAATTGCAGTTAATGGACTTAAATTCTGGCATTTAGGTGCTAGTATTAATTATCCTCAATTGAAATATATGAGGGTTTAGTCATGCAATCCGAAACAGCCTCTCGATTAGTCAACTAGTTACAGGATAAGGTTGCGTACATTTGGACCTCCCCTCGACGTGAATAGGGTTGTTGTTGTTGTTTTTGAGACATGCAACAAAATCGTGGTAGCGACTATAGAGGTTGAATTGGGGGATATAATAATGCGCTAAGAATTTTGAAGCACTGTTGAGCTGGTGACAGTGTTATCTTGATGGATATGTTGGGGGTGTATGAGGATGAATGCACTTATTTGGCGGTGTAGTGGTGTTACCTCTCATGTTCAATCATTTGACTTCACGAGATTCAATGAGGGTGAGCTTTTCCTCGAATACTTAGGGTTCAACTTACCTGAAGGACAATTTTTGTGATGCAATGTAGACCTTTGGTGGACAAGAATGGGCGTAAATCAGGTAAATGGACTGTAAATTGTTGGCCTAAGCTGCGAGGCTACAGTTGATTGATTTGTAATGTTTGGTGTTCGAGCATGTTGCGTTTATATGTTTATTTGTGGCAGTTTTCTGGCCCTATGATTGACCTGGGATTATGCTAAGCAGGAAAATGCGGCTTGTGTCTTCCCAAAGGTGGCATTGGATTCAATATCATAAACGTATTACTAAGCTGCAAACTTAAAGCTATTATGGGCTTTGACTTGAAAAAGGATATTTGCTGTAGGATCACTGTAATACCCTGAGGGGATAGCTAAGCAGGTAAGACTTCTAAGATTTATTCCAGAACCTCGAGTCCCCTCAGGGTCACTGGAGGTTTTCGTGGTCGTGCATGGCCCATGATATTAGTCAAGCAAAGCTTGAATCCCCGTGCTGTCTAGGGGAAAAAAAAACTACGTGAAATCCAGGAAATTATGGACTGTAGAGGCCCCTGCACGCAGAATTTGGATGATAATTGCTAAGGAAGGTGTCAAGTGAGGAAACTGATGCAACATTCACAATTTAGATTTGAGATTGCAGAAGCTAGCAAAATTGTTAGAGGTCCCATGGTAAAATCAACAACAATAACCCAGTAAGTATCCCGCGGAGGGCACCAACAAGGGTGGTGGTCTAGTGGTTCCAAGCTTACTCCCAAGTGGTTTGGTAAGGCAAGGTCATGGGTTCGAATCCCCATTCCCCCCATGCCTTGTGTCTGCTGGCTTCTAGGAACTATACTAGCCCCTTGTTGGTGCTACGTTTGACGGGGCCAGTGCTTGTGCTGGTTGTTCAGCTAGTCTGATATGTTCGCTATTGAATACGAGAGTCCGAACATGATGTAGCAGGGGGTGCCTCGGTTGCCATTCACTTGCACCCTCTTTTTATGAGCAAAAAAAAAAAAAGTATCCCGCCGAGGGCAAGGTTTGGGAGGTCCAGATGTATGCAGCCTTACCCTTAACTAGTCGCCTAGTAGAGAGACACATTAGCCAACCGTTTAAATTTTTTAAGAGATTGCAAGAGCGCATGCAATAAAGAAAGGAATGATGAATAAGCAAACGGAAGAGAGGTAGAATGCATAAGTAGACATAATCAAAGAATTACCGAAGAAAAAAAAACTGGTACAAAAACTGTACGTAAATGAAAATAGGCTAAAAAGAAGAAGATTCTACATGCTAAAAAACAAATGCTGCAAGCTCTAGTTCCTACGCAATGCAAAGCAACAATCTGTAGAGTATCTTCTACACGAATCCTACTATGCAGCCAATTTCTCGGTGAGCTTTAGAAGGTTCAAATCTTTCCTGATTACCTCTCCTCAACTCTTCTTTGACGCTCTAGAAGAGGTCCTATGATGAATGTTGCATGGACGTTTTGCCTTGTGGAAAAAGTGTTATGCAGTACTCCTCTGATGATATTCATCATCTGCCTAGCTCTTCACAATAAGCTGCCTACCATGGATAATGTTGATTTTGGTGTGCAAGTTTTGACAACCTGTAAATTGTGATCCTTAGCAGGTGTGACCATAGATATTTTGTTTTTTGTTTTTAGTGTGTCCCAGGCAGCTGTGAAAAGACTTCTAAATTGACTAAGAATTTAGTGACCTGTATTGCACTGGGGTTATGAGATGGCATGGGATCATAGAAAAGGGTAGAAACAATCAAGTAGTGGTTGTGGCCGTAATTGTGATAATGGTCACTTATTGCAAAATACATTTGCACTGTGCCCATTGCGCAGTGTAGCAGATGCTAGTCGATTCAATCAGTAGAGCAGACTACATAATTCATATGAAGGAAAGAAATACTTGAGTATTCTAGAAGACACAGTACAGTGTACAGTGCAGATAGTATACTCGAATAATCAATACCCTAGGTGGGTTTCCCTGAGCCACCCATCTCTTTTAACGATTATGAGATATGTTTTGCTGAATGTCTGCACTATCCTGTGTTTTGGAAGTATTTGACGCAGCATCTTAAGTTTTCTCCATGGATGTAATGATGTCTGGTCCCAGACTTTACGTGTTCGTGGTTTTGTAATCAGTTAATAAATGCTGATGCCTAAGATGGCGTGTATAGTACTATGGTTGTATGGAGTATTTCTAAGCCTACCGCATGATTGGATGGAGGCCCCAGTACCCTATCAGCCTTCCTAAAAGGTGATTATGTGCGTGCTTCAATGATGCTGCTAGGCTTAGTGTTTTAGATGGTAATGGCTCCTAGTTCTCAGTTATTTTTAGTATCCAGGAAGTACTCTGTTTTCTCTAGTTGTTAGTAGTATAAAAAATTGGTGTGTTGGACAGTTATTTGAACTTTGATGTTGTTTTGGGCTAATTATGCAAAATTAGTCCCTTACTGGTATTCTTCTTCATTTTCTTCTGTTTCTTCAATTTTTGTTTTTCTAGTTTTTGACGTCAGATGCCTAGGCTTAAAATGATAGTCTTATTGGATACATGATCTTATGCTGAAAAGCTAAGTATGATGAGTGATAAACTGATAATTAGATTTTTCTTAAATCCTTGATGTCCCCTCCTCCTCTTATCAGCAAGTTTAGTGATGTCCTTACTTATCAGTTCTCCTACATATAAGTGTAGGAATTTGCATCCCATTTGGTTAGTGCATAGAGTTGTTTCTATGTATTAACAGATCTACTTAAATTTTGTGGCTCCTTTCCGAATTAGTCGGTCTTTTGTGTTTCTAAACACTAAATCTGGATTCATTTAGCTGAAGATTATGTCTTGGCAAAGTGAGATCCTTAGCAAACAGGCTGCCTGCCTATGTAGTTGGTCTTTCGCGTTCTTAAACAATAAATCTGGATTCATTGAACTGCCTATCTTATTTATTGATTTACTCACATGACATAACTTTATTTTGTTACGAGTGTTTATGCGAATTCACTATTTATACTTTATATTGCTTCATGTGTTTCTATTTGTGTGTGGTCATGAACAGAAAGCTACCCTTGACAATGTTTGATTTAAGGCTTGTTCTCTTCAACTTCTCGGTGAAGTATTCAATAAATTTCAGTTTAGTTCGGTAAACCGAAGTACAATTTTACTCTTTGTAATTGTAGATTCAGTAAAAATAAGTTCAGTTCAGAAAAATTCCGATAAGTTCAGTAAAAAGAAGGTGAAAAGAACATGGTCATAGTGTCTGTTAGGATTTATCTCCCAATAAAAAAACTGTATGCACACATATATGTCCAATAATATGTTACCAGTTTGGAAATTACATATTACTCCAATCCCCTTTGTCTAAAAAATGTATCACTAGAACTATATTTAACCGCGATTAAATAGTCATTTTTGCCAAAATTGTCCCAACATGTTTTGACTTGTTCAAACTACATGTAAATCATCCTTTTCCAACTCACCTAACCAATATTTTCTTATCCAATAAGAATTTGTGGATACATTAATGCGTCTTCTTTTCTTAACTCGACTCTGCTCGTCCCTAGGGATGATTCTAGGACTTGGACAGGGGACCCTTCTGGGGTCTTCTCTTCCAAGTCCTTCCTTTACCATATTAGCCTTCCCTCTCAGTTTCCTCACTTTCCCCTATCTACTTTTATTTGGAAGTCTAAGGTTCCATTGAAGGTGCGTGCTTTTGTGTGGACTTTGGTGCTAGGTAGGGTGAACACCTATGAGATGTTGCAGCGTAGGAGACCTAGTTGGTCCCTTTTACCGGGGTTCTGTGTGATGTGTCGGCATAGTGGGGAGGATTGTTTGCATTTGTTTGTGCTCTGTGACGTTGCGGGGAGTTTATGGGCTAGGTTGCTGTATGGGGAGAGTTTTGTGTGTCCAGCCACGGTGGGTGAATTCTTACGGCTATGATTTGCGGCGATGAGGAGGAGTAAGGAGGGGAGGTTGTTGTGGCGTTGTGCTTGTATGGCTTTACTTTGGTGTATTTGGCTGGAGAGAAACTCTAGGATTTTTTCAGGGACCAAGAATACTATTGATTGTGTTTTGGATCACATAGTTTACTTGGCTTCTCTTTGGGCTAAAGCGGCGGGGGCCTTTAAGGGTGTTCCGTTGACTCTAGTCCAGCGTCATTGGCGTGATGTGTAGATAGTGTTCTTTTATACTGAGGATACCTTATCCTCCACATTTTTGTATACTTTACCATTTGATTAATAAAATTTTCTCTTATCTAAAGAAATTAATGCGTCTTCTTAATTCACTCCAAATCTTAAATGATTTTCTTCTTGGGACACATGGAGTGTTATACTGTATTCTGGAAAGTAGTGTAAGCTTTTGTAAGCAATGTTATTTTCTTGTGATGGTTGCTTGCATATTTCTCGTAGGTTTTGCGAAGAAATTTATTGTTTTGTGCAGCTTGAGGCTCTCATGAACTGCCCATCATAAGCATCATCGTTGCTGTTGCATTTCGTTATGGTACGTCTTTCTCAATTTCTTCTTGAATTGGTTCGATGTACGATTCAATGTATATATGCTTAATTTGAAGTCTTTCGTTTGCAGCCAGAGGTTTTAAACATTTCTGATACAGAAAGCTTATCTGATCAGGAAGACAAAAAGAATACCATGCAAAACGTTGAAGGTTTGGGATTTATGATGTCATCTGTGATAGAATCAAGACATATTGGGGTACTATGCTGGTTGTAATTCTTTTTATCTGATTTTGGATTGGATACATCATACATATTATTTACAAAGTTACCATCTTAATTTGATTCTCTGACATGTTACTCTCTCTGTACATTATCATTATCAGTTGACTAATTTGTTATGTTTTCTTTCCCTTCCAGGATCATGTTGCCAGCTCCTCAGGAACTAATTTGAGATCATCGTTCATTGGGATGGGATTTTCACCTTCTCTGATAGACAAAGTGATTAAAGAAAAGGGTAGGTACTATGCAGTAACCTGCTTGATGTGTTCTGAGATGTGTTGCTTGCTGTCATATTAAATTGGAAAGATGAGAGTCAAGCCAGGGATGCAGTTACTTCTTGCTTTGTCACAGTGACTTTTGAACCTGCTACTTAGTAATATGTTATATGTGCATGCATGTGTATGTACTGACTGAAATATCTTTATGAAAACGATAGGGGAGGAAGATCCTGACATGTTGTTGGACACCCTCTTTGCATATTCTGTAAGTAACATTTTCATAAGCTTGATTTCTTGTAATTTGTTTTAGTTTGGAGTTCATCTATTGGTGCATTTGACCTAAATTTATTAAGGAACCTTCTAAGCATTGCTGTTATCTCTGGAACCTCAACGTGGCATGGTTTGTATTGTTAGACCCTTTCCCTTCTAGTTAGTTGCAGCACTGTAGAGGGTAAAAAATCAGGTCATCGAGGGAAAGTAATCCACATAGTACCTATATGGAGTGAGAAAAGAAAGTGTACTTACATGGAGGAAGCTAAAGCTCACCTCGATCATCATCACTTAGTGGGGATTTGTTTTGTATAGCACTTACTTGGCCTCTTTGTAGCCAAGAGCAGGAGGTGCTTTTAGAAGTATTGATTTCTGATGTGCAGAGAAACAGGGCGAATCTGTAATTGTATTCGTATTACTTTGTGAAGACTCATTGTCCTCCTGCTGTTTTCCAATATATTCATTAATAAAATTTTCTTTTGTCTAAAAAAGATGGTGGCAGTAGCAAATAAAGTTGAAGCGAAGATGAGTGACTTTGCAGTCCGTTGGCAGTAGCTAATAAATGATGATATTGTTTCTTGGGATCTGGTATACAGACCTATGATATGATATAGTATCCAAGCTTATGGTACAACAAAATACAGCTGATAAATTCTTCCCTAATATACAATCACAGAAGATACACTCAACTGTAGAGAAGGGGGGCTACACATGCTTGTCGTTGGATGTTTATCTCCCAGGTTTCTTTATTTTTTTTTTTCCGCTGTTTCAGATTTAGTTGAGGAATAGACCTAGACTTAGGTTTTGGGAGGATGTATGGAAGGTGGAATCAGCTTTTCTGCCTACAGTTTCTATGTCACTTCCAGCTGTGGATCCTCATGAGGCTATGCTATCTTGCTGATACTGCAAACCTTCATTTACAGAGGTCTTTCCATGAGAGAGCTTGCTTTGCTGCTAGGGATCCTTGATTCTTATGTTTCTTAAGGTGAGGATATGGAAGGGTGAAGGAGGACGCTTTAGGAGTATTTACCTCAAAGTTATTTTTGGTTTGCTTGAAATCCCTCTCACATATGCTCCTTCTCCTATTGCTAATTTCTTGTGGAAGATGAAAATACCTTTTAAGGTCAGTTTGTGTGGACAATGACATTAGGGAAAAGCGACACTATATGCTTAAGAAAAGGAGACTAGGGGTGGTAGTTTCGCCAAATAAATATGTGCTTTGACATGCTAATAGTGAGTCTAGTTCGCATGTGTCCTTTCATTGTTAAATGGTGAGTTATCTATGAAGCTGCCTGCTTATTAGGTGTCTTTGGGGTAAACTGAGTGTAGTCCTTCCACCGTTCTAGCGCTTTCATTGTTCAGGATTGTGGGCTTGGGAGGGCTAAGGAGAAGAAGTTGTTATGGAGAGTAACACACTTCTTTTAATCTCGTGATATGTATGGTTAGAGAGGAATGCAAGAATCTTTTCTCGGGTGTCACTTGGCTTTTATCTGATAGGTTTGATGTGTCTAACTTCCCTATGGGCGAATGGGAGGGGCGTTTTAAAGTTACCATATCACTGGTGTCCAGAGAAACTGCTTCATATATGTACATAATGGTTGGACCATTGGATGGTTTTCTTCTTTAATTGAGCTTGACAATACTATACGTACAATTTTATATATCTGAAAAAAATTAAGAGGTGAGAATGATACTTTGACAGTAGTTTGACCTGAAAAATTCTACTATACCACCAAGGTAACTTGTACATTAACAATTACCTGGACTTCAACCACTGTAACTAATATGTCAGTTGCTGACTGAAATAAAATTGGAGAAATCAATATCCTTCTCTCTCTGTCTTTGACTTCCTGCTCACTTTCTGGTAGGACTTTTTGCCAGGTAACTTCACATTTCTGGTGCACTTAGTTATCAGACATGAGATCCCACCTGTTTTTCATAGTAGTCACATGGCCGAATGTCTTTTTGCTCATTTTCTCCAAATACAGATATGTTTCTGGGTGTTAAAACCAACTTCAATTGTAGTTTGCAGAAAGCTATTCTGCTTATCTGCACAATTTTGACATTTGAATATTGTAAAATTAGGTAAAATGGAGTGCTATACTCAGACTAGTGCAAAGTTCTCAAATTGGCTTCAGTTTTTGATAAATTTAACTCATTGGTTTTCAATGACTTCTCCCAAAAGGCTAAAACACCCCTCCCACTCCCACTCCCACTCCCACTCCCACTCCCACTCCCACTCCCACTCCCACTCCCACTTATTCTTTTTAATTTGTAATTTTGGGTTGGTCATTTTCCACTCTGCGAATTGGGTTTATGAATGAATATGTTGAGGAAGCTTTGCGATTTAATTATGGGTCTCTAATTTCACTTATGGTAATATGATTTGTTACTTCGTGGCAAGCTCCCTTCAGATAGAGGATTTTTCTAGTAATTAACTTGGTAGTACCTGTTATGGACTAGTTACTCTTTGGACTTTTGATAAGTAGTGAGGGGCGAAGACACTTGCATGTAGTCCTATCGAAAATGAAACTCTTGACAGCATAGAAGATACATTGTTGAAGAGGACAAAAATGTGGGAAACTACTAGGGAAAAGGAATGTTATGTGTCCTCAGCGGCTCAGCCTACTATGAAATATTCCCATAGAGCAATATTTCTATACTTATGTTGAGTATGCTATTAAATGACTAGGTTCAAGCTCCTCAGGGCCACTGGAGGTTTTCCTGGTCGTTAACTTCAGGGCCCACGGGATTAGTCAAGCAAATCTTGGACACCCATGTTATCTAAAACTGTTATTGAATGACTATAACTGCTATGCTTAAACAATGGCTGACTGTGAATGTACACATTTGGTGCTTCAGGCTCATCAAAAGCTGAATTCTGAATCATCTTCATCAAATCCACTGCTTAATGGGAATCTGAGTAACAGAAAACCTGTTGGATCTCTTGCTGAGAGCCATTTGGAGCAGGTATGTAGTGATACTATTGTTTCTACATTGTCATGCTGGGACTTCGATATGAATCTTACTGGGGGTGACTTTAGTCAATGAGATGCAGCTTCCGTATCAAATGATCTGCAGACCACAATATATTGCCTTAATCAGACCATAATACGATATAGAGATTCATTGGTTGGACATTCATGTGTTTCATGGGCTTCATATATCACTGGTTGCTGTATGGCGTATTATGTATAGTTAGTGCCTGTCATTTTCAGATGTGTTGAGGATCGCTGTAATCGTCTTCTCTTTCAATTCTAAATCAAGCTATTGCTGCTTGTACCATTATGCTCGTTAGACTCATCTGGACTAAGGAGGGTTGGCTGAGTACAGTGACCTTCCCAAATCTGCCAAAGGCGTGACTCGAATCTTGTGTTATTGTTGTCTTTGCAGTAGTTGAAGTCAGCATGTAAACATTCAGTTATTGTAGCTTTCTGATCAATTCCAGCAAAGTGAATCAAGTGATTTGAGTGACGACGTGGACACTGAGCACTGGGGGTTTTCTGTTTGAGTGAAGATATGATAAATAATTTTTTCAATGATTTCTTTGTCCGTTAGTTCTTTCTCTTAAGAATCAAAGTTTGTCTTCGTTTGCTGTTTACTTAGTTAAGCCACATGAGGTTAAGAATGTTTTGGTGGTTTCGGAGAGCATGAACAAAGACTTGATTACCTGTCTCTGGAAGCTTGTTTGCTTGGCAATGGCAGGATGGTTGCATGTGGAGGGAAAGGATCCAATGGCCTTTTGAGGATAAAGCCACTCCCCAGAACATCCAATTTTCTTTCTTAATGCTAGCATATAGCTAGAGCGAAGTTTATCATTGGGAGCAGTGTTGCTCATCTCTTCGTTTTATGGATGAAATAATGCATGATTCTCAGGATTGCAAGTTGGCTTACCTTTTTTTTTGTTTTTTTTTTGTTTTTTCCCGTTGTGTGTGCGTGTGTGGAATAATTGTTCGAAGTAGTTGGATTGGAGTGGCACTAAATGTGCCCAACTTATATTCTGGTGCATCTCTAGCTCTGAACTTTGCATAAAACGCTCCATACCCATGTTGCCATGACATGGATCTGGGTACAGATTATGGGTGTAACCTGTCAGTGTCACTGTGCAATAGGATATGGCTGATCACTAGGAGGGGGAGAGAGTATGTTGGATCTGGAATTGCAAGGAGTTCAACTGTTTGGCCGGATGATAAATTGAATTTTTTCTAAAGGAAAACGAAAAGGAAAACAATTGGGCCACTGAGTCCCCCGCTCTGCTTTTGTACATTTGTGATAGCAACATCCTCTAATGGTATTCATTTACTATTAGGGAAAAAAATATGATCACTTATTAGTGTCACTTATTTTGCCCCTAACTATGAGAGAGTACTCTCTTTGTCCCTCGTTAAATGTCCAGTTTGACCTTTTGATGTCAAAGTCAAACTAACAAAATTTGACCAATTTTTTTTTACAGGTATAGTAGATTTGAGATATCGAAAATTGAAATATGTTTCTATGTATTTGATGTTATACGGCTATAATATTATAACATAAATAATTTGTTATTTTTTTTCCTAAGATGTTTCTCGGAGAGCACAAAAAGTGAAAGAGGACATGTATTATGGAGATAGTATCAGATTGGGTCACTGGATGGATTGTGTAAATATCAATTTTCAAGAATTACATTTATGAGTAGTTTCTTCTTAAAGTCTTGGCTGATAATTTAACTAGAATCATGGTACATTCATTCTGTTTTTAATTTTGTTTGCCATGTAAATATCTCTGTCTACCTTTTATTTGTCACTGATTTACTATGGAACAGGCTCCTCAAGTAACAAAATCTGTGTCATCAGATTCGCTGGATAGCTTGCTTGGTGATGAAAAAGATGCAGAAGCCACTACATCTGTAGATTTCCAACCGAAGCAGGTAATTTATGGTTAAATCTTTTGTTAGTGTCTCTCCAAGGTTTGCTATCATGGTGTTACATACTTTCTATAGGCCTTGTTTGTTTGATTTAATTGGGTATTGGTAGTAACTGTATAAGTGGGTATGGAACGTCAAAGTTCAGGGAAGAGAAAAGGTGGGTTTGGAGACATGTTGAACTGATGCTTTCATTGATCACCTTCGGATAATACAACTACTCAACAGTACCATTTTACAATTCAAATCTAACTTGTTAGGGATTACACTATAACAGATATTCAAAGGAACTGGGGCAGTCTGTAAATGTTTCATGTAGAGGATACCTGATGCTCTCTTTGCTGTACATTTGAATTCTTACCATACTTTTTCTTTGTCTGAAAAACAATTCAAATCTAACTTCTTGCAAATTTACTTCTAATTTCCCCTCCTTTAAGCATTCTTGCCTTCTTGGTTCTTATATCAGTAGGAAGACCTAGTGCCATTGAGCTAGAAATGATCAATAGGCAATACTCTAGAATGTAAAAAATCAACTGTAGATGCATCTAGTTCAAATATTCACCAAACAGTGTTGAATTCCTTTCGAATATTACGTGTAAAACCATTTATGGTCCCAAAATATGGAATAGCTCTATGCAACAAATTATAGATCGTCCTTTGATAGGATGTGTTCCTTTTAGTAATTCATATAATTAGTAAACCTTTAAAAAAGTAAAGCGTTAAGAGGAAAGGTAATTTTTTAGATAACATGAGCCCTGAAGTTAACGACCGATAAAACCTCCAGTGGCCCTGAAGTAATTATCAACTTCTTTTTCTTCGTCAACAGGCAGAGGGAAATATTAAATATTTTCATATCAATTTCAAGTTGATGAATTTGAAAAATCAATGGTCATTATAGCCAGTTCATTTCATTCAGGGAAGCTTTTACAGTACTTTAGTATGACTGGGATAGTCACGTTGAAGTTTAAGCAATAATAGTTAGCGTAGCTGCCAACAGTAAGTGTGGAAAAGTAAATTTATGATCTGCTGGGTTTTTATCAATCTTTGAAACACACATCTTAAGAGTAATAAGTGAACATTTCCTTCACTTAGAATACTGTTTTAGAGACAGAGAAAGTATTATTTTTTTGGTTCACGACCAAGGGTATCCACCATCGACCACACTGGCTATCCCCCGCACTGGCTTGTAGGCAACGCAAAGGGTGGGACAACTGGCCAAGGAATTTAAAGTTGTTCCATGCCCAAGGCGAGATTCGAACCCTCGACTTTGGTTAAGGATGGATGAGTCCCTACCACTCAACTACACCTCTTTGGTTACAGAGAAAGTATTATTAATAGTGATAAAAGTAACCCTGAGGTGTTTAGCTCAGCTGGTAAGACCTCTGAGAAGTATTCTAGAGGTCCCAGGTTTGAGTCCCCTCAGGGCCACTGGAGGTTTTCCTGGTCGTTAACTTCAGGGCCCATGGGATTAGTCAAGCAAAGCTTGGACACCCATGTTATCTAAAAAAATTAACTAATAATAGTTAATGTAAAATTACATCCTAAGAGACAAGGAGTCTTTGAAGGGCATCAAGCATAACCTTTGTAACAAGATAGTTACAATAACACCCAGCAACGTTTGCCCACAAGGAGGCTAAGTAGACTACAGTATCCCACAAGCCATCAACTGTCATAGAAATACCAAATAGGATCCTACAATTCCTCTCTAACCAGATGCACCAAAGTACAGAATGTAGTTTGATTTCTACCTTGTGATTGCCTAATCTATTTGATTTCTTATAATAATCAGTGTTGTTGTATTGCCAGGAGGCTGATGTAGTCGATCTTGATGATGGCAAAAGAGCATCATTGTTGATGATGAACTTTCCCGTGGTTGAAGTTGATTTTGCAATGGATAAGCTTGGTGAGTTGAGGATTATTCATCTCGTAGTAATGGTGTTGTGTTTCTGTTTTCTTTTCAGCTTTACTTTTGAAACATTATTTTATTAATTCTGTACTGTTTGCCTGGGGGGGGGGAATTCAACCTTGTTCCATTTGATGGTGATAGCTGCAGAAAATGTTCATTTGTGGTACAGGCATCCCATCTTTGTCATAAACAGTTTAGCTGATTTAATTTTGCCAATCTTCATAAATGTTACTCAATTGGCCTTTAGCATGCGGAACATTGAACCTACATCTGAATTCTGATCTCTGAATATAGGTAGTATAAATCCATTTGTTTTCTGTTTTACCCGTTTTTCGGTGTAACATCTTTTTTTTTTTCCTCTCATGATCCTAAAACAAACTTTACACCTCTTTAGTATGTTAGCTTCCAAATTCGCCCTCCTTTCTTCCTGAATTAGATGGTTTCATTATTTCTATATATGAACACCGCATAAGTATATTAGCCCCTTTTTATCAAGGTAACAGTCTGTGTTGGGAGTTGGGAGTTGGGAGTTGGGAGAGGCCATTCAAGTGGGCAGGAATCTTGAGCTTGAGGTACTAAGTATTGAGTAGTGGAGAATTGGGCAATCAAGTAGTTTATTCTAGAACTTCTGTGAAATGGGTAGATCATAATGAGTGGACAAGTTTCTTGAATTGAAAGGGAAGATTGACATCTGTTCCAAAATTCCAATTGTAAGGCGACTATGATTCGGAATGGGCACTTTTCCTTGCCATACTCGGCTCGTGTTGATACAAGATGACCTGAGTATAGACACTGGGATATGGTCCCACTCGGTAAAAGAAAAATTGGACATAGCTGTTGATGATGACAGAGAGTAGAACAGAGATGAGACAGACGAAGGTTCTGGTGAAACAAACAGAGAGAAGACTGACAATGAGAGAGAAAGCTCAGGGATCGTTACAAAACTGGTCAATTTACCAATGCTGTTAACCTGTAAAAGCTGTTTCACATCAAAACACCGGACAGATTAATGCTATCTAGCATTACATTCAAACAAAAGAGTCTTTTCTTTTCTTTTAATTATTCTGTTTTTCTTCTGCTTCTTCTTTTTCCCCCATATCCCTTGTCCATATGTTAAATGTAGACACTTATAAACCATGTCTTTGTATTTTTCAATGTACGGTCTTTCTTGGAAAGACTCTTAGATCAAGATCCGAGTCCGACACCTGTACACGAATCTGAGCATCATAGTGGGTTTGTGCTTCTTCTAAACCTTTGCTTTTCTGGACTAGAATCAGCTGCTGCCAAGTCCTCTCCAAAAATGCATTGTTCCTCATGGGCCATATATGGTGAACTCTTGCAACAAGGCCAGCAAACAGGACTTACTTTCTAAGTTTTGTGCCCCAGTGTTTGTAATCCATTAATTTCCACAATCTCTGCATCTCTTCTACTAAACAGTATCCGCAATCATCGTTTGACTAAATCAAGGCATCTGATGCCACAAACACAATTAAAAGACAACTGGCTGTAGGTCTCAGGTACTAGTCCACTCCACAAAAGGCATATGAGTTTCTCTCCCTCCATATTTGCTGCCCTTAACCAATTCATAGCACCAGTGATGGTGAAATCTAAAAGCCCTCAGCTTGTCAAATGCTGGTAACTGTTTGCTCCCAGCTATGATCTTCACAAGCTCTGCTGTCAAAAATTAAAAGCAGGGGAACCTGAAAAGCAGGAAAAATATTTAATATTAGAAGGCCCTATTCCTGTTCTGATTTTCGGATATAGTGTAATAAACCATAAACCTTAAATCTGTGATCTGAGAATGAACCCAAGTGAAAAAGAACTTTAGCTTATAAATCAGTTTGAGAACCGTTTGTTGCTGTCATCCCTTTAAGTATGTGTTGATAGTGGCTACATTATGTGTATCACACTAGGTGGTGGTGGTGGTGTTGGTGTGGCCAGAGAAGAGAGATAATGGGGGTTAGAGCTGTAGAGGTTTTTGAGATACAGAAAGTGCATCTTTTTAAGAGATTTGAAAAAGAAGAGAGTAGATGGTGGATGAGGTAACAATGGAGGAGAAGGAGGGAGAGAGGGAGCTTTTTTAGTTCGGACCGAAAGCAGTCATTAGTAAATTCTACAGATAGGAAGGAGGTGGCCGTTAATTTCAGAGCCCATGGTAGTAGTCGGGGGAAGCCCGGACACCCACGTTATCAGAGAAGGAAAATAATTTTGTTTTCTTTTGTTGGTGGGAGCAGTAATTATAAATGTCTACAGTAGTAATCAGTAAAATGGACATCAACTTTTTACTGGAGGTGGGTGTTATTTTGGTTTTTGTGTGTACAATAAAAGTGAAAAGAGTGTGCGGATGTAACCGTATAGCACCCACTTTCAGCTGTGTGCGAATGCTGGTGTATTGTTTGTAACACCAACTTTAATATAAGGGTATATATGTGACGTCAGACCCCACACTTCCACACTACCACTATCATACATGTGCCTGCGGATAAGAGCTTGATCCTAACACCAGTGTACAGTGGAACTGCTAGTGAGTGGTCGTTTGGCCTACGTTTTACCTCTCTCCCTCTACACACAGAACTTTTTTTCTCCCTGATTTTCAGGCAGCATTGCAACTCTGTTGATTTGCGACAATTATGTCAGATTGGAAGGGGCTAGGGCTTCGGGATGGGGAAGAGGAGAATACACTAAGGAGGAGGAGAGGGTCATGACTGATGAGGGAAGGACTGAAGGAGGCTTTAGTGTGTTGGGGAAGTTTTAAATGGCCTTGCTGTGGGTGAGGGCCATGAGCTTATCACCTGAGCAAGATTTGCAATGGAGAGGGAATTTGTGACGCGGAGAGGGGGGGGGGGGGAAGGGGGGATAGGCAGGGCAAGAAAGAGAGAGCATGTCTTGTTTAAGGGAGCATGGTGAGGTTGTGTCCTTAGTTGTTGCGTGATCGACAGGCTCTTCACACCAGGAGTCAAAGCCGTGTGTCCCTTGTTGATGGTTTATGTTTGCACTAATGCTTGTCTTTGAAGCAGAATCAATCTGTGTTCATTGTATATGAAAAGGGTTTTCTCTGAATTGATTATAACACTGCGAATTAGTGTAAAGTTGCTCCGTATCACTAAAGTTGTTTGATTTTCGTGTTTTGTACCAGGTAAGAATGCTCCAATTAATGAACTGGTGGACTTTATAATTGCTGCTCAATTTGCTGAAAAAGAAAATGCTGATGACTTGCCAAATGGTGACCATGTTGAGAAGATTGAGGTTTGTTGGTTTCTTATGCCTTTATGATATCCAATATCACTCAATACACTTTGAATTGTGATCTTACAAACATCTTGGATGTTGAGACACTTACTGCTGCAAGTGTACTTGCATGCACCTATCTTTCATCTACAACCACAAAGTCATAAGGAGTATTTTATTCTGCTACATTTAAAAGTTCATGTAGATAGCTCCATTATTTCGCTAACCTAAAAGTTTGTGGTGGTCTGATGAACTTTGACCATCAGTTTCTCTCAATATATATAATTAAAAATTATTTTGAAAAAATGTTGTGTTTTGGAATTACTCCCTCAGTTCCATAATATAGGTCGTTTAAGGTATTTGTTTTTGTTCCATATTGAAGTCAATTTCAGAATTCCAATAAAACATTCATTGTTTTTTAATCCGCCTTACCCTTGTTTCACATGACCTTATTAATTGCTCACCATCTTTAGTGCATCTAAGGTCAAAGGGTGAACTAGTCTAATATGACTATTACTTTGCTAGAATTGAGACTATTTAAAAGCTTTTTTAACTCGTGCACAAAAAGCTTAAACGACTTATATTATGAAACGGAGGGAGTATTCTGATACAACAAATATGTTTTCATAAATTAGTGGTCAAAGATTGACTCGAATATCTAAAACAATATCGAAAAACTTGGAGGAAGTACAATTTATTGTAAAGTAGCTATTGCATTATTTTAGTGTAATGTAAGAATTGTTTATACTTTGCCTTTTCTTTGGCCTACAATCATCATGAACAATGTTTTATTAGTGAAAAAGAGATTGTGGCGCAATATTGAGGACCAATATGTCAAGAATTTTATTTTATTATTATTGCTCATCAAAAAGGGGGAAATGGGATCCCTTAAGCAAGGTCGAGGGTTCTAATCATGTGAATGGAGAAACTATTTAGTGGGGGCACTTTTCTCCCTCGTGGCCGACCCGGTGCAAACAGGACTAATCTTGGCCCAAAGGGCTTAGGTGAACCGGTGGTTAAACCAAAAAAGAAAAAAAGGGGGAAATGGGTAACCACATGTATCTTGGCCTAGTTGAGCGTTACCTCAACCCCTAGGCTACCACTTGTACTTGGATAGTTGATGAAAACAAAAAGGGTGCTCCAATCACATCAGGTAAAGAAAGCCTCGAAAGAAACCTAGATTCTACTGAATCTAGTTACTAGTTCAATAGCCCCATCTCGCAGGGATTTCGGAAGATCCTATTCTTTCTCTCAAGTCTCCAGCCACAACAACCACAAATGGGAAAGACAAGACCATAACTAGTCTCTGGCTCTCTGCTCTCCTTATCCCCTCTAAAACCAACATAACAAATCTGGAAAGGAAAATTCTCTGAGATGGTAGCTGGGCATGTCGGTTCTTATTGCTTTTCTCTTTAAGTTCATGCCAGAAGAAGTTGGCCATCTCACAACGCAAAAATATGTTTCACTATTATGACATTTACACACATTCCAGGCATGATAGTTTTTCTTGGTTCCCATTTCATCACATGTTCTTGGAGGGACTTGATACTTGATAGCTTTAGTTGGTTTTCAGATATGTTATTCTTGTTCTTCATCATTACTGAGTCTCTCCAGAACTTTCAAGCAAAAGTTTTCACTTTTCACACTTTTGGTCGTGGCAAATTTAGTATTTAGATGTCATGTGCTAGTGCCAAAGATTTCGCTATGTTTTGATGATTACAGCTTAGTAATTGTTGAATCTGCAGAATGGCAATGCAGAAGCATTGTTTGGGACCATGGACAAGACACTTCAGTTGCTTGGAATGGGATTTAATGAGCATGAAGTTTCATTGGCTATTGAAAATCTTGGTAAGCTGCTACATTGGCCTTTTCTAGCAATTATATGCTTTGATTGGGGGTGGTTGCTAGTTTTGCTGTTTGTGATACACTTCAGGCACCAGAAGTTTCCTATTTTACTGTGCATGTCAATCAACTGGTTTCTGCACTACCAAGTTAAAGCTATCCTTTGAATTTTTTGCTGCTTCTCAAAATTGTGCGGCTGATTGTTTGTTCTCTTCAGGTTCTGAAGTGCCCCTCACAAAGCTTGCCAACTGGATTTGTGCCAGCCAAATGGGTGAATCTTATTCAATAAAGGCCGAGGTATATTTTTTTTATTGTTTTCTTTCAAATAGTTCATGTTTAGTGGATGGCTTAGTTGGATATTTATCTGGTCCACACCCCCCCCAGAAAGAAATTTGCTTTGCTCATGTCTCCTCATGCTTTGCATTGATTGAAGAAATAGATGAACAATGTCTTTACTCTTTAGTGTGTGTTCGTTCTCCTTCTTTTCTTGTTTTCTTTTTCTTTTGAGAGGGTGGAGCGAAAGCTGATTGGTAGTTTATGATTACCTTTCATACTCAAATATGTTTTTAGCTGACAATGTTAGACCTGATTAAGTTGTACACTCTTGAATCAAAATTTAATCGTCAAAGCATCGAAATATCCTTGTTCTCTACTTCCACGTAGGATTTACATTATTCAAGGGTTCCACATGAGTCTTGTGCACCTTGTCATTTTATTTTTTGTTCTTTTGGATACAATAAAATTTGTTTAATAAGTGGTTACAAAGCAAGGGAGGACTAACACAGAGTTACAATTACAGTTCAAAATTTTGCATCATGAGAGTCGTCTGATGAACTTTCCTGTTTGCTATTTTGTGCAGCATACTTCAATGGGAAAACAGTCAGCTCTTAATGGTTCTTGGTATTGTAGTAAGGGAAGGCCCGGCATTGATGGGGATGGATTTACAATTAAAACTGAACCTGGTATAGACTATCCATCTAGGGACAATATGGGTGTGTTCATAAAGCCAAAAGAAGAATATGATGAATCGGGTTCGTTGAAGGATTTTAACATAAATGATTATAAGGGTAAAAGGCCAAAAGAAGAAGATGAAGATTACTTGAGCAATTGTTATGGACCTACATGGAAAAAGACTAGAAATCTAACTGGTAGTGATAACCCATTGGCTTGTAGGAAAGCCCCTAGTGATAAATATGGGATGCCCAAGCTGCCTAGCAAAAGTCTCAATACAATGGTTTTAGGACCTCCTTTTTTTTTATATGGTAATGTTTTAAGTTTATCGCCTGATGGTTGGGAGAAGTTGTCACACTTTTTGTATGCAATTCAGCCGGAATTTGTCCATACACAACTATTTTCAGCATTGGAAAGAAAAGAGGGCTACATACACAACCTTCCTATTGAGGAGCGATTCCACATAGAACCTAAATCACCAATGACAATTGAAGAAGTCATTCCTCATGCAAAGAAGTGGTGGCCTTCATGGGACACAAGGAAGCAGTTGAGCTGCATTAGTTCTGAAGCAGCAGCAGCAGCATCTCAAACGTGTAGTAACTTGGGAAGGATGTTGACAGAATCTCGAGGTGTTCTTGCAGCTGAGCAGAAGACAAAAATACTGTACTATTGCCGCACTATGAATCTCATTTGGGCTGGTCCACAGAAACTGGCCCCTCTAGAGCCCGAACATCTAGAGCGCATCTTGGGATACCCGTTGCATCACACACAAAATCCTGACATGAGCTTGGTGGAGAGGCTTGAATCGCTGAGGAACTGCTTTCAAACTGACACATTAGGGTACCATCTTTCTGTTCTGAAGCCTCTGTTTCCTGGTGGAATAACTATGTTGTCTCTTTTCAGTGGGGTTGGAGGGGCAGAAGTGACATTGCACAGGCTTGGCATCTATTTGAAGGGTGTTGTGTCTGTAGAATCATCAGAAACTAGAAGGAAGATTCTTAGGAGGTGGTGGCAGAATACTGACCAAACAGGAGAATTGGTGCAGATTGAGGAAATTCAAAGGTTGACAAGTAGCAGGCTGGAGTTGCTCAAGAAGAAGTTTGGTGGTTTTGACCTCATAATTTGTCAAAATCCATGTACATCTTCTCCAAAGGGTTCAAATAAGGTGGGAAGTAGCGATTCCGAAGGTTTAGATTTCTCTTTGTACTATGAGTTTGTTCGTGTTCTGCAACGGGTAAGAAATATGGCAGGTAGGTCATGATTAAGTTGTAAAGCTCATCTCTTCTGCAATTATTAGGTAATTTTGGTGATCGCCTGCTAATGTAAAACCGGATATCCGTGATGTGCACTTTGCTGAACATAAGGTAATAAGCTGCTAAGTTTCATCTACAGCTTTCTGTACTGAATTTTGCCAAGTGCATCTAATAAAGCAAATGTGTGTGAAAGCTCACGGTTACTGGTTGGAGCACCATTGAACCTTGTTCGCCAGTACCTGTGCGAATTCCTGTAGTTTATCGATTTAGAAACTTCTTTCTTGCGTCTATCCTATGTGTTTAGTATAATTCCTTTCATATTTTTTTTTGTTGATGTTTTTAATTCCTTTCATTTTCCCCTTACATAACCTATATGTCTTTAGGGGGTTTTCACTAGGAGTCAATTGCGAATAATTGTAGGCCATTTCAACGAAATGTTAGGTTTGGATTTGGATTGTGAAGAAAGGAGTAATTCGATTGTATTATTGAAATTCCACATTGCCCCTCTATCCTTTCCCTACAATTGTTTTGAAAATTTCAAAAATTATTACATCGCCAACCAAACAACTTTGCTATTTAACAGGAGATTATACTTCATGGAAAATTGTCAAATGCACCACCTTCCTAAATTAAATCAAATAATCAGACCTCCAAAAAAAAAAATAACCACTATCTGACCAAAAAAACCAAATCACCACTATGAAATGAGGTTAACCAAATTCAGATCAAAATTTGAAAAAACACGGTGCATTGTTTTTTTGGATGTGACCCGTGATGTTTAATTGCATTACTTCTTGTTAAAAAAAATAAGGGTTTTGGACTTTGGTAGAGATGAGATGAGTGGGCATTCTAACGAACATGGGATGACCTTAACAAAACATGATATGTGATACGAAGTTACGAATTAGTGGGCATTGGGTTGTATTTGTTCTAGATTTTGGAAACAACTCGGTGTTTAGACACCACAAGATTCACATAAAAAGAACAATAGTAAGTAAAATTATGTAGCCAATAATCTTAAATGCGAGTGTGGCATGTGACCGAGATACAACACAGTGAGTCATGACTCGTGACTAAGCCGCCACTGGGAGTGAAGCAGACGGTATAACAAGACACAAAAGTCAATTTAGTTCAAGCACAAAGGCAATTCATGACGCATCCATGGTCGATGTATTTTAGAGTTCAGTTTAATTCAGTTCACTGGTGTTCAATTTAATTCAGTTTACTGGTGTTCAGTTTAATTCAGTAGTGTTCAATTCAAAACGTATTTTTTAGCTCATATATCAAGTGATGTTCATGGTGTTTATTTTATTTATTTTTTTGACAGGGGAATAGGAGACTTTCATTCATAGAAAAGCCATACGGCATCTACATCGAAAATAACCCTAGAATATACTAAATCAACAGTACCAATAACAAATCTGCTAACAAAACAATTAACTAGAATACTCGAGCGCGACTCTCAACATGCATAGTAACCATGTGCTTCCTTTGATGCTTCATCTTTAAAGGAAGTGGAGATCTTCACCGCAAGTACCGTAATTGTTTGCTCACAAAACGTTGTATGATGACATCGATTTTGTGCATATCCGGTCCCCGAATTCATACTACTTGATACTAAATCGAACAATAGGCGAAGAGAGGAAAAATATAAAAAAAATTTATTCCACTTAGAGAGCATAAACTAGAAATTAATGACAAAAAGAGGTGGAAAACATGAATCACAGGCCGGGAATGGCCTAAATCGGCCTTTTCAGCCTGAAAATTTATCCTAGTAAGAGTTAAGGTTGAGAGATGAAGAGAAGAGGCAAAAAGAGAGACTAGGGTTTTTCATGGTGTTTATTTTAATTTAGTGGTGATGGATTCGGTTCGGTGCGGTATGGTCGGTTCATTTAGAGAAAAAGACACCCCTTGGCTGACACCTGAAACTACTACACCATTCGAAACCCGCCATTGCCATTGTCCCGCCATTCTCTCTCTCCAACATCATCAATGGCGGCCACATCAACATCCTTCAACATCTCTTCTTACACGTCTTCTTCTACTTCATCTGAATCCCTAAAACCCTCGCTTAAACCCTCGAGTTTAAACCTAGGGTTTTTGAATTCATCATCGAAACCATTAAACCCTCTCAAAGCTAATTCTAAAGCTCATTTTTTCCCAAATGTTGTTCGTCGATCGTCTTCTCTTTCTGCTCAAATGGTTGCTTCTATGCCAGCCATTAAACCTTCCACTACTTTCGAATTCGAGAGCTGTGTGTTTAACAAGGAGAAAATTAACCTCGTTGGTCAAGATGAGGTCTTTACATATCATTTTCTCTCTCTTTAGTTTTGGTTTGTTTAACTGTGTTGTGTTTTTAGGTTTTTGTGATGATTGATGGAATTTGGGTTGTGTGTGTTTTTTTTGGTATGACAGTATATTGTGAGGGGAGGGAGGAATTTGTTTCCTCTGTTGCCGGATGCGTTTAAGGGGATTAAACAGATTGGTGTTATTGGATGGGGTTCTCAGGTCAGGACTATTTATTTGTTTTAAGTATTTTTTATTTTTTTGCTCTTGTTTAATGTTCTATTTGTTGGTGATTTATATAAATTAATTAGTGTATTTCTGAAATAATTTAGTGAAATGTCCTGTACTGAATATTGTCATAATTAACTATTATCAAAAGAGAACAGGGGTAGGGCTGCTTACAACCGAAACACCCCCCTACTCTGCCTAGACGGGAGCCTCTTTGGAGGCACTAGGGTGATATTGATGTTGATGTATTGAATAGAGGACAGGTGCTGTATCATGCAAAGTTGCAAATAGTGTTGTTTAGCAAGGTGTGGAAAATGGAACTATGGCTTGAGGAACAAGCGAGGGAAAGGGTGCATATATCTAGCCATCTAGGGAGGTGGACGAGGGAGATTTTGCTCTTAACTCGTTAGGGAATAGGTGTTTTATCATGCAAACTTTTGGGACAGTATTTTATGGAGTAGAAGTGCTGTATCAAGCAGACTGCCAGAGATTGTTTTGTAGGTGTGGAACTATGGCTCGAACAATGGGGAGGGAGGAAATTATTTACTAAGGGAGGGGGGGGGGGGAGGGGGTGAGCTTGGAGTTCTTCAAATTATGAATTTTAATTCAACCCGTAAAGGGGTTTGAACTTTGAGTAGAGAAGAAATGGAAGGAGCTCCTTTCATGATGTTTTGTCCTTAGTTAGGATATCAATTTATTGTATTAAGAGTCCTAAGTAATGTGGTAATATGACATACTTTGCCTTAATAAATTCTCTTTTCATCCTCCAAATCTTTCTCTCTCCGTCAATGAGAGCCCAAGGCAAAAATAAATATTCAAAATAGATTCTAATGCAATCTCATAGAAATGTGTTTTTGTTTGAGAATATAGAAATGTGCTCTAAGCTGGGTGATGTTTTGTCCTAAAGGAAGTTTTATGCGGTAGAGTGTCTGACCTCCCTGTTAAGAATTTGGTTTAGTTCAATTTTCTCTTGCACTGATGCTTAAATTTTGCTATCAAATGGTAATTTCAAAATGCCCAATCTGCTGGAATGTTTTTTTTTTTTTGAGGTGCTAGATTGTTATTTAAAGAGCTCCAATTATGCTAGCACCGTAGGAAAGTCACCTTTGCAAAACTTCCTGACAAATTTGGCTGCTGGTGAGAATCCTAATTGAAGTATTCTTTCTGCTGTCAACTAGGAAAAAGAAGTTAATTTCTCTGATTTCTGTGAATGACATGTTCTGTATATATATGTATATATCTTACAAAACCTCCGTGGATGGACCTTTGTGACCATCTAGCTTTTGGGTACAACTATTGCTCTTGGATGAAAGTGTCTGAGATTATAGTATGTGGGTATACCTTAATTGTGCACTTTTTGTGTGCTTAGCTTCTATTATTCATGTCATCGGGAAACGAAATACCAATACCAATGCAAATGTTAATCTCTATCTTGAATTTATGCTATTTTATGAATATCTTGTTTTTCAACTAATTTTTCTGTTTTGTATGATCTGTGTTCTCTAACTAATCAGGCTCACTACTCTGCAGGGCCCTGCTCAAGCTCAGAACTTGAGGGACTCTTTGGCAGATGCGAAATCTGATATAGTTGTGAAGGTGATTTAAAAGTTTGCATCTGTCTTTTCTCAGTCTTTTTTACTGGACTTTGCTATGGTTATTGCACTAATTGTCCTTGATGTTTTATCATTGCCTTCTACCTTTCAGATTGGTCTTCGCAAAGGTTCTCATTCGTTTGCGGAGGCACGTGCTGCTGGTTTTACAGAAGAAAATGGCACATTAGGTGATATCTGGGAAATAATTTCAGGAAGTGACCTTGTGCTGCTTCTGATTTCTGATGCAGCTCAGGTTTGTGTGTTGGCTAGCAATATTTCACTTTCTTGACGTTTTTTTTCTTTTAGATTTAGTACGCTACTGTTACAAATAAAGTGGCCATGGAACATGAATTTCATTCTGCTCTCTGCTTGTGTTTGTGTTCTATTAATTTGACTTTACGTCCTCTTTTCTCAGGCTGACAAGTACGAAAAGGTATTTTCCTATATGAAACCAAATAGCATCCTTGGGTTGTCCCATGGATTTCTTCTGGGGCACCTGCAATCATTAGGCCAGGATTTTCCCAAGAACATAAGTGTGATTGCTGTATGCCCTAAGGGAATGGGGCCTTCAGTAAGGAGGTTGTATGTTCAGGGTAAAGAGATCAATGGTGCTGATATCAACTCTAGTTTTGCAGTCCACCAGGTCGAGCTCTTTCCTTTGATATTCGAGGACACGTAACTTTACTTGCTTGTGTACTTTATATTGTAAAAACATCTCCTGTAATACGATGCTTGTAATTGTTCAGCCCAGGATGTTGATGGTAGAGCAACAGACGTGGCACTTGGCTGGTCTGTTGCACTTGGTTCCCCATTCACATTTGCCACTACTCTAGAGCAGGAGTACAAGAGTGACATCTTTGGGAGAGAGGTATGCATGACTTGTCTTAATTCATGTGTTGCATTTTTAAGTTGCACTAAGTGAACGATGTATATTCCGCTTTTGGTGTAGGTATCTTACTGGTTGCGGTTCATGGGATTGTGGAGTGCTTGTTCAGAAGGTACACTGGAAATGGAATGAGTGAAGATCTGGCCTACAAGAACACTGTTGAAAGCATCACTGGTATCATATCAAAGACCATCTCTACGAAGGTATATCCTTGTGAAAGGGTTGTTAAGTTTATAAAGCTTCCTTGTCTTTTGATGTCGGCTTTCCTTCTTGCAATAAGTGTGTCTATATGTTTGGAAGATTACTAATACCATTCTTCACTGAACCTGTATCAGGGAATGCTTGCTGTATACAATTCCTTGTCAGAAGAAGGGAAAAAGGAATTTGAGGCTGCATATAGTGCCTCATACTACCCATGCATGGAGATATTATATGAGTGCTATGAAGATGTGGCCAGCGGGAGTGAGATCCGAAGTGTTGTTTTGGCTGGAAGGCGCTTCTATGTATGTGATATATTTCATTTCTTGCTCCCCAGTTCCCACCTGTCTTTTCGCATTTGAATGTTCAGTTAAAAGGCCTCCTCTTTTATTGAGGTTTTCTGTTTACGTTCCATAGAATAGATATAGCTGAGAAATCTTTTGACGTTTAATTCAATAACTTCATTAAGGAAGGTCTCCCATCTTTTCCAATGGGTAACATAGATCAGACCCGAATGTGGAAGGTGGGTGAGCGTGTGAGAGCTGCAAGGCCAGCTGGTGACTTGGGCCCGTTATATCCTTTCACTGCCGGAGTCTATGTTGCTCTCATGATGGCCCAGGTGAGATATTTGCTTATGCTTTGCAAGCATGTGTCATTTTACCTGTGCTTCAAGTATTACTCACTTATTGTTGTAGAGCAGTGACTGGACGTGGTACTTTTCAAAATTCCAAGTGTCAAATGATGTGTGATTGACAATTTTTGTGTGGATGTCTTATATGTTCCTACAGTTCTCTTTACTTGTGGGGAAGAATTCATATCTGATATGCTCTTATAAATTTGATCTGATACCTACCAGATGGAGATTTTGAGGAAGAAAGGCCACTCATACTCTGAGATAATCAATGAGAGTTTAATCGAGGCAGTAGATTCCCTGAATTCTTTCATGCATGCTCGAGGTGTATCATTCATGGTTGACAACTGTTCAACCACAGCAAGGCTGGGATCAAGAAAATGGGCCCCACGTTTTGTTTATAACCTAAACCAGCAAGCCTTGGTAGCAATTGACAATGGTGTTCCTGTCAACAAGGACGTGATCAGTAATTTCTTGTCTGATCCTGTTCATGGAGCGATCGAAGTCTGTGCCCAGCTTAGACCCTCT
Organism: Tetragonia tetragonoides; assembly: GCA_038025085.1. Lineage (NCBI taxonomy): Eukaryota > Viridiplantae > Streptophyta > Magnoliopsida > Caryophyllales > Aizoaceae > Tetragonia > Tetragonia tetragonoides. The sequence goes on along the minus strand of CM076151.1, from coordinate 21,868,645 downwards.
GTGGACATCTCAGTGACTGCTGATGCCGATTTTGTGCGTCCTGAGTTGCGCCAAGCTGGTAACTGATTGCTCCGGTTGCAGTCGATCACTGAAGGTTTCATAGTCATAACAGTTGGGCACGCAGGTTGACTCATATTGATAAGTTGTAACAGCTTTAAATTTTAACTAGGAAATAGATGGATTCTTGTCAGGATTGCAATGCAGAAAATAAAGATCCATTTCCCCAGGGTATTCACTTTTGTGTTCATTCTGTGGAAGCTTATACTTCAGCTCTTTGCAGATTACATTGTTAGGACCTAGTAGGTCTCAATATGTGAAAAATCTAGGTCATGTCTGGAAATTAGGGTAAAGAATTATGAAGTGGGGGTATAGGAGCACATTGGATTGATTTACATTGGAGAACTATAATCTAAAAGAATGCGGTGATCAGGTTCGAGTCCCCACAGGGCCACTGGAGGTTCTTCCTGGTTGTTAACTTCAGGGTCCATGGGATTAGTGAAGCAAAGTTGGACACCCATGTTATCTAAAAAAGAAAAGAAAAAAAAGAATGGGTTGATAAACAAATTATCTAGAGGGACCCAGTTAGGAATCAAACAACTTTTAAGGGATATTAGTGCATTTATTTATCATCACTCAATAAGGGAAAATATTTCCCAAACGGGATGAAGTTACTACATTACTACTATATCATTAGGCAAGGCCTAGAAAAGAAGAGAAACATCAAAGGACCACATTGAGAAAATAAGTGTCATGTAGCGGTCCTATATCACTCCTATACAGTGTAAACATTGCTAGAATTATCTATCTATATAAGATGATAAGTTAATAACCCAAAAAAAGTAATCAAACAAAACTAAAACTAACATTTTCTCAACATCCAGCTACATATTCACCAACAGACTGAGGCTCACCATCTAGTAAGCAATCAATAGGAGGGATAGTCATGGTCTCTTGAATCCCATAAGCGTTCCAACAGAAGGGATTGTCCACAAGTACCCCTTGAGAGGGTAAGAGCTCCACCTCTGACATGGTTATGTTTGTGCAAGGGATTGTGTCACTGCAAGCAAAGTGAATAGGGGCACTTCTGACATTGTTGTAGGTGCCCTTGATGTTCTTGTAGGATACCCCGGAGAGGTAGACGGCCGAGGTCTCGTTCCGACAGGCCTTGGTGAGGCAGTAGTACTGGTCTATGTTTATGCTGTTGGTGGTGTTTTCCATTTGGATGTCCTCAAATGATATGTCTGTGACTGAGCCTGACCCTCCTTGCCATGTCTTGATCCTCACCCCATTGTCTGAGTTCTTGATCAAGGCGCCACGAACTGTTATGTTTGACACACATGCATGTGTATTGTGGGGACCAAGACTCCCAATGCTGAGGAGATCAGAGAAATGTGTTAGATTTCATTATTGTCAAAAATTTTAACTGCTCATCTTGTGAAAGAGATAAAAGGGTGTCCACCATTTCCAGTGGAGCCAAAAGCTTCACTACTTTTGACTTCGGGATATAATAGACTATAGAAAAATGACTCATAAATCTGTCGACACTTCTTATTTATTGAGAAGTTGTTGATGGTTGTTGTACTTCAGATCTCGGGTCAAACGGAAACAACCTCTATGTGAGCCTCTCACATGGTTAAGGTTGTGTACAACCGACCCCTCCTTACCCTGTCTAGGCGGGAGTCTCTTTGGAAGCACTAAGGTAATGCTGATGTTGATCTTGGAAGAGATGAAAGGCTAATTGTTAAATAAATTTTATGAAGAATGGACCTAAAGGCCTTAGAGGAGAACTTTTGTGATATGGTGTGAGATAGTCTCATACTCTCATGTGAGACTTTCTGTTGCTTAAAGTGTCTTGTTTGCAACATGATACCTGAGATGTTATAACATGATCCTAGGTCGTGGCTCCACGGAGACAAGCATTTGAATCTATCCGTGACGTCCCTTGTTTACTAGCGTTCACTCTTTGTTTCCCTTTTTCTTGGGTTGTGGAGGAGGTACAAAGATCTTGATAGGAATATGACTCTCAACCTTAAGATTGGGGACGATGCTCCTGATTGTTGGAGCATCTCTTGGTTTCTACTAGTAGCGTTCACTCTTTAACTCAAGGAGTTGTTTTGTTTGGGGATATACGGGGCCTGGAAATAGAATCAAAATTCAAATCTCTAACTAAGTGTTTGGCTCATTTTGATATCCTATCTCCTTATTTGGTTCCATTTTATTTCGTCCACTATGTATACCAAACAATAAATCCATTAAGGCTTCGTTTTTTTCAACTGGAAAAAAAAAAACTAAAAAAAATTGAACTAAATTGATTTTGTTGACTTGACTTTTAACCAGTTAAAACTCGTCCATACATATTCAATATTGTACTCGTTCATACATATTCAATATTGTACTCGTCCATACATATTCAATATTGTACTCATTATGATGGACTGAATTTAAGTGAAATAAAGCTAGGAAAACAGAGCCTTAGAGCACTACTAGTTAAATTGTTTCCCTTTTCACATTTCGTTTTCCATTTTTAAAAACTTATTTCATTCTTTCGTTTCCACTTGGCTGTTTTGCTGTCTTTTCTACTTTGTTTATCAGCAATAAAATTAGACTAAGAGTCCTATAATTAAAACAATGAATCTCTAACTTGATTGAAACTGGAACATAAGAGCACTACTAAAACCCTTAACTTTAATGCCACTAATAAATTATTACTCCAAGAATATTAAACTGTAACAAACGCATGCCAAACAGAGACAAACCAAAAAGGCCACTTTCTATGAATTTCCTTAAGGACAATGACAAGAGTATGTGGTATTGTTTGAACAAGAAGAAGAAGGTGACAATAGTTCACCTGATCCCGTGACTATGGTCGCACACTACCCCTTGTATGTCCACGTCTGCACAACCTGGTCCTATTGAAATGCAATCATCACCTATAAATTGTAACAAAACACACAAAATCATAAATATTGATGATATAAAAAACAAATTCCAATTGTTGGCAAATTTATTGTCAAAAAAAAGTTATCCCTAAAGAAATATGATCAAAATTTTTTTACAAGGTCTTTCTAGCGACAATTCGACAAAATCACTCTTTGGATGTACGGAGTACCATTTTTTTTTAGATAAAGAAAAAGTTATTAATAGCCGAAGAAACAGAGTTACATCCTAATAGAATAAGGAGTTCTCGAAAGGAGTATATTTACGAATCAGCCCAATGAAACACAACGAGTTGAGTACGTACCATTAGCTATCATGGAATTGTAAATTCCAACACCTCTAGTATCCTGCACATGGATCCCATCAGTGTTGGGGCTGTATTGTGGAGAGTTAATTTGCAGCTTGTCTATTTGTACACCTTCACATCCATCAAATTTCATGTGAAATTGAGGGCTGTTTTGGATTCTTAACCCACTCACCCTCAAATTGTTGCTCATGAAAAATCGAATCAACTGTTAAAACAAAATCCAACAAAATATTAATCACAAAACATTTACTATATACTATGCTATACATGTAAATGCAAGGATCAACATTATAACTAAAACTGTAGTATGGTTCACTTACTGCTGGGCTATCACATGGCCCTGGCAATGTTGATCCATTTGGACCCTGGAAAAGTTAAAACCAGATTAGTTCATTAAAAAACAGATCAGTTTTTGATGCATTATGGAGAGAAAAATTGATTTACAGGTTATCATATTTAGTACATGATGCTTATGTGCAAGAAATTTGCAGTACCCTGTGAGGTTTACAAGGAAGCTCCCACCATTGTTGACCATTGCCCTCAATGGTTCCGGTTCCATTTAAGGTCATCCCATCCAGTTTGTAGAAAACTAGCCATTGCTTCTTGCTGTCGGATTCCGGCCAGCAATCCGGACCCTCTGGTGGCATTAGGATCCCATCAATCTACATTGGAATCAAGGTGCAAATATTGTTAGACTGCATTAGTTGAGCCTTTAACCGTCTGCTTGAACTTGTTGATAAAATTACCTGAAACACAAGTCCAGGCTGACAAGGCCCGGAAAAAATAGTGGAAGTGATCATGAATTTTCCCCTAGAGGGAGCTAATAAGACAGCAGATTCCACTGCGCAGGCCGCTTTCCAAGCCGCCCTGAATGCTTCAGTGTCGTCGTTGTGACCATCCCCTACAGCACCATATTCAGTGACGTCGAAAATGCAGGGTCCATCTTGGGTTGGGCTTGGGGTCGGGTACGGGTCCGAGCGGACATGGGAGGGAGGAGCCGGCGGGTTATGAGGGGCAGGGCTATAAGAAGGTGGTTGTTGATCATCTCCTGGAGCAGGGCTATAAGCAGGGGAGGAACCTCCTTTGCCCTTATGATAGTGAAACCTTCCTTCTACTAATTTGGTCAAATTTTGAGAGCCAAGAAATGAAACCAATAGAACAAGTGTAAGCAAGTTCGAATAATGCTTCATTATTAGCAACTTTTTGTACAATGTGAGAAAATTTTAACCAAGTTACTAAAAAACTCCAAAAAAAAACCAGGAGAAGAATTTTTAGCAAATGGTGGTGATGTACCAAGTTCATGAAGCAAAGGCTTAGATTTATACTAATAAGGATCAAGGGTTTGGAACTAACAGTGAGACTAGAAGAGTGACACGTGTCGGGTTTTGGATGATCAAGAATCTAAAGGATTGCAGTTGGAGGTTTTTTTTTTTGAGTATGAAATTGAAAAGAGTCAGGCTCCTTTTTAAGGAGGTTGTTTTCTGTGGCAAAATTTGGCAGTATATTATTTGTTGCTATTAACTGAATCTCATGACCAACGTTTTCTTTTCTTTTCTTTCTCTCTGAACATGTAATTTGTTTTCTGTTACGTGTTTTGTGGCTCACAAGCCTCCAATCTGTTGCTTACAATGCCTCACTTTTCCACTTCGTTTTGTTTATAATTGAATGTGGTACGTTCACTTTTACCCCTTTTTCCTGTTTGTTGATGCTTGTGAGTGAATTTTCAGTGCTCAACAATTTGTCAGCCTGTAAATTGAGTTTTGAGGGGGCTTGATCTTGTTTTGTTGTCATGTGATATAAGATGACTCTTTGCATTGAAAGCTCCTATGCGAAGTAGATTGTGGACAGGGGTACAGTACAACTGCCTAGACTAGCTTGTTTAGTTTGCTTATCAATTTAGTAAACTGATTGATACCCTTACTATGATGATGATCCTAATGATTTTCTTATCTACTCTTGATGTGAACAATGTGAGTATTCGTAATGATTTATATTTATATATATCTTTTTACGGTAAGAATGACCGAACCTAAATTATCCTATTTTGGGTCAGCAGCTCAGCTCATCTCGGTCTGAACCGAGTTAGGTGGATAAAATTTCCTCACTCCCTACCCAACCTACCACACCCCACCCTACCCTACCCTCATATTTCCATGATATGGGACGGGAGTTTCAAGCCTTGAACTTGGGATCTCCCAAATTGAAATGAGACTTGATAAGTGATAACCATTGAGGCAAATGCTAATCTGTTTACATAGTTAACCAAAGTATACATATGTCAAATATACTGTAACAACTGTCCTAGGTTTTTGTTGGTGTAATTAATACAAGAGAATGTAAATTGATCGATAGAAGGAAACTCTCACATTCGTAACTACTAATCATTACTTCAACCAATTGTTGCATTTCACTCCGGCCAGTTAAGATGTTTACTATTTCAAATGGAGTCTCAGACACAGAAGATCCAGGTACATTGAAAAGAGCCATTTGGTCCTATCAAATTGTACAATCACGTTAAACAATATGACAATATAAGTATATAACATATACTCCCTACTAGCTTGGATAAGATTTACCTCCGCCACCATTTATTCGTTCATATATAATTGTGTTCTTTTCTACTTTCTTATTAATTTATTTAATTCAGTTCTATTTATCTAGTTTTTCTTTCACATATATACTATTTGGTTCAGTTCAGTGGAGTTCAGTTTAGTTTAGTGGAAAGAACACGCGTAAGATGTGTTCTTTAGAGCTTACCTCGTCAGTTCCACTCAGTTAAGGAGTGATCTTGTGTCAATTCAATGATGTTCAGTTAAGTTAAGTCTATATTCAGTTCAGTTCCGTCGTTTTAACTCAGAAACATACATCTTATCTCAAATATAAAGTGGTGTTCAGTTCAGTTCAGTTCAGTGGTCTTCATTTCAGTTCAATGGTGTTCAATTTAGTTCAGTGGAAATTCAGATCAGTTCAGTTCAACCCTCAACCCTAATAAACATACTTGTACTCTGATCTTAATTACTTTCACTTTCTAAGAATGATTTCAATAGGAGTTTTGCACTAGGGTAAAGTATAATTGACATCTCTAAATGACTATATGCTAGCTACTAGCCTAGTACTAAACTCCTAACTAAATTGTAATTGATCAGCCCTAAGCCCCTAACTTTAATATTAGATGTGTTATAATTTCAATCCTCGTAATACATACTTACAAAGTAAACCTTAACTATGGGTGTGACTTTTGACGAGTAAAAAAAAGCTACGGGGTGACTTTTAAGGTTGAACAGATTTCAATACCACTAAATTGAAATGAATAAAATTGAATTGAATTAAACACCACTACACTGAATTGAACCCCACTTTTTATGAGACAATGTATGTTTCTGAATTAAACATCACTGATACAAGACCACTCTTGAACTGAACTGATCGAATAAGCTCAAAAAAACACACCCTCTAACTACTACAATACTAAAAACCCTCATCACCACACAAATATAATGTGTTATCCAAATTCTAGAAGTTACGTAAGTTTCAGATAATAATCAAGCACAAAATTTCATGTTATTTCAATAATGTCATTATATATGTTGCTTAATGTGATAAAACAAAGAAAAGGTAGGAGAATGAAGTTGATTGGTACCCATTGCTTGCAATGCCATAATTGGTGCTGTTGTAACAAGGTATTGTATTGTGGTTGATGTCAAAAGGGCAATTAGGCTAAAGCTATAATAATAAACTGAGTCTCGTGACTGTTTTTTGTTGGATAGCTTCTTGTGGTTGTAGAAATATATTAGGAGAGAGATAGAGAGAGAACAGAATTAAACGGTTCACGGGTGTTGATGACATAGCAGCATTGTTGCGAATCCCCCTACGACAACAAAATTAATAAAATTGGAGAGAGAGAGAGAAAGAGAGAAAATCATGAATGTTTGTTTGTTCGTTCGACCCCTTGTATTAATTAGAAGCATTTGTGCATTGGAAAGGTATTGGTAGTTTGGCATTACACACATGATTGTTCAAACAAATCTTATGTTGGTAACTTGATCCAATATGTTGAGAATCAGTAATAATGTTGAGTTCCAAGTTTGTAACTTCAGGTACGTGCCTGCCTCAACTGCCTTCCACGTAGCCGCGGATTTGGGATGACGGACTGAAGATAAACTTCGGTTTTTGTAAAGGCTATGTTCTTCTCAACTTAATTTTAGTTTAGTTCAGTTCAACTCGCTTTTGTTCAGTATACTTTAGTTTAGTTTACCAATCAGTGTGTATTAATCTTGAATCTACTTCTGAAGTTGTGTGTATTATCCTAAAACGGAATGTGTATGATTTGACCTATAACACTTGCTAGGTTAAATTCATTTGTAAGTTTTAGTACTCATTTAAGCAAGTAAAGAAGTTAAATTGCCCAACAAAAACTGTCTTATGAGGTAATCTTATTTATGAAGTATCACTTCTTTTTCCTGAAGGCATCACTTCTCAAATACGATGGTATTACTTTTTGGCTCAAATGTGTGAGGCCTTATGCATAAGACCGCCTCATATAAGTTTTTGTGGTGATTGCCAACTATATAATAATTGATTAGGTAACCGTGGATTTTTCGACATAGGAATCTTGATCAGCTTGCTAATCAAAAGATGATTAGTTAATGCCTTTCATAAAATAAAGATCATTAGTTAATATTTGAGTAATTTGTTCTGTACAAAGGCCCAAACATGGATTTGACCTTACGGAGAATAATATTGCCACAGCCTACGCCCTACAGGCAAACCGGATTCAGTTCATGTTGAGGTTGGGAGAGTGTTTGCTTGTCGTGAACTTGTCACCTTCGAAGCAATGTATGCATATGATGTGGTTAAGCTTTTGTTTTATCATTTTTGCTATTGTCTTTACACAATAAAGTACTGACATCATATGATTTGGTTATGTACTGTTTGAAGATCCATAAGATGCCCCTTTTATTTATTTTTAACTCATTTTCATATATAGATTTAGAAAGAGAAAAACTCATTGATAATGGTCAAAATTTAAACACATCTCGCCGTGAGACAACGACATTTAAAAAAAAGGTGTTTCTTTTGAAATGAAGAGTATGAAAAGTATGTTATATTTTAGATAAAAAGTGTTAGTTTTGACTGTTTTACTCTGGAACGGTTTTACACAAACCTTATGGAACTTAATATTAATGAGGTTTAGTCTGGTGGTTAAAGAACACAGCCTTGAGATTATGACAAGCAACTTGAGCATAAACTATATGCTCTTACACAATACCTATTTGGTGACTGGAGATCATACTTGAGGATGCAAATGGAAGCTCCAAGTGGTGATTAAGTTATGAGGTAGCAAACCAACCAATACATTTTGTTCAAGAGTTTACTGATAGAGGTCTTTCTATTAGACTATTACAATTTACATACAACTTGCTAAACTGTCATAAGGAAGATCAGCGTTAGAACTTACAGAACCCTGACTGGTTATCAAATTTTGCTCTACGTAGGAATAATGTAGTAAAGAACGGCATTTTACAGAGTTGCGAATCGTAAAACAATGGTTACAGTACCCACATACAAATCAATGAAAGGATAAGGTAAGTTTAGCTAGTTACATACGACTAAAGATCTAGAGGGTCAAGAAGAAGATATTGTATAATGAATAACTTGAGATCAGAACATAATTTTTCGCGAATTACAAATCTAGGAGATGAATCTTGGAAGAAAGCATTGTGACTTACTAACAATAACAGAAGTTCCAGCTGCATTTCGACTAATTCGTCTGTCAGCAGATAAGAAGAAAAAGACGTACCATCTTATTGAAGGAACTGAACAAAATCATCTCAGCATAAGAGAGGAGTCGTGGAAAGCGCAGCAGAAACCTGTAATAGGCAAGCTCAACCCTAGTTTGATATATTGCTTCCTTACTTTGTTACTGCTTCACAGATAATCTCTCTGTTGATGAGAGATAGTAAGTTGTTAGTAAGCGCACAATGTATATATATTAAACATGAATGCAGCAAACAAAAGCAAATGTCAAATCTACCAAAAATTATCAGTGAGTTTACTAACAGCCAACAGGATAACTAATCTAACTCAAAAATTAGCATTTGTCCTGATCACCATGGCAGCGGTTTCTGAAATCTACTGCAAACATTTTAAATGCCTGATTGTAAATTGGTCATCAGTGTAGAGAAACAGACATACTTATCAGCTCATAAGTAACTATCATTGTTGTTCCATAAAGTGACATATTTAAGAATCGTGGTCCAAACCCTCGGTAGAATCCCCACCATCCATCTTCCTTAAGAAGCGCCTTAGCTGTTTTCATAACTGATGGTCTTCCTGTGCCATAGTCATCCATGACCTAAAACAGCAACAATCTGACAAAGCTTCAGATATTACCCCGAAAGGTTCAGGAGCCGCAATACAATGTCCACCTCGAAAGAAAACCAATTTGTACAATAAGGAAGAGCATGATATGTTTCACCTGAAGCCGTGTCTTCACAGTGTCTATTGGGGTAGTAATCACTGACGACAAAGCACCAGCAACCATTCCTGCACTAGCTTGAACAGTTACCATCTCAACAGCAGATGGCTTCTTCTCTGAATCATTTCTGTATCCCAAGCTCCTATATTCATAGTAATAGACATATAAGGCCTCTGTCGAACTGCTTAGTGAAAAGGGAAACCATGGGAAAGATTGATGTTACAGGTTTACCTCCAAAAAATATGTTGAGCAGCACCATATGTGCCCCACCAAAGTGCTGAAGCAGGGGATTGAGTCAAGGCTGTCAATCCAAACCCTCTGTAGATGCCACAAATCCCCTCGGCCTTGAAAACTTTACTTATGACATCGAATGGCCCACTGCAGGGTGTCGTTCCTGGAAGCCCTTGTACCATTAACCTTTGGCACACCTGTAAAGAAGCATTGATCATCCTAAGACATGCATGATGCAGTTAACTTCATAGATACTATCATGTTCGAATAATAGCAAGTATCAATTATTGTTCTCCAATCTCCACACCCCAACTTAAGTAGATTGTAAGCACAGACACACTATCATATCCAAGTTCCATATAGCGAGATTTACTTAAGGACAACCATGTACTAGATAAAGGAGTACATAGACTGGAGCCAGACAATATGCATGACCGAGCTCTCCAAAGTCCTCGAGCCTTCAACAACAACTATTTCTTAACAGGTATAGATATCAGTTGAAGCCTTAAAGGAACCTAATGAAGTAACCAATAAATGAATTCTAAAACTTAAAAATCAGAACTCTGATGTGCATCAACAAATTGAATAATGTGACTAGCTTCTTCAACCTAAGTGATTCACCCAAATCAAATAACAGATGAGCTATAAATAATTGAGGTCGTTATCAACCTGCTTTTCCAAGAAGGCAGGGCACCTTTTAGGAAAGAGTGAATAACTTGTCCTGCTTTACACATTACCTTTAGTAAAAATGCTCTCTTCTGGTTTGCAAGATAGTGGTTGATTACTGTAATCATTACCTTAATAAAGAACCTACGAAAATCATTTGGAACTTTTCTTTTCCCTTTCTTTCCTTCGACGTCTCACTAATCCCTCTCAACCTTTCTATTTTTTAAGCGTTGAGGTAATATTGGCTTTCTTCTGGCTACAAAACTACCACCAAACAGTAGAAATAAATATAAAAGAGAGAAATTCACCTACCACATCCAGAGGTACATAGTATACACAGGAAACTAAGTTTGACAACATGCCTGCAACTCCGTTAGCAACGCCATGATGAGTGGCTTCTGAAATATCAAACCTCTCCAAATACTTAAGAGACATGTCTTTCGATAGTTCAAGAGAGCTGAGCACCAAAACCCTGCCCGGTATTGATCCAATGGCTGAAGTGCCAAAACCTCTGAAAATTCCAGCAATGCCGTCAGTCTTCACTATGTGTGCGAACACTGATATTCCTCGCATTTGAGAGAGTCCAGAACCAGCTACTTGCATTCTAGTCTTCACTACGGCTGTAGGATGTAGCACGGCTGATTGAGCAGTAAAAAGAATAGCTCCTATCGCATGAAATCTTGTCTTGTCCAACCTGTTCCAAAAACATTATGTGTCAAACAGTTCTTTACCTGTTCTTCATTTCTAGCCTTTTCTAGAGACAATATCAGTAGTCATAGTACAAGCTGTTACAACAGAAGACAGAACTTGTTGCGAAAACTTGTGACAGCGACGTAATAAGTACATCTCTTTAAAATTTTGTTATGAATGTTCAAATGATTCGATTCAGTAAGCGTTGAAGTTTCCTTCATTTTAAAAAACTCAACACAATCATAGGAGAAGCTGAGTAGGACAGTGGTTCTAGAAATGAGGATGTTTGGTCCAAATGTTCACCAAGGGAACAACATAGTTTATTTTTGGATATGGACTCTTAGAGGAAAACCCAGTTTCCTTTACCACAAAAGAAAAAAAGATATCTTATGAGTTATGACTCAAAGCTAGGGAGTAGGGAGCAAGGACACCCAGATAGATGTCGTGTCAAAACATATTAGGCCTTTCACCCTCTATAAATGGCATTTCCCCTATCTGTTTCGTGTCCATTTCCGTTTAAAGTCTAGGGCCTAGATTCCGGTTGATAGAGTGATGACCATGAAGACCCTCCAATAAAAAGAAGGAACAAAAGTGGTGTCCTTGAAGCATCTAGAATTTCTAGATGACAACCGAACTCAGGTCATCACTCATGGAAACTAAAACAATCACCTAAGGTCTCCCCTGACCAATTTATGTGTCATCTCCTGCCACGGCCCCTTATGTATTTGTCCTCATCAACTTTTTATATCTTTATTTTATTATTAAGATGGCTTGAATGTCAAATGCATGAAGGATTGGGCTTGTTGGGACAAGAGATGGCACACAGAGCGGGTTAGGGGATCTTTGATTGATCGGACATGTTGGTTGTCAATTATCATTTATTTTGAGGCTCATTTCCTAGTGTCAATGAGGACAGATTTTCATCTTCATGAGCCGCAATTCAGAAATGAGAGAGTCCAACAGTTTCTATGTCTACTTTGAAGAAAATAACCCACAGTTTGTCTAAGTGTTAGGACCTCGAACAAGAATGGGAACAACTACAACATTCTAAAAGAGACCCTTTTAGGTTGGCATCAAAGCAATGCTAAAATTCATTCTTTCCTAGACAAAAGTTGTGATTAACCAATGATCCCTTAGGATTACTTCCACACTCACCTCGCTCGTATTCAGTGTTTGTAATTAAGATATCGACAAATGAAGGAACTTTGCACCTCCATTGATTCCAAACTTGACAAAGAAAAGCACACGCACACTCACAAAAACACCGAGATTGAGAGAGACAGAGAATGAGGGTAGCAGACCTGTCCCAGTTGATGTTGGTATCAGCAAGAGTCTCAGCCAACTGAGGAGCAGTCCCAGCTTCAGCTTCTACTGCCATTGGAGAATAGAGACCCCCCCAAACCTGATTTACCCGAAAGGTCGAAAGTTATTACCCAGTTAATGCAAATTGCGATCGCTTATTGTTGCGAATGATAGAACAATTTCCTATGGCTGGAAAGCCACTGCTTGAGAAAGTGAAGGCTTTAGAATGTGAATGGAAATAGAGAACAGGGCAATTTTAGGACACTTTGAGAAGCTTCCAGTACTAATTAAGGTCTGGGCCTACCCAATAATTCATGATGCATCTACATAATAGACATTTCACGAATTGGCAATTGGTAGAACACAAAGTTACATCTACTCTAATTCAGGCGACTTTCAAACCTTCAGATTTCTCTACCAGGATCAAAACCAGGAATGATTCTCATTTGCTCAATTTCGGGTTCTAGTTAGATTTAGCCAGTTTAGAGTTTAGCATTACATCCATGTTGTCATACTGTAATTAACTGAAGCATGATCAACTTTATTGAAACCCCTCAATTTATGCACCACCATTTAGAGTATAGCCGAACCTTTGCTCGATCCAGTTTCAGATTCCATCTCATAATGGGACAGCTGAAAATCCTTTTAAGAGTGTATCCACAAATAAAAAAGCAACTGGATGATTTCAACCAATACGGGGACAAACTGCTGAAGCTCTGAGGAGCATAACTCATTAACTAAAGAGCACAATATCGGAGATTATAACAAGTAAACATAAACCACAATTGTATCCTTGTCTCAGTGGGTAACCAAAAATGAAAACATTTCATGGCAAAATACGAACAAAAAACTAGTAATAATGACAGTCCTCTGCCTATAATCCAGCTTCTGTTGGGAGAACAGCTAACGTTACTCAGGTCGCTCTTTCAAGCCTGCAAAAACAAGGATAGTTGATTAGAGCACAGATAACATTCACATCCAGAAACTCACATTATGAAACACTACCATAACATGCAAGGTTCCACTGAATCACGAGGAAAGTTTAGGAATTTGTAAGCAAAAGTTCAATTAGAAACTAGAAAAGTATGGATAACCACCATTTTAATCATTTAAGTAGAAACGTCTATTTCGTGGTTGACTCGATATTCCATTGACATAGTTTGCCTCAGATTGACACCCAATACAGTAATTATAGCAACATTTCACTTATCCAGGCCAGGTACTTCAACAGAATAAAAAAGCATTTAACACCAATTTAATTTCTTTAAGGCCTTAAATGCCACAACTACGGCTTAAGAGTCCAGGAATAACTCGAGCATTTTTTTTATGTTGACATGTTCAAGTGACCAGAATCAAAATCCGATCATTATGGCAACTAAAGCGATAGCAAAGTTATTGGCACAGGGGTAATGTGGGACGAGATATCCCAACAGAAGACAACAACACACACACGAATTATATAACAAAGCCCACCTTGCTAGCAATGTTGTTTGAAAGCCAGTCCAGCCCCTCATACAGCCCTTCTCCAGACGTGGCACATGTGCTCTGTATGTACCTGTAAAATACAGAAACAATTAAGACTACAGCTCTAGATTCTTAACACACATAATAAATAGACAACTACATATGAGCACTGAGACATGCATGATAAGGACTCAGCTGGACAAGAGCAGGAACCTAGCACGTATACATAGTTACATACCAGTGGCGTTGACGTAGAGAATGGAGACCAAGCTTGTCAGTGATTTCGGCAGCATTCATTGCGTTTGGAAGATCTTGCTTGTTAGCAAACACCAACAGCACTGCATCCCGTAATTCATCCTGTAAAAGGAGAGAAAAATCAGATCCATGTACATTTTTCAACTAAATACTGTTTATGGCTTGTTTTCAAAACTGCATCTTTGGTCAGTTAACTATGGAGAGCATGAGAGCCATAGGCTGAACCACACCTCATTCAACATCCTGTGGAGCTCATCCCTAGCCTCAACAACACGATCACGATCGTTACTGTCAACCACAAAGATAAGCCCTTGGGTGTTTTGGAAGTAATGTCTCCACAATGGACGAATCTGAAATTATCCCATCAACAGAAAAAGTTCAGTTTTCTATGCTGTATATTATACTAATTAAAGGTAAATACATCCCATCACAAATAGAAGCATGTATGAACAAAATCAGAGCACATTAAAATGTTAAGAGCAATCAAACAGCAGGAAAAGTAAGCATTGTGGCCACCAGAAATCAGCCAATCAGTAATCTCAAAATATGAAACGCAATGATATTTAGAAAGATTGATAAATCAAGAAACCCTATGAGGATACCAAATTACTCCTACAATTTTTCTGTCTTTCAAAAACCTCTATTTACAGGGGTTGACACAGAGGGAGAAGGTGGCTTATGTTGGCAGTTCTAGTAGTTTGTACAAATGCAAGTTTCAGGTTTGTAGTGCCTATAAAGCCCATCTACCAGCCCAAAAACTCAGTAAGATAAAAACACTTAAGAAGTAAATTAATTGAATGCAAGGGTTACTGTGGCTAGTATTTGAAATAGGGTAACAAACACAGCATTCAGCAACACTTTCTCACCTATTGCTAAGGTATTTTGATCCCTCTCTTTTTCTAGAGTAAAAAACAAGGGAAGGACCTGGATATAGTAAACAAGCATGTTAACAAAAGAAGTTCAATAAGCCACCATCTAAAAAATCACCACAAGTACGGAGTAATGATTTAAACTGCAACGTAATATCCATTATACAGACACATATATAGCAGAATTCAATGGAGTAAAACAGATAGCAAACACACGAAAGTCTATGCCATTAAGAATTATATAACAAGGGCTAAAGATTATCGAATATATTGTGGACTACTGGTAAAGCACACAGTTAAACCCTTACCTTGTCTTGACCCCCAACATCCCACACGGTGAAGCTAATGTTCTTGTATTCTACGGTCTCCACATTAAAACCTGCCAGCACAAAAAACAAGTTCTTCAATAAATTAAAATCCCAATCAAACCATGATCAGAGAGTTGCAGATATAGGCAGATAATATAAACTAAGAAGAAAAGCAGAACCAACAGAAAACAGGCAAATTGGTTATATGAAAACATATTATTTGGTAGGACAGTATTGAGACAATAACCATCCAGTTCCTTTCGAAAATAACTGGTTAAGGCTTACTGCAGGATAAAAAATAAGATAACTACACAATGTATTGAAATTTTGTTTTGTTTTTCTTTACAAAGTGGGATAACTACACAATGTCCAGGTCAAATTATCAATTCTCAATATTTGTTAAATATAACAGTTAAAAATTTCACATAATAAAACAATATTCCTCAATTGCAAACCAAAAATGCTTTGCTTCTATGAGGATCAAAGAGACTAACAGGGAATCCAGGCAACCCAACTACTTTGAAATGGGTGTGATAATGTAGTAAGTAGTAACTAATTATACTCATAGGGAACGACTATCATGATTACTAAGATAAGAATATAACAAGCGAACAATCAACTAAGCTCGAAATTGAAACACCAACAATGTCAAAACAAGACATGATGGAGTTATGGATAGACATACCGATGGTGGGAATGGTGGTGACAATCTCTCCGAGTTTGAGTTTGTAAAGAATTGTGGTTTTACCAGCCGCATCGAGACCCACCATAAGGATACGCATTTCCTTCTTGGCAAATAACCGACTGAATAGTTTCGTAAATGACAACCCCATCTTTCACCTGCCATCAGATCACATATCAAATTTCCACCAATTCAACCCACCAACTACAATTAACCAAAAATTCCATGTATTTAACAGCTAAACGCCCCCATTTTCTCAATCATACAGCCACGAGGTAATCAAATTCGCCAATTGCATCATAATTCAATCATAGAAATGGAACATCAGAACGATTCATGATTAAAACGAACGCGAAATGAACATCAATTTCAAAATCCAACAAATTAAACCTAAAGATCAGGCACGGCGAGCTAAATCGAGAATTCTAAATCAAAACCTAAGCGAAATCAAAGAGATATAAACCTAAATATCAACCAATTACACATGCGATCTTCGAAATCACCAAAAACCTCAAATGAATTTCAATCGACGAAAGATCACATATAGAAAAAAAAACAAAACGAATTCAATTCAATTCAATGAAAGACCTAATCGATGAATGAATGAAAATCAATAAAGAGGATCAGATCTGGGAAATTGGAGAGAGATTTACGTGCGAGGAGAGAGAAAGGAGAAGGTCAGGAAAGATGGATGGATCTCAGGAAGCTGAAGCGTCCACGATCAAGAGGATGGAGAGAGAGAGAGAGAAAGGAGAGGAAAGAGTTTATAAGTAAGTAAACAGGATCGAGTAAAAGACGGACGTTTGATCAATTAAGTCGTTAAGTGTTGTTTAGTGTTTACTGCTAGGCTTTCTGGTTTTTACAGACAGGGTGTTGGGCTTCCGTTATATTCGCCGTTAACGTCTTCAGCTTTTGCAGGGGACCTTCTTTTTCTAGTTTTGATTTTTGATTTTTTATTTTTTATTTTTGATTTTTCATTTTTTTCATTTTTAGTTAATGGGTAGATATTTTTATTTATTTTCCTGGAAGGAATAAGTATGGATTCTCAAAAAAGTGATAGTTCATATATGGAAATGCCTTATAAGAAAGTTTTTAATGGGTTACATTAGGATAAAAATAACATGACGAAATATGTATAGAGATTATAGCAAGAAAAAGAAGTGAAACAACTTTATTTAAGTGCTAGCTCTTTTAAGTAAAAATTTTAAGGTGAAGTTTGGTTGTGCATATTGTGATAGTTAGTAGGGGTTCAACTACATTCTTAATTACAGTATTAATTTGCCTCTCAATCGAAGCTAATCAGTGTTGTTGCTTAGGCATTTTGTGTATGCCTCCTTTCGTGGGCTAAGGCTAAACAATGATGTAACTCTACATGAGGTGGCTCTCATGAATGAAGCTCCTAGGCTTGCTTGAGGTCACCATTATGCTAATGCTAGTCTTAGGAACTAACTTTGAGTCCTATGTAACTATTAAGTAGGACATTTGTTGCTTCTCAATGTCTATGCACAGGGGCGGAGCCACTCTTTGAGCAAGGTGGTCGCATGACCCCGTTTTGCATGCTGTGAGTTGTATTAAAATATGTTTTATGTACGAGCATGACATAAGATGGAATGTATTTATTGGTAAAAATGTGTAAAGGGTCTTGTGCAGGCCCGTCCTTGGCCCTGTGCAGAGTGGCGACTGCACAGGGCCTCCCAAACCAAGAGGGCCCATTTTGAGTCAGAAAACATGTTTAAAGAAAAAAGTAATTACGATGGCAAAGAGATGCAAAAGCATTAGCTATTAATTAGGTGTTTAGATCCTTAGGCTTCAATTTCCGGAACCAATTGGTAATTGTGTGCTCCTTTATTTTCTCTCTCTCAATACGGAGCAGTAAAGGCAATCAATTGCTTCAATTTTCCAAAAACAAGAAGGCCTAAATCAAGCGTTATTTTATTAACTCCATCTCATTCTCTTGCATGTCATCAGTCTCAGGATTTCCAAACTCCATTTTTAAGCCCCAAATCCCATTTTATTGAGCCTCTAACTGAACATCATCTAAATCCCAGTTGCAATTTTTATACTCTTGCACGCATTCCAGAGAATGAGAATTGGGTGTGTTGTATGTAGGATTGTGAGAATTAAAAATAGGAAAGAGAAGAAGGAGAGTGGAGAGAGTGTGTTGCTGGTGGCGGTTGGGTTTATGCCTAATAGCAGAGCATCTTGTCTTAATGGAAGGTGCCTCTTTCTCTCTTATAAACAATAGTTGTTGTACTTTAATATGCCTTGTTAAGGCTTTTTTTTTGTTCCAATTTTAATTTTACATTTTGAGATTTGACTTCTTAATTTGGAGATAGTATAATTGTTTAATATTATTAAATATTGTGCCAACTTGTTGATTTTAATATCAAAACTTTGGTTTAGGGGGTAATCTAAAATTCTGATGTTAATGAACTTTGTGCTTTGGTCAGGGTTGTTGTGGATTAGATATAGAATTTGTGAAAGTGTGAAATAAAAAGCTATTTTTTTATTGTTTTTGATGTTGTTAGTGAAAGCTTACTCAAAAAAAAATAATTCAAATTAGGGCCTAATATTTAAATTTAGTACAGGGATGGTCCTGGTCTTATATTCAACTCTTTTGCCCAACACTTCCTTTACTACGCTAGTCTTCTATCTACTTCAAAAGTTAGATTAGAGAAAATCACAAAGTACAATATGCGTCCATCATTTGTGTGAGTTTATAAATCCCTACCACTAGTACCATTTTGAGATTGATCCTCTTTGGAACAAATATGGTGGATGAGCCTAGATAAGTGACTCTTAAGTAATGGCCAACATAGGCAGGCTCATCCTTATCTTATGATAATGTTGATTTCCTCAAGACATCACTTCTAAAAGTGGTGTAATCTATCTCAAGAGTTTCAAACCTCAAGAAGAGGTTAAAAAACTTAGTCCAGACTTCTCAATACCCTGATATTTTCATTCCATGAAATATATTCCCCTATTGGTGGTTGTTTGTGTTACTTTCTTGCGCTACTTGTGATACCTCACACCATGAGATGCATTCTTGCTTGTAGTTCATTTTTGGACAACTTACCATGCTTTAAAATAATTTTGTGCTCTCTTCACAATCTATTGCTTAAAGAAATTTCTTAATTTTTCATGAGGTTGCTCAAGTCGGACATGTGTCTATTTTCAGACTATACATACCAAATACCATAACCAAAGCAAACCATATAGATGCCCTAATACTTTAGTTATTGAACTAATTTCTAACCAAAATTTTGAGTCAAGAGACTTTGTTAGGTCCTCCTAGAATGCAAGCCTATTATAAGTTTCTTAATTATGACTTCAATGGATAAACCCTAACAATCTTATTAGAATGATTACTCATTCACTACATAATATTTTATCTAAAATACTCAATCGACAATGTTGCTCAATTTACGCATAGTTATGCTACGGAAAAATTGTGATCTACTCGACTGGGATTCCTATTGTCAAACGAGTTAATTATTTATTTATTTATTTACATTTTTATTTTTTTTAGCGAAACTCTTTTCTTTGTGCCTTTTGGGGAATTATTATTTATTAAGGGTTAAAGATTAAGATGGAATCTCCTATCCATAAAAAATAAAAATTAAGATGGAATCTAGGAGTAAGCAGAAATTCCGGGTACCCAATACCGGAACTGAAATTGGTTAGGAACCGATGGTTCCGGAATCGGAACCGGTCTAACCAAATCCAGTTCCAATTCCCAAAAATAGGAACCGCCGAACCGGTACCAACCAATTTCAATTCCAATTCCTGACTTTTGCGAACTGGAACCGGTTGGGTACCCAGTGTAAAAAATTAAATGACTTTTTTCCTTTGTTAGAAATAATGAATGGTGATTTTTTTAGTAAGGTTAGTAGTTTAAAGTTTTCTATTTGTAGTTTTCATATTTTTAATGATTGTATTTGTAATATTAATATTTAAATAATTGTATACATTATTTAAATTTTAATTTACAATATTAAGTATTTTGATTGTAGTATTTGATTTTATGTTTGCGGTATTTTTAGAAACTAATATTTATTAGTGTAATATTTTTATTGGTGTTTTTTATTATTAAAATATACATTGATTTGATTTAAAAAATAAGAAAATCTGGATTTAATGCGGACTTGGGTACCCAGGAACCGCAAATTTTTATATACTCCCACCTCCATGGAGCTGGGAGGGGCAGGTGAAGTCCACGGGCAGGAGAGAGAGAATGGGTAGGAGAGAGAAAGAGAGAGAAGGGGAAAGGCTCTATGTAGCTAGGTGGAGAGGGGACTATAACTCACCTACTGCCCAGGAACCGGTGGGTACCCGGTGGATCCAATTCCAATTTCTAAGATTTAGGAACCGGTGCAACCAATTTCAATTCCAATTCCTACAAATTAGGAACCGGTGAATCCGATTCTAATTTCGGGTAGTGCAATACCCGGTGGGTACCCGGTTGCGCTCACCCAAATGGAATCAAAAAGGAAATATAAAAAGAAAAAGAAAAAGAAAAAGGGACAAACAGGGGACTAGGAGAGTTAAGACTTTAGAGACCTCTGAGAGTTAAGACTTTAGAGAGCGCCGGGTTCCTTCTCTTTCTCTCAGCTGTAAATGTAAGCTTGCATTTTCGTATTCGGTTGATGAAGCACTGAGGAAGAGTTTCAAAAAGACCCGATCTTTTCCTTTTTTTCTTTGCAATATTACTTGCTATGGCATCTTTCAGGACCTGGTTCAGTTATCTCACTCAGAAGATCAATTGCTCAATTGGTCTAACTATGGAGGTATTTCTCTCTCTCTCTCTCTCTCTCTCTCTCTCTCTCTCTCTCTCTCTTCTCTCTTTTTTTTTTGCATTGTCTCTACTTTTGTTGAATAATAATTGCTTGTGACTTGTGAGCGAGTTATCTGTTATATGGGATTTTCATTGTATTAACACTAAATGATTAAAAAGCCCTCAATTTATGTGATGACTTGGGCAAATATCAGTTTTTTTCATGAAATGTTTGAGGGTTTCTTTGGGGTTTTAGCTTTCCTGTTTTGCCTTTTTTGTGGGTTCATTCATGTATTTGTTTTGATAGTTTTGGGGGTTTTAAAAAGTGATGGGTTTTTTGGGATTTGTTTTCTAGTGTTGGCTCTAAAATGGTGCTTTATGTCTCAATTTCTTTGACAGATCCTGTTCATGATTTTTGTTCTCCAGAAGAGAAATTGGTCATAGTTTGTTTTTCCCGTTTCGAGTTGTGAATCATCTTGGGCCGGTTGGTGGATATCCACTTGGGGCGGGATGAATTTGGCATATCTACTTGTGGTGGGTGGTGGGACGGGGTGGTGAAGACTGAAGAGTATCCATGGTGGATGCGGGGGTGGGTGGCCATCCTCTGCACCCACCCCACTCTATTGCCATCCCTCTCGGATGCTGCATTTCTGGAGGTTGTAAGGTGGTCAATTAGATACTAAATTTTGATCGTTAATTGCTCAAAGTTGGTTTCCAATCTCTAAATATAGGAGAGTGTTCACCTAGTTTAGAGTGTTTATGTTTTTTTTTTTCTCTTTTTCTTTTCGATTTGAAGAATATACGTAGTTTCTTTTGTAGCATTTTTTTGGTTGCATTTGCAACCGAGTTATGTCGTAGTATTAACAACCTACCACATAGTTAAAAGAGAGATAGAAAGGTTTCACAAGAACAGACAAGTATCAAACTGGAAACAGGGTAGGGAAAAGTCAAGATTTGCACAACTCTACTCTTGAAATTGTGGGACTAGTAGGGAGTTTGTTTCTAAAAGAAGTTGGGTTACAATTTTGAACCTAATAGGCTAATAAAATGTCAACAGCCAAATAAATGGTAATTGAATCTTAAAGATTCAGTGATAGAAAACTAGCTAACAGTTAACACTAGTTTCAATTGGTTAGTTTTTTCACTGAAGCACAACAACAACAACCCACGGAGAATCCATGCTAAGGATAGGGTCTGGGAAGGCCCAGATATACACAACCTTACCCCGAGCTAGTAGATACTCATGAGGTGATAGTCTACCATGGCCTTGCTTTCTCCATGTTTCAGTGATTTAACAGTGAGCTTGTACCCGTTTGTGAGGGAGGTGTACACTGAGGACTTATGTTGCTTTTGCACGATTAAGGTCATTTGACCATGACTTTGCTACAAGCCTACTACACATGTGGTTGATTCTCAAAATTTTACTTTAGTACTAAAAGCTTCTTCCTTTCATGTGGAAGCTATTTGAACTATGTTATATAAGGAAAAACAGGCCTGCAATTCCACAACAATCTGAAGCTGTCATTACTTCTTTGCATTAGATGCTTGAGCAAGACAAAAGCTGAAACTCCATGAACGCTATTGCATTTCTGTTCAACTTACCCTGGAAATTCACTGGAGCTTGAGAAGATACATACCCACCTTACATCATGCTCGACTGTTTTGTATGCCTTGCGCAAAAAATGTTATAAAAGTATTATCGTGCTGGAAGTTAAAGGATAGTAGAAAGTAGAAAATATAAACTTGCCCAGCTCATAACTAAGTACATAAGCTAAAGAACAATGGAAATAGAAGCTGTGTAAGTGTGAGGGTAGCTGTCTTTCTAAGCAACCATTTGCATAAAAAAAATACTGCTGACACATTTATAATAGGTATTTTGCTTCCCTGTGGTATGAATTTTATGAAAAATATTTGATAAAGAAGATGATTTCAAGATAGGGTAGTGTAACAAATTAAAGAGTAAAATGTTACTGGAATGAGTATTGGGTGGGGGACGGAGATGTATTTGGGACACCGAAAACAAAATGAGATACTTGTACCCTGATCATTTGTGCCTGCATCATTGCTTTTCCTTCCATATTGTCCTGTTACTAATCACTTGAAGTACATGAAGTATCCAGTGTTATGAATAGAGAGGTGTGGAATGTGGTTTGGTGGAGGGTTTTCAGGTGGAAGTAAGAGGGTTTCTCTTTCTTATTTTCAATGAAGGTGCGCGCCTTTGTTTGGACTTTGGTTCTGGGTAGGTTGAACACACATGACATGTTTATACGGACGAGACCTGGGTGGGTTTTGTTGCCAGATATGTGTGTGATGTGTCGATGGGCTAGTGAGGATTGCTTACATTTTCTTTCTGTAGTGTGAGTTATCTAATTCTTTGTGGGTAGACTGTACTTTGCCTGCCTTGCTACAGTCGGTCAGTTTTTACGGATGCAGTTTGGAGCTATGGGGAGGAGGAAGGAGAGTAGGATGATGTGGTGCTGTGTGTAAGGCTATCCTTTGGTGCCTTTGGTTGGAGAGGAATTCGAGGGTTTTTTCTGGTGTTTGTAGGCCTGCGGATTTGTTTGGGACCGTGCTGTTTACTTAGCCTCCCTTTGGGCCAAAGCAGCCGGGGCCTTTAGGGGGGATCTCTCACGGATGTTGAGCGCCTTTGGCGTGATTTGTAGATAGTTTGTTTTTCTCTTGAGGACACCCAGTCCTCATCTCTTTGTACTTTTCAATTACTTACTAGTAAAAAAAATTCTTATCTAAAAAACAATAAATTAATAGATGGATTTATTCTACATATATTTTTAGCATTTATCGTAAGCCCCCTGGCTGTTGTCATCTCACAAATAGATGGGTGCTTTGGACTTGAATCAGATATGTTTTAAGTTGTTTTATTCCTGAGATACTTCAGCAGAGTGCATCGATTGATTGCTGAAATATTATGTCTGTCAGTTATAGGCAGTATATGAACTATTTTTTTCATCATGATGCAGAAAGTCCATGCAGGTGAGCTCAAACAAAAGAGTGATACGGTGTACAACATATGGAAGAATTTCGTTGGAGTGAGACTGACTTACTTGTACAGGAGCAAAGGTATTGAAATGGCTCCATCAATCCCAGGGCAAGAAGAAATGCTGCTTGTTCGAAGAGTACCTTGCCTACCTGATATACGGTCAATTTTGTTTACCATTATTTCCAATCATAATGTGTTGATTTGCGTACCTAATAAATAGTGAAGTTAAGAATCTTGAAATGCTTGGTAATAACTACTTGGTAGATATCTGGGCTAAGGTTTTCCGTGTGTGAGATTAAATGATTGTATTCTGCTTGTCCTGCACCACTCGTACTATTGCTCAGAGTACAAAATAGGGCTTAGCATATTGTTGTAAACAAAAGGTAATCAAGCAAAGAGATGTGTTGAAAGTAGGTTCACTTCATGTTAACATTCAAAATCCCAGAAGCAGAAACAAAAAACAGATAGTACTATATGTAGAAAGACAACTCATGTACTACAATAAGTCTTGATGTGAACCTTTCACGTACTAGGAGATGTAGTATCCCATCAGTGAAATGACACCTTGAAAGCCCTCTCATCCAGAATGCGTTCATCCATTGGTGTTTCTAAGTGTATATCTAGAATTACACAATGACTAGGTAACTTTAGAAGCGAGAGGGAAGTGGCAAGGGTACTTGCCAGGTTAGTTGTATATTATATGGTGCAACCATAGTCACATGGCTTGTGGGTTAGTGCAGTGTTCTACACCCAGGTTATGGTCTCAGAATGTGGCTACTGGACTGCCTTCCTCGATTCTGAAAGTCTCATTCCACGACCCAAATTGAACAGCTTTGCATGCAACTATGGTGGTAACAAGCTGGAGCTTTGTCTATGTTTTCCTCTTTTCTCATCCAATGACTATGAGGTGCTTGTGACTTGTGAGTGATACATTCTGATATCCTGATGTTTATCAACCAAAGTTCTTACTTTTCGTGATCAAATATTGCTTCTCAACTGCAATGTCCAATCTCCAATGCATGCTGATGTGGCAAAAAATTTCTACACTAAGAACAGGCAGGCCATCCATCGAGCTTGTTTATTTTTATTTTTTATGTTCCCCCCCCCCTCGCCTTCTTCCCCTCTTTCCTTCGTTTATTTTTTTTGGGTTGGGGGGGGGGGCTGAAATATATTGGGGTAGCAATAAAATCATATCTAAAACCGCGCAAGTTAGTTTTAGTTGTCAGACATAGCACAACAATGTCCACAATCCACATTTCTCAGCTTCTGGGGTTGTGGTAGTGACACAGATTGGGGAAAGGGAATGTGGTGATAAGACAGAAGAACTGCGGCTAGACCAAAAGTTTGGGCACGGCAGTTTCTTTCATAACATAAATATAAAAGAACAAGGAAACTTAAGTTAACTTCTAATCTTCTATCACTATTTCTTTTTTTTTTTTTTTTTTTTTATATTTTATCTTTTCCCTTCCCTTCACTGCCATTTAATTTGAATAAATCATGTAATAGTTGGCTATAACTTCATTTCTTTACAAATGAGCAGGATCAGGCAAGAATACAAACAAGTATTCATCGGAGATGTGATTGTTTTCAAGAACCCACTGGAGCCAGATAGACATTTAGTGAGGAGGGTGGCTGCTGATGCAGGACAAGAAATGGTATCAACTGATGAAAAAGATGAACCATTTGTTTTAGACGATGAAGAACTTTGGGTTCTTTCTGACAACAAAGATCTGAAGCCAGGGGTAACGTTTTCTTGTCCTTCCCTTCCGAAGCATAATTTACTGTCAGGTTTAATAACATTTTGGCCATGCTTTATCTGTCTCAATCAGTCAATTGTCTTCTTGTTTTCTATTCTTCAAGAAGGAATACAATGCTGGTCATTCTTCCTTTGTACATTCTTCATCTCTATGCTTTATGCTTTTGATAATCTTTATCGTACTCATCTAAAAAAGATAATCTATATTGTATCCAACCTCAACCTCGAGCTTTAAATCTTATTTAGGGTCCTGCCCCAATGTTTTGCATTAGGACTGTCAAATAAGTCAAGTTGTGTGGTGTTTGTGTCAACTCTCCATCCAAACCTAACCCATTTATTAAACGGGTTAGACGCCCTTAACTTGGACACAAGCTGTTTAATAATCGTGTTACCCGCTAAATGCTAATGACCTGTTAACCCGTCTATCTTTTTTTAATTTTCCGAACTGATGGAAAATTAGAAAAACATGAAAATTTTCCAAGGAATCAAAAGTCCTGGCATATGTAGTGTACATTAGATAGTTTTAAATTTCTAAAATGCGGAAGATACTTGAAATTCGATTACATTACTGATTCATTTCAAGTTATTTAAAGTTAAAATTGACATATTTAATTAAACGGGTCAGGAGCATATCATTTTTGTGTTGAAATTCTTAAACTTAACCTAACCCATTTGTTAAACAAATAAATAAATAAAACACCTAACCTATTTAGCTTAACATGTTACTCAATTAAACGGTTTGAAAACACTCAGGAGTCAAGACTAACCCTCTATGTGCATGTCCGGTTCATGTGGTGTTGTCGTATCATGTCAATCTTTGTCACCTGGCACCATATGTACAGATGATGTACTGTTATATATATGATTATTTTTGCTTAGCAAACTGCATTGGTCTTGTAAGAAACTCATTAACCTACGGAAAAGTTTGGCAAGTTCCATCTGAAGCGTAACATCTTTACAGGAAGCCAAAGACAGTCGAACATTTGGCCCCATCACCATCACAGATATTGTGGGTAGAGTACTCTACAGAATGCAGTCGGCCCAGGATCATGGCCCTGTACACAATAGGTTTGCCCTGAAGCTTGATCCTGTCTTTCCTTTCTTCCTTTCCAGCACACTTAAAAAAGAAAAAAATTACAAATTTATCTTCTGTGAAAGATGATAAAGTTTCTTGTTGCCTTTTCATGGTTGTTGAAGTTATGAGAACAAGGATGATGATGAAGCAGTTCTTCAAGTAGAGTTGGACGTTGATCAGATGGCGAAGAGTTCAAAAACTTGAGTTTTCTGGTGGAGAATCATTTAATATTCTGGGTTTCTTGATAAGCTTGTGATGATACAAATATTTGCTGAAACCTTCAATGTAATGTGCAAATCTTGGCTCTCTGTTTCCTTACCCTGTCCCGGATGCAAGAATAAGTTACTGCTCAATCTGCTAGGTATCAACTCTGTATTTAATGTCAATTTGTTTCGTTCTACCCTCAAAATAAATCAAAAAGGGGAAAAGGAGATGTTTGCTACTGCAACTTGCTCGTTTGAGTATTCTTGTGAAGACTATATGGTAGTAGCAAACACAGCTTCATGCTTCTTAGTTGGGATAAATTAAATTAGCATGATTTTGGTAGGACTATTTTCCTAACTTTTTAATGAATTTGGTTCAACTTTGTTTATATTTGTTAGAGTAATGTTAAATAGGAATACAGTAATCTAGTGATAAAACTGGTTATCAACTTGCTACCTTGAAGGTAACTTTGAGATTTCACGGAACCCTTGTAGACTTGTAGTAACATTATGCAGTTCATGTTGGACAATGTCTAATTCTCACATTCTCTAATGATTGTCAGAGATCATAATTTCATACCGGTGTGATATGACCATGGACTAATGGAATTAGAAGACATGTATTTAGAGACGCATCAAAAGAACCATGGTAGCATACACTCTCTAGGACTAATGAGCGAGGCTGCTTGTGAAGGCGAACTAACAAGGTTAGTCCTTTCCTCCAACTTTTACATCTATTCAGAACGATTAGCTCGTCTCCTGATACACGTACTCACCCAAGCTGATATCAAATAGTCTAGATAATTACTCCCCTCTTTAAGGCCCTTTAAAAAAACCCGAGCTGATATGCTCTTTCCAATTTTATCCTTTTGTTATTCCCTCTTTCACATAATCTATTATAGCATCTTCTTCTTTACAAAGTCCTGCTATACTGTTGGTGGTGGACGGTGGGAGTCGGGTGGGCGAGGTGGAGTGAGGTATTCGTACTACCATTGTCCATTGATGCCATAGATCAGTGTCGTGTTGCAAAGCTCTAGGATTATATGGTATTCTTAGGATTCTGTGGAGCGGCTTCTCATGGTTTTGAGTAATTGAGTTATTTTTTTTAGGAGATCCATTGAAGGTCATTTAGGATTTCCTTCGCGTAGCTGTAGTCTATCTATGATGCCTTAGCCCTTGGCATTAACAATATCAGGCTGAAATTTTTTTCGAGAGCTGCTGGCCTAATACTAATATACTCCGTATATCTCAAATCTCAATTCGTCTTTTTTTTTTTGGTCAGTAGTGTTTGGAACTCCACATTTGCTTTACAATGAATGAAAGTAGATGGTGATTTTTTTACTACCGTCTCTGTTTTGAACTCGAGTATGTTCAATTTTTAGTTTAGGTGACTTTTATGCATGATTTGATCTAGAGTAACTCACCACCTAGCTAGACATCATTGTAGGTTAGGTCTCAATCATGAGACCCATGCACATCTCACACAAGCCAAAGATTTATGCGGCTGAAATGAAGTCTCAGGTCGTCAATGTCGTCGCAAGGAGAAATGGCCACCGACGTGGAGACCGGGGCCGTCAACCATGGTGATGTGAGGGATGTATTATACTCTGTAGCATGTAGGGAATTGTGGTGTGGGAGTAGATAATATGGAGGATTGGTTGATGGAGAAACATTTGACGCCATGTGTAGTGTATTTTCAGTTTAGAAAGGGGACGATGACCCTTCAATAATGCAACGACTTCATCCCAAACCAATTAATGTAGTCTTCTCCATAGAAACAAATTAGTGTGTCCCCATTTGCCAAAGCAATGGGCAACTTGTTTTTTACTTTTTGGACAGAGGTCAAGAAAAGTTATACATACTTTGGTGGAAGCTATCTCTTGCCCTAGTGGCCAAAAAGTGAGCCTTTCTAACTAGAACTCTAGTTGCATATGGCCTATGGGTTACGCAAGGCCTGTTTTTTTCGTCGTCTCCATGCCGCATTCCGTTTTGTTTTGTTGCGTTTCGTTCCGTTCCGTTTATGTACTTCATTTTGTCTCACATTTGGCTCCAATATCCGCGCTGTTCCGTTGAAGAAAACATGGCCTTATACATAGAGCTGTTAAAAACTGACCCCATCCGAATATTGCCCGAAACCCCAAAAAACTGTCTCAAACGGCCAAACCTGATAATGCAATCATTGAGATTGCCAAACTCGATTGACCTGACCCGAACCAAAAATGACTGACAAAAACTGATTCCATTTTTTAGAAGCCCATGATACATTATTACTTCAAACCTGAAAAATGACATTGACTGACCCAAGCTCCGAGCCTGACCGCCTGTTTTTTCGGGTCTACTTACACAACTTGGCGTTTTTGATGATAGTGAATAGTGATTGTTGGGGCAATAACGGGAGGAACGTGTAAATAGGGGTTTGAACACAGCCACACAGGACTAAAGACTTTTAAGTCCTTGAATGAAGGTCCATCTTTTTTTTTTTTTTTTTGAATAGGCAAGACAACCAGGCTGCCATATAAAAATGCCTAAGATGTTTCTTTCCAATAGTTTGGTTAGGGACTGGTCAAAGGAAGTAGATCAAGAATACAATTGTAAACAAGTGTGCCCAGAGTGCGCCATAAAATCAGCAACAGTGTTAGCTTCTCTGAAGGCATGAAGGACTCCAACCCTGTCAAAAAAGTGGAGATCCTTCTTTGTATCAATAACAATATTTTCAATCTCCCATGGGATATGTCATTCACCTCTAATTGCTTTGATAACCGTCATATTGTCCCCTTCAATGGTTATTTTTTTGTAACCCGTGCCTTACGAACCCCTTCCGTAGTCCAATTGCTTCCGCCATTAAAATAAAACTGGTACCACACGATAACTCCTAGAGAAATAACATCTTGATAAATTATAATAGGCTCATAAATATTGCTTCTCTTTCTTGAACTAGGGAGAATACCGGTTTCCTAATTACATAAGATGTATATAATATCTTAACCATCTAATATATCTTTAGATGGGAAAATTTATTCTCATAATATTTTTCCGATATCTTATTGCTAACATGATAAGTTTTGGAGTAAAACTGGGCCTTAACAAGTGAGCATCATATAAGTTAAGTGAGGTTCCTACCCAAAACCAATTGGCAATGGGTGGAGTAACCCACTTGCTTATATGTATGCTCAAGGCCACCAAATCTTTTCATGTGGGACACAAACCCACTTGAACACCCCACCTCACGCAAAGAACCCATCATGGGTTGAAATGTGGACCAAAAAATCCGCTCTGATACCATGATAAGTTTTGGAGTAAGATTGGGACTTAACAAGTGAGCATCATATAAGTTAAGTGAGGTTCCAACCCAAAGCCAATCGGGTGGAGTAACCCAGTTGCTTATATGTATGCTCAAGACCACCAAATCTTTCCATTTGGGACACAAACCCACTTCAACACATATCCTCATTCATTACGTATTACAAAGCTGGCAGCTGATGGTGACCCGAGAAAATCAATGAAGTCGTTAGCCTTAGAGTATTTCTCTCTCGTTAGAGTCAGAACTTTGTTGTTTTTACTTTATGTTTTTCTAGAGAATTTACTTGTACATATATTTCGGGGAAGTTGTGATATCTAGTTAGAACTTATACCTTCTAAAAAACTTAAGTTGTTACCTTAGCCCCCTCAAAAAAAAAAAAAACTACACATGCATTTTATCTATTTTTTTTTTTCAAATTATAAGGAAGCGACCTTTTCCGAGAGTAATTAAAGTCGATTTCAAGTCATTTTCGAGGATGAGTTGGGAATGCACTACTATACTATCCACCCAGGTTACTATACATGCACTGTTATACCGTAGTTATATCATTGTCAACTACATACGCTTAAAACTAAATATGACTTAACACTTTTTGTAAGAGCATTTTACCTATCTGTGGACCTCTTGCAATGGTTGTCACTATGATGTTGCTGGCGAATTACAACACAAAGTGAAAGTGAGTCAAACACTCTAGACGTATTAATGATTGCTGCTATGGAAAGACATAACATCATCAAGCTTATAAGTGTCCGTTTTTTTTAGTTGAAAAACACCGAACTAAAATGAACTAATAAACTGACTGATGAGGATTGAGGTGGGAGCCGAGATAGCAACGACCTCACTTGAATTTGGGGAAGACTCGAGTTCAAATCCTATCACCCACCTAGTGAGGGATTTATCCCCTTACCCCCCTCCTAGGTGGGGCCTCCTTACCCTCTTAAAAAAGGAAAAATAATAAAAAAATAAACGGACTAATGATAAACTGAACTAAAAAATAAGTTGAGGATAACAGAGGCTAATCGTCTACATATATGGTTTTGTCATCAGTCATCAGTCATCAGTCATTCTAGACAATGCATGGACGGAAAAGTCATAGCAATCCGTCAAGCTAAAGACTATCTAAATAGTATTTAAATAGTAACATAAGAAGAAGCAAGCAAGCAAAGCACTCAAACATACAAAAATGAAAGCAAACAAAACCAAACTGCTCCCCCTGCCTACCACTGATAGCTCAAAGTTCCTTTCATCCCCGTCATTCACACCGGCCCTTGCCTTATTCCTAGTTGTCATATTACAGCATCTGGCACCAACTATTGCCCTCGGGAACGACACCGATCATATTGCATTGTTGGCCATCAAGAGCCAACTGGTTGATCATCCTGGGGGTGTTTTAAGCTCATGGAATCATTCAGTACACCATTGTTATTGGGGAGGGGTTATATGTGGTCATAAACATGGGAGGGTTACTAGGTTGGATTTAAATTCAAGAAAACTGTCAGGAACCATATCTCCCTTCATAGGAAACATGAGCTTCCTTAGGGAGCTTTGGCTTTATAATAATAGTTTGTATGGCCAGATTCCCTCCGAGATAGGTCGTCTGTTTAGGTTACGACAACACAATTACTGGGCAAATTCTGGCTGCATCAACCTTCAAGGTTTAAATGTAGACGGCAACCACCTAGACGGTAAGCTTCCAAGGGAATTAGGATCATTGTCTAAGCTCACATGGTTCACTCTTTCCCGCAACAATTTCATAGGACCTCTCTTCGAGGTCATAGGGAACCTCACCTCCTTAGATATTCTAGAATGCTCTTACAATGCTTTCACAGGAACAGTTCCTGACAGCATTGGTTATAGGAAGAGAAACCTATTGGCTCAACATCGCATTTAATAAAATCTCTGGTAAACTTCCCCCATTGATTTTCAATCTTTCCTCACTTAATACACTAGCTTTGAACACTAACCAACTTCAAGGAAGTCTTCCACCAGATATAGGCATCACACTTCCCCAACTAGGAATTCTCTCCCTCTCTGTCAACAATTTTTCAGGAAAATCTCACAGGACAAGTACCACTTGATCTTGGACGTCTCCACAAACTTCAAGAGCTTACAACCGCCTACAAGATGACCTCAATTTTATAGATTCATTAGTAAACTGTAGCAGCTTGGGAGTCCTAGAGTTGGGTTTCAACGATTTTACAGGAGCATTACCCAAATCTTTTGCCAATCTCTCCACAACAATATATGGTCTTGGTTTGTATGGAAATCAATTAAGTGGGGAAATCCCTGTGGGTATTGGCAATCTTATCAACCTTGAGTTACTATTTATGGGCAAAAACAAACTCATCGGAACCATTCCTCTTGATATTGGGAAGCTTCAACACCTAGAACACTTGAATATGGAATCCAACAGACTAATTGGTGGAATTCCTGACTTCTTTGGAAATTTCTCACGTTTGACGGGCCTTGGTCTACGTGGAAACGAATTAGAAGGTAGCATACCTCCAACAATTGGCGATTGCCAATACATGTTATTCATGAATCTCTCACAAAATGAACTTAATGGAACCTTGCCAAATGAGCTTTTTGGAGGATCAGCCAAATTTGTTTGGATTGATCTGTCCCAAAACCACATAGAAGGACCCCTGCCTTTGGAGATCAGCAAGCAAACAAATCTAGTAATATTTTATGTGTATGGAAACAAGTTGTCAGGTGAAATTCCAAACGGCCTCGGGAGTTGTCCTATGCTTAAGTTCGTAGATATGAGTTTTAATTCCTTCCATGGAAATATTCCGCCATCCTTCGCTTATTTAAAAAGCCTTTCAAGATTGAACCTTTCACATAACAATCTTACTGGCCCGATCCCAGATTACTTCTCCGGTTTTCACATAACAATTTTGAGGGTAGTGTTCCATTGAATGGAGTGTTTGCAAATGCAAGTGCTATATATCTCGATGGAAATCCCAAGCTTTGTGGAGGAGTTCCCGAGCTGCATTTACCAAGATGCATGGAGAAAGAGAGGAGGAAAAAAAGAATGTCTCTTGCACTGAAATTGACAATTCCAGTGATATGCGCGTTTGTTGGGGTAGGCATGGCGGCATGCTTGTACTTGACTTGTCTCAGAAAGGAAAAAAAATCTTTTGAAGCTGGTCTATTGATGAGCGAATCGTTGTTACAAGTTTCTTACAACATGCTACTCAAAGCAACAGACGGGTTCTCCTCCGAGAATCTACTTGGTGCTGGATCATTTGGGTCTGTATTTAAAGGGACCCTGGAACCACTTGGAAAGACGGTAGCTGTGAAGGTACTTAACCTTACACATCGAGGTGCTTCCAAGAGTTTCATGGCAGAGTGCAAGGCCTTGAGGAATATCAGACATCGTAACCTGGTGGGGATAGTTAGTGCTTGCTCAAGTATTGATTTTCAGAGAAATGATTTCAAAGCCCTTATTTACGAGTTCATGCCCAATGGAAGTCTGGATAGATATTTACATGAAGTTGGAAATGTATCTCTTTTTCAAAGGGTGCACATAGCTATTGATGTGGCTTCTGCACTCGAATATCTCCCATCATGGTTGTGAGTCTCCAGTGGTGCACTGCGACTTAAAACCAAGCAATGTTCTCCTTGATGATGACATGGTGTCTCATGTAGGTGACTTTGGATTAACAAAGTTCCTTTCTCAACACCAGAACCTAAATCAAAGCAGTACAACTGGAATCAGGGGAACTGTTGGCTACGCTGCTCCAGGTACGTAACACAAATTATCATACAATTATCTAAATGATCTTCTAATGAGGACTATATCTATATGCAATCTATATGTAATCATTTGCCAAATATACATTAAAGTTTATAGCTTTTCATATTGTAAAGTAGCTCACACCAAAATTTTACTTTTATTAGATGTTAGAAATTCATTTCCTTGAGCAACTGGCAACTGTTTACAGCCATGAGTATATCTAGTAGAAATAATCTTCGATATCCTGTTATGCTTTCATAATGTAAACTAATTATGTATACAAAGCTTATGTGTGCACCTAGCTAGTTAGAGATAATAATAGATATAACAAGAAAAAAGATCAGCAGAAATAACATCTGTACATATTTGGGACTAAGCAATCTTGTGGATTCTTTGTCATAAGAGTACGGGCTAGGAGGCGAAGCTTCAACAGAAGGTGATGTCTACAGTTTTGGGATTCTGCTACTAGAGCTCATGACAGGCAAGAGACCCACTGACAATATGTTCAAGGAAGATTTAACCCTTCATATGTACGCCAAGGCAGCTTTGCATGACCTTGATCAACTGCTGCAGATTATCGATCCAATTCTTACAGAAAGTGAAAGTGATGAAGGAACCAGTGATGAAAGAAGATCGACTCAAGCCAAGCTACAGAAAAAAGCTGAATGTATGGTTTCCTTGGTTACGATTGGAGTAGCGTGCTCTGACCCCTTACCACTACGTAGAATGAAGGTGACTGATGCAATGAGCGAGCTAATGCGAGCTAGGAACATCATTTCGAAAACATGACAAATCAAACGCAATATGCAATGAGGTATCTTCCCCTGATTTGATCATCGATAAACCATAATCAATTTAGAAAGTTGAATATGTCAGCTGAAATTTCTTCCAAAATCTAATCAAGTTCTGGTGATATGTTCTATGGAATCTTTTTGACAAGTATACAGAAATTTTAGTTTTGTTGTTCTAATTAGTTCCAACAAATTAGTAACACTGATGATTTTGCAGGAACATGAAGCAGAGACCGCCAGTCTGCCTGTTGAAATATCAGAGCTTTGGTATACGAATATGTAAAGGTTCATTTCAGTCAGTAATCCATTTTTTTGGGTCCAAGAGTTTCAATTGACTTCTTGATTATGAATGAAATACATAGATGACACATTTTATCATGAATGAGCTCTTTGATTATCTTGCTTTAACATTACGAGCTCTTTAATAATGAATGATTATAATTATTATGTTTGATTGCTCCCTCTATTTACTATGAATAGAAAGCGCTACAATCTTTTATTTGTGCTTAATTATAATTGTTTATTTTATTTTAGAACTATTATGCATCACAAGTTTGCCATCATCAAAAAGGGGGAAATTGTTGAGTAATTGAGTTTTGAAGATGACAAACTTATTTAATTATAAAGTGATGCTACTTAGTTTGTGTGTTAGTGTTTCAGGAATTTATTTATGCAAGAGTTTGCTAGATAAAGATAAAAAAGAAGACACAAGTTATTCTCGTGTTCTCTAGGTTATTTATTTATTTCTTAGAGTTCATGTTAAAGCGATGCAATTATATAAATGTGGAATTTATATTATTAGGCAACAAATTAATAAACGTATAAAAAAGTCTTTGTGTTTGGGAACGGTCCTTGAAACTTCAGTGTTCACTGGAACGTTGCCTACACACATACAAGGATACGTTCAATCGGTTGAGATAAATTTAAGATCAATATCTTATATTTAGTCTCTTATAATTTATATTCTTTTTATTGTGCGAAATATATTATTTGCAAAAGAGATTTTTTTGAAATCTATTTATTCTTATATTTGGCTACATGGTTTTTAACTAGGAAGAAAATACATTCTTTAAAGATATTTATTTTATTTTCTTCATAAAAACTGATTTGGATATATATGCTTTATATGATAAAGATATTTATTCTTCTTTATGAAAATCTTGTTTACCAAGTCAAGGAAAAAGAGATTTGGTTTCCTAGTTGCAAATAGGTTTCCTAGTTGCTTTTTACTTCTTGGTTATGGGTATAAAAGAAGTCTGAAACCTAAAATCAGTTTTTACCCCTCTCACCGTATTGAACGTAACAAATTATTTGAGAGAGTCTAATTGACAAACGTTTACACATTATAGAGAACGTTGCCTAATAGTTATAAGTTTCACACGTTGTATTCATTGCAAAGCTATAGGTTTTATATTGTACCTTTCCACTTATTGAAGTTTATCAAGGTAACATTGTTCCATCGATTAGGACAACTAGAGTTAGTTGTTCAGAGATTGGCTTGGGTGAGTGTCTAAGTGCGTATGGCTTGGAAGAGTTTCTAAGTGCGTTTGGCTTGGAGTGTTCGAGTGTGAGATTAAGTTAGAGTTAACTTGATCTATTTGTACTATTCTCTTAATAAAAGAAGTAGTCTTTAAAGTCATTCGGGCCGTGGTTTTTTATCCTTTGTGAGTTACAAAGGGTTTTCCACGTAAATCGTGAGTGCTTTAATTCTAGTTCTTTTATACTTGTTTTAAATTCCGCAAATTTGGGGTAACACAATTCATCCCCCCTCTTGTGTACCTTGTGCTACTAACAATTGGTATCAGAGCCTCATTTTCTCTTAGATACAGGTTCACGCTTGAAGAGAATGTCGATCTCAAACACATCGAATGGTATTAAAGAGAATCTGCTGTAAGACCTCCATTCTTCGACGGGCGAAACTACTCTGGATGGAAAAATCGTATGAAAATTTACATTAAATATGAAGACTATCAGGTATGGCAAGTAGTTAAGAATGGACCGTTTAAAATTGTTGACACGGCAGGTAAAGAAGTAAAAGAGGATAAATGGACTGAAACCAATTTTAGAAAAATTGAAAAAAATGCTAAAGCAATGAAATTTTTACATTGTGCCTTAGATTCTGATGAATTAAATAGAATATTTGCTTATTCTAGTGCTAAAGAAATTTGGGATACTTTACAAACTGCTCATGAATGATCTAATAAAGTGAAATTATCTAAAATCGATTTACTAGTTCAACAATATGAATCTTTTGAGATGAAGAAAAACGAATCGATTAAGGATATGTTTACCCGCTTTCTATTATTATAAATGAGCTAAAGTCTCTTGGCAGAGAATATGCAGTGGAAGATCAAGTTACAAAAATTCTGAGGAGTCTACCGAATACAGGACATTGGATGCTTAAAGTTACTGCAATTCAAGAAGTTAGGGATCTCACAAAACTACAACTGGACCAACTAATGGGATCTCTGTTAACTCATGAGATGAAACTTGAAACTCGAGCCCCAGAGTCATCAAACAAAGATAGAGGACTTGCTTTCAAGGCCAATGAAGATGATGAGCCAATCGAAGATTTTGATAAAGATGATATTATGCTTATTGTCAAAAAGTTTTCCAAATTCTTTAAAGAATTTTAAATCTAATAAAAACTCTAGCAAAAACAAAAATTACTCCACTAATGTTTACAAGCCAAATATTAATGATGGACTTTGTCATAAATGCAGGTTACCTGGACATATGATAAATCAATGCCCATTGTGGGATATGGAGAAGAAGAAAGATAAAAGAGCAAACTTATCCACCGCAATAGACAAAGAGATAGACAAAGTAATGGCTGAATTGAGAGAACAAGAAGTAGATTCGGAAGAAGAAGAAGAACATCCTTCGCAAGCCCACTTAGCGCTTATGGCAATTTCGGATGATGAGACCGATGATGAAGAAGATATTGAGGTATCTATGAACGGACTAAAATCTAAATTATCTTCTTTTTCAAAAGAAAAATTGATGAATGCCATGAATGTTGTTATAAATAGTTCTCAAGAGACATTGTCTAAAATTAAAGAAGAATCTGAAAAGAGCAATTTAATTTTAATGAATGAAATCAATGACCTAAAAGACATGATTAATACTCTTGAGAAATTAGAAAAAATGTCCACTGGAAAAATATGTGAAGTAGAAAAGAGTAATGAAACGTTGGTTGTGCTCAATAAAAATCTGAAGGAAGAAAACGAATTTATGAAAAATAAAACAAAAGAGATAGAAAAAGAAAATTGTTCGCTAAAAGAAAAGAACGTCATCTTAGAAAAGGAAAGAGGAACGTTGGAGAACAATTTGAAACAAGGTTCCCTAGAGTTAGACAAGGAGAAACGCTTAAATTACAAGTTAGTAAAAGAATTGGGAACGTTGGGTAAAAACCTGAAGGAACGTTCTATAGAATTAGAGAAGCTAAATTATAAACTGAACTTCGTAAAAGGATCAGAGGTTTATACTAGTTCTAAGGACCACTCCCACTCCTTGCAGAAACGTTTGGATCATCGTACTAAAGAAAATCAGACCCTTAAAAACAATCTGTCAAAATTGGAGAAAAATAAGATTACTGCCACACACAAAGGAAATTTGTGGTATATTGGACAAAAGCTTATGAGATGTATATGAAGCATGTCAATACACCTTCCAATCAAAGAATTAGGACCATAGCTAAATCTAGTCCTAAAAAGAAATATAGAAAATATGTTGATGTGCTAGAACATCGTGTTTGCATGCATTGTGGTCTTATTGCATTTTACTTATGAATGTCGTAAGAAATCATCTCATGATAAGAATAATGTCACGTTTAAACAAGTATGGGTTAGGAAAGATTCTTTGCATACTATTAATGCTACTAACCCAAAGGGAACCAAAAAGGTTTGGGTTTCCAAAACCAAGAATTGATTGACTTTTGCAGGCTATATGAGAGGGAGTAAACATTAGTATTGACTAATTATATCATGTTTGGATTTAACTTGAATTACTCTCACTCTTGGCCATTGAGAGTGAATGTGGTGATATTTGGCGACAATATAAGATGAAGAATTGTCAAGAGGAATAATGTTAGTAAGTCACTAACATATACTCTCTAAATAAGTGTTCTTGGTAGATGTATGTTTGAATGAAAATTTTGTTTGATATTACTTGGCTACATGACAGGGGGAATATGCTGAATTTTAATGGTTATTGTCATGTAGTTGATAATTTCGTGGGAATTATTTACAAGGAAAATATTCATTATGCTTTAAGTTTGTTCCTTGGAAATAATAGTTTACATATTAGTTTTGAATGATGACATATTATATTTGGTTGCTATATGTGAATGTGCCATTAATTTGTGGCACCCATTTACTATAGATGGATAGCATTCTAAATTGAAGTTTTTGTTGATTAATTAATAGTTGATATTTTTACAAAAGCTTTACATAGAAAAGAATTTGAGAATGATCACGCTTGATCTAGATATGGTTCTGCTGTATTAGTTAGTATCATACATATGACCCCTCAATGATTGATTAGAAATTATTGATTTGTCATTATTCATAATCGATGCTTATTTACAAGGATATAATGTACGAGTCTTTGTTGATTTCATTTACATAATGCATTAATATAAAGGACTCGCTATGTCTCACTAGATGCTATACTGATACCGCATTTATTGTTTATTGTTACTATATCATACATCCAAAATTTTCTTTTGTGCAAGACGAATTCTTTTTCAAAAGACTGATTATAATTTGAAACCACATTACAAGCCAAATCAGTCTTTGAAAATTTGAGCCAATAAAACACAACCAAGCTCCACATAGAAATTCTCTAACCATCTTTTTACCCCTTTCTAATGTCACGTTAAATATTTCGTTAGGGGGAATTATTGATGAGATTTGATATAGTCTTTATTTGGAGAAGTTATCATTTTCAGTAGTCATACTAGTATTCATACCCGTGCGTTGCACAGTGTTAACTAAATTTATTACCCAAAAATCATTCATATTGAACAATCAAAAATTCTAATATCTAGTAAAAATCTTTCTCTTTAAACAAAAAAAAGTTATCACAACAATAAGATTTTCCATAAAATAAAAAGATAATTTAATTTTTGCAATTTTCGATGGGTAGGAGAGGAAAGATCCTCGTTGTAATTACATGTGCATTATTTGTCTAGTTCATTCATATATAAAATTAAATAAAAAATAATAAAATTTAATTGCTCGGTATCTTTGCAAACTTAAATGATTACTTTTTTTTTCCACCTAATACAGATTCAACCTTGTAAACTTTCATATACTCAAACATTTACTTTGAAATAAAATTTTCATTTCTCCCTCCAATCTGACCTGCAAAAGAACATTTTTGTTTTTCATTTCTCCATGTAATGGAGATCCAAGAAAAGAGTGAAAAAAATATTATCATGTAAGATAAAAGAGAGTTGGACTCAAGATACTACATTGTCGATAGCATTTTGAAAAAAACATTCAATGATATGAGCAATTGCAAACAAAAAGCAGAGCAATTGCAAACCAACATTAGGATAAAATTGGAATTTAAAGATTAGTCATCAATCTTATTTCTGATTTCACATCAGCTAGCAATTTATTGATTCATCTATATATGTTCTATGCATTTTCTAGTTAGGAAGTGACTCAGGAGAAACCTATGATTCTACATCCATATATTTTATTCTACCTAACTATCTGCTTAAGAATTCTACGGCAAGAAAACTTGAAGCAATGGACGAACGTACCTCAATATTGTATATGCCCATGTTTCCATCAAATGAAGATGCTGAAATGACCCTGGGTATCTTGCCAATGAATATCAAAGTTCCAATTGATATCAGAAGGCGATTCGCAGAATATTTGCAATACATTATACCAGTAGAACCACCAGGGCAGGAGTCAACTGAAAACATTCACATCTAAAAACACTGGAAAAAGAGGTTCTGATCCTTGCATAACTTTTTTTTACTGTTCTTTCTCTAACTTGAAATGAATAATTGTCGCATATACTTCACATATAACCTCCCGTTTGAATTGCTTCTTTGATAAACTATAAACATATGTTCAATAAATTTGTGCTAGAAAGTTACCTGATTTACTACTTCTAATTTAATTAGATGCCTTCAACTCCACTGCCACCGCCCACCATTGTTATCCTTCATATCCTCCACCTGGACAAAAAGATATTGAGTTATCAGATTCCACTGCTCAAACAAATAAAATTATAACATCTACCAAGTGTCCAATTTACATTTCCTACATCAATCACCAATTGATTAATATATTTAAAATCAAAATTTATCTGGAAAAAAAAAATCAACATTATGCTCTCAATCAATCATTTCAAGTAAATCAATAGAATTTGAACCAAAGTTCGCTGAATTATAGATTGTAGGTGCTCAAATATCTGAAGGCTCTAAATCTTTATCGACCGATCTTTTTGAAATAGTAGGAGGAACTACCCCATGAATCTCGGTTGTTGACGTTGTGTCTGTCGTTGTTGTTACTTAACAATTTGACTAATTGAGAATTTTGCTCCATGATTTTCTTCCCCATTCCTATACGGGACAGAAGGAGAAAATAATAGAGGTTGGTGAATTATATTTTATTATTTTATTATCTTTTAAGGGAGGAGGTGGGTGGAATGCTTGTAACTTGTAAATTTTATTGAACGTGGGATGATGGGATAGTTTTTTTTTTTTGTAATTTATTTTTGCATTTCTAATAGTTTTTTTTTTTTTTTTTTTTTTTTTTTTTTTTAAAATATAGATTGTAGGTGCACAAATATCTGAAGGTTCTAAATCTTCATCCACCGATCTTTTTGAAATAATAGGAGGAACTACCTCATGGATCTCTGTTGTTGACGTTGTTGTTACTTAATAATTTGACTAATTGAGAATTTTGCTCCATAATTTTCTTCCTCATTCCTATACGGGATTGATATTAGACGTGGGTATTATTTGCTAAACAAGAGGAGAAAATAATGGAGGTGGGTGAATTTTATTTTATTATTTTTTAAGGGAGGAGGTGGGTGGAATGCTTGTAAGTTGTAAATTTTATTGAACGTGGGATGGTGGGATAGTTTTTTTTGTAATTTATTTTTGCTTTTCTAATAGTTTTTTTTTTCGTAATTTATTTTTGCTTTTCTAATTAATTTTTTTCTATTTTATTAATGAACTCATGAGGAATTGTCACGTGGCAAAACTCATGAGAAATTGATACATGGCTAATCCAATTTCTTTCTCTGACAGCTTCTTTAGTATTAGTATATAGATATCTATCTGGCTGTAACGGAAAAGTTGTGTCCTTCAAACACAAAAAAAAAACGGAAGTTCTGTAGCTTTCAACAAAAAAAAAAAATCATCTGGAAAGAGAAAGGCGAAACAGTAGAGGTGAATTTATTTTGACATACTAGAAACGTTCCCTCTGTTATTCGAACGTTCTTGTTACATGTAGTGTGAAGTTTTTTTTCACGTGATTACAAAAGAGAGATAAGGAGAGATTCCCTATTTGTGATTCAATTTTCTTTTGAAGGAAGGATTTCTTTTTTAATATTAGATATACTTATTTTATATGGAAATGGTTGTTGGAGTAATATGCTAAAATGGGGAGAAACGACAAAGGTAGGACGTTAAGCTTTGGCATACATATATTGTTCTAAGTTTTATTGCCACCTAATCGTCTACCATGTTGGAGAGATAAGGAATTCATATTGGTTAGTAGGAGAAATAAGGGTACTCTTGCAACAATGATGTTTTATAGTATTTTA
Organism: Tetragonia tetragonoides; assembly: GCA_038025085.1. Taxonomy (NCBI): domain Eukaryota; kingdom Viridiplantae; phylum Streptophyta; class Magnoliopsida; order Caryophyllales; family Aizoaceae; genus Tetragonia; species Tetragonia tetragonoides. The sequence goes on along the minus strand of CM076151.1, from coordinate 21,826,022 downwards.
TCTTTACATTGTGACTACACCCTCTTAATATTTTCCTCATAATGTGACATTGGCTATACCTTAAACCAACCAGTTTTTTCACTTCCCAACCATATTATCTCAAACCATGTTTCCTATATCTAAAAGGAAGCACGTTCTAAGGGAGAATTATCTCCTTGAACCAATTAATAATTCACATATGCTTTATCCTTCATCATGCTCAAATCATGACATACCTCTATCGTCTTGTAATTTAAACAAGAGCCTTTGATTTAAATTCCTTGGATGTCATGATATATACTTGAACATTAGATTGCTTTTGGTGTAGTCATAGCATCACTAGATTGTGCTTGAGCTACTTTAGTTATGCTTATGTTATGATTATTGTACTCTTGACTCTATCTTATGATTTTGTAATGAGTTATCTTCCTTGTCTTGACATATTAATCTTTTCGATGATGTCAAAAGGGGGAAGAATATGGTGTGATGCTAGGTATTTGAGCTTTGATCTATCTAGTTTCAAAAAAGGTCTTATTAAATTTGATCTATCTTTGTCTTTTGTGCTAATACCATTATGGTCATCAATTGACTTCTTGATTATGAATGAAATACATAGATGACACATTTTATCATGGATGAGCTCTTTGATTATCTTGCTTTAACATTAACAGCTCTTTAATAATGAATGATTATAATTATTATGTTTGATTGCTCCCGCCATTCACTATGAATAGAAAGCGCTACAATCTTTTATTTGTACTTAATTATAATTGTTTATTTTATTTTAGCACTATTATGCATCACAAGTTTGCCATCATCAAAAAGGGGAAAATTGTTGAGTAATTGAGTTTTGAAGATGACAAACTTATTTAATTATAAAGTGATGCTACTTAACTTGTGTGTTAGTATTTCAGGAATTTATTTATGCAAGAGTTTGCTAGATAAAGATAAAAAAGAAGACACAAGTTATTCTCGTGTTCTCTAGGTTATTTATTTATTTATTTGAGTTCATGTTAAAGCGATGCAATTATATAAATGTGGAATTTATATTTATTAGGCAACAAATTAATAAATGTATAAAAAAGTCTTTGAGTTTGGGAATGGTCCTTGAAACTTCATGTTCACTGGAACGTTGCTTACACACATACAAGGATACGTTCAATCGGTTGTGATAAATTTAAGATCAATGTCTTAAATTTAGTCTCTTATAATTTATATCCTTTTTATTGTGCGAAATATATTATTTGCAAAAGAGATTTTTCTGAAATCTATTTATTCTTATATTTGGCTACATGGTTTTTAACTAGGAAGAAAATACTTTCTATAAAGATATTTATTTTATTTTCTTCATAAAAACTGATTTGGATATATATGCTTTATATGATAAAGATATTTATTCTTCTTTATGAAAATCTTGTTTACCAAGTCAAGGAAAAAGAGATTTGGTTTCCTAGTTGCAAATAGGTTTCCTAGTTGCTTTTTACTTCTTGGTTATGGGTATAAAAAGAAGTCTGAAACCTAAAATCACTTTTTACGCCTCTCACCGTATTGAACATAACAAATTATTTGAGAGAGTCTAATTGACAAACGTTTACACATTATAGAGAACGTTGCCTAATATTTATAAGTTTCACACGTTGTATTCATTGCAAAGCTATAGGTTTTATATTGTACATTTCCACTTATTGAAGTTCATCAAGGTAACATTGTTCCATTGATTAGGACAGCTAGAGTTAGTTGTTCAGAGATTGGCTTGGGTGAGTGCCTAAGTGCGTTTGGCTTGGAAGAGTTTCTTAGTGCGTTTGGCTTGGACGAGTGTTCGAGTGCGAGAATAAGTTAGAGTTAACTTGATCTATTTGTACTATTCTCTTAATAAAAGAAGTAGTATTTAAAGTCATTCGGATCGTGGTTTTTTATCCTTTGTGAGTTACAAAGGGTTTTCCACGTAAATCGTGAGTGCTTTAATTCTAGTTTTTTTATACTTGTTTTAAGTTCCGCAAATTTGGGGTAACACAGTTCACCCCCTCCCCTCTTGTGTACCTTGTGCTACTAACAGGTACATTCCTGAAAATTTTCCTAACTATAATTCACCTTTTATAATTGTTTTTCTTGTTCCTTTAATGCGCCTTTTATAATATTTTTTTTTTTTGGCTAAGGGCATGTTCTTTTAAATTGGTTTTTAATTTTGTCCAATTGCCCCGAGTTTTTCCAAATTTTCACCAGTTACCAGGTATAAAATACAGTTTTCCCCATTCTTTCCCAATTTTCACTAATTTTGCCCCAATTTCTCCAAATTTCACCCAATTTTGATACTTTTGTTTTCGATAAGTAAGAACCTTAATTAATGTTAAGTAACAGTACACAACCGAGGGTATAAAGCACCCCTCCTATCCGCCGCCAAAATGCTAATACAAGAGTTTTTCAGTTCATTACAAAACACAATTTGTGAAAACTCTTCATGTCCCATGGTTGCTTCCTTTGCCAAGATGTCTGCTAGTTGGTTCGATTCCCTGAACTGGTGTTGAATTTTAATTCCTTCAAACTCCTTCATGAGCTCCCTGCATTGATTAATCGTATTAGTCAAATAATTGTTCTTGACTACATTCATGTTGATGAGTGACACTGCAGTTAGGGAGTCAGTGTAGACAAGAATCTCCTTCCATCCTCTTTGGAACGCTTTGCTGTAGTCCCTGGTTGATCGCCCACATTTCAGAGCTGAGAATATCCCTTGCCCCTAGATGTTGTTGGAAACTTAACATCCATTATCCTGTGCAGTCCCTAAATACACCAGCAACACCTGCATACTTATATTCACTTAATCTAAAGCCATTAGTATCCAAACGCATCCAACCCAAAAGTGGTGGTTCCCAGGCACCATGAATCTCACTCCCAGCAACTTTGATTTCAGGGGGAATTGAAGACCAATACTCCCAGGCAGCAAAGGTACAAGTTTTCAGCCAAGGTCTGGTGGGTGGCACTTTGTTTTCATGCACTCTAAGGTTGCTACGTTTCCAAATGTATAAAGAGTGAAGGCAAACAAGACGTTCCAAGGTAATTTGTCATGAGTGATTTTTGTGTTAGACATGTTAGTTTTGAGCCACGTTAGGAGAGGATCAGAGAAGAAGTTTTCTGATGTGGGAAGTAGCTCCCAAAATTCTTTAGCAGCCAAGCAGTCCCTTAAGATATGTAAAACATGTTCCACAGGGTGTTTGCACAGATCACAAGCAGGAGAGACACAGATTTTTCTTTTATGCAAAAGATCACAATGAGCAAGTGTATCTTAGGAAGCCAACCAGAGAAACGTTTTAATTTTGGGAATAGTGGGGATTTTCCAAATCCATTTTAAATCGGAGAGAGCATCATTATCCTCAGACATGTCTTTAAACACAGAGTAAACAAGTTTAGTGTCAAATTTATCATTTAGCACATAGGAGCAAGCTTCCATTAGATCATTGATGTTGATGGATTGCATCAAGCCTTTAATCCTGTTAGGAAAGACAAAAGAGAAAGAGTCCCAGTCCCACCCGTTTCCGTTCAGAGATTTGGCCACCACCAGGTCTTCCTCATGAGGTAATAAAGGGCCAGCAATAAGAGATCTAAGAGTCCCTTCCCCTGACCAATTATGGAACCACAAGGAGACAGTGTCATCTTTACCCAGAATCCAATGAATACTCTCATAAAAAATGTCCCACCTTTTAGCTAGGTTCCTCCAATAAGGAGATCCAGTGCCAAAAATATTCTGAGTTCTTCTTTTAGTCAAGTATTTGTTCTTAAGGACCTTAGCAGGGAATCTTTTTTATGCATCAGCTTCCAGCAAGATTGAGTGGCATTAACTTTATCCAAGATTTTTGTACTTCTAACCCCCAAACCCCCGTCATCCTTAGCAGTAGCTACCCTGCCCCAGTTCAATAGATGGAGTTTCTTCTTGGTATCAATATCCCCCCACAGGAAGTTCCTCATAATTTTATCCAAACCCATGATAGTTTTTGCAGGCAGAGACAAACATTGCAGATAGTAATTTGGGATAGCAGCAAGGGTAGAATTAATCAGCACAAGTCTCCCAGCCATGTACAAATGATTTGCTTTTCAGTTGGAAAGCTTCTTTTTAACTTTGTTAACAATGAACCTGACATCACCTTGAGAAGGTTTTCTAGTGATAATGCGAAAACCCACATAGTTCCCAAGGTCCTTAGAATGCTTAACCCCTAGAATAGGTTCTAAGTCTTCAATAGCACCAGGTAGCACATTTTTTGAAAACACAATTTTACTCTTCTCAGTGTTCACAGTTTGCCCAAAAACCTCACAAAAAATATCTAAGACATTTTTAACATTGAGCAAAGTGTCAGGGCTAGCTTCCCCAAGCAAAAGAATATCGTTAGCAAAAAGGAGGTGGTAAACTTGAACCTTTCCTTTCCCAATGGTGATTGGTGACCAGGTTCCAGAGTCCCAAGCCTCAAAAATCAATTTAGAGAGGTACTCCATACAAAGGATGAATATGTACGGGGAGAGAGGGCCTCCCTGCCTAATGCCTCGGGATGGACAAAAGGACTCAATCACAGTACCATTCACTAGGATAGAAGAAGAGGAGCAAGTGATGCAATTCATAATGAGAGTGATAGTATCCTGAGAAAAGTTATGCAGTTGCAGGTAATGCCTAATGAAGCTCCATTCCAGCTTGTCATAAGCTTTTTCAAGGTCCAATTTTAAGGCAAACACCCCTTTATCCCATGTCTATTACTCATAGAATGCATAATTTCAGAGGCCACAACAAAATTCCCTTCACTTCCTCTCCCAGGGAGGAAACTAGCTTGGTTGGGAGAAATCAGTTTATCTAGGTAGGGTCTCATTCTTCCTACCAAAAGTTTTGTGAAAAACTTATAAATTGAATTTAAGAGACTAATAGGCCTAAGATGTCTAACTATTTCAGGTTGGTCCACCTTAGGAATCAGACAAATGACAGACTTACTAATATCACCAGGTATGCTAAGCTTGCAAAAAATATTTTTCACAAAATTGAACACATGTTGGCTAACACGGCCCCAATTAGCTTGGTAAAAGATGGCCTGCAGGCCATCAGGTCCAGGGGACTTAGTGGCTCCAGATTTTAAAAACGGCTTCATGGACTTTAGATAAGGAAGGAATATTACTTAGGTGAATAACATCATTTTCATTTTTCCAATTCACATAACAGAAAGCATCAACCACAGAGAAATTTTTTTCAGTAGTAAATAGGCTTTGGAAATGATTGAAAATAAGTTTTTTCAAACCAGCAGGTGTATCAAAAACTTCACCAACATCATTTTGCAGCGCAAGAATGTTGCTTTTTTCCTTTTCCAGAGGACATATTTGTGGTAAAAAGATGTATTTTTGTCCCCATCATTAATCCATTTAACTCTAGACTTCATAACCTAGAACAATTCCTCTTGAACCAAAACTTGAGAAATTTGATCCTGAAGGTTTTCCTCAAGGTTAAGAAGGAAATAATTAAGTGGCTGGTTACACAGGCTAACTTGGGCGCCTTGCAGTCTGGCAAGCAAGACTTTTTTTTTTTTTTGAAAATGTTTCCAAAGGTGGTTTTATGCCAGTCAATTAATTTCTTAGTGAAAACAATTTGGACAGCAAAAATATCGTCATTAGAGTCCTTCCACACATCTGAAACCACATTCACAAAAGATGGGTCACTCATCCACATTGGCTCAAAACAAAAGGGCCTAGGTCCAATTTTTGGTGGAACAGAGCTAAAGCTCAAAAGGAGGGGGCAGTGGTCCAAGGTCAACCTAGGAAGATGAGAAACAGATGCCTGAGGAAACACACTCAGCCAATTATCATTACACCAGCAACTATCAATTCTCTCCCAAATGGGATCCACACGCCTTCTATTTGTCCAAGTGAATCTTGGACCAATGAACCCCATATCATGTAAGCCACAATTAAACATACAGTCATTATAAACATTAGCACGAAACTGTTTAATTGGTCTTCCACCAAATTTATCTCGAGCATCACACATATCATTAAAGTCACCAACACATAACCAAGGCCCAGTAACTGCTTCAGCAACATCCATCAAATAATTCCATAAGATTTTTTTAAACTTGAATTTAGGACTAGCTTATATAGCTGAAAGAAAAAATTGAGAATTGTTTACCTGAAAAAGGTCATGAACTCACTACGGATTAGCATCCATAGCCTCGAAGGAGACTATATTGGAATGCCAAAGTAACGCAATACCGCCAGCAAACCCCACTAGGTCAACCACAAACCATTTATCGAACCCCAAGCTGCTCAGAATTGTCTCAGCGTTGGTTCCACTCACCCTAGTTTCAGTGAGGATAATCATAGAAGGCTTATTTAAGTCAAGAAGAAGGTTAAGGTTAGGTTTGAACGAGGGCCTAGCCATCCCTCTTACGTTCCAGAAAAGAATCCCCATATCAACTGGAACATTTGGAATTTCCCTGAGGACCCTGAGAGTTCGTTCCTTGGCTCTCTTGTGTCTAGTAATGCTCCTCTTGGAAGCCACCTCCAAATCTCCCTCATCACTCTGAAATTGGTAAGTGACTCCTTTTTCTTTGATTTTCTTCCTTTACCTTCACTTCGATTTCCAGCTGTTTTGTGTCTCTCACTACCTTGAAAATCAGTGGCTCGTTTGAGAAGCTTTTTGCTTCCAGGGTCTTCATTTCGTAGTTCAAAACAAAGTCCCATCCAGCTTTAGAATTCCGGCATCGGGTCTAGTTGGTCTCCCCAAAGGGAGGGAATTAGTTAGCTTGACTTTGTGTTGTTTAGTCTGTCGAACCCGAACCTCAGATCTAGAAAAGTGTGCTGAGCTAGATGAGGTGTATCCTCCCATAGGGGAATGTGGCCTGGAACTATCTCCCCGGCTGGTGTCTCCATCATCAATTTTGTTCCCCTTTTCATCTGGATCTTTGAATTCAAGATCCATTTTTTTATCAATTCTGGGTGAACTGGTGTGAGTCTCCCCTCCCTTTTGAAAAAATACCTTGTGATGTTGAAGTTGACATCCGATCTGCTCTCTTTTGATGGTGTTGTGTGTCCCATTTTTTCCCAAACAATAGTTACCAACTTCGCCGGAGTTTCCCTCGATGTCGGCGGATTCTGGGTGTAATCCACTATTGTCGACCCCTGAGACGATTCCTCCATGGCGTCCCAATGGGTGTCCCACATTATCTCTCAGGTTGGTTTGACTTGTTTCACCTTTTTCAGCTTCTGATTGAGATGTAGGAAATTTCCAATGTATTTGCTGGTAGAAAGAGTAGTGTGGTTAGGGTTTACTGGTTTTGTTACAGGATCTTCCAAATCCTCACAAATGGGTCGGGTACTAGTGTTAAAGGGATTAACATTATTTTGGTCCAAATGGGCTTCAGCTAAAGAAATAATTGGGCCTGGCTGCAAGGGTATAATAATCGTATAGGGTTGGAGCCCAAAGGACTCTCCAAGGTTACCCTGAGTACCCTTAGGGTTTTTTAACCCAGTCATTAGCGAGTTAACATGCATAATATCTTCCTCCACCTCATTTAGGAGGTCAAATTGGTTTTTAGTACCCAAATTAATTTCCTGAAATGGTAAATCCCCTGATAATCTCTGAGACCTAGGTTGAGTAGTGCTTTGTTTTTCCACCCACGCCGGCCTAATTTTTTCTCGTACCACCGCCATCGCCCTGGTCGTTTTTTCTGGACCTCTTCTCCCACCAAACTTCCTACCCGGATTGATCCCAGTATTCTGGCGTTGTGTGCTCTTTTCTCAAGACTCTGTTCTTGGCAGAGTTTTGAAGTAGGTCTTCTCCTTTCTCAAGACTCTGTTCTTGGCAGAGTTTTGGATCCTTTTTAAACCCACATTTAATAAGGTGCTTGTCACATAAATGCGCTGAATGACCAATTCTTTTTGCAAGTAGGGAAAAACCCAGGGAATTTTTGGTAATCAATATCCTGACAAAAAGATCCAATCCATATATGATCAGGTAATTCTTTCGTCATATCAACTTGGACACACATCTTGGCGAATTTCACCCTTGACCCTACTTAAGTACGCACATCGCATTTAATGAGTTTGCCTATGATGTTTCCAATTCTATCGAGAACGTTCTTGTCATACATCTCTACTGGCAATTCATGCAATTTAATCCATATGGCTGCTACATTCATGGCGCCTTTTGAGGCTTGGAATCCAGGTTCCCACAACCTCATGGAGAGAAAACTACCACCAACACTCCAAGGACCTTCAGCCCAGCACCTTCCTCAAATCATCTTCAGTTGTGAACCGAACAAGGCGATAACCTTTCCCGAGAGCACGCATCTCGAACTCCCCTTTAAGCTTCCAGTTTCTATGTAGGGATTCCCACAGGTAATCAAAGGACACTGATTTCCCAACAACTTTGACAATCACAGCTTTCACCCAAGGCTTGCAGAGGTTAACGTACTCAGCTTTCACCCAATTTTGATACTTTGACATATTAATAATAATAATTAATTATTATTGTTGTTGTTGTTGTTGTTGTTGTCACTAGTTTCTCTTAGACTTCCCAGTTTTTACCAAATTTTGCCCACCTTTGTCCAAATTCTCCCATTTACCAGTCACCATCTACCAATTGAAACAAACAAGCCGTAAGTCATCACTTTTGGTTTGGCAACCCAACATGATCTTTGCATTTTACTTGTTCCACCAATTGGTCAGTATTATACTTATTCTAATGTGTGATCATCGACACATATCACGATCCACCCTTATTTGACAAATCTTAAAATTAATAGGCTAAATATTTTCCGTAAACTTTCTTTCGTAATTGAAAAATCAAACATTTTAGGATTATGATCTATATATTTTCTTTTTTATTTTATTATTTTTCTAAAAAAATCAAAATAAAGGTACACATAATTTTTAAAATGAAAAGTAACAAAGGTCCCGTCATAAACACCTTCAAAATTCAAATCTTTGGGAACCTTTGAATGTCGGTCATCTATAGTATCGAACATCAGAACTTGCTATATGAATGCTACACACGAAATAAAAATGGACTTAGAGAAACAATAGATAAGTTAGTCAATATAAGTCAAAGACCTTAAGAGTCCTAAATATGAGAGTAGACTCATAAAACAAGAATATATATATATATATATATATATATATATATATATATATATATATATATATATATATATATATATATATATATATATATATATATATATATATATATATATATATATTTGTATAAGTATTTTTATACGAAAAATAAATATATAAATGTTTTATACAAAGAGCAGTTGTACGAAAGGATTAAAAGACCAGCACAAACACAGAGACGCTCAAGAGAAGTGGAGAACGTGGGAAAGTGGAACACCAGCATGAAGAAGGTGGAAAGAAGAAGAACTGCTAGATCATGGGCAGTTATCTCAAATCCCTATAAATACAAAGAAGAACAGAAGGACAAGGCATCTGAGCTCATATTGACAAGACGTCAAAAAAGTAGTGTTAGAGTAGTGTAGTCTAGAAGTAGATTGTAACTTAGGCTCTTCGAGCGTGTAACCCATCCACTCAGCAATGGCGCCTTCATGTGAGGTATAATTGCTTTGATCCCTTTTATTTTCTGTATTGAATCGAATGTTTGCCTGTCTTTAATCGAATGAAGTATGTTTAGCTCTCTCATGTTCGTTTAAATATTCCCTTTCTATGCTTGTATGTTTGGCTCTCTAATTCAATAGCGTTCGAATAGATATCACTGTTACCAAGTGTCCACCTCCTGACCAAAGTGGGTGTCCTGGGGTGGAAGGGTAGGTTCGGATAGAGAACGGCCTGCTCTAAGATAGTCATCGACCTTATCTAGGACCTTTTTAAGGGCCATAGGACTGCCCCTCACGGTTGTTTGTGACCCCTAAGTACAAAACACGACAATAAATTTGGCGACCACAGTGGGAGTTACGAAATACACTCCACGAATAAACCTTTTTAATGCCTCAAACTAGGTCTCAAATAAGAAACATATCTGGTGAAATGAGTACTCAAAGAGAGGATAACGCTTCGAATGCAGCATCCCAACCTCAAGGCTCTTCTTTTCGAGAAGAAACTCCACGAAAAACTAAGTTCGATATACAGGAAGTTTATGAAAAATTTCTGGAATGTATGAAAGAAACTCTATTAGAAGCCCGAGAAAGCCAACGAAAAGAGTATAATGATCAGTATAGAGCCTTAGCACATGATACTTCAAGGGTTTGCCATCAAATAGTAAATAGCATAGTAACAGACTCGAAGGAATGTCTAGCCAAAGAAGTAGGAAAAATCATACTAGATATACAAGAGACCTTTAATTCTACATTTTCAGCCTTATCGAAAAGTATGGCTAATGACGTGACAGTGAATTTAGAGCCACATATTGAAAAGCATAATAAACTCATCGAAAAGGTTATACAGTTAACTGGCGGGAATCCTAAAGATAAAACACCTATAAGAGAGAATACTGAGACACCTATAGGATATCCACCACCAGGTTTCCCTAGGGACCCTCAATGAACAGATAGGAATTTTGAAACGGGCCAACCGTCTAACCCGATTAATTTGACATCATCCCCTGGAGTTAATACGAATTTAGGTCTAGGACCCATAGGGGATAAAGATAATATAGGAAAAGATAAAAATCCTAGGATACCTTTCGAATACCCCAGGGCATCTAATATATCTCCACAACCTATGCACTCTGATCCAAACCCATCAGGGTACACGACGATGGTCAGGGAAATCCTTATCCACCTTTCGAAGGGAGTTTTCAAGGGAGAAGACCAACTACTTTTGGTCAGAATACATATTATAATACAAGATATGGGACGAATGATCCATATAATTCACAACCCACCGCATATCCATATACGATGCCAGGAATGATGGGGGAAGAACCCATTCAATCACAAATCAAACAAATAGTAGAGAGGTTATACGGGCCAACACTGAGAAAAGTGAATAGACCCTTAATGAGTAAATCTTACCCTGATTGGATAGATAGAGCACATCCTTTCCCTAGAGGATTTAGGGTTCCTGATTTTACTTTGTTCTCAGGAGAGGATAATGTATGTGCACTAGAACATGTAGCTAGGTTCTCATGTCAATGTAGAGAAGCAGCAGATAACAAATATCTAAAACTTCGAATATTTCCTAGTTCCTTAACAGGAACTGCTTTTAATTGGTATATAAGCCTAGCCCCAAATTCGATACATAGTTGGGAGGAAATGCAATTCCATTTCCAAAATCACTTTGCTAGAACAGATCCAGGCATCTCGATAAGTGATCTTGCTAGGATAAGCCAGCATACTGGGGAATCAGTAGAAGAATATCTATCTAGATTTAAAAGAGCTAGGATAAGATGTCACACAAATTTACCTGAGAAAGAATTTGTACAATTAGCTAAAGAAAATATGGCCATAGAATATCGAATGAAATTTGATGGTCTTCCTTTTCATGACTTTAGAGAATTAGCAGAAAGTGCAATACGATACGAAAATATACTAAGAGAAGAAAGTCAAAGAACACACCATGGATTTAACGCATTCGAAATAGAAGCACCATGGGTATTCGAAGAGCCTTTTGAAATAGATTATACTGAATTTAAGAAAGGACCACCGTTCTCATGCCCTAAACTCGAAAAGAAAGATAGTTGAGTGGATATAGGGGGTAAGCCTAAGAAATACTCTTTTGATGTGTCGAAAGTCGATAAGATTTTCGACTGGTTGCTCGCTAATAAGAAAATTAGGAGAACTAGAAATAATAGGATACCTTCAAACGCAGAGTTCATACTTTTGAAACCAATGATTGTTCATACTTTCGAAATATCATACAGAAAAAGATAGAAGAAAAGGAGTTATTCTTTCCTAACGAAGAGAAAACAGAAATTGAAAAAGATCCCTTTCAACAAACTGTAGAAATCAATATGATAGATGTTGACATACGTAATATTTCGCATTTGCAGGTATCGAATTATACGAAAATGGCCAATATTATGTTCAACCGATACATTGACCAAGGAATCTTAACATTTCCTAAAGTCAAAGATGAAGGGCTCGAAGGAATGGGTAGATGGCACACGAATACTCTACATACTACTGACTAATGTCAAATATTTCGAAGGTTCGTTGCCAAGCAGATGGAGCTTGGAACAATAGAGTTAACCTATGTCGAAAAGGTTACTCTAGGAATGGAAATAGTTGATGATATCGAAGTACATCAACAAGAGGTAAGACCTGTTAGCAAAGAACAGGTGGCTAATGCTATGGACAAAACCTACAAAGAAATTCTCAAGACAGAAGGTGTGGTAACCCCGAAAATTGCTGCTAACTTTAGAGGGCTACAGAAGGTATTATGTCCTGACTGCTCTGATATTTTGCACTTTGAATTAGTGCGATTACAGATTATCCCCAATGATCCAAACTGGGTACCGGCCTATCAAAGGGGTTATGGAATGCCCAAACGACCATGAATGGATACCTTCCCAATAGGAAGAGGGTATCGAGGAGGTAGAGGAGGCAGATTGGGGGGCAGATATGCTCTCAGAGGGGGTTTGCCTCAAAACGGGGCAAGAACGCCAGGGTATTTTGAAGATGCCGGACCTTCTCATATGACCCAGCTAGGGAACATCCCTTCTAAAGCTCAAGAGAGGAGGCAAGTGGCAGAGAATTAAGCCATGCCAGAGCTCAGGTTGCAATGAAGATGCAACAAGAAGCACTTGTCAATCAATTGAAGATTGATGAGGATGCAATGTCGAAAGGAACATTGCAAATCCAAGTTGGACAAATCGAATGTCCAACAAAAGAGAGTGAAGGGGTGGACATAGATACCCTCAGCGATCAAATGAGGGAAGTCAAAGTTCATCCCAGTAAGTTCGAAAGGAGGAATCGAGAGGAAGACGAATACACCTCAGATGAAGGGATAGAGATCTACGTCAACAATGAAGAGTTTGCACGAACACAGGTTGTTCAAAGGGGTTTGAATTTCGAAGATAAAACTGAAGTATGTATAGTGAATGCCATGCACCCATAGATTCAGCCAGAAGGACAAAATCGAGAACGTCAGCGATGGCATGAGACGGTGGAAGAAGAAGAAGCCTACAAAGTCATGGCTCAATCAGGTATGTCCTCCCAATCTTATGTAGAAATAGAACGAAATTTAACTTCTACTCTAGATGACTCACCATACGAATTTATAGAAAATACCCTCCTAGATTTAAAATGTTATGAGGACCTAAACATCTCAGAAATCGAAGAGGTCGAAGCTTGTACTTGCGAGCATAACATAGACACAGTTTGTAAGGAATTATTGGATAAAAAAGCCATAAATAATAATCACATCAAACCCTTATATATCAAAGCAGAAATTGATAATTGTGGGATAAACAGAGTTTTAATTGATAACGGGGCAGCTGTGAATGTGTTACCATTATCTACTTTACCACTCTTAGGAAAATCCATGAATGATTTAATAATTGCAGATGTAGTAGTATTTCTCAGGACAAGCCACAAAATCCGATGGGCTGTTACCGGTAAAATTAAAGTAGGAAATACGACTTCTTACACTGCCTTCTTTTTGGTTAATACCAATTCTAGCTATCAGGCTTTATTAGGAAGAGATTGGATCCATAGCCATTATTGCATACCATCTACCCTACCCCAAATATTAATAATTTGGAATGGTGAGAAATTTGAGACTGTTAAGGCAGAAGAAAAGCCTCATTTAACCACTGCTAATTTTGTGGAAGTCAGGTTCTACACAGGGAAATGCGCGCCAATTCGAATAGAGGTGCTCGAGGAACAACGAAGGAAAGAGGTCAGTCGAAGACCAGAAGAAAGTGATGAAGCGAAAATTAGGGACTTTAGTAACAAACTAAAGGAAGGACCCTTGAAAATTACAGCTTCCTAGAGATAGGATTAGAAATAGTTGTAATTATTATCATTTTATGAAATATTTGTTATGTCAGGAACAATAGAATGTAAGGAGGTTACTCGAATTAATACAAATATTTTTTACGAAGAGAATGGTTCTGTAGTTGGATTGAAGAAAGATTTGGATAAAACTTTAAGAATCGTAGCAAGTCCAAATAGCGAACAAAAGCTAATTCAAGCAATGAATAACGAATTAAAAGAAATACAAGAGGATAGCACATACGAAGTACCAGAACGAATCTGGGAGAAAAATGAAGATATAAAAATGGAGATACAAGATCCACTCGAAGAGGTTAATTTGGAGACGAAAGAAAAACCCAGAATAACTTATATTAGTGCAAAGTTACTTCCAAATGAGAAGGAAGATTTTATTAAACTTTTAGTTGAATATAAAGACTGCTTTGCCTGGGCTCATCATGAAATGCCAGGAATAGACACTCAAATAGCGCAACATGAGCTACCTATAAAAAAAGGATTGTAGATCAATTATGCAGCCTCCACGAAGGATAGCCCCAGAGGTTGTTTTGGGGGTAAAAAAGGAAACAGAAAATTTACTCGAAGCAAAGTTCATAAAGCCAGCCAAGTATGTCGAATGGCTAGCAAATGTAGTACCAATGGTAAAAAAGAATGGAACAATCAGAATATGTACAGATTTTAGAGATCTAAACAAAGCTAGCCCAAAAGACGAATACCCTATGCCAGTAGCTGATACTCTGATCGATGCTGCATCTCGACATAAAGTATTATCATTTATGGATGGATAGTCAGGGTATTATCAATTACGAATAGCTAGGGAAGATAGACATAAAAACGCATTTAGATGCCCAGGATCTTTAGGGACATTCGAATGGATTGTAATGCTATTTGGGCTCAAAAATGCAGGAGCAACGTACCAAAGAACCATGAACTACTTATTCCACGACATGATAGGGAAATTCATGGAAGTATATATAGATGATGTAGTGATAAAATCACAAACACATGAAGATCATCTAGATCACCTAAAGAATTCATTCAAAAGAATGCGAAAATACAAATTAATAATGAATCCACTCAAGTGTGCTTTTGGAGTACATGCAGGGAATTTCTTAGGGTTTCTTATCCAACAACGAGGGATTGAGATTGATAAGAACAAAGCGAAGGCAATTTTGGAAGCAAAACCACCTACGAACAAGAAGGAGCTCCAAAGATTCTTAGGACAAATTAATTTTATCCGAAGGTTCATATCTAACCTAGCAGATAAAACAAAGAACTTTTCATCATTATTGAGATCTAAGGGAGGAGAAGAATTCCAATAGAAACCAATACATCAATAAACATTCGAAAGGATTAAACAATATTTGTCAGAACCACCAGTCTTAATCCCACCACGAATGGGAAAACCTCTAAGATTGCATCTCTCCTCAGGAGAAACATCAATAGGGTGTTTACTTGTGCAAGAAAACGACAACGGAAAAGAACAAGCAGTATTCTATTTATCAAAAACTCTAGCAGATACGAAGACAAGATATACATCCATCGAAAAATGGTGCTATAGCTTATACTTTGCTTCATTAAAGTTAAGGCATTACTTCATGTCCTTTACAGTCGAAGTGGTATCCCCAACGGATACTGAAATATATGTTATCACAACCACTTTTAAAGGGAAGACTGAACAAATGGAGCCTTCACCTTCTTCAATTCGATATCAGATATATACCACAAAAAGCAATAAAAGGACAAGCGTTGGCTGACTTTTTAGCAGATCATCCATCAATTAAGGATAATCTAGAAAATCAACTCGAAAACGACTACATTGAGCTAGTCCCATGGAAATTATATTTCGATGGCTCTTCTACAAAAAGAGGAGCGGGTGCTGGGATATATTTAATATCACCAATAGGAGTCCCTACGAAGATAACCGTACAACTCGAAGGGCCTTGCACAAACAATAGGGAAGAATACGAAGCCCTAATCTTAGATTTAGAAAGCCTTCTCGAATTAGGAGCCAAGAATGTAATTATAAAAGGAGATTCTCAACTAATCGTGAATCAAACAAAAGGAATTTTCAAGTGTTTTAGCCCAATGGTAATTCTGGAAAATGCCAGAATTAAAAAAACTATTGCAATACTTTGACGAAGTCAAAATATATTATATTCCCCGAATTGAAACTGAAATAGCAAACGAATTAGCTCAATTAGCATCAGGATATAAATTCCTTGGAGTTACTTCCACGAAAAGATTACAATTAAGGCCAAGGAACTTATCCCATTCGAGGAGAGAATAACGATGGAAATCAACAAAATTGATATTATGGTTAAAGAAGTTGACTGGAGGGACGAAATAATTGAATATCTTCAGGAACCATCAAAGAAGAAATATTCGAACAAAATAAAACTCATAGCACATCAGTATGTGTATGATGGAGAACAATTGTTTCGAAAAGATGTTAGCGGTGTATTACTTAAATGTTTAGACCTAGATGATGCATTGCTAGTCATGGGAGAAATACATGAAGGTATATGTGGAGCCCACCAAACGGGGCAAAAGATGAGAAGACTAATACACCAATATAACTTTTATTGGCCAACAACCACTAGGGATTGTTTACAATATGCTAAAGGGTGCAGACCATGTCAAAAACATGGTGGTATTCAACGAATCCCAGCAGCTAAACTCCATAGTATAATTAAACCATGGCCATTTCGAGGATGGGCAATGGATATTATTGGAGAAATTAGACATGCTTCATCAAAGCACCATAAATATGTTTTAGTAGCCACTGATTACTTTACAAAATGGGTCGAAGCCAAACCTTTTGTAAATATAACGTCAAGTGACATAGTGAATTTTATCAACGAAAACATATTTACTCGATTTGGGATCCCTGAGACCATCACAGTAGATCAAGCGAAGGTATTCAACAGCGATGAAATAAAATCATTCTTAGGGAAATTATATGTCAAATTAACGAATTCTACTCCATATTATGCCAGGCGAATGGTCAAGCGGAATCAAGCAATAAGATTATAAAAAGGGAAATTGCGAAAATGATAAAAAAAAAAAATCCTCGTATTTGACATGACGTATTACTAGAAACACTATGGGCCTATCGAACAATCCCTACAGAGAGCATTCTAGTAACGCCATTTCAATTGGTATTTGGACACGAAGCCGTTATACCCGTAGAAATAAATATCAAATCAGAGCGAATACTTAAACAAATTAATCTATCACCACAAAAGTACGAAGAAACTATGAATATTGAACAATTGGATCAAGAAATCTTACAAATCGAAGCGTTACAAAATATTGATAAATTAAAAAGACAAACCGAAAAATGTTACAATCGAAGAGTAAGAAAGAAACAGTTCTCCAAGGGCGAAATGGTATGGAAAACTATATTCCCTGAAGGATAAAAAAAAAGGTTCTATGGAAAGTGGTCTCCAAACTGGGAAGGACCATTCATTATCGAAAGCACTGAACAAGGAAATGCATACAAGTTGTTATACACAAATGGTAAACAATTTGGACGAGCAATAAATGACAAATATCTAAAGAAATGTTCCCTTCGACTTGGGATATATATAAAGATAACATTTACAATAGATTTCCACAACTTTGGAAAGAAATAAACGAAAATTAAAATACATAAGAGATTGGAATCAATTTATTACAAAATCCTTTTGAGATAACACCCTAACAGGATATGATGCTAGTCGAAAAGGTGTCATCAGATCTGGCAGACGAAAAGGGTCCTCGAAGATATAAATGTTGGAAAATGGATATCTGGTCAGAAAAATCCTAAAAAAATACCACATGACCAGTGGGTGTATTTGGTAGGGTCCGAATAAAAGAAAAAGGGGGTAAAAAATCACCCTACTCACCCTGACAAGGAAGAAGTATCCCACACACAGTGGGTGTACTTGACAGGGCCTTGACAAGAAGAAAGAACGAAAAGAAAGAAAAAAATATCACCCTACTCGTTCTGATAAGACCGCCCATGTTAATATGGGTGATTATATATGTGAATAGAGGATATTAAGGCTATAACGAAAGAGATTATAGCAAATTTCATCTTGGTAAGGACCAAGCGAAATGAATTAATATGGGTGATCATATACGAAACAATTCTGATTAATATCTCATCAAAAGGCTTATGAAATAAGAAAAAGGAGAGAAATGTGGATAAGTGAGGGAAAAAGAAAAGGGTACATTTGATATGGCACTTAGACAATCTAAATGAACTAGGAATAACCATCCCATAGTTTGAAAAACTCATAAGTATTCGATTTATGAAGAAAGATAATCGAAAGAGAAGAGAAGAAAGAGGGTAAAGGGTGAGAAGTGAGAAAAGTGACCATAGAATTGGTCAATTTATAGAAAAATAAAACAAGAGAAGCCGATATAAACAAAGAAAACGCACGTAAAATTATATTGACTAAGCAGAAAACGAAAAAAGGTCAAAAGTCAAAACACGTGTTCTTATTGGCGAAAAAGAAAATCATAAAAGAGTATCCAAACACTGCTTAAGGGAACTAAGAATGGCCTGAATAGTAGTTTTCGAAGATCTAATACAAGATACTCTATCTATACGATCCTTCACCAGTTTTGCTACCGTCGTCAAACGAACCTCTTCGTTAGCAAAATCAGACTGTAAAAAGAGGGCACTCGTTCCAGGAGAAAACTCTTACGAGTTTGAAGGAGCTGTATTTGTTGATCAATATCAGACATCTCAGCAGACAAAGCCTGATATAATCCTGTTTCCTGCTGGAGAAGGACATGAGACTCTTCGAGTTGAGTAGACAACACCTTCAAAGCATCATCTGACAAAGATGCGTCGTGAGCATCACGAATAAATTGAACAAGAACTCCCACACTGTTAAGTATCAAGTCCCTAACCCGTTCAGGGAAAAGAGACTGGACTCTAACAAAGAAGTCTTGAAGCTCTATCGCAGCTTCAACACGGGTAGGGTCAGATGAAAGAGCATCAATCAAACGAAAACCTTCAGCCTTCGAAGGCATGTTCAAAATAGGGGTAGGTATAGAAACACCAACAAAATATAACGAAAAGTGTAAGTACGAAACACATAAAAGTAACAAAAACTAGAGTAAAAGGAATTCGAACCTATAATAACAGGCTGAGAAGAAGTAGCCTCTTCGACTGGAGGAGATTGGGCAGACGAGACAGGGGGAAGATCAGGAGAAGGATTGGAAGAGGGCAAAACTGGATCCTCCAACCTAGGTTCATCTGACCCTATACCATCAGAATCAGATGAGATGGATATCTCTACCCTACCTAGAAGATGAAAATAGATTGGTTAGTCTAAGACAGAAAACAGAGATTAAAAGAAAGAATTAAGAGAACACATACTCAAAGGAGAACGATGGATGAGAATGTGATCAGGGGAAATTGGTCGCGAAAAAGGCGACGAACTCTCAATCACGGGCTGTACATGTGAAAATAAGAAAACATGAGAAAAATACAAATAAACGAAACTAATCAAAACAAGGACGAAAACCGTACCAGATGGAATTATCATCAAAGCCTGGGGTTCAAGGCTAGTCACGAGAGAGGAAGTATCCCCTATATACAAGCAGAGTAATAATATTAGAAATTCATCCGTAACAAAATCTCATAAGAAATTGGATTAGAAGTTACCTCTATTTCGACGGCGCCTAATGAGAAGGGGCTCATCAGAAGAAGAAGTATCAAATTCTTCGATCGAATCTGAAGGAATACTAGGGGGACCTCTTCGACTGGAGGACGGGATATCCCTTGGCTGTTTCAGGCCAGAAGTAGAAGGTGCAGAAGTCAAAGGGACCATGCTTATCGGAGTTACAATAAGAGGAGACACGCTTGTGGTATCCTCGTTGATTGACTCCTCGTCAGAAAAGACCTCCGGAATAGGCTTCAGTTAAGAGGAGATGAGTTATATAAAATAACAGAAAACTCTCAAATTTGTTAATAAAAGACGAATTATGTATAAATAGAGAAAATACCTCAAGAAGAAAAGGAGGAGAAGGCAATGCTCTGAAAGGAGAAATAGCAGCAGTCTTGGCAGGCTCCTTAGGATAAAGAACTCCCAAAACAGCCTCAATGCAAAGACGAAGAGAAGTGGGATTCAAATAGGTAGAAGCCAATTGACTCCACCATCGAGCATAACCAAGCTCAACTCGAGCATCCCTCACCCAAGGAAGAATCTTCCTCTTGCTTTTGTAAGTAGAAAGAGTGCGTTGAGTTCGAAGGTACAACACATGCCTAGCAGCCTCTTTTAATTTCTGGCTAACCTCAGCCCCCAGCAAATTAATCCTTGAAGACCAGGGACGATTGAGGGTCTCAATAAATGGGACAGCACAAGTCTGAGTCAAACCAAACTGCCTAGCCACAAGTTGAGGATTGTAAACTTCAACCCCCATTCATGAGAATCAACGAAGAGAAGGTCACGAACACACAGTATGGAATTCCAATAGTGTTGGCCTTGATCGTCAGAAATTAAGAAGGGATTGAAGGCAGACAGCCAAGAAGGGAAGGCAATTTGAGTAGGGTCAACAACACAAGGAACAAGACCCAAATTTCGAGCAGGGTGCCAGTTAAAAAAAAGGGGTCTCGAAAGAAAATCAAAAAGGACACGAGAAAAATCTTGGAGAATAGAAGGGGCACACTTGTTAAAAATAGCCTCCGCAACAGACTTATTACAGTTGATAAAAGTACCCCCAAATTTTCCACCTCCTTTCGAAATTGGAGATCATAGTCATCATCAGATAAAGTATGGACCAGATGAGGATAGTACACATGGGCCCAAACAGTCAAAATCCACAAAGGACAAGTTTGCCTATAAATTCGAGAAGGTTCAATAACCATGCGACTCAAACCTCGATACAGTTGAGCTAACATAAAGGGAGCTAAGGGGACGGGGCCCTCCATCGAAGCTATATTGGCGGCCAGAGGAAGAAATATTCGACCTATATTACAAGACTTGCCCATACACAGCCGACTAAAAACATACACTAAAAAGAGAACAACTTCTTCATTTGTAACAAGACATGAGTGAAACAAAAGAGAAATCAAGGCACTCCACGATTGCCTTTGACCGAGTAAAACAGAAGCTGGTTCCAAATACTCCCTTATAACAGTAGGAGAACAACGAACATAGAAAAGTTCCACAGATGAAACATCTGGACTCAAACCCATAAAGAAAGCAATATCTTCAAGAGTAACGATTTGAATGCCACTACCCGAAATAAAACAATTGATAGCAGCATTCCATGAAAGTAAATTACAAAGAGAAACATTGGCCTCGAAAGTAATGGTTTTAAACAAAGCCAGACGAATAAAGTCATAAATTTGATTCTGCTTCCAACGACTATGGAAATCTTTTTGAAACGATCAAAGCACTTTCGAGGAAAAGTGTCCTTAATTTCGTTCACCCAACCATGAATAGGTTTATTGCCAGCATGAGTAAATGCATGTTCAAATTCATTTCCAGAGAACAATAAGGAACGACAAGATTGAAAGTTGGGAAGAACCTTATCGAAACGAGATAAGAAAGTCTCATCCTCTTCCATGAAAGCATTCGAATCAAAATTAGGGCCCAACGAAAAGCCCAGTAGACGACTCGAAGAAAATGGAGGCTCCGGGGGAGATTGAATCACAGCGTTTCGATGTTGAAGCCTCGAAGGCCGATATAAGTCTGGATAATCCCTTATGCTTTCGAAGAGATTAACAGCATCCTTAGCATTTTAGGATTATCAACATCCTTTAAATCAATAAACGACCCGGAATTAGCCATGGAAAGTGAAAAATTGAGAATCGAGAAGAAGGAGTTCGTAAGGAGCAATTGAGGTTTTTTTGGAGAGAGAGAAGATTGATGGAATAGAAAGTTGAAAGACGAGTATATATAAGGGTAAGAGTCATCATTAACTGAAAAGCACGATTACCCATAACCAATGAAGAGACACGCGCAAAAATAACGGTATCATCAAGGCGCGGGAAACGAAGCGTCATTTGCACAATAATACATAATAAACTCGAAACGTTTATGTATGTATTAGGGGGGCAGTTGTTACACACGAAATAAAAATTGACTTAGAGAAACAGTAGATAAGTTGGTCAATATAAGTCAAAGACCTTAAGAGTCCTAAATATGAGAGAAGACTCATAAAAAAAGAATATATATATATATATATATATATATACATACATATATACATATACCCGTATATTTGTATAAGTATATTTACACGAAAAATAAATATATAAATGTTTTATACAAAGAGTAGTTGTACGAAAGGATTAAAAGACCAGCACAAACACAGAGACGCTCAAGAGAAGTGGAACACTAGCATGAAGAAGGTGGACAGAAGAAGAACTGTTAGATCATGGGCAGTTATCTCAAATCCCTATAAATACAAAGAAGAACAGAAGGACAAGGCAGCCGAGCTCATATTGACAAGACGTCAAAAAGGTAGTGTTAGAGTAGTGTAAAGTCTAGGAGTAGATTGTAACTTAGGCTCTTCGAGCGTGTAACCCATCCACTCAGCAATGGCGCCTTCATGTGAGGTATAATTACTTTTATCCCTTTTATTTTCTGTACTGAATCGAATGTATGCCTGTCTTTAATCGAATGAAGTATGTTTAGCTCTCTCATGTTCGTCTAAATATTCCCTTTCTATGCTTGTATGTTTGGCTCTCTAATTCAATAGCGTTCGAATAGATATCATTGTCACCAAGTGTCCACCTCCTGACCAAAGTGGGTGTCTTGGGGTGGAAGGGTAGGTTCGGATAGGGAACGACCTGCTCTAAGATAGTCCTCGACCTTATTTAGGACCTTTTTAAGGGCCGTAGAACTGCCCCTCACGGTTGTTTGTGACCCCTAAGAACAAAACACGATAACAATGAGTCATTGAGGTTTTGTTTGAAGTCACTTAAGCAATTAAAAGCTAGAATCATGATTGATTTTCACACTTCGACATTTAATAAGTAACTTGTATGACCTAAAAAAAAGAAATGTACGTGGATTGACATGTACAACCACTTTCGAAGTTGATTGCTTACATTGTAGAGTATGAATAATAAGGATATATGATCTTTGTTACGTTGCTTCCTTTTCAATGTGGTTTGTACATTTCCAAGCACCACAAATTAAATATCTTAATCGTCTATTTCAAGTAAACAATTTATGAATCATATACATCATATTTATTGTATATCTTATGAATCATATACATCATGTTTGTGAAATAAACGGATGTAAAAAACAACATCATGTCACTTGATTTGAAATGCAAAATGGTACTCCATTATATTAATTCGAACAATTATCAGTCTTATCGTAAAACATTCTATTTTTGTTCTTTTTTCTATTAACATGAACACTAAGTCTGTGAGACCAATGCTGTCACCGTTAGGGATGTAAATGGATCGGATTCGGATCGGGTGGAGCATCATCCGCTCCATCCGCGAAATCCATCTAATCAATCCGCTCCATCCGTCATCCGCGAACCATCCAATCCATATCCAATCCGTCCGTCATCCGCGGATTAGTGGATGGATCGGGTGCTTAACGGTTTATGGACTAAAAGCAATAAATAGACCCAACTATAATAAAATTGTTAGTAATCAAACAAAACTTCAACTCATATACGATTGTTTTACCTTGTAACAATAAAATAACACAATTTAGTTTAAATAATAACAATACAAATTAGAAAACAAGTAAAATTAAACTAAGATGTAAATATAACATATGTTTGATATCTTTTTTATATTGTTCTTTTACACTTTAATATCTAAACGGATGATGGATGGATTCGCGGATCGGGTTAGTGGATGAGAAATCTCATCCATCACCCGCTCCATCCGCCATCCAATCCATCCGTCATCCGTTCCATCATCCATTTAATCGGGTTTTAATTCATATATTCGATTCGGATAGAGCGGGTATCCGCGAATCATGAATCCATTTACATCCCTAACCACCGTCACCTGAACACTCAATGGAACAAAATTCTCTCTCTTCGACAGATGAAAACAAAATTCGGGCTCCTCTCTCTCGACTGAAAAATTCTCTCTCCTCTGACGATGTAGATATCGACAATGGGACCAATGCAAGCTCCAAATTCTGCATTAATTCAAGCTCTGAATCATCTTTAGGGTTTTAGCTTCTTCATTCAAAAGTCCGGTAAATCTCAAGCTTCTCTTTCCCCATTCTCAAATTTCTTGCTATAAACTTGTTGTTTAATTTCCAAATTGCTGTTTAATTTCAAGCGAAATATGAAGTTTAATTGATTTTGCTATTGCATATTAGTAAGCATTTTCTGTTAGGTATCTAATGCAATTTGTTCGAAATCAAATTGTCTGCGTTTTAAGTTTCAACTGTTTAGGCTCTATATATATGCGTTTTAGGGTTAGGGTTTTAGGGCTTTAAAATTCTCTGTTTGATTTTGGTTTTGTTTCTCACTCTAGAGTCAGCTTCAAACAATTTTAAACTGGTTCTCAATGTAAGCATTAACTACAATAAACCTGAATGGAAGCTTTAGAGTTGGTTTCTTTGTTATTTGAAATGGTTTATGTTTTTATTAGCTGTGTTTATTATAACACTGGATGAGGATTAAAATTGAGTTCTTTTTGGTTGTTTATTGTCAGCTCTTTGTGAGGGTGCAAAATTTAATGTTGCTATCAACAAAGTAGAGCTCATTCATAAGGTAATGTTTCTTGCCTTCTTTTAATTAACAGCTGCTAACATTTTCTTTTCCAGTCTTAACCCTAGTTTTGACTGAAGATAAATTGTTAATTGACCGTGTTTATTGATTGTATTAGTTTAATTGTTGATAAATTGTGTTGATAATGCATATTCTGTTTTTTCTGAGTTAAGATGAGGAAATATAAATAATCTAGCTGAAGTGTTTGGCATATTACTAGATATGATGTCATTGATGGAGGTTAGTAAGAGGCAACCGCTGGTGAGCCCACTCAACAGTTGAAGAGTTTCTATCTTCTCTGGTCAGAACTGGTATTTCCACTTCTTCGTGAATGGTATACAGAGAACTGCCTCTATTAGTAACTCTTTTTCTTCACAGACAACCATCTATTTCGGAAGTGAGAGCCCAGAATCAAACTGAACTGCATGAGGTCACCCTCTGTGTATTCCCATTTGTTTAGCTCTTGTCCATTATGACAGGGAAGAAATTGGTAGATACACCGATCAAGATACTTGAGAACACGGATTTTCAGCAATACATCCAATACCTTCTGTATAGTCACTTTGTCACTTGGTCCTGACATTAGCTTCATGCAAGGGTAGACAACATAGAGCTTAGATATTGTTGTAAACAAAAGGTAATCAAGCAAAGAGATGTGTTGAAAGTAGGTTCACTTAAGGTTAACATTTATGTAGAAAGACAACTCATGTAGTACAAGTCTTGATGTGAAATTTTCACGTACTAGGAGAGATGTAGTATCCCATTAATGAAATGACACCTTCAAAGCCCTCTCATCCAAAATGCATTCATCCATTGGTGTTTCTAACTTTATATCTAGAATTACCCAATGATTAGCTAGGTAACTTTAGAAGCAAGATGGAAGTGGCAAGGTGACTGCCCTGGTTAGTTGTATATCTGTATGGTGTAACCATAGTCTCATGGCTCGTGGGTTACTGCAGTGTTCTACACCCATGTTATGGTCTCCCAGTATGTGGCTACTGGACTGCCTTTCCGGTTCTGAAAGTCCCGTTCCACGACCCAAATTGAACATCTTTGCATGCAACTACGGTGGTAACAAACTGGAGCCTTGTCTGTGTTTTCCTTTTCTCACGTTCTGTGAGGTGCTTGTGAGTGATACATTCTGATTTCCTGATTTTTATCGACCAAAGTTCTTACTTTTCATGATCAAATGTATTACTTCTCAACTGCAATGTCCAATCTCCAATGCATGCTGATGTGGCAAAACCTTTCTACATCAAGAACGTGCAGGCCATCCATAACGCTTGTTTTTTTCCCCTTCGCCTTCTTCCCCTCTTTCCTTCGTTTATTTTTTTGGGTGGGGGGGGGGAAGGGTTACAAAACAGTGGGGTACCAATAAAACTACAGCTAAACCGAGTAACTTAGTTTTAGTCGTCAGACATAGCAATAACATTATTCAGAATCCACATTTCTCAGCTTCTTGGGTTGTGGTAGTGACACAGATTGGGAAAAGGGAATGAGGTGTTAAGAGAGAAGAACTGAGGCAAGACCAAAAGTTTGGTCATTGCAATTTCTTTCATCTCAACATAAATATAAGAAAAACAGAGAAACTTAAATAACTTCTATCTTTCTATCACTAATTTTTTATATTTTATTTTAATATTTGCCCTTTCCTTCCCTGCCATTTAATTTGATTTAATCATCCTAATAGTTGGCTATAACTTCATTTCCTTACAAATGAGCAGGATCAGGCAAGAATACAAACAAGAATTCATCGGAGATGTGATTGTTATCAAGAACCCACTGGATCCAAATAGACATTTAGTGAAGAGGGTGGCTGCTAATGCAGCCATGCAGGACAAGAAATTATGGTATCAACTGATGAAAAAGATGAACAACTTTGGGTTCTTACAGACAACAAATATCTAAAGCAAGGGGTAAAGTGTTCTAATTCCCACCCCGCCGAAGCATAGTTTCTTGTCATGTTTAGTAACATTTTGTTGACACCCATGCTTTGTCTGTCTTAATTGTCTTCTCGCTTTCCATTCTTCAAGATTGTATGCTATGCTGGTCATTCTTTCTTTTGCACAAGCTTTATCTCTATCTCTATGCTTTATGTTTTGAAAAATCTATATTGTACCCAGCCTCTACCTGGAGCCTAAATTTTATTTTATCCTGCCCCTATGGTTGGCGCTAGGGCTACGAAATAGGTCAGTCCGTGTGGTGTTTGTGTTCGTGTCAAGGTTAAACGGGTCGAGAATCTGTTGACCCAAACTAACCCACTTATTAAATGGGTTGGATGCTGACACAACCTGTTACTAAATGTTAATGACCTGTTAACCCATATTTTCTATTCTCTGAACTGATGGAAAATTAGAAAAACATGAAAGCCTTCCTAAGAATCAAAAGTCCTGACCATATGTAGTGTACATTAGGTAGTCTGAAGTTGCTAAAATGGGGAAGATACTTGAAATTCTATTACATTACTTATTTATTTCAAGTTATTTAAAGTTAAATTTGACATATTTGATTAACGGGGTCGGTCATTTTCGTTTTGAAATTCTCAAACTTATCTATGTCATTTGTTCACCCAAAGAAAAAAAATAAAAAATAAAAAATCATACCGAACCCATTTAGCTAAACATTTTACTCAATTAAACGGGTTGGAAATCTCAAGAGTCAAGACTAACCCTATATGCGTGTCTGGTTCTTGTCATGTTGTCATATCATGTCAATCTTTGACACTTGGCACCATATTTGCAGATGCGATTTGAGAATGTACTGTTATTTATACGATTATTTTTGCTTAGCAAACTGCATTGAGCTTGTAAGAACTCATTAGACTACTGAAAAGTTTGGTGAGATACTGAGATCCATCTGAATCGTAACATCTTTTCAGGAAGCCAAGTACTGTCGATCATTTGGCCCCATCACTATCATAGACATTGTGTGTAGAGTACTCTACAGAATGTCGTCGACCCAGGATGGCCCTGTACACAATAGGTTTGCCCTGAAACATGATCCTGTCTTTCCTTTCCATTCCATCACAGACAAAAAGAGAATTACAAATTTATCTTCTGTGAAAAATGACAGTTTCTTGTTGCCTTTTCATGGTTTATGAAGTAACGAGAACAAGGATGATGATGAAGCGGTTCTTCAAGTAGACTTGGACATTGATCAGATGGCTAAGAGTTCAAAAACTTGATTTTTCTGTTGGAGAATCATGTACTACTCTGGGTTTCTTGATAAGCTTGTGCTGATACAAATATTTGCTGAAACCTTCAATTTAATGTGCATATATTAGCTCTCTGTTTCCTTAGCATGTCGCGCATGCAAGTTAGTGCTCAATCTGCTAGGTATCGACTTGGTATCTAATGTCAATTTCTTCTGTTTTCCCCTCAAAATAAATCAAAAAGAGACTGGTAGCATACACTCTCTAGGTCTAAGTTATTTTGTTTAGGAGATCCATTGAAGGTCATTTAGTATTTCCTTCGCGTAGTTGTAGTGTATCTATGATGACCTAGCCCTTGGCATTAACAATGTCAGTAATGTTTGGAATTCCAGTCTTTGTTTCGAACTCAAATATGTTTAATATTTAGTTTAAGTGACTTTTAAGCTTGATTTGATCTAGAGTAACTCACCACTTGGCTTGGACTATCAGCACTCTACCTAGCTAGACATCATTGTATGTTAGTTCCCCTCTCTAAATGAATGAAAGTTGTTGACGAGCACACAAACAAAAAAAAAAAAAAAAAAAAAAGAATGAAAGTTGCTACTGTTAGAGCATGGCTATTCATATTCATCACAATGTTGATAGAGGAAGAGAGAGAGAGTGGTGAACAAACACATATCTATGTTCATGGTATATTCAGGAGGAGAGAGAGAGGAGAGAGAGTGATGAACTTGAACCAAGATGTTCACCAAATTGCCTTTGGACGAACGGGGTCATGAACGTTCACGGGTGGGGTAAAACTGAGCAGCTAACGCATGTCCTTGGGGGGACCGTGGAGTTTTTTTTTTTTCTTTGTTCAAAGCAAACGTGCCTTAAACGCTGCATTTTGCAGCGTTTGAACCAAAAAAAAAAAGACAGGCGCGTTCCTAACACGCGCGTTAGGTCACCTGTCCTAGCGCGCCACTTGTCAGGTCTTGGTTGGTCTATTCTAAATTGGTTGATGGAGAAACATTTGACGCCATGTGTAGTGTGTTTTCAGTTTAGAAAGGGAACGATGACCCTTCAATAATGCAACGACTTCATCACAAACCAATTAATGTAGTCTTCTCCATAGAAACAAATTAGTGTAGTCCCCATTTGCCAAAACAATGGGCAACTTGTTTTTTACTTTTTGGACAGAGGTCAGGAAAAGTTATACATAGGAGTACTTTGGTGGAAGCTATCTCTTGCCCTAGTGGCCAAAAAGTGAGCCTTCCTAACTAGAACTCTAGTTGCATATGGCCTATGGGTTACGCAAGGCCTGTTCTTTTTGTCGTCTCTATACAGCATTCCGTTTCGTTTCGTTGTGTTTCGTTTCGCGTCGTTCTGTTCATGTACTTCATTTTGTCTCACATTTGGCTCCAATATCCGTGCCGTTCCGTTCCGTGTTGTTCTGTTGAAGAAAACAGAGCCCTATACATAGAGCTATCAAAAACTGACCCCATACGAATATTGCCCGAAACCCCAAAAAAATGCCCCAACCGGCCAAACCTGATAATGCAATCATTGAGATTGCCAAACTCGATTGACCTGACCCGAACGAAAATAACCGACAAAAACTGATTCCATTTTTTGGATACCATGATACATTTTTACTTCAAACCCGAAAAATGACATTGACTAACCCGAGCTCCGAGCCTGACCGCCTGTTTTTTCAGGTCTACTTACACAACTTGGCGTTTTAGATGATAGTGAATAGTGATAGTTGGGGCAATACAGGTAGGAACGTGTAAATAGGGGTTTGAACACAACCACACAGGGCTAAAGACTTTTAAGTCCTCGAATGATGGGCCATCCTTTTTTTTTTTTTTTTAATAGGCAAGATAACCATGCTGCCATATAGATATGCCTAAGATGTCTCTTTCCATTAACTTGGTTAGGGACTGGTCAAAGGAAGTAGACCAAGAACACAGTTGTAAACAGGAGAGAGTATGCCATAAAATCAGCAACTGTTAGCTTATTTTCAATCTCCCATGGGATATGGCATTCACCTGTAATTTCTTTGATAACCGTTTTATTGTCCTTTTCAATGGTTATTTTTTTGTAACCCAGGGTTTGTGCCTTACGAACCCCTTCCGTAGCCCAATTACTTCCGCCATTAAAATGAAACTGGTACCGCATGATAACTCCTAGAGAAATAACATCTCCTCATTCATTACGTATTACAAAGCCGGCAGCTGATGGTGATCCGAGAAAATCAATGAAGTCGTTAGCCTTAGAGCATTTCTCTCTCGTTGGAGTCAGAACTTTGTTGTTTTTATTACTTTATGTTTTCTAGAGAATTTACTTGTACATATATTTCGGGAAAGTTGTGATATCTAGATATAACTTATACCTTCTGAAAAACTTAAGTTGCCACCTTAGCCCCGTCAAAAAAAAAAAAACTACACATGCATTTTATCTTCTTTTTTTTTTTCAAATTGTAAGAAAGCGACCTTTTCTGAGAGTAATAAAAGTCGATTCCAAGTCATCTTCGAGGACGAGTTGGGAATGCACTACTGCACTATCCACCCCAGTTCATGCATTGTTATATCGTAGTTATACCATTGTCATCTACAGACGCTTAAAACTAAATATAACTTAACACCTCTTACTGAGAGCATTTTACCTATTCGTGGACAGAAATGCAAACATGATTAGTTTTGACTCGATGAGGGTAAGCCTGTGGTTCTTCTCGCTCAAAAGAACTCATAACTAGTAATTAATGATTTCTCCTAAATTAATTAGAACATTCTTTTATTAAGTATGATTTATAAACACATACTGTATAGACCTCTTGCAATGGTTGTCACAATGATGTTGCTGGCAAATTACAACACAAAGTGAAAGTAAGTCAAGCACTCTAGACGTATTAAAGATTGTTAATATAAAAAGACATAACATCGGCAAGCTTAAAAGTGTCCGTTCTTTTTAGTTGAAAAACACTGAACTAAAATGATGAACTAGTTAACTGACTGATGATGAACTGAATTGAACAGAACTAAAAAATAAGTTGAGGATAACGGAAGCTAATCTTCCACATATATGGTTTTGTCCTCAGTCATTTTAAACAATGCATAGACGGAAAAGTCATAGCAATCTGCCAAGCTAAAGACTAACTAAATAATATTTAAATAGTAACATAAGAAGAAGCAAGCAAGCAAACACTCAAACTTACAAATATGAAAGCAAACAAAACCAAACCACTCCCCCTGCCTACCACTGATAGCTCAAAGTTCCTTTCATCCCCATCATTCACACCGGCCCTTGCCTTATTCCTAGTTGTGATATTACAGCATCTGGCACCAACTATTGCCCTCGGGAACGACACCGATCATATTGCATTGTTGGCCATCAAGAGCCAACTGGTTGATCATCCTGGGGGTGTTTTAAGCTCATGGAATCATTCAGTACACCATTGTTATTGGGGAGGGGTTATATGTGGTCATAAACATGGGAGGGTCACTAGGTTGGATTTAAATTCAAGAAAACTGTTAGGAACCATATCTCCCTTCATAGGAAACATGAGCTTCCTTAGGGAGCTTTGGCTTTATAATAATAGTTTGTATGGCCAGATTCCCTCCGAGATAGGTCGTCTTTTTAGGTTACGACAATTAGATCTAGACCACAACACAATTGTTGGGCAAATTCCAGCCAACCTTTCTGGCTGCATCAACCTTCAACTTTTCTATGTAGACGGCAACAACCTAGACGGTAAGCTTCCAAGGGGATTAGGATCATTGTCTAAGCTCACAGAGCTCACTCTTTACAGCAACAATTTCATAGGACCTCTCTTCGAGGTCATAGGGAACCTCACCTCCTTAGTATTTCTAGAATGCTCTAACAATGCTTTCACAGGAACAGTTCCTGACAGCATTGGTTATAGGATGAGAAACCTAAAATGGCTCAGCATCGGAAATAATAAAATCTCTGGTAAACTTCCCCCATCTATTTTCAATCTTTCCTCACTTAATACACTAGAGTTGGCGAATAACCAACTTCAATCTTTCCTCTCTGTCAATAATTTTTCAGGACCAATTCCAATCTCCATACAAAATCTCACAAGTTTGGAAATGCTGCAACTAAATTCCAACGATTTCACAGGACAAGTACCACTTGATTTTGGACGTCTCCACAAACTTCAAGTGCTTCATCTTCCTTACAACCGCCTACAAGGTGACCTCAAATTTATAGATACATTAGTAAACTGTAGCAGCTTGAGAAGCCTACAGTTGGGTCTCAACGATTTTACAGGAGCATTACCCAAATCTTTGGCCAATCTCTCCACCACATTATACAGTCTTTATTTGGGAGGAAATCAATTAAGTGGGGAAATCCCTGTGGGTATTGGCAATCTTATCAACCTTAAGTTTCTATTTATGGAAGGAAACGAACTCATAGGAACCATTCCTCTTGATTTTGGGAAGCTTCAACACCTAGAAACGTTATATATGACATCCAACAGACTAATTGGTGGAATTCCTGACTTCTTTGGAAATTTCTCACGTTTGACGTACCTTTCTCTAGATGGAAACAAATTAGAAGGTAGCATACCTCCAACAATTGGCAATTGCCAAAACATGTTATATATGTATCTCTCACAAAATGACCTTAATGGAACCTTGCCATATGAGCTTTTTGGAGGATCAGCTAAATTTCTAGAGGTGGATCTGTCCCAAAACCACTTAGAAGGACCCCTGCCTTTGGAGATCAGCAAGCAAACAAGTCTAGTAATGTTTTATGTGTATGGAAACAAGTTGTCAGGTGAAATTCCAAACCTCGGGAGTTGTCCTATGCTTAAGTTCATAGCTATGAGATTTAATTCCTTCCATGGAAATATTCCGCCATCCTTCGCTTATTTAAAAAGCCTTCAGTTCGTAGACCTTTCACATAACAATCTTACTGGCCCAATCCCAGATTACTTCTCCAGTTTTCCTTTGGAATACCTAATCTTATCTTACAATAATTTTGAAGGTAGGGTTCCTTTGAATGGAGTTTTTGCAAATGCAAGTGCAATGTTTCTTGTTGGAAATCCCGAGCTTTGTGGAGGAATTCCCAAGCTACATTTACCACGATGCGTGGAGAAAGATACGAAGAAAAAGAGAATGTCTCTTGCACTGAAATTGACAATTCCAGTGATATGTGCATTTGTTGGGGTAGGCATGGTGGCATGGTTGTACTTGACTTGTCACCGAAAGGAAAAAAAATCTATTGAATCTGGTCTATTGATGAGCGAATCGTTCTTACAAGTTTCTTACAACATCCTACTCAAAGCAACAGACGGGTTCTCCTCCGAGAATCTACTTGGTGCTGGATCATTTGGATCTGTGTTCAAAGGGAACCTGGAACCACTTGGAAAGACGGTAGCTGTGAAGGTACTTAACCTTACACATCGAGGTGCTTCCAAGAGTTTCATGGCAGAGTGCAAGGCCTTGAGGAATATCAGACATCGAAACCTGGTGGGGATAGTAAGTGCTTGCTCAAGTATTGATTTTCAGGGAAACGATTTCAAAGCCCTTATTTACGAGTTCATGCCCAACGGAAGTCTGGATAGATGTTTACATGAAGTTGGAAATGTATCTCTTGTTCAAAGGGTGCACATAGCTATTGATGTGGCTTCTGCACTCGAATATCTCCATCATGGTTGCGAGTCTCCAGTGGTGCACTGCGACTTAAAACCAAGCAACGTTCTGCTTGATGATGATATGGTGGCTCATGTAGGTGACTTTGGATTAACAAAGTTCCTTTCTCAACACCAGAACCTGAATCAAAGTAGTACCACTGGAATTAGGGGAACTGTTGGCTACGCTGCTCCAGGTACGTAACACAAATAATGTAAACTAATTATGTATACAAAGCTTATGTGTGCACCTAGCTAGTTAGAGATAATAATAGATATAAGAAGTAAAAAGATCAGCAGAAATAACATCTGTACATATTTGGGGCTAAGCAATCTTGTGGATTCTTTTTCATAAGAGTACGGGCTAGGAGGCGAAGCATCAACACAAGGTGATGTGTACAGTTTTGGGATTCTGCTACTAGAGCTCATGACAGGCAAGAGACCTACTGACAATATGTTCAAGGAAGATTTCACCCTTCATATGTACGCCAAGGCAGCTTTGCATGACCTTGATCAAGTGCTGCAGATTATCGACCCAATTCTTGCAGAAAGTGAATGTGATGAAGGAACCAATGATGAAAGAAGGTCGCCACAAGCCACGCTACAGCAAAAGGCTGAATGTATGGTTTCCATGGTTACGATTGGAGTAGCGTGCTCTGACCCCTTACCACTACGTCGAATGAAGGTGACTGATGCAATGAGCGAGCTAATGCGAGCTAGGAACATCATTTCGAATACAAGACGGATCAGGCGCAATATGCAATGAGGTATCTTCCCCTGCTTTATTTGATCATCGATAGACCACAAGGATTAATCAATTTAGAAAGTTTGATAAGACTCGAGGTTGAATATGTCAGCTGAGTTTCTCCAAAATCTAATCAAGTTCTGGTGATATGTTGTAACAAATCATTTTGACAATTATACAGAATTTCTAGCTATGTTGTTCTAATTAGTTCCAACAAATAAGTGACACTGATGATTTTGCAGGAACATAAAGCAGAGACTCCAGTTTGCCAGTTAAAGTATCAGAGCTTAATATACATGAAGCAGAGACTGCGGGTCTGCCAATTAAGTTATCCCTTTTTTTTTCAAGGGAGACACAAAAGTTAATGGATTGATTTTACATACAATAAGAAAAGGGGGATTTGAAACTGGGACCTAATGTACTGAGGACCTCAGTCCTAATCACTTGGCTACGATCTCATTGGCTCAGTCAGTAATCCATTGATAAATTAACATTCTGTTCTCTTTTTTGTGACCCTTATCATGTACCATAATAATTTCCTTTTTTCTTTCATTTTCCCTATTAGTTCAAAAATGGTATCCATGTTTTCCTCCAACTATTGGGAGTAAGTTGTGCCATATTGTGCATATCAGTCATCATATTTTAGAGTAATTGTAACATTCTATCAACCAAATGAAGCATAAGCTCCAAATAAAAGATAGTTGATCTGCTAAGAGTTTTCTGTTTTATTAGTTCCAAGTTTCCAACCATTTGAAAATGTGCTTTTAACTTAAAAAAAGAAATATTTATAAATGGAAAAGTTTAAAGTATACTGAACTATAACGATATACTACCTCTGTTTTTGAAAAATGGTAATATTTACTTTTGCACGGTCTTCAATGCACTACTTTGACAATAAGTATTTGTGTTTTTTTTTTTTAGATCATCGAGTATTTGTGTTTATATGAATACATATAATATTAAAAAAATAGATTTTCCAAAACTACTAATTAAAACGAATCCAATGATACTATTTTTACATTGTAAATCCTTATATTTTTTCCGAAATTAATGGTCAAATTTTGTAAAATTTGACCATCAAAAAGTAAATGTTACCATTTTTCAGAAATGGAGATAGTATATTAGGACTATGAAGAAGTACACTAAGGTATGCCTAACTATTAAGAATTACATTGCTATATAACACATTGTAAACTTAAGTGAAAATTAATTTTCAATGACCTAAGTTTATAAATAGACTAAGGCTCTGTTTCACTTAAATTCAGTTCAATTCACGTATAACTTTATCACTCAAAAAACTATTTTTTCCGAACTAAATTTGGGTGGAATAAGAGGGCTTCAAACTTCAACCACCGGCTTTAAATGACTAGATATATCTTTGCTTCTTTGGCATTTTCACATTTGCTTGGACCACCCACATCTAATATTGGCTGTTTTTGAGTCACAATTTTTGAAATTTGCCTCACTTTTAGCATTGCTATGTAAAATAAGTCCACTCCCTCCACTAAGTCACTCTTTTTTCAAAGTGTGCCTAGTTTTTCAACTTTATTAATTTCTTTTGCCTTATCCTTTTTCTTTACATCTACTCTCAATTTCATAATTCAAATTCTAATTTACGACTTTCTTCATATAATCAAAATATCTACAGTGTTTCGTTAGTTTATACACGCGCTTTACAGCTTCTTCTTTGTTATCGTGAGAATATATATACACGGAGTTCCTTTTAACCTAAAATAGCACATACAGTATCTTCCTTTCTTTCTCAAGTTTCTGATCTTTTTATCCATTTCTCCTTCCCACCATTTTTTCAACCTTTAATTACCTCATACCCCACTAGCAAATAAAACTCAGGCTTCCCACTAAAATCTCAACTCAACCCAAGATCACAAGTTTCATACTTTCATTCTCCACTTACTATGTTCCTCTTTTCCTCTTTTTCCCTTTTTCTGTGCAATAAAAACACCACTATTTCAATCTTTGGTCAATTCAAACAACCTAAACTCAAGCACACAAACACTCTTTTTGACCAATACCATAAAAGCAAAGCAAAAGCCCCAACCTATGAAAAAAATCTATTGCCATAATGATAATAAGTTTCATTGGATACCTTCCCACATAGGACTTCATTTTTTTTACCTAATTCTCTCTCTCTCTCTCTCTCTCTCTCTCTTCCTCTCCTCTCTCATTCCCCACAACTGGATGTCACCACATTTTGTAAGAAAGGTGCAACTTGTGATCTGTTTTTTTACCTTGCTTCTTATTACTGGGTGAATTATAACGATATATATTAAAGCCAGGCCCGGTTATCAATAGGTACATGTGGGGCGACTGAACAGGGCCCCAAAATTTAGGGGCCCCAAGAAAAGAAAAGCAGCCCACCCACGGTTTAAAAAAAAAAAAAATTCTACTAAGTACTACAGAAGATACGGGAGAAAGCAAAAAGGCAGATGGAAAAAGGAAACTAGCTAAATGCCTAAATTGACGCCTCACCTTCTTCGTTCTTCCCCAACCTTCTTCTTCAATTTTCCACATCTCAAACGAGTCAAACCTCTGTCAATTCCAAAATTACAACGGCAAATCAATTCAATATCTCATCCAATGGCAATAATTGATCTCCTTCTTCTCTTCTTCTCTCTCCCGTATATATTTTGGGGTTATTAAATCATATCCAATTACTCTTCTCTTTTTTTCATCTATTCTCATCTCATCTTCTTCCTCTGAAATTGGGTTTGAACAACAAATTCATCATCATCATCCGTTTGGTGTAATTTGGGCGAAAAGTTTCGAGCAACGCTTAATTTTGCGCTCTCAGCTATCCTTGGCAATCTTTTCTCGGCTTTCTTCACATTTTGTTTCCCTTTAGGTATGCCTCTCTCTCATAAAGTTATGATCTTTTTGCGTTTTGGGGGTTCTTTGGTTCAAAATCTCATGTGGGTTTTGCTTAAATTTGTGTAATCTTGTTGATTTGATGTGGGGTTTTCATGCCCTTTTAACAATTTGCATTTCAATTGTTACTGTCTGTTTTGCCCTGTTTTGGGGGATTAGGGTTGGGGTTTGAGCTGATAATTTTGACTTCTCAATTTTAGGCAATAAATGATGTTATGGGATGATTGTGAGTGGGGAATGATATGTTAATGCCTTTAATTTCTCATTTGATTAAGTTATGTCTTTTGTTTATTTCAATTAATTAGATCATGTTTAGGAAATCATTATTGAAATGTGTGTGGCAATGTTATGTATATACAGTTGGGACACTGTTGGGAGCACTTACTGGTGCTTTGATAGGCCAGGAGTCAGAGAGTGGGTTTATAGGAGGATCTGCCATTGGAGCTATCTTTGGTGCTGTTTTCTCCATTGAAGTCTTTGAATCATCACTTGTACTCTGGCGTTCTAATGAGTCTGGCCTTGGCTGTCTTCTCTACCTGGTAATTTTTTTTCTGGGTTATCAATAAATAATCACATTTCAATGCCTTTGAAGATCCAAATTAGACCAAATATCACCAAGCCTTTGAAGATATATTTCTTATTTTTTTAATTGTTAATTTTGAAGATGTTGGCTTTAAGATTTTAAACTAAGGTGCCTGGGGTGGGGATTGAAGGGCTAATGGTCAATTATCTCTTCATCAATGCCATGCTCATGTTTATCAGGGACTTTGCAGATTGATGTAATCGCCAGCCTTTTGAGTGGTAGACTTGTTCGTGAACGAATCGGCCTGACTATGCTGAGTGCAGTACAAAGTCAGGTAGTTGTTGTTCTCCAGTGTTAGCAAGTCACTGTAGTGAATTTGGCAATGTCTATGTGCTAATTAGGGGCCTCGAGCCACACTTTTACACAGGGCCCCTAAAATGTCGAAGACGACCCTGATTAAAGCAAGGGATACTGAACTATGAAGAAGTACACTAAGATATGCCTAACTATTAAAAATTACATTGCTATATACCACACTGTAAACTTAAGTGAAAATTAATTATCAATGACCCAAGCTTGTAAATAGACTAAGGCACTGTTTCACTTAAATTCAATTCAGTTCACGTATAACTTTATTACTCAGAAAACTATTTATTACGAAATAAATTCATGATGATAATTATGTCATCGGAAAGATTTCAAAGCATACTTTCAAACGAGTCTAATATTGAATATGTTTGGACGATCTAAAAATGGTAAAAGGTCAAGTTTAAAAAATCAATTCATTTCAAGTCACTTAAGTTTTTAACAGTTGGAAATAACAAAGTCTAACGTACCCTTTACTAGAGTGAGAGATATGTCTCCTATTTTTTCCAGAGTTAAAAAGAAATTTGGGCAAAATAAAAATAAAAAAGAACATGAATGAGGGCTATTTGTGTGTGTGTGTGTGTGTGTGTGTGTGTGTGTGTTTTTTTTCTTGCATGTACTTTGGCCAATTTGGTCATAAAACTTTTTCTATAAATTGAACCCTCATATATGACTAATTAAGGTTGAATTTGCTTTAAAATATCGACAAAACTGAAAACTTTCCTAAATTATATACCACATTTTATAAGTTTTGTAGTAAGTCTCATTTTTAGCAGCCTAATATAACTTTTGCATATTACCAATTGGTCGGTGTTATACTTTTGTGTCACAAACATACATTTTAGGATCCACTCCCTCATTTGATATGGTTTAAAATTAATAGGCTAAATCCAAAGACTTTCTTGCCTTGTAAAAAAATAAAATATTTAAGGATTATGATCTATTTCCTTTTTTATTTTATTTTTTGTAAAAAATCGATATAAACTATAAAGGTACATATATTTTTTAAAATGAAAAGTATCAAAGATCCCGTTATATACACCCTCAACGTTTAAATCTTTGGTTATCTATGCTATCGACTTTGAAAACTTGCTATACGAGTATGGTTTGGTCACTCAGGTCATTGAATGCCAGAAAATAGAATTAGCTTTAGACATTTTTTTTTTTTTTTTTTTTTGATACGAGGAACCCTCAGCCACCACTCTTTGAGTGTGCACCAGATAAATTCCGAGTGCAAAGAGCCTAGTGGGAATTGAACCCATGACCTTTGTCATGAAATTTCAACCCCACGACCAACTCCACCACCCCTTAGGGCACACATTTTGCATCTAATGACTTGTATAACCTAAAAATATGAATGTCAATGGAATGACTTGTACAACCAGCTTCGAAGTTGATGACATAGTATGAACAAGCGTGCATGACCTTCGTCACGTTGCTTCCTTTTGAATGCGGTTTGTAGACTTTGTACATTTCGAATCACCAAATTAAATGTCTAAATAGTTTATTGCATGAAAACAATCTATAAGTAACACATATCACATTCATTGTGTATCTCATACTACTTTTTATTTATGTAAGATCAACGGATACAAAAGAAAACATTTTTCTTCTACATTATCACTCCAATAGTAAATCATTATAGTTACCTACGAAAATTTACTACGAGTACCTATTTGGAATGATTTTTTTTTTTTTCCATTAACACGCAAGGAAGCTGGTGACTTAGGTCTTAGGGGCATGCCATTACATTTGGGAAAGGGGATGACCCAAAACACTATTATCAACACCTCAATTCTAAATTAAAGGTAATAAGACTTGAACCTTCAGCTTTAAGGTTGGAAGTGTGCGCGCATTACTTACTGAACTCCCAGCTTTTGCTCTCCCATTAGGACTTATCCCTGGTGGATTTTTTTGCATGCAGCATATTGTTCTTTTAATGCAGTGAATAGCTTACATGTGACTGACAAAACATATACGTCATGCACCCCAAGAAAAAAGTATCAATTACCCCATGCCGCCACCGTCACCGTCACCTTAACATTAGGTCCGTTTAGCTTACTTGGCGTCTTTAATGGAAGATTTGAGTTTATCCACTATTGTCAAAAGCTCAGAATTTCCTTCACAAGATTCTTTTAGCAACTCCATTCTTTGATCAATGTGGTCCACATGTGACGGGGTTCTGGCGTTCTGCTCGAACTTCTGTATTGCAGAACAGCATTGATACTGGATAAAACCGAAAATCATGGGCCTGCAATGAAAAATTCCTCCATGAAACCAAAGATAAAGAAAACAATTCACTTTAAATTTTTTAGTAACAACAACAACCCAGTACTGAGGGCGGCGTTTAAAAAAGTCCAGATGTACACAGTCTTAAATTTTTTCACTAAGACTACTAAAAATAGGAAAGGAACTAGGCTCCTATGCTCTACCCCACATAAGAAGGGGACATACATTTTCAAGCCATTAAGCTGTCATGCATGTCATCGTTATCAATTATCATTTTATCGACTTGCATATTGCAATAACTAGTAACTCCTAACTTTTAAATTCACAAACAGCATACTCTGCATGAAAACAAAAGGCCCACTAACAATCCAGCAAAAGGTTAGAACAATTGGGCAGTTGGGCTTCCTATAATACCGAGTATGTCTTATGAAGCAGCAGAGTAGTTGAAGGGAGATTACCACAGCCTCACGGCCTCACAGAGAATGGTCAAATTAATCTAAATCTGTAGCTTGCCTACCAAAAGTAATCGCAACTAATACTTGGTAGAAATGAAAGATGAACGAACAAACGAATTGCAGAATAGTACCTCATGCTGCTGCTTACGCGAATAGTCCCTTAGCAGCGATTTCACAAGTTTGTTCCGCAGCGGTAGCCTCTCGTCACTGTGATTGTGGAATATGAACGATGACAGATGGTGTACAGCAATAGTATAAGTCATGGAAACCCGAGCTGCGGCTCTGTCAAGGGAACCAGAAATCCAGGATTTCACATAGGCCTCTAAAATACCGTGATCCTCCTGCATGGAACCAAAGTGGACAAATGTTTCATCTCAAGTATGCAAGTTTCAGAACTCCAGTACCAAAAAATATATCTCATAGCAACAAACACACCTCCAACCCACGACAATCACACACACACAAATGTAATGAGTTCAATTGGCCATCTCTTCAAGTTCCACCATCATTTATTCAAAGCCACAAAATTCTATGACAACCATCCAAATTACTTGATGGAATGACTACCAAATATCACCGGTTTCCCATCCCACAAAGGTGAACATGAAGAATAAAAAATAAAAAAAGAAAAGTTTACTCTCTCCACTGAAAAAAATGATCATGTCTATTTTTGGGCCATTCCTACAAAAATGTTGTTTTTCCCTTAATAATAGTGCAAAATTATTTAGTTTTGAATTTATACCACTGAACACTATCGCCATTTCTCTGAATACCTAACCAATCAGTGATATACCCACTTAATCAAGCATAAGGCAACACTTAATTTTCATGAATACAACCCCAAAACTTAAGAGCGGCAAGTAGATCAAATTCCCACATTCTTGAAGGAGTTAACAAAAAATATGGGCAAGATCCAATTGAATAAGTACCTCAATAGGTTCAAGGTATCCTGGGGCCTGGGATACCTCATCTAGTTGTCGACCATAATGCTTCAAACACAATCCTGCTCTTTTCTTCTTCAAGTACACCCATTCCAACAAGTAATGCTACCGACAACGAATGCAATTTCCAGATCAGTGGTATGCTCCGAACAGGAGACTTGTCTTC
This sequence comes from Tetragonia tetragonoides, assembly GCA_038025085.1. Taxonomy (NCBI): domain Eukaryota; kingdom Viridiplantae; phylum Streptophyta; class Magnoliopsida; order Caryophyllales; family Aizoaceae; genus Tetragonia; species Tetragonia tetragonoides. Next base: position 21,784,326 of record CM076151.1, on the reverse strand, counting down.
TTCTGGAAGTTTGCAAGACATTGCTTCAATACCCAACAGGAAGAAAAGCCCAGCTCTAGCAACTTCAGTAAAATCCAATGGCTCCTGCTCTGGAGGCACTCGAGCTGAAGTGTTTGCCATATTACTAGATATGATGTCATTGATGGAGGTTATAGGGCTGAGTAACCAATGGCTGGGAAGAGGCAACCGCTGGTGAGCCCACTCAACAGTTGAAGAGTTTCTATCTTCACTGTTCAGAGGTGGTATTTCCACTTCTTCATGAATGGTATCCAGAGAACTGCCTCTGTTAGTAACTCTTTTGTTATCAGAGCCTTTGCCCTCCTTTGCTTTAGTTTTACTCTTCTTCACAGACAGCCATCTAATTCTGAAGTGAGAGCCCAGAATCAAACTGAACTGCTTGAGGTCACCCTCTGTATATTCCCATTTTATAAGCTCTTGTCCATTATGACTCTGAAGAAATTGGTTGATACACCGATCAAGATACTTGAGAACAGGGATATTCAGCAATACATCCAATACCTTCTGTATGGTCACTTTGTCACCTGGTCCTGCCATTAAGCTTAATGCAAGGGCAGAATTGATACTCCGTGTGATAAAACTCTCCTCTTCTACTGCAAGAAAATCGACGGCGGGAGAAGAATGAAAAGTTTCAAACAAATCAGTCAGCAAAGCTGCATCTGCTTGAACTAAAGCAACAGATGAGGACCAAAATTCACCACCAGAAGCACCCCATCCGACTCCAACACCAGGAGCTGGACCTCCCCTGCCGAACACCTCAATCTTATGCATAAAATGCCATTCTGAAGCGACTAACGTCATAAAGTCACTAATCACTCTTCTCCAATGGACGAATAAATATTTAAGTATGCCATCTTCAGGTATGTTACTGTACAAACATGAATTTCCAGCCTTCAGTTGAATCAAGCAATCAATGGAAACTATTACCCGGAATAGACCGTGAAGGCACCATACAGAAGCCAGTGAAGCTTCAGTATCAGAATGATGTCTAGTATAACACAACTTTTCAATGAGAAAACCAATTCCACATTGTTCTGTTGACTGCTCGTCCTTACTTTGAACAGAAAATTTCAACACACCAGTTTTAATAATTTGCAGTGCAATCTTAGAGACGAAGTTTGGCAACACTGGTCCAGTTTTACTGTCCCCCTTTGACTCTGTTGCATTTCCTGGAGTTGCTTTAACGAGCACAGTGTGAAGCATGTGTGTAATAGCTGAAAATATCCATAGCAAGGAGGATACATGAGTATTACAGTTTATGAACTGGTTTTTCACTCCATTTTCTTGGTAAAGTAACTTTGAAAATGTGGATTCACTCAACAGTTCCATCCACTTCAAAGCTGTATCAACCATTGGACCAACATCACCCCAGCACCAAGTTTCCATGTTATGAAACTGATGGTTTGTATTCCGTGTAGAATACGGATCAGGTAGTTTTGTAGCTAATGTTTCTAGAACAAGGTACACTTCCTTACTCATGGCAGCAAATTCTTGAAAGAGATTTGCTTTCATCAGTTTGTCAAATGTAGGAGGATTCAGCCATAGGCACAATGCAGGGAAGAAGCTTGAGAAGTAAGAAACACACTGATCATAGATGATGCAGACCTTCCAAAAACGTAACTGTTCTATCATCAGCTCTGAAGCCAATTTACAGTTCTCTCTCCCACATTTTACCCACTCATCAACTGAAAGACGTAGCACAGTATAATTGCCACGTCACAACTTGGAAGAACCCTTTTTTAACAAACTCTGTACAAATGATCTTGCTTGATTGAGCTAGTACCTTTTTTTATCATGGAACAAAAAAAAAGAAAGAAAACTTATCAATATTGGCATGTTTCCTGACAAATACTTTTAAAACATTTATCATCACAGTGAAGGTTAAGCAAATATGAAATGGACAAATGAGATTCAAGTTAAAACATTTATCTGACACAACCAAATCGAAAGACGGTCCCATAAAGAAACCATAACTGTAAGGACAGAGAAAGCTTACTCTTAAAAGAGTCACAGATTTGAGTTTAGAAGACTGAAGTTCTAGAGTGTCTTTCAGGGTAAATCTGTCAATTATTGCCTGAACAAGCCTTTCACATTTCCAAATTGCATTTGCACATGTTGGTGAATGCCTAGCTATTGCAACAAGTATTGATAATATGCATTCCTCCAAGGCTACTGCTGGATCTGACTGCACACAGTCAAAATTGTGAGAACTACAGCATTAAAATTAATCGATACCAAGTCATATGAAAAAGAGCACATCAGTACCAAGCAAAAACAGTGAATGGAATTAATATGTGTAGGAAGGGTAACCATAATTAAAATTCTTTCGAGGCAGAATCTCGATCCAGTTCATTCCAAAGCAAACAACGACCATGTTGTCTTCTTTTTCTTTTCTTTTTTCATAAAGAAAATTTACGTTAAAACTCATCTGAATAGGGAAGCAGTTACAAGCTAAGAGGACAAGGAGTCCTCAAAAGAAAAGAAAATTTTAATTTACAAATTGTCCCAGTGACGTTGCACGTCATTGAGGGGTACCCCTCTAAAAGCCCCAGAAAAAACCCAACTTACAAATCACCCCAGTGACATTACACGTCATTGAGGGATACCCCTCTAAAAGCCCATGACACCTTGGCCCAAAGAGAAGCCAAGTTCACCGCCCGATCCCAAGCAAAGCCAAGAGGCTTAGAGACCCCACGAAATCTCCGAGCATTCCGTTCCAACCAAGCACACCAAAAGATAGCAAAGAAAGCACACTGCCACAACAACCTATTCTCCTTGCCCCTTCCTAGGCCAGAAGTCTGAGCCTGAATAAGCTGAATATTAGTGGGAGGGCAAATGAAACACTTCCCCCCAATGCAACTACCATGTTATCTTACAAATTACTATACGTAGTATCATGTTACATCTGAAATAAACATGACCCAAAAAAAATATGAAAAAGAGGTTAATCTGATGCATAAAATGAGCACCACGGAGTTTAGCCAGAAAACATAGAAATTACAACTCTGCAAAATCTTGTGTCCTAGGCATGAAAAACCGGAATGATCCCAATCACCATGTTGATCACATGTATCTTTTCCACACTGTTAAATGCTAGAGATATATCAAGCAGCTGAAGTACACAGTTAACAATGCAAGCAAGTAGCAACAGCAATAATAGCAAAAGCCTTCACTATCGCAATACCAAGTCTCTTTGTCTACCTAGCACCTACCCAAGGTCCAGAAAGAAAATAGGGAACTACATTGCAATAAGCCTTACCTCTAAAATATAACAAAGCCTAGGAAGGATCCCCATCCTAACCAGACCAGCTGCAACATCTTGTGTGGCAACAATAGTATCATCTTTAATAGTATGTTCTCCTTCATTCATGTCATTCATTTCCACATCAGGGAAAAGAATGTTGGAGGGTTTGGTACTATATTTCCAAAAGCCACCACCAAGGAAACCATATTTGATGTCAGGTCTACTTCGAAATACAGGAGCAGTATACAGATCCTTTGCTGCCGTTTTCTGCAAGCAAACAGCAAACTGAATACCATAGCTACAGAAAGAAAGAAGAAAAGAAAGGCAAAGAAACAATATATTAGTATTAGGATAGACCTCTAATACGCTGAAGAAGTTTTCATTCACATCACAGGCTAGGATGCATTGAATGACTTTGGCAGAAGCTAACACAACAGAATTATGATTATCATCGAGCGCCATCCTACAAAAAAGCACCCACGGTTAAAGTCTCACCAAAGATTTGCGATGAAGGAAGGAATAGGAGTCACATATATGATTATTGGAAAGATCATAAATTTATGAACCTCAGACCTATAAAGCAAAGAACCGTTAGTTCTCTGATGTAAGAATTCTCGTCTTAGGAATTAAGTTGAAGATTTCATACCACACACCCTCCCCCCAGCCAAACAAACCAAATGGGGGAGTTAGATTGCAAGAGAATCCTTAGATACTTACCCCAGCAACAAATTTTACAAAGAAATTATACATCAAGTTGATGGTGTGCCAGCTCTTAGAGCATACCGACTGAGGATGAAGAGCACACTGAATCAGAAAAGCATTCATTCCTCTCTTTCACTGATTCAGCGCAGCGCCGGCAGGGAAAGGATAAGGCAAAAAGGGAAGCAGACATTATAAACACTGAGCTTTGAAAGAGCCACAACGTAATAATCCTGGCTCTACTCGATTAAGTGACGAGGTATCATCATAGTTTAGATGGTTAGTCCCATTTCACCAGCTTCTGCTTGGCAGGTTAGACAAAGGAAATCTCATCTATAACACTATAACAAACAGGGGTCGTTTACAACCAGGGAATTACATGAAAAAAGTCATCTATAAATATGTACTTGCTCATCTTGAGAATTAAGAACCTAGCAACTAGCAGAAAAGAAAGACTAAACAAACCAATAAAGTACAACTCTACTTTCCAGGAATTACCTCAGAGATAAAACAAGCTCAGGCTCCGGACCAAGTGCATAAGCCCAAATGGCCTCCCAGTCAACAGATATTTCATTGCTGACCCTTGTAGTACAGTCAAGTTGATTTTTGCAAATGCTGTGTAAAGCTTTACTAAGGACAGATGCAAGAAGATGTAACGCAAGAGCTCGTTGTCCGGGAACCTAAAAATCACATCACATTCCACGAACAAGTTTGTTACAAGGCAAGACTTTATTTTTCTGGCTATAAGCATAAAACTCATTTTCATAAGGAGTTGCCACATTTAATGAAACTTACAATACTCCTTGCAAGAGCTAGAGCTTCCTTTATTGTATATCCTGCAGCTCCAGGGTCCCCTTCCGTCCTCAAGTAGTCTCGTTCAGCAACATTATCAGCATTATATGTTTGACCCAAAGAACTCCCTAAAACAAGGGTAAATCAATATTGTATCATGGAAAAAGGTAGATTACATAGAGACAAGACAAGAGACTCCATCAAAGGAACTGAATCATTATAGCCTATGTATTGTAGAATAGAAAAACTAGTATCGACAGCCGAAAAGCCGAAGGAATAAAACAATTACCAGACTCACATACAGGAAGAAAATTACCTTCAACAACATATCCATCCAACGAAAATCTCATATTCCTCGCAGCTTCAGCCCGTTTACTCCAAGCATCCCACAAGCTGCCGCCTTCGGGTATCAAGCTCCGAACATCAGCATCATTTGTTTCCTTATCTGTATTTTTCAAGCTTGGAGCTATATCTGGAAGAGAAATTTTACTGTCTCGAACCATCAATTCCTTTTCACCTTTTGTTACATGAATATCAGCTTGTGTATCACTCGTAGGAAGCACATCACCAGCAGCAGAAGTACAGTTGGAGTCTCTCTGCTTTTCTAATTTCTGTAGCCCGCGTTTCTTCAAAATGTTAAGCAGCTGGGGATTTATCTTATTCGTTACCTCCGCCTGTGCTTCTGCAATCTCTTGAGGAGACATTGTTTGTAATAAGGCACGATTCTCAGCATCAATCTGACTCTCCATACTCGTTTTCCCTGGCTCATAACCTATGCTGTTGGACGCAAACGCTCCTGAAGCCTTATTGTTTCTTACACCTCGAATGTCAACCGATGAAAACTCTTCCCCTCCCACGCCCACGCCATTGTAAGGTAATCTGCCATGCTGTGCCTCTTGGGATATGTCTGTCTCATCACCAGAAATCCATACTGCAGAATGACCTTGTATGTTACAAGACTGATCATGTTGTAACCTAAATGCTTCACGAGGATTACTTATTGACGATGACGACGACAATGATGATGATTGATTCAACTTGTCCACTTCCATATCCACTGAGTTGTTAGGCGGAGCCATTGTATCCATAGGCAGTGCAGGTTTACTAGCAGGAAGAAGATCTCGCCACTGACTAAGATCCAACCCTTTGATTTTCTTCTTTTGAATAGCATTTGCAAAATCTGCAATTGGGTAATACCTAGCAGGATCATCATCTTCATCATTATGATCAACATCGTGACGCCCACTAGCAGTAGCGGGTAAGTGACTTACATTTGGACTCCAATGCTGTAAAAACAGAAATCTGAATATATATCCTCTGTCGATGATAAAAAAGAGAGTGCAAGTAAAACTCGCATACAAACCAAATATTTCTCAGCATTTTAAAGTATTTCTGTTCTCTGCAATTCTCCTTCTATATCTAATGCCCTTTGTTATGCACAGTAATTTCAACCCTATTCCTCCTCAGCCAACAATTATCCTGATTATTAAGCTTGTATTTGTTAACAGTTGCTAATGCAATTGCAACCTTAATCAATCTCAACCCTATTTTCAAAAATCCCAACACTTGCAAATTTAGCATATATGTTGGGGTTCGAATCCCAACTCTTGCGAATGGAAAAAATCCCTTGGCCAGCCCCCCACCGCTTAGTGTGCTGACAGTTGGGGCGAGAGGGTTAGTTACTGTGATCGACGGTGGATACCCTTGGCAAAGACCAAAAAAAAAAAAACATAAAAAAAAAATTAAAAAAAAAATAAGTTTTCATGAGTATGTGAAAGAGTTAATAAAGGCCCAAATATTGCCTTTTAGTAACTATCTTCTCTAAGGCAAATTCAAGGAAATTCAACTGAAAATGAAATACCTAAAGTTCTCAAATTTCATTAAAGTACTAACAACATAACCAAATTTTGAGTATAAAAAGAAGAATAATAATAAAATTATATGGAAAAGAGGACATACGGGGCCATGAGAGCGATGACGGGCAACCGGAAAAGGGAGACGGGAAGGTTGAGGTGCTGAAGATGGGGCAGTTTGGAAGTCACCGGACATACCCTTTTCGACTATTCCACCAACTAGCTCTGTGGCGTCTGGGATTGAATTTTGGAGTTCAGTTGCCAATTTGTGCGTTTTTCTGCCATTTTTCTCCATTGTAATGTTTCTTCTTCCTTTTGATTTTCTCTCTCTTCACTCTTCTCTTGTTTTTGTTTGAAGCTGCTGAGGTTAATTATACTAGTAGTCAATTAATTTTTTTTTGGTGAGAATGTGGGGACACAGCCCCTAAAATAAAAAGCACAAATTAAACCAAAACTACGAAATTCTAATCATACGAGGACGAGCAATGCCTTGAAGATCTTCAAGTAAAATTTGAAAGAGAGGAGGAGGGGGGGTGTTCCATGTATGGATGGGAATATCCTGGTTCACCCCCGTATTTGCCAGCCAGTTCGCGGCAAAATTAGCTTCCCTATAACAGTGATTAATCTTCACATCCCATTATGGTTGCTCTACAAGGCGTCGTATTTGCATGACAGGGTGCAGGTAAGGGTGATATTTTGGTGGATCACCCTTGATTGCCAAGGCTACCAACATAGAGTCAACTCTTACCTGTACTTTCCTGTATCCTGCTCCCCAAGCCATCAACAAGCCTCTGTGAAGTGCTAGAAGCTCAGCTTTGAAGGAAGAACAAACACCCAGACCGCTAGAAAATGCCATTATCATCCGACCTGTGTCATCACGCAAAAGGCCGCCACCACCAGCCGCACCCGGATTGCCCTTCGATGCACCATCTGTGTTAAGTAGCACCCAACCCGCTGGAGGTGGAAACCACCGAATACAGACTTCCTCACGGGTTGTTGTCTTTTTAAAAAGCAAGTTTTCTTCTCTTTCAAAGGCTTTTTGAAGCTCCTTCCACCTCAAGTCAAGAAAGGAGATAGGATTCAGGGGAATATGTGCTCCATGCTCAAATATACGATCATTGCGCCATTTCCATAACCACCATACGGCAAGGGAAAAATACTGGTTCCACTTCTCGTCATTTCCTCCCTGTCTAGCAATAATATTCCACTCAACCCATTCAGCCATGTTCTTTCCATAGAAATTAACATTATTTGCAGGTACCCCCAAACCAGTCCATATAAATTTTGCAGCTTGACAATCTCTGAGAATATGTAAAATAGTTTCATCATGATCCAAACACAAAGTACAACACGGATCCTCTGCGAGTCCTCGCCTTACCCTGGTGTCACTCGTGAGGACCCTATCCTGCAAGGCAAGCCATAAAAACATTTTAGCTCGTTGGGGTATGCGTAAGCTCCAAACCTTCTTCCAATGTTGGAAATTATGGGGTATAGAGTTTTTCCTTATTAAATGTATAGCTGTCTTGAAAGAAAAACCACCAGATGGAGACCCATTCCAGAACAAGGTATCATGTGACTCGTCTCCAGGAATCACCTCAAATGATTCTAGCAGACGCAAGGTCTCGGGTGGGAGAAATTCCGCAAACGCTTTCCAGTTCCATCCATGCTCAGTAGACCACATATCACCAATAGTGTGATCATGGAGTTCCACAGGGATGTCATGAACAGCAAGAGTTGCTAGTGGTTGAGGTGTGACCCAATTATGGAACCAAAAAAGAGTTTTCTTTCCATTCCCAACTGAAGTTCTAATGCCTTCACGTGGCAAGCTTGAGTTCGCTGCAATACCTCACCACGTGTTTGAAGCGTTACTCCGTGCTTCGAACATGTCAACATCACAGCGTCCATGGCAGTATTTCATGCGAAGAACCCGAGCCCACAGAGATTGAGGTTCAGCAAGAATGCGCCAACAACCCAGCTTAGTAAGAAAAGCTGAATTTGATTGACGTGCTGATCGAAGGCTAAGACCGCTTTCGTCTTTGGGACGTTGGACATTATCCTAGGATACCAAATGAATTTTTCTTCTATCATCAGTTCCACCCCACAGAAAACGACGAGTCTTCCTGTCTATATCATCACAAATGGAGCGTGGAAGTTGAGTTGTTTGCATAGCATACATGGGGATAGATGACAGTGAAGCCTGGGAAAGAGTAGCTCTTCCTGCCATGGATAAAACTTTTGTTTGCCAACCAGCAAGACGTTTATTCATTTTTTCTCCAATACGGCTGAACATGTCTTTAGTAACTCTGCCATTAATAGTTGGCATCCCTAGGTAGAACCCCAGGTCGTCAGTCACTTCAATCCCCAGCTCTTCACTCACTAACCCCTTTATGTCTTCCTGTGTGTTAGGGGAAAAAAGCACTCTTGACTTATCAAAGCTTACTTGCTCACCCGACGCCAAGCAAAAATGATCTAGGCACTGTTTTATAACCCTTGTTTGTTCAATCGAGGCTTCCCCGAACAAAATGATATCGTCAGCAAAGAACAAGCTATGAAGAGGTGGTCCGCCACGACTTGCATAAATTGGTTTCCACTGACCGACTAACAGGGTCATCAATAAATTGTAATAATCTCTCCATACACATCACAAATAGGTACGGAGGGAGGGGGTCACCTTGTCGTATTCCACGAGTTGGGTGGAATTCCTCGGATGGAGTCCCGTTCCAAATCACCTTCATTGAACAAGAAGTAACACATTGCATAGTGACATCAACTAATCTCTGTGGCAGGTTCATTTCGATCAGAGTGTCATGAATGAAACTCCAATTGAGGCGATCGTATGCTTTCGCAAGATCGATTTTAATTGCCATACACCCTGTCTTCACTTTCCTTTTCCTCATGGAGTGGAGTACTTCTTGAACAATAACAACGTTATCGGTAATTTGTCTCCCTGGCACAAAGCTGTATTGCGTAGGGGAGATAAGAAGCGGAAGCACTTTTTTGAGTCTGTTGACAATTACTTTGGTAATCAGCTTGTATGTGACGTTACAGAGGCTAATTGGCCGAAATTGTGAAGCAAGTTGCGGATTTTCTATTTTTGGGATTAACACCAAGAAGGTGTCATTCAGAGATGTAGGGAATCCTTTCCCCTCGAGTACCTCTATTGCAAGCTTGTAGACACTTGCCTTAACCAGCTCCCAGTTCTTCTGAAAAAGTAGTGGTTGAAAACCATCGGGTCCCGGAGCTTTGTAAGAACCCATGAATTTTACCGCTACTTCAATTTCAGCCAAAGAGAAAGGCTTGAAAACCTCGTCCCATTCAGAATTCGTGAGTTCAGGAACTTTTCCTGTGATTAGATGCGAAAAGTCTGGCTCTTGGACAGTTTCTGTATAAAGTTCTGCAAAAAAAAATTCTCACCAACGTTTTGAGCTCTTCCTCCTCCCAGACCCAATAACCATCAGAGTTTTGCAATGCTTCAACTTTATTTTTTTTTCTTCGAATAACAGTACTCAAATGATAATATCGTGTATTACGATCACCATCATGAATAGCATCTTGGCGTGATTTTTGGAACCAAATTAGTTGCTCTTGTTCCAAGCAGAGGTTAATAATACTACTGCTGGGCCTGTTCTTTGAGCGTCAGACGTTCTAATGCAAGGGTTTTTTTTTGTTTTTTTTTTTTTTTGGTTTGGCAAAGAGGAGCGTGGCTAAAAGGCACCTTCTTACCCACGATCTCTGACTAAAGCACCTTAGGTATTTCACGAATTAGTTCGTATAGGTGTTCCTTATGAGGTTTGAACCTATGACCGGGTGTATAAGTTGCAACTTGTTTACCAGTGAGCCAACAACATGTCTTGTGTAATGCAAGGGGTGTTTAACTAAACCAGAGATATAAACAAACGGATATGCTCGCAAATGAACTCGATCAAAACTTAAAAGGTCATCTCTAAATAAAAGAGTCGAAGTTGAATAGAATTTTCGAGTTTGTTTTATAAATAAATAGAGCTCAAGTAGTACGGTGTTCAGCTCGTTTATTTTCGTGAATAATACTGTTTGTTAAAGACTTGTTTAAAGTTTGTTCAAACTTTTTTAAAACTCGATTATATAATTTAGCATTTATATATTAATAAGATCAATATTTTTAAGTTATCTATGTATTTTCAATTTATATGTTGTTAAAAAACTCGGCTTTTCCTATGCTAATTTACCAAATTACCGACTCAAGCTTGACTCGTTTATTGAATCGAGTTGAGTTCGAGTTTTAAAAGATATTATTGAGCTCGAGCTTGACTTGGCAAGCTCGCGAATGAGCTCGAACAGAGCAAAGTTCAGCTTATTTACTACCCTAATTTTAAATCATCTCTCTCTCCAATGAAGGTTCTACACACTTATCTGATGCGACAAACATTTTAACGCCCACCGACACCAAATGAGGGTTGTCGGTTTCTCTTCCAACTTACATTTTCTCTTTCCTCCCGATCTTGGTTGGTAAATGGTATGCTCATCTCTCCAATCATATGTTCTATGCTTCAATAAACCCATTGTCTAAGTTTCATACATATATTTATTCCTAAAAGATATTTCAGGGTTAGGATTTGTTGAGTTATAGGATATGTAATAGAGAATTTAGTTATGTCATGTCATGGATATTTGTAGTATTGAGTCATCTTAACTAATTAATTAAGTTGCTGCTAATAAACAATGTTTAATAAGTAGTGGTCATAATACATTAATACTCATCCACTCCCGTTTTTTTTTTATAATTAATAATGGAGCAATTGTAAAAGTGGAGATCAAAACAAAAGCAACTCATTTCAACTAAAACAACTTTACCTAAAAATAAAAAGAAAAAAACCTAAATAAACAACTCAAATTAGAAGTCATTATCTTTTCAACTCAAATTAGATTGTAGACAAGTTAATTTAGTGCATGGTTTATTTGAATAGAAAGCATATTGGGGACAAGTAGAACGCGACAACTAATGTTGGAGAAAATGGTATATAATCGTGAAATATTATCTTCATGAAATATTTAAGATGAATCAAATATAACAATTCTTCATGAAAAATAATACTATCATTACATAAAGTCAAGAATGATTATTCAGATCTTTATTTCCTTAAAACACTTCCATCCCATAAAACTTGAAAAATAAAAATAAAAATAATAAAAATATTTTTGACCAAAAAAGAAGAAATATCATATATATTTGATATTTTTAAATTTTAATAAAAACCCTCACACTCACACACATATCTGCTCTAAAAGTTGAAAAATCTACCGTTGAATCTTCTGGTTTTTAAATTTAGAGAGAGAGAGAGAGAGAGAGAGAATTGATGAGTTCTATTGTTGATTCAGAGCGGGTTTAACTCAGTGATTCCATTCGTGAGCAAATGAGCGACTTCTCGATCCAAGGTGTTAATGTGATACAATAACGGTAAGTGATGTTTCATCTCCTTTATACAATAACAGTAATTTAATTTCTGATTTGTTCGTTCACAAATCAATCATAAACTTCGTCTATTTTGTTGAATGTTGTTGTTTAATATTATTGGCTGACAAGAAATAAATTAAATTGAAATTTGGTGAACTCAAAATTCATGGCAATGCATATTATATTACTTGGGTTGGGTAGTTCCCGAATTTTATTTTTTTTTTCGTTTGTTTCGTTTGTTTGGTTAAAATTGCAATAATGCTTTGTTAATCTTCGTTATATTCATTAGGTTTATTGCAATTATTGGAAACCTTTGCTCTTGGACTGATGCATAAGTAAGTACTGTGCATTAAAAATGTATGAAAGTTATGTATCAAAACCTAAGGGTTCAGAAGAGTGAAAGCTCTTATCTAGCTGTGAATAGTTTAGACGCCCTGGAGTTGCTAGAATAGAGATTCTGAGATGCTATAATTTGCTCTGTGTATCTGTTCATCCTTGGACTTCTGCTTTCGATTACCAAAGGTATTGGCTAAAAAAAATAAATTGCATTGGCTGTTGGAGGACTAGCTTGAGGGTGCAGCTGCTTGATGGTGCCACAGTTAAAGCCGTGGGGTTGGTGGCTGGTATAAGTGAATAAATGGTGACTGAAGTGGAGGAAAATTAAGGATAAGATCAGTGTTGGAGGTGGTAGAAGTAGGTTTGGATGCTATATAAGCGACGTTCAACTGCCCTGTTTTCTTCTTTTTTATTTCCATACTTCCACTCTCATTTTTTTGGGACACAATTTCTTAAGTCAAAATATTATACATGGGGAAGGCTTGTTAGATTTTTCAAATTTAAGTTACTATTATCATGTACAGGGATTCAGGGAAGCACTTCTATATGTGGGAAAGTTTATACTTTCGTGTTGTTTTGAAGTTAAGGATGAATCTAGATCCTTGATGGAGCGAAAACATGTAACATAGCCTCTACTTGTGGTGGTTTGGATGTGTTAATTGTTGTCTTGTTGATGAATGATTGTTTATTTGTTCGTATTTACAAGACTGGCTATCTTGATTCTGATATCTTTTCTTAATCCTAATCCTTTGTTAAAATATCTGATTTGCCTCTTTGGTATTAATTGTCAGGTTGTTACGAGTTTATGTTGGCAGAGATCAAAACCTATTGTGATAAATGAAAAAATTGTACAGCTGAGGCTGCCCTCTTAGGAGGATCTGTTGAGGACTCAGTATTGATGACTGATCCACTTCCTTCGGTAACTTTATCCAGCGTTGCACAAAACAACAACATTGTCGAGGCCTCGGTGCTCAAGCTCTTCTATTGAAGAACCATTTCTCTCAACACCAACTAGTGAATCTATTGACAAATATGTCCTCTTCAGAGGAAACACCTCATAAAAGCTTACTGTGGACAGGTGGAGTATTCTCAAGATTACATGTCACTCGAAGCAATAATTTCAAGGACGATATGGAGGTTTTCTCCCCACTTGTGGATGTTCAGCCTATTACACCCTCACTTGATAGACTCTGGAATGATCCTGATCGATCTAGAAATGGTCAACTTGGTGACAAGAAGACTTCTTCCCTATTTTCTGATCCAAAAATCATCCAATTTTTGACTGGAAACCCAACTCAACTTCTAAGGTTTGATGTTGTCTCTAATTTTTTTATTATTGGAGCTTATGAATGGATTATGTTTGTCTTAGTTAGTGCTTTTGCGTTGCTTATCAAAAAGTGATATGGCCACAACTTTACCACTAACACTACAGAAATTTGCTCTGCTGCTCATAAGAAACTTAAACGGCCCTTTTGTTTCCCTTCTCAAATCAAGGCTCTATTTTTTCTGTAGGGAGAAAATAGCATTTTAACTCTCTGGAGGAAAATGTTATCTGAGTTTCCTGAGGTAGTTAAAAAGATAATGAAGAGAAGAGAAATTTATGGGTTGTTTCTCAATGCTAGACTGGGATTCCTTGTGACTTGTGAGACATGTGCATTTCGCTTGTTATGCGAGTTTTCTGAGATAGTTTATAAAAACAATAAAAAGAGAAGAAATTTATGGTTTGCTCCTTAAAGCTAGATTGGGCTTTCATGTGAGACATGTGCATTTAGTTATTCGTGATTGGGTTTCATAGAAGCAGGCTAAACCTTGGTTTTTTCATCCCTTATCGATCTCAAAAGAATAAGCAGAGAAGGGAAAGGAGATCAAGAATACAATATATGATCAAAAGTGACGTATTGACTTTACGACACATTTCTATGCCTATTTTGAGTGTAGTCTAACTTAAATGGATTTGTATGTGGTAATTTTTAGCAAAATGTTTCTCCTTGTGTTTGGCTTTGCGTGTACTCTAGGTTAGTGCCAATGGATGCAGGTCTAGCCTCAAGTTGAAGTTATCTAAAACTGTGAACTCTTGGCTGTCCATAGGCAAATGTCTGGGTCTGTAACTTGCTTTTTTGCAAGAGAATAAAAAGAATAAGTCAGGCCACTTGATACTGTAAAATCTTAAGGTGAAACTTTCTGTTGCGACGTAGCTTTTAATTTTGATGAACCTGCTCTTTCTTAGGATGCCACTCGGTTCGTGTTCCGCTTCCAAAGTAAGTCGTCTTCTATCTCCACTTGCTGGATCAACTCTCACTGCATCATCCAAAAGTGATGATTCGTCATCTATTACTCCTCCAGAAGCTTGGGTTGGTGAGAGGTTGTCACATATATTTTCTCTTCATCGTCAGATGAGTACCTTGCCATCTCAGTTTAGCATGTTGACATCTGGTAGTGCATCAACTTCAGTGTTCACTGGATTGCAAGATCCCTCTTCAGTAAGCCAGGCAACCATGAACTATTCCACAAGTTTGAGTCTTGCTTCTGGAAATTTGCGTGCAAAAGATATCTCATCCGCTCAGGAACTTTCTTCTGGAATCCCTGGACATGTTCCTTTTAGTTCTCTCCCTCTGAATCTTCTGCCAAAATCTGCTACAGGCCCAGCAAATCCGGAAGCTATTGGACCATCATCTTTGAATCTTTCTCGAAGGTTCTCCACCTATGCTGAGAGGATAGGCACTTCAGCATCCTTTACTGATGGAGGTTCCCCTTCCTTAGCTTCCCCAAAAACAAAGAAAACAGGAGCTGAAACCCGGGAAGAACTTTTGAACAGTATACTGTCACGATCAGATGCAGCAAATGCTGCCGAACCTGGGTTGTCTCTACCTGCAAATGTATGAACTTCTATGCGTGTACTCAGTTGCTTTTATTTATGCACATATTTACTTGGAGAATTCGGGTGTGCAGTATCACCAATTCGTGGCTCTCAGTTTGGGATCCCTTCTTGATCCCTCATCGCTGCGGGCTTCTCCTTGTTCACTTGTTTGTTTGTGCGTAGAACAGGGTCGGGACAGCAGCGGTTTTACAATTATATGGTTTACGTCTCACGTTTTTCCACGCTAGTTCACATTCTTCTCTTTTTGTATAAGCTTCCCATTCAACTTTGCATCCAAGAACTGGCTCTTCATGGAATGCGTGATGATGGATGTATCTTCTGCATCTATACAATTATTTTCAGTGCTGGCATAACATGTCCAGGAC
This sequence comes from Tetragonia tetragonoides, assembly GCA_038025085.1. NCBI lineage: Eukaryota > Viridiplantae > Streptophyta > Magnoliopsida > Caryophyllales > Aizoaceae > Tetragonia > Tetragonia tetragonoides. The sequence goes on along the minus strand of CM076151.1, from coordinate 21,768,710 downwards.
TAAATTGTCTGTTTTCAATTCTGTTGTGCAGGGAGCATCAACTCCTCACAGGAGAACATCTCAGGCCGACCTCCAGCATGGGACCTTTTACCCTCCAGTTATTTCAACATACACTTGATGAAACTCTTGCATTCTTTCAAAAATCAATGCATGAAGACGTGAGGAACCTTCACATGGAAATTCTAAGGCAATTCCATATGCAAGAGGTATAAAAGTAGGCCTAAAGATTCGTTGTTCTGTGACTTCTGTTTGTACTGGAATTTTATTGTCCTCTTCCTTTTGCCAGTCCTCTCACAAGTTTTTACTAGTTGATTGATTCTTTTCATCATTGTGTAGATGGAAATGTCATCTGCCATGAACTCAATACTTGATAACCAAGCAGCACTAATGAAAGAAGTTGAGGCTCTAAGGAAAGAAAATGAGCAACTTCGCAAATTGCTGTGAAAACTAACGAGACTTGGTCTGTTTCTTTTTTTTTTCTTTCTTTTTTCCTCTCTCATAGGGCTTTGGTAGGGAGTTTCTATTCTTTTACCCATCTGTGTCTTTTGGTTTGTACATTTACACTGCGGGAAGGCGTATTTTCGGAACTGGTAATTGTGAAATGTGAATGTATCTTGAGCTAAGTTTACCAATACGTTGTTAATTATGGCTGGCTGGAGAGAGAGAGAGAGAGAGAGAGAGAGAGAGAGAGAGAGAGAGTGGGGCAGAGAGAGTGAGAGATCGGGAGGGGGTGGGAGAATAGAGAGGGAGAGAGACATAGAGGGGGAGCGGGCGGACAGAGTGAGAGAGAGCGGGGGGGAAGGGAGAAGGGAGACCGAGAGGGAGGGGCAGAGAGAGAGAGATTGGGGGTGGGAGAATAGAGAGGGAGAGAGACATAGAGGGGGAGCGGGCGGACAGAGTGAGAGAGAGCGCGGGGGGAGAGAGAGGGGGATAGGGAGACCGAGAGGGAGAGGGAGGGAGTTGGCAGAGAGAGTGAGAGAGAGCGGGGGGAGGGGGGAAGAGAGAAGGGAGACCGAGAGAGAGAGAGAGAGAGAGAGAGAGAGGGGATGGGGGAGAGAGACCGAGAGGGGAAGGAGAGGGAGAATTTTCAGAGATGGAAAAGATCATGGGTGCTCACTAGGGATGGCATTGGGGGGTACAGGTGAATTCCGCCCGCATCCGTTCCAGTTGGGGCGGGAATAGGGGAGCCTCAGGCGGGGAAGGAGCACGGATGGTTTTGAAAAAGCAAAATTACCGTAGGGATGGGGTGTGTTTTTTCACAGTTGGATACCTGCCTCATACCCACATAAAAATTAAAAGGTGTAAAAATTCTAAATAAAAAAATGTATTGACACAATTTGTTCAAATGTATTTTAGTTTTGCTATTTGTAATGTTCACATTATTTGCACATTTATTGGGTGGGTTTGTTAAATATAATGTAATTGCTTTATCCAGGTATCATGCGAATTTAAGACAGGTACCAAGTGGGTTTGGGGTGATTATTAGGTGGGTATGGATACTCGCTGGGCAATTGGGGCAGGTGTGGATGGCTTTGGAAATCTTACTCATGGTGGGGATGGGTGGGTGGCGGATTGACCGTAGCCAGGTTGGTATGGGTATGGATATACCTTTATTCACATCCGCCCCGTCCCATTGTCATCCCTAATGTTGACCATAATAATCTAGCTATCTTTTTTTTTGGTCTCTACGTGGCCTGAAAAAGAGAGAGTTTTTAAAGTGAGTTTAAATAAGGTGGCAGGTGGGTATGGGTATGGATATACCTATATCCACAATCAATTTGTCTCATTGTTATCCCTAGATGATTATCCGAGTGAGTAGGTAGCGTCTACCAAACAAACTTTCTTGAAAAGGCTGGGCTGGTTCCTTTTCGGCTAAAGCCCCTTATTTAGATATCAGGGCCCAGGAAAGTATAGGTTGGCTTTCAGCTCCATCTCGGCCGGCATCCAGCTCTTTATTTTTTTCTATACCTGGCCTGACAGTAATAAGCAAGCTATATCTTTATTTTCGTCTTTGCCTGGCCTTGAATTTGCGGCAACCCCAACTACAACAAAAGACTTTTTCTGTTTGTCCCAGAATTGCAAATACCGATTCTAATAATGGCAATGACATGACAATAACAACAACAATAAAAACATGCCCCTTGACTTGTACTTCATTAGCATAGAAAAAATTAGCAATCGGAAGATGAAAAAGATTAGCTAGAATAAGAGTAAAGAGAAATATACGAGAGAAAACAAGAGGAATGATAAACAAAATCGGGGACTGGGCAGTTAAATGGGAAATAAATTCATAAAGGGGGTATTTTTAAGTGACTCGTATCAAGTATGTAAAGGTAACGTGGAAAGGAAAAACAAAAAATTGGTCAAGTTGTGTGTGATTTCCTCAAATATACATCATACACAAACTAATTCCCAATTTAGCTTCGGTTCTAAACTATTTCCCCACATATACACCACGTAGGATCGGAAAAGCAAAACCGCTGTGGGCCACAGCGGCTTAGGTAAGCCGTTGTGGCCCACAGCGACTTTTGCCGAAAAAATAAAAAAAAAATAAAATAAAATAAAAATTGGCAAAGCTGCTGTGGCCCACAGCGGCTTTGCCTTTCACTAAAAAAAGAAAGCGAATTTTTTTATTTTTTTATTTTTTTTTTTCGGCAAAAGTCGCTGTGGGCCACAGCGGCTTTGCTTTTCCGATCCTACGTGGTGTATATGTGGGGAAATAGTTTAGAACCGAAGCTAAATTGGGAATTAGTTTGTGTATGATGTATATTTGAGGAAATCGGGGTGATTCAAAAGGCGCATGGTAAAGTAAGAGAGTACTGAACAAACATTAACAATTCAGAAGATATTGGACAAAAAAGTTATATGTTTTAGGTGACTTTCGCCAAAATTGCAACAAATGAATAATGAATCGTATTTATTATTAATATAAATATTGGTGGTGGTCAAGGCATAGATATGTTCGCATTGTAGGGGATGTTAAAATGTCGAAGTTTGGAGTACCCATGACCATGAGGTATTGGTGATTCACAGGCAAAAGGTAAAAATAATGAGGTACTGAAAAAAGTTAACTATTTAGGGGGTATTGGACAAAAAATGATACTTTCTCCGTCCCATGAAAATATTCACACTAGTTTTTTCACTATCTCCAAAGCACTACTTTGACTGCAAATATTTACAATTATATGACTATATGAATTATAAAATTATGGTCTTTCGAAAGAACTATTTAAAATAAATCCAACAAAAGAGTTTAGATTTTTTATGTGGATTTGTCTTGATTTGAAGTTCAACATCGGGGTTTTGGATAAGATATAACCTAGGTCTCTATTTGAATTTATGAGCTTTTGATTTAGGTTAACATGTGTACAAGTGAAACCTGTAACTATTCTTAAATTTGTGCGTTTTTTTATGCATATACTTGTTGTCAATGGAGCATTGGGGCTTTGTTTGTATTTCTGTGGTCAATGTTGATTATATTTGGCATGCAAATCCCGAGATTGAAGCTGCAATTCGAAATAGCACCTTCCTGAAAAGCATTGGCACAAAGCAGCTTGTATGTACACGCAAATGATGAATAAACTCGAGCGGAAATTTAAAGCGGGGTATATGCTAGCTGACTGCTAAAAAGTGCACACAAATCTAGTTCTTGAAAAATTGGAAGTGGCTACATTTAGCTTCAATGAGCCCATGACAAAATTTCCAATCGCAAAATTTTGTCAAGTAACAATTTTGTCAAAAATTCTTTGCTGCAATGCTACAATTTCTAAGCATGTTCCTTCATCTTCCACTTGTATTTCAGCATAAGAAAATTGTGTAACATAGTTATTTGTGCAAAATTTGATGTAACTGATCATTTACAAGTGCTTCTTTTTTATGTAGAGTTGTCAGGGATAAGTTGTGAGGGTTGTTTTGCTTTGAATGTCTTTTGCGTTATAATATTGTCATTTTACCTTATACAAGGGTTTGTGGAATTTGCCCAAAAGCTTTCCGAACACAGTGTTAAACTTGGATCTGCCCTGCAGTCCGACAACAGGCGTGTGGCTTCATTTGGCATATATATACTCTTTCCTAAAAAGAAGGTTCAACATCTATATAAGTTTATGCCTCCTTAATGAGAGCAACGCTTTCTATAAAAAGTATATGTATGATGGCTTCTTCTTACTCATGTTCTGGATGCACTTGGCGTTTTTTAGTGTTTGAACTGAGTACAAATTGAAATTTAGATTTATTTTTTTTGTAATGAAAACTTAGTATTTTAAATTTTTTAAAATGTTACACACATCTAAAAAAGTTTGTGCCTTTTTAGCAAATAAGGTTTCATGGGAATGGAATAAAATGATAGAAGTTAGACATTTATTAAAATACATATACGACGACAAGTTGGTAATGAAGTCAATTAATTAAGTCTTGAAGGATAATTGGGTGTTCGAATTAGGCCCTCATAGAAAAATACTTTATTTTTACATGCAGCCTCTATTTTTTGACCTGCAAAGGCTATTGGTCACAGGAAAGGAGTACGTCAAGCTCGGAATCTAGGAATCAAGAATATTAACATAATCTAGGTATCAAGAGGATCAAGAATATCACCATAATTTAGGTATCAAGAATATCACCATAGAAGGTGATAACTCATTAGCGGTGACGGTAAAAGTAGTTAGAGAGAATGAATGACATATCGCTTGGCAAATTGAGAATTTAATTATTGACACTCAGAAGGATCTTCACTTACTTTATAGGGTTGAAGTTCTCCATTATTTTAGATAAACGAATACCACAGTGGATTTTTTTGACAATTATGGTCATCTGCGTCCATTTTTTTTACTTTGGTCAAATTGTTTTGATCAGTCTCTTACCAATTTGTTGAAAATAAATACTTTAGGAAAGTCTCTAAAATTGACTATCCTAATTTTTTTTACTTTCAAAAAATAGGCAAGTAGCCAAAACTCAAATTAGGTATTCTTATTCCAGTTTTTGGAACCATTTATAATTTATAGAGGTTTCAGTTCCTAGAAGATTGACCGGGTACCCCATCTTTCTCACCCCTAGTTGCAAGCACACCTCATCTACATGTTATTCCCTACTGAATTTTCAATGTGCTTTGAGTCCTAATATAATATTATTTCTACTATTTCATTTCAGTAATCTTTGAGAAAAATAAAAAATAAATTAGATCATATAATGGCATATGCATAATGAGAAAAATCAAATTTTATTTATTAAAGAGATCTTTATGATTTCTAATGAGAATGAACAATGTAGGACTACATCCTCAATGGCTACAATCAACAATAAAGATGATCTTTATATCTCCAATGTTTGTGACCACTGCACATTCTTCGACAAGTTGAATGAGTACAAGAAATTTCTCTAGGTATGCAATCATTTCATTAATTTGATTCGTTAGGCGACACTGCCCATTTGTTTTCTTCGTTAGGCAACAGTGGCCATTCGATTGCTTGGTTAGGGGTTACTGCCTGTTCGTTTGCTTCGTTAGGCGGCAACGACCATTCGATTGCGTGGTTCGGGGTTATTTCCCATTCGTTTACTTCATGCAGACTATGAATTTCCCATTCAATAGGCGACATTGCCCCGCTGATGAGTATGGAATTGATAGTACCTATTTTTCAATCATTAGAAAATCAAAAGCAAGTAATTAAATTGTTATTTGATAATTTTTGGTACAAGTTTGTAATGATCCAATCCATAGAATACACATGAAATATATGTAATATACGTTATTTAATATGTTAATATAAGTTTAGTTAACCATCGTGATTTGTTGTAATTTTTTTTTTTTGGTTCACGACCAAGGGTATCCACCGACGACCACAGTGACTATCCCCCGCGCTGGCTTGTAAGCACCTCAAAGGGTGGGACAGCTGGCCAAGGAATTTAAAGTTGCTCCATGCCCAAGGCGAGATTCGAACCCTCGACCTTGGTTAGGGATGGATGAGTCCCTACCACTCAACCACACCTCCTTGGTTGTGATTTGTTGTAATTAATGATAGTGTAAATAATGATTAGATAATGTATAAGAGTTTATTAGTTGATCGAAAATTTGGCAATTAAAAAGTGAATAAATTGGTCAAACATCTCTCTCTTTCTCTCTCATCTCTCGCATACGCATATATACCCATCTATTTTACTTTAATAAAAAAAATTCATGTGTTTATTAATCAAATTGAAACTGAAAGTAAGACTCACCACAAGACATAAGGAATACCATCACCAGAAAAAGAGGCACAACAAATGATATCGTTTGTGCCATGATGAAATTAAAAGAATGCCTACGAAAGATTGTGAATCAATCTTCGTTTGCACAATGTCAATAAGTAAATTGGGATGTGAGAATATGGTTAAGGTTTTTTCCTTTTTATACACTTTTGAGTGACCAAATTGGTATAATAACTTTTGATGCAATTTATATATTCACATCTCCTAATCGTTTACGATTTTCTTTGATTGTATACATACATTTGAATATCATGATACTAAATACAAAATCTCCAATCCAAGTTGATATGTTATTTTGCACAAGAAATAAGGATTTAATATTATTTTCTAAGCCATATAAGTTTATATATATTGCATTTTACATTTTAGATTGTATTCGTTGATATGTTTCATTATTATATGATGCAGATATACTTCCTTGTATATTGGTTCAAACAATCTTCTTTGATTTAAAAAAAGGAACAACAATATAGATATTTAAAACTCGAGCCAAGACCCAAACTTAAGAATCATATACTGTTGTTAGTGTCGTTGAATAATGTAACATCATATTGGGTCATGTAGAGAAATAGATATAAAAAGTAGAATGTGAATTCATTGTTATTTTAAAGTACAAAAGATAGAGAGTGATACATCGTTTAAGTACAATTTAGGATGATCTCTATTATACAGATTATTTCGGACTTCTTGCCTTTATTTCTTTTATTGTCTCTGCAACATCAACAGGACTCTCGTCAAAATTCTTCACAAACTTAAAAACTTGTAGCGAATTCAATCGACTAGTAACCAAAGACCAAGCTGTACGGCTGTACCGCCCATCGAAAACCATACTAGCAAGCAAGATGTTTATCTTTTAGAGTTCATTGTTATTTTCAGGTACATAAGATAGGGAGAGATCACATAAGAGCACTATTTTCCCATGAGATGTATGGGAGCATTTTAAAGCCCTTGGAGGAAGATTTGAGTAGCCAACATTAAGTTGTTCAAAATGGCAGTAGATTTATATTGAGTTCTTTTGAGGAATTAAACACAAACAAGCATAATATCAATATAATTAATAATAAGTTTATAGTATTATTAAGGATAGGTGTGGTATGTTTCAACTATCTTTCAATTTCAACAAATCTTTCAGTTTGATCTACTTTTCCAACTCTCATCAACCAAATATCATTTTTCACTCAATTTACATGCGAGTTTTGAGCTTTCATTATTAGTTATGACTTTTGAGAAACTACTCAGACAACTTGAGGTGTTTGCCGTCTTGGTGGTTTTTCTAACATAAGACTTAACTCTGTCCCTAGTTATTTTGTAGGTTTAGCAAGATACACAAGGGACTTTTCAGAGCAATGGGTGTCTGGTTTTATAAGAGGCACAAGCCATGGATGTACTTACAGTTTAAGTACTAGTTGTCCATTGTTTCTAGCAATCTAATATTATATATATATATATATATATATATATATATATATATATATAAAAGTGAGTTCATTTCGTGAGGGCACGCCACGTGTGATGCCACGCAAGCGCATATATTCATGTGAGAACGACACGTGGGATGCCACGCAGCGCCCAAATTCATACGGTGATGACACATATGCTGCCACCTAAGCCACCCATCCAAGTGGGTCGATCATTAATGATTATTATTTGACTTCATAAATACACCATATTATATAATTATTATAATATTATTCAAACTAAAAAATAAAATACCATTGGTTACGCAACTTTAAAAATTATAATTCTTACTCTGTTGGATCAGGTTCGAAAACTACTTTAAAATGGGATACATATGTACTATGTCCTTATAAAATTGGGTTCTTTTTGTGTGAGGACGCCACATGGGAGGGATATGTTTGGGAGATTACACATATGCGCCACATCGGTATATGTATAAGCTTGCCACATAGCCTAACAAATTATCCAAGTGTCACGCGTTTAATACATCATCAATAATATAAATTAGTAAGTATATTGTTTCAAAATAGAAAATAAATAATTTAAGTTACGTAGCTCAAAAAATTATAATCTTATTTCAATGAATTGGATTTAAAACATACTTCAAAATGAGATATTTATGTTCTATAAGTTTTCGTAGAAGTTAAGTGGATAAGACACGTATGATAACCATATAAAGTTGAGTCAATTTCGTTTGGGCACGCCATGTAGGACGCCACCTTAGAGACCCAATTTCGTGTGGTGTTAACACCTAAGAGGACACATAAGCAAGTCATACAAGTGACATTAATAAATGCATCTTCATTGTTGACATTAATATAGTAATTAAATATAATATTCATAATTATTAGCCTTCAAATTAGAAAATAAAATAACTTTGGCTACGCAATTATAAAAAATCTAAGTTTTATGTCATTGCATTGAAAATAAAAAATACTTAGAAATGAGATCTATATGTCCTATATTTAAGCTTATAAAGTTTGACCTTTTCTACGGAAAGTTTTATACAAGTTGAGGATAAAAATACGTAGAATAACCATATTGGTAATACAACAATTGAGTATATCACACTAAATTTGGGTCCTAATTCGAGTGGTGATATAAAAGTGAGTCAATTTCATGTGGGCACGCCACGTGAGATGCCACATAAACGCTCAACTTTTTGTGGGCATGACATATGGAACGCCACGTAGAGGCCCAAGTTCGTGTGACGATGACGCCTAAGCTGCCACATAAGCAAAGCATGTCTCCACAAAGCCAAACTTGCCACATAATTAACCTAATAACTCATCATCATTCAAGTGTCATCATTAATGTCTCACCATTAGTTGGCTTTATTACATAATTATTAGCATATTTTAATTTTACAAAAAAAATAATATTTACGTAAGTTAAAGAATTATAAATCCTACTTCAATGGATTGGATTTGAATTTTTTTTAAATGAGATATATATGTCCTATACAAGTTGGGTCCTTTCCGTGCGGTGATAACATGTAAACGCCACATAAATCGTGTGAAAATGACACGTAGACGCTACATGTACACAACTTAGCCACATAACTTAACAAATATATTCCAAGTTCAATTCATGTGGGCACGACACGCGTAGGACGCCACGTAGATAGAGGCCCAAATTCGTGTGACGATGACACCTAAGCCGCCACATAAGCACGAGTTGCGACATAGCTTAACAACTCATTATCCAAGTTTCACTCATTAGTGTGTTATCATTAGCTGGATTCATTACATATGCATATATTAGCATATTAGTTGGATATTTTAAAATATTTATATATTAGCATATTTTTAATATTACAAAATAAAATAATTTAGTTAGGTAAGTCAAAATTATAAATCTTAGTTCAATGAATTGAATTTGTAAAGAAGATTCGATATGAGAATATATATATATATATATATATATATATATATATATATATATATATATATATATATATATATATATATATATATATATATATATATATATATATATATAAAAGTTGGGTTCTCTCCGTGCGGTGAATCGGTGGTAACATGTAGACGCCATATTAGAGGAAATGTTCGTGTGAAAATGACATGTTAGACGCTACATGTGCACAACTTTGCCACATGTAGCTTTACAAATATCATCTACAAGTCCCACATGATTATCATCACTCGAGTGTATTATATGATTTATTTCTATATTATTTCAAACAAAAAAAACATATTTTTAGTTATGTAACTCTAAAAATTATAAATCTTACTTTATTAAATTGATTTTTCTTTTTCGTTATGGAATTTTGAAGTAGAAATCAAATCATTTTCATAAATTAATCTTTTTTAAATTCATTATAATTTAGAAATACATCGATTTAAAAGGACATTTCATGCCAAAAAAAATTTTAAAATAGTCAAATGTAAAATTAGTTCTGCAGTACAAAAGAGGCATGAGGTATCACCTAAAAAGTTATCTTTATTTTCGAGAGATATTAACTAGTCCGTGCGAAGTACGGACATAAAACTAGTATGTTCTATATTTGATCCAATGAAATTCGTAGAAGCTCTTAGCTTCTTCATTTTTTTAGGGAATTTATGGTAGAAAATAAGTGAACTTTTAAGTATTAATTTTGTACTCTACAAAGTTTAATAATCTAGCAAGACCGGAATTATAATTAAAGTGCTTTATGTAAACCTCTTACAAGCACGTGCTATTTGCATGGTGTGTAGTGACTTCAAGTGAGGCGGCATATAAGAGGATTATAGTTGTGTTTAACGGACAGTAGACCGTCAACTATGTTGTTTACCACTTGGACTAACACTAATGCATATAAATTTATTTTTATGCACTAATATTAACTTTTAACGTAGATGTGCAGTTAATGTATCATTAATCCAAAAGTTTAATTATTGTCTTTATCAATTAAGAAACTTATTAAAAAGTAAAGTAATATATTAAAAGAACACATAATAACTTAATAGAAAATATAATATAGTAAAGTAGCATTTAGACTATTTACGTTTAGTAATAAAAAATAAGAGATAGATAATTTCGATATTATTATGCATATATATTTTTTAATTGTGAAACTATATTTAGTCGATCTCATTATGAATGACAATGGTATGAAATTATATATTTTCAAAAATTGACATGTACCATATATACATACCTTTCTTTCAAACAATCATATATATATATATATGAGTTCATTTCGTGTGGCCACGACACGTAGGATACCACGCAAGCGCCTAAAATCGTGTATGCATGACACCTAAGATGCCACGTAAGCGCCAAGTTCGTGTGGTGATGACACGTATGCTGCCACCTAAGCCTCCATCCAAGTGTGTCAAGCATTAATTAATAATTATTATTTGACTTCATAAATACAACCTACTATATTTTTTATCATTTTGTTAAGATTATAAAAATAAAATCTTTGTTACGCAACTTTAAAAATTATAATTCTTCCTCCATTGGATCAGGTTCGGAAAATACTTCAAAATGAGATGCATATTTACTATGTCTTATAAAGTTGGGTTCTTTTCGTGGGACGATGACATGTGAAACGCCACATGGGAGGGATATATTCGTGTGAAGATGACACATAGGCGCCACATCGTTATACGTATAAAGTGAGTCCAATTTGTGTAGGCACGACACGTAGGACGCCACGTAGGGGGTGTAAATTCGTGTGATGATGACCCTTAAGCGTCACGTACGCAAAGCTTGCCACATAGCCTAACAACTCACCATCAAAGTGTCACTCATTAATGGCTTATCATTAGTTGGCTTTATTACATATTTGTTAGTTTTTTTTATATTACAAAATAAAAATAAAAATAAAACTTTAGTTATGTAAGTCAAAAAATTATAAATCTTGATTCAATGGATTGGATTTGAAAAAATCTTCAAAATAAGATATATGCCTTACAAAAGTTGGGTCATTTCCTAGCGATGATGACATGTAGGATGACACTTAAGAGGGAATGTTCGTGTGAAGATTACATGTAGATGCCACATGTCTACAACCTGGTTAAATAACAATAAATGACACTTCTAACAATATCGGCCTAAATATTTTATGATATATATATATATATATATATATATATATATTTAACTTGACCTTTAATATTTTATAACATAAATGAAATTTATTTAAGTGGTATGTTCCTGCATGATCTATTTAACTAATCTAAATTGGATTAAACTAAATTGGACTAATAATAATTTGAGAAAATAAAGTCTTAGTATACTCAAAGAAAGGTTTATTAGTCTTTATCTTTTTTTTCTTTTTAGAATTTTAATGTAGGCTAAAATTATGTTTATAAATCAATCTTTTATACATTCATTCTAATTTTTATGTAGATCGATTTAAAACGACATCTCATACCAAAAATATTAAATTAATCAAAATATAGAATTAGTTGAGCAGTATAAAATGGGCATGAGGTATCACTTAAGAAGTTATTTTCATTTTCGAGATATAATCACGAGTCCGTGCGGAGCACGGAGATAAAACTAGTATATATATATAAAAGTGAGTTTATTTCGTGTGGCCACGACACGTGGGACGCCACGCAGGGGCCTTAATCGTGTGAGGACGACACGTGTGATGCCACGCAAGCAGCTCTTTCATATAATGATGACACGTAAGCACATGCACGCCATGTAATATAACACATCATCCGCCATTAATGCCTAATCATTGTTTCATTTAATTATATATTTATTATCATATTCTCAAGTTTAAAAATAAAATAACTTTAGTTACGTAATGCAAAAAAAATTGAATCTTACTCCATTGGATTGGATTTGAAAAGTGTTTTAAAATGAGATATATATGTCCTATAAAAGTTTTTTTGTCCGTGCGGTGATTACACGTGGGACGCCACATAAGAGAGAATGTTCATGTGACCATGACACATATGCACAATTTTGCCACATAGCCTAACAAATCATCATTGAGTTGTCCTAGAGTCATTATTACTCCACATTATCACATATTTATTAGTATATTATTTAAACTACATAAAGTTGAGTCAATTTCGTGTGGGCACACCATGTAGGCCGCTACCTTGGAGACCAAATTTCGTGTGGTGATGATACCTAAGCTCCACGTAAGCGGCCACATAAGCAAGTCGTACAAGTGTAACTAATAAAAGTGTCTTTATTCATGAAATTCATATAGTAATTAGATATAACATCTATATTTATTAGCCTATTTGTTTCAAATTAAAAGATAAAATAACTTTGGTTACGCAATTGTAAAAAATCAAAGTTTTACGTCATTGCATTGGTCATGAAAAATACTTCAAAATGAGATATATATGTCCTATATATAAGCTTATAAAGTTTGACATCTTTTAGGGAAAGTTTTATAGAGGCTAAAGATAAAATACGTATAATAACCATATTTGTAATACATTAATTGAGTTCAACACTAAAATTGGGTCCTAACTCAAGTGGTGATATAAAAGTGAGTCGATATCATGTGGGCACGACACGTGGGATGCTACATAAGCACTCAAATCTGGGTGGGCATGACACGTGGGACGTCACGTAGAGGCTCAAAGTCGTGTGACGATGGCACCTAAGTCGCCACACAAGCCAATTTGCCACATAACATAACAACTTATCATCATCCAAGTGTCACCCATTAATATCTCATTATTAGTTGGCTTTATTACATATTTATTAGCATTTTTTTATATCACAAAATAAAATAATTTTAGTTACCTAGGTTAAAAAATTATAAATCCGACTTCAATGGATTAGATTACAAAAAGTTTAATATGAGATATATATCCTATACAAATTGGGTCCTTTGGATGCGGTGATAACATGTAAACGCCACAGAAGAGGGAATGTTCGTGTAAAATGATCATCCACATAACTTAACAAATATCACCAAGTCCCACATGATCATCCGAGTTCAATTCACGCGGGCACGACACGCGTAGGACGCCACATAGAGGCCCACATTCGTGTGACAATGGCACCTAAGTCGCAATATAAGCAAAACTTGCCACATAATCTAACAACTATCCAAGTGTCACCCAAAAATGTGTTATCATAAGTTGGATTTACTATAATTTATATATTAGCATATTTTTATATTAGAAAATAAAATAATTTAGTTACGTGAGTCAAAAATTGTAAATCTTAGTTCAATTGATTGGATTTGTAAAAAGAAAATCAAAATGAGATACATATGTCTTATACAAGCTGTATCTTTTGTGTGCAGTGATAAAATGTAGACGCCATATAAAGGGAATGTTTGTTTAAAATGATATGTTAGACGCTACATGTGAATAACTTTGCCACATATAGCTCAATAAATATGATCCAAGTCCCACATGATTATCATCACTTTACTTTATTATTGATTTATTTTTATATTATTTCAAACTAAAAAAATATAATTTTAGTTACATAACTCTAAAAATTATAAATCTTACTTCATTAAATTGAATTTTCTTTTACGTTTTGGAATTTTGAGGTAGGCCTCATGTTCATAAATTAATCTCTTTTACATTTATTCTATTTTAGATATAGATCGATTTAAAAAGATATTTCATAACAAAAAAAAAAAACTAAAATAGTCAAATGTAAAACAAACATGAGATATCACCTAAAACATTATCTTCATTTTCGAGAGATATTAACGGGTCCGTGCGAAGCACGGAGTTAAAACTAGTATATATATATAAGTGGATCATGCACGCTGTTGCATTGACACGTCATTCCACGTCAACTTACCCAGTCAGCATTAGATCCAGTAATTAATGTTATGTCCCGTAATTAATACAATACATGCATGAACCTTATAATCTAATTAAATGAGGATAGATGAACATGAACTTCATAAATACCGTACATGAACATAAAATAAGTTATACTAAAGACTAGGCATAATGAATTTAATAAGGGATAAAAGTCCACAAATAATTATTATTTTAAAATAAATGATGAAAATTATGTATCGGTAATTTTTATACATACATCTCAAATTTCTAAGTGATTTCAACCATCAGCTATATAGTAGAAAATCATTGTTGGAAAAGTACATTATTAAACACATGGAGATGGAGAAATATAGTACTGGTAAAATTTGTGAATAAAATAGTTGTAATGATAATTGATTTCTTCAATGAATTTTTTTTTTTCTTTAAAAAAAAAGAAGAGAAACTCAACTGATATCTCCACATGGATTTAAACAAAGGCTGCATAATAAATGGATGACACGTAAGAAATTTAACATAAAATATGATTTAAACCTACTGTAGTTAAAATGAAAATAAAATATGATGTAAACCAAAGACGGATAAATAAAAACTATTTGTAGAAAGTTATGGATATACATAAGTACATGAAGGTATACATATTTTAATATGATTAATAAAAGTATGTCAAGACGGTAGTTATGAATCTGGCATTTAACTATAAAATTCATTTATCCATTTGGATCAAACAACTATTTCATGTCAAATAAGCAAATTTAAATTACACATAGCTAAAAAATGAAGAGAAAAAAGAAACACCACACACATCACAATTTGATTTTTTGTAACTCTATATTACTTGCTATATGCCTAATTCATAAATTATTCTTAAAAAAAAATTGAATAGAATATTAAAAAAATATATTTTCTAATGATAATCTACAAGCCCGTACATCGTATGGGGTATACATCTAGTTTAAAATAAATAAATAAATTGGAGCATATTATCTTTGCAACTAATTCTACAAAGGAAACTACTTTTATCAACAACATCGATGAGCTAATAATGATTGGTATTCAAATAGGTTATAAATTGCAGGATATTTAAAAAATGGGAAGACATGGATGATTGGTTACCATAGAAGATCATACAAAAAATTGGCAGAAATATTTGCCAACGTGGGAGCAAAATTGATCTCTAGTGATTTGGACGCCCCACCCCAAAAAACTGAAAACATGGATGATTGGTCATCATAGGAGATCACACAATAAAGAAGGATGATACATCCACCTACAATTGACAGAAAAATTAGCCACTGACAAGAAAATTGATCTTTAAAGTTTTTAAATTTTTTAGCCACACTCCCAAGAAGCGAAACTTAATTGATACTATACTAAACAATGCTATAATTAGCTCATTTATATTACCTATCTTATGAACCCCCATTTGCTAAAAAAAAAATAATGTTGATTAAAAACGAGTCTTTTACAAGAATGGTGTCAAAAAATAAAAATAATACATTTTTGGATTGGTTTTTAAAATATTTACTAAATTGGTGTCCATGTAGGCTCGTACAACGATAAGTTGTGAATTAAATTTTTTTGCTCGATAGAGAATAAGTCGCTTTGTACACCAGCGACTTACAAATTAAATAATCATGTCGCATTAAGTCGCTGAAGTAATCAACGACTTACCATTGTACATCTGATGCCCATTTCTAACAAGTGATAGGTATCTCTAAATCAAGAGGTATTTGTCTCAATGGTTATCCTTTCACCTTTTAATTTGGAGGTCCCAAGTTTAAGGTTTGGGACTCCCATATATTTATGGGGTTGATGATATATGGGGGGTGACATCAACAGTTGGGCCTTGGCCAACTAGTATGGATGGGGTGGGTAGGTGGGAAGTCATTTGTACACTCAACATAAGCTAGTCCGAGATGGGCTGGGCTGAATAGAGGCCCGATCTTACCATTAAAAAAAAAGCTCTCTAGTCTGCAATATACAGTGCCATTTATTTTTGCATATAAACGGGATGCTTGAGCATGTTACAACAAATGAATAAAAATATAAGAATAATAATAATAATAATAATAATAATAATAATAATAATAATAATAATAATAATAATAATAATAATAATAATAATAATAATAATAATAATAATAATTGAGAAGGTAGAACAATCCTTTTTCCGGCCATTAACGAGCTAATTCAATCAAGTAAGAGAGCAGGGGGTTAAAGAGAGAAAGTATATGCCAAAACTGATCCATCACTCCCCCATTGTTACTTTGAATCATCATCATCATCACCATCATCATCAAATGCTACAACTGTAGCATTATGATTTGTACACCCAGTTCTGGTTCAGTTCGAGATGGGTTGGGTTGGGTGAAGACCTAATCTTACTATCTTAAAAAAAAAATGAAAAATCAAGTGCATGGTCAGATAATGAACAGAGCAGAGTGAGAGTCTCCTGTACCTTTGTGACTGATGAGTGAGGGGTAAAATCGCAGATCCATTAAGTGACTTAGTTTGTGATTAGGGGTAAAAAGATCAGAGAGGTCCGGTGGTATCCGACCCTACATAAACACCACCTTAGCAAATACTTTCGGACCAATCCAAAATGGTGTTATTTTTATTTTTGGGCACCATTTATGTAAAAGATTCACTGAAAGCTCGTAAAGATCGCTTCTCAAAACTAGTTGTGAAATCCCAAAGTTGTATGATGTTAAAAATAATATGAGAAACTGTTTGGCAGGTGAAAGTTGAAACAGGCGGATAAAACATAAAAAGTAAGTAAAACTGAAGAGGTAACTAAAAAGGCCAAACGCACCCTAAATACTACTATCTACATGAATAATTCACCTCTCACTCATAATATTTGTCGCCTAAAATGGTTCGTCTGGTTGTGCGCAAACTGTTGGTAATGCAAAGACATTTTGGAAGCCATTGTTTAAATATAAGCTTGTGTTGTTTGGTCTTTCTCTTCTTGTTTTGGGTGTGTGAAATGCTAGTGTCCCACCTTAGAAAACCAAAGAAGTTTTGAAGGGTTTATAACTAAAGGGCTTCCTTTTATTGTTTGAAGAACTACCTCCTATGGATTGGGCTAGAGATGGGCTTCTCCACGCGCGCCGCCGCCGCCGTCCATCCGGCTCGACTCGGCTCGCGCGTCGTGGTGTGGCCCACCTTTTTGGCGAAGTTTATTCGAGAGTCCAGTTTTTATGAGACTCTTCGTTTGACAAAGTCCAATCCACGTTTATTATTTTCGTTTGAACGTTTCAAAACTGTTTGCATGATTTCTTTCCTCCATTATCTCAGTGGGTTATTGAAATTGACTCTTTTTCTTGTTGATAAATAGCGTTCTTTCAGCAGTTTTGAGGCGCACAGAAACCTTCTTGTCTCCCAAAAAATTTCCTCTCTGGTTCTGAGCATATTTTCGAGTTCCATCTTCTGTAAACTGAGTGCACTGCTTGCAGAGGCGTTGTGTAACCTTGGGGGGCGACGCCTATACTGATTTGCACCGTGATTAGGGCGAATTTCGCTTCTAAGGCAGTAATTCTCATCACACCACAACTTACATCAATTTCATATTCGCCCAACATTCCATATATTATTTCTTCCTGTTTTCTTTCCAGTGACAATTATTTATCAACACAAACCACAATAATCTAAAGCATCAACTCTTAAAACTTGGTTTTTTGACGACAATGTGTATAAAAGTTTTCTCCAACTCTCCAAGCATTCAAGCTTAAAATTCTTTAGTGGTTGTTAACCACTATAATTTAGGGTTAGTCACTATAAGTTATCGTATTTTTAATTTGGCTTCAACTGATGTTGTAGTTAGGTAAGACGAATAGAATGTTATAACTAGTAATAGCTAATGACAGATTTTTTTAGTCAGGACTAATAAGTACAAAATAATGTGTTTTTGTTTTAACTAAATTAATTAACAACTTGGATTATCCGAACCCGTATCAAGGGTAGAAATGTTTACATTGTTATAATTAGCCCAATATTATAGTGGTTGGCAACCATTAGATAGGCTTCAATTGAGCAATAAGTTGTTGATAATTTGATATTAGTTGAACATTACCTCATTTTATCTAAATTTGAGGTTTTGGAGCACTAACGATAGTACAACTGCCTTTGAGATTTTCAGTCAGGGCCTTCTCTCTCTCTTGGATTCTTGTGGGTCATTAGTCACGATTTCTAAACCACTAATTTCGAATCGGTTCCAATTCTTAGTTTTTGAGTTTTCTGCTCACCTTCTAGATTTTGAAAAATAAAAAAAGTAAAATATTGGATATCCAAAATGTTTTTCCTTAACACTATGTTTGGGTACTTTGTAAGTGAGGAAAACTAAAGAAAAGTAAATCTGTGGAAATATACGTAAAAGTAAAACTGTGGAAATCATATCATTTTACTTGTTTGGTTCATCATTATAAAGATGGTAGAAATTTAGGAGATTTACACAGTTTTTATTTGTTTGGTTTGTTATTGTAGAAAATGTATGTAAAATAAAGGCTTTCTTTTTAAATTTCCTCAGATTTCCATAGATTTTCCATCGATTTTGAGGGGAAAACTATAGAGATCTAATTGGGCAAATTATAACTTGGAGATTTCCATACTTTTAGTTTTCCACTATTTTCCTCTCCAGTAACCAAACAAAGTAATTTTTAAGATTTCTATAATTTTGCTTCCTTTTACTCATTAATATCAAGTTCCCAAACACAATGTAACATTCCATCATTTGCAAGAAAAAAAAAAAAAAAAAAACTCATCAAATTTCCGTTTGCTTTTTGGCCGCCCCTTCCCCACCGCCTCTATCTAGAGAGAGAGAGAGAGGGGGGTATAGAGATGCAGATATTCATGAAAACCCTAACAGGGGAAACAATAACCCTAAACACAAAACCATCAGTCACAATCACAACCCTAAAAAAACTCAACCCCAAAATCCCAATCAATCAACAACGCCTAATCTTCAATGGAAAACCCCTAGAAGACGGTCGCACACTCAATGACTACAACATCCAAAATCACTCAACTATCCACCTCACTTGCAGCCTTCTGGGTGGTGCAAAAAAGAGAAAGAAGAAAACTTTCACAACTCCCAAGAAAACCCACCATGAGAAGACAAAGGAGCCTCTTGCTGTTTTGAAGTTGTATAAAGTTGATGAAGATTCTGGTAAAGTTGAGAGGTTGAAGAAAGAGTGTCCTGGGAGTGAATGTGGTGCTGGTGTTTTTATGGCTGATCATGGAGATCGTGTCACTTGTGGCCAATGTGGGTTGACGGTTGTTTATGGTGATGAATCTGATAATGATAATAATGGGGAGCAAAATCACCTTGAGAGTTCTGTTTTTGTTTAGGGATTTTGGGTTTTGAATTATTACAAGTTTATGGGTGAAGTATTACAAGTTTGAGTTATGGTTTTAAGTTCGAAGTGGTTGGGTTTTTGATTTTGAACTGGGGAGAAAATTTGGGAGAGATGGGGTTTTAGAATCTTGGTTATAATACTACAGGGCATAAATGGGTAAATTGTAAGTTTTTGAGTTATAGTTTTACAATGTATTATGATGGTGTGTTTTACATCAATAGTCAATGACAATACACATCTGATTTTGGAATTTGTTTGTTGATGTTTGAGTTGGGTTTTTGTTATTGCCTTGGATTCCTAGAAAGAGTGCATCGAATATAAATTAGCTTGTCACGAAGTAGAGCCCGTTGCACCTACAAAATCCAAGTCATAATAATGTTTACAAGTCTCGGGCGTATTGCAAATTTTGACTCTTCACATCAGTTTTATAGCAATGTGAGCCAGTGTCCTGACTTAGGTACATGGTGTTCACTTCCCACTTGTTTTTGCTGTTAATGGATTCGTTTGAGTGCTCTGTTTCTGTATGTCATTGCTCTATAATTTCCTGTCATGATTTTCTTTCATTCTCAGTCTATTGTTGGTATGCTGTGGTCAATTGATAGTTTTATTATTAAACCACATTATTGGTTGCTTTGATGAAGTAAAGCCAATGGAGTTATCATTTATCAGTGGTGTGTTTCATAGTTGTTGCTGTGGGATAGATTATAGTTGTCCCTGAACAGGATGCCAAAAGGAAATGTTTACATATGTATGCAAAACCAATGTATACATCTTTGTAATAAGATTATACAATACAATCTCAAAATATAACCAATGTTTACATCTTTGTATAAATGGAAGCATTTCAATCCAACATATTACAAATGATCAATGAAAGCCATGATCATTTCCCTCCCCAAGCACAACAAATGTCCACAAAAATGAATCACCCCCCCCCCCCAAACTCAAATATAAAAATAAATAAATCATAAATGAACAAGATGATATAGAGTGACCTAAAGCCGTCCAGGAGATCATCTCAAGCAAACTAATGAAAGAACACACCATATTCGGGATACGAGCTTAAGAAACTTGAAATACGCTCTGGAGATAAAGACTGGTTTTGTACAAGGATCTGGTGATATCTCTCCAGTAAGGACTACAGAATTTTATGCTGATCAAGCTCCCCCAGTGTACCTGTGAATGAGATAAGAATGTAGAAAAGAATCAGAAATGTTGCACCGGTTCTACTGATGAGTGGAAAGAGGCAATGAGAACTTAGTGTCTAGAGCAATATGATTCTCAGCTACCTAGCAAGTCAAAAACAGTACTCTCGAGATAAACAAAGTTTTCACACGCTTGGGGAGTATATCCTACACAGTTTTGGCATGGTCTTATAGTAGCTTTAGTCAAAAAGGGAAACAAAGACTCGTCAAAATTATGTCAATCTTTTGTTTGAAAGTCAGAGTGTCCTTTACCTAGTTCCAGTTCCTCACCAAAATCCTCCGCGTCCCCCTCTTCAACAATAAGCCCATTTTCCAAAGCTGTAGCAGCCTGAGCATATCTTTGCAAAAATTCCTCTTCAGTTTCTTCATGTACATCATCATCAGAATCCTAACTCCACCAAAAGAAGACAGCCGGTGTAAACAACGATAAAAAGCTAGATGACATTAAGACGCGTGGACTATCTTAACAATCTTCCAGCTGCATTATTGTGCACATTCCCCCCCCCCCCTCCTGTATTCCATGATCACCTTGTATTTACTGAATATTTTCTTTTTTCTGGTTATCACGCATTTCTTTTCACTCCAAATGATGCAATCATGTAATGTAGAAAGAAAAAAACAAAGAAAAAGATATTAATGATGCAAACTTAAAGAAGTCGACAGTGAAAGAAAATTGAAAGACGCTGAACTTGTGATCAAGAAAAAGGCAGTCTATGTCAAACCTCATCCTCATCATCATCAGTTTCGTCTTCCTCATCCTCATTTCCAGTTTCTTCAGTTTGTTCTTCTTCTTCATTTCCTTCCTGAACTTCTTTCAATCGAACAGAAGCTCCCAACAGTGAACTAAAACACTCCCAGAATAAGCCACTAGCTGAGCTTCCCTTACTTGGTAGCTGCTCAATCACCTTGGCAAGAGTGATCACTGGATTGAATAAATGAACAATTTGTAAGGTAAAACATTAAATAATTTGGCTTTTCTTATAACAGCTTACAAGAAAAGCCAAATCTGGTGTCGAAGGCCTTAAATAAGCAGAAAGAATCTAAAATAATTAATCAAAGTTAATGAGACACACAGTTAACATTGCTGATCGTGACACATTGATTAATGCCATCATACCACTAGCTTACTTAAATAAAACTCAACCAAAACAGTAAATACTCTTGTTCAGAAGTGAAAAGAAAGTTACCGATTAACTTAATTTCAGACTCTGTTGAAGCGTTTGGTACGAATGAGTCAGAGGCAATGGAGGTTAGAGCAGATACCCATAGAACAAAGCCACCATTTGCAGCTTTTTCAAGTATTGTCTCCACCACATCTGGTTGACACAAATAACATGATGATATCGCAAGCAACAGTGGCTTCCACAATGGACAAGGCTTGCTTTCAATTTCTTTGAATCTAGATACTGCAGCCTGAGTAAAAGCAGCAACTAATGACTGCTTAACATCCTCTGTTCCAGAAGAATAACATGAAAGGTGCAGAAGTGTATGGATGCATGCACAAGCTCTGAATGTTGCAGAAGAATACTGCGAGATTGCCTCACAGACAAATGAACCAATACTCTCAATGACAGATTGTTGCGGTACAGGAGGAGCTGGAGGTGAAGGCATCTTTGTCATGAAAAAGTTTTTCAGGCCAAAGTTCCTCTGTAGGTTGACAACTTCCTTGATGCAGTCAAAAATAGGCAAGTCCTCCACTTCTTCCCAGCCATGCCAATCTGCAATGAGCCCAGCCCAAACTGACAATAATTCGGATACTTTGAGTTCCAGAAGGACATCATTGCCAGTGATAGAGCGCATTATGAACCAAAGCAAAGTTGATGCATCATCAATGCACGATTCTGGGGAAGTATCATCACCATCCCGACATTTGTCACAACTGGATAAATCAGTAAGCCGTTTTCAATCAAGATACAGCATGAGACAATAACGTAAATGAAATCACGCCTCATTGAAAACAATTAAAATGAAAGAATACTATCCAAGCTTTGTAGCCGAGCCCATTACTATGTCACACAATCATGGTAACCTCAAGGAATAAGGCACCTTGCAAGGTTACTCTGTAGTGAGCAAGCATTACATATATGATAAATCAACAGCTGATACTCCAGAATGGCTTCTTCAAGGAAACTAAGGGGTTATACCAAAAGTGGGGAAATACAATGGAGATATGGATGATATTTGTCCTTTCAAGAAATTTTTGAAACAATAGAGAGACTAAAAACAGTGATAAATGATAAGATTGATCGATTGGCAGTGAAGTACTTTAAATAACCACCAATCTGGGACTTGATGGAATATACTTGTCTGCTTGCAGGGGTAGATGTGTACATCTGACACTCCCTACCAGCCTTAAGCACGGGCTCTTGCTAGACGCACTGGATTGAAGCCTTGAAGGTCGAATTATATCAGTATTGGCCAGATACACATAGGATCAACATGCATTCTTTACAAGTCAATATTCCTCCTTTTATTCTCACTTGAAATGGTGGATAACTTGTTCCAGAGCAATTTATAGTCAAAAACTCTGACGAAAAGTGCAATCTGCTAGTTGTGCATTTGAAATTAAATATTTTGTTCTTTCCTTCCTTAGTGCATGATCAAATGCTTTCTGGATCATCTCAGTCAAAGAAAAACCATGAACTCCCTAAGCTCTTCCTGGTGGTTCTTTAAATGAGTTTGAAAACAGTCTGTATTATAGTACTGGCAGTGAACTCACAGGCAAATGGTAGGTGCACCGATACAAGCTATGCCTTGGGCCTTGGAATGAGGTGATAGCTAATATAGATCTAGTAAATAGCTTACACACCTACTAGATTTGTTATTTGAAGGCAGCGTAACTGTCACAGAGGATGAGGATAGAGAAGTAGGATCAAACACCCCCTTGCTAGTAAAGTATCATAAGAAGCTTTACATTAATAGATCACACATCACCATGCACAGTGTTATCAACACTCGCTCTTTGTAAGCACAAAATAAAAAAATAAAAAAAATAAAAATAAAAAAAATAAAAATCCAGTGCTTATGTTATTAGCCTTCAACTGACCTCGGTTTCCTTAGGTACAAGCCAAGCTTGTTGCAAGAGAGCAGAAAAAGCTCTAGCCATAGTTGCCTGATCAGAAGCCTGCTTTCCACTTAATTGATCCTGCTCATTGTCTTCATGTACTGCATCTTGCCAACATTTAGCCATTACAGCCAGTGCTGCAAAGCCCTGTACAACCGCCTGTTTTAAAAGAGGCAGGTTCTTAAGTAACACTCAGACAAACTTATGCTTGCAGCATAAATAGTTTCCAGGGAAAGGAAATCACTTTTTTAGAAATCTGATCGACAGCTATAGCCTATATGCCACATCAATGAACAAATAGAAATAAGGCAGAAGCATGAAACTTCACATTCACAAATACAGATGTCTAACAAACATTGCTCTAGATCATAAACACCATAGTATAGCAAAGAAAGTATTTCTTCAAAGCAGTTGCTCCTTATCCTTCAGAAACTGCATATCTCACTTGAGATGCCCAATCAAAGCCGAGTGGACCCAACTGGGTAAATAAGAATTAAAAGGTTCAAATGAAAAGAGAGACAAAAAGACTCTTGCACTGCTGCAACGGCACATAATAGATTGGGCGAATTAACAGCATTGAGCCTCCAATGTCCAACCCTTATCTGCCGTTACTTGGTCCTTCCCCATGGTAGTTACCCGTACAAAAACCTCCATGAGGAGCTTAATTTCCGATCACCATTCCAGTTTGGCAGTTGTTTGACTATAAATTCCTGCAAATAATCACTTACTCCTCCATCGAAATTTATTAGTCATATCAGTATCCAACTTACACTGCAAGAGTGACTATTATTCTCGAATGGAGTATTTTTTCTATCTACCATAATCGCATGTACCTAATCTGCTCTAGTCTCCAATCATCTCCATCAGAAATTCCTTTGACCTTTTCTTGTGGGCATAAAAATATTGACCACATATTATTGACGAGGAACCAGAGTGTCAGCATAAACTAAAGCAAATCCTTCCACTGATTTCGCACAGTAACAGTGACTCTCAAATTCAAGGTCCATAGTATTATCACAACCTCAAGAAAAAAGATGCAATGCTCAATATGTAACAGTTGACTCCACCTACCAGTAGAGAATCTTAGAAAGAAATAATGACAAGCTTATTCTCCAAGTACCCTGTGTTCCTCACTTCCTCCCCTTCCATTTGCATCACATGATTCTCAGGCTAGCTTGCACACATTGGCAATCTGGATTCAAGCATTTCATCATCTTCTCCATGCTACCAATATATTCTTAGCATAACTCGATCTAGCTGATTTATACCAGGCGAAGACATCTTGAAGCCACACAAAGAAGATCCACTGACTCTTCTTGTCTTCTACAAAGGCTACAATCTGCAACCGAGTTCCAGATAAGCCCAACCAGTAACTTAAATTTTACTTCTTTCAGTTTTGCAGCCTTTCATGATCACTAGAAGAAACTTAGCACTTGTTTAAGCAAAAGCAAGCATATTTGTGATTCTGGGTTGGGTACTACTGTACTAGACTGCAACAGGGATACCAATTGCTTGGAGAGATAAGGGGAGCCAAGTGAGGGATAGCAAATTGAATTTTGCCTTCAAGTCTAGAACAGGATTCCTTCCTGTAATGTTCTATCCAGTATCCATGAACAAGAATCCATTTTTTAAATCTTTAGTAGAAACTGAAAGCAGTAATCCTTTTCCCCTTCATCAAGACAACATACTAGGGTTGGAATGTTTCAAGCAGCAACAAACTGAGAAACAATATACATTGATAAAGGTTGGGAACCTATACATACTTGAGACCATGGCTCTAGATTGGCTGGTATGAGCTTTGCAATTGCACAAACCAACTGAGATACAATTAAAGGCGTATGAACAGCAACATCTTTGTCTCCAGCCTCCACCACAGAACTAAGAAGCTGGAACAACATGGAGATCTCTTCTTCCTCATTACCAATTCTACCAACTATTACTTGGAGAAGAGGTAACCAGTCAGGTGGCAGGTAGTCATTCTGTAGAGTTGAAAAATAATTTTATGATGAAGGACAACGTAGTAGAAAAATAAGACAATCAGAACAAGTTCTATTGGTGGGAAAGGGGGTTACTTCAAGAAGTTTGACAATTGCCCCTGCAGCACTAGACCGCACTGGATAGCAAGAAATATCAGCACAATCAGGCATCACCAGGGCCTTGAGCAGTGCAGAATACACATCTGCTGCCATATCCTGTATAACAGAGAGGTAAGATGTCTGGAGTATGAAAAGTACTCTGAAAGGAATATAAAAACAATCATTTGTCTCAAGGGGATGACAAAATATCTCACTTCTGGTAGACATGAAGCAAGCTCTCCAAGTATCCAATTTTGCAGCAGCTACCAAATAAGGCAGGGTTATGGAGACTTCATACAATGGTAGAACATGATTAAGAATTAAAGTTTCTGTGTATTCTGGATGCTGCTCCCTTAGAAACTGCAGATCAAGTTACAATGATGATAATGGAAAAAAAATCAATATATATACATATAACTGATCAAGCCACTTCTCCGAGTAACCAAAGGGGAGAGACATCCTTACATCTTGCAGAGCTCCATATCCCATTAGGACACCATAGTAACTGTCATTGGCATGGACAATCATATAAGAAACAGATTGTACAGTAACTAGATTACATTTTAGCTTAAACAGATCCAGTCCTTTGTAGACAAGTTAGGAGGCAGTGAGTATTATACTCTCCAGAGAATGAAAAGAGCACCCATGATAAAGGCACACTTGCTTCTGTTTTTTTTGGTGAGGTGTAGCTTCACACTGTTGGTACACTGGATTGATATGAAGAGTCTTCAACTGCCAAAGAATGGCACATGGAAACTTACCTATTTAATATAATAGTGTCAGATACATTGGCATCACAAGGAATCGGAAACTTTGACAGAAAGGGAAGTACTAGCAATTCCCCAACTGAAGATTGTCGGTCTTTTCCCTTTTTCTTTTCACCCTTTTTACGCTTTAACAAAGACACAGCTCCTTGAGTATTAATCACCACTGGAGGCCCCTGCAAGATTAAGAGGCAGATTGACGTTTCCCTCCTTTGATCTGAAATGGACAAGAAACCAGACTACATTCTTTTTTCAGAAACATGAAGATATTTCTACGAACCTTTGACATTGCGAGGACACCAAGTAAATTAACCGCACTTTTCCTGGCTGTAAATAATTCTTCTCGCCATCCAGATATTTCTTCCTAAAGCCAATTCACACTATCATCACAGAGCCTAGTTAAGCTGGGCAAAGTTCATAGGAATTGTTGCATACCAGATCAGAGGGTAAATTCTTGCTTATGAACTCATCTGGATCGTCTTCCCACTCCAAGATATCCTAATTACAAAACATCAAGAAGTAAACTCTAAGAAGAAAACACAGAAAACTTAGTAAAATCATCTAATAGACAAATGAATTGGTGAAAAAATGGTATGATGATGCGGCATGATTAGGGTGGAAAATTCCTGCCAATTGATTCTCCATATTCCATAAGAAGAATTGTAAATTACTAACACAAAATTTGTTACATGTGTGAGAATTTTCCTGAACAAGTATTGTAAAATTGTCGTCCACTAAACAATGGGTCAGCCTACGCCTGGTATGCTAACAGATATCAGTGTAATTAACCTGTTTATCTCACTTATCCACCCAATCTATATGAAATTCTGAAGAAACGGTAATGATTTTGATGCAAAAACCAACCTTTGTATTCATCATGAGTGCTGGCAAGATAACAGAGTCCAAGAGCGACGAAAAATGGGGTGAAACTAATCTCCATCCCTGCTTACAAAAGAAGCTTTAGTACATGAAATCAAAAAAAAAAAAAAAAAAAAAAAGGCAAATCCAGAGAAGAAAGCATAACCATCCTGCCTACTTCATCTATGGATTATCTAATAGTGATGAGGAAACTGGAGCTGTAGAAACTTACAGGGCCAGTCTCAAGGACATGGGAAATGACATCAAATGCCAACGAGATGATCCTCTCTGATAAGCAATCCAGCTTCTGCATGAGTCGGTAGTACGTCAACAATAACATTTATCCCAAGAAACGGCAATGGGATTAATCAACACCACTGAAAAGGAAAGAGATAACGAGACAGTTTGGGAACATGTTGAATCCCTGAGCTTAAATTTTTTTATTAGATAAAGAAAAAGTATATTGATAATAATCCAAATGTACAGAAGAATAGAGGAGGTGTCCTCTATCTAAAACATTTACAGATACCCAATTCCTCTGAATATCAGTAATAGTATAATCCCTACAAGCCCCAGCAGCCCTAGACCATAAAGAAGCTAAATAGGTGATCCTCTCCCAAAGCATCGCAGGAGTTAAACACTCGTGCATCCCGCTCTAACCAGATGCACCACAAAATTGCAAAAGAAAAAAGAACAAGAAAACAGAGTTTTTTTTTTTTTTTGATCATCATAGATTGTTTATTACTTTTCATCTCTGGAAATAATAGCCATTGTTGGTAATCTAAAATGTCAAGAAAAAATAGCTACTTACTTAAGAACGATGATGAACTGTGGTTGTAGGTTCGATACCCCCCTACTCTTGTAGTTGTACAACTACTAATGACAGATAAATTAAAACATGCTTCAGGAAAAATGTAACAGATCCTTTCAGGTGTTGCTCTCATGTGACAACTAACTCTAGATGGAGAATCAACAATCAGGATCCTCTTGGTTTTATGGGAGGTGAATCAATGGATGAAACTTTGGTGGTGGCAGTGCCTTCGGTATAAAGGCGAACCACAAATGAAGCAAGCCCCGTCACTTAACTCAAACTCTAAAACTCAAACCAGTACAAAGTGCTGGATACACCAACAAAAGTATCTACAACAGCAGGTGCTACTCAACAAAGTTTGATATATCTGGTATTATTTAAATCTTTTTTTTATATTATTTTTGTTTCACTTTATTTTCCTTTAAAGTAGGGAAGGATATTCATTTCCAAGAAGGACGTCCCACAACAACTTTATAACATAATTGTTTCAACTTAACCTCAAGCTTTACTACTTGATGGTGTTCCTCATACAAACTAGATGAACATTAGAGAACCTCAAATCTTTTTAAAGTCTACACCCTCCTATGAAGAAAAATGTTTGTTATATCATCAGAAGAGAAAACCTGTAAAATGATTAAAAATTGAGGAGAACATGTACACCTAGTAGAAACCCTTTTACCAAAGCTTATATCACAGGAGCAATGATATAACATTTAAGGAACATTTTAATATTTTACAGGCAAGAGGAGCTGTTGACATCAACCCAATTACTTTTTACCACTCTTTCTTTTGGTAACATCAAACAGGAATTATAAGTTCCAAGGATATCCCTGCGTCAATAAACTAAATTTTTGTCTTCTATTTCCGCACTCAAGCCCATGTACCCAATTAAATTATCTTTTGAGAACCATGAAAATGCTGGTGTTAGTGGCATAAACTTGAAATTTCAATGTTAGTAAAAAAATAAATCTGAAGTTCAGGTTGCGGTCATCATCAGGTTTGACTGATTTCTTACTTATTTCAGTTCAGTTTAGGTTATCTGACAGTTTGACTCAAGACCGGATGGTCGAGCCAAAATTAGTCTCGTTTCGGGTTATTGGGTTTAGGTAATTGAATTCAGGTCCACTATTCTAATATGTAGTTAAAGTGTATGAAAAAAATTTGACACATGTAACTTGTCCGGGTCATACAATAATACCCTAATTGGCGCCCCCATTATACATATATGAATGCATAACTCATAATGACCTTATATGGATACTGGAATTCTAACCGTAACTGAGCCTGAGAGAAGTGGCTTGATCCAGAGATTGACCCATTTCCACCCAATCTGACGCCACCCACTAGATATTCTCTCACTCCACATTGATCCGACCTATACCTCAATCCGAACCCAACCAGAAGTAACACAAATCAAATTAGACCAGAACCCAAATATACCTGAATTGAACCAAACACAAGGCTCCCTCGATTTAGCCAATACAAACGAGCTGTTTGCCAAGTCTACACTAGACCTATCAAAAACTTCATGAAGAAATCAAAGGAGGGGGAGTGATTCGGTGCAAATTCCCTGGATGAATCACAGACAAAAAAGGGGACCCATGTAATTGTGACAGTGGTTGTTGTTCCCTTGGGTTTTCATCCAAATTGAGGGAAGGGAACTAGATCAATGCGGATTTCACGATATTTTTTCGCCTGAGCTCTGAATATGTCATGTATGCAGGCTGTTTAATTCATTTGGGATTCAAGGATCCTAATAGAGAAACCAAATTAAGCGCAATAACAAGGGTCTGTTGAAAACAAAATTTGTGCACCCTTAACTTAAAACAAGTTGAGACTCGCAGAGAGGTCGTTTCAAAACTAGAGTACTGAACACACCATGCGCAAAATCATTGTATTTACCAAATAGGGATGATTAAAATAAAATAGGTTAAAACATCAACTGCAGTAGCTTCATTATTATCAACTTGCTAAAGGAATTCCACATACAGAGGTTTAGAATACGTACACTTAAATTTATGCTCCATCTGGCTATGCGCAGAACACATTTCATGATATCTGGCATCAGCCTGAGAACAAGGGAAACGATTAGGTCAACAGCAGTCAGATATATCATACACTGTAATCACTGGTCACTTACTTATCAGAATACTTTCTGCGTCGAGTAACAAGAGCACAGAAGATAAGCAAGGTCCTCTTTCCAGTCTTAATTCTTACTAGCTGAATGTCCTCCGAAGACACTGATTCTTCAAGGATTAACGAGTCCAAAATGCCACAGAGATCACGGCAAAAAAGAGGCAGCAGAGGTGCCAATGAAGATGGCATATATGATCTCGCCTATAAGTTCAGCGTGCAATCAGCAATAACAAATGGTATGAACAATATATGTATCACATATTCATTTGTAGGAACTGAAGAGAAGTTATGTCAGGAGAACAGTTCATAAAAGACTTATCGAGCATGCAAAACAGGTAATGTATAGAATCTTGAAATGCATTGATACGAATATATGCAAAACATATAAAGAGCAAATATGCTGGATCTGATTTTACGATTGGACAAGAAAATTAAAAAGAAAAGAGATAAGATTAAAGAAAAACCATGTCCAATGAAGACAGATAGCCAAAAGTACAGTGCTACAGGAGAAGAATTGCTCAAGAAAAAAAATATAAATAATAAATAAAAATTCCTATAAAAAAGAGGCTACAAGGCCAAAGCCATGCACGGACCGGCGTGACTGACACAGTTTATCTCTATTTAGATTGTGAAATTTAAGTGATATACTGATTACCAAAGGAAAATGGCTTTCATTCGAGAACGTTATGGTGCAATATTTTTTAAATTTTTTTGTTGCATTCTGAGCTTTGCCCGGCTAATCACACAAGCCCGTAAGTTAACAGTCAGGAAAACCTCCAATGGCCTAAGGGGACTCGAAGTAATGAAATTAGGTATAGATCTCAGAGTTCTTATCAACTCAGCTACCGACTCAGATTTATGTGTCTAATAATCAAATGAAGTGAAGCAGTAACTCTACTTACAGCAAGATATATGCATTTGCACACAATGAGAAGAAATCTCTCTACTTCAATATTCAAAGTCCCTGTAGTAGCTAAAGCCTGTAGATGAATGAAGACTGTTTAGACATTATAACATCAAACCTGGACAAGTGAAGAAAGTTGAAAATAAGAAATGACCTTTTCAACAAAACCATGGAAACTGTCCAACAAAAGGCACCAAAATTTCACTCGCAATCAGCTCCAACTGTGGCGGCACTGGTTCCTTTGCCACTTTTGGATTCAAGAAGTACTGGATAATGTTATCACTGAAACATAATCAGTATAGTCAACAATTTCAAAATAGATCCGCATATTCTTATGAGACATCATGATATACAATTTGCAATCATCACAGTCTAAACCTAAAATTACTTCCAAGTTTCGCAATGTCGCGATCAACCAGTAGCATATATTAATTTTGGTTTATCAAAGATTAAGTTAGTGATATTATTATGGTTTACATACTTCAGCAAATTTAGATTGTTAATTAATTTTAAACTTAAAAAATTAAAAAATTTAGTCATTAGCTATTGTAATGCAATGGATTGTTTCCATAACATGAAAACTTATAGAAAATTAATTGTTGAATGTTATTTACCATTTTTAAAGGTCATTTTTTATTTTTAATTAATTTTCTTATTATTTTATTATAATGAATAGATCGTGTGCCCAAGGAATATAATTTTTAGATCCGCCATTGTTCCTAGCTATTGTAAAACGGAAAGGAAATGAGTTTGTGGAACTTCAACATAATAGAAGCGAGCTACAAATTTAGAAGAATGCATTAGTGTAAACGCCAAATTGCCCAAACTATTATTCTAGCCAGTACAAAGTAAATAAATGGAAACATGAAAATCAGAAATGAGGAAGGCTGGAGGAAGTTTGGGAGGAGGCTCAGTGTAGTTTTGTTTCATTTATTTATTTATTTATTTTTCCGTTTCTCATTATCTATCTTTCTTTATGTTTTTTATTAGTGAGTGTATTGACAATAAAGGGGAAATTTTAAATTAATTACCCGTTTTCGGTTTTAGGTATCCACCGATTTTGAATATTCGAAATTGGAATTGGTTTTACATCGGGTATCCAATCGATTGATTCCTAAAAGTCAGGAATCGAAATTGAAAGTGGTTGATACCGAATCTCATTTTTAAGAATCAAAATTGAAATTGATTGACCAGTTCTTACAAACCCAATTCCAATACTAAATACCCAATTTTTTTTTTCTCACCCAGTCACCCCTAATTCCAAGGTTACAAACTTACAACAAACATCCCCTTAACAAAAAAGAAAAAAGCGGTTACAACAAACATCAATTCAATACCTCATTCACTTTTTCTGGGCTACTAAATCATACGGAGTATTCTCATTTCACCCAAAAAAATAAATAAATCATATTCTCACTCTGTGTTTGAACCGCCAATTACGACCTGCACCACCACGGAATCCACCAAGCCGCGACCCCTCTAGAAAGGTAAATTTTCAGTTTTGGAGATTATTATTAATTTAGTGATTATGTAATTTGTTGATTTTCATGTTCATGGCATGTTCTTTTTAATCTTAGATCAAAAATTCTATTCTGGAGAAATAGAGATGCCAAGCGAATTAAATTGGTGTTGAATTATGAAAAAAGTGAGATAATATGAGTTTTTTTTTTCTTCTATCGACTGAGTGTGTGTGTGAGATAATATGTCGTGGGTGTGTTTTAGTAACGAGATTCAAATTAATTTGTGATGTTTTCTTTAATTTTTTGAGCTTTTTTTAAAATTCGTCTTGTTAGGCATTAGTTTAGATTTGATTCCTTAAAATGTATTGAGTTATGAAAAAGTATCTAGGAAATTATCTGGGTAGTGGGTATGAGAACATATGAAAAATTTTAATTTATTTTTGGTGAGTAAAGAAGAACAGATGAATTCATGGTTTGTTTTCTTGTTTCAGTAATTCATTTAAGTGGGTATGAAGAACATATGAATTTTATTTATTTATTTTTGCCGAGTAAAGGAGAACAGATGAATCCATTGTTTGTTTTCTTGATTCTCTAATTCATTTAAGTGGGTATGAAGAACATATAAATTTTTTTATTTATTTATTGGTGCCTTTAGGTGGCAATAAGATAACAGTTACTCAACATAAGTAATATCTGTTGTAGTTAATGAGTAGGGACTACTAGTAAAAATGAATGCCATTTCTTTTTTGGTAATGTGTATTTATCGATGTTATTTTTCTGAAGTAAATCATGATAATGATTTTTCTGAAGCCTTAATTGACTTGTGATCTTTTCCTTTCTTCAGCTATCTTCAAATTGTGATAATAAGCTGTTTTGCATTAAGTTTGGCACTCTAAGAGTGGGAGGTTATCCTTTTCTTGAGGCATTTTCTCCTTCTATTTCCTGCATCTCAAGGACACGCAATACCAAGATGTCCACTATCACATGGAAAAAGTTACCATCGGGTATTCATCTATTTAATGGATCCATCTCTTCCAAAGTTGGTGACGGGCCCTCAGAGCTGCAGCAAAATGCTGCTTGTGAAGTGAGACCAAGTCCTCCATCAAAACGGGTTAAATTAGGACAGGACAGTCCATTGGCAGTCACTATAGCTGATTCTTCTGCAGAAAAACCAGACGAAGAATGCAACTCATACACTGTAGCTGCAAAGAAGGTACTTAGGTTTCCTGTCTTGCAGTATGCTTTTGTTCCTTTGAGTTACAATTGATAATTGATAAAGCATATAAACCTGCATGAAGAAATGCTTTCCTTATAGATTGTGCTATGCTGGACAAAGATGATATTGCCATCTTTATTGTTTCCTAACTCATGTAATTCTTCTATTACAGTTTATCTAAAAAAGAAGAAGTAATTCTTCTGTTACAGAATATACAGATCTTTCCTGCTTAATACGTTAACAGTAGACTTGTTTTGTGCTTATATGTTTCAGATCCTTGCTGAATGCATCCTATTAATACTATCTTTGAGATGCTTTGTTATTAAAGATTTCTTCATGAATTTGGTCCATGATGGTTTAGTTCACTATGTCGTGTCTCCTTTTCTGTCTGAGAGGATAAACAGAAAAGGCCTTCATATAAGTTTGCACCAATTACTAAATAAAAATATTGGCCCTTTAGTTTTTGTAATGCATAGCAGATAGTTTTTATCTGCTTTTCCCCCCCTTTTCATGTATACTGTGTGCTTTAGAACTGTTCCACCTGATCTCACTGCTCAGCTGTAAATATAAAGGTCCAAAGTGCGATTGGGACTAGTTTGGAGAGTATACAAGAAAACTATGGAGGAATAGATAACTCTGCATCAGATTCAGAAAGTGTTGGAGCAAGAAATTCAGAGTTGAAGATTATGCCATGCAACCGAGAACTTATTTCGGACCTGAACATATTCAGATATTGCCTGGGAGGTTTATCTGAGAGGTCACTCATGCTTAGGGAGATCTCTTTATTTGCTTCCGTGCAAGAAATGGCTAACATGGCAGAGCAGGTTTCATTCTTTTCCGGTTGCCCCCACCACAGGTAAATTCTTGGATCAGTTTATTGACCAAGGAACAAGAAAATTGCTAACTCCCCAGAAATCACTTTGCACATGAGCTATTTTTGCAGTCTTACTTTAAGTTTACCTTGATGAGTGAGAACATTAATTTCTTCCAGATATCAAATTACGATGGCAAAGAGGCTATTAGAGGAAGAAGAAAGGGTTTGGACCTTGGTTTCGCAAAATAGTCACCGGGTTCAATGGGATAATGCTGTCTTTGAGATAGAAGATCAATTCATGAGGATTGCTTGCTGCAGCACTAGATCTCTCACACAACAGGTACTTGTATTATTTTGAGCTGTTTGATTTTTGGATAAATAAAGCTGTTTGATACACTAGCTTCTTCATGCCTGTAAAAATTGTGTGAGGCCATAGAATGGGGAGGTCTTGCTGATTGTTTTTTGATGATCTTTCAAGTCTTGTAACATATGCTTCATATATTCCCCACCATCACTAGTGTTGTGCCTTCAGCCGAACATTCTTTTTGTGCCGAATTGTACTTGTGCCTGCTGGGGCTCCCTATGAACCTCACTGTCTTGAGTTTTACCTCAGAAGTCTTCCATGTGAAACTCATTTTGTTTTTCGTTGTTTGTGCCAAGTCTAGTTTATCAGTTAACTGTGTGTCTGTATACTATGCAATGTCTCATAAGAACCATATCGATCACGAAATGCTTATACATTGATCTATTGAATTCCATCCTATGAATTTCTGCTCCTTGCTAGAATGAAGCCAAGAGGCCAGGCTAAATAGACTAAATAGAATCTTCATGTATATGTCAAATGTGGGAATCACATAACTTTTCAGTGTAATTTATGTATGCATTTATACATCAATTTTAATTTTGAGTCCTAGTTTTTCAAGTTATTCTTTCAGTTGAACATTTGAACTATGGGTGCTTTTTGTGAGTTTATATTTGTTGCTTTGTTTCTGACTTGTGGCAATACAACAACAGACAAGATGTTCCTTTAACTGCATAGTATCAAAATTGGTCATACGTTACAAATTACTAACTTTAAAGGTTTGACATGACAGGACTTAAATTATCTAAGGAGAATTTCCGGGGGTCATGAGTATATGACCCGGGATGACTTCAACAAAATATGGCAATGGCTATATCCTGTGGCATTTGCCATATCAAGACAGGGTATCAACGGATTGTGGGCTTCTACATCACCTAAATGGATTGAGGGATTTGTTACAAAGGAGGAAGTAGAATATACACTTCAAAATCCATTGGGAGTTCAAGAGCCGGGGACATTCATCTTGCGGTTTCCTACGTCGAGGAGTTGGCCTCACCCAGATGCTGGCAGTTTAGTTGCGTCCTATGTTGGCAGAGATTTCTCCTTACACCATAGGCAGCTTTCTTTGGACTACAGGTTTGTATATTAATAATTAAATCAGATTTTTCCATGTAGCCTTCTTTTCCTGACATATGAACTTTTGCCTGCATCTTGTTGCATGGTAAGGATCTTAGCGGTAAATTGGTAATAGTCAAGACCTAGTATTAGATGAGACCCTGATCGAGAGGAAATTGATGGATTTAATCTCTTGCGGTCTTTACCCTAAAAGAACTAACAGTTCTAACTAATGAACATGCTGTGAAATGTGGATGAATCTTTCATATTTTCCTTTACCTATGCTTGAAATCTTGCTGCTCTAATCTTATTTGATCATCTTGCTGGTCTTTTTTAGATAATAAAATAATTATATTAAAGTTGCTGTAGAAACAGCTAAGGAGGACAAGATGTCCTCTCAAAAGATACAATTACAGGTAGGCCAGATTGACTCAATTTCTTTGAACATCCGAAATAGAGTAGCTACTAAAAGCCCCTCGAGCCTTGGCCCATAACGTAGCTAAATAAGTAACCCGGTCAAAAAGAAGAGTAGGTGACATCGAAACTCGAGAGAAGACCCGATCAACTTGCTGCTCTACTATTGTTTGATCATCTTGCTGTTCTAATCTTGTTTGATCATCTGCTGTTACCCCTTAAGACAACAAGTGGACTGCAATATCCTTGGATAACATCATGAGTAGCAATTTTTTCCTTTTGATGTCTAGGTTCTCATCTTTGATGAAAACATAAGAGTCACTAGAATTTCCTTGGGCAATGCAATTAATGTTACTCAAATTTAGTGCAGATTATACAAAAAAATATGTAAAACCCCTTTCAAAGTGCTAGGATTAGTGAAGTGGAGATGCTTGGAGTTGTTGGCAATGACTGTTTGTCCAGCTACTATCGGAAAGAACCTCTCTTTTAGGTGACTCGACTAGCTGGGGGTAATGCTGCGTACATATGGACCTCCCCAGACCCCGCCCTCGGCAGTAAGTGATACTTACTGGGTGGTTGTTGTTGGATAGTAAATAGTAAAGAAACCTTGACAAGGCCATAACCGAGCCAAGTAGGCGTTGTAACGACACTGACACTAGACAGGCGCTGACGCGTCTGGAAAGCATATCTTATGAAAATATGATGGGACAAAGTATGACTTTGCCCGGACACCAAGAAGTCCATAGATACTTGAAGGTATAAGGAAGCCCATGGTGGCCTTGGTTGGTCCTACAACGCATACTTGTGGTCTAGACCCCCAGTATGAAAGTTATGCAGTTATGCATGTGGCATGTTCTCTCCTGTCAGGTCCAGTAAAGCTTATAAGCCTCTTTATAGGGGAACCAATCCATGAAGGGTGGCAAGACTCTCGGTGAGCCTTATGCGCTGGACATAAGGGAAGCTCCTGGGCGTAGCTAGGCTACGGGGTGCAACCGTGAGAACTGACCGTGGAGGTAGCGTGATGGGTTGCGTGATACGGTGATGGACGACAGGAACGTCCTAGGAAGCTTAGACTCTGTGAGCTAAGCGTGGGAAGCTATATAAGTCGCTCCTGAGGTGATCATGAGTGTCCCATGATCCCCACGTCCCTAAAAAGGCGGAATAGTGGGTGGTTACGTGAGCAAGCGGTTGCGCTTAGTGGGCGCATGACCGAGCGGTTATCCTATGATGCTAGTGGGCTAGACACGACATGGTTAGTGGGTGAGACCACTTACCTAAGCGATGACCCACGTCCCTAAAGTATAGTTCAACTGGTGTTGACTCGAGTTGACCCACGACCTTGACGATGGTTTCTCGACTCAACGCTGTCTTCTCCGGGGTCGCCTCAGTACATCCTCCACTCGGTGAGACGGGTCCGTACTGGTTTGGACCGTTCATCCCGGATGCCTATATGGACAGTGGTCCATGGACGACGCAAGTGCACTGGTGATTTGCGCATGTTATTTACGTTGCTTTTTATTTAAGTTTCGTATTTTGTTTCAGAGTTGTTGTTTCAATTCAGCATTGTTTTCCTTCTTTTTTCTAATTACGCAAGTTGCTTAAATGAAAGTCGTTTTCCATTTCCATCAGCAAATTATATTGTGTCGTTTGTATGCTTGAGACGGTTGTCGAAAGCCTTGCGCTTGCCATTGTGAACGTCTTCAGTGAGTGATGACGTTGACGTTGCCAAGCACCTCAGGTTGAGGCAGGAACGTTGACGTTGCCAAGCACCTCAGGTTGAGGCAGGCAGGAACGTTGCCTAAGGGTTGGAGAGGCCAAAGTGATGCTTGTGCGACAAGTTGGAGTCACTAGACCTCGCCCTAAGGGCCCAAAGGGCACTGTTTCAGGGAAAAACAACCCATGGGTGGGTGACACAAACTAACACAATGCTGCGAGTAACCTAATGGACATGTTAATGGAAACTAAGACGAAAGATACTTAAAAAGAAAAGAACGCCGGAAAAATGCAAAGGCGTAGGAGCACGTGAGGCCGCGGAGGAAGTTGGTTCCACGAAAGTTGCTTAACACTCACATTCGTGTGCAAGGCCTACAAAAGCCTTAAGGAGAAAGGATAAAGGTGGTGACCTATGACTCGAGGAAGCCGCTACGTGCTCCCCTGGACGACTAGGAAGAGCCCATTGTCTGTCTTCTCCCTGACCAGTCCAAAGTCGCAAAATTGGGAAAATTCAGGTTGTCGTAGACACTGAATCGAAGTCAGAATATGTGAGGTATCCGCGACTTCTCCCAAAAGAGAGAGATTTCTTGGTGAAATCACACGTCTAAGACTTTGATACGTTTAGACGGAATTCTGAACTTGTTACGTTCAAAGGTGAATGTATACTTCATTACTCCTAGAGTGTTAAAAAGGGAAAGAACCTTACGTAAAGGTTGTCCTTGTGAAGGAAAAAAAGATGAAATGGTCAGGTTAGTTGAGACGTCAACTTAAGCTAACTCCGTAGTGGAGAAGGATGCTATGCAAAACATCATTGTTCAAACGGATGTGAACACTTTGTTTGAGAAACAAAGGCAAAAAGTTAGAGGTTCGGTAAAACGACTCTAAACGTTGGTGAACCATTGTGTTAAGGTTCACCTTGTGGAAAGAATTCAGTGAGTCCATGAGATTAACCAATGGCGAACAAAGAAATGATAAGGCCTGAGTTCCTTATTCATGTTATGTAGGTTTGAATCGGTTTTATTGATTGAAGTTGGTGATACTTACTCATGTGGCGTTTAATTAGGTAGCAAAGAACCAGAATCCTTCTACTATGTCCCAAATCGATTAACGGAAATTTATTCCAAAGTGATTAAGTCCTTTTGATAAATTTTTCAGAGTATTAGGTGGTGATCTAAAGCTTAAGTGTCCAAGATGGCAATTGGATTGAGGGATTTAACGAAAAAGTTTTGAACGGAAGGATCGTACATCGATCATATATGTGGAAATTCCGTATCCGTATGTGAGGCATTGAATGGATTATATGTCAAATAAATTCTTTTGTACGTTTTCGAAGATCTTAAATTCTTTTCGGTTAATTATGTCCCTTATCGGAAATGATTGTTCGTCGGTAAAGTTGATCCTACGGAAATTCACGATCACCTACGGAGAAGAATCTCTTACGAGAGACGTAAGACTCTTTAGGTGGGGGTGGTTTGTTAGACCCCTTGACACGTCACAACGGACAAACATAAGCGCACTCGCGTCATGACCCGGCAGGGATGGATAATGTAATCGGACAAGCATAGGCGTAGGCCAATGCACGAGGGTTATCGATAAAGACCGATGGCAATGTCAAGGACAAGGACCTTCCTGTCCTTGACTAGACAAGGAGTGATCTGGTGATCAAGGCCATGACCGAGCCAAGTAAGCGCTGTGCTAAGACTGAAAGCATGTCTTATGACAATATGATGGGACAAAGTATGACCGAGCCAAGTAACCGCTCGGTCATGGGACACGCCAATGCCCATGATCACCTTATCCCTGTGCGGTATGAAAGAGTACCGGACCCATAGGTGGTGGGAAGTGTCCATGAAATTCTATTCATGATCCTTTCCTACCAATTCCTTTCATTTCCTATCTATTTGTAAACATACAATCTAAGGAACTGGTACATTTCCCATTATTTCCTTTCTTTTCCTACAAAGTACTATAAAATCAAACAACATGTTAGTGTATTTGGCTTAACAAGGAATGCTAGGGTATTTCACGGCGAACCTTGTCACCTGAATTTATTTGGCATAGAGCCACTTAGCTTCTTTGTTGGCTGAGTTGGAGGAGCTTTTAGGATTTCTGGCGTACAGAGAGAGTAGGCAAATCTGTAAATGTACTGCTTTCAGAGGAATTCCTGTCCTCGTTTGCTGTTTTAGCAGCTTCCTTATTATTATTTTCTTCTATCTAGGCGGGATACTTACTGGGTTGTTGTTGTTGTGTTGTTGTTGTATCTAAAAAATCGCTGTTAGAAACGTAAATGGCTCCCCAGCTTGATATCTCACATGCATATCTTCATGTCTAAGTTTTACCCGTCTGAAAAATCCTGTGGTTAGTTTCTGAAGTCCTCAAGTGCTTGCATGTATTTGTGGTTAATTTATTAATCATTCAGTCTGGAAAGGCCTTTAGAATCACTGATTGGCTCTGCCAGAGCAGCAGCCTAGCTTCCCTATTGCGCGGTGGTTGTGGAGAGCGAAAGTACCTTCTTAAATACAAGCGTTTGTGTGGTCGTTGGTGTTGGATAGGGTTAATACTAATGACCTGCGTCAACAACGTAGGCCGCATACAGCCCTGTCACCTGATGTTTGTGTGCTCTGCGACTAGAAGTGAGTCATCCTCCCAAATTCTGTTATGGAGGAAGGAGAAAAAGGAATTGTGGAACTGTGCTCTTTTTGCAGTACTTTGGGTATTTGGTTAGAAAGGAACACAAGGGTTTTTTCTGGTGTTTCATTGTCTGCTGGTTTGCTATTGGATAGGGTGGTTTATTTAGCCACTTTGTGGGCTAAACCTGCTGGTTGTTTTTGAAGTTATCGTGTTACACAGATTATGCTTCATTGGGTGGGTTGAGTTGTAAATTGGCTCCTTTTGAGGACTCCTTTTCTTCTAAGGATGTACTTCCTTTTTGGATTTTAATTATACTTTTTCTTTTTCTAAAAAAAAACATACTAATTGTAGATGAAGCAACAAATTTACTGGTTTTAAAGCCTAAAAGTTTCTTTTGTTTAGGTTTTCTTTTTGTTTTCCTTTTTGTTTTTTGAATCTCAAAATCTTTTGTTCAACAACTTCAACGTTACCCAAGTGCCTCGCCTACAAAGAGGTTCCCGCCTTGGCAGCGTAAGTGGGGACCAGTTGTACGCGGCGTTACCTTTGTGAAAATAGGGAGGCTGCAACTGTTTGACCAAGATCTAGTCCACGACGACCATCTGCACATACACAATAAATGAGTAGTGCAGACAATTGAAAAATCATTTGGATTTTGTCCATCAAATTCCAAAGCCAAAGGGTGGTGAATCTTTTTTGCTCCATTGGAATTAGACTAGTGAATGATCATTTAATATAGTCATTAATACTTCATGATCAATATCATCATACATGTATATTATTTGATGGGCGATATCATTAGTTTAGTCATTAGCCCAATGCGTCTCCCAAGTTGCTCTCCTCCCGGGGATAAAGAGGGGTTAGATGTGTAGCCTTGCACCTACAACCACAAAGAGAATGCAATGCCTGTCTTGATAACACAGAGTGAACTTATATCGATGACGCATATTGGTATGGGCATATTGGCCATATCGGCCATGTATTCGTCGTGTCAGTCACGCATCAATATCATACACCCCGTTATGTATTGGGATATAGCGTATCGGCAGAGTCAAAAACCGTTGCGTCACATATCAGCCGATTTTTGATACCATGTTGCAGTGCACATACATATGACACCCTTTTCTACAACTAGGAAAAGCTTTGTTCATGGGGGTTCCCTTTAAGGGCCATTTATTTTGTTTATCAATTTGCAGTTAATCAGGATTAAGCTTGGCTTCAAAATCATTAACGATGAAATGTATTAGCTCCATTCCCTTGTAAGTAAGTCCATCATATCACGACTAATATTTTGACTAAGTACTCCTAAAATACCCTTGAGAATAATTAAATTAGGAAATGAATCAATGATGTTCTCAAAGTTTCCAACTATTCCCTAAAACTTGTGGCTTCCTGTTAGCTTTGATATTCTTTTAGATTGAAAAGGAGTTTCACTAGTATCGTATCAAAACGTTACAAGTGCAAGGACAAAGTGTCCTCAGTAATTCTCTCTAACCCCTCTGAATCTAATATGGAAACACTGGGAAAGACTATTAGTGTGATGCAGTGCAAAAGTATACACTATCTTGGACCAATAATTTTGATAAGATCTGGTCCGTTCACTCCATCCACACACACTATACCACAGTGAGCATCACACACCTCCTAGGATCCCTTATATTATCATTTAGTCATGCCTCTCTAATGTCCCCTTCTATTATCTTACTCTTTTTAAATTACCGACAACTATGGCGCTGGATCAAGAGGATGATGCGGGAGTTTTTGTGCTCTGTTATGGATGGGGAGAAGATAGATCATCTTGTCAGTTGGGATAGGGTGTGTTGGGTGGAGGAAGGGGGGTTTGGTTTTGGGAAACTGGTGACTGATAATATCCCGCTGGTTGACATGTGGCTGTGGAAATTTCCAGCGAAGAAAGGGACTTTGTGGCATAAGGTTGTTCAGAGCAAGCATGGCATGCAGTTTAATGGATCTGATGCACGGAGGTGTATGGTAATACACTGCGAACTGCTGGAAGTTTGTGTATCAGGTATCCTTATATCGCTTTCTGTTAGTATGGATGAACTTGGGAAATGGGTTGCGGATTAGGTTTTGGGAAGACAGTTGTAGGGATGAACAACCTTTGAGGTTGCGATTTCCTTGATTGTACCAGCTCTTAACGCTCCATGAGGCTACTTTTTTCTAGTTGTTTCATGGAAGTTAACATTTTGAAGGCCCCTCACGATTGGGAGATGTTGGAGCTTACTTCTTTTCTTGAGTTTTTAGAGATTGTTCAGATTCGGGATTGTGATGTCCCTAGGAGGTGGACTGCCGATCCTTCTGGTTGTTCTCTTGTAACTCTTTTCCTTAACCCCTACTATGAAGTGGCGGCGGAATGCGAAGTTACCACTTAAGGTACGAGCATTTGTGTGGACTTTGGTGTTTGATAGGCTTAATACTAATAAAATTCAGCTTTGTCGCTTGATATTTGTATGCTCTGCCAGGCAAGCGGTGAGTCTTCGGCTCATGTCTTCTTGAGGTGCGAAGTTGTGCGGGGGCTTTGGTGCAAATTGTTTGCTTTGATAGGTGAATTTTAGGTGTCCCAGGCTATGGAGGTTTTGCTGATGCCTTTTGTGCGTTTTGAGGGGAGGAAAGAGAAGAAGCTGCTGTGGCAAAATGCAATCATTGTCGATGCTATGGTGTACTTTGTTTGAGAGGAATGCTCGGGTCTTTTCCGGTACTTCTACGTCCGTCAACATGTTGCGGGATAGGGTAACGTATTTGGCCGGTAGTTTTCGGAGTTATTTGTTCAATGTTGTAATATATACCATTTGTCAGTCCAGGTCATTGCAAATGCAGTTTGCTGGAAGCTATTGATTATTTGATTTCAGTCAATCTGCACATACCTTATATCACTGTAATGTAATGTTTTCCTATTACAACCTCTTTCTTGAAGATGACTCAGAATTTTGCATTTCCACAGTTCTGCAGAGTATGACACAAATCCAAAGTCACTTCAGGAATTGCTTTTGGCAGAACCTGAACTTTCTCGAGTAGCAAGTATGAT
The DNA here is from genome assembly GCA_038025085.1 of Tetragonia tetragonoides. Taxonomy (NCBI): domain Eukaryota; kingdom Viridiplantae; phylum Streptophyta; class Magnoliopsida; order Caryophyllales; family Aizoaceae; genus Tetragonia; species Tetragonia tetragonoides. The sequence continues at coordinate 21,724,402 of CM076151.1, read as the reverse complement.
CTCTTTCCAAGTCTTTTTCTGTTTCATGTTCTGCAAAACATAACGTTGATCTGATTTGATTATAATTATGACAAAAACTTGGCCTCTTCAATTCCAGGATAAGATGGAGTGATTTGACGGTTTGAACCGTGTACATATCTTCACTCTCTGAAGAGATTGGTCCTTGGGGTAAGAGTCTTGTTTTCCTACTTTTAGACTAAATGCTTTGAGCTTTTGTGATTTTAAATTAGTCTAGATGTGAGGGATGGAAATTGGGCGGGAGTAGATGGTTAGTGCCCCGCACCGGTGGAACAGGGATGGGTTTTGAAAGTATTACCCATCATGGGTAATAGGGTGGATGTGGATTTGGCTTTGTACCCGCAGACACGCCTCATACCCGCCCCGTACCTCACCACTGGGCACTGTTCATGTAAACGAACATGTTAAAATCCTAATTTAGCTCGTGGGTTTTCCCGTCTTTTAATCTTCTTCCCCCATAACATATTGGTGATGACCCCTTATGCTATTAGTACTTAGTAATAGCCATGTAGAGATTGTATTTTTTTCAAGCATATTTTTGTGTAGTAATTGGAATTTAGGTGGGTTGGTGGATATCCGGTGATAAGTGAATATTCACTTGGGGTGGGGTGGGGTGGATTCTAATATGCCTACGCGCGGTGGATGCAGGGGTGGGTGGAGATTCTGGAGAATAGCCATGGTGGATGCGGGTGTTGGTAATCCAACCTCCGCATCCGCTCCGCCCGCCCCATTGTCTGATGGGATATTTTGTGGGCAAGACTGGTGAAAGTTTACAGTCCGGACACCTTATGGTGTTATGTGTTGTGTTTGCAAGTGCCCCCCCCCCCCCGGTAGGTTTCGTTTTTATATTCTATATACACCTTATATGTGATGTGCTAAAGGACCAGAAAGAGTCATAGAATCACAACTACAATGTTTGCCTATTTCGAAAAGAAAGTTTTAGGTGGTTAGTTTAACTTACAATGAGTTGTAACTGGCTTCTCAGTTGCAATTAGGTTCAAGATGGCAGATTAAAATAAACAACAAAGAACACCCCCAAAAAAAGAAAAACCAAAAGAAGTTCTTAAAAAGAGTACGTTAACCAAAGGCCCCTAAAATTTGCATTCTGTTCTAAAATAGAGTTTCAAGGTTTTTTTGTTGTTTTTTTTATTTACGTTTTTTTTTTTTAATTTATTATAATTGAAGCTTTTGTTTGTTGCACAAAAAAAAAAGAAAAAAAAAGTCTCATTGGGTGGTAGCTTCATTGTTAGGGATGATGCCTATCGCTTTAGTGGGATGGTAGCTTGTGAGCTCAACCTTTCATGATGCAACTTAATTAGCATTAAGGTTGTGGAGTTTGAGGTTTTGTAGGTGGCACAGGTGTGAGGCCGGAACTGTTTAAGTTGTTATTTCTGTGGAGGACAAGCATGAGTTACCCAGCCAAGAAAGTGGAATGCTCAACACGCCAATTCATATTGGTCTCTATTAGAGTGTTTAGGGAGGATTTTTACTGTAAAAAAAAAAAAAAAATCATACAGATGATAAACAGACTCATCGTCGTAATTTGTGAATAGGTATAATTAGCAAAAGCCACGTTTCGACTTATTCAACTTGCTTTAAACGTTATGAATACACCACCTCTGAATTTTCAGGGTGTAATTTATTTTTTTGGGTGCGAATGAAGGGACAAAGCTTCAAAATAACTAAAACAAACTACAAAAGAGGACTGAAAGCAAAACAGTAAAGAGAGAAACTAAAAAGAAAGGGAAAAAACTAAGCAAGGAAAACAGAGTTCAAGTTCCCTCAAGTCGGGCCAAGAAACTCCATAGAGATCTTCGAATAAAATGTGACGCAGTTCATCCGGGGGCTGTTCGAAAATCTTGATAGGATGTTGCAGACTAACACCCAAATTGGCCAAATAATCCGCAGCCTTGTTGGATTCGTGGTAACAATGGGATAATCGTACCTCTCGACCTTCTCTAGCAGTTAGCTCTTGACATTGTTTGATTAGATGGAAATTAGAGGTAGCAGGCACCCTTGCACCAGACATTGCTTATTTTGCTGGGATGCTCTGTTGTTGCTGACATGTTACTGCATTTGCTGCTTGTGCTTTGATGTTACTGCAGATTGCTTTTTTTTTGCAGCTTGCTACTTGTTTTTCCAGCTTTTGTTGCAATCTGATATAGCGTATACGGATGACAACTAATGTTGATTATTTTAGCTTTGTTTCTCTCTACTTCTCATGAATTCGATTGATACTGGATTTTGATGGTAATTAATACAAAGCATGAGGTTGTTAGATTCTCCCCTTAGAAATAATTGATTATCATAGACAATACTCGTGGTCTCTAAAGGTATATATAAGAAGTTTTAATGCTTAAGTTGGTTTTAATTTGCGATATCACGCCAAAGTTATGATATATATGTTTTTCGAATTTGCAGTTTTTTGCGAACTCTTAGCATGAGAGCTAAGCCCAAGATGATGTGATACAAGCCCGTGTGAGTTGGCTATGTTATATTCGGATTTAGGCCCAAAGTACTCAGATGTTATTCATGTTAACTCGATAGCGAGCATTGAATTTGCAGTTTTTCGAGGCTTCCGAGCATGCGAGCTATTCCAAAGTTGATGTTGATAAAATTAGGTTGGAGTTATCTCATTATATTCGGTTTATGCCCGAAGTGCTTAGATGTTTACTCGGTAGTCGTCTTCTAGATGTTTACTGTGCAGTCCTTTCTTGCTTTTCCAAACTAATGTAAGTACGTAGCGATGATTTTGTAGGTATCATCACAAGTTTTCTGACTGTTAAGTGTTGGTATTATTTTGTATTTGTAATTGTACCTTTAGTGGTAATGAAATTGTCGGTGAATGTATTCATGGTGTTGAATATGGGATAATTCTAGTTATGGCATGACATATATGCAGGTACATTAGACTTCACGTTCGTTTACCCCCTCCCTTACTATATGGTATAAATTGAATTTGAGATAATCGACGTACCCAAGGCCTCGTTGTTCACAAGGATGTCTTGGCCTAATGATTATGATTGAGATGCTGGGTACATTAGTCTTCACGTTCATTTCCCCCCCTCTCTTACTATATGATACAAATTGAACTTGAGATAATCGATGTACTCAAGGCCTTGGTGTTCACAAGGATATCTTGGCCTAGTGACTAGGTCTGAGATGCTTGATATATTAGTCTTCAATTTAGGCCTGGTAATTTCATTCACATCCATAGATACCTGCTCCACCCGTCCCAAATAAATGGGTGAAAACCCGATTAAACGGGTGAATGGGTGGGTGACGGGTGGATCATTGGTGGGTGATGGGTGGATCGGGTGATGATTTTTCACCCGCGAACCTGACCCATGAATCCACCCATCACCCTTTTTTTTTTTTTTTTTTTTTCTACTTTGTTAGTATAGGCAGTAGCTTTTGATGTAAAGTTGTAATATTGCACTTAATAATTGTAAGTAATCGCCTTGTAGACAATAATTACTTTGGTGATTATGCGATTTGATTTGCCGAATATAAATGTTTAGTTGTTTTATAGCCGACCGATTTCAATTTACTAAGTTGATTATTTCACCCATTAGCCACCCGATTCACCCATTTATTCGTGGATGATGGATGGATTGGATGCGGGTGAAGTGTTTCGCAGGTGATGGGTGGACGGATGGAGCTGAAAAATTATTCGGGTGAATACGAGTGATGCTCCACCGACCCGAATCCGACCCATTGTCAGGCCTAGTCTTCACGTTCGTTTCCCTCCTTCCCTTACTATATGGTATAAATTGAACTTGAGAAAATCGATGTACTCAAGGCCTCGATGTTCACAAGAATGTCATTGTCTTGGCCTAGAGATTATGAATGAGATGTTGGGAATATTAGTTTTCACCTTAGTTTCCCACCTTTCCTTACTATATGGTATAAGTTGAATTGGAGATAATCGACGTACTCAAAGCCTCGGTGTTCACAAAGATATCTTGGTCTAGTAATTATGACTGAAATGTATATTAGTTTTCACATTCGGTTTCCCCCCTTCCTCCCTTACTATATGGTATAGGACTTTGTGCCTCATATGGGTCCCCATCTCCTCATGCTCATCTTATATACAAATTTTTCTAGTAGATCTAACAAACAAATAGTAAACATATATGTAGGAGTAGGATGGAATATTGGAATTGGTAATTGAAATCTAGGAGTGTTTTCACTCCAAAAATAAAAATAAATCTAGGAGAGTGCTAGAGGGCATATACGTGCCAAACTAACCCCAACACTAAAAGCCATCCATCTAAATTAGCCACCACACATGCCACGTTCTTAACATGCATGCTCCCATGCCCCTTGTAGCCTTCAAATTAAAGTTCAACCTCCCAACTTCCCACTCTTCCTTAGAATATATAGGGAGTTTCACACATTTCATATCTTATATTATTGCTGAGAAAAACAAACAGAGATCAAGAAATTGAAGTGAGAGAAAATGCCAGGAATTACGATCGGTGACACAGTGCCTAACCTTCAAGTGGAAACTACCCAAGGCAAATTCAAGCTCCATGATTACATTGGTGATAGTTGGACCATTTTGTTCTCACACCCAGGTGTGAAATTCCTGCCTTTCTGTTTGATTATTTTCTGTATTTTTGTTTTTCTGTATTGATTTAGTACAATAATGTACAAAATTTCTAGTGATTAGTTTGTATACAAACAAACATGTCAAAAGTCATGCATGTCTAAAGCATATGTTAATTATGTTTACCAAATGGCACCCGAGGTTTTTAATTACTTATAAGTAAGTCTTATATGAGACAAACTCACGCTGAAAGTGAAATGGGGTCACTACTTAGAATTTGAACAGTGATCGGTACTTTTCACTAAAAAATGACCCTTCTCATCATTGAAGGTAACATTGAGACCGTCTTATACTAGTTTTATGGCGTCATGATTATCATGTCAATATTATCGTTGATCAATGGGCCAAACACTTCAAAGTGTTTATTAGAAATGGTCAAATATGAAGGGAGTATGAAGGGAATTCTGACTCTTATTATATATGCTTGGTTACATCATGATCAGGTGATTTCACACCGGTATGTACTACTGAACTAGGGAAGATGGCTGCATATGCTGAGGAGTTTTCAAAGAGAGGGGTTAAACTCATAGGCCTGTCTTGTGACGATATTGGGTCTCACAAAGAGTGGATCAAGGATGTTGAAGCCTATTCTGTAATTTTCTCTCCAAAATTCTTTTAGTTACTTGATGAAAGAAAGAAAAAAAAAGGTCACTTTATTTTGTTGTATCAATAGTAATTTGGATGCATGATTATGGTGATTTCAGGGAGGACACAAGGTGACTTACCCAATAATAGCAGATCCAAAAAGGGAGATTATAACACAACTAAACATGGTGGATCCTGATGAAAAAGACTCCAATGGGAACCATCTCCCTTCCCGTGCCTTGCATATGATAGGCCCCGATAAAATGGTAACTCTCGCAAGAGATTATTACATGGTCCAGAACCAATACGGTCGCCCCTCACAAAATAAATGGACCCGGTTGAAGTTACCCAAAAGGGTAAAAGCGGGGTAATTGTGATTTGTGAGAGGTGGGAGTATGGTCCGCACTATTTAATAATTATTATTTCCGAATGAAAATGGCATGCATCATAATTAGTGTGATAACATTATTAGTCAAGGATTTTGCTAAACATTACCATGTCTAAATGTTTAATATCATTATATACAATGGGTATGGTATATTGTAGGTGAAGCTGAGCTTCTTATACCCAGCAACAACAGGAAGGAACATGGACGAGGTGGTTAGGGTGTTGGAGTCACTACAGAAGGCATCAAAGCACAAGATCGCCACCCCAGCAAACTGGAAACCGGGCGAACCGGTCGTGATCTCGCCAAGTGTCAACAATGAGCAAGCTAACCAGATGTTCCCTCAGGGCTTCAAGACTGCTGATCTCCCTTCTCAGAAGGGCTACCTTCGGTTCACTAATGTTTAAGGATATGTAAAATGACATGAACTTGCTTATATTAGTTTCCTAGGCAATGCATGTTTATGTAATGTTTTGGTTTTTGAAGGTTGCTTGGAATTCCTCATCTTAATGCTGTACTTTGTATACACGTAATCAGTGATCAGTCTTTACAGTTATGTGATGTCTATAATATAATGGCGTTGTGGTGAAGTGTGCTGATCTCATGGGAAATTGGTAGTCATATAATTAGTTCATATTAGGAGTGTAATAACAAGTATTAATTTGAACGAATTATGTTAATACAACAAATCAAAAGGGGGAAAAGAGGTTGAGGCTATGTGTTTTCCCCTCTTCTTTAGAGCTTACAAGTTTAGTTCAGCAGTGTTGTCGGTTCATGATGTTCTATTCGGTGGTGTTCAATTAGGAAATATGTATTGGTCTCAGATTGTGGTGTTTAATTCAGTTTAGTGGTGTTGAATTTAGTTGAGTTCAGTTTATTTAATTCAGTTTAGTGGTGTTGAACTTAGTTCAGTTCAGTTTATTTCTAGAATATGCCGTAACTCCAGTAATTGGTTGAGAGTTTAATTTAGTTTGATGATTTGCTTTTCTCTCACGTATTTCTATGTAATTGGTTCGGGAGTTTAGTTTTTTAGTTCGGTAATTTGCTTTTCTCTCACGTATTTGATATGTGTTCAGTTTAGTGATCTACTTTTCTCCCACATTACTATGCAATTCAGTCTAATTAAATTTAGGGTAAAAGAACACACTATTAAAACACAAAAACCAAAAGCCAGGAGATATATCATTTAAATGTATTCAAATTGGTCACATATTGTTACTATTAATGCCCGTTGAGCGTTGTCAGCTAAGCATGCAAGCTTTGATGGGCTCTGTGTTCAAATTTTCAACCTGGCTCTCAACTATTCTCCTAGGGGAACTCCCAATTCTAGAGCCCACACCATGATGCTGCCCAGACAGATCGACAATTTAGTCAAAAAAGAGGCAGAAATTTGCGGAACCACAATGTGTGCTTTCTGAAAAGTTGCCACAACCCAAAATTTTCCTCCAGAAAAGCAGCACATTAACTTCTACTTTTTGGATGCTAGCTCTGTTGATATATCCAATTTTTGGCTTATCCATATTATACACATAGTGAATAAAGGTGGTGGCCTAGGTGCGTGGTTCTAAGTTTACTTCAAATGGTTCAGTAAGATAATGTTATGGGTTCGAATTCTCATTCTTTTTATGTCTTGTGTATGCTAGCTTTTAGGAACTATACTAGTCCCTTGTTGGTGCTACGTTGACGGGGTTAATGCTTGCGCTGATTGTTCCGTTAGTCTGATATGTTCGTTGTTGTTTGCGAGAGTCCGAACATAATGTAGCAGCGGTGCATCGATCACCATTCACTTGCACCCTTTTTGGTTTAGCCAAAAAATAAATAAATATTATATACATAGTGAAGAATGGAAGAAGAGCTCTTTCGTTTTACTATGAGACAAAAGTCACATTTCAGTAAAATAAGAGTCGCGACTCATATTAAGTGAACCCTATATTTCTAGATGGTGAATCAATTTTACTATGAATTGATCTCACACAGACTTAAAACACTCCATTAAAGATAATTAAGATTGGTAATTAATGAAAAGAAAATACAAGTAAAAAGTAGGACTACAAGATTATGTGTATGAAATGAGCTCAAGCAACAACATAGAGAATGTAATCAATGTGAAAAGGGAATAGCTTTTTCGTTTCATTCTCAAGCTTGGTCTTGTTGCACCCTACAATCCAACTTTCTTTACTCTTTCTACTCAGTCCTAGATGAAGACCTCACCAAATTAAAAACCAAACTCAAAATGAACCTCCTACACAAAACCACCCCTCTCCTCTTCCTCATCTCAACCCTCCTCTTCCCCTGCCACTCCGACTCCGACCACCCGTGCCGCGACCAATGTGGAACCATCCCAATCCACTACCCCTTCGCCATCGACGACGGTTGTGGGGCCCCACAATTTCGTCACATGTTCACATGCAACACAACCTCCACTTCTCTCTTCTTCATAACCCCAAACGGAAACTACAAAGTCCAATCCATCGACTACAAGGCCCAAACCATGACCGTCTTCGACCCGGACATGTCTACATGCACCATCTTACAACCCCACCACGACGTCGTTCTTACCAACATTCAGTACGCCATCATCCCTCCATCCCCTGACACCGTCTTCGCCCTCCTCAACTGTTCAGACGACTCCCCCATCCTACATCACCTTCGCAACCTTTGCTTCGACCTCCCTGGCCACAAATGCGAGGACCTCTACTCGTCGTGTAGCTCATTCAGAGTCTTCACGTCGAGTATTAGTCCTAACTACGGCCCAGGTCCAGTTGGACCTGGGCCGTCTGGTAGTTATCATGGTAGTCATGTAGGTGACACACCAGTTGTACCTAATGATTTACCTGGTAATGACAACAATCCACCGGGTAGTTATTATGGTAGTACTACTACACCACCAGACGCGTCTAATAATTTACCTGGTAATAACAATAACAATAATAATCCATCCGGTGGTTATTATGGTGGGTCTAATAATTTACCTGGTAATAACAACAATCCATCTAGTGGTTATTATGGTGGTGGTAATTATGGTGGTGGTACTACTACACCAGGTGTATCTAATAATTTACCTGGAAATAACAACGGTCCACCCAGTGGTTATTATTATGGTGGTGGTGCTAATAACTATAGCAGTGGTACACCAGGTGTATCTAATAATTTTCCCGGGAATAATAATAATAATGGTCCGGGAGGTTTACCATCTCCACCGTGCTGTTTCACAGGATACAGCACGGTGAAGGTGATGAGTATGGACATTTTGGATTGTACGCATTTTGCGAGTTTCTACAATGTAGACAAGTTACGAGGAGTATCGCCCATGGATTGGTCGTACGGGTTGAAGTTCAGCTACAGCGTGCCGGATATGGGTTGTGAAAGATGTAGGAAGTCTGGTGGAAGTTGTGGGTTTGATGCTGAGACTGAAACCTTGCTCTGCCTTTGCTCTGCTTCTAATAACTCTACCAGACAATGTGGTATATGTCTTTTTGTCTAATTTTCATCTCCTTTCTATTCTCTGTGTGTTTTCTTCTTAAATGTGCCCAGAACTATTACGTCCATGTCTTTAATCTATAGATTAGTATAGATCATAGTAAGATTTCGAAAGTAGTATAATTTGGCAGAAATATTAATGCCAAACAAAGACTCTGAATTTAATTTTAATCTAAGGTGTTCAAGTACCCTATGGCAAAGAGGAGTAACATAGAATTATTGGGTGTTTGGGACATTTAGGGGACCCTCACTTGTTTTCACAGTACAGGTATAGGCTTCCTTACTTGCAGAGACATTTACTGGTAGTAGTTAGCAAGTAATATGGTAAAGTAGAACTTTACATGGCATATTGGTATTTGATTTTCTTACATGGCATATTGGTATTTGATTTTTGAAGTACAGAAGCACCAAAATGAAATTCGCAATATTTTAATTTTAGGAAATTAGTCTCAACTTAATTTTCGGAAACAACTTCTCTATTAGGCGACTAATTAGGTGTATAAGACTGCGTACATCTAGACCTCCGTAAACCCTGCACTTAACGGGATATTTACTGGATTGTTGTTGTTGTTGTTGTTGTAGTCTCAACTTAATTTCTGTAAGAATCAAACGACACTGGAGTACTTAACACTAGTCATGGGTTGAGTTGGATTAGGCACTTGTTAATTGTTATATGTAGTATCAAAAAGCTAAACAAGAATAAATAAGAGAAAAGGGCTCAAACTGGCGTGAAGGCTACAAATGCACTTTTTCCTTTGGGATATGGGAAAAAGCTGAATCAAATGATGCCTTAATCAATAATTAAAGTAATTTGGTTTCTTGCCCTAAGAAAAAAGCAGTAATTTATTGGTTATTTTTTTCTTTTCTTTTTGATCTTAAAGTATAATTTGGTTTCGGATTGCAGGAAATGATACAGACGCTGGTGAACGTCGAAGACCATCAACAATACTTGAAGCTTTTATCATAGGCTTGGGACTTCTCTTCCTTGTTCCTGATCATTTCCATGCATAGTACTATTAACATTTGTGTGCCAATTTTAGACTAACACGTAATTAGAAGATGCAGTTGTTTTGTTATCATCTTCATACCAATTGTCAATTCTGTGCTCTGACATCTTTCCCCTATCTAATGAAGGTTTTTGACTCTTGAATTGTTAATTGATCTAGCTAGCCGAGTATTGGTTCTTGCAACTAATTCAGTAAGAAGAACCCGACCCCCAATATTTGGGTCATTGGGTGCTCTCAGTGTACCCATGTGAGTGAGTAACTACAGAGGGCGCCGCGTGTGGTGGTATGTGCCACATGTTGCGTGTGTATCACACGCACCCTCTGTGATGTACCCATCTGGGTACATCCAAGAGCACCCATTACGCGTTGGGAAGAACCACCATGACAAGCGTATAAGTTATAACATAATTATCTCATGTTTGTTACTTTATACATAATTAGATTGAATCTCCTGAATGTATTAGTTCCATTCTTTTGATTCATTTACCAGCCAAGACTTCTACACATTGAAATATTATATCATATATTATTTACATATATTTTCCTGTTAGTATTAGTAATTGTTTGCCAGAATTTACAATATCCACTTAACTTTCCTGGATATACTGATCTTCAATTCGGCTATGAACTCCAGCTGCAATCTCTCTGCTTGTACAAATGCCTGAACTGCAGGCGACGGTGCAATAGGAGACGCTACTGGTGCTGAAAGCGGTGGTAGAGGAGGAGCTGTCCTGCGGTTGATCCCATCGAAAAGCACCAGCATTCTCCTGGTTTTCATTACTTCTTGACTATTATTATCTGAAAAGGAAAAAGGGCCCAAATTGTTAGTTCTAGGCTTTAAAACACTAGGTAACCAGTAATAAGTATTTGAAGATTATAACAAGCCAACAAGGATGATTGTATTGATCAATGAAATATATTATGGGACGAAGGGAGTGCCAAATGAAATGTGTAAAGGTTTTTATGGGACGGAGGGAGAACGTACCACTTATAAGCTCGGTTGCTTCAGCTTCAGCAGCGGCAACAGCAGACCATTGAATGAGTGTAGGGGTGATGATGGTGAGGAATGCCCAGAAGAAGAATATCAATACATATGCTCTTCCCCTCATTATATGGCCACTCTTTCTTTAACCAAACTACAAATGGTCAATAAGCTACAAAGAGGGTCTTGAGCAAATTATACTTATATTTAGTAAGAAGAGAGAGAAGAAAATGTGAGCTATAAAACAGGAACAACTTAGCTGGCCATGTATATAACTATACATGTTGAATTGAAAAATCTAAGACCATTTAACCCCATTTTCAGCTTTTCTTGGTTACTAATACTTTATAAATTAGGTGATCATGATGCATAATTAAGTATATTTAGAGGATCATGATATACACACAATGTTGAAAGTATTTGTTTGTGATCAGTAGTTGGAGAGTTGTTGTAAGAATTGTTGGAGATTCCCTTAGGTTTTGCATCTTTAGAGCCAAGTCATTATCGCCTGGATTTTGCCTACCCAACCTTTGCACTTATGGTGAAGCCAATTCATCATCTCTCAATAATAACAATTTAACAATGATTATACTGCTAATTAATTACTCCACAATAACCCACCTTCTTCTCATTATCTCATACCTTGCATTGTCTATGTGCTAAGTTCTAGTAGTGCTTTAATTCGCCTGGCCATATATGGGTGTCATACGAAAACATATATAGGACCGTATCGTGTTTAGATCCTCTACTGTTTTATTTCTCGGTTGTCATTTCTTTTTTCTATCTCTCTCCTCAATTTTTTTAAATTAAAAAAAGGGTTTTTTGCCTAAAACTACCTTTGTTTAGCAAATTTTGAAAATAACTACCTTTGTTTCGCGAATTTGTCGAAAACTACCTTCTTTCCTGTTTTTTTTGCGAAAGACTACCATTTGACGGTAAAATCACTAACGGGGTTAACTTTGAGTGTGAACAACTTGATTTGACCATAATACTCCTCAGTTATGAACCGAAAACACGTGCCCCTCACGTGCCCTTTTTATTTATCAATTTTTTTTTGGTGTCTCACTTAGTACCTTACATTTTTTTTTTTTGTGGGAAACTACCTTAGATTGCCTAATTGTTTGTTGACCAATACCCTTGACCAATTTTCGATGTGTAGTTTTTTATCTATGTAATCAATTTATGAAACGTTTCCAAGAACGTCTTCAAAAGCCTCTTCAAACATCAGGTCATGTGGATAGTAGTGACCATGCCCCTGCAAACAACTTCATTATTATAGAACAAAAATACCTCTATGATAAATGTATAGAATACAAAGAAAAGTGATCGCAAAGAAGACACGGTGATGGCCAAACCCTTGAAGGGATTGAAAAGGGATTTTGAACTATTTCTGGTATGAAACAATTCGATGGTTCTTGGTTCAGAAAGGACAGCTGCAAGTACCTCGAGAAAGATCAAAGGAGCAGATACTGGCTCGCCTCCCAATTTGCTTGCACTCAAGGCCTGGATATTCAATTCAACATTTCAGTTTTTGCTACAAGTTAATTTCGTTTGCAGTGGCTCCCTAACTGAGAATGAATGGAGACACCATGAGACTTGACTCTTGAGTCATAACTCATAGGTTAAATAACAAACCGCAAAATTTTTGTAAAAAAGAAAAGAAAAAAGAAACGGGCTTTTAGGCCCAGCACAAACATAGTAGCCCTTAATTGTTAAAGACAAGAATTTGCAGCTAATTTTTGTTCTTACAACACGAGTTTAGAATTTAGAAATTGGTAAAATACAAGCAACGAACAACAGGGCATCCTTTTCCCTTTATAAGGTTCAACCAAATAATCTCCTTTACTCGATTTGAGGTGGAGAATGGGTTGAGGATTAGATTCTAGGAGGATTTTTGAGGGATGGGGACTTGGCCAGCGTTTGGGTAAGAGGTTTCACATGTGTATCAGCTTTCTACTCTACAGGGGGAGAGAGAAACTAACCGGAGAAGGAGGAGAGAGAATGAGGAAAAAATGGGGGAAAAAAGGGGGGGAAAATAAAAGAGAGGGTGTTGACTCAGTCAACTAACTTAAGTGAGGGGTAATATGGTATTTTACACTCAGACTTAACCCCGTTACTCCATTTTCTGTCAAATGGTAGTCTTTCGCAAAAAAAACAAGAAAGAATGTAGTTTTCGACAAATTCGCGAAACAAAGGTAGTTATTGTCAAAATGTGCTAAACCGAAGGTAGTTTTAGGCAAAAAAACTCTTAAAAAAACTCACCTCCTCCATCTAAGGGCCCAAAATCCCCCCTCTCCAATCCAAAGGTGAAGGGTTGAAGGACATTACTCTACAATTCTTTTTAGAACAGCAGAGGATCCTCTCCCGACCGTATCACCATGAGACAACCATTACATTATGAAACAATAGATGTTACTTTTGGACTAATAAGTATAAAAAATTGTTACACTTTAACAAAAAATGTTACTTTTGATCATCTTATTGTGAGTCTGTGACATTGTCTTACACAAAACCTTCTTTATATGTCACACACTAGTGTACATCGTCTTGTCATCTTACAACTAAATTAAGACTACTAACTACAGTACTAACTACTAACTACAAAGCATATAACCAAAAAAGTGTGTTTTTTGAGATCATATGTAACCAAAAGTGCAAAGTCAACAAAGTGCTCATTTCACCTTAGTCTTCTCTCTTGGCTCAGGATAGTTAGTTCCCTCAAAGCCAATTTACTTGGCAATGTCCGTGTATTCTTATGTGGCTCTGATAGAAAACAGTAAACGTTACCTTAAAGCACAGCAACGAGTGAATCTAATATGTTTAGTTTGTTTACTTGTCAAGTTCAGAAAACCGATTCAGATAAAATACATTCAAACGATGACTGACGAAAGGGAAAAATAAACCAGCTAAGATGGAAAAAGTAAATCTTTTCGATCTATACAACCCAAATGTAGTTTATTCTGATGCAAAGAATTCCGGGAAACGTTGGATTTGGAGAGAAACGAGGAAAAGGGGGGTAGTAGGGAGGAACAAGGCGAAGCGGTGGAGTACCGCACCCTAGAAAACCTAACAAATTTCAAACAAACAAAGGAAAAACCATAATAAACCATGCAAATCATCCGCAATCCCAAAAGATACAGCAAAGAAAAGTAGTGAGCTCAGCTGTTTATAACTTAAAAAGGACCTGTAATAGCACCTTAACCATGCCACATCACTGCGCAGGTATAATTCAGTCACTCTACAGCTGAAGATTATAAAACACGAAGAAAATGGCACGCCATTATTGTCAGGAACTACTGATAGTTTGTCCATTTCTCCTTATGTCAAAGAATCATCCTGCAAAGGAAACCACCATGAGTAACCGGAAAAGGTAGAAATTCGAATATCTGCTTAAATCCACGAAAAGAGCAGATGGAAGAGGTACTAACTTTAGTACAAACGTATATGTAATGAACATCCGGGTTCTTTCTTATGACATCTTCCCCAGGCTTTCCTTCCTCATCTAGGGGAATAGGATCAGTAAGCTCCCATTTGTGTTGGTCAATTGTTTCTCCAGACACTGTTTTTCCTGCACACGCATGGTAGATAGTCGATGAGAACTTGAGAGTACTACTACCGAAGTTAAAAACATCAAAGATAGATATGGTTCAGCAAAGTTAGAATCTTAAATCTCACAGTTTTTTCTTACAGAATTACCATGATAATGGTTTTTCAAAAATGATATTTGTAGCAAGTTTCAGATGATGATGAACAACATTATCAAAGCTTTCTGGGTTACTGTGTAAACTGTGAAGCATGGCTGGATTGCCACGTCACCATTCTTTGACAAGCATAAAAAAAAAGCGGATACAAAGTCATAATTTTCTTAAGATCTCATTGCCGCCAACAGAGTTTAACTTAATTATAACAAAGGTTTCCCAGATCAACGTCATTTGAGAACAATACCATACGTGCGCTGAATCTTCTCATCCAAGAACCCAATCAACTTTTTATCATGACAAGGCTCAATAAAAGGTAATATGGTAAACAAGGATCAGATGTCTCCTCAAAGATCTTAATAGTTTCAAATGGCTAGAGGAGATCTAACACACTACACAAATAAATAACAAAACATGCAAAAGGTACAACTGCCAGTATCTACAGACTACACACAATACACAGAGTGAAAATATAGAAACTATGTCATGATTGAATTTCCACCAACCTATGAGATGGAGCTTTATTGTCCACTTGCATGAACTTCTCAACAAATCAAAACGATAGGAGGGTGCTCCATATGTAATCTACAGCAACCAAGATAATAA
Organism: Tetragonia tetragonoides; assembly: GCA_038025085.1. Lineage (NCBI taxonomy): Eukaryota > Viridiplantae > Streptophyta > Magnoliopsida > Caryophyllales > Aizoaceae > Tetragonia > Tetragonia tetragonoides. Next base: position 21,709,029 of record CM076151.1, on the reverse strand, counting down.
TTAGGTATCTACATGAAAATGAAACAAGTTTGATTCCTCATACAAAAGAAAAAAGGTCTAAATCAAATAAGTTCTGTATTAAAGATAGAAAAAACTAATTTTGTCAACAAGGTTGTGGCTTAATTTTCTTAGTTTTTTGGCCCCTTATTATTTTCCACCAAATTTTAAAATATGTTCCCGAAAATTTAGAACAATTTCCCTCATATCAACCTCCTCCTGCTTTCTTTCTACACAACTCGTTATCCAACCCACCACCGATTCAACCACCGCCACCCATTCAGCCACCTTCCACCGAACTCGTCCCGTCCAAAACACCTCAACGGGAGCCAGACATAAGTTACCCTACCTTTACCCCACCGCAGCCCCTCCCTAATTTTGCCCCCTCCCTCCACCACCCACCTCTGCTGTAAGCTCCACCTCCCTTGACCCCTACCAGATGGGCTTCTCCGAATTAAAGCGAGTAAACTGAATCAGCTCAATTGCTCAACTGGAGGCATAGTTTAGAAGGTCCTCCATTGCCCCTCCGGCTAGATCTACACCCTCAATGTCATCTACGGCAACCATGAGGCGAACGTACATCATTTGGCGGGCAATTGATATAACTTTGGGGGAACCCTTTAAAAATTGGGTGGAATAATAACATTGGGGTCAAAAGTAAAAAAAAAATCAAGATAATGGGCATATAGATAATATGGGGCACTTTTTTGACCAATAATGATTAAAGGTGTTTATAAATAGTGGAAATGTATATAATAGGTGGTTATGTACAAAAATAAGATTACTAGGGTTTTTTCATAAAATGATGGTAGTATTTATTAGGTATTCTAGACAATATTTCCTTAAGAGATATTGAAATCAAGGACTAAATTGTAAGTTTCCTGCAAAGTACCATTTATACTCATAGGTTATCGTGAAGGGTAATGAAAACAGAACTTCAACCAAGTTAACAGAAGTAACAGAAAGCTTAGTTATTGAATAAAACAAATCTTCTAAAGAAAGGACAGGAAGAAGGAAAAGATTACCAGAATATAGACCCCTTTGTCCTTGAGCACCCTATAGTTTGTCAGCAACTGCTTCAATATATGTTCAATGAATCAAAAAAGAAAAACAAACAAGAACAAGAACATTAATGCTGAACAAATGTTTACTAATCATACCGTCCAATTTCCTTCAGCATCATACTAGAGTTGTCCTTCGAGTTGCTTCCACACTGTTAGAAGAAAACCTGTAAGCAACTGGCCCTCAACAAAGAGAAGACTGCTTTCAATACATACTCACCAGAATAGAGTCGAGAGTTCCTGGAGAGTATCATAAACACCTTAGGACCAGAAGAAGACAACCGTATCTGTAAATGTTTAATATAGGAAAGAAAATCAAGTACCTTTGTCAATGACTGCATCAAATGAACCTGTTTGGAAAGCACTCATATCTCGAACATCCATTTTGTTATCTACCAATTTGTCAAGGAGTAGTAGCTAGTACATGCAATCAATGTAGTCTGGATCATATTTAAACCGAGTCTTCGGTAATGATGTCAAGCTCACAAGAGAATGAAATACCAGATCTTTCTGAAAGTGAAAATATTTAATTACGAAAGGGTGCAGTAAAATAAAGACTATTTCAAAGATACACTTAAGTTGTGGACGATTGGAGTATTTCTTCTGCATAGCCTCGATCACCACGGAGGATATATCAGTGTTGATAATGTCCTCATATCCGTCATTTGCCATGTCTTCACTAAATGCTACAACCATATTAAATAAAAAGAGAGTTAAAAAATTACATTGAATCCTATCCAAAAAAAAAATACATTCAAGGTAAAAGATACAATAATAGATGATAATAACAAACAAATAAACCATGAAGAAACAAAAAAGAAGTTGAGAGAGTCACATTAACTGATATTACAGAGTACCACTATATGCTTTCCCAATATTCTCTAGGAGTCAAAAGAGACAGTTATTGAAGGTCGTAGAAGAACAAGCTTCCCACATTACTAAACAGAAAAATACCGTAAAATATTTTTCAATTTGCTCCTGAGAAAACATTCCAAGCAAAGCCAACCACTTAGCTGCATAAAAACTAGTAACCCATGCAAAAATGAGTACTTTTCAAAGATGCTAGAAGATTACAGTGCATTTACAAGAAAACTGAAAGATCACCCTTGGGCTATTTTAAAGTTTGGATTACCATGCACTAAATCAAATAGCACCTCATTCTTACAACAAAACTGGAAGATCACCCTTGGGCTATTTTAAAGTTTGGATTACCATCCACCAACTCAGATAGCACCTCATTCTTCTATGTGTTTATTTGTTGTGAAGTAGCAGTCTCTCGAGGCAATCATTGCATTTCCAATATATGATAAACAGAAAACAACCTCTGTGTGATTGCAACAGCAAATATGCAATACAGACCCCCTACCACAAGTTCCCCGCCCCGCCTAGGTGGGATCTTCAAAAGGGGCACCGGGGTAATGTTACAGCTCAAAGTTTTTTTAAAAGATGGGAAAAGTATGTAAATTTACATTAAAGATTGTCAACTGTACAGCATAAGAAGACAAGACATCCTTCCAGAATATTTACAAGTGAGCCCAATTCCACTGTATCTTGAAAAATGTGTAGCTTCGAAACACTCCTGTAGCCCTAGCCGACAAGGATGCTAGAAATGTAATCCTATCCCAAAGCATCCCTAGAGAGACGTCAGTTCCATCGAACACCCTTGCATTCCTCTCCAACCAAATTGCACCATAAAACTGCAAACACAACACAACGCCACAGCATCCTCCTCTCGTTCCCTCCCCCAAGACCCAGAATCGGAATTGGAAGAAGGGGAAGGAGCCCTCGACCCGCAACAGATAGAGGAGGATTTATTCAGTAAGAACTCCACTACAGTAGCAGGAACACCCATTTCTCCCCAGGGACAGCAAACATCCTACCCCATGTGTATCGCACCACATCACACACAAAGAAGGCATGTTTGGCAAAGAAAACAAATATCTGTTGAAAACATCGTCCCCGGCCTCCATTTTGGGGCACATCATTAGTTTTAAACTTTTAACCCTATCCAAATCTAGAGTCCACACAAACGCTCGCACCTTAAGAGTCATTCTTACCTTACAAATAAAGTTGGGTACCAGGAGATGAGGTTGTGGCACTCCAAGCATTGAAGAAAGGACTTGCAAGAGAACTCCCCTGAACCATCACCAGTCTACTTCCTAGTATCATCACTGCTACAAAGATGCACAGACTCCAAGAGCTCCAGTAAAGCAGTAAGCTCTTCCATCTGCCAACCTTGAGGGGTTCTTCTTCAATGCAGATGCCAAGAGCTTGTCTGAAACCATAAGAAATCCGCAACAAGAGCACCGTGTAACGTCGATAACTAACAAAAGTCTCGGGAAAAGTGTGCCCACTATATCCAAATATCCTCCCAAAAACTAATCCGCTGAGTGCTGACTAACCCCCAGCTTGAACTCCACTAAACTAAAGAAATGTGAAGCCACAATGAATCTTCACGGACTAGCATATGTCACACTGGTCACAAGCTGTGCATCCCACCCATTATCATGTGATGTAACCCATACTTACTCCTAATAACTCGATGCCACAGGCTATCAGGCTCGCGGGGAAAGCGCTACAACCACTTACCCACCAAAGCCACTATAACGGTAACCAACGTGCCCATACCCAAACCTTTGCAGAATATCAACACCAAATTACCTCGCCATTGTCCTCCCTCATACACCACCAGACATCAGTCTTAAAAAGCCCCAACTTATTCCAACAATTTCAGCTTATTATCTTCCTCACTGGTCTTTCTTCCCCACATTCTTTCCCTCTGACAGCACCAAACAATAAGGTAACTTCCGAAGCCAACCAAAATAACTCTCCGACATATCACCTGACATCAAAAGGCCTGTGACTCAATGAGTTGGTCTACTACGGAGAGCATCCTGAAACTTGTCTTAGCTCTGCAACCTTCTCTTTTAACATCAACCGAAGCATTGAGGGTTTTCAGGGTGCTGTGAATGCGATATCTCAGTTGGTGAGATCCTGATGTTAGGAAATCCGGTTGCAGGATCAAGCCTCATTCCCCCCGGACGCCCTGGTCACCCCCCCCCCCACCCCACCCTTTGACCACTAATATATGTTACTCGATCCAATTCAAATTAATTGACGTTTTACAGCTCTTTTCATGTTGTGCCATTCAACCATTTCAAGACATGATTTTGGCATTTTCCTTGATTTGGCTCTACATCTTTACCATTTTCAACAAATAGACGGTCAACAATCTCAAATGACAGTAAAATGCGACTACTCCAGCCCAGCACAGAGTTAGAAGACTTAGAACTTGTTCTTTCAAAGGAATTGCAGAATATACATCTGTTGGGAGGCTGGAGCCTAATTGGAGTCATGGAGAGTTGGGACAACGAGTGGAAGTGAGAGCAGAGCACATGCAGTACAACAAACCCAGGAAGTATCCCGTCAAGTTCGGGGTCTGGGGAGATTCAGATATGTGTAGCCTTATCCCTAGCTAGTCGCCTAGTAGAGTCATCGTTTTGGAATACCCACAAAATCAATTTTGAATTTTTTTTTTTTACTTGAGCACCTGAGAAAAATGCTTTTTTTCTTTTTGGTTCCTCCATCAGTACTCCAAAACCTTGCGCGGTATTGGCACGCCCATGCAGCATTGACAGAACCTTCAACCAGCACGGGCATCTATAAATAGGGAGCTTGGATTAGATGTTCATTATGTTGTACTCAGATCCATTGTCTTGTGTTTGAGAAAATCCCTAGAACGAGTGTGGTTTTCCCCGCTTTGGGTTTTTCACATTAAAAATGCTTGTATTCTTATTGTTATAATTTTTATTCATTTGTTCTTGTTACTGTCATGTGTGTTCATCCTCGAAATCCCAGTCTGATCCCCATCCTTTTTGCACATCGCGCAACTTTGCAAATGCAAGAACAACTTCAAAAGGAGTTTCAAGTGATTCAATTTCAGGTGTCATTTTAAACCCTGTTTCTTCTTTGGAGTTTCAAGGTTTGTGTTTTCTCCCATCATATCAAATGATCAAATCCAATACTACATATCATTACTCGAAAAGGGCAAAAAAGAAAATTTAAAAAAAAAAGAAAAAAAAAATCAAAAAGTGCTCCAAAATTGCAAGTCCAGAAATCAAATACCCAAACTTCAAAATTCTAACAATTGACCCTCTTCACTATTTCTAAATTACCCCCATTTTTCCCAATAACTGACCTGTTTATAGCTCTTAGATAGATAGTAAATATACACAGTACCATCACACATTTCTGGGTTTTAAACTAAAATATCATATGAAATCCCAGACCCAACAAAGCCACAAAAAGCACAGATGGTAAAGGATACAGTTCCATCTTATTACCAAAAAAAAGAAAAATAACATACAGTACCATCAAACATTTCTGGGTTTAAACATACAATACCATCAAAAACATCTCAAACCCCACAAAACCACCCAAATAAATCACAGATTACCAATCACTCAGATCAAAAAAACCCACAAATATAAACAAATTTGAATCACATAAATTGAAATCAAAATGGGGTGGGGAGGAGAGGAGAGAGAAAAGTTACCGGAGTTGCCACAACCGACGACGAGGACACGATGAGAACGAAGGACATAGAGATTGATAAGGGGTGCTAAAGAAGAGTATTTCTGATACCAATCAAAGGAACCTTGACCTTCTTCTTGGCTGTAACGCTTGTCCCAGTACGATGGCTCTCCATACGCTTGCGATGCTCCCAGCGTCATCTCCACAATTCTCTCTCTCTCTCTTCTCTCTCTCTCTCTCGGATTCTCTGTCAGAATAGACGGTTGGTTAAAACAAGAGCTTCAGTCTAGGAAGTTACTTGTACCACTTCTTACTTCCAAGTTCTAAGATTTCTAGTTCCAGCTTAAAAAAATAAAAATAAAAATAAAATAATTAGAAATGATAAATAAAATAATACTTCATCCGTCCCACAGTAATGTTATCGCTTTACTTTTTCATCCGTCTCATACTAATATTAGCACTACCTAAAATGAAATATGTTTTGTAGTTCTTTTATTAGAATACCCTTTTCTTATAAAGATGAGATCCTCTCCAATAGATTCGTAAAGTATTTGGTTTTGTAACTCATACAAGAAACAAAAAAGAAAAGGAAAAAGGAATTAGAGTTGGATGTCTTTTGGGGTGAGCAACTGATGTGACATGATGATATTAGTATATTGAAGGGAAGTACTTTAGAGGATCCTCAATCAAAAGGTTTCAATTAAGAGTTGGGATCACTGCTCCTCATCTTAACCCTCTTCCACCCCTGATGAAAAGCAACTTAACTAATAGCAAAGTGGAGAAGGAAAACTTTACACCTTTTGATTTTTCCTTATATCCGTGCCCAAAAAAAGTGATAACATTAGTGTGGGACAGAGAGAGTAAAAAATAAATTGGGTGATTTTTGTTAGAACAAGGCTAATGATAGAACAAACTTATCTCGAACGAAAGTCGTGGCGTGATAAATCACTGCCCTAAAGTTGAATTTGCCCCCACATGTACACTAGGGAATTTCCGGCAACCGACCTCCAGGGATACACGACAACCAAAGCTCCGGTGTACTACGGTGCAATGGTTTTGAGAGCAAACTGAACTACTGCCAAACGAATCAGAGAGAGGGTATTTTGTGTGTCTGTGTCTATGTCTGTATCCTTTGTGAAATGGAATGTCTCCAATATATATAGAGGAAAGTAGAGGAACATCATCAAGGCAAAGACATTAAAATGGAGAATAAATTTGGAGGTCATCAATAGAGAATATTAAGGGAATCAATATTTGTAACGGAAAGCACTTATTGATTTGTGTAACGGAAAGCAATTAATCTTCTCCAATCAAACTTCATCAATGTGGGGAATTAAGGAGTCATCCATTATGGGTAACTAAACAACTTACCTCTTGTAACTTACAAATGTGGGACAATAATATTGTCCAACATCTTTTCTTTGAAGCAAATATTCCAACAATTTTGATCCCTAATTATAATTTGTATGTTCGTGCAAAAAGTATTTAACCATATCCAACCAATGAAGATAAACTTAAAGATTAAAACTTTTCATTCACACAATATGTAACTCTGTTACTTTAGCTATTTTGTAGGAGTATGCGTTAAATTCAAATAGTTTATCCCTTTGTTTTTAGTCGTACTAGTTATCTCAAATGTTCGGAACATTATGCAATGCTCTTGTATAAGTAAGCTAATAGTCCGGCATTGAGAGTTAGAATTGGCTTTCAACATAAGTTGATTGAATAAAAATAATAATAGAACATGTGGTTTAGCTCCTTTGTACACCTCTTATTTTTGTGATCTTACCATTCAATAGAGTAAGTACGGATGGATTCACATTTAGCCAAATGAACTTCATGACGGCACACTTAAAACAGTGATATAAAGCATTCACAATGGTAGTATTAGTTGAAAGGTGAGAAATAATATTGGTCCATTAGTTTGGGATGAGCTTAGAGCTATCAAAACCCGACCCGACCATAAAATCCGATCCGACCCGACCTGAACTCGGTGACAAATTTTCTCGACCCTAATATATTTACAATCCGGTAAAATGAACTAAAAAGTGAATTCTACCCAAAAACAACCCGTAACCGACCCACCTGAACTCGAAGTGTCCCAATCCATAACCCGCCGGGTTGACCCGTTTGACAAGTTTGAGCCCCATGGTGGAGAGTTTTAGTTGGGTATAAGTTTTTTGGTATCACAATGCATTACGGGTTAAGTGAGATTATTTGATGGACCATAATGTCTTCCCCACCTACAAAAGTCATGCCTCCGCTATCTTCTTGGCCATGTTGGTGTTAGTCTTGAAGAGTATGATGATTGAAATTACCATTGTAATGTGCAAGTCTATTAGTTTGGGTATGAGTTTGACACTTGAATAAAGTGGTAAAGTGATTAGGTGGTCATGTATAAGAATTAAAACTCAGATCCATGTATATGAATACTCTAAGTTTTACTGTCCATATAATGTACATGGGCACGTTTAGGGCAATTGGTAAGTGATGTTTATATTGGGTATCGGATAGCTTGCGTTGTGATTTGGATAGTTAGAGCCTTTTATTGCAAATTTAACAAGTGATTAAAACCAATGTACTATATTAGATTTTACATTCAATTCATCCAACCTATGAATATGATTGTAACAACTTATAAATGAGTTATAACTTAGGGTGTGTTCTTTTTCATTTATTGAACATTACCCAATCAGTGAAAATCAGTGGCAAGACCTTACCTAATAAGTGGGAATCAGTGGCAAAATCTTACCCAATTAGTGAAAATCAGTGGCATGACCCACATTCTTACTCACACAATCACTGACAGGATCTTACTGAATAAGTGAGAATCAATGGAAGGATCTTACCGAATAGTAAAAATTAGTGGTAAGACATTACCCAATCAGTAAGAATCAGTAGCATAGCCTTAATCAATGAGAATGAGTGGAAATAAGTGGAAAAAAACGCACCCTTATGAGAGCCAAAAATAATGATGAGCAAAAAAAAATGAGGGCCGAAATAAAACTCAAAATGGATCCTATACTCATTGACTCATAAGTTTAACTGTGGATGGGTAAAGGGGTTGTCAACAGAGTACAGATTTGCAATATTTGGACATGGGTAGTGTGGACAGGCCTGACTGCCAATTGCCACAGCATCAAGTTGTTTCTTGTAGACTTGTAGTATAACGCCTAACAGAGCTATAGATGATCCAACTACCCAAAAACACTCCCCTCAAAAACAAAACAAAAAAAAAAAAAAAAAACTACCCAAAACAACTGGTACTTTACAGTACCCAACATTTCCGCAGTCAATTCTGGGTCACTGAGCTGCCTTCATTTTCTGCAAGATCTGTATATATTTACTAGACTTTGAATATACCGTCCATAAGACACCCAACAACCACTTTCCAAATCTGCTTATTTCTCTCTCTCTCTCTCTTATTGAATTGTGATCAATGGCAAGGAAGAAGATCAGAGAGTATGATTCCAAGAGACTTCTTAAGCAGCACCTCAAGCGAATTGCTGCCATTGATTTGCCCATTTGCTCTGCTCAGGTAATTTCCCTTATGTTCTTGTATATTTCTCTTGTCTTGTTTCTTTTGATGAGCTTATGTAGAAACTAAAATACCCTTTCTGCTATTTGGGTTTGTTTATGGATTAAAGATTACTATTTTTTATTTGATCCATATATGCTTGGCTTTAATTAAAGATAGTTACTTTCAGTTGAATTGCTTGGTTGATCTAGTTCCAAAATTTCTAAATGAATATCTTATCTCTGCATAATCAGTTGCTGGATGTAAACTAAATTTAGTGAGTTTTTATGTAAGTGTGTTTAGTTTGGTACCCAAGAGAGAGAATTATGATGGGTTTATATCAGCTTTGAGAGATCTCAATGGGATTTCAAGGTTTTCACCTATTTTGGATGTCATACAATGTAAAACATATAGGGCCACTGAGAACTGTGAGAGATTTGCTTAGCTTCTAAAATTATCCCTTTGTTGGTAGACTACAAATTGCCTTTCCTAGATTGTCTTGTGCTTGATAATTCTTTTCTTGTCACCTAGATGTTTGCTGTTGTTGTTCGATCCCATCTGATCTTTCACACGAATCACACCGCTACATCCGGTCATACCGTCATAGGCAAGAGCCTTGTGAGAGGCACTTGATTGGTGGTATGCTATGATATATTTTTGTAAGCTGTATATCTACAGCTGTTAGGATCACCTTTCTTTAGGACACATATGAAGAGATTATGAACTGCTCGGAAGAGTAAGTTTCATCGGTTTCTCTGGAAGGAGGGTGATATCTTTAGATGTTTTATGGATGTATTTGTTAGAGTAAACCCTTTGGTCTGGTTTGATCCGGCATTATTGACATGGTACGATCATCAGGTAACAGAATCGACGGACCTCACACAGCTGGTTAACGAAGAGACATGGCTGTCATCGTCAAGATTGGTTGTGAAACCGGATATGCTATTTGGCAAGCGTGGCAAGAGCGGCCTTGTCGCATTGAATTTAGATCTGGCTCAAGTTGCAGAATTTGTGAAACAACGGATAGGGAAGGAGGTAGAAAGCAAAAAGATAATTGTCTTAACCTCACTGCTGCTTCTAATACCTGTTTGTTATATAACAGGCATACTGATACCTTTCAGGTTGAGGTTGGAGGCTGCAAGGCACCTGTTACCACATTTATCGTTGAACCATTCGTCCCTCATGATCAAGAGTTTTATCTTTCCATTGTATCTGAAAGGCTTGGTTGCACCATAAGCTTCTCAGAATGTGGTGGCATTGAAATTGAGGAGAACTGGGACAAGGTATGTCAATCTATAGGAGTAGGCTTCTATTGTTTGATCAATCATTAATCAAAGCATCCTCTAGCAAGGATCATATGACAACTCTTGGTCTTTGAAATGTACAGGTCAAGACCATATTTTTGCCCTCAGAAAAACCCTTGACAAGTGAGGCTTCTGCTCCATTGATTGCCACACTTCCCTTGGAGGTAGGTTCCTTGGATTTATTTATTGTGTGTAATGTCTGTAAACGAGACTTTTTCTTCCTTCTTCTTCTTGTTGTTTTTTTTTTTCTTCCTGTTTTGTCCTTATTATCATTCGGGATTTAGCAGCAGTATTGCCACCAGTGCAGCCTTCATGTTGCTGGTAAATCTTCTTAGATAGTCTGAGCTGCTTGGATAAAGTCTGGAAAACGATTGATGTGTGAGGGAAAAAGAAACAAACTGAAAAACGAAATAGCTTTCTTCTGAAAGACTGCATTTCTGTTCAGCATGCCAGTTAAACAAGCTGCAACATCCTTTGTTTGTGTCTCTTGAGGCCTGATGCTCATGTGTCATAATTTGTTCTTTGTGATTTACGCTGTTTGAGTGCTTACATGTTCATTTTGGCAGATACGCGGAAAAATTGCGGATTTCATCGGGGGTGTATTTGCAGTTTTCCAAGGTATGCTTTGTTGAAGAATGGAAATTCTTAGAATTATTAGATGATGTATTGGTATTTTTCCCTCATAGATAATATATTCTGTGCTCTCTGATTTCCTCTGTTCCTTTGGCAATTTCCTTGAAATAGATATAGTGGATGATGCTTACAGATTACTTACTCTTCTCTTGCTCATCTATATGACTTACAGAACTGGACTTTAGTTTCCTGGAGATGAATCCATTTACGTTGGTTGACAGGGAGCCATATCCATTGGATATGAGGGGAGAACTTGACGATACAGCTGCTTTCAAGAACTTTAACAAGTACTGTAGAATATATAATCTGACTCCAGAGTTGTTGAGTTCCTCTAGTTTTCATCTCTTGAAGGGATTTATCTATTAGCTCATTATCTTTTGCTCGACAGGTGGGGTGACATAGAGTTTCCATTACCTTTTGGCCGAGTCCTAAGCCCAACAGAAAGTTATATTCAATCATTGGATGAGAAGGTATGTATAATAGCTTCAGTTTCCTATTGTTAGAATTCTTTTAAGTGTCCATCATCTTATAATTTGTAAAATTCAGTAAATTGAGTCAGCTGGCTGAACCTTGCGAACCTAAAGCTGCAGATCATATAAAACATTGAAGTATTTCTTTTGTCTGAAGTTTGAACCCTTTCCATATTCTCTGTTGGCTGTTCCTTCGTCAGATTGAGTTAGTGTGCTGATTGTCTCCATGAAACAATGAGAATAAGGTTCCTTCATGCAGTTCCAAGTTCTTGCTGGTGCTTTCAATTTCCTGTGATATATCTGTGTATGATTCCACAGTCCTTTTCATTCTTCGTCCTCTTCCTTGGTTGATGTGCTAATTGACTAGTTGTTTGAGACTCTTTGCTTAGGAAAGGAAAAGAAGTAGGAAGTATGCACAAGTTAAATGACTGTAATGTATGTCCTGAAACTAGCACCCAAAAAGAATACGGAAAAGAAAACTTCCCATAGATAATTCAGCTGACAAATCTCTGTGTACGACTATTTTTGTGTCGTCCACAACAGGTTTCTACTATCCTTTCTTCGTGAGTTAGGGTCTGACACTGGAGACATTATACTGTGGCTATCTATAGTTAGATGTATATTAAGTTTGTGTAAGAGGCTTCTTTTACCTTGCAGACAAGTGCATCCTTGAAATTCACCATTTTGAACCCAAAAGGACGCATCTGGACTATGGTTGCTGGAGGTGGTGCAAGTGTTATATATGCTGACACTGTAAGTTCGTGGCTGAAGTGGCGTCTCATTCGAGCTTTGTTTTTTTCTTGCTGCCTGATATTATTATAGCTTCATTTCCATTTTTATCAGCAAAATCCCTGCCCGCGTGCGCCTTATTTCAAAAAATAAAAATCACGCATATATGAATGTGTGCCTGTGCTAGTTTAAAGACTTGAAATTATATTGGTGCCTTGAATTGCTATCAGGTTGGAGACTTGGATTATGCATCGGAACTTGGAAACTATGCAGAGTACAGTGGTGCTCCAAAAGAAGAAGAGGTGTTGCAATATGCCCGTTTAGTCATTGATGTAAGTGTCACAATTACTTGTTTGCCATCATGTTAGTATGTTAGGTAAGTGGTAATTCTCATTTTTCACTGACAACAAGTTAACGATCATGGTTTCTCTATCTGCAGTGTGCCACTGCAAATCCTGATGGTCGCAAAAGAGCTCTGCTGATAGGAGGGGGTATTTCTAACTTCACTGATGTTGCTTCCACATTTAGTGGAATCATTAGAGCCCTGAGAGAAAAGGTAGTCTCATCTTCTGTAGTCAGAACTTCAGAAGTTTTTTTTTGACTAAATATCGTTGCTTTGTAAAGCTGATCACCCTTCATTTTTTGTCGTCTTGGGTTGTTCTGGCAGGAATCCAAACTCAAAGCAGCTAGGATGCATATTTTCGTGAGAAGAGGAGGTCCAAACTATCAAACAGGTCTAGCAAAGATGCGTGCACTTGGAGAGGAGCTTGGGATTTCCACTGAGGTAAGATATACAAACTTTATATTGTTTGCCTTTCAGATTTGTAAAATACAACTTCTGTAGCTCTTGGAATTTAGCTGTCTCTTTTGTGAGGAAAGGGTACAGAAAGGAGTTTCTTTTTGTTTTGGAAGGTGTAAGTGATCTTTAGATATATCCCAAGTGTATATTTTTATGTAAATTATCATCATTTAAAGCTGAGAAATCTTAGCTGAACTCCCGTCTCCCTACCCATAATCACCAACTTAACAAATTCATACTCTTCTCAAATACAATGTGGTAATTAACAGTGAACCTAGGCCAGGCTACTCTCTGAGCAGACAGTGAGGAATTGAGGATCCGCTGTCCCATTTTGTATGCCATTTCCTGTTCCACTCCCTTATACATTTGACTCATTGGATTTTAAATTTACTTTCTTATTAAGTTGGGATGCACGACAAAATCACGGACGACGATTAGGGAGTGATACATAAAATGGGACAGAGGATCCGGATTGCTGGGGAGAGGCATGTACATTCATGATTTTGTGAACAAAATAGATTGCATTCCCATATGAAAGGATTTGAATTTGTCTTCATTCTTTGATTTGTTCTGAAAAGAAGTTTATTTCTTCTTTCCTTTGTTTTTGCCAGGTATATGGCCCTGAAGCGACCATGACTGGCATTTGCAAGCAAGCAATTGATTGCATTATGACTGAGGCATAAAATGCTTTTCTCTAATGTTGAGTTAGCCTTTAAGCTTTATCCAGAGGGACTAAATGCTTAAGTTGCTTTTTCTTTAAGAAATGATCACAAAGAGAGAAATTACTCCAAGGCATGTGTTGGCTTCTAGACAATTCCTTGTAATAGACTGTCCATATCGGCTTGTACAAACTTTTTTGTAAACTTCAATTTGATTAATTGATGCTTCTGGTTCATCTAGTCAGGAAGTCCTTTTAACTCTCAAGTCTGCCACACTTACAGCAGAAGGAAGCCTCCTCTCTCTCCCCTCTCCAAAAAAAAAAAACCCTAGCCTCCCTTTCTCCTCCTGACTCATCTTGGGACTACCAGTGGCGTTTTGCCTTTGGTTAGACCCTATGTTATTATATTTTCCTTACTTTCAATCTAGTTTTTGTAGTTTAATGTTTGGTAGGATGATTAATAATCTCTCCTTTTGTGGGAGATTGTTTGAGTATCCGCATTCGTCGGAGTTTAATTGATCTCCGCGTTCATCGGAGTTTCATATAGTTTTGTTTATTGAGTTAAGTTTCATGAATCGAGAAGACAAGTTCGATCTGGTATGTCAAGGGGATCTACATTTCCAAATAGTTGCAGCACGTTTCGTGTTTACCTCCGATCGTAGGGATCACGTGTTGGCGTCCCGCTTTCTTTATAGCGTAATTTATGCTATGTTCAGGCAGTTGATGATTAATTGTCAGTTATCGACAGAGCCGATCAAGATGCCGATTTCTAGCAGTGATGTTGGATTTGGTATTTACATATTGACGGAGCTGATCAAGACACCGCTTTCAAGCAACGATGGTTGAAGTCATATTCATCTTGGTATATTAGATTATTGTTCCTGTTTTCAGAATGTTAGGTGGAGTCATATTCGTAGGGATGATAATTGGGTTGCTCATGAGTTTAGCCCATGTTGTTCCTTCGAAAGTAGATTTTAGTTGTCTTACGGTATCTGGAATTCCTTGTAGCGTGAACAACGCGTTGATGTTAGTTTTGAGTTATTTGAATGAGAATTAGTGTCGTATTGCGACATTTAGATCAAAAAAAAAAAAAAACAAACTCTCAAGTCTGCTACTTTTTCTTATATATGTTAGCTGAGACTCGAAGTTTGAGAGACAATAGCTGTTTTTGACCCTAAATCTAGTCCGAACCCGACTTGCTTATTCCCGATTGAAATCCGACCCAAAAAGGTTCGACGTGCTAAAGACCAAACCTTTTAACGATACAAACTCGAAACTACTACCCAAACCCGACTCGAGACCTGAAGTTTGTGAGATAGTAGCTATTTTTGACCCTAAATTCGACCTATTAATGACTCGATATGATCAATCCAATAATGACTCAACCTGTTGATGACCAAACTAAAAATGACCCAACCTAAAACTATCCGACCCGACCCATTTACCAGGTCTAAGTGGTGTTTAGCACCTATGTTTAAAATATCTAAAACTTATGTAATCACTTCAAGTCTTCAACGCACCACCTCCCAGGGGAGTGAAAAAGGGTAAAACATATCTAAATGAAAATCCGAGTTGGCAAACAAGGGCCCCGGCGCCTTCCCAAATTTACCGGTCATCATTTTCACTTCACTTCACAAGCTGTAATTTTGATTTTTGATCGAACTTTCAGAACCAGAGCAAACTCGAACTCTCAAACCTCGAATTCAAGAACACGAAGTAGAAGAACAACAACAGCACAATTGAATTTCAAAATCAATTCTCGAGAGAGAGAGAGTGAGAGAGAGAAATGGAAGGGCAAATGTGCTTTGATTGTCTACAACGTCGAATTCAATCAGATTTCTCCGAAAAACTTCTTTTCTCATATGGAATCTCCGAGTCAGCTCTTCCTATTGGCTCTAAGGCTGTTATTCAGGTTTCTCGAAATTCTCTGCACCGTTTTTCAGATTTTTGCTGATTTAATTTCAGTACTTTTGTCTTATTGTTTCAATTTTGTCATTAATTTTGTGATTGATTTTGTGAATTTGTGTTTTAGATGCCAAATTCAAGCGGAGAAGCGTCGTCTGAATTTGTACTTGTGTACTTGCCTCGCCAAGAAGATGATTGCTTCACTAGATACGTGTAATTCATCATATTACTCTAACCCTCTTTATTTATTTATGATTTTTGGCAGTTATATGATTTTGTTTAGCACAATTTATTGATTCTATACATTTTTATATGTAAATGCTTGAGAGCACAGTTTTGTGTTATGTTTCCTTTGTTTTGTGTTTTGTTGATTTGCTCGGTATCGGCTTTAAGAAGATTTAGATTTAATCATTTAGTTACTGGAGGTTTCCTGGGTATATGTCATGAGTTACTGATATATGTATGGGTGAATCTCATTTATGGCAAGTTCGATCGTCGTCTAATTCCAGTCTTCTGTAAAAATGATACTAGGTCCTTATAAATGATTAGTTAGTGATGCTAGGCTCGCAAAAATTATTCTTTAGTTAAGAGTTGCAGTTCATTTGCTTAATTTACTGTTATTGGCAGTGAGATATGGCAGTGGCAGTGGCAGTGATGTATTGTTGGAATTATAGTTGATGGTTGCTTGAAGAGTTCAATTGAATTTGCAAATCCGAAAGTAGACGTAGAGTTCTATTCACTAGTATGCGCACAATGTGATATCAACGTACACAACCTCGCGAAAAGGCTAAGAAATAATCATTCCATGACAAGCATCAAGTTCTGTCCACCAGGAAGTTGAAATGTACAAGTAGTTATTTTAGAAACCTTGTGGTTTAACTTTATAAAAGATTGTGAGCTCAGTCCTCTATAAACGAGAAGTTACTAAAGTTCCTTTTGTTTTTGTTATTGTTTTTTTAGATAGGAAAAAGTTGTATTAATAGAGCAAAGATACAGCCTAGGAGGACAAGGAGTCCTCAAGCTATTCTCTAATCACGAAAAATTATTGCCTAACCTGTAACAATTTTGTAATGATAATCTTGAGCAAAGGCATTTAATTAATTTCTCTCTCAATGTAGCACATGCAGCATAGGGTATGTAACAAATTCACCCCACCCCCCCGAGGGGTTCTCAGACAAAGGCCTTCTCTCCTTTCACCATGGCTCGTGGCTTTTAATGATCTCCTTCTCAAAACTACTAATTTACCTGGAATTCACCAAAGAAGTATTATTTAAGTTTTTAGTAAGCACAAGTGCAAGGAGTAGTGCTCCCAACGGACCCAACCCCAGCTAAAATATGCCATGAAGATGAAGTACATCTATGCTAGCCAGGAAATTGGATCACTGCGAGTCCCTCTCCCAACTTCTAGGAAGGGTTGAGAGGAGCTGTTGGAATGTATGCACTGGACTAGCGGAAACGCTGTGAGGTAACTAAGAATACTCAAAACTGTATGCATAAGAACACCTTACTCCCTCTAGGTGTGGATGCAAGCAGCAGACCACACCTTCACTTCTTTCCTACCTTTGAGAACCAAACAAAATTCTCCTTTGCAGTCTATTGAGTTACTTATTCTCCCTTTTTGCACCATTCCAGTGAAATTGTAGGGATGATCATTTTCTTTTGTGTCTCATCTGATTCGAAGTTCTAATTATTTTCTGTAGGGACGATCAACTGGATGATCTTGATGGCACTGAAAACTGTGGCATCAGTAACCAAAATGAAGAACGACAAGATTGCGGTGACAGCAGTTCGTCATCAGCTTCTGAATGGAATAATTCCAACACTTTGTCAAATGTTGGAATAAAGGCTGGTATTAATGGGTTTTCTTGTGGGAATTGTTCTTGTGTTCATTCTGGCAGGATATCTTGCTTGAGAACAATAACTGCAATTGTACCATGTGCTTTGGTTGCAAATAGTTCGTTCTCTAGATTTGAGCAAATTTCTTCCAATTTGTCATCTGGATCTTTGGAAGATGATATACTACATTCTATCAGCTTCATGATTGAAGGGAAAGCAACTTGTCGTGCAAACCAAAATTTCCTAAGCTTAGTTGGGATACCTTCATTTCATGATGATCAAGTGCCTGGTTGCCTGAGACATCCAAATCTGGTACCTGTGTTGGGGATGCTAAAGTCACCTGGATACACTTGCGTAGTTATCCCAAAAACTCCATATACGTTGGAAAATATTCTTCATTACAGTCTAGAGGCATTAGTTTCAGAGTGGCATACAAGATTTCTAATTTATCAACTTCTCTCAGCCATCAGTTACATCCATGATTTGGGGCTTGCTCATGGAAATATTTGTCCATCTATGGTGATGATGTCTACTTCTTGTTGGGTCTGGTTGAGCATTTGTGATAGACCTTCTGTTAGATATGGTTCAGGTGCCAAAGATAAAGATTCCCTGGTTACACCCCTTAAACAGATAAGTTGTTTGGCACATGATTGTCTCTCTCAGAGCCTATATGCAGATCTGAATCTTTCTCCATTGCTGGATTGGCAAACAGATTTCTATAGGTGGTGGAAGGGAGAGCTTAGTAACTTTGAGTATCTCCTTGTCTTAAATAGGCTGGCTGGAAGAAGATGGGGAGATCACACATTCCATACAGTAATGCCGTGGGTGTTAGATTTCAGTGTCAAACCTGATGAAAAGTGTGAGGTAGGATGGAGGGATTTGAGCAAGAGTAAGTGGCGTCTAGCAAAAGGTGATGAGCAGTTGGATTTTACATACTCAACATCGGAAATTCCGCATCACGTCTCTGATGAATGCCTTTCAGAGTTGGCTGTTTGCAGCTACAAAGCAAGGAGGTTACCTCTGAGTGTCTTGCGCATGGCCGTACGTTCAGTTTATGAACCCAACGAGTATCCTTCCGCCATGAGAAGACTATACCAGTGGACCCCTGATGAATGTATTCCTGAGTTCTATTGTGATCACCAGATCTTTTATTCTCTTCACTCAGGCATGAGCGATTTAGCAGTGCCTTCATGGGCTGGAACTCCTCAAGAGTTTGTAAAATTGCACCGAGATGCACTTGAGAGTGAGCGCGTTTCACGTGAAATTCATAATTGGATTGATATTACCTTTGGTTACAAAATGTCAGGTCAGGCTGCGGTAGCTGCCAAGAACGTTATGTTGCCTTCTTCGCAGCCCGCATTGCCAAGGCAAATAGGGCGTCGTCAGCTCTTCACTCAGCCACACCCTGTTCGGTGGGGCAATACCAAAAGACTGGATGAACGTTATGTTGAGCGTGGGAAGCCTTCTCTCCATGATACTGATTACTTGATAAAGATAGAAGATGCAGCTGCATTTTGTGAGCATGCTCGATATTTGAGTCCTGTATATTCTGAGAACACAGTGGGCACTAAGAATTGCTCCTTTTCTGACCAAGAGGGATCAAGTCAGGGTAGCACATATCATGCAACTAAAGCAACTGACAACAGATACACGTTTGGTACGTCCCGTGATGTTGATTGCGATGACCTTCTTGAGTATCTTGAGGCGGATGAAAGTTCTGAAGGATATCAAGAGCTTTTGCTTTGGGGTCAACAACTTTCTTTTCCAAAGAAAATCTCCCCCAATTTTGCAAATGATATTTTTTCTTTAGGCTGTATTATTGCTGAGGTTTACTTGAAGAAGCCACTTTTTGACCCAGCTTCAGTATCCACATACATGGGTGGAGGTGCTTTGCCAAAAGAGGTGAAAGAACTTCCTCCTCATGTAAAATTTCTGGTTGAAGCATGCATTCAGAAGGACTGGAGGAGGTACAAATTGCTTTTCTGATGTTTGGTGGTTTTGAAGGCTAATGAGTTGTGTTTCATAACTCTGCTTACTTGTCCAGCCTCAGATATGAGTTGATTTGATCTGTATGCTTCTTACCTTTTCTATGAATGTAGGAGGCCGTCTGCAAAGAGTCTTCTGGAGTCTCCTTATTTTCCAGCAACAGTAAAGTCGTCGTACTTATTCATTTCACCCCTTCAGCTATTGGCAAAGGATGGATCCCGTCTCTATTATGCTGCAAGTTTTGCGAAGAAAGGGGCACTGAGAGCAATGGGGACATTTTCAGCTGAAATCTGCGCTACGCGTTGCTTACCTTTTCTACAGAATCCTTTGTCTGATGCTGAGGCTGAGTGCGCATACATACTTTTTGAAGATTTCTTGAAATGTCTGAAACCTAAAGCGGTCAAGGAATTACTCTTGCCTACTATTCAAAAGATTTTACAGGCTAGTGACATGACTTAATTCTTATGGATTTCAATTTGTAAAGGATTTTCTAGTTTTAGTACTAAGGCATCTATTTCAGGCAACAGGCTATTCACATTTGAAAGTGTCTCTGCTACAAGATTCATTTGTGCGCGAAGTGTGGAATAATATTGGAAAACAAACATACCTTGAAAAATTACATCCCTTGGTCGTATTAAACTTGCTCAATTCTCCTGATAAGAGTTCCGCTTCTGCTGCATCAGTGTTGTTAATTGGCTCCAGTGAAGCACTTGGTGTACCAGTTGCTGTTCAGCAGGTTAGCTGTCTCTCTGAGCTTCTCAATTTTATGGAGCATTTCTTTCTCTAATCATGCCTTAGTGAGCAGTGGTCTCTTTGTGCAGACGATCCTGCCTCTGATTTATTGTTTTGGCAAGGGACTTTGTACTGATGGGATTGATGCGCTCGTGAGAGTTGGTATTTTCTGTTCATCAAAGTGTTGTAGCAAGTGTTTGATTATATTAAACTGCCTTGGCGTCTGATGCTGAGTTCTACTTTTTAGGTGCTGTTTTGGGTGAAAGATTTGTCGTCACACAAATTGTTCCTTTACTTAAAAGTGTTGTCCTTTCCTGCATTGACATGTCTAATATGATCAAGCCTGAGCCTGTGCAGAGTTGGAACTCTTTAGCTCTAGTTGATTGTCTTGTTACATTAGATGGTATAATTGCATTACTGCAGAAGGAGGTGGTGGTGAAGGAGCTGCTTGAAGTACTTGTTTAACTTTACACTGCTTCCATTTGTTTTTCCCTCTAAATTTTGTAACTTTACTTCCTTTCCCAATTAGAACATGTTTAACAGTTCATATACTTGGCACCATGCAGGGTCAAAGTTGCCTGTTTGTCATGATTCTTATGCGGAGCAATTTGGAACTCCCAGTTCTTCAGGTGCATGAGATTTTTAAGCTTTTCTTCAGAAGATCTTACGGGGTTTTAGGATTTATATGAGGCAATCTTACATCCATACCATTTCTTTAATTGTTTGAAATAATTTATCTAAAAGAATCTTCGTGCCTTTTAAAGCAAATGTATCTGAAGCAATTTGAATAGCAACTTAGATTTTTGTTTGAGTTGAGAAACTAACTTTGATTGTATCTGAATGCTATCATCGTTCACTCGTAAATTCTGCTTGCAACAGCCTGCCTTGGTTGGTCATTAATGGCAAAAAAAAAAGAAGCAAACTCCAAGATGTATTCTCCTTGTTTCCTTAGTGAATAATTGTCTTTTTTTATTGTCACTGACTCACTGTGATAAACTTTTTCTCCTGTAGACCAGAATTTACTTAGAAATCATGAGTATGTTGCAACGGCGCATCATAGGTTATTATATTTTTTCAATATTCTTCGTGTTTTTGTAAATAAATGTGACAAAACTTAATAAGCTTATGTGCAAATGTCACAATCTCCAGTATCATTCTAATGTAGTTGGCACTTTACACTTCTATTGTAGACATTCAATACTGACATCACTATCGTATGAATAGTATAGAAGAGAGTTCTCTTTTATCAGATTCATGTAGACTTGAGTTAAGATTTATTAGACTCCAGGAAGAAAAAATTCTCACAGATTTGAACAGGGAGGTTATTTGCAGTTTTAACATTATTAGCGCGGCAGATGTGTAAATAAATCCGTTGTAGCTTGTAGTGAAAAAGATTGGAATTCTACTTTTCTTGTTTCTACTTAAGACCCGTCACCTTTTCTAATATCTGTTATATTGCACGGATATTGATCACTCCGAGCAAGGCTTTGCCTACTCTATGGTCCCAGAAAGGACTGACGTAGAATCTGTTGCTCATAAGGAGGCTAGCTAACTGTTCTAGCTTGTCCTTGTAATATGGAGTAATCAGTAATGAAAAATTTGTTCGGATGGGTTTATCTGGCACTTGGACCTCTTGAGGAGTGATAGCTGCTGGTGTCTCTGTGAATTGGCTCTAAGTTTATCTGTTTGGCTAATTTTTAATCTCTGTGGTATATTTATATGTAGAGATGCGGATATTAACTTCAGAACTTCATATATCTTAACTGGTCACTCTCGTGTTCCATTTTTTTTGGACTATGCCACATCTGCATGACTGCATCTATTCTCCAAGATTTTACTCTGCATACTATGGCTTGTATTGAGTTCTGTTGTTGACCTAAGTACAATTTTCCATCTATAGGAAATAACGTCTTTGAAGTCAGAATAGTAGTGTTGCTCTAGTTTTCTTCAAGGTGTTACCTTGAATGCTTTTACATGGCATTGCTTGATTATGAAGTTAAACGTGCTACTCTGATCTCTAGGCGGCTGCTGCCACCCTCATTGCTGTTTGTCAACAAATTGGTCCAGATTTAACAGCTTTGCATGTCCTGCCTCAGCTGAAAGAGTTTTTTGATGAGCTTGCTTTTTCTCAAGAATCATCTAGTAGACCATCTGTTGGCAAGAGCTATGAGAATTCCAAATTCAAAGCTGACAAAGACGCCAGAGTTGAAAGTCGTATGGACCTCGTGTGGGTTTGCTAATCGCTTAAAAATTAAATGAAGCTGTTCATTGATAATTGATGCATTCCTTCTGTTGGTCTGTTTGAGTTTTACTTGGATGTATACAGGTTGCTATTGTACCCTTCTCTTTCATCTCTTCTTGGAATAGAAAGACTGCGCCAATGTTGTTCTACATGGTTGCTTCTTGAACAATATCTTCTAAGGCGCCATAACTGGAAGGTACCCTTGCTTTGCCCTTTTTGAGGTGGTACTGGATTCTTTCCTATGCAGTATTAGTCTTTGTGTTCTCTTCATCTGTCTAATATTTTATTTTATTTTATTTTATTTTTTTGCTTCAGTGGGAATCTGCAGGAGATTCATCTAGGCGCAATTTAGAGAACATGGATTCTAACAAGCTCAAGATTGGCGAAAGTGCTGCTTCAAAGTTTAATCCAACTAAACTGCTAATGAACGGGGTTGGATGGGCAGTACCACAAGCACAGGGAAGTAAAGCAGGGAGAGATTCGGTGCTTCATAGACGCTCTTATGAAGTTTATCCAAATTCATCTGAAAGGACCTTGGAGAATTCTAAAATTGGCAATTGTGAGCCATGGTTCTGGTTCCCTAGTCCAGCTTCTAGTTGGGATGGACCCGATTTTCTTGCTCGTGCTGGTAGTTTGAAAGATGAACTTCCATGGAAGATCAGAGCATCAGTAATACACTCTGTTCGTGCCCACCATGGAGCACTGAGATCTTTAGCTGTGGACCAAGATGAGTCCACTGTTTATACTGCAGGTGTTGGTCCTGGTTTTAAAGGAACAGTTCAGAAGTGGGCCTTGTCAACGGTTGATTGTGTGTCTGGTTATTACGGCCACGAGGAGGTTTGCTTCCTACCATACTTTTGCTTTTTTTGGTGCTTTTATTGGCCATAAGAATAAAAAGATTCTGTTCTTGGGAGATTCTCAGTTTTGACAGTTTCACCAGTAGAAATGGATGCCGACTTAGATCATCTATTGTAGGCATTTAGAGTAGGAAGCTAATCTTTGGAGCAATAGATAGTGGATGTAGAATCTGTTATTTTTCCTGAAGTAAGACACAAAATATGGAAAATGTAGTGTTGGTATCCCAGGTGGATAATCTCAGATTATTTGCAAAAGTAATAGATTGATGTGAATCGCAAAAGGAAAGAAGATACCCAATAAAGTTGAACCAGGTTGGTGGATTTGAGAAGTGCATGGGGCTTGATTTTAAATTTGTGTATGTGTTCCTTGGCATGTCACCAATCCCTTTGAATAGCAACAGGAACTTGCTAGGACATGTCGATAGGCAAGAATCTTTTTAGAGACATTATCACTAGCAGTGCAACTAAATAGCAAACATATTTTTGATAAATTTGGCGGATTCTTGAGCAGTATGACTGAAGACGTAGAAGGGGCTGTTGACAAGAAGGTGTGCATAATCCATGGCTAGGCTGAGAAAGTTGGATTTGCGGTTTTATTTAGCATATTTTACTTGAGTTTGTTGCTGTGAGCAATCATCAGTGAACTGCAAGTTTTTATGCTAACATTAGAAAGCTTCATTGTGATAAAGTTCTAGGTTTTGGGATCTTTCAGCTCTCCCTATTAGAGACAACTCAATCACTTCCCACAGTTTTGTGAGCTGGGACACCATTATTATTATTGTTGCATTGTTTTGATGTATGAGGATGCAGATTCTCTTCATTATCTAGTTTCCCACATTTTATCCCTTGAGTAGAAATAGAAACAATCATGTTTGTGCGAGATTTATTGAAATACTTAGTCATTTTAGCATAGTGGGCTTCTTTATGCCCTGTGTATTTTATTTTCATTAGAACTTTATCTCAGGATGCTATTTCACTGGAACTTATTGAAAGCAGGCGTAGTTTGTTCCCTAAATCCCTCTACTGTTATTCAGCAATGAATATTACATGAATGGCGATGCTTGTCCTTTCTACAGTATTTATACAGAGACTTCGTGTGCCTGCCTGTGTGTTTCTTGGAACTCTTCAAATTGCTTGTGTGGAGAAGTTACTCGTGGTCTATGCTGATACACTGCATATCAAAGAGATCCATCATTTTTTTACGTTATGCTTCTTTCAGGTCGTGAATGATGTTTGTATTCTGCCTTCCGATGGAAGAGTGGCTTCCTGTGATGGAACAATACATGTTTGGGATAGCCAAACTGGGAAAGCAATGTCGATAATTGGTGAATCATCAGCAAATTCAGTTCAGGCTCCTAGTCATTTATCATCTGCAATGAGGGTCAACAATGACCAAGCCAGTATGCTGAGCTCGTACCCCTTCTCTACTGGAACTTTGACTAGTGGTGATGGTAGTTTGTACACCTGTATGCATTACTTAGATTCTGCCGAGAAACTTGTTGCCGGTACCGGAAATGGTTCTCTCAGGTACAGCAAAACTAGCTTGCAGTTTTTGTCTATGTGAGATAGTCAGGTTGAATATTATGTCCTTTTGTTTGGTGCTTTAGTCTCCTGATTATTTTCAGGTTTATTGATGCTGCACGTGGTGAGAAGCTTCATATGTGGAGTACTGAATCTGCTGATTATGGCTTCCCTTCCCTTGTCTCTGCCATATGTTCTTGTGGTTCTCACAAAACACAAGCCACTTCGTCACATTCTTGGATTGCAGTTGGCCTGAGTTCTGGTCATTTGCGGCTGCTTGACACAAGAAGTGGCAATGTTGTTTCCTCTTGGCGTGCTCATGATGGATATGTGACAAAGGTATGTTTTACTGGAAAAAGGTACTGTTTTCTACTTGCATAACACAAATACACTATCATGAGTAATTTTTTTCCTGCAGTTGGCTGCACCAGAGGATCATATTCTTGTTTCCAGCTCTCTGGACAAAACTCTACGAATCTGGGATATGAGGAAGTAAGTCTTGAATGCGTGATCTCTGATATTTAAAGTCAACTCCTGTGATGTCTTATTGAGATAATCAATTGTACTTATTAAGACTTATAGTTGGTAATAACCGTAAGGGGGTAGCTCAGTTGGTAAGACCTCTGAGATATATTTCAGAGGTCCCAAGTTCAAGTCCCCTGAGGGCCACTGGAGGTTTCCCTGGTCGTGAACTTCAGAGCCCATGGAATTAGTCAAGCAAAGCTTGGATACCCATGTTATCTCTTAAAAAAAAAAGGGTTATTGTTGGTAATTTTGCTCTCTAATGGGACTAAACTAATTTTATGATCCCTTATTTATACCTTGCTGTGGTCATGGAAAGCTGCTTAATTCTTCCATAAAAATAAATAAGATATAATAAAATAATTTTGAGTCAGCAAGACACTTGTATCTAAAGTTTGGGATATCTGGAAGCTTCATAGTTTATATGCATATAAGGGAGCCAAGATATTTTGATTCCTCCCCCAAATCTTTATCAGCAGTGTTACCTTCTTCTATGCACTCCTCATTCTTGTCTTCTAGATTCCTTTGCTTCAATGCAGTTTCAGCTCTTCTTTTTTCCAAAAGATAGAGGTCATCCTTTTTTATGTGGCGGGGGGGGGGGGGGGGAGGTGCTCACCTGATAGATATCAACCAATTTTAAGTTTTGGCTCATGAAGCACTTATGTTGTTGCCTTGGCACAAGAGAACACACACAATTGCATGTTTCTCAGTTGTGTTTCACTTCACAAGCTTTAATAATATCACATCTTTCAGCTGAACTCTATTGTTCGCTTTACTGTATTTTCTTGCAGGATTTTGCCACCAGCACCTGCTGTGTACAAAGGTCATACAGACAGTATCTTGGATTTTTCTGTCTTGGGCCAAGATATGATTTCAATTTCGAAAAACAGGATTGGACTTTCCTCTCTGTCTGGAATAGTGGACGAAGTGAGTATCAATACCTGCTGCTTGCATATGTTTGCTTGAGTTTCATACTCTGCTTGTATCATTTCGTACATGAGCCTTGCCTACGTTTACATGCACAAAACCATGTGTTGGGAGTCGAGTGAGACTGCATTGAAATTGACTCTGCATTCAACTGAGAATTTAACTTACATAATGCCAGTTCTTGATTTTTGTGCAATCTGACCACCTTTATATTTGTGCTATCGAACATAAACCGAATTAACGGAGATCATTCATCTTTTTTAGACCTTCCTGCTTCTGCTCAGATTTAATAACATATTCCAAAAGCCAAACCAATCTTGAAGCCTTACGGTTAGAATATTTTCTTTACAAATGGAGTGAATACATTGAACCACTGCTAGGTTTAAAAGTAAGCTCTAACAAGAAATATATTACTCCTGTATCATTTATAAAAATTCGGTGTTCTGTATGCTATTGTGCATACTGCTGCCACAATTTTAATACAGGTGAATCCACATTGGGCCGTGTGTTCTCCTTCACCTTTCTTTTGTCGGTCAGTTGAATTCTTTTTTTTGAAGGGTGGTCAGTTGAATTGGATATGATTTAAATTACAGACAAATTCCCAATTTGGGAGAAAAATTCGGTGTTCTGTATGCTATGGTGCACTATTGACTTTGTATAACTGTATGAATGCACTTTTTGCAGAGCGGCCAGCATCATGTTGTTCGTCAAGCTCTATATACAGCAGATCGTGGAACCAGAAACATGTCTGTGTTGTCTAGCATCGCTATTCTTCCCTTTTCACGGCTGTTTCTTGTAGGAACAGAAGATGGTCACCTGAAAATCTGTTGTTGAAATGGTTTTCAGTCAGCTGTAGCCAAGTTACACCATGGGAGACAAATGCTGGGATAAGACTTTGCATGCCCCCTCCCATCCATTTTCGAGGCTTGATGAGTTTAACAACTGATTGCTTCGCTCTTCATGAGTATCTGTATATACCATAGTGTCTAGATTTTGTATGTGCACATATGCCAACTCTTTTACCCTCAGATAGAAGTCGGCTCTCCATCATCACAATCCAAGTTTGGGTTTGTACAACCTTGATGAGATATGTCCTGGCAGGATTTGAATCCTCATTGTGCTGTGACGACGAGGTCCAGAGGTAGCCGGTAGGCCCTGTGCCTCTTCAGCTTTCAGGATTCCTACTTCAATTTCATACCCTTTCATTTCTGGGTGTGATTCCCTGTAATATTTCCTTCTCTCACCCAGGTGAGACCTTAATTAATTTTATTGCAGAAGGAAATTACATGTGAATAGTTTCCCTTTTTATTTTTAGCTGAGTTACATCATGTATAGAATTTTTTTTTTTTTTTTTTTTTGTGTGGAGTGGGGACATGTATATAGTTATAGAGGGTTTTTTTTTTTTGCTCAAAGTTATAGAGCTAGTTTGTCACCTGTTATTATTTCAGAACAATATGTAACACTGTCAACTCTTTTATGTTGAAGGAATAGAATTTTGAGATATTTTTCCCTTTTCCTAGGGCACTTTTAGGTTAGATGACTAAAATAACTCCCAAGTTTAAGTAACACTGATTTATCATTGGGCAGTAATTAAGTGAGCATATAAGTCAATGTGGAGTTGCAACCCAAAACCAATTGACAATGAGTGGAGCTGCTCTGTCATTTATGCTCAAGGTTTTTCATTTTCTCTATTCCGAATTTCCAACACCATGTGAAGGAACCAACTTAACCAAAAATTTATCGAGTATAATAAGTGTTTTCTCTTATATTTTGGTAAAAGGATAGAGAATTTCATTACCAAAAGGGCACAACCTTACCACTAAGGAGATGGGAAAAAGAGGTAGTCACCCTGAGGGTTCTCCCTCTAAATCATCCCTGAGCAATACATCTGAATTATCAAAACAAAAGACAAAACAAATCAAAATTTGTCGAATAGAATCTTGGAGTTTTGCTTAATTCATTTTCTCCCAATTGTTAATTGTTAAACCAAAGCATACTTCGCCAAGCTACGGCATGATTACTTACCTTTTTGATATAACGCTGTAGTTTTTGGAGTTGTTGGGTGGCATTAATGGATTATCTCAGTATTCACACAAAGTTTTCTAAGAACATCGAATTAAAGAAGAAGAATTTGATTGCGATGAAACATATTATTCGCATATTAAGGCTACTTATTTCCTAACATTATTTCATCTTTTTGCCATATGATAAAAATGCAAATAGAAGAATGTGATGGACAAAATCTGAACAGAAAGATAGTTTTTGGGAGAAAAATTTGTTTACCTTTTCTTTTCTTGTTTTAGATTTCCCAAAAAACTGATCATATCACAAAATTTAGAACCCTGTCATTCACTAGAAGGCAACTGTTGGCTTATGAAGAGAAGTAGTGAGGAAGACTTTCTTTTAGTATTCTCTGGAAATGTGGAGTCATAAGACTTGCATACATCATACATGGGTATAACATACACAACGGACACATACATACATTTCAATGGCCTAAACAAGCTCCTAACAAGATTATTTGAACTAGCTAATAGAATGTTAACCTAAATCAATGAACAATTACATGGTATTAGAATTTACTTAGTAGAATGAATCTAGGCATAGAGAAGATAATACTGAATGGAATACTTTTGAGGGCCATGTTTCACCAATGTGCAAAAAATTATACCTTTAATAGAGAGCAACCCTGTTATCTTGCACTTCCGCATTGGAAATTTGCCATTATAATGGAGTAAACCCATCTCAATTCTCGATGCTGTGAAGGGAGACATCCACAGCAATTCTAGAGGCCTCAGGCTGTCAGATTCATCAGTTGCATTTCGAAACCCGAGTAATCAACCACTTCCTGTATTGCTTCGTTAACTGCAGGATGTTTTTTTGCCTATGGACCAGAAAGAGAGTGCAGCTATTATCCTTCAGAAAGGCTTGAATGGAGTACAGGACTCGAAACCTACATTTTCGATTGTCCTGAAAATCAGAGTGGCGGCACATCAAGTTTAGGATCACACACTTTCAAACAGCAACCGCAGTGTCCATCACTTCACTTGAATTAGTAATGACCAACTTCTCTCTCTCCTGCTCCAAGTCATATATTTTGTCATGCATACCTTCCTTCTCATAGGCTTCTGTCATGATAGAGAAGGTGGTAGAATCCGGCTGGCAATCCTTCTCTTTCATCCTCGTATATACTCTCTCCATTTCCATTAAATCGTCTGCTTTTGCACATGCAAAGAGAATGGAATTGAAAAATGATGTATTTTCAGGTATCTCCAATTTCCCAGCCAACTTGGCAGTACTCACAACTTTATGAAAGACTCCTGTAACTGCATATCCTCTAATTAGACAACAAAGAGTCTTAGTGTCTGCTTTCATGCCCTCAGCACGCATCTGATTAAAGGTGAATTCCATGTTTTTTGCATCTCCTATGTCCGCAAATGCCTCAATCACGTTATTGTAAGTGGAAGTTGTCCAAGAGAATTCAAGCTTGCGCATGTATTCCATCACCGAAGACATTTTATCATACATACGTTTCTTCCCATAAGCACCAATGAGGATGTTGAAAGTCCTTGTCTCCGGTTCAATCCCGTAATCTCGGAACTTTTCATACCATTTTTCCATCATCTCAATCTGACCCTTATTACCAAACAAGCCGAGTATGGTGTTCATAGTCCACACATCTGGTTTACAAGTGGGACTTTGAAGCATTGATGATAAAATTTTCTCCATTTGGTCATATTTCCCTGCCTTGCCATATCCAC
Organism: Tetragonia tetragonoides; assembly: GCA_038025085.1. NCBI lineage: Eukaryota > Viridiplantae > Streptophyta > Magnoliopsida > Caryophyllales > Aizoaceae > Tetragonia > Tetragonia tetragonoides. The sequence goes on along the minus strand of CM076151.1, from coordinate 21,679,039 downwards.
TGAGTACGATGTTCTGGGTAACCGTGTTGGGCAGAATTCCTCGGTCATTCATCTCTTCATACAGAGAATCAACTATATCAAATCGAGTAGAATCAACACAAGCCTTGATCAAAGTGCTGTATGTGAATACATCAGGCTGGCAAAGCGGAAGGGACTTCATTTTAGTGAGAATCGAGAACGCTTCGTCAATCAAGTTGCTGCGGCAATAAGCAGCAAGCAAGGAAGTATAAAGCTCAGACGTAGGTTCAATTCCTTCTTCAATCATAGTTTCAAAAAGTTGTTGGGCACGTTGAGGTTGCCCTGATCTTCCAAGTAAAACAAGGAGTTTCATATAAGTTCCTTCTTTCGGTTGATAGAAAGGTTGTTCTCTTAGCATCTCGAATACCTGAGCAATCAAAACAACCACAACAATTTCTTTTCAAGTGCATGGTTGGATTGATTTCCAATCAATGATTGGCTATCATTATCTAATGTCTGTTAAAGAAACTGAACAGTAATGGCAATTTGCATAAGCATGTTACAAGCATCAAGTTGACTACCAAGTATTACTGAGTTGAAAACATGGAGAAGTAGTGATCCCCAGGAGCAAATGCAGACAACTGTACAACTGATGTCTTGCCATTGACAATTTTACAAAAACAATTCTTAATTGCATCAGCTCACATTATCAACCATTAAACCACTGCAGGAGGCTCGCCCACGGCAGGGTTGGGAAGGCAATGGGTATAATTTTCCTCCTACAAGTGCCAACAGGCCATTCAATAGCCTATAGTTTAATTCAAAGCGGAAACATTACCACTAGTGACCATTCCTCTTCGAGTTTTTGGTCGAAAATGAACAATCACAATAAGCTGCTATCAACTAATAAACATTTACTGTTCATAACAAGGGTGCAGATTAATCATCCTTTTCGAACTTCAAACCCCAATTGTTACAAATTGACAAACCAGATAATATTAACAGCAATGTTAACAATCAGATACAAGCACATATTGTTGTAATGTAAGACATTGATTATTAACAGCTTCAAAGAACCACAATGACAATACCATGTTTAGTGTAATCACAACTACAACCATTCAGAAACTCTTGCAAAACTATGACAATTAATGGATTAGACATGATAATGCAAAACAGGATATAAATACAGTTTAATAAGTCAAAAAGGGAATTCAGAAACACATAGTAAGGGAGAGAAAAAAAAAATACCTCAAGGGCTTGAAGCCATTGTTTTTTAAGGATAAGGTCAGAAAGAGATTCAGTGACAGTAGAAACCCAAGCCTTAGCTTTAGCCTTACGATCAAGCTTCTTTTTGACATTCTTAATCTGGGTTCTGTTCTTTGGAAAACCCGGAATTGAATTCTCTGAAATTGCAGGAAATTCTCCTTCTTTCCATACCCTCTTCTTGTTTTTCAGCTCTGGTGATGATTTTGAGCGGACAGAAGAAGGGGAAGAAGCTAATGCACAGCGGATTAGTGTTGTGTATTTGGTTGCCAAGTTAAATGGGGAAGTGGGTTTGTCTTGCTGGTGTTGGGAATGGAGAGGAGAGAGAATGAGGGATGATGATATTGAGGAGAGAGTCGCCATTGTCGCCATTGTCAGTGGGTTGGATTTTGCAAGTTTTGGGGATTTTTAGTACTTTTAGTTTTAGGATAGCTGGGGTTCCATCTTCAAGGGACCTGTCTATTTTGTTCTCCTAGCAACTTGGATTAATTGATTTTGAGCTGCTGTTTTTTTTTTTTTTTTTTTTTTTGTGTGTGTGAAGTATTAGCATGATGTCATGCTTGTACAAGTGGTCTTATTTTTTTGTGGAAAGCGATTCGATGAGATGAAAAAACTCATATGAGGGACTATGGTTACCTTGTGAATACAAAAAGGGTATTATTAAATCCCACCCATCATTTATTGAATCCCACCCAACTTAAGTGGGTATTTTACCTCTCTATCCTTGTTTTAATTAACCTTCCCCCTTCTCTCTCCTTCATTCACTCCTCTCTCCTTTAAACTTAAACTCCTAATCCACCACCACCACAACCACCAAGGACACTGCCATGACAACCACTACGAACACCACCATCAATTAGTAATTGCATTTGTTGAATAATTTTACTTTAAAAAATTCTGAAAAAAGATCTGCACAACGCCATCGCGTAGTGCAAAACAGCACTGCGCGATAGCGCTGTTTAACTCTACACAATGCATGTGCGCTGCGCACCATTAATAATAATAATAATAATAATAATAATAATAATAATAATAATAATAATAATAATAATAATAATAATAAAAAACCAAAATTGATATAAAAATTAAAATTAATAGCAAAAACAAAAACAACAACAAAAATAATAATATAATAACTATATCAATAAAAACTAAAACGCAAAAAATAATAACAATGCAGCTTTGCGCAGCGCGATCGCGCAGTGCAACTCCGCACAACGCGGTTGCGTTACATAGTCTATGCAAACTATCATTAAAAAAATAATGGCCTCGTTGCTGCCATTAATACGAGTCACGTTTTTTTCATGTGAGAACATTTTGAACTTTGGGTGGGTGCGTGGTGGTGGTCAGGGGCGGACCCACACATACATGTATGGGGTCAGTTGACCCCATATTTTTTAAAAATTATTGGGAGAAGTTTTTGTCATTTTCCCTTTGCACCCATATTATTTGAGCTATTTTCTAGCACCCATATAAATAGCAAAGGAAGTTTAAAACAGGGAAGGGTAGAGTGGGGAACACAAAAAGCAAGCTTGCTATGGTCCCCATATGATGGGACAATACTAACACAAAAAACTTAAAGAAACCAAAACGGAATTGCTTAACGTAAATTCTAAATTACTGAACGCAAATATCTTTTACACAATCTTTCCGAAAGTACCCTTTTTATTTTCAGAGAACCTTCCTCCTTCCTATTTTTTTTGCTCTCAATCCCCCTTATTATACTCCTTCCATGCATTGAAAAAAATTCTAAACTACTATCAACATGGATGATTTCTTTGCTCAAGATCAAATTTTTGATGATATTAACGATGATATTCATGTAAGTAAAACAATTCGATTTTTTTTTTTTTGTTTTTCAAGTACCGTGGCTGACGGGGGGTTACCGGAGTGGTTTTGAGGGTTTATGGGTGGTTTTCATAGCGGTTACCGGGGGCGGAGGTTGGACAAGAAGAGATGCCGGACTGACGGGGGGTCGGGGTCGCAGTGGCGGTTCTGGGTGACGCGAGGGTGGGACGTGAGGGGTTGGGGCGATGGGCAGGGCTGAGGCGTTGGGCTTGGGCGGGTTGAGGAAAGGGTTTTGAGGCCGTGCGCGCTGAGGGGGGACAGGGCTGTGGGCGGCGCTGAGGGTGGTCGGGCTGAGGGGGAGGGGGCTGTGGGGGTCGGGGCTCAGGGGTGGTCGGGTTGGGGAAAGGGTTTTGGGTTTTTTTTTTTTTGTTTTTCTGGTTTTTTTACATTTTTTGGTTTCTTTTGTGAAATAGTGAATTTCAATAATTGAAAAAATAATTACCTAATATTTTTGATGTTTTTAATTTTTTTTAAAACTAAATATAATTATTTATTACTTAATTGTATTTGTTTTTCAGAATTTGTTCTTATTTGGAATTTATGTTTTTTTTTTTGTTTTTTTGTTTTTTGTTACATTTTTTGGTTTCTTTTGTGAAATAGTGAATTTCAATAATTGAAAAAATAATTACCTAATATTTTGATGATTTTAATTTTTTCTAAAACTAAATATAATTATTTATTACTTAATTGTATTAGTTTTTCAGAATTTGTTCTTATTTGGAATTTATGTACTATATTACAGGATGAAGTTTTAGAAAAATTCCTAAAAACTCTAACAGATTACGGTCATCACTTTATAACTCAACAAAAGTTCAAGGATCGACCAGAATTAGAGGCTACAGCAAAACAAATAGGAGAGAAGCACAACATATTTCTGTACATTATTGGTTCCAAGGCTGGAAGGGTGTCGCTTGGGTGTGAACGACATGGAAGATATAAACCTCCTAAAAATAAATCAGTTGATATGGAAATCTAGCAGATCTACTGGAACGAAAAAATGTGGGTGTCCTTTTCAATTGAAAGGTATTGAACAAAGTGATGGCTTCTGGACGTTGATAGTTCACAATGGGTACCACAATCATAAAGTCGGAAAATCTAAACTTGGACATACAGGAGTTGGCAAATTGGGTAAAGTTGAGAAAGAAATCACTGCAGCATTGACTAAGAGTGATGTTAAGCCACAAAAGATATTGACTTTTCTCAAAAATAATTTGGGTAAGAAATTGGTCACATCGAAGCATATCTACAATTACAGAAATACGTTGAAGAACAATGCAATGGAGGGACGCACGGTGATTCAACAACTAATGAAACTTATAATTGATCATGGTTATCGCCAGTGGCACAGAACGGAACCAGGAAAAAATGTTCTAAGTGATATATTGTTTGCTCATCCTACTTGTATCGACATGCTACACAAATTCCCATACGTATTGGTTATGGATAGTACCTACAAAACAAATCGATACAATATGCCTCTCTTAGAAGTTATTGGGATTACTCCAACCGGGCGTAACTTTTCAGTTGCTTACGCATTCATGAACAATGAGAGAGAGGAGAGCTATGCCTGGTCAATTGAGAATGTGAAGCATCTATTGGGTTCGAATGTGTCCCCTGAACTAATAATCACAGATAGAGAATTGGCAGCAATGAATGCGATTGGCAAAATTTTTCCAAAGGTTCATCACCTTTTGTGTAGACATCATATTTCGAAAGATGTGCAAGATCATTGTACTAAATTAATAAAAAATGCAGCTATTGGCGAGCAATTTTCAAAGGGCACATGGACAAAGGTGGTGGAATCTGCAACTGAGGAAGAATATGAAAAAAATGTGGAAAGGATGAGAGAGTCTTATGGGTGGGTGAAAGGTCTATGGGAATATTTGCATAGAATTTGGATTGGACCATACAAAAAAAAATTTGTAAGTGCATGGACTAACAAGATATTGCATTTCGGAACGGTAACAACCAACAGGTTTGTGGATTTTATTTTTTTTTTTATTTTAGTTATGTGAGATTTATATACATTTCACTATTTCAATTTGATAATGCATGAAAATAAGAGCTATAATTTTTAAGATTTTTATTATGACATTTTCTAATTATGAACAAAAGGGAGAGAGTGCTCATTCAACATTGAAGCACTACATTGAAACATCTATAGGAGGTTTTGATACGTTGTGGCCGAAAATTGATTCCATGTTGAATTTGCAGATTCAAGAAATAAAAAAAGAAGTTCAAACGACCTGATCATGAATGTCAAGATAGTTTAGCATGTGGTTGTTATTTGAGAAAAACACACGGCCTCCCATGTGCACACGAATTAAATTCACTCATGAGACATGAAAAATGTGTTTAGTTGGAAGATGTTCATCAATTTTGAAAAATTCTAGACATAGAAGCTGACCAATGCATCGAGGGTGATTCAGAGGAAGAGGAAAATAGCTTGTTGCAGTTATTAGTTGACAAGGTGTGGCAACAACCTCGTGATGTAAGGAGGACGTGTACAGAGTCACTAGAGAAAATTCTCAACCCTGAATTGAAAAATATTGATGAACCACAAGTAAAAAAAAACAAAAGGTCACCCCAGGAAAACCTCGGTATCAAGAGATTTATCAGCATATGAGCACAGTAAGAAAAAGTACAGAGTACAAGGATCGTCACGTGGTCGTGGAAGATCGACTTCGGCATCACCAAGTACTCGGAGGTCAGTTTCCGCATCACCAAGTGCTGAGAGGCCACCAATCTTTCCATCTTTTCACCCATCTCCACGACCACGTATGCCCCTTCCTAATCATTATGTCTCTAAACTCCCACCATTTATTATTCCTTTTATTCATGATTGGAAAGATGTTGATGGAGATGGAAACTGCGGGTTTAGAGCCATCGCATATTTGATTCACTTAGATGATGAGGATTGGAAGAAAGTAAGAAAGGAGTTGGTTGATGAGTTGGAAAAGCGGTATCAGTTTTATGTAGGCATATTTGGAACTGAAGAACGAGCAATAGAGCTTGTGAATTCACTTAAACATTTTGAAGGATCTGCACCTCAAGAAAAATGGATGTCCTTACCAGATATTGGATGGGTGATTGCCACTACTTACAATGTCGTACTTATAAGTTTATCAGAAAATGGGAGCATGACATTTTTCCCGATGATAGTGCCCGACAACGTGCAAGGGCCGACTAGAGTGATCACAATTGCTTATTTTACAAATCACTTTATAGCGGTATTTACTTAATTATAATTTAAGTTAATATTTATATTGTTAATTTACGTGACATAAAATATATGATTTTATTGATATTATTGGTCTTTTCGCAGGTATACATGACCGAAGATTCTCCAATGCCAGAAATTAACAGTCAATGGTTTTATTATTCTGATGCTAGCGTTGTTGGTTGGCAACATAAATATTCCGACAGGTTAAAACGATGGATTGAGTTCCAGCCACCTAAGCCTCCTAAGCCTCCTGTTGAACTTATTGAGCTCGAATGATCGGCGTTTACTTTCATGTTTTAGATTTTGTGGGTATATCTTCTGTAAACCCTCACGAGACCTTACTCGTCCACTAGGGATAACCTAGGGGTTTAAAGGGCTTGTTGCACGTGCTAAGTGCAATCGCGATTCCTGCGACAGTGAGTTATGAATTTTTTTTTCTTGATTTCTATTTGTTTAGCTTACATTTTTTTATTTCATACGGAATACATTTTAGCATTGTTTTACAAGTATTTATATTATAGTAGTACATCACAATTTTGATTTTTTTTAGGCTATCACATACTTTAAATTTAATTATAAACCAAACAAATTATTAACATAATATTTATTCATTTAATTAACTAAGAAACCTTTATAAGTTTTAAGAGTGAAGCAACTGATCTTTAGCATTGAACAAAAAACAAAAGAATTGTATTCCGTTTAGTTATTATAATTAAGAATAAATTCATTAACAAATAAACATATTAAAAAATAAAAACAAAAGTTTAGAAGAAGAAAAAAAAAAAAAAAAAAAAAAAAGGAAACCGCCCAAACCCCAAAACCAGCAAACATGTCGATCGTTCATCCCCCATCGCCCAGCCCAGCCCAGCCCCCTCCCCTGACAGCCACCTCGACCGTTCATCCCCCATCGCCAACCCGCGCAGCCCAACCGTCAGCCACGCTGCCGCTCCCTACATACCAGCGTCAGCACAACCCCCACCATCGAAATCCACCCCCACGCTACCCTCCAACTTCCACCCCACCGCAAACAGTGTTACTCTCCCCTTTACGCCGACGAATCTCTCTCCTCCTGCCTCCTTAGGATCCCCCTGCGATCCAGGCCAGCACCATGCCCCATCCCTGCAATTCCACCACCCAAACAACAAAGGTGAGTGGTGATGTTAGGGGAGAATAGATGAATGACAGAGAGGGAGTGAAAATTGGTTGAGAGAAAAGGAAGAAAGAGAGAAAAAGGGCTGAAAATTACTTAGAGGTATTGTAGAAAGTGGAGATTTACGTTTAGTAATTTGCAATTTACGTATAGCAACCCCCAACCAAAAATACTGACTCACTTTCACTCTCTCTCACCATCTCTGCATCTCATGTCAAGTTTAAATAAAAAAACCAAAAACAGGTACGCATAGTAGTATATTTTTCTCACATAGTATATATGTCTCACTTTCACTCTCTCTCACACATTCACTATCAAAGTACTACTATATTTTTCTCACCAAAAAAACGTACTACTAAATTTTAATCATCACAATTTACATAGATGAGATCTACTTAATAAAACATACAGGTATACATTGTCTTTGTACTATTCTTGTTTGTTGATTATAGCTTTCCTCCATTGAATACAAAACTGCTTCAACCATAAATTGCAAAATCTATCAAAACTATTTATCTCTTAATAAACTTATCATTACAATTTTAAATAGTTTGAACCTTTTAAGTAATTGAATATTGAATTCTGATTTTGTCAATTAATTTAAAATATTGATTTCAAATGTTAATGGTTTATGCTAATTTTTCGAAATTTGCTATAGTAGTATAGTTGACAAATTTTCTAAATTTTAATTTATAATTTAAGTAGCGATATATGTTTGATGCTAATATGGTTGAGAATTGAAAATGTATTTGGGCATTATTTGGCATGATATTTTGTTAGTTTTTGGCATGTTATAGTCATTAGTCATTGAGAATTATTTAGAATTGCGAAATTTGTGTAATTTTGGAATTGTTTGAAATTGTTGAATTGTTTGGAATTGTTTGGAAGTGTGAAATTATGTTTCTACAAGTTACAGATGAGGATATAATAAACCGCTTTCAAAATATGAAAATTCATAAAGAACAATTTTTTATCTTGACAATGTATAGTTTTCATTGTCTTTTCATAGCAATCGGTTGTTATTGTACTACTATGACTTAATTATGTTGAGTTTATTTAATGCATTATGAATTTGGAGTTGAAAAAAAAAATCTGGGTATTTGCAGATGTGGGTGAAATTGACACCCCTAATTTTAAAAAATTCTCTCAATTTCTTTGCACCCATATTCTTATTTTTCTGGGTCCGCCACTGGTGGTGGTGGTGGATGAGGAGAGAGAAAGAATGAAGTAATCAGAGAAAAGAGAGACAATGTGGATGGTGGTGGTGGTGGAGGAGGAGGAGGAGAGAGAAAGAGTAAAGGAAGGAAAGAGTAGAGAGATAAGAGAATAAAATTAAAACAAGGATAAAAAGATAAAATACTCACTTAAGTTGGGTGAGATTTATTAAAAAAGTGGGTAGGATTTAAGTAAATTGTACAAAAAAGTGTCTATTTGTTCTCCCTCTAAAAAAATTCAACCATTTTGTCTATTTTGGATGTTTCACATAAATCCTACAAGTTGTCTTTGTAGAAATTTTATCAAGTAACACCCATTCTACCCTCCAATAGAGGAAAAAGAAAAGTTAAAACACCATTTGCAATTAAAGCAATACTTTTAAAAACTTGGTTACCTATGATGTAAAGTAGAAACAATAAGTTTCGTATGAGACGGTCTTAAAGTAAGGCTAGTTCTATAATCTATATATAAATATGACGTCTACATGTTATTATGTTTGTATGAGAGGGGTCTTATCTTGAGGTCGCCTCATACGAGATTTTGTGAATTAGAAATATTGTAGTTTACTTAGATTCTTTCTGTTAGCCCATTAAAGTTTTCTATCAATTTGCTGACATGACCACTAATAAGTATAATGAATACACAAAAAATTCTATAAGACGGTTTTTTTGTAACTTTGGTGAGACAATGTCACTTTTCAATAAAACAAGGGTCCTTACTCACCACAAATGACCCCTATATTTTTTAAAAAGTAACTCCAATTTTTTGTAAGTTGGTCTCACACAAGACTTATTGTAATGAATAACTGGCGCAAATGCTTAATGACCAAAGTACTCCCCCTGAAGTGAGAGTGACCTATCTTTTTTCCTTACAAATTATTTTCTCCTTCCTTCCAACTACCCACCCACTATCTAGTAATAATTACATGTTTGCTAAATAACACCAAGAAAATCACTAAACACCATTAAATTAATTTACATTAGACAAAACTACTCTTTTCATTTTCCCCTTCCACCGTAATGTCTCCTGCCTCCTAGTTCTCTCTCATCTAACCAATAAGCTTCATGCAATGTTAATGAAGCTTGCTCATGACTCATGAGCTTTGTGAGTATTCCATCAAACTCATCCAATTCTCAGCCACCACCCTCTCCATATCAACCACCAGCCCACCACCACCAAAGTTGACAGCCACAACCCCACAACCACCATCAGCCGGGACACATTCGTCGTCGATGAAGAACGAGTTAGGGGTCGGTGTCACACGCTTCAGTTTGTGCTTCCTCTTCTCCACCTCTGGCAGCAGCAGGTTCAACAGATCAATGTCATTCTGTATTCCATTATTATATACCTAACTTCCTTATTCTACTTGTTTTGGTTTTGGTTTGGTTTCTAATGAAAGCAAAGAGCCTTCAGTACTAATTCTAATGCTCCATCAAGTGTTTGTGATCAAGAGCATGTATTTATAGACAAAAGGCTTATAACCGGAAGTCCGCACCGGCCCATACAGACCCACCCCTAGGCCATTGTATGAGAATTAGTCGCGAGAGGACTCAACAGTCCCACACACTGAGGCAGAGAGCATGTATTTATAATTTGATGACATAATACAATTCTAATAAGTACGTTTAATTAGCACTAATACTAACGGAATTTGACGGCGTTACTATTCGGACCATTTTTGTGACAAAATTGATAATTTGGGATTAATTTTGTAGAAATTGCAATTTAGGATTATTTATATCAGACCGCTCAAAGTTCGGATTATTTTTATCGAATTTTCCTTAACTTTTGTATACATTTCTTTTTCTAGTCTTTTTTTCTTTGTTAGGCTGTATATATAATCATGTACCATAGGCCATAGCAAGGAGATATCCCTAGTGTGGAAACGAAGCTCAGCAAGCTACTAATACTCTTTTGGGTTTCCCATCCTTTGTGAGTCTGTTTTTGTGGATGCTAAAGAAAAGGGCAGGGCCAAGCTAGGTAGTGTATACTCTAGAGTAGGACCCCAACTCCCCTGTGTGGGTTTGTTATGACAACCTAGTGTCTGATATGAAAATCACTTTTTCTGTTTGCATCAACATTTTTTTTTTTTTTGCTAGTTATAGTGCAAGTGAATGGCGATTGAGGCATCCTTGCTACGTCACGTTTGAATTATCGTGTTCAATAGCAAATATATCTGCATTTCCTAACTCTTAACTAACCTTCAGTGATGAGTTTCTTGGGTGTCCCAATTACTTCTTTTTTTTTGGTCTTTGTCAAGGGTATCCACCGTCGACCACAGTGACTAACCCTCTCGTCTCAACTGTCAACGCACTAAGCGGTAGGGGGCTGGCCAAGGGATTTTTTCCATTCGCAAGAGTTGGGATTCGAACCCCCATCCACTTGTTTAAGGGATGAAATGCTGAACCACTACACCAATCCATCTTGATTGGATGTCCCAATTACTAGACTAATCGCATTCACATCCCACGGTCTCCTCACTTTTGAATGTAGCCAGTTTAAGAGAATCTCAGATGCAAAAACATCTATATTGGACTTTTCTTTTTTGTTGCATGGTCTCTTCAAATGATTTTTGTTTATGTATACTGATCGTGGTCTACACATTTTTGTTGAAATTTGTTGGTTTTTGTCATATTCCAAATTGATTTTCATTGATTTCTTTTAGACTAATTTCGCTAGTTGTTGCGGAAATCAATAGAAAAGGAAAACACATTTTCTTTTTCCTAATTATAAGCTTGATAAAATATAATTCAAACTATAATATAAGGTAGGAAATATAGACATAAAATTGGTCAGCCTGATTACAAGGTATTCAATTTAAACATAAAGAGCGTGGGGTGGATAGCACAGTGATGCTTCGCCACGCGTCCCCAATAATAATCTGAGTTCGCGTCTCATTACCATCAAAAAGTGCAAACTCTATTTCTCCTTCATTCAAATTAAAAAGAACCTCACTCAGAGATCGAGTGGCGCAACCATCGTTTCCTCAGACATTCCCCTCAAACCCTGGATGTGGAATCACATTCTCATCCCTATGAACATGATAGATAACAGCCCCAACCCATAAGTTCGAATCTGGACCAGTCTGCTCAACAACTTCTAGCCCATTGCCCAAATGTTGTGCTTGGTAATATAAATACATTTTTGAAAATGAAAAAAACTCTCACGCACAAGTGGCCTAGCAACAGGAAGGTCGTAAATAGGTCGATACGCCAACCTATCTTCACTTTCAACCTCCCTAAATACTTGTAAAAATATTTCATCAGTCGGACCCATTTGTGGTTTCCGTACCATCACAATTTCAGTCAACTCATTTTGAAAAATGCCCCAGTTTACTACAAGGGGACCCAAAATTGTTCCACTGCTATCATATTGTTCGTCGTGTTCGAACACATCACTGGCCCTGGTTCGAACAGTATAAGAATAAGGATTTGAATCCTAACTAGACTCTAACACATTATCTCTCGCAAATTTGACATATACATATAGATGTTTGTCATGTGTTAATTTAATTACAATCAGTAGCAATATTTAATTTATTTAACATTCACAAATATGATACAAGAACAATTGTCTCCAACTCCTCCTCCACTACCATTACCACCACCGACAAATTTTTTTTGGAGAAATGACAATGAAGTCGGTTAGAGGCCCAATATATCATCAAGCCCAATCCTCATCCTAGCCCAAAACACTGGAAAAAAAAAAACTTCAAAAAAAATGAAGGAGCACAACCCGGTGTATAACTCGTTTTGTGTGGACGTAGTCCACCGTGGACTAAATGGTGAATCAAGAATATAATCCAAATCTTATAGAGATATAGAAAGTATTTTTTAAAAAGATTTGATTTTTGGTCCACCGTGAACTAACTACACACATGATATTATACCCGTTGTAACCTTTTGTAAGTCTAAACTCTCAACACAAAAATGCACAATAATTACCTAATTAGTGGTAATACCCAATAAGTACTAAATTTCCTTGGGAGCTTCAGCTTTATTCCATCCTTTTAGTTAGGTCTGTTAAAAAATATCCGAACCCGAGTATACGATCCGAAAATTCGAATATCCGAACTGAAACTATTCAAAAAAGCGAATATCCGACATTTCCAATACCCGAAAAACGAATATTCGAGATTTCGGATACGGACTCGGATACCATTTTAACTCAAAATTATCCGAAATATTTGGCTCACATTTTCAAAATATTAGGCACAAAATATGATGACCGCACGAAATACCACAGACTTGATGAGTGGTATATCGTATAGGAGGTAAACACCGCATCTGATTTGATTTTCAGCATTCTCATCATAGCTAACAAACACGTGCAGAGAAATAAATGGATAAACACCACGATCTAGGGATGGGTTGTGCTTGAGACTATTCTCGAACACAACTCCGTTTGTTAAAAGAGGGTGCAACATAAGGTTATCACTATAATTCTCCTCAACAAGAGGACAGGGAAATTCCAGGGTCATGATGGATAAGGAAGATCATATTTTCTATTTTCTAATTCGGGTGAGCTATACGGGTTCATGCGTTTCAATTGTTGAGTGAAATCGCGATACCTATCAGTGTATCTTAAATTGCAATAACCTATCAAAACATCGCCCCGCCCCGGTGGATCCTCAAGTGGCTTCGGGTAGATTGAAATCAGGCGATCAACCTCTCTAGGGTCTTCAATGTCAATTAGTGGTCCCTTCTGGATTACCTCGTTTGAATTTTTTTATTTAAAAAATGGACGTAAAGACCCTACAAGAGTATTTTTTTTATTTTAAAAGGACATAAAGTCTAATAAACTCATATCAGATTGGTATGCAAAGCGGCGGATCCATTCTTTGAATGGATGGTCAATTAAACTCACTCATTTATTAATTTGTTATGTTGTGTTGCGTTAGGTTAATTATTATTTAACTAAGAATGTGACTTCTCGTCAAAGAAAAAAAATTAGAATGTGATTTGCAATTTATGTTTCGGAGGTAATTTTCCAATATATGTTTCACGCTCTGCAGATCTGTCTTGATAACAAAATTGTCTGCATAGCAAATAGGAACTCCAGTTTTGTACTTCCATGATAATTTTAGTATCTTTTCTCATGTGGAAATACAGATGTGTCTAGAAGCTTTTCACGATCAGCGGGATCTCGAGTCTCTCGGAGCACCAAGGTCGGGCTCTGCTCCCCGTTGGCAGAGTCACCCGGTCCTCAAAGACGGCAAGTATGCAGAGCGTCTCAGTGCCAGAGCTGCGGTTTACCTAACAGCTGTGCTTGAGTATATCGTAAGAGAAGTAATTTTTGTTTAATTAAGTTTATGTGTACCTTATTCAAGGTAAAAAAAAAATTGTTGTTGATCTACTCTTATTTTTGGTCTGATTCCAATTTTTCTCTCTTTTCATTAGGTCCTTGAATTGGTTGGGAATGCTACAAGGGAGAACAAGAATAACCGGATAATTCCAAGGGACGTGCTACTGGCCATAAGGAAGGATGAATAGTTAGGGAATCTTCTATGTAGAGGGACAATTGCAAATGAAGGTTTTTTTCAAATTTCAACCCAGTGTAGTGTTGTTAAGATGACAGTTGAGAGGGGGTTCCAAATGAGCCAAAGTCTAGCGCTATCAATTATTGACACATTCAGACTTAAAGAGCTCTCTCAAATCGCTTATCTTGTTACTGGGGCCCGTCTTGTATAATTTGTTTTACCATTGATGTTTGTAGCATTTTTGCTGAAAGATGCTAGCTACTCAATCATCCTTCTGATCAGACTTTGTAACCAATGTGCCACACACGCCAACAATTTCTCAAACGAAACAAGCTATGTTGCACGGATACGAAAATAGATACGGATCCGGGTGCAAATTTATTTGTTGAATACTGTATTTTCAAATTTTCTAAGATATAACTACGGAAAAAATATAATATACTATAATAACTTTCTTTAAAAGATCAATTTAGTGATTGGGGAAATCTTTCTTGTTATATATCTTTCTTTTTCTAGATCTTTTGTTGTTTGATTTTATCGATTTTGTATTCAAATTTTGCGCTCTGTCTTTTGTCTTTTCTTCATGCTTTAAATTACACATCATAAGCTTTGCACTGTGCACATTGTGTCAATTTTCTATTTGCTGAATCAATACCAAATAAATACCCCACCTAGATTGATAATCTTGTGAAAGAAGATGTACGAGAGTGCATACATAAAATAAAATAAAAAATAAAAGGTTAGCATGGGATATAATATCCAATCGTTGGTTGTTTACCTGAGGAGCTAATGGAAATAATGAAAATGTTTCCCGAGAAACTCATGAAATTTATGAATGAGCTTTATGAGGCTTTCATAAAGTTTATTTGTAAGCTTTATTAGAGTTTCATCAATCTCTTTCAATCTGCGAAATCTTTTTACGGAACCTGCTAATTTTTTTCCAGCAGTAAGTAAGATAGCGAATGAGACTATAATACCTCAAATTCATCGCAAAAAATATTGTCGCTATCATCCACAATGTCGTCAAAGATGTTGTCGCTATCCTCCATCATTAAATATGTTGAATCCAATTAAAAAAGATTGGTTATTTTTGATAATTGTTTGGGTCTACTAAGAAGTTTCAATTAGAGAAGTGGTAAAGAGAGTAAAAGAGAGGCTCTCTACTGATAAAAAAATGGTGATATTTTAGTAATTTGGTCGCTTTAAAGTAGGTCTGGCAAAAACTGACCCGACCCGACAACCCGACATGAACCTAACCTGAAAAAAGTGGGTTAAGGTTGAAAATTTCAACCCGAAAATAACCTATCTCCCTACAAAGTCAATTTTACTTTTGAAATTCGGTAAATTTTTATAAGCCAAATAAATAATAATCACTAAAAATTATAAAATATACTTAATACAATAGTTTGTTTTGTACATAGGCACTTATTGTAGGAATTTGAGGGTATCTATCCCCTTTATTTTAAATTTTTACCAGTTTTACTTATAATAAATTAGTTAAATGGGTTAAACGGGTCGATCTGATTAACTTGTTTATTAAATAGGTTGGGTTCGGGTTGGAGTTTTCGACCCATTTAATAAATGGATTAGGTTAACCCGAACACGAACCTGACCCAACCCGATAAATTATCAGCCCTGCTTTAAAGTATATGCAACAATTTCAGTCTTAAGCTCAACCAACATTATCAAGAAAAAGTGGTACTTCATCACAATGTTGTCCTCTTCTCGTCCATTCTCAAAGAAAGCTTTGACACGCTCATCATCCGTCACTATACTGTCAAGCTTGCTAGCATTACCCTTTGGTTTTGTGCGACTTTCCAGAGTCACTTCTTGAAATTGATGTTACCAACACATTTGAGGAAGACAGTTACACCTATACTTGAACTAAATGGTGGAAGAAATTGCTCCACCAAAGGTGCCGCTTTCCTTCTGGATATTGATATACTCTCTAGACGTGAGCAAATTCGTTGTAGAAATTGAAGAACGCCTTCGACATCAAAGTATTGTATATTACACCAAGTTTCAACACTATTTTGGAGTGGTTGTGGTTGTGGTTGTGGTGGTGGTGGGGTGGTGGAGTGAAAGGGTAGAAGAGAAATAATCTGAAAATGAGAGGAGAGATAATAATCTGAAAATGGGAGGAGAGAAAATATAAAGGGTAAATTGACGGAAAATTTTAACATGTTTAACGGAGATTATTTAAGTGAAATTATTTCTATATCATAGGAAAGTAAAGTAGGAATAATGAAATTTGAGATCACTAAATAATTATTGTCCCAAATCTCAGAACAGCAAAGTGGAATTTTTCCAATATATTTTTTGCACCACAATCTCTTTGGTTTGCAATTAGTGGTTTTCAGCTCAATCAAACTCAGGAAAGGAAACACAAGCCGCAATATCCAACAACAAAAATGGAGGTTTTTGGTGTTCTAGTCCAAAATTATGGAATGAAATAGAACACACGCTCGTTGGGTGTAATTTCAAATAAATAAACATAAATGGTACTAAAATCACTCATCACAATTATAGTAACTCTTTAAATCAAGATTCATCTTTTTCAAAATCAATCCACAATTTCGAGTTCTATTGTTGGGTCTTTTTTAGATCATAATGACCCCTTTAGTTTTAGTTTTACCTAGTTAATTATCTAATAAACGCATTGGAAAATATTAGATTCAGAGTTTTCAGCTCCAATTTCAGAACCACCAGCACCCTCAATCTCCGTTGTTACGACCACAGTTGCAAATAATCAATTAGAACCGTGAGAATGAATCAGAGAGAGAATCACCGACATTGGTGTTGAGCTAGCGAATGGAGGTGGAGAAATCTTTGAAGTAGTAGGAATCAAAAGCCCTTTGAAATTCAGGACGGTGAAGCAATCGTGTGATTTGATTGATCTGTTTGAATCGTCGACCTTGTCGTATGTTTTAAACATAAAAGGCCCCGAACCACCAACTCTTCTGGCGCTAGAAGTCGTTGGAATTAGCTTCTTTCAGAGGAGAGAGAATGGGAAAGATGTGGATAGAAAATGAATGATTTTATAGAAAAAGGTTCAATTCTTAAAAGAAGAAATTCACTTAATTAAAACATCGGGATATCAAAGTGGAAATTTTTGAAAAAATGTATTTACAAATATTAATTACCTGTAAATGTGATCTGGTTGTAAACACAATTTTGACTTTGAACCAATTTTTATATTTTTTCAAATGGCCCCAACACACTTTATTTATAGAAAAAACTCCTCTTCTTATTGACTTATTTTAATTGGGCCACATACTTAACGAACAAATGGAATATTTAATTATTTCTCATTCTAATATTTGTATTTTTATAGTGATCCTTTAATTTCAGAAATATGATTTTGGCCCAATACTTTCTATATGGAACATATTACTTTTATTTTTTTAGTTTTTAGTATTTTTTTTTGGGGTCCATGGAAAGTAAATTAAATTACATATAAGCGAAGGAGGAACTAAACATGAGATCTAATGTACCCAATGTCTTAACTTAACTGTTAGCCACTAGACTGAGATCTCATTGGCGTATTATATTTCCCTAGTGCTACACTTGTATTAAATGATCGAGAACTGAAGCATCTATTGAGGTAAAGGTCCATGCGGTGCCTATTTGCGAAGTGGGGTAGGGTAATCAAGGCATGTGAGGCAGACTTTTTTCACATAGTGAGTGTTGTTCAAGGAGCTTCAACTCAGGTATTACTAATTGTTGGAGTATCCCTCCTACATGGAGGAAGAACCCAATTAATTTGGGATATATTTGCTTACCATATGGGTTATCCATATGATGTTTAAGTGAAGGGCAATTTCGTATATTCACTCACAAGTGGATTCCCTTATAAGCCAAAAGGTTAGAAGGGCTGAGTGCAAGAGAGAGAAAGCCTAGACACTCAAAAAAATTCAGGAGAAAAGTCTAGAAGAGAAGAGGAGAGAGAGAAGAGGAGCCACCCACGAATTTTGGTGCTGGCAGCCCAGAAATCCGCCCCGATCGACGACCAAACGAACTCCGATCGTCGCGAGATTTTAGCACGTTGTTCCTGACATCCCCCTCTTCAAATCCAACGGTCAGAATTTCATTTGGAGCTCTCTAAGTCAGTTTTCTAAATTCAGCTCTTATTTTGTACGAAATTGTATTTCCACTCTTTTGGGTGATGATTTGGGAGACTTGTTGTGCCAAGGTTGATCCTTGATGATTGTGAATACCTCTAGTTGATCTAGGGAAGAACTATTGTTGTACCCACTTGTTAATTTGTTGATTAGTGGAGGTTTTGGCACCGTTTGTTAACGGTCCCGTGGTTTTTTCCCCACATCGGGGTTTCCACGTAAATCCTTGCGTCTCCTTGTTTATTTACTGTTTTTGGGCTGATTTATAGTTCCATTTGCTGCTGTCATTTTGGTTCAATATTGTTTGGTTGCTTGAATTGGTTATTGCTCATATTTGCATCACAACCGGGGAAAAAGTCTTTGTTGCTTCCGCTTGTGTATTTGTGTGCTTTCCCCAACATAGTGGTATCAGAGCTTTGGTTAGAGTCATTGTGAATTTGTTGTGTTGTTAAAGATGGATGAAAAATCTGGTGTGCACGGAATGATTAGTTTGAATTCTGGAAATTACTCCGTGTGGAAAACTAAAATGGAGGATATCCTTTATGTGAAGGATTTGTATGAACCAATTTTAAATGCAACCATACCAACTGGTGTTGTTGAAAGTGAGTGGAAAATATTGAACCATAAAGCCGTTGGAACAATTAGACAATTTGTTGATATGAGTGTCCTCCAACATATTGCCAATGACACGAATGCTTATACTCTTTGGAAGAAACTTGAGACCATGTATGAAAGGAAGAATGCCTTGAGTAAAGCGTCATTGATTAGAAAACTTGTGAAACTGGAATATAAAGATGGTGATAGCATAGTAGTTCACTTGAATGAATTTCAAAGTTTGATTAACAAGTTGTCTGCAATGAAGATGAATTTAGATGATGAGCTGCAGGCATTGCTACTACTTTGCTCATTGCCAGAAAGCTGGGACACTCTATTTGTATCACTTAGCAACTCCGCACCAGAGGGCACGCTGACAATGGAAATTGTCAAAGCTAGTTTGTTGAATGAAGAAACTAGAAGGAAGGAAATGAGTTCCTCCACACAACCAGAGGCTAATGTGACACAAGAATCAAGCAGGGGAAGAAGTAAGACTCGATATCCCCAGCATAGAGACAAGTCCAGGGGGAGATCAAAATCAAAGGGTAAGATCATTTGCCACTATTGTGATAAGCCAGGCCACATTCAAAAACATTGCAGGAAAATGAAGAGAGACAAGTCCAGAGAAAGGAAAGAAAAGGGTGAGACATTCGGGCAACAACAAGAAGAGAAAGATAACAACACCACTGCAATTGCAACAAGTGATGAATTATTTTTTATTGGTGACCATTGCCTAAATCTAGATAGTGATGATTGTACTTGGGTGATTGACACGGGTGCTTCGTTTCATCTAACCTCGCACCAAGATTACTTCTCATCTTACACCAGCGGTGACTTTGGCTATGTAAAGATGGGGAATGATGGCTCATCCAAGATTGTAGGCATGGGTACAGTGTGTTTGGAGACATCCACAGGTTGCAGTTTGGTGTTGAGAGATGTCCGACATGTTCCAGACATTCGGCTGAATTTGATATCTCCTGGGTTGCTCGATGATGCTGGTTACTCCAGCAACTTTGGTGGTGGAAAGTGCAAGCTTATCAAAGGAAGTTTGATTGTGGCTCGTGGGAGCAAGCAGAGATCCTTGTATGTGATGCAAGCTAAGTTGTGCAAAGGAGAAGTACACGCAGTTGATGATTCCTCCAGCGAGTTATGGCACAAGAGACTTGGTCACATGAGTGAAAGAGGTATGCAAATGCTTGCTAAGAAGCAACTCCTTCCTGATGTTCAAGGTATGTCCTTGAAACCCTGTGTTGATTGTTTAGCTGGAAAACAACATAGGGCAGCATTTCATACTCGTCCCCCATCTAGAAGAAAACATGCATTAGATCTTGTTCACACTGATGTATGTTCTATGGATACTAAGTCACATAGCGGTGCACTTTATTTTGTTACTTTTATTGATGATTATTCTAGAAAACTGTGGGCTTTTGTGTTGAAAACCAAAGACCAGGTACTACAGTTTTTCAAGCAGTTCCAGGCCAGAGTTGAGAGAGAAACAGGCCGGAAGCTCAAGTGTGTTAGAGCTGACAATGGTGGAGAGTACAGGGGTCCATTTGAAGAGTATTGCAAAGTACAGGGCATCAGGCTTGAGAAGACAGTTCCCAAGACACCTCAGCTGAATGGACTTGCAGAGAGAATGAACAGAACAATTGAAGAAAGAATTCGATGTATGCTCTCTCATGCGAAGCTGCCTAGGATTTTTTGGGCCGAGGCAATGTTTACAGCAGTGTACCTCATCAACCGGTCACCTTCAGTTCCTCTTAATGGAGATGTTCCGCAGAGAGTATGGACTGGTAAAGAGGTATCATTCAGCCACCTGAGAGTCTTTGGGTGCCTTGCATATGTTCATATTCCCAGAGATGAGAGGTCCAAGCTTGATAGCAAGACAAAGCCATGCATCTTCCTAGGGTACTCAGAGGATGAGTTTGGGTACAGATTGTGGAATCCAGTTAGCAGGAAAGTGATTAGAAGCAGAGATGTAGTGTTCTTTGAAGACAAAACCTTTGCAGATTGTGAGAAGAAGAAACAACCAGAGCCTTCTCCTAGTGACAGCGCCAACTCAGATCCAATATTTCCTGAAGTAACTCCTAGAGTTCAAGGGGGAGAACAACAGGAAGATGGCAATGATGATCATAACAGTGATGATGGTGATGATGTTCAGCCACCACCAGATCATACACATGAAGAAGAACCCCATGTACAACCAGAACCACAGTTGAGAAGATCCACCAGAGAGAGACAGCCTACCTCTAAATATCCAGCAGATGAGTATGTGTTGATGACCGACGGGGGAGAACCTGAAAGCTACGAGGAGGCTATGTCACATGAGCACTGCAAGGAGTGGTATAATGCCATGCAAGATGAGATGAAATCCTTGCATGAGAACCACACATATGACTTAGTGGAGTTGCCTAAGGGCAAGAGAGCACTCAAGAACAAATGGGTGTACAGACTGAAAACTGGAGAAGATGGTTCACCACCTAGGTACAAGGCACGTTTGGTGGTGAAAGGCTCAGGTCAAAAGAAAGGCATAGACTTTGAAGAGATTTTCTCTCCAGTTGTAAAGATGTCTTCTGTTAGAGTTGTTCTTGGCTTAGCTGCTAGCATGGATTTGGAGTTGGAACAACTTGATGTGAAGACTGCTTTCCTCCATGGTGACTTAGAGGAGGAAATCTACATGGAGCAACCAGAAGGTTTCCAAGAGAAGGGAAGTGAGAAGCTTGTATGCCGTTTGAAAAAGAGTTTATATGGCTTGAAACAAGCACCTCGACAATGGTACAAGAAGTTTGAGTCTTTCATGAAAGACCACAGTTTCCACAAGACACATGCAGATTCATGTGTGTTTGTGAAGCATTACGCCGGAGGTGATTTTCTCATTCTCTTACTTTATGTGGATGACATGTTGATTGTTGGACAGGATAAGGAGAAGATTGCCAACCTGAAGAGTGCCTTGAGCAAGTCCTTTGCAATGAAGGACCTTGGCCCTGCAAAGCAAATTTTGGGCATGCGTATCTCTCGTGATAGGAAGAACAAGAAGATATGGCTATCACAAGAGAGTTACATCCAGAAGCTGCTAGAGAGGTTCAAGATGGACAAAGCTAAACCCGTGAGCTCGCCACTTGCAGGTCACATGAAGCTAAGCTCCAGCCAGTGTCCTACAAGTGAGAATGACAAGAAAGAGATGATGACGGTGCCTTATGCATCCGCCGTGGGGAGTTTGATGTATGCCATGGTATGCACTAGGCCAGACATTGCACATGCCATTGGGGTTGTTAGCAGGTTCATGTCTAATCCTGGTAAGGAGCATTGGGCAGCAGTAAAGTGGATCATGCGGTATCTCAGAGGTACTTCTAGAGTGTGTTTATGCTTTGGTCCCGGACAACCTGTGTTAGATGGCTACACAGATGCTGATTTGTCAGGTGATATTGATGCTAGTAAGTCTACCTCCGGATACTTGATGACAATTGCAGGGGGAGCTGTTTCATGGCAATCAAAATTGCAAAAGTGTGTTGCTCTGTCTACCACAGAATCTGAGTATATGGCAGCGGTTGAAGCTGGCAAGGAGTTTATTTGGATGAGAGATTTTCTAGAGGAGTTGGGTTTGAAACAAGACAAGTACCCTCTTTATTGTGATAGTCAAAGTGCCATCCACCTTGCCAAGAATGCAGCCTACCATTCCCGAACCAAACACATACGAAGGAGGTATCATTGGATTCGAGAAGCGGTAGAAGACAAGTCATTTGAGCTTGTGAAGATTCACACCGATCTCAACGGATCGGACATGTTGACGAAGGCCTTGCCTAAGGAGAAACTTCTTGTTTGTAGAAAGATTGCGGGCTTGGTCGAGCCCCTCATGTAGGAGTGAGGGGGAGATTTGTTGGAGTATCCCTCCTACATGGAGGAAGAACCCAATTAATTTGGGATATATTTGCTTACCATATGGGTTATCCATATGATGTTTAAGTGAAGGGCAATTTCGTATATTCACTCACAAGTGGATTCCCTTATAAGCCAAAAGGTTAGAAGGGCTGAGTGCAAGAGAGAGAAAGCCTAGACACTCAAAAAAATTCAGGAGAAAAGTCTAGAAGAGAAGAGGAGAGAGAGAAGAGGAGCCACCCACGAATTTTGGTGCTGGCAGCCCAGAAATCCGCCCCGATCGACGACCAAACGAACTCCGATCGTCGCGAGATTTTAGCACGTTGTTCCTGACATCCCCCTCTTCAAATCCAACGGTCAGAATTTCATTTGGAGCTCTCTAAGTCAGTTTTCTAAATTCAGCTCTTATTTTGTACGAAATTGTATTTCCACTCTTTTGGGTGATGATTTGGGAGACTTGTTGTGCCAAGGTTGATCCTTGATGATTGTGAATACCTCTAGTTGATCTAGGGAAGAACTATTGTTGTACCCACTTGTTAATTTGTTGATTAGTGGAGGTTTTGGCACCGTTTGTTAACGGTCCCGTGGTTTTTTCCCCACATCGGGGTTTCCACGTAAATCCTTGCGTCTCCTTGTTTATTTACTGTTTTTGGGCTGATTTATAGTTCCATTTGCTGCTGTCATTTTGGTTCAATATTGTTTGGTTGCTTGAATTGGTTATTGCTCATATTTGCATCACAACCGGGGAAAAAGTCTTTGTTGCTTCCGCTTGTGTATTTGTGTGCTTTCCCCAACACTAATGTGCATTTATGACCGACAATGCAACAAATCATCAATGCTTCACCTAGTCAGGATGTTGTGTGCTTCACCAATTGATCAACTGAGTTCGGTTTAGCTTTTTCCGAGTGAAAAGAACGGAGCCTTAGTATTTTGACACATCTGGAGCATTGTGAAACGGCTGAAACCGTAATTGGAATGAAATCAACACATGGGGACTTGTCTGCTACTCCTACTACTTACTACTGCACTACTGCTGGTCAATAGTCTTTGCATGATCAGTAGATAGGATAACAGGGAACATGTGCTCTGAACGTGTATATGTATGAATGAATGCTACTCTTAGGGCTTAAGTTTGCAATGTTGTATATCCAGTTGTCTCACTTGTCTGTGTGTTGAGGCTGTCTGTTGTGTGTCGATTTGTGGGCTATCTATGCGTCCTTGTAGTCAAAGATAAAAAAGAAGTTTATGATATGTTGAAAGCAAATTATCTAAAAACTGATGCTATCCCTTCAGAACCAATCAAAATAGGACTCATAGACACTTATAAGGAGAAATGATTTTTCTTTTCTAATTTGTTTTTTCAAGTACTTTTGTGTTTTATTTTGATTGGAGGATGCAAATTGCAATTAGGGTTGTTCAAAAGAATCCGTATCCGAGTATCCGATCCGAAAATTCGATCCGTAAATATCCGAAAAAACGGATATCCGAATTTTCGGATATCCGAAAAGCGGATATTCGAAATTTCGGATACGGGTTTGGATATCAACTTTGAAATTTTCGGATATCCGAAGAACCGTATTTTTGGATACGGATACCCGAAATATCCAAAAAATATCCATTTTTTTTGGATTTTATGGATAAATTTTGGATACTTTCGGATTCGGATATCCGAAATATTCAAAAAATCCAAAAATATCCGAAATATCCAAAAAATAACCAATTTAAAGTCAATTAAAATAGAAAACAATTAAAATTTTCGGATACCGGATATACGAGTATCCAAATCCGAAAATCTGGATATCCGATTTCGGATATCCGAAATTTCGAATACGGATTCGGATATCAAAATTCACTATCCAAAATATAAACAACCCTAATTACAACCTCAATGTAAGATTGCTCATAGTACCCCTCGTACCATAAATGGCAATGTAGCATGGCCGGACAGCTACTAAATTTCAAATTTGCAAGAATGCTTCACCATTAATAAAACAAAAGGTCAAAAAGAATCAAAATTGGACGGCATATGTTGGAATATTTTCAGACATATTGAAAGACAGTCTGTTATATGACCTCTGTAGAAGTATGCTACACTACAAGAAACCTCGTATGAAAGGAATATACACTAAACACGCGCATTTACAAGTCAAATCTAGCTCAACACTATTATCTTTTGCAGAAACTTCCCCAGAAAAGTCTTTAAGAGTTGAGCTCCCTCTTATCAATTTCAATCACCAAACAAACGACTATGGGCAAGTAATAGTGACATCTCTTAAAACTTGAACTTCATATTAGTGCAAGGCACGTCCTTGTCAGATCTGAGCCTTAGATGCATAATCAGCAATTTTCATGCAGGAACACTTAACGCGAATCAGACATTAGGAAAATCTATCTCCATAAATACAGGCGGTAACATAATTAGTAGTAGAATATACAAGGAGTATAATTCACACAAAATGTTTATCTCCCACAAATTACTGCTATAGTAAGCTACATTCTTCTAATGAACATTGCTAACCCCGCCCTTTTTGTTCCTTTCGAAGAAGGGGGAAAATGTGTAGGCTTTGCTAAGATTAGGTGTGAGTGTGTGACCTACATTGGCCCATATTTCAGTGTTTCCCAATTGAAGACCCCAAACACACAACGAACATGAGGGGAGCTCTTGAATAGCAAAGCTGCACAAACACAAACAGCAGCAATGGCCACAAGTGAGAGCATAGCTGGTCTCCATGCAACTGCTGTTCCTCTGTAGCCGTAATTAGGCTTCAGCTCACAGAGTCTGCAACTCGAATGACTTTGGAACTTCTCGGTGTAGAAGCTATCTACCGTAACAGATTTGGGTTCACTGGTTTGCTTTTGGTTGGTTTTTAAGTTGGAGGGAGATGGGATATCGACCACTACATGCCTGCCAGATAACTTCTCGTTAATTTTTCGTTGGACCAAATGAATGTAAGGGTAGTGACCTCTCAAGCTGGCATAATCACTAGGGCTCAGTCCGGTGTTGTCCCGAGCATTTTTCCAAGCTTCAATACCAACCTAGACAAGGCAAGTCAAGTTAGCACAATGGGACATCCAAGTTTTGTTAAATAAGCAGCCATGTTGAGAATTATTGTGCATTACCCTTCTACAGCATAATGCATGTGACAGGATTTAACAACATAATTTTCTCAACATATATGATTTGTTTTGCATGAGACAAATTTCAAGAGCTCTATAGCATGTTATGTCACAGAATAGGATAAAACACAACATGAAGCACAACGAAGGAACATTACCATTCCAGGATCTTCAAGTAAAGCATCCAGCATGTTTTCTGAGCCTTGAGTACTAGCAGCTATGTGCAAAGGGGTCAATCCACCAGCAGCAACCGTATCAGGTCTGAATATGAAGCTGCTTGGGGGCTCATAAAGTCCTAGCTTCTGTTCCTGTTCAGATGTGCTTTTAACCTTTTTTGGTATGTACATCAACAGAAGTTCTACCATTGGCCTATTATTTTTCCGCACAGCGGCGTGAAGGAGGCCAATCTCCGATAATGCATGTTCTATAGAAGCATACTCCCCTGCATCTACAATCCCACTGAAAACCAAGTCCAGAAGTTTCCTCAAAACAGCACACCAATCATGATCCATTGAGAATTCAACTAGCCACTTTAGCCTTCCAAAAGGGAACAGATCCAAATGGGGATTGGTCTGGCCTGACTTAAAGCTAGTGCGATTTCTATGAAGAAGCCAACCCATCTCATGTATAAATTCTAAGGCCTGATACCTTGCATCTACTTCACTACACTCTTCGTCAATATCATCATCAGGATTAACTACCTCCATTAACTTTTCTAGCATGCAAATCTCAGAACAAATTTCAGGTTCAGCAACTATAAACGGAAAGAAGCAACCAGTGAGGCCATAATCTTCCACCTGCGACAAAAATTATGTAATTAATAGTCTAACCTGCATAAATACTCTGAATTTCACACGCGAACTTCTCATTTTGAAGAACTCAAACTAGAAACAAGTGCCCCCAACACAATAAAAACCTTTCTTTCCACTATTTCATTCTTCGTTATGTAACTAGATGTGCTTTAAAGAGTTTCAGGCACTAGATGTCATCTCAAGATACTACACACATTTTATCTGAAATTGCATTTAGACCCACATAGTACTAGATAGCAATATTTAATTGCATGTGCACGGAGACGTCATGATAGCAATTATATATTGCACTCTACTTGTTTGGACAATAAACAGGTTTTAAAACTCAGATGATTGAGATTATGCAATAGCCCGAATAACAAACATTGCTGAAAAGTAAGGTAACACTACCTCAATGAATCCTCTCCCAATAACATCTGGTATAGTGCAGTGAAAGCTGAGAGACTCAACTTCATCCTGTTCAGCAGCTGTGTTGGCACCCTCCACCAAGTCAGAACAACTCTCCTCGACCAAATACCTCCCTTCTATTGCACAGAGCAACCTGAAAGTCATACACAAAGACCAAAATAAATAAACTATCAACTTCCTGCAAAATATTGATTGCAACCTGAAAGTTGAAATACAAGCAGATGTAACCCAACGAAAAGGTGACAAACAAGATAATACACCCAGATGAGTGGAGTTTAAGTACTGGTACATGGACATGATGGCTACAGTACCTTGAGGTGGGTTCAGAGAGATTAGAACCCCTGACTACCAACTGCACTGTCTCAGCAGCTGGAACTGCAAGGGGGCTGATGCTTATGATTCGACTTCTGTGGTTTCTAAAAGGTAAAGGCGTGTCTAGAACAACCCGACCTTCAATACAAAAGAAAGGTATTGAGTCGATGTTCTTTTGGGAAAAAGATGCTATTGACCAGTATATAAATAGAAAAGGAAAGGGGTACAGGTAACCCACCGTCACAAACAAATGCAGCACTTTGCCGCACTCTGGTGTAGATCCATCCTGTCTTCCAGAAAGGGTCATTGGACATATTCAAAAGCCTACTCAAATGGGAGCTCATGTCACAGCACAACTGCACAAATCGTAATAGTGGTAAGAATGGCTAGTACGATGTCCGAGAAGAATAGTTAATCCTCCAGTCAGGAATAAGCAGCAAACCTCCTCCCAAAAGGACTTGTTCAAACGAAGATATATTGTTAGAACAATACAGCCAGGCCTGATGTAGCCCTCAATGTCTGTGGGACTCTGAGATAACCAACTAAGAATCTGGAGAGTAGAAATTCAGATATTCAACATTATGAAATGACGAATTATGAGATTTTACTTCAATTTTTTTAATCAATACAAGAGGAAAAGGCGTCACCTGTGTCCGCAGGAGATGAGGTAAGTCATTTGGATCCTTCCCAAACAGCTTGAAAACAATTCTATCGGTGCGACTCTGCAATATGGGCGAAAGATAAGGCAAAGAGAAAAGCCATAACAACAATCAAAAGAATGCGGAAAAAGGTTACGAGCACATTGTAATGGCTGTATCATTTGCTGAAGTGCACATGTAAGAAGAGAGTTCCAGCTGGATCTCACACCCACACGCGCGCGTGCGCCCACCCACCCACACCCACACCCACACCCACACCCACACCCACACACCCACACACATAAGGGGGTGCCTTAAAGAAAAGGTGTGAGAAAGAGGATTATAAATACACAGCATTTGCATATGCAACCAAGAGATGGGAACAAAATGTTATTCGGAGTACAATAAGTATGGTGAATAACAACTCATGTTCGACATTTCTAAATTAACTCATGTTCCACATTTCTCAATGTCAAATATGGAAATATCAGCTTTAATCTAACAGTCCTTATTGGCCCGGACCAGAGAGACTACAAATTCATGTTTGAACTCCTTACCAGCAACAACAGCATTAGTGAGAAAACTTATTGTTTCTCAAACTACTTTTTTTCCTGCTTCAAATAATTATCTCTGTATTTTAGTGGACCAAATGAGACAAATTGATATTATTCTGAGAAAGGGACATGTGCAGGAACAATTCAGAGCTTTTGTCACAGTAGATGATAGGAATGATAAATATAGCTATCATTAGATGAAATAGTTAAAAACCAATCAGCGTAAAAAAATGAAGCAACCAGATAAGTCCATAGCCTTTTGAAGAATCCCAACAATACAAGTCCCAGCATCAATCCACGTGGGTTTGATCCTAGGGGGAAAATGTTCTATCTGGCCCCACAGTAGACATGAAAATTGAAAAATAATTATATAAAATTACTAAGTGAGCCCAAGCTAAAAATTGTTGGATGATGAAGAACCACCAGACGGATTCAACAGAAAGAACAGACGGTACCTGTGTATCACTGCCGCTAGAACAAGACCCGCCAGAAGTTGACTCTGAGTTTCCACTAACTTGAGGTGGGCTAGATTTCTGTACATCATGTTCTGCCCAAAATGGGCAAGGCACGGAAGAATGACCGTTTGCCTGATCCCCTATAGTGTCCTCTGACTCATGATAAACATTATTCAGGTCAATGTTATTGAGCACATATCTTTCTACATTAGTCTCTTTTGCACTTCCTGCAAGTGGCATACAATCACTTGTTGGATGTGAAAGTCTTGCCTGAGCAGCAGATGCCATATGTTGCATCACACCATGGCTCTCTCCTCTTGGTAATACCCTCTGGCCCTCAGTTGAAGGTACAGCTTGACATTGCTCTTGAGTATTTGAAGGGTCCTAATCATACATCAGAGGTAAAATTTAAGGGTGGAACAAGGGAATGTTTTTCTTCTTACAATTTACCAATCACAGATTAGATCTACACCTTTTCTGGAATCCCAGAGGATGCCCCGACGATATTAAGCAAACTTTGGGATCCTTGCATCAGCTCAGAGTTGTTGCTTCCATTTAGTGGAGTAGCAAGATTCCGCAAAAAATGAGAGAGCACATCTTGATCCTTTGACTGATCAGAACCACTTGCTGCAATACACATAGAATTTGTTCACATCAATGATGCCTTGAATTGGGTGAACAGATGAAGGAGCTGATAACTAGATTATGTTAAGTGACTCTTGATGTTTTCAGATTCCCTTGAAAGACAACCCACAAGATTGATACACAAAACACTTGTGAATTAGTTCCACAGTTTCTTAAATGAGTAGATAAATACTTCTAAGATTGCTGGCTATGATGTTTCCTTAAACATGACAGAATAGATTACAGCTTTTGTTACCATCCAATTTTGCAGAACTACATCCCGTCTAATCTAGGAAACAATCAATACAAGAGCTCCAGAGCACTAACACAAGACATCAGAGACCAAGATCCATTTCTCTGTCGAGATTGTTAGCAACAGAAAAGATAAGGGAATACACAGACGTGGGTTCCAGGGTAAGAGTTCATAGTTAGTTACTAAACACACATGCTCAAGCGGCTTTTTTAGAAAAGTTGGGTGTCCGGGCTATTGTGTGAGCGTTCAATATGTTCATCACGTGGGATTAGTCACAGGTTCATCGTTCTCAATTTCTTTATAAAGAACGGCTCTTTAGCACATATATACATCACGGGCTTAGCCTGACTAATCCCACAGGCCTAAGGGGGCGCGAACTAGCACAAGGGCCTTTTAGCTTCAGCTTTGCAGATTTACAACCATGATTAATGTGTGCTGCAAATTTTGTTTTGTATTAATGATATATGGATACAAGGTCAAAATCTATATTTACAACAAAATCACGAACATCTTACTTTCTTAGAGGAGTTCACTCTTTACTGATGGGGAACACATGAGGAATGAGTACAATGAAGAGTGGTGAGTGGTGAGATTCAGCAGCCACAAGGAAAATGACAGTATTGGCCCATACAACGGGGAGCAAACATACAGCATGGAAGTATGTATACTGAAAAGGCATATTAAACACCAAATATGTACTTACTACGCAAATTGGATAGAAATTTGAGCAGGCGAAGTATTACGTAGCCCATGTTTTCATCAGTCAGCGATCCAACATTAGCTGACGTTTCAGGATGATTTTTTCTTCTCCTCTTGTTATGCCCAGCCAGACGCCTGCGACAACTCCTCTTTCCTTCATCAAATTCCTGTAGAACATGGAACCTGCTACACTGCTGGCAGAATCGTTGCATGTCATTTCCTACCAGAGCTTTACTGGCTTTGGAGTGCATCTCACAGACCTTATGTCGTCTATGGTAATCCTTGGCATTGCTAAGATCAGCCCTACAATCGTCAACCTCACAAACAGGGTGGTTTGATGTAGTTCCCGCAAGTTTCTTCTTCCCATTCTTCCCTTCACATTTATCAACATCCCCCTCACCTATAGGATAAACCTGCTCGCCCAACTTCAAAGCCAGCGGTCCAGCTTCATTATTCAACTCCTCATCAGGAACAACCACAAACCTCCCCCTCTTGTCTAACTCATTATTCCCTTTGTCAGTAGTTATATTGATTTCTTCTGAACAAGATGGTGAACTGTTACAGACATTGACATTAGATGGTATTTCCGGAAACAGTTGCCTACTCCTACAATCTGAAGGTGCAGGATTCAATGGACTGGCAAGTAAACGATGACCATCCCAACTCCATTCATTCAAATCCCATTCTGAAGTCCTCTTTCCCAGTGCTGAATCATTCACCACTGGGCCATAAACATTAGCTTTCCCTCCAAAATTGGCCGCCATAGTAAACAAATTCTAAACCCCTAAAACACTTCTAGGTTGAACCCTAATTCCGATCCATCTTCAATCCTCTACCTGACACCAAATTTCACAAAAAAAGGGCATAATACCCAAAACCTAACAACAATAGGCTCTCCTGCTGCTTAACAAAAACACCCAATTTTCAGAAAAAGTCACAAACTTTGATAACTGATTAGCCTCTAAGCAACCCCAGAGATCAAGAAACAGTACACAAACACATCCATGGATCCAAACATGAGATACCCACATGCCAAAATGAATCCAGTTAGCTAAATAACTTCACCTCAATCAATCAATTTCATCCACACAAAAAACCCACTTAAAACCCAACACCCACAAACAAACTCTCAAGTCTCAACAGCTCTCAACCTACATCATCATTTCAGATAACCAGCACAAACATTAAATTAAACAAACAAATGGTGTACAGAACAAATCAACCTTATTTGAGCACAAAAAATAATCTAACCTTAAATTACTCTCAAAAGCTGATGAGAGGTAGCTGCACAAAACGGAAACTCAGAACTGGAGAGAATTTTCTTTCGAGGATTACGATGTCAGAAAAATGTCAAAAACTCAAAAGGGTAGGCAGAAAAATTAGAAAGGGCACATGATAAATGAATGTACGACCAAATGCAAACAAACTCTCCTTTTTTTATTTTGGTTGTTTTTCCTTTTTTTCCCTTGAAATAGGGAGACAAAGAGTGGTCTTTGATAGTACAGTTTTACATTTAAACTAATACACCCACTAAGGAGAGTTTGGAATCTTAGCCCCACAAACCATTGTTGGTCTTCTTTCTCTCTCCTCTTAAAGAAAAGAAGATGAAGCATACATTTCCTTTGACATATGATATGCCGTTGAAACAGTTGACACATTGGACTGCTGATCAACAATCAACAGAATCCAGCACCAAAAAAAAACAATCAACAGAATCAGACCAAGTAAATAAAAAGAACAAATGACATGTGTTACGATTTTAGTGGTGAGACGGCTTTTTGTTCCAAGGTTTCTTTTTTTTTTTTCCTTTAAACTTTTGTATTGGGTACTTGGAAAACTAATTTGTTTGTTTACGGAAATTTAAGAGGGATGATTGCGAAAATGTAGGGAGTAGACTTAGAGTAGTAGTGAGACTCTTGTGGGAGTAAAGATTTGTTTGGTGGGGTGTTCATGTCGTGTCTTTGTGTTTTGTAATATTGTGGTGTTATGGTGTTTATTGTTGATGGGCTCGTGTTGTGAGATTTGTGTCGTGTTGGCTCATTTAAAAGGTAAGCTCAATTGTATTCGTACCTGTGTCGCGTCGTATGTACCATGTCCAAACTTTTTTCAAAGAGTATTAAATTTTTTGGTTTGTCTAACTGTGCTCGACTTTGCTTAATCTTTAAGATCCAAGTTCAAGTCCGCTCATTCATGCCTTTACTTGAGTTACTTGCTCTGTGCATGTGTCAAGTCGTGTCATGCATCGTGCTAATCGGGCCCGAAGCCATACTTAGATAGGTGTAGTGGTGTGTCCACTTTTATTTATTTTTTAAAATTTGGGTGCATTTGGAAAAACGACGAACGATTTATAATAAGTCTTGTGTGAAACCAACTCACATTAAAATGGGATTACTTTACTAATTTAAAAATATATAGATCACTTATTATGAACAATGACCATTATTTCACTAAAAAAGAACTCTTCGTTCACCAAAATGTATGGGATAGAATCGGGATCAAATACCTTCACAATTTCAACAGCTAGCCTTTGGAGTTGAAAGACTAATTTTATTAGCTTTTGTAAAACACTACTCTAATAGCTAACAACTACTACTAAAAGCTAGTTACCATACATACAAATACACCTAACTAGAATAGGTAATGATTTGATTAATTCAAACCATTAATAACTATCCGAAAACTGATTGTCGAACACACCCATTTGTATAGTACGAGTACTTTTTATTGAGTAATTTCCCTATGAGTAGAGTATTATAGACGGTTGATACTAAAACCTTTTTTTTGCCTTTTGCCTTTTATCTTTGTCTTCAATTTATAGATATATGGCTTTTTACAATTAGAAAATCTTGTGAGACCAATTCATATAAAAATGGGGTTACCATTTAGAAGTGTAAGGGTCACTTATTATAAGTTGTGACTCTTTTTTCTTTCTTTTTTTTTCTGAAAAGGCAAGACAATCGGTAACCTCTTTTGGAGGTACCTAAGATGCCTTCACTAACGTGTTAGTGAAGGACTTTGATGAGACAAATACAGTTGAAAAAAAAAAAAAAAAAAAAAAAAAAAAAAAAAAGGAAGCTAAAAATGATACAAATTAGACAAAACTAAACTTGAATCATCTTCATCTTCCCACCTATATCTTCTTCAACAGCTCCAAAGACCAAGATACCAAGAAGCAAAGAGGATCAGAGCCCTCAATCACCAACAACATACGTTTCTTTTGTTTTTTTTTTTTTTTTGTTTTTTTTTTTTTTTTTTTTTTTGCTTTGGGATTTTCAGATCTAGATCAAAACAACTTCAATTCTAGAGTGAGATTCACATGCTTCATACATAACTCGAATTCGACCTAGTCCGAAACCCAGGAAACGATGACAGAAGATGAACGGACTTCGAACAACCATGACTTTGAAGATCGCCGGAGACCAAGAAGAAGAGATCTAGAAAAGCTTCATAGACAACCAAAGTTGAACACTTCAAACACCCAGATCGGGGTTCCAAAACTCGATCTAAGCTTAGAAAGAATTTCTTGGATAATTAAGACTTGAATGGGCTGAGAAACAGTCTTATAAGTTGTGACTCTTGTTTTACTAGAAAGTGACTCTAATCTCACCAAAAATTACAATAAGACCTTCTTAAACAAGTTTTTGTATTCTATAATATGTTAAAATTAAGTAAGGAAAAGTTATATAGATTCATCTAATAACCAAACTCAAAATAATTGACCTCTATATTAGAAATAATGACTCTATTTTAACAATTAGTCTTGTGTGGACTTAGTCCATCGTGGACCAAGTATATTAGAGAAGTGACTACGGGTGAAGTAGGGGGTGATTTCACTATAAGAGGGATGGATACAGGTGAAGTATGGGGTGACTCCAGGTAAAGTATAGGGTGACTCCAATATTAGAGGGGTGGTGGCGCTAAAGGGGGTGACTCCACTAGAAGTAAAGGATGACTCCAGATAAAGTATGAATTTAGACCATTAGTTCACCATTAACTAAGTCCACACAAGTTTTTGTACTGTTTTAATGGCGATGGTCTCACATTAAACTTACTCCTGTATTGTATGATCTAAATCTAATTAGGCGCAATTGCATAGCTTAAATCTATCAATAATCTTCCCTCAAAAAAAAAAAAACCATCATTAATCCGTATCACGCAAACCAAGACCCAAGGCCATATCCAACAGATAGCCAGATACTACCGAACCAGAATCAGACCTACCCAACAAAGACCCAACCCCAACAACCAAAGAAAGCCCTACCCATCCCGATTATGCTCTTTCCACCTGATTTTGGGGAAATTTGTTTGTTTCGCAGAGCACTTAATCTATCCCCCTCGAAAAAGAAAAAAAAAAAAAAGAAGGTCCATTCTACTTTATTTTATAGGCCAAGTTATTTATTTATTTTTTAGCTATTCAACACTTTGATATGAAATCAGCTTCAAGATCTTATGAACTCTCTTGCATGCTAATAATAAAAACAAATTGGTGAGGAAAATCACTAATCAGAAACACAAAATTTTAAATGGGCAGCCTCAACGTGATTCGACTCAAACAAGCATGACGTCATGCAATCTTGGCTATAAAAGTAGTGAGCTCATATCTTCGGACTGTTGTCTATTGCTAACATTTGAAGCACCGTTGGCGGGCAAATTTGATTGGCTTCGGGTATCATGTATGACAATATAAGTATATATGTCTCCTCCTTAGACCTGGTAAACGGGTCGGTCGGGTTAGTTTCGGGTCAAATATGGATCGGGTCGAATACGGATTCGGTTTCGGGTTACTCCAATGGGTTTGACAAATATTGTCTCACAACTTTCGGGTTCGGGTCGAGTCATTTCGATCTCGGGTCGTGTCATTTCGATCTCGGGATTTTATGGCGGGTCGGTTAATTTTTGCCAACTCTACTCCTCCTTCCTAGTTCCTTCTCTCCCCTTTCTCCAAAAGAAAACCATAATCCTATATTTGTGATCTAAGGGCTACCATCATCCGTGAATCGCCGATGGTAAGTCCTATTTTATTTAATTTCTTATGTCTTGTTTAGTCTTTTAGTTTCATACTTTTATTGTTTGGAATAAGATCAGTCTCTCCTTTTGTGAGAATTAGTTTATTCCAATATTGGGTATGAATGTCTATCATTTGTGAGAGTACGGTTTGTTTTCAGATGTGTCATCAGTATGACAGTATTGCAGTTCTTCTTCAATAGACTTTCTATGATGATGTCAGATTTGTACATTTAAGAAAGTTATGGCGACAACCCCTCCACAAAATGGTGGTTATATGGAAAACACGATTGAAAGGAGATCGTTCAGATTCGTCAAATCTACCATGCTAAATAGCTTTATCGCTCAAATGTTGTCTAATGTTTAAGAATTATATCTTGATTTCATTTGTAGATTATTATTATTATTGTAAATAAAAATTTCTCTTTCCCTTAAAAAAAAAGGGTATAAACCATTTTTTTTTTGTGTGGGTAATTTTTTTTTTTGGTGGGATTTTGTGTGGGTAATTTTTTTTTTGGTCTGGGACCGTCAGGTTGAATCCGGACCAAGTCGGGTGGGACCACAAGGGCGGCAAAGCGCGCTCTCCCAACAAGTATTTAATACTGCTGCATTTACAGGGTCTTGAACCCGAGATCTCTGCTTAAGCTAGAAGAGTCCCTCACCAACTCATCTAAATGCTTGTTGGTTTTGTGTGGGTAATTTAACCATACCATATGTTAACTACCCAATTTTCTATAGGGAAAAAAGGGCATAATCACGGTGTGCAATTCTACCCGTGGACTAAATTACTAATGTTAGGATCTTAGGAAGCTCAAAATCAAAATAAAATAATATCAGATATTTAAAATTTTGGAAAGAAAATAAGATTATGAAATCCTATCTTAACTTTATTCAATATCTGACTTTTGCCTTAGATATCTGATTATTCGATTTGTTTTTTCGTATTTAAGTATTACCAAGAAGTAATCTATTGAACCAAGTATTCACAGATAACCAAAAAATTGAAGAAAAATAAAATTACAAGGAATCCTACAAATTCAAGAAAAATTTATATTCCATATCGATAATATATCCAATGCAAAAGAAAAGTAAGATTTGGGTTAATTTCAATACTTAACTTCAAATCCAATATGAATTATAATCATGGGTATTTCAAATCAGATACCCGATTTGAAAATTCGTTTGGGTTTATACATATAGGTTTGCCTTACTAATGTCCATCATTGCAGAAGTATCAAGTTTGCTAATTTAAGTTTACTTTAATATAATGGGTCTCACACGCACAAGTCTATTAAATGTCTATACGCGCAACACTGAAACAAGTATATTGAAGACGTACTCTTTTCATTTATAAGCACATGGGAGTGGAAAGGCCGTGTACCCGATTTTGGTCCTATAATCGTTTTGGACTTGAAACTGGTTCTCTTCGGACCCATTATGTGTCCCAAAAATCTTCATATATGATTGAAACTAATTCCAATCTCAGGTATCACTTTTACAGACATGTACCCAGTGGATAATTGGTGAGACCAGTCCCAGAGTTTGGCACATCGCGTAACCAATTTTGGGTACCGGAGTTGATCCTAGTAATCCTGAAATTGGTATTAACCGGTCTCAAAACCCAATCTTAGAACTAGATTTTTTTAGCATTATTTAGGGGAAAATAGAGTTGAAAAAGTTTCTTTCGAGATTATTGGATAAAAAATAATATTGAGTATTTAATTTTTTACCACGTAATTTTTTCATCATAAATCATAAATAGCATATATGAACAATAAAAATAGTGTTTTATTTGAACTTATCATTAATTATAATTATATTTAGAAAAAAACCAGTCACTTTAATACACACACAAAAAAAAAAAAAAACACAAGAAGTCACTTTATTCCCCAACAAAAGGAAAGATATTTAGTTCCTGAATATCATTAAAATTTTATTTATATTTCATTGCAAATAAAATAAAATAATGTAGCAAACGAATTTTCAAAAGTATATATATTTTTCTAAAAATAGAAATTTTTAATCTATTTTTGAAAGGGGAAAATGAGACTTTCATTCTAAAAAAAATATTTGGCATCTACAACAAAAATAGCCCTAGATACTAAATTGAAAATTAATAAACTACAATGCTCGAGCGCGACTCACAACACGTATAAGATTTATGTACTTCCTTTAATATCGTGTGATTTCCTCAAATATACATGGTTAGCAAACTTATTCCCAAAATAGTTTCGGTTGAAAACTATTTTCCAACATATACATCATGTAGGATTGGACTGAGGCTAGGAAAATAATTTTTTTTTTTTCTTTTTTCATGTTAATAAAAAAGATACACAAACCACAATCAACCGATGAGATTGACAACCATTTTTTGTCTTAAACAAAAGTACAAAACCCCCCACTATCATCTTTATCTTCCCTAAACAGCCATAACATAGAACAAAGA
The DNA here is from genome assembly GCA_038025085.1 of Tetragonia tetragonoides. Lineage (NCBI taxonomy): Eukaryota > Viridiplantae > Streptophyta > Magnoliopsida > Caryophyllales > Aizoaceae > Tetragonia > Tetragonia tetragonoides. The sequence continues at coordinate 21,640,990 of CM076151.1, read as the reverse complement.
GAAAAGCTATGCTATATCATTATCATGGCAGCACATGAACCATCGCCAACAGCCATGGACGCAACCATTGCACGACTTTGAAGTCTCCTTCTCCTCCTACAAAACCTACTACATTTACACTAATGAAGATCTTTAATGTGAGGAATTTTCATGACCCCGATTAATTTTTCTTTCTCCCCATTTGTCAAACCAATTGAGTGCCAAACTTTATACTCAAGATGATGTTATTCTCTCTTTTGCTTTGTCTATCTATTCAACATGCTTATGTACATTTGTTGTCAATTCCAAAACAAATTGTTTGGTAGATGCAAGTAATGAAATTGGACGATTGTTTGAAGAAAAAAGAATTGATCATGATGGGTGCTCAAATTCTGCAAGAAACTTGAAAATTTTAATAAATAATGTACCAGATTTTTCCTATGAAAATATAAAGAGAGTTTGGATTTAAGATCAAATCTGGAGCTCTGTCATGGCCCATGACTATGTGATTTACGGGAGGAAAAGCAGAGGAATTAAAGTTACCACTTAACCACTTTGTTCCTCATCTGCTTAGATTAAGAAAATTAAAGTTAATTAAATTCTCAGATGAAACAAAAGGGCGAGAATGCAAACCGAAGAGAAATATTGAACATGTGCGGCAGTGACAATGCTACTCTTAAATTCTGAATATGACTTTTTCCAGGTAATCTCATGGGTGACGAAAATATATAATGGTGAAAAAATGGATGACAATCATAAAGTCAACAAGAAAAGAAAAAGAAAAAAAAATTCAACTTTGGTGAACCTCAGTCCAAACCTAGGTGATGTATATGTTGGGAAATAGTTTTCAACCGAAGTTATTGTGGGAATTAGTTTGCTAACCATGTATATTTGAGGAAATCACACTTTAATATCGCTTCATCGTTTACCGAAGTGAAGATCTTCAACGCAAGTAAGGGTGCGTTTGTTAGAGCTGAACTTACCAGAACTGAACTGAACTGAATTGAACTGAACTGAACTTAACAGAGCACCACTAAACTGTACTGAACTGAATCGAACACCACTGAACTGACTGAACACCACTGATATGAACTGGAACATAATAATAATAATAACTATTATTATTATTATTATTATTATTATTATTATTATTATTATTATTATTATTATTATTATTATTATAATAATAATAATAATAATAATATTATTAATATTAATAATAATAATAATAATAATAATAATAATAATAATAATAATAATAATAATAATAATAATAATAATAATAATAATAGAACTGAACTGAATTGAACACCACTGAACTGAATTAAACAATACTGAACCGAGTCGTACTTATGTGTGACCACCCCTGAACTGAACTGAACTGAATTGAACTGAACTGTACTGACCGGAGAAGCTCTAAAGAACGCACCCTAACTTAATCAACTAATCGCTTAGTCATAAAACACTGTATGCTATCATGAATCCTGCATGTTTATATGCGATCTCCAAATCTATAGTTTTTTTTACCAATTATAAATCGCATAATAGGCGGACAACATATCCTTATATGGTGTGGGGTTGGAGCTAATCTGTGACACTAGTTGTCTAGTTGATCTAATAAGACTATTAAACGCAAGCGATAAGAGGAGTAGAGGTTTGGTGCTTGGAGAATGGAGATCACTTTTGAGTTGCAACTTGCCCTAGATACCTTGATTACGGCCATTGGCTTATAATATTAAATAATGGTAACCTCTTTTCTTTTTCCTTTTTTATTATTATTGTTTCGAAGGAAAATGACTAGTGAATTTCCTTTTATATGAGGTCACCTCAAGGTAATGCTACCTCTATATATAAGCATGATGTCGACATGATATTATATTTGTATGAGATACCTCATCTTAAAGCCGCCTTATAAGAAAATTCGTGTTCTTTTTTTGTAGCGAAAATGAGTGGTGAGTTTTTTACATGGCCATGTTTGTCATATAAGATCAAGTGAAAACATGACTTTGTCTTTATCCAACTTACAAAGGATGTAGAAGTGGCTACTTAAAATGACAAACGTTTCTCAATTCAGTAGTATGTAGACCTTGCTAATTGAACATTTCAGGAGTTCCACTCTATATTTTTTTAAAATTCATTTACTCTTTAAACAAATAATGTCGGCAGACTATGGTATATAATTGTATTTGGATTTTATTTGCCGTTCAAAAAAAAATATAAATGTATTTGGAATAAGTTGATAGATTAGACGGTGCCTCTTTTTCTCCATAAGTAATTCAATTAACATGATGATTATAGTTATTTAATAGCATGATTTTTATAGAGATATTTTATGTTGTCTGCTTTTTGGGCAAGGATGATTTATTGATAATAGTTTAGTGCCTTAAAGATTCTAAGAAGAATAAATTAGTAAGACATAAAACAGTCTCAGGAGCCCCATTTAATCATTGTGACAGCCATTGCTCATTGCCATTACGAAGAGGAAGAATTTCATTTTGTTGCCAGCTAATGCCAACAATGTTAGCCTTAGCTTTAGCCTTTAGAACATAGGAGTGGGCTGTGACCATAATCTGCAGAACTTTTACCCTTGTCAAATGTGTGTGTGTGTGTTTTTTTTTTTTCCCTTTTTCTCTTTCTCTTTCAAGGATGCCAATTAGACTTGGCAAACGGTTCGGCGGGTCGGGTCAAATACAAGTGGAAATATTCGGGTCATTATTGAGTTCGGTTTTGGATTACCTAACGAGTTTGACAAATATAGTCTCACAACTTTCGGGTTCAAATTGGATTTTGGTCGGGTTTGTAGCGGTTCGGGTCGGTTACTGGGTCGGGTTAGTTTTTGCCAACTCGAATGCCAATATACAATAGTTAAAAAACTTTCATATGTCACAACAACCATGATCATATGCTGAAAGCTTTTTCTAAAAATTATGGAATTTGCACTGTGACAAGGGCTAAGATTCTTGCTCTATCTAGAGGACTTGCCATGGCCAAAGACATGGGCATTAAGAAACTTATTGTTAATATTGTCTCACAGGTAGTGGTACAAATGATGTTGCGGGATGATGTTTGCATGGGACCCACGACTTTTTATGGCTAGAAGATGTGGTAGAATGATAGGTGAAACGGATTGGGAGGTTCAAGTAGTTCATTGTTGTCGTGAAGCTAATACGAGATGTGATAAAGAGGCGACAACTGACTTCATGGTTGAAGCTCCGCAAGCACTTTATTTAATTTTACATGAGGATGTAATAGGTGTGGCATGACCACATAGTGTTCTTATTTCTGAGTTTTGAGCCCCTCTCTAACACCAAAAAAAAAAAATCTATATTTAACAACTTTTATTTATAAAGATTGGGAGAAAACAATGTTCAAACTTTGACATACTAGTAAGGCCTACACACCCAAATTTCAAGTCTAATCCAACTTGCATCCAACGCAATCCCACTTTTAAAGTGTGTATATATCATTCTAAATATTGGGAGGATCATTAGAAAGGATTTTCCAAAAAAAAAAAGGTTTATCCGGTCCTCAACCACACTGAGTCTTGCTTCCAAAAGCTACTTTGTTCACAAGCGGAAACACTTTGAAATCTATCTAATACTCTCCTGCCTACAATAACCAAGTTCAAAATTGGAAGATGGTGAGATAACGTATATAGTCTCTTGTCAAATTCAAGTTCACTAAAATCAACTTTGATGGTTGATACGAACTAGCGAAGTAGTGACCTGATTTTACAACAAAACAACAATTGTAGACTATTAGCAACATAAAATCCTCCAAGCTTGGAAAATTGGCAATACATAATTTCTATTACCTGAAGCAACGAGAGAAATGAGATACAAAAAATCTTCTATCTGGGGCTATAAAAACGTCCAATTTGAATGATGAAATTATATAGTAATCCAAGTGTACGGGGGATAAATCACTATTTCCTCAAAGATTTAAAATATCATTATTGATACCGCAATTTGGTAAAAATCACATGAAAAGTTCAACTTTTTGTCCAGTATCCCCTGAATTGTTGTTATTTGTTTAGTACCACCTTAAAAATTGACTCCGCCCTGAGACTCACCCCTTAAGTGACTTCCGAGCCAAATTTCATAATTCTCTTCCCGTTTTGCCCTCACGTGTGAAGCATGTGTTTACTTAAATGACCTCCCCTATTTGACCAAATTAAACACTGATTTAACCCTTTAATTAATTAATTAATTAATATCAAACTACTCTTCCAACCCCACTTAAAAACACAACCTAATAACTCTTTCCATTTGTTTCTCTTCTGCACTGTTACACTACGACATTCTTCTTCATCTCATTCAAATTGCTTTCTCTCTCCTCTTCAACTCTCATGGGCAACAATCCCCCTTTATTATAATCACACATAGTGACGATAATCTCGAGTTCGGGAAAAACTCATCGTAATGCCCTCAAAACGCCGGCACAATGTTGACTATATATGTAATGAGATTGCCTCAAATGATTTCAACGAAGGTGAATTATTAAACGCCTTGTACTCGTGAGTGTGAATTACGGTTTGGGTTTCAGAAAACAGTATCGTAAGGAGAAGGAAAGTGAAATAGGGTTATAGAGGAGAGAGAAAGTGAGATTGAGTGACAGAGAGTGAGAGTGAGAGGAAAAGCAGCCGATAAGATTGTGGTGGTGGTTGGCGGTGGTTATTTCGGCGCAAAAGGAGGTAATGGTGGCGATGAAAGAAGAGGAGAGTGAATTGGGGGAGTACAGTCAGAGAGAGAAAGAGTTGAAAACGAGACCGTCTGTGTTGTTGTAAGAAGAGGAGTGAAATTGATGAGAGAAGGAGAATTGGGCCTGAGATTGTTGCTTTTTGTAATGGAAGGTCGATTTCCATGGCTGATTTAGAGAGAGAGAGAGAGAGACAGAGAGGTAGAGGTTTAATTTGTTAAGGGGTGGTTCATATTTTTTTTTTATCTAGTTACGGGTGGTTCATTTAAGTAGACACATGATTCGCAGGTGAGGGTAAAATGGGAAGAAAATTAAGAGATTTGACCCGAAATTCACTTAAGGGGTGAGTCTCAGGGCGAAATCAACTTTTGAGGTGGTACTGAACAAATAACAACAATTCAGGGGGTAATGAACACAAAATGGAACTTTTCAGGTGGTTTTCAGCAAATTGCGCTTATTGATATAAAAAATCTAGTCAAATGTAAACCAATGATCATTACTAGATACTCGTGTCAACACAAAAAAAAATAACTCAAATTTTGGAAACATTTGTCATCTAGTACTTAATACTCTATACTTATCGAGAATTACCGTTCGAATGGAAAGGTTCAAGTTCCTTTTTGATTTTTCTTACATCATTAAATTTCTATATCTATCTTTAACTCACAGTTAACAAGATAACATCTCATATCATCATACGAACATAAAACCATAACATCTCAACGAGCCGCCGATAAATTCTAATTCCAATAATACCCCGAAGCCTCAACAATCAATTCTTGGCTTGCTAGTTGCCTAGTATGGTTGAAATAATTTCGTTTTTGGTATTACATGGTGTGCTATCATCAATATCATGAATGTACAATTGTACACTAGAGGGTGAGAAACTTAAGGAAGAAAAATAAAATCAAAGATATATTATAATAATGTACATAAAGTCAAGGGGGGGTGCTGGTCATTGGTCAGATTGGAGACTAAATCCATTCAATCCAATTGCATTTTTTTTGGTAATCAGGAAAGAGGGTGCAAGCGAATGGTGATTGAGGCACTCCCTACTATATTATGTTCGGACTTTTGTGTTTAATAGCGAATATATCAGACTAGCTGAACAACCTGCGCAAGCACTGACCCCGTCAACGTAGCACCAACAAGGGGCTAGTATAGTTCCTAGAAGCCAGCAGACACAAAGCATGGGGAAAATAGAGATTCGAATCCCTGACCTTGCTTTACCAAACCACTTGAGAGTAAGCTTGAAATCACTAGACCACTACGCTTGTTGGTATTCAATCCAATTGCATGCTTTTGAGTTTTGTGTCCCTTCAAAAAAAAATTCTTCTCAAACGTACGCGTTTCTCTCTCACTCGCTTACATACCAACAACAGGAGGTGAGAGACTTGCCGCATCTTTCGCTCACTTGCACTTGCATTTCTTACCTTCTTACTTTCTGCACAGCTTCAAACATATAGACTTCACATAGACTCCAAAAAAAAAAAAAAAAAAAAAAAATAGGAACCAGAACCCTTTGCTGATTTTGTCTAAAGTTTCAAACTTTACTCATTTTTTAAATCAATTCACAGGTTAGTTTCATAATCTTGTTAACTTTTCTGGGTAGCTTTTGGAATTTGATTTCTTTTGTTATTTTGAGTGTAATTCTCATTTCATTTTCTGCTTAAAGTGTTACTGATCTGAAGTGTTTTTGGGTCATGAATTGATGTGTGGTAGTTTCTGGGGGTTGGGTAGTTGAGCTGACTGTTTGTGGGTATGATTGATCATGATAGAAATGTATAATTTGAAGGCAAGCTTCTTTTTTTTTTTTTTGGGTATTTTTGAATCAATGTTTGCTGTCATTTCCATGATCTGTTTAAAGGATGGTAAATGGGATTCTGGGTTTGTTTTAATATCATAATCATCTTTGGACTGATTTCCCTGAACCAGTTTTGATTGAATTTGTGGTTAGAAGAGGAGCATAGAAAGGGATGTGTATTTTTTTTATATTTTTAAAATTAAAGAATAGATATTCTTAGCTTTATAATTAGATGTTGATTTTGTTAAAAAAAAAAAATGGTTTGGGTAGAATTTAACATCTGATTTTTCGAAGGTGAAAGTCTCACTTCCTAGCTTGTTCTGAAATTTTAACTTTTATCAAATGTTGAATCCTTTGCACCTGTTCTTGATTCCTGTGTGCACAAATGCAGCTCTGCAAACAACTTATAATCTGGTTATACATACTCGGCTAGAGTGCTTCATCTTGAGAAAGAACCATGAGTTGTTTCGGCTGCTGTGGGGATGATGATTTCCAGAGAACTGGTGATAATGGAGCATTCATGACACATAATCCTGCTGGTAAGGGTTAAATAGTGGAGTATTAGTTTTTCTCATTAGACCCAAAAATGTTGGTCAGTTAATATTGTGAACTGTTAATGGTTGGGCTTCGCTGCACATTACTTATTTATGTAATTGTCTTTTACCTATTTGCTTGAATCTGGAGTAGTATGACATTATGTCTTGTAAATTTGTATCTGTTGTAGTGTTAAGCTTGTTGCTTTTAGGCTGTCAATGGATAATAAACTAAGAAGGTTCTGTGATTCAGGCCACAATGCAGCTTATCAAACAAAAGAAGACAAACCAAAGGACACACAAACTGTAAATTTGCAGCCTCCTGCTGTTCCTGCTATTACTGTGGATGAATTGAAGGAGATTACTGACAATTTTGGAACGAAGGCTTTGATTGGCGAAGGGTCTTATGGAAGAGTGTATTATGGTATTCTAAGAAATGGACAAGCTGCTGCCTTGAAAAAGTTAGATTCCAGTAAGCAACCTGACCAAGAGTTATTGGGACAGGTAAGACCTCTAGCAGTTGGTGAAGTCTTGAGCCTCTACAGTTTTGCTTGTCTGTCAATGTAATTGACCGCTTCAGACATAACTCTACAGGTGTCAATGGTATCAAGACTTAAACATGAGAATGTTCTCGAGCTGGTTGGTTATACCATTGATGGAAGCCTTCGGGTCCTTGCGTATGAATATGCTCCTAATGGATCCCTTCATGACATTCTTCATGGTAAGTAATAAGTATTGTGAGTTATGGTTCTGATATCACGCGCCAAACTGCCTGCAATAAGAGAATTTCCAGGATAATCTATATATATGAGGAAATGAGTAGTGCAGTAACTTTGTAAGCTCAAGTGGTTACCAGATTGTTCAGGATCCTATTGGTGATAAAACCAAATTTTCACTTATGGAAGCTGAGGATCTCAGAGTTTTGTTACTGCTCCCTGGATGCCTATTGTTTGTGCAATATATTGCTTTCAATCTTTTGTAAATGCTGGTTCAATGGCATATTTCCTACTGTTTCAGAATCCAGAGTAAGCATGCAGCCTAAATTATCGGGAAATAAAAAGCATGCAACCTATGTGTGATACTAATGCGATTCAGATGTCATCACATGGATAAATAGTATTTGAGTCAGAAGTGCTTTTGGGTTGCATAATCAATCGATGCTCATTTCACTAGATTTGAAATCTTTTTGATGTTTGGTTGCCAGTTTATGCTTGAATTGTTTTTTTTTTCCATAAATAGGCTGTATACTAACAGGATGGGTCACTACTTGTGCACATAGAGAGATTTCTTGGGTCAATATGTCTGCTCCCTGAGTGGGGGCCTGCTTGCGACATATATTCCTTCTATCATTTTTATTTTCAATTATTTTAAGCCTTATCAAAAAAAAAGAAAAGAATGGCTGACTACTTGTATTCTTGTGATTAGCTAGTAGCTACTGAGAAAAGTAGAAAACCTCAACCTTCAAATCCTTATCTAACTTTATATAAGGAGAGAAATTACTGCATTTCGAAGCCTCTTGGTTATTATTATGTAGTTGAATTAGTGTTAATAGTCATCATGGTAGGGAAAAATACCACTCCTTATGTTTTACAGATTGGAATCTGATTACAAGCAATTTAGAATCACCCAAATGTCATCTTGAAAGTTCAGTTATTAGTGAAAATAAATAAATTAAAACTTCAGCTTGATTCCATGTTATCCAAAAAAGAAAAATATATGCTTGAGCTAGATGTCTTGAGGGGATGTCCCTATGCTGTACTACTTTAGATTTGGATATGTTCTTTGACTGATCAAATGATCCTTCTCTGAATTTAGGACGGAAAGGTGTCAAAGGAGCACAACCAGGTCCTGTTTTGTCATGGGCACAAAGAGTTAAAATAGCTGTTGGGGCAGCAAGAGGGCTCGAGTATTTGCATGAGAAAGCTCAGCCTCACATAATCCATCGTGATATTAAGTCCAGCAATGTTCTTTTATTTGATGATGATGTTGCTAAAATTGCTGATTTTGATTTATCAAACCAAGCCCCTGATATGGCAGCACGCCTACATTCCACACGTGTTCTAGGAACATTTGGCTACCATGCTCCAGAGTAAGTGTATTTACTGTCTGAGTTTTGAATTCTATCTCGTGTTGTCATTCCCCATAATAATTAATAGAAAAGCCCAGAGAAGAGGTTGTTCGTGAAAGACAACAGTTAATATTCTCAACTATCTGTTTAAATAAATTGGTAGGCCAGAAAAATAGTCATAGCAGTCACTGTGAATGCTGTATGTAATATGAAATTTGGAAGGCCTCTCCTAGTATTTTGATGTGATAAACTGCAGTTTCCTTGGTAACATCAAAATGGGTGTTTGGTGGGACAGGGAATCAGAACAACAAATTATCTCCAAGTTATATGATTCATATTGTCATTGTGTACTCATATCAAACTGGTATGCTTCAGTTCTGGTGATAGCTTTCAAAGTGTGAGGTTAAGATGCAGAATCATGTTTGGTTCTCTTTATCTAAAAAAACAAAAAGATGTAGAATCATGTTTGGTTCTTTCATCTTTCGCTTTTGTTGACCTGGGAGCACATGCAGGGGTGGTGGGGTTCCCTTCAGAGTTGAGTAGCGGAATAACGGTCTTCTCAATGGCCTATTAGGTAGAAGTAGTTTGTTTCGTGTGCCTTGGAATGCAAGAATATCGTGTAATGTATTTGCTTATATTCCTGATTTTTTATGCTAGATATGCTATGACGGGACAGTTGAGTTCAAAGAGTGATGTCTATAGCTTTGGCGTTGTCCTTCTGGAGCTCCTTACAGGGCGCAAACCTGTCGACCATACGCTCCCTCGTGGACAGCAGAGTCTTGTAACCTGGGTAATTTATCAATATTTTTCTAATGCTTATTTCTTAGGGCTTTAGTCCTTATTTCTTCTTTTTGGGTGCCAGAACTCATGCCCTTTGTCGTAAACTATCTGATGTACAATGATTTTGATTGGTTAATTCAACATTTTCATTTGGTTCTTCACAGGCCACTCCAAAACTTAGTGAAGACAAAGTGAAGCAATGTGTAGACCCAAGACTAGGGTCAGATTATCCTCCCAAGGCAGTTGCTAAGGTGAAAGTTCTGTTTCAGAAAGCATTTCAGATTAGGAAAAAACTTCATGCATAAAGCTATTCATCAAGTTATCAGTTTCTTAGATTGGATTTGTGGTCTGAAGTCTCATTCTTTCTCCCTGTTGTTGAACCCAGATGGCTGCTGTAGCCGCTCTATGCGTGCAGTATGAAGCTGATTTTCGACCAAACATGAGCATCGTCGTGAAAGCTTTGCAAACCTTGTTAAATACTCGTACGGGGCCTCATAATGAAGCGTCAAATGCGTAAAATCCGCGCTCATTGTGGAATGTGTAGCATAATATAGTAATTACATTACATTGAATCTTTCATTATGAATTGGTTAATACTCCTATTTGTTAGTAAGATGTATCAAGTTGAAAATGAATACCAGACAACTGTTTTAATGCAAAGATGGTCTCGCAACTCACAAGTCTCAGCTCCATAACCCCTACCTTATTAGGTGCATATTATACAAGTTTTGTTTGTTATAAATATAAGATGGGCTCTATTGTTGGTTCCTGTTCTTAGCTTTTTGTTTTTTTATTTTTTATTTTTTTTATTTTTTATTTTTGCTTTACTCTAAAAGGGAGCACATGGTTGTTTGATTTAGTAAAAATGATCTTGATTTAGGCCTTAGGAGAAGGAACTACTAAGAAATTACAATACTCTCCCAAGGGCAAAATGAACCAGCCTTAAACAATGGCAAAGACATTAGCAAATGAAGAAGCAACCTTTCATGGGACTGAAAATCCTATGGAATTCAATAAAATAAACAGGTATTTGATTTATTAGTTGATAGGTTGAAGTTTGAGGTGAGTAGCGCACTGACGTACCTATTATTGTCCTAATAATGAAATGAGTTTTTTTTTGCTCATCTAATAATGATATGAGTTGAAATTTAAGTTTGTGGAAAGCCAAGTCTCAACCCAATATCTTTTCACTTTTCTCTCCTCATCCGCTTGTAAAGCAAGCGAAAACGACGGTAGAGAAATAATCACCTACAAAATCGCTTGTAAAAGCCCTAATGACGAATAATGGGAGTGTGAAACAAAGCATTGTGGTGGTTACAAAAAAGATGGTAACCACCATACAAATACCACCTATTTCGGTGTTTCTTTGGTGGGCCAGAAACACCAATCTCAATGACTTAAAAATTCATTGAAGACTTTTTTTTTTGTGACCAAAATTCATTGAAGACCATGAAGGGTAACATACTCACATATAGTATCAATTTTTCTTATATATTAATCTTTCAATCACACCTTGTAAAAGATATTAACAATCCCGTTTCTTACCTATCTCTATCTCTTTTGGAACCATCCTGTCAATTCTCCTAGCCTACCAAAGGCCTGTACACAGCATTGGTGCTATGGCATCACAGAAGGTGCCCTAACACCGATTATACAATCGTATTCATCCTATCAATTCCACTACAATAGAGAGAAAAATAAAAGAGAAACAAGACAAGGGAAGGAAGAAAAAGAACACAGGTCTTCAAAAGAAAGAAAATAAAAGCTAACACACTATACATATACTGTCCTAATTCACATCGTCACTCTCGGTTTCAGCATCAACGTCACAGCAACCTCAACCTGTAAGGAGAATGTGATTCTTTCCACTCACATTTCGATCCTACAAGTTGACAATTGATGGCTTCGCCATCTGTTTTAAAGCACTAAAGCCTTGAAACTATCTCGTGGAGATTCAGCCTCCGAGTTTCCTGCTTGGTTCTTCCTTTGCCTCCGATCCTGCAAATTCAAGAACAAATTCCACATATGAGGTTCCAAACTGCCTACTCCCCATTCCCTAGATAGTTCTCTCTTTATCACTGAGAATTAAATTAATTAAAGATATATTTTCGCGGTGAGGTACTGTGGGGGAGTTGACATTAGCTCTCCCCACTTTAAATGTCTCACTTCTATCATTGATCATCTTAGCAGTGTTGAGGGGTTGTGAAAGTCGCAAATATGACTGCGGAAGGTGGACGAGTAAAATCGGATCACCACAAAAAAACATGGTAGAAACATATTTTTTATGGCAAGAAAGTAAAAAACACAAAAAGTAGGATGAGGAAGTACATACAAAATGAAATCTTCCCTAGTAAATGAATGTTGCTTTGTGTAACAATGGAATGTAAGGTAACTTAGGGTACTGGGAAGTATTTGGAAAGCTATACCCTATAGAAAATTTACTTCTCTTTTGATGACAAGAGCACATATGTATGCAAGAGACACATCTGCAAAATGATACCATGTATTATGCTCAATTCGAATCTCACTAACATTTGTCGCTCAACATTTGACATATTGAGAGCACAACTGTGAAAAGAGTCCTTTCAATCATAAAGATATACCTCACGAGGTATGGGGTATTCCTCTGATTCAAGCATTCGTACTACTTGACCCATCTTTGGCCTCTTTTCAGAGTCTGGATCCAGACATCTCAATGCCGTCAGAAGGGCTCTCTTAAGAGCCCTTGTTGGTGGCCTAGTGTCAATGTTGGGGTCTACAACCTCTTCAGCACGCCTATTGCCAACCATAGTTTTCAGCCAGTCCACCAGATTTACCTACAACAATACATTATATTTTGAATTATGTCAGTTTCCATTATTTCAGAGTGCTTTCTTGCATGTAAAACAGTAGTAAACATTGGTAAGCTGGAATTGTCCAAGAGATCTGAACCAAGCATGATAATCACAGTTGAAGCAGGGTAGAAATTTGCAACAGTAAAAGCCAACACAAACTCTCAGTGTACATATTTGCTCGGACGTATGCTAACCTTTAGGTTAGAAAAAAGTCTAAAACAACTGCAGTCAGATTTCAAGCAATAAATTAGAGCATTATGTGCTTAAACACTGATGTCTGACCTATTATAAGTATGCTACTATAGCTTACGACTGAGATAGTTTTCCTGCTTTGACACCAGAAGTTTAAAACACTATGCTCAAAGAATTTTGCTTCATATTTTAACCAAAAACATTCAACATATCTACTGATTTCTAAGCGTAACTTAGTAGGGCTAACAAAAGTACTACTTCGTGCATATTACCTCGTTCTGAGGACGACCATAATCCACTGGGTCCCTCCCGGTAATTGTTTCCAAGAGAACAACCCCAAAGCTGTACACATCACTTTTCTCATTTAGTAGGCCGCTGTTGGCATATTCTGGAGCCACATACCTGAAACATCAGAAAAACGTAAGAAACCAGCAGAATTCTCCTTAGTTAATTTTGGGTTTACGTGAAGCACTTCAGTTCCGTTCCGATATACATTTGCTGAAGGAAAGCAGTCACAAGGTTGATGATGGAGTTTGAAAACAAACTCACCCAAATGTACCCATTACTCTAGTTGCAATATGAGTCTTTCCAGCACCCAGGAGCTTTGCCAAGCCAAAATCAGACACCTTTGCATTGAACTCGTCGTCTATCAGTATGTTGCTTGACTTGATGTCTCGATGAACAACCTTTGGCTCAATGGCTTCATGCAAGTAAGCAAGACTGAAAGAATATTATCATTAATTATCTGAAATGAAAACGCAAATTGCCAATGATGCTGAATCGTATGTTCAAGAACTTACGCCTTTGCAGTGCCAACAAGAGCCTTCATGCGAGCATCCCAAGTCAGATTTCCATGTTGGCGCATTGCACCGTGAAGCCACTGCTCTAAGTTTCCATTATTGACATATTCATATATCAGCAACCTGAGAAATCCATTTTGTATTAGTTAGCTGGTACAAGGTGAAAAAAATTCAAAATGTAAAATGAGCACATATAACACCTTGGTTTTATTTGAAATACACACGTGTAATCTAGAGAAAACTCACTCATACCAAAGATCAGTCAGAATACAACCAGGACAAGAGTATTAAAGTCAACTAGTCAAGTACTAGGATCATAATTTTTAGATGACACTCGACATAAGTGGCGCAGGTGATCAATTCATGTCTACTAGGAAATATTTACCTGTGGGTTCCTTCAATGCAGTAACCTAGTAGTCGAACTAAGTTCTTATGCCGCACATGACCAATCGCCTCCACTTCTACCCTGAATTCCTTTTCTGCCTGCCCACTGCAATTAAAGCATCGAACCACTAATGATAAGTTACAAGCTTAGCAGGCCATGATAGGCTGATCAAAGTCAGAACCTCAGGAAAAAAACAATCACAAAAGCAAGCACATCCGATAACCTACAGGTTGTTAAGGAGCCTCTTTATTGCGACTGGAGTCCCATTAATTAGCTCACTCCTGTAAACAACTCCATATCCTCCCTCACCAATAATATTCTGTTTGGAAAAGTGGTCAGTAGCAGTTTCGAGGTCCCTTAGAGTGAACCAGTGGCCCCAACCAAGGCGTGAGATTTCAGGAAGTCCTGAAAGTGGAGAAGGAGCAGTTATTGCGTGTGAAGAAGGGTTCCCTGAGCTCGCCTCATCCCCCGAATGAGATCCCACACCATCTTTCTCCATATGAGTAAAAGAACCCGAGTTGCTTCCAGCGTCACCCTTTTTTATTTTCTCAACACATGGATGGGCCAAAAGCCTTTCAGAATCCTTGTCACTGAATTTATCTTGCAGGTTATACATAACTCCATCCTGATAACCAGCATACCCATTTTGAGAAACTTGGTCCACTCTTATCTCTTTGATTTCTTTTGAAATTGAAGGAATTTGGCTTACAGGTAACCTGTTGACAGCCTTTCTGGATTTCTTCCGCGAATTGAGGCAAAGGTAAAGCAATATCGAAAGAGTGATCACCATTAAAGCTCCAATGGTAATCCCTATCAACTCCCACACCCTAATGCCGGCAACCTTCTTGGACATTCCATTATTGAGTTGAGATGCCATGTTAATTGAATGATTTGATTCCCTACAAAATAATAGTAGGAGAATTGAAAACCTATCAATATAGCATAATGCATAAATGAGAGCATCACATTCTAGGATTCATCTCATCCTCATGATAACCCTCCCCCCCCCCCCCCGAAACACAACACATACACAACAAAACAAAACAAAAGAACAGATATCATCCATCTCATGATCACTACAATCTAATTTTGCTCAGCATTCACAAAAAGATGAAGACTTATTTGATCTATAACACCTCTCTCACTCCACATCAATAATTTGCTAACATGAGACAAGTAATAAGACAAATATGTGGGGATGACAGAGAGAAGTCAATCAGCTTTGCCAATTTGTCTACACTAACACATACCAAGAGCTCAAAAGGCTTGATTTGACCAAACACAGAATTAACACACACAAGACAAAGTGAAAAAGATGCAAAATTTAATACAAATTTCACATATTATACCTATTTGAAATTTGGAATTACAGCTCCCAGAATGAACCAAGTTGAAACTCCGGATCTACAGCTGGAACAACTTTACAGCCTTTCTGAAATCTATCAACTACCCACATGCCAAAATCACTAAAAGAGCTCATAATCAGTGAAGAATGTGCAAACTCCTTGAAAATATGAAATGGGTCTTTTGCATCTGAGCTGAATTTGCAAGCATTTCAGGCTACAATGATCCCTTTTGCTCATAATCAATGAAAAATTTGCAAATTTCTTGAAATTGTGATGTGGGTAATTTGCATCTGGGCTAAAATTGCAACCTTTTCAATCAATAAAGGGTTCAATTCATAAGAAACCTATATAAAAGCTGTTGGGAAATAATTTGCAGGTTCTGGGAATGTGAAGAGATGGTGGTGGTGATGTTGTTGCTGTTGGGCAGGTTTAAACAAGAAGGCAAATAGAGTAATCAGTGGTAGGTTGATGAGTAGAGAGAGAAAGTGATGCCTTTGCCTTAGTTCGCAATTGCATACAGTATAATAGAAGCATGAAAATGGAAGGTTCCTCTGGCCCTCAATCTTGAAAAATAATAATATATTTTTTTTTAATTTTCTTCTTTTGAACTGTTCTTGAAACTGATTGTTAATCAGAAATCTCTCTGTAATAGAATGATGTAAGGATTTTCAAAAAAGGATTAAAAATTTAAGTCATGTCAGTCTTTTGCATTATTTAAAAGGGAGAATTGTTTAATCTTCTCTAGTAGTCAAAACAAATGGAGTAGTTAAAGTGAAACAAGGATGTATTTTAAATTCACAGAGTTAATGTTAATTGCAGAAATGAAGTACAAAAGAGGCAAGAAATCAGTTCCGTTACAGAAATCTAATGTTAAAAAACTTCAATGCAATCAGGTGAAAGGTTGCCTGAAGAACAGACTGATCACTCTGCATAATTACATGAATAATTAGTAGTTAAGGTCCACTTCTTTTCGTTATTTTCATGCTATAATTTTCAACTTCTCAATGCACCTAATTTTATAAGGGTGTTACTATATACCGCCATAAAATTACTTATCACCGCCCTTGAAAATTACAATATTGTCCCCGCTTACATTTTCACCCTTCTTTCTCCCACTCTCCTTCTCCCTCTCTAACTCTCCCACACCAATTCTCCCTCTCTAACTCTCCCACACCCACCCACTCAACTCACTCAAAATATTCACCGGCAAGCAAGGAACGACCGCAAATGTCTTCCGGCGACCAAGAAGTGCCGTCGACGCCGTCCGAGGTAATTTTTTTTTCGCAGAAATTGGGTCGGGCGTCTGTAATTTCCGCCTGATCCATGGTTGAGGCGTCTGCAATTTCCGCCTGACCCATGGGTCAGGCGTCTGCAGATTCCGCCTCACCCATGGATCAGGCGGAATTTGCAGACGCCTGACCCATGGGTCAGGCGGAAATTGCAGACGCCCGATACTACGAACTGGAAAAAAAAAAAAAACGAGTGAAGGGCAAAATCGTAAATTCTAAGGGCGGTGGTGAGTATTTTTTGGCGGTAAATAACAATTCACTTTTATAATCATTCACGTTATTCCGTTCTGCATCGTTTCCTTCCGCTATTCACCGTCGTGAAAGAGAATATGATCTTACTCTTGAGTTTTAATGCTAGTAATGTCAATTTTTATTGTAAATACCTTTTAAACTGTAGTTTCATAAATGGGCAGCTATGCGATGGAAATGGTTAACAGCTAACAAGCAAACTAAAGTTGGCATACCGTCCTTTTCTACGTGAGACTTGTCAACTTTCTATTTCTCAATGTAGGTTGTAAGTCAATTTTGTATATAAATGTTGATTATATATATCTACAAAATCAAACACATGCAACATCATATTGGTGCATATGAATATAAATAATTGTAATAGAAGAAGTAGCAACCGTTTGAAAAGGATCCCTTAGGCCTTATTACTTGACTTTTAGTTAAACTCTACCACATGTGTAGAACGATACACATGATACTAATCATACATTGACTTAAGCCCCGCAATGGAATAGAAATGTTATGCATTATTACCAATTTTGTAACAATGTATTTTGAGTGGAGGAAAGAAAAATACATTCATAAAACTGGATCTCTAAAAACAGTGAAGGATGTAGAAATGATTTTTGTTGGGGACGAAGAGTAATAGTTGGAGTAAAATGAACTATCAATTGGGGAAAATCTTTCAAATTTTTATATTTATCACTAAATTTCCGAAAATTGGTTGAGGGCGTCCGCCCCTTACCCCGAAGGGCTAGATTCGTCACTGTCTATAAAGATGAATATATATACGGATATACCTCAACAAAGGCTGATCATCGGCAAAAAAAGATGAATAAAAGAGGCCAGAGACGTAGATTTTTTTTCCCTCTTTTGAGGGAGAGGGGAAGGAGGAGATTCGAATATTGTACAAAGTTTTATGAAGTTGTTAAATATTTAAGATGGAATTATTCTTCATATCGAGTTATTGGACGGTGTTCGTACATATGGTTAATTAGATTGTTGTTGATGAAGTTACCAATGGAGTATGCAAGCGTAGCATCCCATTGTTCAATTTTTTTTTATTAAGGCTAAAAAACGTAGCACATTACTCCATCTGGGTGTTTTTCTATAAAAAAAAAAAGGGTTTACAAGAAAGAAAACGAAACTTGATACGCAAACTCGCGTTAATGTAGGTTATCACAATAATCACACTACGCAATAGGGGGATGTCACTATGAGATTGAAATTTTACATACCTATCATTCTTGCCAATTATTTTAGGGTGCAGCCTTATTTTACTGTATGCTTTATAAATTTTCAAAATCGTATCTAACCATGTTTACTTCCTTGAATATATTCACCTTTACATAAATAATTCATTTTCATTAACTTGTTAACTAATATCCTAAAAGACAATCTTTATTAATAAAATAACAGTCTTAAATAATATCCTAAAAATAACCTTTATTAATAAAATAACAGAAAATGAAAAAAGAACCGTTGAAATGCTCATGTTCTCTACTTTCTATTCTAAAAAGAAAACTAAATTCAACAAGATTTTTTGTAAAGATTATTATATTATAATAAATACAGTTTGCATATGGTTGGGTGTCAAAAAAAGAAGAAGAAGACATTACTAATTAACAATGCAAAAGAACATCAATAAATAAATAAAATTCTTACGGTCACATGAAAATGGCTAAATAGTATGATGACTATCAGAAATATTGCATTTCATATAAGCACTTAACAACCGAACAACAATTTTTTAACCACTGATCATATCGTGCATAGCATAATAAAAAATTAATGATAGTGCATTACTCCATCTGCTATCTTAAAAGTCTATCTTTCAAAACAATTCTATAATTAGTGTTCAGTTAATGTTTATAGATTATATGCTATAAAAGCTAGCATATATTTCAAGTAATCCTACGGAAATAATTAAGAAAATTTTAAGTAAATTCTAGTATGATTCATTTTCTTCAATTTTTTGTCCGCCTCAAAAATCAAAATTGCTGTTAGAGAGATATTATTTTTTTGGTTTGGGACCGTCCGGTTGAATTCGGATCGAGCCGGGTGGGACCACAAGGGCGGTTAGAGAGATATTATTAGAAATGAGGTGTGCTGGCCTAATTGGGTAGGGTTCGGGTTGGTCAGCATTATTTTTCAAGTTTGAAGTGAAATTTTGCAGTAACTTATTAACGAACTTTTGAACTGTAGAATCAGTTTTTGTCGATCATTTTTCAGTCGATTCGGGTGGAATTTTGAGCGGTTTTCTCGGACTCATTGCAAATTGATTTCGAGTGATTATCGGGTTAGTCAATTTTTACTAGCTCTAAATATGCGCATACTTATCAATATTAAAGTATGTCGTGTCAAATACTTGCTTGATATATTGTATGTTTGAATTTTAATCAATACACATTGAAATGTATTCTACTAAAGAAAAAGAAAGTAGGACAAAATAATTATGCTTTAATACTTTTAGGTTCAAGTCATTTTACTGTTCTAATAACATTATGAAATTGTACTTAAATGTTTAGAAACAACTTGCAAAATCACAAATGACATAGTTTCTTATTTAATTTTATTATTCCATCCTACTTATCTATTTGTTCTAATAACATCATGAAATTGTACTTAAATGTTTAGAAACAACTTGCAAAATCACAAATGATATAGTTTCTCATTTAATTTTATTTTTCCATCCTACTTGTCTATTTGTAATCAAATAAAAAAAATAGCACTCTCACAATGATGATATTGTAATTAATTTACCCAAGAAAACATAGAGGATAACGCAATCATGCTAACATGGATTACAAATATGGTGCAAAGGAAAGAGACGGCAAGCATAGCTATTAACCAATGAAGTGGTATTAGTATTAAGTTAACAATTGACCAATGAAAGGTCTTCAAGTTGTTAATGAAGTGTGCGTAATCAGTTGCTTGGCACGTGTGGTGGTATACCCTATTGAAAATGCTATCATATGGTGGACAGTGGGGTTTTGGTTTTCCCACATGCTTACAATCTGTTGTGACCAAAACTCTTACGCAATGCCCTACTGCCGGAGGGTGTAATAATCAACCACCACAACGTGCCGTTTTTTTTTTTTTTTTTTTTTTGGAAAGGTAAAACAACCAGGCTATCGAGAAGGTGAGTCTAAGGTGTCCCTATCCAATAAACTAGATATGAAGCCCGTGCGTTGCACGGATTAGGTGTTAATATTTTGAAATAAATACACTCATTTGATATTGATAAATGATATCGAGGATCGTAGTATGTTGGCAATTTCACTTTGATGATTTGGATTCGTGTTAGATAAATCTTGTGCATTGCAAAGTTAAGTGAAAAAGTTTACATTCAATATTTTTAGTGATATGCATTTATGCACCAATAGAAAAACAAAAAGAAATTGCGACAATCTCTTTGTTTTTCTTATGTATTTGTCAAATTTTTTAAAAAACTTTTTTAAGTAATTTTTTCTCTTACTTGTGCTCTATTGACTATCAAACTGTGTTAAAACTCTAAAACTTATAAGTCAAACTCTTTTTATCATCCTAATTACTTTAATTTTTCGTGAACTTTACATGTTCGGCGGCTTATATGCTTGGGGAGGCCAAGTAGTTCGTCATATATTGAAATAATTTATCAGAATGACATAAATGGTATTATATAAGTGCTATTTTGTATATTAGTTTTATACTTGTATATAATATTTAGTGGAATTAATTAGCATTGTATAAATGCGAAGTTAATATGAACGGTTCCATTTCAATCTGCACTGGATCTCATTTGTATTTTATTTTCTCTCATATTTTTGTGTCCATTATGTCATTCTGTTCCGTCATCTTTTGTGTCATTTTATTTCTTTCAGTTTCGTGCTGTTTTACACCATTTCGTTGAAAAGAACAGGATCTTAGAATTTATTCTTTTCACCTGAAAAACTACTAAATACCTGATATTACAACTTAGTAATGCCAGAAAATACCTCCTTAATTTTATATCTTAAAAATATAACTTATTCTTTTCACCTGATATTATATCTTAATTATATTTTGTTATTCATTAAGCTTAGTGGCTCGCATTATAGGTGAAACTTTTAATTCTAATATTAGATGATTTGATAAGGCGTACGCGTCGGATACAGTCAACAAAATTACTGATCATATCGATCAAAAATCATAAGTATAACTATCAGTTATGAAAAATTATTTCGTAATGTATAAATAAACATTAATATAATTATTTTAATCATTAATACCATATAATAAGATTTTTATGCATTATATCTATATGGGCCACAATAATGAACAATTGTAACTCTTATCACCAATTTCAATTAAAAATATATTTTTAAATTTTTTTTTTACCATGCAAACTCAAAATACCTTTTAGATGAACATAATATTTCTTTTGTAGTATTCATTGGTTGATTGTCTAATTGTCTATATTATAAAATTCATAGCCAAATTTTAAAATTAAAGAAATAACATCCCAAGCTTTTCGTCGTTTATCAGTAGTATTTTTTTTATCTTTTTTTTGGGGGCGGGGTTTGGTAATGGTGCAGTGTGATTCTACATGTTGAAAATAGGATTTTTCTTCCTATTGTTTTAGGGGTAATAGTTATTATTTCATCTATCATTAAAAATAGACATATTTTATTAGTAAAATTGACAAATTTCCATAAAAAATGATTGAAATGTGAGCTGAGTGGAAAAAAAAATGTAAAATCTATGGCATTGACTCTACATTTAAAGTAAGGAAGAAAGGACCAATTCTAGAATGAAGAGGCGTGTGTATGACATCAATACATGATTCTGAATGTGAATCTCTGTTGAGGTTTGGGAGGGGGGAGGGTTGATAAATAATTAGGTGGGGGAGTATGATCTAGACAATCTAAATTTAACCCGTTACTATTGCATAGTAGAGCATGCATGTTATCCAAGCGTGGTATTGATATAATTATTATCATAAAGATACATTTAAGTCTGCAAACCAATAGCAATGTATATACGTAACATCTAGTATTATGGCCTGACTTGTTTATATTTCTTGATATGTCAGTATATGATTTAATACTATATAAGCCTTAAGCCTTATATCGCCTTTAAAAAAAACCCTATGTTTTATCTTATAAGTTACAACATGTTGATCATTTGGTACAAATATCCCTATAGGACTTTATGAAAGTCAATCTCTTTTTTGATATTAATACTCAAAGAAGCAGTGTGAATGGATTGTGTTACCTTTTATTAGTAAAAAAAACACCAAAAAATATGTTTGCTACTGTAAACATAACGTAAAGAATTCGCCGTAATCACATTAAATAAAAGTCCACTATATTTTCTTTTTGACTTATATGATCAAATATAAGAAAGGTATTAAACTTCTAATGCATAAACTATAAATGATTTCTTAGATATTTTAATTTTTAATTATTTAATATTAAGGATGTTGCTTAAAGTAAAAGATTCTTTTAATATGTCAAAACTTTCGTACCCGGAAATTCTAATGAGAAAGCAATTGAATTTGGTTATTTGAGGCCATGGTTTCTTACTCATCCAAAAAATTTGAATTTGGTTACAGAAAATTTGGGTCCTCTAACTATAGTAATCTTTTTGTTTTCTATGCTTTCTCTCACCAGAGTTATCACTTGCCCCCTTCCGCGGTTCTGCCATTGTTATTCCTCTAGTCCATATTTCTATCCCCTCCCCTGTTACTATTGTGTTGCGTTAAAGTACTCACCTGTAAGTCGCTCACACATAGAGGCAGAATGACTATTCCTCATTGTTGTTAACTTGCTTAGCGACTCTCTGTATAACGTGGATCGTAAAACCTATCAGGAATTGTCCAAGCCTATGTAGACACCATCGTGGCAAATAGTTTTAAAACTAAACCAAAGTGTTCAATACTTTATTTTGTGGCACCATTTGAATAAAAGATTCTTTTAAATGAGATATCGTATATTTTAATTTGTCTTTCATTATTATTGCATTTTATTTTATGTGATTATACATTGAGATTGCTTTTTAAATTTCTATATAATGAATACACGTATCTTTTCTCTTTTTTTTTAAGGTTGCAACTCTTTAGTTGCGTCAAGCTAATTACTTTTTTAGGTGCACGCATCCTATGTTGTAAAAATTATGCATCTTTAGAATACTCATACTTTATTTTTTTAATCAATAAAACATAATACAAATGAGTCTCATTTTAAGTGATATTTCGTAATCTTTCTAATGGTGGAAGAAATTTAATTTTTTAAGCGGTAGAAGTAGTTAAAATCTAATAGTCTACTCTTTAACGATTTATAAAAGTACAACTTTAGTATATATTCTAAATTATTGTTGTGATCAAAATTAACCAAAATGTTCCAATTTTCGCTAGGCAGGCAGGAAGACATTGAAATAAAGGTTTTCATTGTATACTTTTAACTTTTAGCTATGTTTTCCATATCTATCTCTAATGTTATATCCCTAAAAAAAAAAAGATATCTCTAATGTTATATTTGTCGTAAAGTGAATTGATTGTCCATATATATGTTGGGGTGTCGAGTTTATGACACAGTACTTAGCATAGCTTTTAGCTTATGGTGGTGGGAGACAATAATGAAGGTCTATTGAAGTCTTTAGTTGATAAATTTGTTGATCATGGAATTTAAGATATAAGGTAAAAAATGTGAACCTAATGGCATTTGAAGATAGTTGGATTGCTGTAATTTGGACATTTCGGCTTCATGTTTAGTAAAGGAGACAAGTTAGCCAAAATGTTCACAAGTGAATGGAATCTAACCTACGTATTGTAACAACATGAAGCACGTTTTTTTTTTGTTTTATTTTTACTTGATCAAGTTCCCGCGTGCCATCAATAAAATATAGTACAAATGAGTCTCATTTTAAAGGATATTTCGTGCTCTTTTCAATGGTAGAAGAAATTTAATTTATTAAGCGGTAGAAGTAAAGTTATATGCTTGTTAAAATCTAATAGTCTACTCTTGCACGATTTAGAAAACTACAATTTTAGTATATATTATATATCTGAACCTCTAATAGTATTCTCTTTAACGATTTAGAGAAGTTGAACTTTAATATATATTCAATTCCAAAACCTATATTTCTATTTTATATTTCTATTAAAATTTTATTACATTGGTTCGCTTAGGTGGACGCCTTCTATGTTGTCAGAAAATGCCTCTAATATATAGATATTATGATTGGTTAGGGACTGATCAAAGGGAACCGACCAGGAACACAACATGGGACAGGAGTGACCTAAATGCGCCATGAAATCCGCAACGACATTTGCTTCTCTGAAGATGTGGAACACCTCGACCCTATCAAACCAATGGAGATCTTTCTTTGTGTCAATGAGAACATTTTCTATCTCCCAAGGGATATGGCATTCAGCTCTAATTGCTTTGATGACCGCCAGATTATCACCTCCGATGGTAATATTCTTGTAGCCCAAAGCTCTAGCCTTTCGCACTCCTTCCCGAAGTCTAATTGCTTCTGCCATCAAAATCGAGCTAGTGCCGCAAGACTTTGCTCCTAGGGAGACAACTTCCCCCTTTTCATTACGGATTACAAATCCAGCTGCAGCTTGAGAGTTATTTATCTTGGAACCATCAAAATTAAGTTTGACATAATTATGTCTGGGTAGGGTAGTTTCCATTTGACGTTTAATCTGGGTTCCTTTGTCTTTTTTATCTTTGGGAAAGCCCCACTAGCATCAAACCCCAGTTCTTTTTCGGAGAGAGTTTTCCATTCCAGAAAGCTGATTTTACTAGAAATAGCTATTTGAAGCGGTGAAGTGACTAGATCACTAAAAATGACTTTATTCCTCGCAAACCATAGCATCTACCAGTCATAATAAGAAGGTTGAAATTTGCTTTAGAGAGATTATTCTTTAAAAAATTTAGTCTTTCAGTGAAGGATGAAAGGTGACTAACATCCTTAACTAACTTGACATTACACAAAATTTCAACTTCTGTAACTGTTTGCTGTAAAAAAGGGCAATCAAAAAAAAGATGAAAATGATCTTCACACTGGTGGTTACAGAAACAACATTCTTGTGGAATAAAAATTTTACTTTGCTCAAGTCTTTTCTTGGTGAGTAATCCATCCAAGCATAGTTTCCAGATAAAGTATTTGACTTTAGGTGGGATATTCAAGTCCCAGATCCAGATAAAGCTACACTTTGTGTTTATTTGGTCCTTCAATTCCTTGTGCTATCCATGCTGCAGATTTACAGGAAAAGTTCCCATCCGCTGAATAACCCCAATAAAACTTATCAGAGACTTCATTATAAGGAATCGAAATACCTTGGATTGCATGAATAGTTTCCTGAGAGACTACCCTCGAAAGGAGAGTACAATCCCAACAACCACTTGAATTAATGAACATGCTAACATGAATGGATACATCAAAAAGGGGGTCGTCTGACGTAATAAAACATATCTATTAGCGGTACCGGAGAAACCCAACAGTATGTCCAACATTTAATATTCTGCCCATTGCCTACTTGCCAACGCAAGCCACTTTTAAAAAGGTCCCGAACCTTGAGGAGATTCTTCCATTGCCAGGAGTTCTTTTTTCCTGGTTGAAAATCTAGGATACTTGTGCCTTTAAGATACTTCTGATCTCTCAACTTGACCCATTTACTTTCTGGTTCTTTCAGGATTTTCCAAATTAATTTCATTTGCATAGCTTTAGTGGTGGCAGTTGCTTTATTTAACCCTAATCCACCCATCTTTTTTGGCCTACAAACTTTGTTCCAGCCAATCAAATTAGAGGAAGAGCTATCTGGGTCTTAATTCCAGAAAAAATTTCTATTAATCTTATCTAGTTTATGTAATGTAGAAGATGGAAGCATAAAACTCTGCATTGTATAGATGAGTACAACCGCTAAATTGGCTTGAATAAGCGTATTCCGACCAGCATAGGAAAGAGAATTAGCTTTCCATTTAGTAAGATTACTTTGAGTACGGGTCAACACATCTTGGAAGGTTTCACTGTTAACTCGATCATTTATTATAGGACAACCTAGATATTTATCCATGCTTACTGAGTGAGACATTAAAAGAATACCCTTAAAGCATTCAATCATCTGACGAGAAATATTCTTTGTGCACTGAAAGACCGACTTATCAAAATTTATTTTTTGGCCCGACATTTTACAATAGCGGTCCAAAATATCTTTGATGGTATGACAACTTTGATTAGAAGCTTCTGCAAAAATCATAGTGTTGTCTACAAAGGTAAGAAAGGGGAGCTTGTCAGCTCCGTGGCACATTTTAATACCAATACTTTTTTTGGAAACATCACATCCCTTTGTAATCTGCGAGCAAGTACTTAGCGCAAAGGATAAAAATATACGGGGACAAAGGATCACCTTGCCTAATACCCCGAGAAGGGACAAAATTTGGACCCGGGGCATTGTTGACAAGAACCGAGAAGGATACAGACATTAAATATTCTCATATCCAACCAATCCAGACATCATTAAAACCAAATTTTTTAAAGACTTGTAAGATGAAATTCCAATCTAGTCTATCATAGGTTTTTGCCATATCAAGCTTAATTCCAAGCCAACCACTCTTACCTTGTTTTGAGCGAAAAGAGTGAAAAACTTCATGGGCTAAAAGAATAGTATCCTGATTACACCGATCTGATATAAAGGCACCTTGTAATGGATGGATCAATTTTCCAATTACATTCTTTAGACGTGAAGTTAAAATCTTTGAAATAATCTTATAGATCGTAGAACAAAGGCAAATATGTCGAAAGTGATTAGCTGCGTTAGGATTGTCAATCTTTGGGATTAGAGCAATGAAAGTTTGGTTAATTTCTTTTAGAATCTTTTCTGAAAAAAAGAAAGCCTTGACTGCGCTGATAACAGAGGGACCAACAATATGCGAGTAAGTTTGGTAAAAAAGTGCAGGGAAACCATCTGGCCCAGGGGACTTATCAGGAGCGAGCAGGAAAACTGCTTCCTTAATTTCATCATCCGTAACATTTCTAGTTACGAGAACATTATCGCTGTTCGTTGTCTCACGCCCTTCTTACTCGCGCTACAGTTTTATGAGTTGAGATCATCTTCATTTCTTTTGTTTTTATATCTTAAATAAAGGCCTAGATTTCTTTGCCTCTTAGAATTTATTTAAGAGCAATGATATATGCCTTTTCAGAAGAGACTCTTATTCATTTACTAAATGGTGGCCTCCATTTCTTTTAAAAAATAGAGAGAATCCTAGCTCCAGTTTTACATAGTAAAAATATAAGAAAGTTTTTGTTATTATGTTTTGATAATTACTCCCTCCGTCTCAAGTTTCTCTGATATTTACAGTGGAATTTTTTAGGTCAAAGTTTATTTTTGAACTTTAACCACTTATTTGTGAAAAATTACAAAGTTTTACAATGTGAAAATAGTATTGCTAGATTTATTTTAAATAGTATTTTTAAAATATCATCTTATTATAAGTTTTACATTTATGAAATCATAAATATTCATGGTCAAAGTAGTGTCTTGGAGACCGTAAGAAGTCCAATGTAAAGATAAACTTGAGACGGAGGAAGTAAGTAGTAAGAACCATTTCATTGATAAATAAAAAGGAATATGGCGAGCATGAGTTGAATGTATTTCCTGAAGAAAGGCTTTGTTATCCTCATCTTAATTTAGTTCAGTTCAATTCATTCATTTCAATTCATATATGTAATATTTTACTTAGATAATTGTTTGTTCCAAAATTATTCAGGATGATATTTATTTTATTGAAAAGATTTCAAAGCATACTCTTAAAGGAGTTCAATAATAGCCTGGTAGGTTACTGTGTTTTGACAAATTTTAAGTGGTTAAATATAATGGTTAAAACATCAATTTAGTTCAGTTCAATT
Organism: Tetragonia tetragonoides; assembly: GCA_038025085.1. Classification (NCBI taxonomy): domain Eukaryota; kingdom Viridiplantae; phylum Streptophyta; class Magnoliopsida; order Caryophyllales; family Aizoaceae; genus Tetragonia; species Tetragonia tetragonoides. Next base: position 21,613,173 of record CM076151.1, on the reverse strand, counting down.
TTTTGCAGGTGAAAAAAACGGAGCCAAAATTGAAGCTCGATATCATTCGAACTCTACAAATTATATGGAATGAGCATTAAATACCATTGTACTACCAAGCCACACCTAAAAAGTTGAAACTCAAGACATCCATGAGTCTGAAACTCTAAAATCACTATGATCACAATTCACAAGTACATCTCTACATCACTATTTGTCTATATTGCGAAACATATACTTCTTGTTGAAGTTTAAAACTTGTACAATGTTTGGGTCGATCTTGACATTTTATAGGTCCCGGAGCAGATTAAAAGTAAGGACCCTTATAGATCAATAATGTGCATATAATTCAATTTTATGTTTGTAAATAGTGCTCCAATAGTCCACTAATAAATGCTTTTTTTTTTCTTTCTTTTCATGCCAATTTTGATCATTAATTTATCCAAAAGATACCGTCTTAGTGATAAATAGTCAATTTATGAAAAAAAAAAAAAAAGGAGTCAAAACTCATACACGTGTTGCCGTGTTGGATTTGAAAGTCAGATGATGCTCATAGTAGGCGACTTTCAAAATATCAAACAACTAAGCCACAAAACATAGGTGAGCCAGATATAGATAATAAATAAACACATGCCAGATAAGCCTAAGAACCTAAATTCATAAACTTAAACACATACACCCACAAAATGACAAAATGTCTTAACGTACCTTTTCTTGAAATTTGAAAATTAAAATATCAATTACTTAAAATTATAACATGTCTATTGAAATTCACTCAAAACTCATATAAGACATAATTTCAAAATTCATATGAGACATCTTCATGCTCGAGCACCTCTTAATGTCACGCTCTACCATGTCCGGCAATTTTTCATCTTCTTACCAAGCCAACATTGAATGTCGCCATTGCATATTCCTTCAAGTATGCAAAGTAAATGACTTTCTAACTTATGATAGCTTTTCCTTCATTGTGAAATTGGTATAGTTTCTCAAACAATCCCCCATTGGTAGAATTCTCAACAAACTAGTTTACTCCATCATTAAGCAAATCCTATCAACATCTAAGCTAGGTCTCATCCTATTTAAATAGGAGTTGCTTAATAATGGACACTCTTGATGACAAAGATTCTCTTCTAAATTTTGCAATAACAAGGTATTAATCCACAGGAAATTAAAAAAGAAAATAAATATATATAGAAAGATAACGTTGCAAATAATTATCCTTTATGATATAAACTTATAAAACTGTAAATTCAACTATTTTTTCATGTAAAACCACACCAAAAAAATAAAAATAAAATCCATGTAGAATATCATAACAACCCAAGACTAGACAACTGAACAAGCCGCAAAATCAAATTAAGATTTTGAGCAACATTATTAATTTGCCATGAGACAATTATAATTATAATATTATGAATCAACAACCCAACCACCACACAAATCACATCCATATCTATGTTATTTAATATTGTTAGTTTGTTATGATCAAATCAGGATCAAGATAATGAAGCTCCAACTACTAATTAATTAAGTAATTTAATTTGATTTAATAATATTTTTTTATTAACCAATTAAGCACATTATTATTTTACTCATTCATTGAATGTTTCTTATCAAAAAAGGTGGTCATGTTTACAAATCTAATTAAAAGGTGGTCACCAAGTAGTTGAGGCTAATTAGATGCCAAAAGAAGATTGGAGAGTGGCGAGAGACAAGCGTCTAATTCATACTACTAATAATCCCGACCATGGTGATTGGTGTCAATCATTTCAAGTTCATTAGGCGTAGTCTCATAAAGTCATAATTGATGAAAGATAAATAAACCCTTTTCCTTTTTCTAAAGGTGTTCTTTTTTCCATTAGCTTAAAATAATCCTAAATAACGTTTATGTCTGCATTTTTGTATTATCTTCCAAAGAAAATCTTGTATTCTACCGACCAAACTTACATTTTTGTTTTTGACCTTTTTTTTAAAATTTTATTTGAGGGGGTTGCCAAATTTTTGTTTAATATTATGTGTCATTATTCATGATTAAACTTTTTTCTTTTTCCAGTTAGCTAAAAGAGGGACACAAAAACTTTTTTAAGATGATTTTACCGTAATTTTTAGTAAAACGAGTGTCACTTTTAAGCGGAATAAGAGACACAACTCATAATAAGTGACATTTTTTTTTTTAATTAAGATCTCACAAAAGATTGGCTCTTTAATACTTCTTGTTGCGCATATTCATTGAATATTTCCTATGGTCCGGGGAACACAAGCATTAGAGTATAGTAGTAGGAGTATATATTGTTGTTGTTGTTGTTGTTGTTGTTGTTGTTGTTAATACTAGTATCTGTTAAGAAAAATTGTGTAGTATGGATGAATCTTGTTACAAATATGTATATGTATATTTATTGTGTCCGTTGTTTTGGGCACACTTTTCCTCATGCCCTGTTTTTGTTTCGTTCTTCTTGTTAGGGGTTTTGTGATAATTCTCTTGTTCTTCTGTTAGCTAAAAAGGCCAAAGAGGAACACCCAATTTGTTTATCAGTTGTCAGTTTTTGTCAGTAGCCGAAAGGGAAACGGGGAATTTTTTTTACTAATAAAACAAACGGGTCATTACCAGGAAAGGCTTCTCAGTCCTTGTACTATGTCAATTGAGACTTTTGACGATGACAAAAATTTGTATGAGGCTGCCTCAAGGTAAAGCGCATGATGTCATATTTAGCTACAAAGAGACCTCACCTTAAGGCTATATTATAAGAGACCTTTTGCTTAACGTAAGTGATGATGTAATTAGCATCTTGGTTTGCAGGGTGATTATCACCATTACGTTGATATACAGGAGTGTTACTTAAAGATGCGATGGAATTAGGAAATCTAATCCAATTGGGAGTGATAGGAGCGGCGCTTTTCTTTTCCACAGTTAGTCTTGTGTAAGACCGTCTCACAATAAGATAATTAAAAGTAATACATTTTTTTTTCAAAATGTTACCTATTTTTAATACTTGTTAGTTAAAAAGTAACACATTTTATTCAAAATGTGACAGGTATCTCACAGTGAATTTAAAAAGTTTTGTGTTAGACCGACAAAGACATCCTCAGGGTCCATGCATTGTCATTTGCAACAAGGCCTTGATGTCTAATATATTGGCTTCCCGTTTGGTATGTCATAAGGTCTTGGAGTGTGCCCTTTCTAACATTCCCATCCAATACAGGGCATCCCAAACATATACAGATATACTAGAACTGTTTAATTTGCTTCTTCTGAAATATCCAAAAAATAAATTAATAAAATGATAAACATGCTAAACACACCCATCAACCAACCTTCTTGCACAGGACACTATAGAACCCTCTTGCCTATCATGCAAACTTTCTTTACTACCATACTCAACATACACACATACACTTCAGTATATTCTCAGGCACTTTTGGCACCAAGATTGTCATACATTTGATCAGAGCTTACTAATCCTACAATCAAAATTAAAATTCCAATTAGCACAAACCAAGAGCACTATATATACCTGTTAGGAACCTTCACAAGGATTAAGCATTTACAGAAAAAACAAAATTAAGGCATTCAAAACAATCTGTCAAATCAATTCAATGGAGAGGAGGTTTGAAGTAGTATTGTGGTTGCTTGTTGTTTTGGGTGTTTTTCTTCATAGTTGCAAAGCAGTCTGTATGATCAACACAGAAAAGTTGGTGGAAACAAAGAGTTTTGACCTTGAAAAGAAGCATGTACACATGGAACCCCTGGAAAAAGGTACTAGCTATGTTACACATAGTGCATACGGAGGAGGGGGTTATGATCAAGGCTATGGTGGCGGTGGCGGGTTTGGAGGCGGTGGTGGATTCGGAGGTGGTGCTGGCGGCGGTGGTGGTTTTGGAGGAGGTTGTAGTTCTTGTGGTGGCGGGTTTGGAGGTGGCGGCGGTGATGGTAGTCGTGGCGGCTCTGGAGGTGGCGGCGGTGGTGGCGGATATGGAGCTGGTGGCTATGGTGGGCCTAAAACTGAAAGTGACAATGCACGTACCAACATGGCTACTAACCAACACTAGGAACTGTTGGAGATTGAAAACACTACTGAATAAAGGATGATTGCCACCAAATTTGTAAAGCAGTCACCCATTTGTCTACCAATATTGATACTGCAAATGTAGTAGGTTTAATTTGTCAATGTTGATTACATGTTAGGGAAGGATTATTACATAAAATGTTGCCAAGGAAAGTCTTAGTCAGAAGTAAATAAACTCTGCAACATCTATCATCTGTTCTTTAATTCCTTTATTGTCAGTCTACATGAAACAATATGGTGAAATGACAGAGTTTTATTAGCTTTGGTAATAAGATATGTAATCTGAGAAGCATTTTCCAGCAAACAGTTTGTTCCACATTTTCTCACAGAATGAGGTACTCAGAATAGTAAGCTGTGGAGAGTTTCTGGTTTATAATTGAATTATAGTGTGTTAATAAGTTGGGATACTTCAATTTGAAATAATGGATTTGAGCTCAATTTGTACTTGAATGTCTAAGATAATAAGTTTGGAATTGATCCAATTTCATGACTTTTCATAAAGCGTTGATAGTGGAGAGTTTCAATGACACGTCTCTGCCTTGGCATTTGAAATTGTTCTTCCTCCCTTTTCCCTACATTTAGAAGATTTGAATGCATCAACAAGGTAGGTGTAAAAGGTCTTTTATTCTACGCAAAAACTTAAAAGAGGCCGCCCTTTGCAATAGGGCGGCTCATCCACGTCAGCAAAGGAAATAAGCGGCTTCCTCGCTTACCAAAATAACGACCCTGCTGTGTTTCCTCGCTTCCTCGCTTCAATTTTGTCAGCTTCTTCTCCACTTCGTCATTCTTTTCGATTTTTCTCCACTTCGTCTTGCTCTCTTTCTCATTTTTCAGTTCGCGAATCATTCGATTTTTCGCGATGAATATGGCCTGTTTTTGCCTCTGAATTATTTTGATTCGCGTCATGGATCTCGTTCCTGTTGGTGATACAATTACTGATATAGATGGTTTTGGAACTATGATATCTGATGTTAAAGACGGAAATCAATCTACAATTGTAGTTGATGGAGGTTAGTTCATCACTTTTGATAATTAGGTCATGACTATAGTTTTTAAATCTTCATCTATGTCCTACATATAAATCATTGATCATTATTTTTTTGAATGTTTTATGCTAACTTTTTGTTAGGTTTTATGTATAATTAAACACAATAAATATTTTATGCTAGTTTTATGATACACTGTGCGAATGCTTTTGGTTTATGCATTGATTTGGTTTAAGTATTGATGTTTCTTTAGATATGCAGAGGTTATAGTAATGAAACTAACACTGCATTAGAATAAACTAACACTGCTTGAAAATAAACTAACACTACAGTTTTATACGATGATGTGTCGGAGATTAAAGTAACGAAACTAACACTGGATTAGAATAAATTAACACTGCCTGGAAATAAACTAACACCAGAGTTTTTGGACGATGAAATAACACTAGTGAGATAAATCGTGAAATAAACTAACACTGCATGGAAATAAGCTAGCACTGCATGATAATAAACTAACACTAGTTATATAAATCGTGCTACTATATATAAGTGTTAGTTTTGATTTCTTTTTATATTATTGTTTTTTGCAGAAACAAATAGTGATGATTTTGATGTAAATGACTCTTTTATTGGCTTGACCGGAAGAACACTTGATTATTTTTATGATTTGTATTGTCGTCATGCGATTTTGATTGGGTTTAGTGTTAAGAAAGGATGCACTAGGAGATTAGCCAGCGAACCTGATGTAGTGAATGAGAAGTATTTTTTGTGGTCGTGTGAGGGTCATAAAACATCCAAACCTCCTGTTGAACCCATTGTTTCTGTTGATGGGAAACAAAAACCAAAGAGAAAGGAATTTTCTATTACTCGGACCGACTGTAAGGCAGGGCTTCGACTTAAGCACCTCAATGATGGTTTGTATTATGTAGTTAGCCATGTTATTGCACATAATCACCCTCTCACCAGGCCTGAGTGGGGCTATATGTATAGGTCTGAAAGGCATATTGGTAAAGAGCAAGGTGAAGTTATTCAATCCAACATTAATTGTGGAATAACAACCACTCAATCTTTCCATTGTTCTGCATATGAGGCCGGTGGTGTGAAAGTTGTTGGGCACACCATCAAAGATCATCTCAATTATATTAATCGCATGAAGATGAAGGCGATTGAAGGTGGGGATTCCCAAAGCGTTATTGACCAACTCTACAAACAAGTTTCTGAAGAAGAGGATTTCTTTTTCAGGGTTAGGGTGGATGAGAATGGAAAGTTGTGTAATTTATTTTGGCGTGATTCGATGATGAAGGAAGATTTCATGATATATGGGGATGTAACCGTATTTGATCCTACTTATCGAACTAACAAGTATAATCTCATTTGCGCCCCCTTTGTTGGGATCAACAACCATTGGAAAAACGTAATGTTTGGTTGTGCTTTTTTGGCTAACGAGCACGTAGAGTCGTTTGTTTGGTTATTTCAAGTTTTCCAGAAGTCAATGGGTGGCAAATAAATATCCTGTTAGCATTTTTACCGACCAAGATAAAGCTATGTCAAATGCTATTTCTCAGGTGTTACACCTACTTTTAGTTGAAAATATTCTGTAAATTTGGTGTCCTATTTTTTAGTGCTTGTTTTATTTCTTGCAGTGTTAGTTATTCCTTCCACAGTGTTAGTTCTTTCTTCCACAGTGTTACTTTGTTGCATTGGTGTTGTCTTGTTTTAACTCTTTAATACATTCCAGGTCTTTCCTTATTCAAGGCATAGACTCTGCTTGTGGCACCTTCTGAAAAATGCTGTAAGCTATTATGGAGAGCTGCGCAGTGATCCTTCTTTCCATCAGGATTTTAAGCATTGCTTGTATGGATGTGTTGATGAAGAAGAGTTTGAGAGGTGTTGGAAAGAAATGCTTAGGAAATATGGATTGGAAAGCAGTGAGGATCATCCATGGATTCATAATTTGTATAGCTTCAAGGAGAAATGGTGCACTACTTTGAGCAAAGACTCTTTCTCAGCGGGAATTCTGTCATCCCAGAGAAGTGAAAGCACAAATCATGCCATTGAGTTTCGTGCTAGTAATACAGCTAGCTTAATTGAGTTTTATTCTTTTTTTTAAGGAAACTATGAGTCGTTGGAGGTTGACTGAAGAAGCGGATGAGTTTAATTGCTCTAAATCACTTCCGTCCACTGCACTTCACATGAGTGAGATTGTGAAGCAAGCTGCTGAAACGTATACTCTAACTCTTTTTAGGGATTTTGAAGTGGAGTTTTTGAGGCCGCTTACTACTGTTTGTACTATTTTGGACATGGAGGGGACGACATTAGTTTATAATGTTGGTGTTCAAGGTGAGACGGTTTCAGTCAAGGTTGTATATGATGTGGTCTCCCACATGATTTGTTGTTCATGCAAAAATTTTGAATCATGTGGCATGTTGTGTTGTTATTGCTTTAGGATTTATTTCATGCATTCTGTTTGTTGAAATACCTACTGTTTATGTATCTAAAAGATGGACTAAATTTGCAAAAGAAGAAGTGTGGGATAAGTGTGACAGAAACTATCCAGCAACTGTGATGCGTAAAGAATCTGTTCTTTGGCGCCAGATTAGAGCTTGGAGGTTTTATAACCTGGTTCTGAAGTCTGAAAAAGATGAGGTAACAAGGGAAATTTTGGATAATGGATATGAGACACTTCTTGCTTCTATTGATGCTGCATTTTCTGGAATGGACATTGGTAATGATGATGGTTGCAATGATAGTGATGTTGTTGATAATTCTCCTGCTACCAGCTCATCCACAACTGTACTTGATCCTTTACGTTGTGTGACAAAAGGTAGAAGCAAGAGAATACCAAGTCACTGGGACAAGGACAAGCAAAAGAAGAGGGGAAAGACTGGTCGGAATGTTTCGCAGCTTAAAGACAAGGTTGGCGGCGGTTCTCGTGTAATGAAGGAGTTTGGAACAAAGACTCCGGAGGTTCAAATGTCTTGATTTTTTGTTTAAACAATTCAATTATTTTAATTTGGTTCTTATGTAAACAACTATATGGGGAATTTTTTTGATGTGAAAATAATCATATTCTGAAGTTCAATCTTATCATTTTTTCTGTATTGTTAAATCTTATCAACTGATATTGTATCCTATAAAACTGACACTGGATCCTATAAAACTGACATTGTATCCCATAAAACTAACACTACATTCTATTATACTAACATTGTATCCTATTGAACTAATTTTACATGCTATTATTCTAACACTCTCCTAATCATCTCATGATACTAACACTGCATCCTTTGAAACTAACACTGCATACTGATTTACTAACACTTCATCCCAATTCAATAACACTACCTGTCAGTTCCTTTGAAACTAACACAGCATATTGTTTTACTAACACTACATCCCAATTCAATAACACTACATCCCAATTCAATAACACTACATGCCAGTTCCTATGAAAGAAACACTGCATACCATTTTACTAACACTACATTCAAATTCAATAACACTACATGTCAGTTCCCCAAAAATATTATCATTTTTACTTACTATGCCTTTTATGCTATTTAAAACTTCAAATATTATCATTGAAACTACAATGCACTTCATAATATTAATGAATGTAGTGTGCAAGGAACAAGATCCACCCTTAACAATGCGTTCCATATAACTAACACTGCATCCCACAAAACTAACATTGCATCCTACAAAACTAACACTACATCCCATAAAACTAACACTGCATCTGATAAACCTGTTAAAATCAAAAATAGAAAAGAAATCCTTGTTCAGTATTTCTACTGCATCTGATAAATCTGATGAAATCAAAATGGAAAAGAAATACTTGTTTCCACAACTAACACTGTATTCTATAAAACTAACACTGTATGCTATAAAACTAACACTGTTTCCACAAGTCAAAATACCAAATCATTCTAACATCATGCAATATTTCTTTGCACATTTTTCAGCATTTGCTGAAATTTACAACCTATTTTCCCCCCTAATTACAGACTGTTGAGTATTTTCTACTTTTTCTTTTTGGTTTTGTTTGCTTCTTTCTTTTTAAGCTTCTTCGCATCCTCGATCTCCTTCTTTAAAAGCGGCTTTTGATGTTCAAATAACCTTATTGTGTTGAGCACATTTTCTCGTTCTTTGTTGAGATCACTGAGCACCACTGTTGTGCAGATGCGGGATCTCAAGTAACGTCTCAAGTTAGACTTCATAGAATGGAAAACCAAAATGTTAACACTTGCACCTGTTTTTTGTATTTTGAAAAACAGTATGTAAAATGAAAGAGAATATACACCACAATCAAAATGTTAATACCTTCTGAAGTTCTGGTTCATTGAATATCTCACCATTGAAGTGCTCAATCTGTGACATCATGAAAACACCACAATCAAGATCGTACTTTTTAGTCTGCCAATTGAATTTGATGTTCTGGGTCTTGTAGGTGCTAATCTCATTTGGCAATGGGTGCCTCCCTTCTAACCATGTTATCAGCTCCTCCTTTTGTTTAGTTAAATAAAAAACTCAGTATATAGACCAAACAGTGACACAATATATGGGCAAAGACATGCATAATGTTGTCCATGACTTAATGCATTTTAGTGTTAGATGTCAACTCCAACATTTTCTTCAATAAAAAGCCTTGCATAACAATTGACAGCAAAGAAAGCAATATGCAAAATGTACAAAAGCCAGACACACTGCATCCCATAATACTAACACTGGACTATAAAAAAGTAACACTGGATGCTATGAAAGTAACACTTGATCCTGTTAGGTTTATGTATATTACCAGTACTTGTGTTGAAAACGTGAAGATATTCTCCTCTTCTTCATACTCTCTGTTGTCAGGTACTGAATCAACTTCTTTTGGAAGTTGATTAAGAAACACGAGTAGTGATGTTGCAATAGTAACGGGACAAAGATATGTTATCATCATTATTATTGAAATGTTAGATGAAGCTTAAATTGCGTGGAAATAAGTGCAGAAAATCCCAAAGTATTGTATTCTTACCATTTGAATCCTATGAAAGTAGGTGTTCCAAACAGGGTCGACGTTCCTCATCCAATCTATATATGTATTTCTGATATTCCTCTTGCGTCTTTCAATTCCCTTTTGGCGCCTCTTTTCCTTCTCTTCCTTCTTCAGTTCTTCATTCTCATCCTTGGTATTTTCATGGTCTTTGTCATCCTTGCTATCTTTTTCATCATTTTTATCTCCTTCCTTCTCATCATTGCTATCTTTATCCTTATCGATATTAGTTAGAGTAGGATTCTCATTGTTGAGAAGATCGAGGATGAAATCCATTATACTCTGACAGAGACGAAAATAACTCTTTTTAAAATAAAATAAATATTTATATATTTGAAGATAGCATAAAACAATTGTTATTGATAACTTACACTAGCTGTAGTTCCAAAGCAGAATCTGAGTGGTTCATCATTATGCTCTGTGGCTGATCAGTTGTGGGCTTCAGTAGTGGATGATCAAGCTGGTCGTGATTGAAATTCAATATCCATGCACATGCTACTGTGAAAATTATCATTGTCCGCATGTTTAGGAAGCCAAGTCCCATTGTCTGTCTCCCAATTTTTCTCTAGCCTTTTTCTCATCCGTGACTCTCTTCTTCATTTTTTTACCCTTCCAATGTTGGATAAGCGACAAAGCTGTGGCTTGTGGTTCTCCTAGCCACATGTGTCTGTGAAAGTAAGCCAGTTGCAGAATAGCTACACAACCACTTATCTCCTTTACTGATGTTGATTGTACTTTCTTACAGAGTTGCAAAGCCTGTTAAGTACAGCTCCACACCAATCCTAGTGTTGAATCTTTTCTTCATCCATCAGAAATGGAACAGTGGAAAAATCAACCTTTTGGTTTGCTGAAGGCATCAAGAATGAGTTGAGTGCTAGGAGAACAAATAATCTCTTAAATATTGGCCCACCATTGGGCAAGTGGTCCAACAAAATTGCTGGGATTACACTCACATCCATTTGTGTACCAGGTTGGATCCCAAATTCTTGCAGCCAAGTGAGTTCTTCCGGTACTGTTTTCACTTCACTTTTAAAATTTTTGATGTCGCAACCTTCATTTCTGGGCAGTAGAAACATGTCATGGACATCATAGGGCGTGATGGCAAACTTTATTGTCTCATTCACCTTGAACACCTTGGTGTCAGGGTTGAATCTTTCCAATAACCAATCCATCATTGTTAGTGGAATTATCTCTGTTTTCATTGATAACAGACCTGCAAAACCTATTTCTCTGACAGATTGAATTTGTTCCATACTCAACAATTTCATCACATGTATAAGCCTGTTAGGCCTACACTGAGTTCTCATGCCTTTCTTTTTTTTCTTCTCCTCATCCTCCTCATTCTCCTCACTTTCATAATCTTCATCTTCACTCCCTGCTTTTCTTTTTGCCAATGTCTTTGGTTGTTTCTTTGTTTCAGATTTTGTTACTGATACTAGGCTACTTTTTAGAAATTATTTAGGGCATTTCAATAAAATACTTAGACAAACTGTCACCTATGGTAAGTACAAATACTAGCACCACATTGAAATATAGTGACACCAGAGCACAAATTGCTAACACTGGATCATTTCTTTTTTAGAAACATTTTCAAGTGACACCACAACAGACATAACAAAACATGCTACCTGAATCAAATTAAATAGTACTAGAAGTACAAACAGAGGCACCAATCACAAATAACAACAACTAAATGAGCAAATATACAGAACAGTTTACATAACAAAATACTATCACCACATTCCAAGATACTGACACCAGAAGTACTAATACTGATACTAGGCCACTTTTTAGAAATTATTTAGGCCAGTTCAATATAATACTTAGACAAGCTGTCACCACATTGAAATATAATGACACCAAAACACAAATTGCTAACACTGGATCATTTCTATTTTAGAAACATTTTCAAGTGAAAACATGCTAATAGTAGAGACACCAATCACAAATAACAGCAACTAATTGAGCAAATACTATCACCACATTTTGAATTAACAACATAATTTTTACAGAAATTTCATATTAACAGTAGCAGAACTATAAACAGATATGCATGACGGTGAAACAAGTTATTTTACTTACCAATTGGTCGTTTTTTTGGAGTACTTTTTGGTTCTTCAATTGATTCTTCATCTGAAATAAATGACAGTAGAATTACAAATACAACCAATAGATAACACCAGAAATTAAAATATTATAACTCTCTTTGAAAAGAATTAGACATAGAAGCGTAAGATTCAGACTAAAACTTGATTTTAGGGCGTAAAATACCAAATTGTAAACAATGAAGTCATGAAATTCGAAAATTAGGTCATAAAAATACCTTTTCGTTTTTTTACGACTTGTTTGAACGCCATAATCCACAATGAGTGATAGATTTTCTGTTTTTTTTTTTTTTTTGTGTTTTTGCTTTGAACTCAAAGAGAGAGAGAGAGAGAGAGAGAGAGAGAGAGAGAGAGAGAGAGAGAGAGAGAGAGAGAGAGAGAGAGAGAGATGATGATGATGAGAGCGCGAGAGCAGTTTGTTTTATTTTTCGAAAAAGAAACGCGTGTCGCGCGTACGGTTAAATAACCCGCCCCTATATAATAGGGCGGCCTACCATAAGCCTTATTGTTTATTCTATTAAAATTATGAATTTCAATTTCAGTTTCACTATCCAAAAACATTTTTAACTTAGTTGGGAATATTAAGTTCAATTCTTTTTCCCCAATTTATATATGTATATTACATTGACATATGTGCCATCTCATGACTCATATGGACCCAAAAAAATGAAAAGAAGATAAATAAATGCATTACTATATGTTTCAATTGGAGTCATTTACAGGACATTGAGATTTTGCAAACATTCATGTGATCAATTTTGCTTATAAAATGTCAAATGAGCTATTACTTACAAATTACAGACAATCCAAAGCTTTGGAGAATCAAGGTGGTGATATACTGAAATGGTTGTACAATGTCCACCTTCTGGGCATGAGCCCATGCGATATGGGTTCGATTCTTATGAATCACAGTTTGGTAAATCTTTCTAAAACCTTGTCGGTTATCAAGATAGTTTAATCACTTCAAATACAAGGAAAGGTTAGATGCAATAATTAGAAACTTTACTTTTGATGAGATTGTGCTTTGTGCAGACAGTTGCTCTTTGCTTTAGACAAATTAAGGGTAAAATATGCTAACAGATCACGTTGTCATAAGATAAAGTTAATATGCTATGAGTATCCTTTAATTTCTTCCACTCAATTATGAGTCTCTTTTCTAAATCCCGGGTCGTTGTTGGTCTTTTCGCCAATCATAATGCTTAAGCCCCTTTTCTAATTACTCTTTCATTTCACCTCAATAATTAAAAAAAAAAATCAATCTATTTTATGAGGCGGTCTCATGCATGACAACATGAGGTATCACATTTTTGCCTTTAAGTATCAAATAGGTATCACACCTCATGCATGAAACGAAAGCCGCCTCAAATGAGTTCTTGTGTTGAACAAATTGCTCTGAATTGCAGAAAGTATTTTGATAGCTATTTTATTGTTTTTCACTATGAGTGAGAGCTTGATTTCAGTCGGTCGATTGTGAGAATTCTATATATATGAACATTTGATATGAGGATCATCTTTAGTGTTGCTCACTAACTAATTCAAAGTTCCACTGACATCACCATCTCAGAAACTCCAAAGAAGTGAACATCTTAAAGATGCTGATATGAGTCAAGCTTATAAACATCATCTGCATCTCCAAATGACGAAGATAGTTGCAGACACATTATCATTGATACAATGCCTGCCAGCCATGAGATAAATGATAACAGAGAGAAAGAATGAAGAACTAGTCATACAACCTCGAGGGAAGAGGTCTAAAATTGTACAATATAGTTCTCGGTACAAAAGCAGGAAGGAAAGGGGAAAAAAGGACTTACATCTACAGAATTCAAGACATGAAAATCCGCTTATGGCTAGCTCTCGGAAATAGAACTCAAGTACAAAATTAACACTATGACAGCCAAAACCTAACCTGTTATAACAAACAAGTGCGTATGGGGATTTAGGGGCCATGCCAAGTACCAACATGACACAACAAATAATACTGAAGCAGTAATAGGGAAACTCTGATGTAGCTAGGTCGGAGCACAATTCTTAAGCAGCACCCTTCTGTTTAAGTGTGATCTTGTCCCCAAGACTGAGGGCAATGCCTTGTGTTTTACTTCTTATTCTGATGTAACCACTAAGTTTGTCATCTGATTGCTTCTCAACACTGACATTTACCAAAGCATCCTCCCCGAAGACACTTTTTGCGTACAAATTTGCGGCAAGGAACCCACACTCCCCTTCCAGGGCAGACCTGGTAAAAAAGAAAAGATTGACAGGGATAGTGAGCTATAGAAAATTTTGGGGGAAAAGTCATAGTAACTGGGCTAAATAAATCCAACAAGCAAGAACAGTTGCATCATGAAACTTACGGTGGAGTAAGACATTTCATGTTTGTCGACTTGATGATGTGGTCAAGAAATTCCTTCTCATCTTGAATTACAGTGTTTACAGCAACCTAGAGGAAACAAATCACAGAGTTACCATAATGTAAAGCCTTGACAGAGCATGACACATCCAAAAACCAGATCGAGCACCCAGCTGACGAAGCACATTTCATGGTAGAGAGGGGGAGAGGCAGAAATCAACCTTTAGTACTAGGGCCTTAAAAATTGAAACTAGGGCCTTACAAATATCAATGTGACCAAGTTTAAACTAGGGCCTTAAAAATATCAACGTGACCAAGTTTTTAAACTAGGGCCTAAATCGAATAAGACAACCAGATAAACTGACAACATCTAACAAGCAAATACTCGCCCTTATCATATGGTTCACCGAATCTTAAGTTCCAGCCATTATATTTATATATGGAGTACAAAATTGTCGAATGCAAATTTGATGCTAACTAGTTATTGTAAGCAAACAAATAGCATGTTATTAAAGATGTACAGTAAATGGTTAAAAGATGTGTAACTGTAAAGGGAAAAACCAACTAAAAAAATGAAATTATGTAGTACATATAAGTACTCACTACTGCCAAAGTTGGAGCTTAAGTCATACAAATAAAACTGAAGTCACCCCTTTAAGCAATGCAATGATTACAGTACAATTACACAAATAGATCATAATGGTTCTATAAATGTTCGACAAATATAAAGAGTTCACACAAAGATAATGTAAAACAAAAACAAAAAAAAATAAAAAACATTGTGATGGGTTTAAGAAATTTGGAGAAAACAACCTCAAATTTAGTTAAGATATTCAAGACCAAAAGACATATCGATCAGCTGCGAAGGACATAGGTAACAGAAGGGAATAGTCCCAGTTCATGCTTAAAGTTTGTTAAAGAGCTTAATGGGAACTTTTTTTTTTTTTACTAGTATGATCTTTATCAAAAAAATATGACCAAAACACCTAGATCCTATTTTGAGAAACCAGAATTCAAAACCGAGGTTTGCACGTTGCAGAACACACCATCCTACTAGTTGATCAAAGAGCGTAGGCTTTTCAGGATCCTTAAGAAAACAAATTCAAGAAAATCATCAACTCTACAATCTCCATACAAGTTCAAATATAATGTATCAGATTCTTACAATTCGAAGACCTTCAAGTAACTGGAACACAAAACAGATTCAGCATACAACATACCTTATTTTCCCATTCGAACTCGGCCCACATAGTTCTGAAAGCGACATCAGCACAGGTAGCAGGAGAAATGTAATCCATTATGTCAATGTGAATGTCATTGAGGACGACGACATTGCGTTCAAGAACATTTGACGTCTCATAGACAATATTTCCAAAAATAACTCCTGTTTCAGTAGAAGAGACCTTAATGTTGGCTCTGATTTGTTTGCTTGACTCTGGTGCCAGAGTATAATTCTGTGGACGCTCCACCAGTTTAAGGTCACCCATGGTTGCCAACTCTAAGCATAGATTTTGCAGGGTTTCCTTCGTTCTATTGATCACAGTAACATCAAGAACAATGTCATAATGATGAACTGTTACATAGGCTTCAGCATAAACAGGGTCACTAAATCCTGTGAGCTGAAGAATACGATTGAGCTTGTTAGCGTCTTCATTGTCCTTGGTAAATTCTCCAGTAGCTCGCTTCAGATCATCTTGGACCTGATCTTCCAATTCCAGCTGGCTCATGCCCTGGACAGCAACACATGTTAAGGAATGTAAAGAGGATTCTAATATTAATCATCCATTCACCAGCACAGATAAGATGAATTGCTGGTCCAAGTCTAATATGCATCAGGAAAGGTCCAAGGTAGCACTCATTTGCTTAACGTCTTAACTGCTTCAGAACGTGCAGAATCCTCAATTTTAACTAAAAAGTTGAGACAAACTACAAGGGAGGGCATATTTAAATCCAGGAACTTATAACTATACAACTAATCATGCTCAGTCAATATCCATGGGCAATTAGCCAATTTAAAATTTAAGAAGCACAGAAACCACCAACAAATGAAATGAAAGAAGGTTATCCAAACTTCCTCAATATGGCAGATGCAAATGAACTACAGCCATAGAAGGGCTACCTTATGATGAATCCAAAATATTTTCTGCAGAAAAATATTACTTCTGTTCTTTCTATTGAGGTGGTAGCTTACATGAACATACCACTTGGCTTATCTATTGAAGCATAAACTCATTCTAAAGAATAAACATCAGACATAGACTCACTCCAACTCTAGAAGGTGTCATTAAATCTTAAATATATACAATATTACAATTCAAAAACAGTTGCCGATGTTTACTCTAGGCATCTGATCATAGAGGACATCAAGGTACGCCTTTGGAAAATCAAAAACAACAGCTAATATCAGAAACAAAAGGAACAGCGGAATGCAGCTTTGTTGACCACAATATGTATACACTGCTAATAAGAGGAAGAACTCAATAAAGATATTTAGTAATTACTGAGAAAAAAAAAACTGAGCAGACACAAATTATCATGAGAACAATCACAGAGGTTTATGGTGTATATGAAAAGGGGAAGATACAAAATGAACAAATGTCATATGCTAGCAGTAACACTACTCAACAATAAAAGGTAAAGTCCACCAACCTTTCTGCTCTTCAAATGATAGAAATCAATAAGGTCATCAGGCTGCGCATGAGAAATCTGAGCCTTTGCCTTCCTTTCCTCAGTTTCCCTGAATTGCTTATCTGCAAGCATTTTAACAAAGCTTTCTTTGCAAGAGTGCAGCCATATCTTTCGACCCTCATCCCCGGTATTGCACAGAAGTCTGATACAAAGCATTATCCTATCATAAGAATCATTGTCAATGGGGTGGGGAAGAACAGGAGATTGCCCCAGCTGAACCATGGATACCATATATAACAAGGCCTGGGTTGTGGCTATGTTCACTTCAACCTTTGATGGTTGAACCTCTTCCAACCTTAAAACAAGCTTTGTTAACGTGCAGGCAACAACAGCCCCAAGGAAGAAGTCACCTGAAAGAAGCAGGGATCTCAAATTTCCTTGGGAGGCCAATGACCCCTGAACGAGGGTAGGCGGAGACATAGCAGTTTCTAGGGCAGCACTTTGTGTGGCATATGTGCCGTCTGCAAGGACAGTAGGCCTTCTAGAAGAGACAGTGGCAGCATTTGCTTGCTGGTTAGATTTTGGAGCCTCTTGGGCCTCACCATCCTCAGTGGCTGTGTAAAATGGAAGATCTCCAAGGCATTGCTTAATAGTGGCAATCCCACTCTCAACTTCAGACGGTGAGAGACAGTACTCCCCGATGATCCACAGAGCACATGAACAGACCCTAGCGGCACGGATTTGATAGAAAGTGTCCAGAAGCCTTGTAATGATAGAGACCCGCAACTTGGGATTTGTTTCAATGATCTCCCGCACAAACACCACAACATCCATAGCTGAAGCGACATTGGTGTCCCCAAGGAAATCCATAAGCACATGGACGACTGTGCTAGCCACCTCTGGGAATTTCATAGCACATGTATGGATGGCCTGAACAAGCATTTGCCTATACTCTCCATTCTTCTCATCTGCACTTTGAGTCTTCACAACTTCCTTCTTCAACATGAGAACCACTTCATCAACATTCCTGGGAGTGATCAGTTCAAGGGCAATATCCAGTGTCTTCCTCCTAATGTCCAGATTGGGACTGGAAAGAGCGCGAAGAATATCCATTATCATCTCCACCATTATCTCTTTATGCGACGACTTCAGTTCCTGGAGCCGGTCAAGCACAATAAGCTTAACATTGTTGTCACTTTGTGACTGCAACAGCTTACAGTAAGTATCAGAAGCTGCTCTAATAGCCGTAGGTGCTGATGACAGAGAAACAAGAGTCGCAGCACATTCATATATGACGGCGGTTGAAGGGGCAGTGAGAAGAGAAATAATGATCGTAATGTACTTCCCCTTCTCGTTCTTATTGGTCCGACAAACCTTACGGATCAACTCCAAAACCACCATCTGTAACTGTTCACCCCAATCCAAGATCCGATCAATGTTTGTAAATAGATAGTTAACAGCTCTATCTTGAGCACATGAAAACAGCATCAGGAATGCATTCCTCTTAGCCGAGGGATCTTGCTCGGTTGCAAGCGCCTTCTCAATAGTCTCAGGCGCGTCCCCCAACAACTGTTCCCCTTGTGGAAGCTTATAGATTGCCGTAACAGCAAGTATAGCATTCCTCCTAACAAAGGGATGTCTATGCTCTAAATTACTCAACACAGACGGGATCAATGGCTCAATGATCTCAGTCTCATTTAACCGACCAAGGAACCTAAGCGTCACACCACGAATATACTCATTCGGGTGTTGCAAATTATTCCTTAGATTTTGACAAATCAATATCATCTCAGGGAGCACACGCCCTTTAGAATCAGTCTTATCAATGATCTCCAAGTAAAGCAACAAAAGCTTTTGAATCGTGTGGTCCTCTGAGGGTAACACATACCGAACAATGGTGATAAACAATTGCGGGATCGTCTCACCATTTAACAAAAGCATTACAGCCTTCTTCATCGCTTCTACTTTTGCGGCTACATCATTTCCTTCCAATGCCTCCTTTATCTCATTGGCTAATGCCGGTGTCCCCTTGTCAAAGTGGACTAGTAACGTGCAAGTTTTCTCCATACTCCTATACTCTCTCTATCTCTTTAGATCTGAATTGAACACAGAAACAGAAACAAAATTCTTAAATTAACATCAAAATGCACACATTGATCACGTCACATCACAGTGCACTATACAACCGACAATATCAAGCACTCAGAAATGAATCACCAGATAGTCACAGAAATCCCACAACATAATACATACATTCCACTATTTCCACGCAATAAGCATTAACCTAGTTTAGAATTGCATGATATCTCAATAACAAATCCAATTCATACTATACAATTAAGATTTCTCAAATACAATTAACTCCTAAATTTTCAAAATTACTCAAATAAACGATTGATTTACGATCTCAAAAATCGTCCACTTGTTCAACAAATTTGAGATCAAATCCCTAAACGTCAGACCTAATTTTGAGAATCAGAATGCAAAGTCCTCACATTTTCAATTGTTTTCGAAGAAATCAACAAGTGATCACAGATCGATCTAGGGTTAAAATAGATCTAAGAAAACAAAACATCTAATCCAACAACCGTAAATGAAGCAATTAATTGAGTGAAAAAAGAAAAAAAAGAGTGACGAAAAATGAAATCAAAAAAAGCTTTACCTGAGCGGTTAATTTAGGTTACGATATGATCTTTGAATTCGAAAATGGGGGGATTGTTGATCAGATCAATGGGGATGTGATCGCTGAAAATGGAGGAGAAGAAAGAGAAACTGGAGAGAAGTAACCAACACAGGGTGGGGTGAGGTGAGGCTGTGTGATGTGGTGTGTAAGCCTCTCTATTGTTTATTGTGAGTTTTTTTCAGATCTCAAAGAAGAGAGAGAGAGAGAGAGAGAGAGAGAGAGAGAGAGAGAGATTTATTGTGATTTACCATGAGGTACTCCCGATTGTCCCGAAAGACCCGCGGGCCTGGGTATGGGCTGGAGGATGGATTGGACTTTTGTTTGGGTTGAAAGATAAGGGCCCGGCTTCTAGCCCTTTTGATATTTGGGTCGACTAAGTGAATGACGACCCAAGTCATCCCTGCTATGTTATGTTCGGACTCTCGTATTCAACAACGAACATATCAGACTAACTTTTTTTGATCATTAGAATTCGTATTTATTCAACCTTGTAAAAATAGAATTACAAGGGACATGGAACAAGCTTACAATAGCATCATTTATAGATACAACCCCCACCTTCTATGAAGGGTTGAGATGCATTCACACAATCATGTGCTCTAAGCTCATTCAAAAAGCAAAAAAAAAAAATTACTCCAATCAAATACAAGGAAGCCCAAAACACTACCCCAACAGCTTGATGAACTACATCCACGCACATAACTCCATAGTCCTATGAATGCCCTGTTTAGCTAATCCATCAGCTATCTGATTTGCACTTCTACCTTTATGAGTAATACGAAGGCTCGGCCAAAGGGATAGAA
This sequence comes from Tetragonia tetragonoides, assembly GCA_038025085.1. Taxonomy (NCBI): domain Eukaryota; kingdom Viridiplantae; phylum Streptophyta; class Magnoliopsida; order Caryophyllales; family Aizoaceae; genus Tetragonia; species Tetragonia tetragonoides. The sequence goes on along the minus strand of CM076151.1, from coordinate 21,592,534 downwards.
ACATACTAATCCTATTAAGCTCAAACCTCAACTCCCAAGGCCCTCTTTCTTTGGCAATGCACCAGGAAACTGCATTTAGAGAGTCCGATTCCACTATGATTGCTACATGGGACAACCACTCCTTCTGTGTTGACGTCTCAAGAGCGAATAAATTAGCAAGAACCTCCGTTTTATTAATCTCACAGATGTGAACACGTTTAGAGAACATACACCTGAAGTTTTCATTCCAATCCCGCAAAACACCACCAATAGCTGTCACGCCATCTTTGGATGATGCGTCTACATTCCATTTTACAGTACCACAAAGAGGAGGATCCCAGGACAGCGTCTTGCGCACCTTGCCACACATACGACTAATCTTAATACACCAAAGGTTCAAAGATACTTCTTGGGGAGAGTAAGGAAACTTAGGGTCCCAAGCTTTTAACCACCAGCCCACACGAAGTAGAATTAACTCAAAGATTTCAGAATCCAAACTTACATTTCCTCTGAATACCCGATTGTTACGCTCAAGCCAAAGAGTCCATTTTACAGAAAAGAATACAGTGGTCCACGCCTTTGAAAAATGCTCACTCATAACCAGGCTTCTCCATTACGTGAAAAAATCAAGGATTGAGATTGGAGCTCACCATGCTATATCCCAATACTTCAGCCAGTTACCCCAAAATTTCCACGCCATATGACAATGGATAAACATATGATTGACAGTTTCAGGCTCTTCATTGCAAAATACACATGATAAGTCGTCAGTAGCGATGCCCATCATTGTCAGTCTGTCTTTAGTTTTCAGTCTACCCAGGCACACAAAGCCAAGCGAACGTTTCCACTTTTGGCGGAGCTAAGTTTCCCCAAATTCCTTTAACATTGTCGAAGCAACTGGGAATGTGTCTAGCAACCATTAGATCCCTTCTAACTGACTGAACTGAGAAGCATCCGTTGGGCGAAGATACCCACGAAAGCTGATCAGGTTGCTCAGGGTCTAAATGAACCTGTTGAAGAATTGCAAAAAAACTCTTGATTCTGATTCTCCTCCCGAACAAATAATGCACGTCTCCAAGTGAAATTCCAAACCCAATTAAAACCATCCCAAAAGCCAAACGAATTAACGGAGCCATTTGGAGAACACGACAAAGAGAATAGTCTTGGAAATTTCTCCTTTAGGGGGCCATCACCAACCCATGTATCCAGCCAAAGACGAGTTGAGCATCCAATTCCTAGACGATAATGAATGCCCTTTTTGAGGAGTGAGGAAATCTCCGAGTTATTTAGTACAGCACATCATAGCCTTTTCCAAATACCACCATACCTGGGCCTGGGAATATCCTCAACACACACGACATCCTGTAGGCTATATTTTTCTTTTACTGCAGAATTCCAGAGGGATTCGTCTTCAGAAAGAAAACGCCAGAGCCATTTACTAAGCAAGGCCAAATTTGTGTCAAGAATCGATACTACCCCCAAACCACCTAAATCTTTAGGTTTTTCAATAAAGTTGCAGGCAACCAAACACATTGGTTTCTTCCCATCCTTGTCCCCTGCCCAAAAAAAATCTCTCTGGATTTTGGTGAGTTTGTTGGCTACAGTGGTTGGGATTTTGAAGAGAGACAAGAAATAAATGGGTAAACTCGTTAGAGCTGACTTGATTAGAGTGAGACGCCCACCCATAGACAATAATCTTCCTTTCCAAGTTGCCAACTTTGATTCCATCCTCTCTATCATAGGCTTCCAAAAATCAACCCTACTAGGATTAGAGCCCAAGGGAAGCCCAAGGTACCTCATGGGCAGGTTCTCAACTTTACAGTGTAGTTTCCTAGCCATAAAATCAACCAGGAATCCGAAGTATTAAGACCAATTAAGGAGCATTTATGAAAGTTTACCTTCAGATCTGATGCGAGATGAAAAGAAATTAGTATCATCTTTATGATATCAAGGTAACGAGCCTCCAAAGGGCAAAACACCAAAGTGTCATCAGTAAACTGAAGATGGGAAATCTCAGGGCCACTAGGAGAAGCTTTCACTCAACTCAAAAGACCCAAGGAGGAGGCTTTTGAAAATAGGCAACTCAGGGCTTCCGCAACCATATTAAACAGAAAAGGAGACAGAGGATCGCCTTGACGGAGGCCCCGTTCCAACTTGAAAGGTGGTGTTGGGGAGCCATTGACAAGGATTGAGACAGAAGCTAAAGTAATACACCACTTAATCCAGTTGCACCATCGAAGAGGAAATCCCATTTGATCTAGTACCCACAAAAGGAACGACCAGTTTACTGAGTCATAGCCTTTATGAAAATCAAGTTTCCACAAGCAAATCTGGGTTTTGTTGCGAAGGCATGACTCAATTATTTCACTTGTGATAACAGCACCATCCAAAATCTGACGACCTCCCACGAAAGCAGATTGTTTCTCCCCAATAACTGAGTCTAGAACTTTCTTCAGTCGATTTGCAAGTAATTTTGCCACAATTTTGTATAAGAAGCCTATCATACTTATGGGTCTATACTCGCTTAAGTCAGATGGCGATTTAACTTTTGGGATCAAAGTAATGAAGGCTGTGTTTAGGTTGGCAGAGAACACACCTTTCTCCCAAAAATGATTTATGAAAGAATAAATATCACCCTTGATGATATCCCAAGCATTCTTAATGAAGTTGAAATTGAACCCATCTGGACTCGGAGCTTTCGATCCATCACAATGCCAGGCCGGTTCTTTAATCTCTTCCTCTTCAAATCTGGCCAATAACCCCAGTGCATCATTCTCTGAAATTCGTTTAAGACCCAGATTATCAAAAAAAGGTCGATTCCCCATATCTTCCCGAAATATTGCTTTGAAGTGCTTGACAACCTCTCTCCTAATATCAGCAGGTTGAGATAAACAAACTCCCTCCACGTTAATGCTTAGCAGGTCATTCACTCGAGCTCAGTTACTGGCTATAGCATGAAAGAATTTTGTGTTTTTATCCCCTGCTTGAACCCATTTAGCACGGGATAATTGAGCCCAGTAAACCTCCCTTTTCCTACTCCACTGCCATAGTTCCGCTATATCTGTTTTCCTTAGTTCCAGTTCCTGCGTTGTTAAAGGACGTGCAGATGCCAAAGAATCTCATTCCTCTAGCTTTTTCCAAATTCTCAACTTTCAAATTAATATCCCCAAATTCAGATTTATTCCAGTGTTTAATCCGAGCCTTGATGTCCAACATGGCTACCCAGCTTCATTGCTTCACAATTGTTCCATGAATCCTTTACCAACTTCACAAAATCTGGGTGGTCAAGCCAACAATCAAGAAATCGGAACGGTTTCAGACCCCAATCAGCTTCCAAGGAATGGACAAGTAGGGGGCAATGATCAGAGAGACCACGTTTTAGAGTACGTGTAGAGAGTTGCGGGAACAGAGATATCCATTCAACATTCACAAATACTCTTATCAATTTTGCTCATAGAGTTACCACGGAACCAAGTGAATTTACCTCCTCTGATATCTACCTCCATTAGTTGTGTTGAGGCAATCAGGTTTTTGAAGTCATCCATGCCTCTAGAATTAACATAGCCACTCGCCCTTTCGGATTCATGAAGTGTTTCATTAAAGTCCCCAATGATAAGCCATGGGACATGTAGACGCCCCCATTCACTAGCAATTTCACTCCAAGATTGCGCACGATCATTACAGTCACAAGGTGCATACACAGTTGCCAAAACACATTCAAAATTATTGCTTGGGATTTTTCCTTTAACTGCAAGCCACCCCAGTCCGCTGTATACTTCTTCAATCACAAGGAAACAGTCTTTTACTAGGAGTAAAATACCCCCAGCATTACCTATCGCAGGAAAGAAGTTCCACTGTAGATTCTGGCTTCTCCAGATCTTCGACACTTCCTTCTTATCAAACACCTCATATTTGGTTTCTTGAATAGCAATAACATTTGGATCATGGCTTTTGATCAAACGCCTGAGAGCTGTCTTCTTTTCTCTTGCCTTTAAACCCCTGATGTTCCAAGAGAGAATCTTCATTATAAAACAAATTAGCACCCCTAATGAGAATGGAAAGAGATCATATTTGTTGACCCCTAATGAGAATCTTCATTATAAAACATATCAGACTAACTTAACAACCAGCGCAAGCACCGATCTTGCTCCCACCGACGTAGCACTAACAATGGGTGAATATAATTATTGGTGCCGTCAACGTAACACCAACAATGCGCGAATATAGTTCCTAGAAGCCAGCAGACACAACACAAGCATGACATGGAAGGAATGAGGATTCAAACACCCGGACATTACATTACCAAACCACTTGGACGTAATTTTGGAACCACTAGACCACCACCTTTTTTTTTTTTTGGCTCGTCAGACCACCCTTGCTGGTTATTGAGAGAAACTCTATAATCAATAGAAAACCTATGCTTCTCCTCTCTCTCTCTAAAATCGTAACCTTTACTTTCAGGCTGGATTGACCGATTTAATCTATCTCGGCTTGTGATTAATGTTTCCATCTCATTAACCTAGATTTTCAAGTTTTTTTTTTTTCATTTTAAGTGTACTAAATTTCTCTCCATTTGTGGAGTTTTCAGGAATTTTCATTTTTATTAGTACTTTTTATAATATTCTCTACTTCTCATATTGTGCAATTGATATTCCACATATTCTCCCTTTAAATTCACTTCAATTGTTCTTACACGGTCTTTTTTTTTATTTTTTAATTAAACCACGAACTTTGAAAATAATGGAAATTGGATTCAATTGAAAGAAGGGAAAGAGAGAGGAGAGAAATTATAAATGGGAGCAAATGACAGAGAGTAGGAATGAATACAAATAATTCACTTTGGTCGTAATTCTTAAACAGAGTACCAAGTTTGGACACACACCATTTGGATTAGTTACATTTTTTAAAGATTTTTTTTTTCTTTTGAAAAGCAATGAAGTCTCCAATCTTATTGGAAATGAAATTTGAACATGGTTCATTATCGGGACAAGTGGGGGATGCACCACCATTAGAGCTGGCAAAATCTGAACCGAGCTGAAAAGATTCGTCATGCTAAGAACCCGAATCTACCCGACTCGAGACCCAAAGTTTGTAGTTTGACATCTTCAACCTGACTTGCTAAACACCCGTTAATAATCCGACCTATTAATGACCCGCACCAAATCCGGCCCTTTGCCATATGTAACCACTGCACAACATACCCCAAAGTCACATGTTTTTAAAGATTTTCTGGTTGCCAAAACAACTTTTTATACTATTACGAGAGCTCTAATTTTACAAAAAAAAACATCTAACATTGCCCTCGTTCCTTAATTTTTGTTCCACTCCATCAACTTGTGCTTGTACTATTTAGGCCACAATTTATCGAGTATTGCTTATGGGTCTAGTACACATGTTTTTGCCTAGCTTTTGAGCCTTTGATTATATACTCCCATTGATTTTGCTGGCAGTCTCTTTAGCCCTTGTGTAAATGACGGTTTTATGGGATTTTTTTTTTCTCTTCTTATTTCTTTAGGTATCATTAGTTTTTTGGTTAATTAGAGCGGTGAAGACTGAAGAGACGTGCTTGTTGCATATCGGCATACGACCGTGTACATAATTTTATCATACTAGTTATCAAACCCGTGCGATCAATGCATTTGGTTGGACAACTATAGAAATGTACAATGACCAAAATAGAGTTTGTATATACATTGAGCCGCCTGGTGGCTTCATTGGCATGTACATTATATAGCAAAATGCTTATTGTAATTGCAAGGCTGGCTTCGTATTAAACCTCTACAAGCACATGAATGCTCACAATAGAATTCCCACCAAATTTACCAAATACAATACAGTAATTTCTACAGGTGACCAAAGAAAAATCTCCACAAAAAGCTCACACGATCAAGTGCTTCCAATCAATCTCCAGTTATTTACGGAACTAATATAAACAAACGTCCATCGAAATTCTGAACACTAAACCCAAAGAATGTGGAAACAATTTAACACAAATGAATTGAATTCATATATCCCCTGCTGAAGTGTAGCCTAATACACAGTAAGAACACCATCTCAATGCCGATACAACAATCTCAAAAAGCCACCATATTCAGAAGAAAAAATGCAACCGCAAAAAGGATGAACAGAAAAAGAATCTCATCATGGATTTACACAAATTGATGACCGCAAACGATATGCACAAACTATAAGGGTACAGACCTGAACCATCCAATGATGACATTAAAGATATGAGTCCAATATAAAAATCTATCCATAACGTTCAGCAGCCTTCACATATAACAGCCTTCTCGCAGCGGGGGCTGGAGGTGCTAACCCAGGGATGTCCCTAATGTCTTTGTTGTTTGGGTTCACAATCTGCAGACATAAGAAGTAAAATGAAACCTTCAGCAAATATCTTTTCCTATGTGAGCAGCACAAGGGAGACTGACGGAACTCAATCAGCATTTATTTTACTCTAAGCATGGGGAAGTACATTCCCGAAATAAAAGCAGCATGCGGGGAGTACGAATCTACAAATCCAGAGATCTATGGAATAGGTGCAAAGAGCAAAAGGTTTAGCACCCACTGCTGCTTTATTCATGTAAATGTGTATGCCACCAATAGGGGTCATTTAATTAAGATTCGGGTCAAAACATTCAGTGAGCTATCCACTGTAAATGAGCTATTTCACTTAAGCTACACAAATTTGTTGAGCACAGCTGCAAGTATCGTGTAAGGTTGACAACCTATCAACTGTGTACATGAGCCATCTTTCGCTACATGTTCAATAGCACAGCTATAAAGTTTTGAGCCGGGTAGGGGTAGGCAAACAAATATGTGAGTAACAGTTTCAAGAAGTGATTCTCAATCCCTGAGAAGGAATATTCAGCTGTTTATGATTGAGAAAGTAATATCACTAAGTCGAGGCCAGGCGCTGCAGAAAACTCAAGCCAGTGGACAAACACCATCCCTCAGACCTCACCTCTTTCCTTTACGTTCCTTCACCAAATGAATCACTTCAAATCACATCCCCCCCCCCCCCTCACCCCCCTAAAAAAACAAAAAATCCTCTCGTTCTCTGCGGCAGATAGTATCTCCTCCTCACACCGGATGTGAGGTACCAAGGTAAAGAACCCAATGGAAGTTCGGGAATAATTCAAGAGCATTGGGGTACAGTTGAAATGAGTTATTCTCACTAATTCTCTTACTTTTCACAAGCAAAGACTGATATTGCGATGTACGCACTTGATATGCTACAACCGCCCCAAGAAATGTAACTTTCACAAATAAGATCATAACTACTCAATAATCAGAATTTGGATAAACATTGAAATTTGATGAGGGTTTAGACTTTAGAGACATTATTCTTTATTGTTCCTTGTTCAAAAAAACTCATTATTCTTGATTGATGGTTTAGAGATGAGTCTTTGTTGTTTCCTCTTAGTTTTAGAAGAGGAATCACATCTGATGTGGATGTCAGATACTCATCCACCATAACCGATTCTTCTTGCTGTTCATAGTTTTCCTATTTGCCTTTTTTATTCTTTAAGTGGAGAGGGCCAGGATGCTGAAGGTACAGGCAAAAGATTAAAAGAGCTATAAATGAAAGAAAAAAGAAGTCAACTCCGTCCAGTCCTCCCCCTTACTGGACAGATTTTACATGCATTATGGAGAAAATCAAGGGTATCCTATAGCTTCCATTGAAATTAATAAGGGACAGTAAATGCACATAAATAAGCATAAACAAGAAAATCCTATGAGTTGAAGAGATACCTTCACGACAATAATGGCTATGACACCACAGACAATAAGAAAGAGAAAAGCCATGATACATTTGTCAGTGGCAACCTGCAATGGATACAGTGCTTATGTTAGGAATGATAACACAAACAGAAGAATCTGTGTCAGTATTGTTGTCCATAATAACAGACCTGCCGACCAATCTGCTTCACCAGCTCAGCAGCCTTCTTTAGTGAGAAATTAACTGTATCCAGATCATTACGAATGCGGCCCATTTGCTCAGTCTACAGTGATGATACATGCAGAATGGATTAATCTCTGTCGACAAAGGGGAAGGAAAAAACTGCATTAACAAACACTTACTTGGCCTTTTAAATTAGCTGCAGTTTCAGTTCCCACTTCAAGTGTTTGTGCAACAACCTAAACAAACAAACTTTTATCAGGTACTCAGCGTTGGGATATGAGTGGAAGCCGAGAATGTCACAGGCTCACAATAAAACACATTACCTGTTTAGACCGTTCAATGGCCTGATCAGTCTCATCCAGTGTCTTGTGGCCAGCATCAACAAGCTCTTGATTTGTCATTGCTAATGAAGAGGAAACATCGAAAGGTCAGAAAGGGGACACATACGGTAGTGACAACTAACAACTGTCATTTGGTCATACAGTGAAAAGCCTCAATAGCATACTGGTAGTCTCATGAAATCCGTGACAGTGCAAGAAGATTCAGCAACATGCGTGAGGCTCCCACCAAAGTGGGGTCTAATGAATGGAGTGAAATTTACACTTTCATGGAGAGGCTTTCACCTGATCATAATGGGGTAAGTTTAAGATTGCACCAAGGTTGACCCTCTAGACATTATGTACATTTTGAATTTCCATATGAACAGAAAAGACGAGAAATCTTCAGCAACAAATCTGGAATGAAAAGCCCAGACATTTTACACCAACAACCACAAACAACCTCTTCCATACAAAGGCAGCAATCCTACACTGCAACAACAACAGATGATCCTTCGTCTCCAGTCTTTACACCCATTTAACACAAAATACTTATATCATGAGACAGAACTTTGTGACACTTGGCTATAAGATCATCAATAATATTGGGAGTATTTGCCAGAAATAACCTTTTAGAAACATGTTCTTTGAAGATTTTTTTTTTAGAAAACTAGCTTTTATGATGTTTTCCTTTCCAAACAACCATATAGGCAACTTTCTGGCGAAAAAACAACTGGACTGGCTCCTTCACTTGACTATTGTATGCTTTTCGAATTCCCCAACTTCAAAAGGTAGTTTCTATAGCAAATATATCAATAATGGTTACACAAAACACCTTTTAAATGGTGGTTTGGGGGGGGGGGGGGAACAAAATACTAAGCTTATCCAAACCCACTGTCAACCAAAACCCTTCACCTTCTTTGGGGCTTTTTTTTAGATACGAAAATACAGTATTCAGAAAAAGGATATGATTATAACTAAGAAAACAGGAGTCCCTTAAAATAAAACAAAAACAAATTACAAATCACCCAAGTGCAGCCACTTAGCCCATGACGCATCCAAATACAACACAGCACCCCAAACAAGTTCAAGTGGTTTGAAAATCCCAAAGAAGATGAGAGAATTCGGCTCCAAGCCTCCAACCAAGGGTGTTCTGAAGCACACCTCCTCAATAACTTATTCTTCTTACATCCTGCCAACACAACATATATAGCCTAAAAACGCTCTCAGGACAAAGAAAACACTCTCCTTTAACACCCAGAAGCCTCCTCCAAACAGTCTGTGTGCAAAGTCACAATCCAATAATATATATTGACGAGTTTCACTAGAACGATAGCACAGAACACAACGTCTGGAGAGAGACCAACCAGGTCTCATCCGTTGCAAGTTGCAACATATCATGCGTGTTCATCTGGCCAAGTTCAAACGTCCAAACATACCCACACCCCTTAAGGAGAACACTTCAAAATAAAATTGGCAAGGGAGAAATGAGGATAATTTATTAATGTGAGGGTAGGCTAAGATGATGAAGACGCGGGAAAAGACCGCTGAAGGATTTCCAACCCAAACTCGAGGGTCACCTTGGGATTTCTGAGTTTTCCTTCCATATAAAACTACATACCAGGAAAATACGAGGACTCTCGATGATCTTCTAGGTTGAAGGTTTCCCAGCACCTCTTGTTTTCTGTCCCCTGATTTTGCTTTGGAAAATGGAAAGTAAAAATACTAGTTTTTCATTTTTCTAAACAACAAAAGAATCAGGCCCCAAGAGGCAAAGCGGGAATAAGTTTTCACCATCAAGAAGCTAATGCAAATGACTCAGCAATCATTTGAATATGGATGCTGAATTAAAGATCAAAGAATTATATGTGCAATACGTGACCCATTAGTGCACAATTTTTAGCTTCTTGGATTTAACTAAATTAAATGCCTCACGAAATTTTCCATTTATTTGTTGGGGAGTATTGGGACAGTCGATGGTTTTCAATAAAGGGCCTAATTACAGAGCATCTCTGTCAAATGTCAATGCAGGGTAAGACTGTCGATATCCTACCCTCCAAACCTCATCCTAGGTGGACAGCTTGTCAGCTTCATCAGAGGCATCAGGTAACGTAGGTAACACATAGGTTAGCAATTAAGCAGTACACTCATATTGGAAACCATCACATGATAAAGAACGAAAGCTAATCTCTAGCCATATTCACAAATTGTGCTGCCCTTCATAATAAAAGTGATGAAAATATGAGCTAAAACATATCTCACATGATGCCATCTGAACATGTTCTTCAGCGGTTGGTTCACTGGTTCCTGCTCCCATGTCAAACAGTTCCACCTTCTTATTACCAAGGGTATTCATATACCTACAATACGAGCATAAAGGGAAACAAGTTTGGTTTAAGATAATACCTACACGATCAAATCGAAGACCAAAATATGAAAGAAGGCAGTACATCACCAGCATAAGCGAATACATAATCCTCCGTGTCAGGTTCATGCTAAGGATAATTTGATTTAATTTTTCAGTAAGTCCAATTGTTTTCCATTACATGCATGAGATTCAGATAAGTCCCTGAATAGATCATAATCATAGTTCATATACATTGCACGACGACAACATTATTGAGCGAGCTTAACTATTCAGTCGTCGTTCATAAAAGGTTCAATTGAGATTCTTCTTTTTTTTTCATAGTATGATTAAGCTTTTAGCTCCACACCTTTAACCAACATTCAAAGAATCAAATTCTTCTTTCCATCTTCCCAATGCAGAGGCGAAAACAGTTGAAACTTTTTTCTTCTTATTGACATATTTGAGCAAGTAATAGTAGCAGTTGATAAAAGCTGTACACCAATAAATCATTTTCCAAATTCAACTTTTTGAACAGTCAATAAATGTAGTCATATACTTAGGCAGAGGTTCAAGAACCAGTAACCATAACACAGCAAAGAGAGAAAACAAGGTCGGGTGTTGAAGCGGTAACTTACGTCTTCCTCAATCCCACATATGAATTAAGCTCTTTGATCTGCAACCACACATTTGAAATAGAATTAAGAAAATGGAAGGTTACATCAAGAAAGAAATGCAGCATTCAAGTCTAGCATGTACTTTGATATTACAGGATGCTAGTCTGACAGGAGTTAAATTGCTATTTAGGAAAATTGGCGAGGAACTACCTATTATATAGGCTTATTTGTGCAAAATAACTACCTCCTAAATTTTTTTGTGGGAAACAATTACGACTATATTTTTTCATGTACTACCTCTCAGCTGAATCCCGTGATAATTATACCTGAATTTCCTTTTGTGACCTCGCATGCAAGTCACAAGGAACTTAACAATACGACCCCCCCCCCCTCTAATGTACCTTTTGATTTCCCCTTCCCTTCTCTCAGCAGTCTGCAGCATATCTAACCTCTGACAGTTGTCATTTTTTTCAATTCTCTGTTTATCTCTCTGTCCAGTACTCATTGAGTCACTTCCCCAAGCTTATGGCTGTCTCCTGCTTAGTCTTCTCACATCATTTTTGTGTGTCAAAAGAACCATCCTTGGCCTCCTCTGACGCAGATCATTAGTGTTCACCTTCACCCTATCTAAGGCACAAAAAGCCCGCACCTAAAGGGGTACAATTGCCTTCCAAATCAGATTGGCAATTGGAAATTGAGGAAGAGGCACACCCAAACCCTGCAAAAAGGATTTGCAATAGACATTTTCTTGTCCAAATAGCTCCATCTATACCAGAATCCATCTTCTCAACAACCACATAACCATTCAAAAAGTAGCCTAAGCAATCACCAAAGGTATTATTTTGGAAAACAAATTTCCAAGAAGACAAGAAAAGGTCACTAACCATGGATTGCTTCTCGTCATTGAGTTGCTTATTGACTTCAGGGGAATTTCTAGCCTCCTCATCCTTGATTTCCCGATCAAACTCTTTAATCAATCTAAAACAGCAACAAATAAAGTTAGAATTAAAAGAAACAAACACGACGCCATACACTAGATGATAGCAACCACGTCATAATCTCCAACTGTTCAGGTTCCAAGCTCAAGAACAAAGAGCAGTATTGGGAAGATGCAAGACATAGAGTACCTTTTACATTCCCTCATCTTCCCTGTAAGTTCTTCTAGCTGCTTGCTTTGTCTACTGGAGTCTTTAATCTTGTCCAGTTTCTGGAAGCCATTACTGAAAGAAAAGACATACAGTCAAATTAGTTAATGTCATATAGGATATAAGGAACGTAAATGAACAATTATCTCATGTAATGCGACTCAAGTATCATCCCCCTCCCCCGCGTGGATTTAGAATGAAACTTTTTCTAGTGCTTTAACAAAATATTTGGAAGATGATCGTGTGACATACATAATACTTTGTCAAATTTGTAAACTGGCATATTCTAACAAGCATAAAACATTATTCACTGGCTGAACTTGAGCAACATTACCCAGTCAAATATTTCTTTCCGCCAACAATCTCCATTTCTACTAAATTACTCATCTGTGGAGCATATTAGTCGTGTTTCAAGTTCCCTAACCATCACTCTTTGTCTCTTCCTTCATTGTATCTTCCATACTTTTAGTTCTAAGGGAACTTGCTTCTGCTTGCAAAGCATATCTCGGATTCTTTCCATTTACATCCAACTGTCCGAATTTTTCAGTTTAATCCTCTTCTTAATTAACTAATCAGTATCATAGATTTGAAAATATGAAGTTACTATTTCTTCAATGGGAAGTTCCATGTCAGCCACAATAAGTCTTGACGCGAAAAAAAACTGCTAATCATTTGATCTAAGTTAACTTTAAAATCTCTCCAGCTTGTAACAAGCTTCCAGCCTTCCACAGTTCCACTGAAGAAAATTGATGATGGACAATCAACGGAAAGGAAAAGGACATCAATTTAGAAAATTGAGAGATACGGAAAGTACATGTATTTATATTTAATTTTTGGTACTTTTCTTCGGTTATTTTTATATTAGTCTAACGAGGATATTTGGAAATACTTTGGTAAAAAATAGATTGCTTATCTTAATTAGGCTTACTTGAAATAATTTATTTCTTCCTGTGCTTGTTTGGTCGACACACAAAAAGCCCAGGAAGTGACGTACATGTACTTATATTGAATTTTTGGTACTTTTCTTCGGTTATTTTTATATTAGTCTAACAAGGATATTTGGAAATACTTTGGTAAAAATTGATCTCCTATCTTAATTAGGCTTACTTGACATAATTTATTTCTTCCAGTGCTTGTTTGGTTGACACACAAAAAGCACATGAAGTGGAATGTCTCAGGCAGGGTAAGTTCTCTTGTTGTTTGGTTGGCAAAAAAACGTAAGAGTTAACTTCCTGGAAGAAGTTACTTGCCAAGCCCCTCAAATACAACTTCCCACTTTACTTCCCATGAAATTAAGGTTACTTTGTGCAACTAAACATGTTTGGGCACTTCCCATGAATTTGTATTTCCCATGAATTAGTACTTCCCATCGTCAATCAAGCAAGCACTAAGTCTTTTAAGAGTTACAAAAGATTAACCACCTAGACAATTAAGAGGTCATGTGTGATTCTTGATAATTGAGGGAATACATTAAAAATTATTCCTTCCACCTCTCACCTTTGCCACGCTCTCTCTCATTTCCTTCCAAATCAAATATCTTCCTTTTCCCTCTCTCCTAGCTCTTGTCTCTTTTCTCTCAAGGTGTCCTTTGAATTTCTCCTTCAGTCTTCCCAATCTCAATCAAATTGGTTACAAAGCCTTAATTAGTACCTTGTTGCCGCGGCAAGTTTATGCCAATTGGTGTCAAACCCAAAACCTAACCATCATGTGCTCCAATAATATTGCTACCATAATGAACAACCACAACCCACAGATCCCAGGTTAGATTTGAGGCCACTAGGTGATATGCTACTGTCACCCAAACTCCAAACTGCTGCCATAAGCATCATCTTCAGCCTTCCCCATAACTGCTTACTCTTTTTCATCCAAGGTCTGATTGTGTGTTTCGGCATGGGGGGCTCTCACATAATCTTCGGCATGAAGTTCTCTCACATAAGGCCGATTTTTGTCATGTGTCATCATACTTAAATGAGCAAAAATGTGCTTACATCTTTAGAAGAGAAAGTCCTGATCCAGGTAAGTGTATTATGAATTATCTGAAATGAAGTTTATTGGCCTATGTACAAGATATAAGAGAGGAGTCAGTTTGAGTGGGGACTTCCCTCTTCGAGGTGAAGATATCAATAGGATCCCCTCCCCCCCTCCCTGGCCTTTAAAATATACTATTTCTGCTTTTCTTCGGAAAGAATGGTTATATATGACCCTTTCTCCTCAACCACAATTCGTACCTATTTTTAGGATGGAGCGTAAGGGAAGCTTGGCAGGCTACGACAACTTGAAAACTACAAAATGTTACTCAAAGCAGAAACAAAATTTCCATTCTTCATTCAAAGCATGAACCAAAAGGTTCCAACTTTTACTCAACAATGATCAAATAACACAGCATTACATCAATCTCCTATAATACGAGCCACTGAACACTAAACCACCATTCCTAACACTGACAGCAACCACTTAACAGTTTAACACCATTCAACTATCGCCCCATTAACAGCAAAAACAGCTTATTGCCAGTCACATAAAACACTAACCATAGTAACCACATAATGGTTCACCTTTCAATAATACAAGCTCACTAATTATAATCATTAAGAACAAATTATCTGATGCTACATAGCTAACTATCACCAGTCAAGGAGATTAAGAAAAAAAAAACATATCAATGTAGAGAGAGAAAGAGTGGAGCTTACCCAAGAGCTCGGAAATTGTCGCGAATTTCGCCATGGATCTGCTCCATCTGAGGGTTCATAGGCAAATCAGACGCCATTGTAGCCGGAACTCACACTTTCCGGCGAACAAAATCCCCCAAAAATTTGAACCAGGTCAAATCCCTAGCTGCCAATTATGCCCTAATTCATCGCATTATTGCCCAAATCAACAATGCTGGAAAAAGTATCAGAGAGAGAAACTGTCGAACAATTTGAATCCAGCGAGAAAATGGCTTTAATCAGAATATTTATTTAATAATTAGAACCCTAAAACCGTTAAATCATCCACTCTAAGAAACTGATTTAACAAAAAAAAGATCAAAGGATTCAAAAACAGAAATACTGAAATAGTAAAATATAGGAAATAAAAACAAAATGTGAAGTAATTGCAGGTTAGAGAATTTCAGAGAATTTTTAGGGTTTTCTAAGGAGACAAAAATTGACAAAAGCACAGTGGGAAGAATGATTGAAATTTTTCTTCAGAGAACAGAAGAGGCAAATGGCAAGAGAGAGAAGAGAGAGAGAGAGAGGGTCAGGGGGTTGGCTGTTTAGTAGTAATAAAATATGAGCATTTACAGGCTGCCGGTGACATTTGTCTGAGTGTTTCTTTTTTGATTTGTTTAATATTTGTTTTTTCTTTCTTTTTCTGGTAGTTGTTTTAGAAAACTTTGTCTTTTGATTGTTTAATTGTTTATGGTTTGTTATAATTTTGTTTAATGGGTTGTATTATAAACAAATGAGTATTGAGTAATGACATGAGAATAAGTTCGTTAGATGATCACCAAGAAGGTAAAGCTAGCTAAGGGCCAAGTTGGTAGAGGGAGTGAGGGACCGACAAGGGTGGTGGTCTAGTGGTTGTAAACTTACTTTTAAGTGATTGGTAAGGCAAAGTTGTAGGTTCGAATCCTCAGTTCTCTCATGTCTTGTATCTGCGGGCTTTTAGCCTTTTAGGAACTATAGTAGCCCCTTGTTGGGGCTATATTGACGGGGTCAGTGCTTGCGCTGGTTGTTCAGTTAGTCTGATATGTTTGTTGTTGAACATAAGAATCCGAACATGATGTAGCAGGAAATACTTCGATCGTCATTCACTTGCACCCTCTTTTTTACTAGAAAAAAAAACAAGTTGGTAGAGGGATGAGGAGGGAATTGACCACTTTTTGTGAATCAACACTAGCTATTTAGATATAGGCCCTAGTGTCGGCAAAAATTGATCTGACCTAAAAACCCGACCACATCTAACTGAAGACAAACCGACAAAAACTAAGTTCATCGTTGGAAAGCTCATGAAAAGCTTACACATAAATGCATTTCAGACTAATCAAATTAATTTGACCCAATTCGACACGTGGTTATAACTTATAAACACATAAAAGCTAAACAAAAAGGATATCAAATAACACGTTAGGTTGTCACCAAAAAAAACAAAAAAAAATAGCGCGTTAGGTTACTTCGATTCCATATTTAACAAACAAGTTATCAACTAACAATGAGAAAACTTATTACTATTCGAAATCTTTGTTCACTTATTTAAATTTCTTGTTCATACTACTATCCTAAAGTCAATATCTGAGTTATACTCCAAACTCCACCCAATTTCATGGAGCCTTCATCCATTCTCTCTCTCTCTCTCTCTCTCTCTCTCTCTCTCTCTCTCTCTCTCTCTCTCTCTCTCTCTCTCCCCTTTACCCATTATCTCTCTCTCTTCACCTCTTTTTTCTCCTTCCACCACCAGCCTCTCACCGCCACTATCCGCCGCCACCCAGGTCGTCGGCTCATGCACCTCCACCTCCCCCACACACGCACCACCGCCGCGCAAGCACCCCCACCGGCCAGGCCACCGTTGTGGTCGGCGCCAGCCGAAGACCACGACAATGGCCCCCACCAGCCGACCCCACCCCTCCCCTTCTCTCTCCTCCCCTCACCCCAAACCGAAACCCGAAACCCTAACCTAACCCTAACCCTAACCCTCATTTTCTCTCTCCTCCTTCACCCCGCCCCACCGCCGCCCCTCCACCCCCGTCCTGACCACGGTGGAGGTCGACTCCAGTCATCGACTTCAGTCGTGGCCTCCCCCAGCCACTACCTCCCCTCCCCTCCCCCGCCCCCATATAAAATTAATAAAAACCCCCAAAAAATACTAGAAAATCCCAACAAACGAAAATCCCAACCAAATGGGTTCAATTTGGGGCTTGGTGAACCTTAGAAGGCGAAAGTGCCAAAAAAAAAAACGAGGGGCGCGTGAGTCTCACGCGCCTAACCCCAGCTCCACGAAACTAGGAGTATATAAAAATGTGTGTTCTAAAGTTGATCTAGATTTCTAGCAAAACCCGATCTATAAATTTAGGGTACGAACAAGTTTTATCAGACTTGACTAATTGATCAAGAAATTCTTTACTCAAATCCAACTTCTATAGGTTGGCCCTTTGAATTAAGAACATTTCAAAAAGTAATTTTATAAATAGAAAGGTTAATTGTATCCATGGTTGTGTTTGGTTTTCATTCGCCTCATCTATCACTCAATAGTCAATACTTCATTAAGAGCATCAAGGATATGTTAGGGACTTAGGGGTATCTTCTACAATGGCTCTAATAATACATCTCGACTATCATGTGCATAGTGTAAGCTATTACATCACAACTTCATAACTCAATAAGTGGTTGGTATGAGTGGTTTCCTGTATTACCGACTGAATTGGTTGTAATGGATTGACCTTATGTATCACTCCTTAGACGCAATTGGCGAAAGTTGTTGGCGAAAAAGACCGATACCGATACGCAATACCTGAAGGGGCTTAAAAAAATAATCGGTAAAGAATGGAGGAGTTATTAAGTTGATGTGCAACTTAAAAAGCAGTACTTCTGTGATATATGTATATTAGTCACGTGCTTAGCTTGTGCTTGTTAAATAACAGAATAGTTAGTTTGTTAGAATAGCTAGTTGTTAGAAGCTTACGTGGCATAGTCTGTTAGAACAGTCAGAGGAGGTTATTACTACAGTAGTCTATTAATAGCACAATTAGCCGATGTAAGAATTCATTCATTAATCAATACAGTTTCTCATTCTCTTTCTCTCTAAGTTCTCTCAGCTAGTTCTTGGTAGTTCATCAACTCGATCATCTTCTTATCACGTTGATCCTGTAGAACTGCATTATTCTTCGAATTATCCTAATTCCGAGAATAGCTGCTATCATTTTGGTATCAGAGCAATTTCTGGGCCAAATTTTGTTAGTTGATTCTCAAAACCCACGAAGGGTTCATCAATTTTCTTGAAATTCAATCGCGGATTTGCTTCATCAGTGATTTAGCTCAATCAATTCCATAATTCTGGAATTCACAAACACAATTTTCAATTATTTTTCGACTGCATTGGATTGTTTCTTCAATCAGTCAAGCTCCCTCGAGAATCAACTATTTTCAACTTCTATGGGTGTATCTGAAAACACTCGAGCTTCAGAGAAAAATGGAGGATTTCATGAAGGCTATGCAAGGTTCTTGGTCTGAATTTCAGTCTATTCAACAAAGGGGTAATGAAGAATTGCTTCAGAAAATCAGTGATCAGCAAAATACTCTCAGAAATGATACAGCAAAGGCTTGTACTGATCTTGAGCAGCTGGTAACTGGGTTGAGTGCTCAAGTTTTGCAAGTATCCACTCAATTGGCTTCTGTACAAACCAATTCTGGTTCTCAATCAGGTACCCCTCATAATCAGACTTTCTCTAGGGTTGGTAGAGTTGATTTCCCAAAATTCAGTGGTGATGATGTGCAAGGGTGGATTTATAGATGTGAGCAGTTCTTTGATGTTGATAACACTAATGAATTGATTAAAATCATATTGGCTTCAATTCATTTAGAGGGTAAAGCTCTTTTATGGCATCAGTCACAAGTTAAAACAAAACCAGTGGGTACTTGGCTAAATTGCGAAGCTTATAAAACTGCCATTGTGACAAGATTTAGTGCACAACCCTATGATGATCCATGTCTGAGTTAATGCAACTTAAACATACTCATACTGTAGAGCAATATCAGGATACATTTGATTCTATCCTAACAAGGCTGGATTTGTCAACTACTCATGTTGTTAGTTGTTTTGTTAGTGGGTTGCAAACTGAGATTCAGAACACTGTCAGAATGTTTAAACCTCAGACTTTACATGATGCATATTGCTTAGCCAAATTACAAGAAGCTACACTGGCTTCTTTGAACAAAAGAAATAAACCCATTTTGGAAAAACCCTTTTTCAGTTTTTTACCAAGACCACCACAAACATCCAATTATACACAAAAACCTTACACACCACAAAATAAAACTTATCCCACAAATTACTCTAGAAATAATAGAACCAGAAGATATCTCAGTCCTGCCGAATTAGAGGAAAAAAGAGCCAAGAATTTGTGTTTCCTATGTGATGAAAAATATACACCAGCACATAAATGTAAGGGTCAGGTGTACAGATTAGAAATTCTGGATGAGGAGGAGGATATGGGGGAATATCCTGGTAACTATGAAGAGCAAGGAGAGGAGGAATCAGTTGAGGAAAGTATAGACTCTCTTGGGGCTCCTCATATTTCATTAAATGCCTTAACTGGCATAACTTCTTATCAGACCATGAGGGTCACTGGTAGGTGCAAAAAGTATGTGTTGCACATCTTGATAGATTTAGGAAGTACCCACAATTTCTTAGATCTTACCACTGCTAAGAAATTGGGTTGTCAGATTCATGCAAGCTACCCATTACAGGTAGATGTGACAAATGGAAAAAGCCTCACTTGTAATTCAGTGTGCAAGGGCTTTACTTGGCAGTTACAGGGTTAAGTTTTTACCACTGATGTAATGTTGATACCATTACAAAACTGTGAAATGATTTTGGGAATTCAGTGGTTGGCCACATTAGGTCCTGTGAACTGGGACTTTCAGCAGTTGAGAATGGAGTTTAGTGTGCAGGGGAAGAAACATGTGCTCAGGGGCTTTACCTCAGGCTCAGTGCAGTGGCTTGAAGGGAAGAAGGTAGAGAAGCTCATGAGGGGAGGAGCTGAACTGTTTGCCTTACAGCTATCCACTGACACCAGTGGAACACAAAACCTATCACCACAAAATGAAGCCACAAACCCCAGCTCCATACATCCTGGTTTGAGTTTATTATTGCAATAATATTCAGATATTTTTGCAGAACCCAAATCACTCCCTCCTTTCAGGACTCATGATCATCAAATTACTCTTAAAGAGGGCACTTCTCCTATTAATGTTAGGTCTTATAGATACCCTGCCTTACAAAAGGATGCTATTGAGAAAATCACAAAAGAAATGCTTGATGGTGGAGTGATAAGAGACAGTCGGAGCCCTTATTCCTCACCCATTGTTCTTGTGAAGAAAAAAGATGGCACATGGAGGTTATGTGTGGACTACAGGGAACTTAACAAGTATACTGTTAAGGACAAATTCCCAATTCCAGTTATTGAAGAATTATTGGATGAATTACATGGTGCAATAATCTTTTCTAAGATTGATCTCAGGTCAGGGTATTGGCAAATAAGAATGAAGCCTGATGATGTGGCTAAGACAGCTTTTAGAACCCATGAAGGACATTATGAGTTTTTGGTAATGCCTTTTGGCCTTACAAATGCTCCATCAACTTTTCAAAGTTTGAAGAACCACATCTTTAAACCATATTTGAGGAAGTTTATTTTAGTATTTTTTGATGACATCCTCATATACAGTCCCTCACTCACTCAACACCAAAAACACTTAAAGCTTACCCTAGAGATTTTGAGAGCTTACACACTCTTTGCCAAAATGAGTAAGCGTAGCTTTGGTGTATCTGAAGTTGATTATCTGGGCCATATTATATCTGCTGAAGGAATGGCAACAGATCCTCAGAAAATTAGTGCCCAAAATGAGTAAGCGTAGCTTTGGTGTATCTGAAGTTGATTATCTGGGCCATATTATATCTGCTGAAGGAATGGCAACAGATCCTCAGAAAATTAGTGCCATGAGCACTTGGCCAGTGCCAAAAACTGTGAAAGAACTTAGAGGATTTTTGGGTTTATGTGGCTATTACAGGAAATTCATAAGGCATTATGGGGTCATTAGCAAACCTCTGACCAATTTGCTGAAGAAAGATGGGTTCTAGTGGGGAGAGGAAGCCCAAATTGCCTTTGAAGCCTTGAAGAAAGCAATGAGCACAACACCTGTACTGAGAATGCCAGATTTCACAAAAGAATTTGTTGTAGAAACTGATGCTTCAGGTTTGGGAATTGGAGTTGTTCTAATGCAGGAAGGGCATCCTATCTGTTTTATCAGTAGGGCTCTATCACCTAGACATCTCAGTCTCTCTGCATATGAAAAAGAATTGATGGCAGTAGTATTGGTTGTTGAGAAGTGGAAACCCTACCTAACTGGTAGACATTTTACTATTAAGACTGATCATTTCAGTCTTAAATACATCTTGAACAGAAGATTTCCACTGCATTTCAGAGTAAATGGCTACCTAAACTCATGGGTTTAGATTATGACATCCTCTACAGGAAGGGAAAGGAGAATTTGGCAGCTGATGCTTTATCTAGAATCAACCATGCTACCCTCCTGAACATGGTAGTTTCTCAGATTAACTCTGATTTATTGGAGAAGATTAAAGCAAGTTGGGTTACTGATGTGAAATTGCAGGAATTAATTTCACAATTACAGCAGGATCCTTCTTCTAGACCCAAGTATACTTATGATCAGGTTCTTTTGAGGAGGAAAGGGAAGTTAGTCATTGGCACTGATGCTGATTTGAAACTTCTTATTTTGGGTCTGCTGCACAGTTCACCATTAGGAGGGCACTCTGGAATGGAGGCCACTACAAAAAGGGTTGCTCAACTGTTCTATTGGAAGCATATGAAGAAGGAAATTAGACAGTTTGTGAGGGGATGTGGGGTATGCCAGCAATTCAAACCTCTCTTACAGTCTCCAGCAGGGCTTTTGCAACCTCTACCTATACCTGGGGCTGTATGGACTGACATATCAATGGATTTTATTGAGGGACTTCCTATGTCTCATGGCAAGAATGTTTTACTAGTGGTTGTAGACAGGTTGAGCAAGTATGCTCATTTCTTTACCTTGTCACCCTTATACTGCAGTTTCAGTAGCTCAATTATTTTTTGAGCACATCTTCAAGTTACATGGACTTCCAAGGAGCATTGTCAGTGACAGGGATAGGGTGTTCATGAGCTTGTTTTGGCAGGAATTATTCAAGCTTATGAGAGTGGAATTGCATATGTCCTCAGCCTATCATCCACAAACTGATGGACAATCTGAGGTGGTGAATAAATGCCTGGAGACCTATTTGAGATGCATGACTGGGAAGAAGCCTAAAGAGTGGAAATTCTTGGGTTCCTCTTGCTGAATGGTGGTATAACACCAGTTTCCACACTTCAACTGGCACTACTCCTTTTGAAATAGTGTATGGACAACCACCTACCCTGCATATTCCCTATATTCTTGGGGACAACAATGTTGAAAAGCTGTAGATAGGAGCCTTGCAGCTAGAGAGGAGTGTATTTCTATGCTGAAATTTCATCTCACCAGAGCACAACAACGGATGAAAGCTCAGGCAGATAAACATAGAACTGACAAGGAGTTTGCAGTTGGTGATTTAGCCTATGTTAAGCTACAACCCTACAGACAGATCTCTGTAGCTTACATGTCATGCAATAAGTTGGCTCCTAGGTATTTTGGCCCTTTTGCCATCACAGCAAGAGTTGGGAAGGTGGCCTACAGGTTGGCACTACCACCAGGGGCAAAAATACACCATGTGTTTCATATATCTCAGTTGAAATTACATGTGGGAAGAAGTCCAGTGACTAACACCATTCCTGATGTCAATAGTTTGGGACAGTTGAATGCTGAACCATCTGCAGTTTTGGCTAGGAAACTGACAAAAAAGGGAAATAGAGCTGTTGTTCATGTCTTGATTCAGTGGTCTAATGCTACAGCTGCAGATGCTACTTGGGAAGATTATGAAGAAATTGAGAGAAGATTTCCAGATTTTAATTTGGGAGCTTGAGGACAAGCTCAATGTAAGGGGGGTGGATTGATATATGTCTATTAGTCACGTGCTTAGCTTGTGCTTGTTAAATAACAAAATAGTTAGTTTGTTAGAATAGCTAGTTGTTAGAAGCTTACGTGGCATAATCTGTTAGAACAGTCAGAGGAGGTTGTTACTACAGTAGTCTATTAATAGCACAATAAGCTGATGTAAGAATTCATTCATTAATCAATACAGTTTCTCATTCTCTCTCTCTCTCTAAGTTCTCTCAGCTAGTTCTTGGTAGTTCATCAACTCGATCATCTTCTTATCACGTTGATCCTGTAGAACTGCATTATTCTTCGAATTATCCTAATTCCTAGAATAGCTGCTATCATTCTGGTGTGCAACTTTCTCATGAAGTGTAGGTTCGAAAAAATCATATCAGAACGGAGCTTAAGAACCTTGGATGGTTTAAGACTAGCCTTCACTTTTGGTAAAATCATGCCATAGTGAAATTACATCGTTTTATCTCCTGCCATGGTCAAAAACATTGATATAACATACTATATGTGACATGCTTTTGGTGTACCCGGAGAGCAGACGCTTATTGCTGTGCATTATAATGTTGCCTACGCAATTCACGAGTAACGAAAATTCATAGTTGCTTGCTGGTGAAAGCTTAGACCCCTTCAATCCACAACAAGGGGAAGGGGGGGCGGGAGATAGAGGACCCTGCAACAATTATAATCACTTTCATTCATATATAACCACAGTACCTTATGTAACAAATCTACAGAAATCTGTTTGCATATATAGCACCCAGCTCCATCTTCGTGAGTGAATCCACAAGAATTTTTATGCATTTAAAATGTAAAATGAAGACCTATTCTTTTAGGGCAGAGGTTCTTGAGAATCAGCCAATCGAGACAAATGAAGATAGGCATCTGTTCCTGCAAAAACACGACAATAACACCTAATATAAGTAGCTTATGGTACGTGTGGTGAAGGAAATCTAAGTAATCAAAGAATTTCTGAGAGAGATTTATTAGATAGACATTGAGATGTGGATTCACTCTTCTGACTGAGTAGTAAAGTTCTCGTAATATTACAGCAAGCTGAATGCTTTAGACAGCAAATATTGTCATCTTGGCCCTAAACACATTACTTAATTCATTATACTAAACAGAAACCTCTATGGCCATCTTCTGACAATATTAGAAAGGTGTAGTGAAGCAGTATTCCAAGTGAAGAGAGTTGGCTATAATTAAATTGAAGCACACACACTATGCCATCACAATGTGCTCCAAAGGAAAGAATTAAAAGCACCGCAAAATCATTTTAGATAAGTCATGATGCATCTGCCCAATCAGTGGTTGTTACCATCATATGCTGAGCTCATGAAAGACAGAGGCCTAAACATGTGAGCATTTTGGCATATAAGCAGAAGACTGGCAAGTTCATTTTCAAGTCGATGAGGCATGGGACATGGGAAGAAGTAAAATCTATTTAAGATGACCATCAACAAGAACTGCAATTTGTGTATTTTCATCAACTTTAAACTTTTCTGCCTACACCTCAAAAACAAGAAAACTTTCTGCCTTAAGTAAACAAGCAAGTAGTTTACCTAGCAAATGATCAAAACGTATAAAGTCTGTCCATATGAACTATTAGCTTCCCTATTCCCCCTTTCTTCGTTTAATTATTAAAACTAACAATATAGACATAGGAATTTCAGCCATTTCCCATATGTGTAGGCACAGAATGACAAGAACAAATTGAACAATAAGTTTACTTGTCCATGATTTGCTTTAGATTCAAACTAAAAGACCCTTTCTGAAGGATAACTTTTGTAACATTTGTACTCATGATTAGTCTTAAGGTTTGGATGGAGTTGTTGAGGCTAAGGAGTGACGCTGATATGCTTAACGAAAAAATAACCCCAGATATTTAGATTATTATTTATCGTGAGCATTATGACAAATGAGAGGCATAATCATAAACATGAGGAAAGGTTCTCTCAGGAAATAACCAAGGAAAAACTTACCATATCCTTCCATAGATATAATTTGTAGATCACCACCAAAATAACGGGCATATAAGCGACTTATGGGAAGCCCATACCCATATCCAGCCATGGTTACATTCTCACCAGTTCCAAGATCTATGTTTCTTTCCAAAGGGTTCTCAGCAGTACTGTAAAGGTATGTAAAAATCTTAGGAAGACCACTTCTTGGAATCCCTCCCCCTTCGTCTGAAACCTAAAATAGCATATATAAATGTCAAGAAACATAGTGAAGTTTGAAAACTGAAAAAAGTATGTAGCACAGTAAAGGAAGGAAGGGGGTTATAAACGACACTGCTTCATTGACAACATACCTTAATCGTAACATCCTCTATTCCATCAGCCACTATTATCCGAATAGGAGGTGCCACTTTATCGGAGTCCATAAATCGCTCTTGGACAGCACGTAGAGAATTTTTAACCAACTCAAAGACCATAAGATGTAAATGTGATGGAACATATCTGCCATGAATAAAGAAACGGTTATTTAAACATTACTCATTTCATAGTAGCACCACCCACCCTTGTGATGAAAAATCCAAGGAGGGTGCAAAACAGAATACACGACATAGGCAACAATTGATAGTAAGGTGAAACTCAAAACACTGAGGTAGTCACTTACACAACCAAAACCAACAATTTGAAACATCCTAAAGGCGAAATTTGAGAGAACAATACTCTAATAAGCTAATGCAACAAAGCACTCTAATATTCTAATGCAACAAAGCTGAGTTGTCTGTGTTCTGAGTATTGTTATGATAGATACTCCAAGTTAAATGACAATAATGATCAATCAGTGAAATGTTTTAAGAGGTGAAGGTCACTGTAATAAAAACGCTGGATAAATGAAGTTCAACTGAAGGTTATTTCAAGCTGTTTGAAATAGTACACGAAAATAATAGAGTTCAACCACGCAGAATTGGTTTTTTTTTTTGGGTGGGGGGGTCTGATTGCAAAACACAGAGACGTACAATTCCAAGCCTCACCACAGTTTCTTTTGCAACTCATTATCTCCCCCCTCTCCCCTTTCTCCCTCTTTTACTTCATCATGTGTCATCTATTTTGCTGTACAAGAAGACGGATTCATGTGAAGAAACTACTAATTTCAAAGTACTTTACTGCAAGAAATCCTAATGAGAGTATAAAAGAGACAAGGAGACTTACGGGAATGTAAAATTGGGATCTCCATAGATATCAATTTCAGGTGCACTGCCATAATTGCGCATACAAATTGCACGAGCATCTTCACTGGCATTTCTTGCAACCTCTACAGGAGACATCTTGGTATGTATATAGCCTATGAGATCAGGAGGGGGATTCGGATCATGCAAAGCTACATGCTGCCCTGAGCTTGGCCAGAAAGATTTAGCATTATTAACTGGTTATGAGACACCAAGAAACTTAGTGAACGACCATGTAAGTAAGGAAACAATTAATATGAATCTAGAACGAACCTATGAGCATACGGATTCCTATTCTGGACATATAAAAGCGATCCAAGAACTGATGAATTTCAACCAAATCCTCATAAACAATCTTGGGATCCATGCCTTTCTTCAACTGTTGGACCCCCAAGGCCATCATTGGAACAACATTGTTATGTCTGACTTTAATCATCTTAATCATTTGTGTAAACTCCAATTCATCATTGTTGTCCTTGATGTCAGGGTATGCCCTAAGATCACGAAAAGAATCCAAATACCAATCTCGCACCTGCAGAGAAGAAGAGGGTGCAATTAAACAAAACTCTACCTTAATCGAAGCCAATTGTCTAATAAACACTTAAACATGTTCACTGTAGAAAAATAAAATTCCTACAAAACGAAGATCCAGAAACAAGTATATACCCGTCAAGAAAAGATGCATGCTTGCTTGATCGACCCATCCAGAGAAAGTAACTTGTAGTACGCACATGTCATACCCAAACAAAAACAAGCTTAATAGCTGTACATTCAAACATGCAATAATACCAAATGCAGCACCCTGTAATGGGTAAACAACTTTTTTGTTTTGCCATTCTGCTTTTGGTAGTACTGCTAACCAGAATCATCAAGAAAAGCAACCTTAAACCTAATGCTACGAAAGTAGCTACTTCTCGTGCTATTGTTCTCCTTGCCATAATGAAACTGCTTTATAATTTTTAAAGTTCCATAATGCACAAATCATCTCCTCCTTATTTTTCTTCAACAGAAAACAGTGGCCTTATAAAATTGAACCAGAAGTTCCAAAACTTAAAAATTAAGAAAAGAAGGTTGAATTTGAAGCTCTGAATTGAAAATTTATGTGCTACTAACAATGGCCAACAATTAGATGATTTTATAATAATCTTTAGATCTTTAATCAGTTCTTACAGCATTTCCACCTGTAAACGAGACCAGGATCCTGTGTACCATTTATATTAAAGTTAATGCACCCAATATGGCATCATCACTAACACTAGTTAGGACTTAGGACGGAGAAAACCCACCTGACAATACAACAGTACATGGACCGAAGGAGAATAAACAAAGAAGACGACAAATTTTGATTATGAAAGATTACCTTACAATTGTCACAAAGGAAGTTAGAAGGAAATTGCACAAAGGAAACATCATCCAAAGTTCAGAAACAAGAAAGAGTGTCTATGTGAACCAATAAAGAAAAAGCCATACAAAACTCTTGGATCAGTAAATTCATAGGAAAGGGCCTTCAAAGCTACTTGTGGGTTAGTTTCTATATCAAGATAGTGAATTTCATAGGAAAAGCCAAAGAAGGAAATCTACCACCTAGGGAAGCAACCCAGAATGTCAAAAATATTCAAGCCACTTGTGGGTCTGATTTTTACATCAAGCCAACAAATATGAAGGGAAAAGCCAAGAAAAAAACTTGTACTACATAGAGAAGCAACCCAGAATGTCACAAAACTTCACCCAAGTTTCTCTGGTTTGAACCAAAAACTTCGCCAATTGAACAAAAAAAACATAATCAAATAAAAGAAAGAACCTCGAGAAAATCATATGGAAATGCACTAGACTAAACAATATATTAACATATCCACTCTAAAAATGCAAATTCCAAGGCCTCAAGCCAAGAAAAGAGTCAAATGACAAGCATTTGGGGAATTCTGCCTAGTATTCATTTATTGAAAACAATGCATTCAATATGGCTTTATCACTAACGGCAACTCGTAGTTAGGATAGGGAGCAAACCCACATGAACGAGTACAAGAACGACAATTTTGATTATGAAATACTTTATTTACAAAGAAGGTAATTGCACAAAAATACAGCACCCAAAGTTCAGAATCAAGAATATGAAAAAGCAATAAAGAACTCTTTTAGAACGTCACTTGTAAAGTTAGATTCATCCTAAATCAAGCCAATCTCATTTTTATAAATTAAATCGGATTAAAGATAATTGTACCCCACTAAGAGAAGCAAACCCAAAATGTGAAAAAAGTTGCGTAACTTGCAACAATGTTTTCTACTTTGGTAGCATTATTGACAATAAATTTCCATAAATTCAACAGAAAAACCCCATCAAAAGAAATAAAAATATATAAACTCATGAAGAAATT
Source organism: Tetragonia tetragonoides (assembly GCA_038025085.1). NCBI lineage: Eukaryota > Viridiplantae > Streptophyta > Magnoliopsida > Caryophyllales > Aizoaceae > Tetragonia > Tetragonia tetragonoides. Next base: position 21,563,895 of record CM076151.1, on the reverse strand, counting down.
CTAAATAAAACTCATAAATAAACACCTAAAAATCTAAAATCCAACAAGAAACCCACATGCACTAATTCATCAAATACCCATTTCACAAATCTACAGCAAATTTACATAATTCCAACATATATATGAAATAACCAAATTATCAAAAATCTCCAAACCCAGAACAAAATTCTTACACCACCCAAAAAAAAAACCCCCACATCAAGAAAAGACTAAATAAAAAACAAAACTAAATAGTTTACCTTCAAGACAGCAGGTTTATCAGATAAACCATAAGGAAGAGTCTCAAGCTCAATAGCACGACGAGCAATTCTAATGGGTAACTCTTTGATAAGAAACTGAGCAGAAATGAGTAAATTTCTGGCAGTTGGTTTAGACCCAAATTCCATCATATATCTAAGAGTGACACCAGTTTGTCTCATAGAACCCCATTTATGAACCTCATCAATCAAGGTTTTTGAGAAATTCTCTGCCAATTTCTTGGCTGCCATGGAGATTGTTTTGTTTTTTTGTTTGTAATAATAAAATCTGGGTTTTGAATTTTGATTGGATTTCTTGAGACTTAACAATAAGGAGAAAAAGGGTGATATTTATTTAGCCAAATCATACAAATGGAAAGTGAGGTCCCAGAAGTGTGCAACTGACATAGATAGAGGAAGGGGAGGAAAGGAGTGAAGGAGCACCACGGATGTGATGAGGAGAGAGAAAATGGAAATGAAAGCAGATAGGGATGTAACACGATGGGTGCGTAAATGGGGACCTATGTTTAATGTGTGTTTTCTTGGTCATTTGGGTTAAGGAAACAACAAAACTTTTATAGTCCAATAATAATGAATTTTTGTTCCTATCAAAAAGATAGAAATATTAATGAATTGTGATCTGGAAAAAGGTGGATGATTAGTTTAGATAGACTTTGAGCAAACGCCAAAGACCAAGGTGACTTGGGGTTTTTTTTCAATGGGGCGATGATGACGAGGAACATATTTTGATTCAAAGTATAGAATGGTGATTCACATTATTGTAAGATTATAGAAAAGGTATCGAAAAATGTTTAGTTGATCATGCAGGTTACGGTTAGTAACCTCCGGCCATGATTATTAGGTGATTATGCGACGAAAATTTATTAGGCCAGGTTTATTTGTCTTGCCCTCAGAGTTATTAGCTTATATATTCTGCATTTTTTATATTTCTATATTGATGAGTAACAATTAATTACTTACATAGGGATAATGAATACGAAGTCTAATATAACAAGGTGAGGTAAGTATTAGGGAAACTAGATTTCGTGTCCGTGCAATGCACAGGTTCTTGTTTATCATGCATACTCCGTTATGAGAAGAAATATAATAAATTTTTTAATCATATCATTATGTAAAGTTGAATAATAAGAGTAACAAAAAAAAATAATAGTATTTTTATCAACCAAAAAAAATTAAGAAAGAAATTACATTTCTAGTAAATGTATAATATAATTTTTTTATTTTTTGCATAATAAATATAATACTTATGTTACTTATTTCTTATTAAAATAAAATAAAATAATTTTTCATTTTTTTTAAACACCCATGCATTTATGGTTATTTATTACCTATTCAATGCTTGGTGAGAACTCAATTTTACATATATACTAGATTTCGTGCCCGTGCTAGGCACGGATTCTTGTTTATCATGCATACTCCGTTGTTAGAAGAAATATAATAAATATTTTTAGTCATATCAATATGTAAAGTTGAATAATAGGAGTAACAAATAAAAATAATAATATTTTTATCAACAAAAAAGACATTTAACAAAGAAATTACATTTTTAGTGAATGTATAATATATATATATATATATATATATATATATATATATATATATATATATATATATATATATATATATATATATATATAAATATAAATATATATTGATAATAAATTAATATATATGGGACTTGATACGAAAACAAACAGCAAGCTCGTTGGAATGAAACAGAGTGACTTCTTTTTGTGTTTAGATAAAGAAAGCAATTAACTCTTAACTCCAAAACTCATCAATTAAGCACAAGTTTAGTCGCCTAAGAGGATCCCCACCCTTGCTAATCTCTCCCAAGCAATTAAGCACTAAGAAAGAATTAGTAGAAGCGTAAATACCCCAAGCATAGCTTGTGAACAGAGGTAGAGCTCTATCTTGTGTTTTCATTCATCAAATCTGCTTTCTTACAAGGATAAGGATACTATTTATAAGCTGAAAACCCTAGAGGATCGTTCTAGAAACAAGCTAAGGTGGCACAATGAGATAAGGCTCTCAAAAGGAGCCGTTTTTGTGGTCCTGGCGCCAACTCACAAGTGTACTCGGATAGTACAATTTGGAGAGCCTCCTTTGTACGAATCCACTAGTGGGTGTTGTTGTACCTTTTATCTTCATTTGCTGCTGCTTTGCTGCCCACTCCATGCTATTTTCAAGCTATTTTTATCAACTACTAAGCCAAGGAATAAACTCCTTTTGTACGGCCTAGTTAGTATGCATATTTAACTAAACAAAATGCAGAAATTAGAGCTACGCCTAAGCATTATTACAAGCGTAATTAAGGACTAATTAAGCAAAGTAATTAAGGTATAACCCTTAGAACAGTTAGGATTATCCTTAAGAGCCTCTACATAACCAATGGTGCTAATGCTTGCAAAGAAGTTGACTAGTGGCCATGGTATCTTCTTTTTGACTTGCATGCTCCCGCATCAGTACTTATTTCTTATTAAAATAAAATAAAACTATTTTTAATTTCTTTTTAATCACCCATGCATTTATGGCTATTTATTACCTATTCAATGCTTGGTGAGAACTCAATTTTACATATATACTAGATTTTGTGCCCGTGCGATGCACGAATTCTTGTTTATCATGCATACTCCGTTATTAGAAGAAATATAATAAACTTTTTTTAATCATATCAATTTGTAAATAAAGTTGAATAATAGGAGTAGCAAATAACAATAATAATATTTTTTATCAACAAAAAAAAAACACATTTAACAAAGAATAAAGTACATTTTTAGTGAATGTATAAACTTTTTTTGGATGATAAATATAATACTTATGTTACTTATTTTTTTATTAAAATAAAATAAAACTATTTTTAATTTTCTTTTAATCACCTATGTATTTATGGTTATTTATTACCTATTCAATCCTTGGTGAGCTCAATTTTACATATATATATATATTGATATTGATGATATTACTCTACAATGACATACACTTCACAATTGTTGTATGAAATATAGATTTTAATGGGGTAATAATTCATATTAAAATCTTAATAATTGAATCCAATAAATGATATAACTAATGTGCTGTCACATAATAATGTAACATGCAAAGAGGGGATGGAGTATTCTTACATATGTCAAATACATAAAATTTATCACGCATAAAAGAAACAAGATTGCTCATAAGAAAAAGACGAAGCCGCCCTCATGATGAGGCCACCTAAATAATCAAACATGACGTCATGTTTGAGGAGCCTTTGGTCATTCGAGTTTTGGTGTTTTCCAACAACAAGTCTTACGATTTACTTAACAACATAATAATGGAAATACAATTCACTATTTTGTTCAAAGACAATTGCTTTGTATTTTATGTGACCTTCTTAAAATGGAGTACAAGTGTTATTTTTTCCCTTGTCGTGGAAGGAAGAGACACTTAATAATTAGAAAATATTACTCATTTAGAGGCTTAGACGAAGACCAATATATAGATAAGTACTTGCGTATACATTTTTATGCCTTCTCCTTCAATGATTGACGATAATGATGCAAGAGTTTGAGTAAGAAATAAGGACGTGGTTCCAATTATTATAAGGTCATGCTACTAATCTATACTCCTACTAGATTGTAGTGCACATATGACATATATGTGTGTGGATCGTTATACAAATTGATATTGCTCATAAGGAGGGATAGAAAAAGATGAGTAAGCTGCTATTTACATTGACCAGCCTATTATATTCAATAGGTCTTCTATAAATCCACCTCAATACTACGTTTAAAATGCGGGGCTCAATTTGCTTTCAGGGCTGGATAATGAATTATATTCTATTTCAAGGTTAACTCATTTTACAAATACTTATGTAACCAAATTTCATTCACCATGCAAAATTGCAAATAGTGTTGTTTTGTTGAGAAGAATGCAACTTTCATGTAATACTTTGTTGTTTTATTGACAAAAAATAAAAGTAAAAAGTTTCTCAAAAATTACATAGCTTCCTTAGATAAGTGAGAATTCCTGCATAAAGTTGTACATATATTCCGACTTAAGAAAATATTTAGCACTGCTAAATTCCTAAGAAATAAAACGCATTGACAATGACGACAAATTAAACTAAGGATCTAGACGAAACTCCGTCATACCATATCATAAGTCCGTCTTAAACGAGGTTTTGTGAATTGTAGTTGCCATAAATATTTATTGACTAATGCGGATGAGAACATAAATATTAGACGTTTGTGACGCAGACTCGCAGAGTATGAGGATTACAATCATGACCTGGAAAAAGGAAACAAAAAGAATAAGGAATCGGTCGACCCCAAATTTTGAGGCTTAGATTAATTGAGGCACGTGTAGAGAGCTGGCATGAAGCACAGAACATGAGAGAATCTCATGGAACGGAATCTGAATAATCTTGACATGTTTGTTTCATTTTTGGATACCTAGTTAGCTTACATTATTCTTTTTAATTTTAAGCTAACCAATCAAATTACCATAATTTTCCATCAATCATTCCACAAACAAAGCAATCGAAAATTTGAGAAAAATGAGATGTGCTAATGACTAAATTGAAATTGCTATCAAAAAAAAATATTGAAATTGTTTTATTAGCTAAATATAAGGACTAAAGAAATCAAGTGACTGTCGGGACATTGAATTGGTTAAACCCTTATATAGAACTTTGGCTTAAGAATGACGATCTCTCATATGAGGTGTGATAGTTGTAAGCAAACAATTTATTCTACCGTACATAAAAAGTGATATTTTCGAAAGAAAAAAAAAGTAATACTTGTAGCCGCCTCATGCATGAAGACGACTCCTAAGAGAATTTCTAGAAATCAAAGCAAGGAAAACGAAATATAGCTTGCCTGGCTCCTGGAAGCACCCTATTAGTGTGAGCCCAAATAAATAACGAGCACTCATAGTCTCATACCCCTCTCTCTCAAGACCAGCACCTCAATATGGAAAAGTTCTTGCATGTAATTCTGTGTATGCTCATATGGTGCTCCCACAAAGAGAAACTATCACGCCATTTGTGACTTAACAACGACCGATGACAGAATAAAACGTTTTTAGCAAGAGACATAGGCATGACTTACTCCAGCCCTCCAACCACTGAAGAATGGCAGCAAACACCAATTTCATAAATTTCAACTAGGCAGAATGAATTGTCATCAGTGTGCATGGATATGAATTTACGTGTTCCCACATGAATGCAAGAAAGAAACAGTTCTTCTGGATGTTGCATTGCAATGTTCACCCCTCTTGGTTGAGAGGCGAGGGAGGCCACCACTGCCTAAGAGAGCTCTTTACTTTCTCGGTGTCACAAATTAACATGTCATAAATTACAAATACTCAAAATGGGGAACACATACCATATTTCTTTCCACCAACAGTCCGCAGTGTCATCAAGATACCGGCTGATCAATGAGTTTGCCCCCTTGCTATCCACATCTGCTGGCAGCAGCAACCTTTCTGCCAAATGAGAAGATAACTGCAAACGGGAGACGCAGATCACATGGGAAGCCAGGCAACATGCTTTTCATAGCAAGTTACGAACTCCAATGAAGGAAATGTTTAGAAAGTCAAGTCAAGTGCATTCCTCTTATATAAAGTTAATTGCAAGTGTTTACAATTCTCTTGCCACAAGACAATTCGTATTGATAATAAATCCATGATATAATACACCAGCATGCTGAGGGGAGGGATGGAGAAACGCAGAAGAGAGAGCTACTTAATTAAGGGTTACTATTTGAGTTCAAGAAGCACTAATAAAATATACCTTAATCGTACTATTAAGTCATGTAACTTAACTAATCACTCATGTCGTCATGAAGGAAATTAAGGCCAGGATCAGAATTAGGATGGATTTCCAAGGGCTCCACTTCCGCTAGTGTCACCATCCCTAGAGATCCTCTTCTCGTATCCAAATTGCCATCATCATAGTCGAGTATATCATAGTCGTATCCATCTTCATGGTCAAGGACATCCTGTGATGAGAAATCAGAAGTCCAACTCATCGGCATATGTTAAGAAGTCCTCCCAAATGGCACAGAAATCATTTAAAGAAAGTATCTACAGAATCTAGATTTCAACTACCCAATCGGAAGGGGGGGGGGGGTTACCACCTAATGAGGATGTAAAATATACCTCATCATCTTGAAAGACTTGTTTCCCTGCCTCTACAACCCAGTCATCAAGTAAACCTTCTAGAAGAACACTGTCGAGCGATATTAATTCATTAGACTGCTTTATCTGGCGCTCCCTGAGTCTCAAGTTATAATGAGCATATGCAAGATCATTTAACTTCTTCTGAGCTAAACGGTTTTGCCTTTGGCAATGAATCTGATCATAGATACTCCAGTTATGTTCACATCCAAACGAGGCACAGGTTTGACTTAATACACGTACAGCTATGCGCTGCAGTTCCAAACAATTTATACCGTGTTGTTGCCACCACACCGCTGATGAGAAGAAATGGATGTCAAAACATTTATAAAGATGACGATCTTACAGAAGAGTTTTTACACCATTGATAAGTCCAAGTATGTTACCTGGATCTAGTTCCGTTCTTGTACTGATTGCCAATTCAGTCCCAAAATCAGCTTTAGCGGATATAAAATCAGAAATCTGTCATCAGGAAACTACTGGTTAGTTTTTTTTGTCAAAATAATAAACCCGTAAGCAGAGTAATCGATGAATTTATTACCTGCATGGATGCAGAAACCCGTCTGCCACTGTCTGGCTCGAGCCGAACAATACATTCATTTAGTCCACGCACTACCTCTGGGTTCTTCATTGAGGAAGAAAAAGATTAGGCCCAAATATGACAATTGATTTTGAAGAAAGAAAGAGAATCCCAGTTACGCTTACCGCCACATAATCTGGACGATATCTATATGCTGGATTCAAGTAGTAAGCAGCAACACATAATGGATGATGGAATAATGAACTCCAGTGACTATCTATCACACTCCAGAAGGGGCCATATTTACGTGCATCATCACCATGAATGCTTTCAATTGCAAGCTTTGCCCTGTACATATCATTGTATATATATGGCATTGACAGGTTACCATCACTGTGAACCTTTTGAAGTACATGAAGAATCGGGTCAACTGATTTCAGGATGTACTGCATTTTCTTCCAAAATGTAGCACTTAACACAGTTTTCTCCACTTTCTTGCCTTCGTCTGATTTGGAGAAACGGCATAAAATCCATTTGCTCGACTGAAACATCCTCTTCAGACCAATTTTATGGTCGAAAACACCTTGTAAACTAAAGAAGCTAGCAGCATATCTTGTAATAGCAGGTCTCAGAAGGTCCTGCCCCCCAGTAAATTCCTTTTTCATGAGATTCAGCAGCCAAACCCGGTTGTAGATAAACTTCGTCACTTTTTGGGCTTTCCCAAGGCATTCACTGACCAACTTTACCTTTGTGAAATCTTCAAGAACTCGATCAATACAATAGGCAGCACATGGTGTCCAAAACAAACTTTTTCTTTTGTCTTCAAGCATCTTTCCAGCAGCCTTGTAGCTTGAAGTATTCTGAGTAAGTACCTGCAGAAAATACAATGATGTTATTATGATGGGAGGACGTATCATTTCTTCCACACCTGAAACTGAAAGTACCTGCCTAATGAAACAAATCAGCCTAGCAGAGAAGTACCTGCAAAACATTTTCCTCGCCAATCTCATCCACTACTTTGTCAAGTAATTTAAATAAACTTGTGGGGTCATCTATTATATCAGTGGCATCGACCGAAGAGACAAAGTATAAACCACGAGGACAGGACACCAAAAAATTTATTAGTGTCCTATCCTGCAAATTTTTCCAACTATCTGCCAAAATAGAACAACCAGTAACTGTCCAGCAAGTCCTATACTCAACTAGATAGTTTTTAACAGTGGAAAGTTCATCCTGTAGGAATCGACCTGATATCAGTTGGCTCGAAGGCCCTACAAGACCATGTCCATATTGACCAACAAGCTCTAGCATCTTCTGGAAGGATAGGGAATTAGCTGCATGCATTGGGACCCCAGCATAATAGAAGAACTCACAAATGGCAGAAACTACTTCCTTTCGGTTCTTTTTATTTGACGAGGAGTTTCCCTGCTTGTAAGCTAGCGGCATATAACTCACTGATTCTTTTATGATATTGGAATTTGGCCTTGACCTTTTCAAGTAAAAATCTGAACAACTTCCTGAAGACATTCCACCGAAACCATTCCTGAAATCTTTGCTAAATCTTTTATCCCCAACAACTATTCTATCCCTGCCCAAGTGATGAAAAGCATCTTCCTCTGGCTCATCTTCTTCAGGTTCATTATCAGAATGCATATAGAAAGGTGGTGTTTCTTTGTTATCTGGCCTTCTGTGCCTTTTTCCTGTACGATGCCATTGCATATTCTCCTTTATCTTCATATAGACATCATCAGGAGCATCTTTACAAGGTGCAACTTCCCCTGGAATTCTGGCTAAATGTTGTTTAAACCGATTGATGCCACCACTCACTATTTTGCCACAGTAGTTGCACTTCACCTTTTTCTTCCTATCATCTTGAGCAACACCATGCTCCCAACCAGGGTCAACATATCCCAGTGAACGGAGAGGAGTCAAATTTAAGACCAAATTCTTATCAGTCATCACTTTTTTCCCTTTTCGGTACCCAATATTCTCCATACCATCCTCATCATCGTCATGAGACTGGAAATTGAGATATGCCCTCTCATCAGTTTCTGACAGCTTTGGCTTCTTATTAGAGCGGCAGCCCTCCAAGTTTTCTCTCATTTTCAGATATACATCTTCTGGAGCCCTATCACAATATGTTACTTCTCCTGAGACTCGAGCCAAGTGTTGTTTTAATCTATATATCCCACCACTAACTACTTTCCCACAATAATTGCACTTAACTTTCTTCTTCTTTTCATCTTGAGCAGTGCCATGATCCCAGCCGGGGTCAACAAATCCAGTTGGACGGAGTGCAGTTATCTCTCCAATCATGATGTACACTGAACCCAAGCATCAACCTGCAAGAATTACACAAATGTTCAACTTTCATTCCAAGATTTAGTGATTAATGAAAAACTCTTTTTTCTTGAAAGAAACATCACAATAGATTGAATATGAATTATAAACCCATAATTTATGAGAAGAGCCTTATGAATTGCATGAAAAGTAATTGAGGAAAGATTAGCTAGAAGTCGCAACGAAATTGCAAGAAAAGATACTAACAGCAACATCTAATGCACCTCATACGTAGGAGAATGGGAGGATTTACCAGATATAGAATTCACACTCAAAATCTAAAACAGTCAGATAAAAGCAACGGATAAGTTTTCCTGAGACACTATTGCCAACCATAAAGTAGAACTATTGATGCTTCGGAAAAAGTTGCATCTTTAGACAGTCAAATCTTAAGCTAGTAAACACTAAACAGGGGAGTGACAAGCCAAGAACCAATGCAGCAATGCTCTAGGACGTGTCCCTCAGGATCGAGAAAAAGTGAAGTAGAGCCTACTAGTGAAAGGCACATATGCATCAATTAACGAACACGGAAACCTTGCAATGCCCTTAGTTCTAAATTAATTTGACTTGCCCTTCACAATTTTGCTCTTTCTAGATTGTCAGGACTTGATGTACCTTACAAGGACCAGCATTCACTGGGTTTATGATCAAAAACTCATTCATATCTAGGAGTTGCACTTGCACTGTGGATTAAAAGGCAAAATACGCATACCAAATTTATACCAGTGGCAATAAATAGCTTGGTTTGCTCTTAACAGTTACCACTGCAAAGCACAATTACAAAATCAATCTAGTCCACTAGTATTAAGGAACGAGCATTTCTGAACTATTCAAAATTATACTCTAGAAGAATCATAATTATACTAGCAGCAAATTTCATCATAGGAATAAATTGGAAACATGAAACAAACAGGCGAGGCCTCTATGCAGATTAGGAATCAGACGAAGAATGGAAGCAAAGCAGGCAAAATAAAGGTCCACTCAATAATCTGTCTGCAATTGTATGCATAAGAGAGCTTACATCTAACCTTGCATTGTCCCCACCATATGCAATAATATTGTGTGGCGCATTTGGATAAATGCGTGGTACTGTAGGTTAGATGAAGAAAGGAAGCAAACTGAGCCATTCAAGCTCTACTTCACTGTTTTTAGACGATAGAGAGACTTCCAAAGATAGCAATGCGATTTGAGCATTCAACAACTTGAAATAACCCAAATACAACCCATTCAGGGCCGTCCCTGACCTTTCAACAAGAGAATGTGTCCTAGGCCCTGGGGTGAATAAATTTAAGGGCCCTTATATATCAAAAACTTATTTTAATTACCAACAAAATTCAACAAGAGAATCGGCTTATTACATCCAATCTCCAAAACTTGCAAAACACAAAATTCACAGCAAAACAACACCAATGGTACATTAACAAACTAAAATAAAGTAACAACATAGTGACACTGACAATGGTCTCAGCAGGCTCTAAGCAAGGCAAAAATAGCAGCATAGCAACAACAATGCAACATCAGCAATTTAGCAGCAAGTTAAAACAGCGTTGACAAAAGCAAAAATAGCACCATTAGGTTTCTTACGCATGAATTCTACATCAATATCGTCCATACTGAAAATGCCATTGTTATTAAATGCCTTAAAACCTAAACCTAATCAAAAGCCAAAGCGGAAAATGACTTTTCAATCAACAACCTTCCTAAAACTGCAGATATAACTAAGTTACTTCATGTTATCTTCTTTTTTTAGTTTTGTTGTACCAAAATTGAGCAAATAAACTGCAGATATAACTAAGTAACTTTTTCTTCTCTCTTTTTTGGCTAATAACTAAGCACCTAATTATCCAACAATGTTACTCATAGCTCACAACCCTAACTTTTTTAAAATTTCTTCAAATTCTATACCTACAAATGTGCATATACACTAATAACCTTCTTAACCAACAATTTTTATAAAAAGGTAATCATAGCTCATAAACCCTAACTTGTCTTATAAAAAAAAATTCATTCCTGTACCTGCAAATGTGCAGACATAAACTAAGAAACTGATCAACTAACAATTTCAATGATATGCAATCATAGCTCACAAAACCCTAACTTGTCTGAATTTCTTCAATTTATGTACCTGAAAATTTTGATAAATGCTGCAATTTCATGTCATTGAAGCCCCAATATAGCGAAATTTCAGTTCGCAGCTGAGAATAACGATGTTTTAAGCATCGAATTAGCGAAATTGTGAGAAAATCGGGGATTAAGGGAAGAAAATAGCAGGAATCGGTGAGGAACGATTCAATTCGAACGAGTTAGGTAACTCGGGGTGTTGAAAAGTTGAAATTTAGGGTTTGTGCGTTTGGAGATGAAACAATCGATCTGGGTTGACTCAACAAATGCGCTGATTTTTCTATTGGGTTAAATCCGAGTTTGGTAGCTGAGTTGCCTTTGACAGTAACGCGCCAATAGGACGCGTAAATGAGTTACTGATTAACTCACTGAGTACTGAGTTGTCATTTGCATCCCCAGGTTTGGGTTGGGTCCCAACTCCCAAACCCAAACGTGACCAAATAGAACGATTTCACTCGTTGTATACAAATGAGTAGATAGTCTCGGGTTGATTCACCTGGGAAAAAATTGAACAGAATTGAATTGATTTTTTTAACTTGACGTTAACTATTTATAATTCATCCAAAAATATATTCAACACTAAGGACTTTATCCGTACTACCCACGGATGATCAAATTATCGCTATATTTTTATGTTCAGATTAATTTCTGGTTTTTTAAAATTATACATAGGTATGTAAAGAATAATAAAAAACAGTAATTGGTCGAAATTTTACCCATATCATACCACTCATAATTCTCCTATTTAAAAAAATAAAATAAAATCAGTTACTTATCACTTAATTTGCAATTGTAAGTCATTTGTATAACTTAATAAAATATCACTCCAAATGTGATCCATGTCAATTTATTTAAGCTTATCCTTATAACTTTGTGTCTAACCCGTGTTTATACCCTCAAATTAAACGTAAGTAAATATTTAAAACTTGTCATATTAACAACGATTATCCTTAGAAATAATTGTAAATTTTCACGTAATCTACTCTTATACCAGCTCATATAATTTTGTTAATGAACAAACGTCGGTTTGATCAGATTGTCCTTCAATATGTATTTCACTAATTGTAATCTAAAAAGTTGAAAGTCTAACCTTCTTTCAATTTGAAAAAAACAGTGATAGCTCACCATCTAGAAAATGGGAAATGTTATGTAATTTATTAAAAATGTGACACTTGTACGTTGACTATGCTGATACCAACAACTATATAAACCTTATTACATTATGTGCACCTATTCCCCCACATATTCATTATCTGATCTGTATACCCAATAAAAGTTTTTATTGTGTTCAAAACATTAAAACTGGACATTAATCCCATTACATTGAATCAACATAATTCTAACTAAGAAAGAAAAAATATAGTAGGCTACATATAGCTAGCAATTACTATAGGATATTGACAATTACTCACCAAAATAATGAAAAAAAAAAGAAAGGAAATGACCAATTAAATTGTGACACTTGTCATGTTATCTGCGATTTTACCCAAAATTACATACCTACGGCTACCCTTATTCCAAAAATATCAGTCACATGTTAATTGTCACATAACCTACGCTCATCCCTGCAAATATTAGTCAAATATCACCTACCATGTAATACCCACAACTATTTATTATAACTTGAAAACTATGACTGTAAATGTGACCATTATCACATTACATGTGCTTATCTCCGTAAATTAGGCAAACAAATATTAGTCACATATTCGTTGTCATATGACTTGCGCTTATCACCGCAAATATTAGTCAAATATCACCTACTACGTAATACCAGCAATATATTGCTTAATAAAAATGATGAGTCTATATGTGACCCTCATCACATTACACGCGTTTATCCCATAAAGTTACACAAATATATTTTGCCACGTCAAAATACTTAATTTTGGCCACAACTATAAAACTCACAATTATAAAACTCGATAAAAGTTGTGACATTAAATGTTCTAATACTTATAAATATAAAACTTAATAAAACTAATGACCCAAAATAGTATTTAATTAAAAAATAGTCAAGTATTAGATAGATACTTATAATAAGACATTTAAAACATTAACTTAAATATCACCATAAAGGAAAACGAAAAAAATGTAATAACGAATAAGTATATATATATATATATATATATATATATATATATATATATATATATATATATATATATATATATATATATATAAAACCATACAAACGTTGGTCAATTCTTAAATTTATTACTGTTGAAGCAAAACTTCATTAAAATAAACTCATGAATTCATTACACTATAACCATGGCTTCATTACTTCTCTTTTTTTTTTTTCAAATTCATTAATCAATATGTAGAGATTCATTAAAGTATAACTACAAATTGATTAAACAATAATGTATATTCATTAAAAATAATACACCTTCCTCAGTCTCTCTCCTCCCATGCCCAACCACCACCGTTGCCTCCAACCGACCATCGCCGCCTGAAAATCATATGCACCAATGTCTCAGAGCCACCCAGACCACGGTGATGTCGCCCAACCACCATTGTCGCTGTTGTGTCGCCAACATCACCACCATGAGAGGAGATGGCGAGTGACGACGACAAAGAGAGAGAGAGAGAGCGACAGAGAGAGTGAGAGAACGGCGATGGGAGGCCAGTGGGAGGAGAGAGAAAACCTCGATGGGAAGAATGAGAAAAGTGAGGAGAGAGAAAGTGTTGTGGGAAGGTGGGAGCATAGAGAAAGTGAGGAGAGAGACGAAATAAGGGAAAATGTGAAAAATTGCGGAAAAATACCAAACTGCCCCTCACTTAACCAGGAAAATAACCGGCATGTCCCTACCTTTTTAACTAATACCCAGCGTTTCTTTTCCCGTAATAGATCTGGGCATTTGATCTTTAAATCAACGGCTCAAATTTCCCAGAGTTTGTATTTCTTTTCCCGTAACTAATACAATTTGTATATATATATTCATTTGAAAGTATGCTTTGAGATCTTTCGGATGATATAATTATCATCATTAATTTATTTCGAAATAAAAAAATTTATCTGAGTGATAAAGTTACACATCAACTGAACTAAACTTAATTTAAGTAAAATTAAGTTGAATCAAACATAGACTTAATCTCCCCCATAAACTTTCCTTATTTTTCCAAATAAAATATAGAGTAGAAATGGAAACATAACAATTGAAAAAGTTGTATCAAATAATTCCAACATTGGTCCGTCTGTCCAAAATTATCACAATTATCATTAACAAAAACTTATGAATTTTAATTGCGAAAAATAAAAACTTATAAATTTGGTCAATTATTAATTTATCCTGAAATAATCTGAAATTCGAAATCGTTCTTCCATTTGAGGTAATGAAAACACATATTTTATACACTCTTTTTTTTACGACAAATACCTTATTAATTCTTGTATTACGTTACTTTTGTATCTAAATGTCAATCTTAACCACTAGATCAAGATACTATCATTTATGTATCATATATAAAGCAACAATCAAATTTAAAAAAAAAAATTACATAGAAAAATCGTTCAAAAATGTAATATTTAAGTGCATGAAATGTGTTATGGTTACAAATATTACTAGCATACATGTCGTGTAAGGTGCATGTCCTTGTAATTGAATAAAACTTTTATGTGTTGGGTATTAGCTTATTTGTGATTGTTTATAAGTTTATTTCCTGTAATGAACGAGTTTTTTTTAAAGGTGTGTGATGAGTGTAACTATAACTTTTCTTATTGTTATTGTAATAAAGAATTGGGGAATTTCAATTGGTGCCCTATGCTTTTGACTTGTCCAAGTTGTGCCCAAAACATTGAATGAAATCCAACCCGCGCCCCTTTGTTTTTTAAACGTCCATTTTGTGTCCTTATTTTTTGTTTTCCGTTATGTTAATTTTTATTGTCCATTTTACCCTTATGGAAACGCAGTTAAAAACTCTTTAGACGACATCGCAATTCAGAACTCATTTTTTTCTTTTTTGATAATTTGGAGAGTAATCTTATTAATCAATCAGTCACACTAGTACATGAGCAAAATTACACTAAGCCCATTCCTAGCCTTACAGAGAGATGCCAATGCAGCAAAAATTAACATAGACAGAGGCCTATTTATCACGCCGACAAAGCGACGATGGCGATGATTCATTTTTCGTATTGGAGCTCACATTACCTAATTACTACAACTCAAAGAAGAATTTCAATCAGGAGAGAGAAATCTCGAAACTAAACCCAAAAAATAACCGACCTCAAAGCCACAATCTCTAATCTCAATCCTCCGATCAGCACCACCAAAACTCAGCGTTTTCTTGTTCGGAAAACTCAATCGCAAACCGAAATACGGCGACGATGAGTCTTCCGAAACGGACAGTATTTTATCGTCCAAGAGCAATTCTAGTCTATTCACCGTGAAATTCAAAATCGAAGACGGTTCAATCGTGCCGAAACTCACTCGAAACGACAGTTTCAGCAACGAACTGGTAAATTATTCTGACGCGCCAAAACGTTTCTCGAAGGATGTGATGTCGTTAACAAGTACTTGAATCGAATCAAGTCGAAATCGTCGAAGAGAGAGAAGGAGAAACTCGTTTCCTTCACTAAGGAGAGAGAAAGAGAGAATGTCAGATACAGTATTTAGTGAAAGTGAGCAAAAATTAGGAGGAAAAATAATAGGGGCAATTTCGTCAGAGTATTTTGGTCGAAAAAGAACACTAACAACCCAATACTCATCAAACATAGCAACGTAATTACTTCACGGAAACCTGTTAAGGAAAACAAAAAATAAGGAGACGGACTGGAACTTTAAAAAAACAAAGGGGCACGGCTTGGATTTCATTTAATGTTTTGGGCACAATTTGGACAAGTCAAAAGTACAAGGACACCAATTGAAATTCCCTAAAAAATTTGCTAATTATAAATGAGCTAACATGTATGCACATGTATATCATAACAAGTAATATACTACACATATATAATAGTCAAATGATATACGAAAATTATTCATTTATGTATTGAACATGCATGTGTATATATGAAAAGAGATAAATGTGGTGGCCTTTTCCATAACTAAATTTATTTAATTAGCTACCAACTTATTCAAGGAATAATAGCCACAATATTCTAGCAGTTTAGTTCGGAAAGTTAATGGAGAGAATAAATCACAAAGTTTATTGATCCACCAATAATGACTTGAACTTCTTCCACCTTAGTCACGACTGAACTTATGCAATCAGTGACTAATTGTTAAGCATGAAATCCAAAAATAGGAGCTAGTTCCATAATTTTGTGGGCCGACGGATTACAAAGATTTATGTGTTCAAACCCTAAACTCGATTGCAGCCAATGAAAGTGCTTCTCCAAAACTCGTTAATAATTGTCAGGAAGCCTAGGGATAATCAACAAAACACAGTGACTGCCCAAGGAAAGAAAGATAAGAGAGAGACTACAGGGATAATGACATTCACTGTTGGCCCTTTTATTCAGGGTAACCAATGGATCTCAACCATTGCTGTACCTTTTCTTGTTGGGTTAAAGAATTAGTAATAAATAAAACGTTTAGCACATTGCAAGTATTCACGTTTCACTTGTTCATATTAGTATGAAGACACAAGTTTAATTTGATCATTCAATACTGCTTGATCTATTTTCATTTTGGTGATAAAATAAATTAGATTTTTTATAGAAAAAAAACGTGTTTACTAGGTATATTCAATTTTATTTATCTCTCTTATTATTATCATCGCTAGTATAACATAAAATGGTTTTAGTTGTCTTTCAAGAAACACCATTAAGGTTCCTGATTCTATGAGTTGATAGAAATTTAAAGAGACCAAACCTTATGTCAACTTTGCTATTTTATAAATTGATTGTTAACACCTATATTTTTGATGGGCCATAAATTTTAAAATTACTTCGACAAATAAAAAGTATAAGAAAATTCTACATGATATCTTATAAGTTTAAATTTTCTACATTGTCGACAATACTTTTTGCAAGTTTTAGATAATATCGTCACATTTTGAATTCTCTACATGATGTCTTACATTGTGAACACAAAAAACCAATAAAGATTGTCTTATATTGAGTCGATGATTACATTTTGGACATAATGTGGTGTTATTACTGGAGTAACAAATGTAAAAACTGTTATGTTTTGAATTAATTAGTTTATAATAATGATAATCAAACCATAATTTTATTTAAAAGGTCTTACGGAAAATTACTATCTTATTATTTTATTAAAAATGGCCCGTGTCAAGACTAAAATTAGATATTATTGTAGAGAGGTTATTAATTTACCGAGTATTTACTTATAAAGATTCTACGGTACATGCTACAATGTAGAATTTTCAAAAAAAAAAAAAAGAAAAAGAAGAAGAAAAGAAAAAAGTATACTTACATGTTCCAAAAAGTAAGGAAAATGGTTCTATACAATTCCAAGTTTGAGTGGTGCACAAATAGTAATCCCAAGTGGATAAGTAAATCTCTCTAAAATAATCCAAATTTTTTGACCAATGTGCTAATAATGAACTGAAACCAAACATTATCAGTTGGCCACTAATATGTGTCTTTTTTCTGGTGCTAGAGAGGGCAAGCCCATGCCGCTAAAAATAATTGAAGTTTTTTTGTTCACTTTTTTTGAATTTTTTTATCTTCTTTTGATTTTTTCTTTATTTTTTCCCTCACTTTTCCTTTGTCCAGTCATAGCACTCGGTCCAACACGTAAATGGTACTCTCATTAGCAGTAAGGAAGGTGCTCCCACCCTCCCACTCTATCTCATCCCCTACCCCAAACACCATTTCCGCCCCCTACCACCACCACCTCATCACCCCCTCCTCACAGGCCCATGTCGTGGCTGGAGCTCGCTGGAGATCACAACGTTGGGCCCCACTAGGGATGACAGTAGGGCGAGTATAGGTGGATACCGTCCCGCATCCGCTCCAATTGGAGCGGGGATGGGGGAGCGCTAGGTGGGGATGGTTTTGATAAAGCAAAAACGCTGTGGGGATGAGGCGGAGGTGGTTTGCCTTTTTTCCCCAGTGGATACCCGTCGGAGCCCCGCCCCACCTTATAACCGCTTATTCGCCCCGCCTCATACCCACATAAAAATAAAAAATGTAAAATATAAATATATAAAATCTTATTTTACCAAATATATAAAATTGTCTACTGCTATTGCTTATCAAAAAGCTCAAATTTTTCCTTACAAATCATCTTAGGGTGAATTTGAGATAGATTCAGATGTGGGCTTCGTTTCTTTTTGGGTAGGTATAAAGCGGATATGGGTACCCTCTCGATAAATGGAGCGAAGGTGGATACCCGCCGGGTAAGTGGGGCAGAGGTGAATTTGGGGTCTTCAGCCCTTGACGGGGATGGGGCGGGTGGCGCAATCAAACTATCCAGGTAGGTGTGGATGGATCGACCTATATCCACTACCACTCCGCCCCATTGCCATCCCTAAGCCCCACCACCCCACTGCCCACGCATAAACCCCAACCTTAACCCTCAATATCTCTTTCCTCCTCAACCCCTCATCTCCCTTCCCTCGGGCCTTGACCACTGCCATGTCCACGATGGAGATCGCCTCTAGACAGTCCCGGCCATCTCCCCGCCCTGAAAAATTATACGAAAACCTCAAAAAAATCGGAAAAACAATTACAAAACGAAAACCCTATGTTTGTGGACCTTGGAGGTCGGGTTTGATTAGACCTATTAGACGAGACAAAGCTCTCATAGAAAAAAATAAACTTTATTGCACGTGCCGTGCACCTTGCTGGGTGAACCCGAATATACAAAATTTGCTAACTCGGTCTCCTTTGTCTCACTTCTTTATTCCAATACTTTCCCTTCTTGCATTCTCCCATTCCCTATCATATATATATATATATATTTTGTGTGACCACGTCACGTGGGACGCCACGCAGGGATCTTGATTGTGTGAGGACGACACGTGTGATGCCACGCAAGCAACTCTTTCATATAGTGATGACACGTAAGCACATGCACGCCACGTAATATAACACATCATCCGCCATTAATGCCTAATCATTGTTTTATTTAATTATATATTTATTATCATATTCTCAAATTTAAAAATAAAATAACTTTAGTTACGTAATGCAAAAAAAATTGAATCTTACTCCATTGGATTGGATTTGTAAAGTACTTCAAAATGAGATATATATGTCCTATAAAAGTTTTTTTTTTTCCGTGCGGTGATTACACGTGGGACGCCACATAAGAGAGAATGTTCATGTGACCATGACACATATGCACAATTTTGTCACATAACCTAACAAATCATCATTGAGCTGTCCTAGAGTCATTATTACTCCACATTATCATATTTTTATTAGTATATTATTTTAAACTACATATAGTTGAGTCAATTTTGTGTGGGCACACCATGTAGGCCGCTACCTTGGAGACCCAATTTCGTGTGGTGATGATACCTAAACGCCATGTAAGCGGCCACATAAGCAAGTCGTACAAGTGTAACTAATAAATGTGTCTTTATTCATGACATTCATATAGTAATTAGATATAACATCTATATTTATTAGCCTATTTGTTTCAAATTAGAAGATAAAATAACTTTGGTTACGCAATTGTAATAAATCGAAGTTTTACGTCATTGCATTGGTCATGAAAAATACTTCAAAATGAGATATATATGTCCTATATATAAGCTTATAAAGTTTGACATCTTTTAGGGAAAGTTTCATAGAGGCTAAGGATAAAATACGTATAATAACCATATTTGTAATACATTAATTGACTTCCACACTAAAATTGGGTCCTAACTCAAGTGGTGATATAAAAGTGAGTCGATTTCATGTGGCTGTGGCGTAACCAGGATTCGGAAAAAAAGGTGACAAAATCAAGTGAAAATAATCGATGCATATTACATAATAGAAAGTTCAATATCAAAGCGTCACACAATTCCACATTACAACTAATGCGGGTAGAAGAAAAAAAAATTACAAAATAACCAAATAAAAATTACATTTGTCCTCGACGAGTCTTCATATTTTGGAACCGATGGAGCACCTCATCATTGGTTACTTCACTAAAAACATCATTCTCTACGAAAGTGACCAAACAATCATTCAATATTATTCAATAATAATCATTCAATATTACAAGCCAGTGAAGCCACGCAAGAAAAAAATGAAATCTACAATGAACAAGAGTACTCCAATGAATAATACCCATTTTTAAATGAAATTAGCACCACAAGTTAACAAACACCTCTAAACATTTATTCAATTTATGAATAATCAGTTCGCAATATTACTCAAATCAATCTAATAAATTATTTTTCAAACCCTAATTTCAACTTATTTGAGTTAATTAAACCAAATTACTCAAATTTGTTCAATTTCTAAGTTCTAACTCAAAACCCACAAGTTATAATCTATACTAACTATGGAGAGAGGAATTGAGGGAAAGAATTAAGGTGGTGTACGTCAACAAATAAGAGCATTTGGATTCGCAGAATTGCAAATTTGCAATAGCCTTGTCGTGGCGTCGAGCCTTGCCGTCGACCGTCGAGCCCATACTTCGTGTCTCCTGCGCGGCGCCGGTAGCCCAGTAGTCCAGTGTCGTGTGTGTCGTGTGTGTCTATGTGAGGCGAGAGTTGAGAGGACAGAGGAGAAGCAAAGATGGTGAGGGGATGAGAGAGGAGTTATGTCGTGTGTGTATGTGAGAAAAGGAAGAGGCGCTGAGAAAGTGAGAGCGTTTGAGGAGCAAACCAAATTCACGTGAATTACTCTCAGTTGCAAATTAAAAAAAATAAAAAAAAAGTCACATATTTTTTTTAAAACAAAATGGGGTGACCACTGTCCCCACTTGTCCCCCTTTGCATCCGCCACTGTCATGTGGGCACGACACGTGGGATGCTACATAAGCACTCAAATCTGGGTGGGCATGACACGTGGGACGCCACGTAGAGGCTCAAAGTCGTGTGACGATGACACCTAAGTCGTCACACAAGCAAAGTTTGCCACATAACATAACAACTTATCATCATCCAAGTGTCACCCATTAGTATCTCATTATTAGTTGGCTTTATTACATATTTATTAGCATTTTTTTATATCACAAAATAAATTACTTTAGTTACCTAAGTTAAAAAATTATAAATCCGACTTCAATGGATTGGATTTACAAAAAGTTTAATATGAGATATATATCCTATACAAATTGGGTCCTTTGGGTGCGGTGATAACATGTAAACGCCACAGAAGAGGGAATGTTCGTGTGAAATGATCATCCACATAACTTAACAAATATCACCAAGTCCCACATGATCATCCAAGTTCAATTCACGTGGGTACGACACACGTAGGACGCCACATAGAGGCCCACATTCATGTGACGATGACACCTAGCTATGTCGCAATATAAGCAAAACTTGCCACATAACCTAATAACTCATTATCCAAGTGTCACCCAAAAATGTGTTATCATAAGTTGGATTTACTATAATTTATATATTAGCATATTTTTATATTAGAAAATAAAAAAATTTAGTTACGTGAGTCAAAAATTTATAAATCTTAGTTCAATTGATTGGATTTGTAAAAAAAATCAAAATCAAAATGAGATACATATGTCTTATACAAGCTGTATCTTTTGCGTGCAGTGATAAAATGTAGACGCCATATAAAGGGAATGTTCGTGTAAAATGACATGTTAGACGCTACATGTGAACAACTTTGCCACATATAGCTTAATAAATATGATGACGAAGGATGAGATTGGTATGCGTAAGCTAGAGATTAAAATTGATTCCCAAGTTGTTGTGCAAATGATGACGAAGGATGAGATTGGTGTTGGCCCGGCTACTTTCATGGTACGGAAATGCAGGCGTCTCATTCGGGAGCAAGATTGGGAAGTCAAGATCAACCACTGTTATCGTGAAGCAAACAGGAGCGCGGACTGGCTAGCTAACCATGGGTGTGAGCAAGATGAGGCTATAGTGTTCTTTGATACAGCACCCCCTCCCCTTAGGACCATTTTGTATGAGGATGTTATAGGTGTGGCTTGGCCACGTAGGGTTCTTTGTGTTTAATTTGTTCGGGGCTTGCCCCTCTCTTGCACCAGAAAAAAAATATAGCTTAATAAATATCATCCACGTCCCACATGATCATCATCACTTGACTTTATTATTGATTTGCTTTTATATTATTTCAAACTAAAAAACATAATTTTAGTTACATAACTCTAAAAATTATAAATCTTACTTCATTAAATTGAATTTTTCTTTTACGTTTTGGAATTTTGAGGTAGGCCTCATGTTCATAAATTAATCTCCTTTACATTTATTCTATTTTAGATATAGATCGATTTAAAAAGATATTTCATAACAAAAAAAAAAAAAAAATAAAAATAAAAATAGTCAAATGTAAAACATACATGAGATATTATCTAGAAAATTATATTCATTTTCGAGAGATATTAACGAGTCCATGCGAAGCACGGAGTTAAAACTAGTTAGAAATTAGAACTAAGTTTTTCCCCACAAAACACCTCCATCACTCATCTCAGTTGTAAATGCCACAATCTCATTTTTCTAACCTTGAAGATGTATAAGTGAAATGGGCCATTAAAGGACACATACAAATGCAATATAATGTATGCTTTAATTCTCTACACATCCACTTCAATATTAATTATCAAATACTCAAACAAAAGATTGTAGGTGTTAGAGGAGAAATCATTCAACCAATAACAAAATATGAAGAAAATTGCTATTGTGGTTGGTGGAAACA
This sequence comes from Tetragonia tetragonoides, assembly GCA_038025085.1. Classification (NCBI taxonomy): domain Eukaryota; kingdom Viridiplantae; phylum Streptophyta; class Magnoliopsida; order Caryophyllales; family Aizoaceae; genus Tetragonia; species Tetragonia tetragonoides. The sequence goes on along the minus strand of CM076151.1, from coordinate 21,540,737 downwards.
GGGGAGAACAGTATGAGGAATAATAGTATAAACACCATTGAGCTCAATTGAGGATGAATGTTCAATTTTGAGGGTTTATTTATGTTTGCTATCATTTAAAGTTATCACTGTTAAAATTGTTTGTTTATCGTGGTCAGTCAACAACAAAGTGATACATGAAGAAAAATAAAATAAGAATGCCAAAATAAATGGAAAAATGTTTTAGATTGCCGCATGTCATCAAATTCCTAACGTAATTTTGACACAGTTAAATTGCAGCGAATTATTAGCACATGAATGCGGGTTGGTGGAAACAGGGGAGAACAGTATGAGGAATAATAGTATAAACACGATTGAGCTCAATTGAGGATGAATGTTCAATTTTGAGGGTTTGTTTATGTTTGCTATCACTTAAAGTTGTCACTGTTAAAATTGTTTGTTTATCGTGGTCAGTCAACGACAAAGAGATACATGAAGAAAAATAAAATAAGAATGCCAAAATAAATGGAAAAATGTTTTAGATTGCCGCATGTCATCAAATTCCTAACGTAATTTTGACACAGTTAAATTGCAGCGAATTATTAGCACATGAATGCGGGTTGGTGGAAACAGGGGAGAACAATATGAGGAATAATAGTATAAACACGATTGAGCTCAATTGAGGATGAATGTTCAATTTTGAGGGTTTGTTTATGTTTGCTATCATTTAAAGTTGTCACTGTTAAAATTGTTTGTTTATCGTGGTCAGTCAACGACAAAGCGATACATGAAGAAAAATAAAATAAGAATGCCAAAATAAATGGAAAAATGTTTTAGATTGCCGCATGTCATCAAATTCCTAACGTAATTTTGACACAGTTAAATTGCAGCGAATTATTAGCACGTGAATTCAAATAGTGGCATTATTGGGAGATATTTCTTTTTTTGATTATTTTTGGCACACTACTTAAACTCGAGATTATTTAGACTCATTTTTCCAAAAGAAAAAAAAAACATTTTTCTCTGTTTTCTTGAGCTTATATTTATTTCAATGTTGTTTAATCCAGCTCAGTTCAATTCATGCAATCCAATTTAGTCATGCGAGAACTTATCACTCGAATAAAGTTTTATTTTAAGATGATGGAATTCGTGTCATCGGAAACATTTGAAGGCATAGTTTCAAATGAGTCCAATATTGAAAATTGTTTCACGAGTTTAAATAAATACTTAAAGGTTAATCTGAAAAAATCGATTCAATACTGCTTCAATAAGAGCTATGGGTGAGCGCAATCGGGTATCACGTGGTATTGCATTATTCAAAATTGGAGTTGGACCCACTGGTTCCTAAATATTAGAAATTGAAATTGGTTGCTATAATTATCTATAGTATTAGGAATTGGAATTAAATCCGCCAGGTGCTACCAGTTCTAGAGTATTCAGGTCTATATTAGAATCCAAATTTATTATTTTTAAAATTCAAATAATTTTATGTATTAATAATAGGAAACTATAAAAATAATGTCACACCAACAAAGATAAATATCCATTGTTTGTCAAATAAATTTTTTTGACAAGACAAATATAATATTTTAATTCACTAATACTACTAGAAAATCATCCGCTGTTTGCTTACAACAATGAAAAAAAACTTGTACTTATCTTTTTATATATATATATATTTTTTTTTTAAACCAACCAATTCCGATTCAAAAAGTTAGACATTAGAATTGATGTTGATTGATAGCGGTTTATTTTTTCGGGAATCAAAATTAGATTCGTCAAGATTTCAATTATGATATTAGGTACAAAGTATTCTGATAACCCCTTGGTCTTAAAGGATCTTAAATGTTACAATCTCCTAATTGGGTTTTGAAGTGTTTCACATCATAAATGCAAATTTTCTCTTTTTTGTAAACCCCTCCCAAATCCCACCTAATGTCACAAATCTTCAAAAACCTCATATTGAGGGGCCTAATATAAATACTGAACGTGCTACAAAACTGGCTTATTTAGACATATCACTTTGTAAAAATTACATGTTTTTAAATTTGTCACTATAGAGTAAAGTTTATTGGATATATTTTTCACCTCACAAACCTCTTCAAAAAACCTTGTATTAGAGAGGCTCTCAGCAAAATTGGTAGCATAGTTGGTTGTGAGGTCGTATATCATGGAAAATACCATGGTTCAAATATCACTGAACTCTCTTTGTTGAGCCCGTCTGCAAGATTTAACACTCGGGGTATATTCACTGTACACTCCAAGGCCCTGTTCTTTTCTTGTCTCCATGCTGCATTCTGTTCCGATCCATTCTACGTCGTACCGTTCCACATTCTGTAATTTATTTTCTCTCACATTTTGTTTCATTATTCGCACCGTTCCGCTCCTTTCCGCGCAGTGTTATTCCGTTCTTCAATGTCCCGCACCATTACGTTGAAGAAACAAGGCTTAAGAGTAGTGACTGCGGATCTCTTATTAAAAAAAAAATTAAATCAAGGGAAAAAAAAGAACTTTTGAATGAGAAGAATAACGCATTCCACGTGGCTTCCAGGTGACCATTATCATTCATTATCCAAACATAACATAACTGTCACTACCCACAAGACAAGTAACAACTTTACCTCTCCACTGCGTTTCTTACCGGAACCTTTTTTTTCTCTCTCTCTCTCCAATGGAGCTCCGACCTCATAACTCTCCATTACTCCACTCAAACCCTAAAACCCTAAACCCCTTAATTTCCCCCCTCATTCCACGCCCCTTTTCTCCCTTCTCGCCGGAAATTCCTCGGAATCCGAGCATCGACGGCGACGATTTCGCCGGAAAACACCCTACCGGAAAATCCTCCTCCGGCGATAGTGCAGCCAGGAGGTAAAATGGTGGCGGAGCTAGTGGGAGTTTTTAATGAGTTAACAGAGAGGATGAGTTATGGACCTGGGAATTATTTGTCTACCAGTTCGTCTCATTTATTATTTAAAGCTTTGAAGTTGTCAATTCCGATTTTGCAATCTCTTCCTCTCTCTCCTGATGGTTGGTCTCCTCTCTCTAAGGCTCTCTCTGTTGCTTTGCTCCTTGCTGATCTTCAGGTTCTTCACTCTCTCTCTCTATTTTTATTTTTTTTGGGTTTGGTTATGATTTATTTGAATTTGGGTAATTTGAAATGGGTTGATTAGTGTTGAGTGAGGACCGAGGGCTTTAGTGATTTGTGAATGTTTATGGAATAATTGGGTTGTATTTAGATGCTTTTGTTTTGGAGCATCTCCAATGCAAGGTTTTTGGAGAGGTTTGTGAATTGAAAAACTTTCCTAAAAAACCTTTATCCCATAGTGACTAACCCAAAAACCTGGAGTCTTTGCAAACCGCTTTGTCTAGACAAACCAGGTTTGTAGAATGATCTATTTCTATGTTGGGCCCATCAATAAGAGGTTATTGGAGGTTTATTCCATTAGGAGGGAGGGGTTTATTAATGAGAATTTTTGCATAGATGATGTGGCACAGCCATTGGAGATGCTGTTGCATATTGTGAATTTGAGGAATGAAGACTTTTATTTGGGGTCTAACTTAAATCTCTTTTATTTGATGGTTGAACTTTTCATTTATAAATTTGAGGTTTGTTGTAAAAAGCTGCTTTGGGTAATACTGGATGATTAGTGCCTTTTGGGAGTTTATCATTTTCGGGTTCTACAAATTGCTATTTCTAAAGTTATGTGTTTTGCTTAATTTCAATTTTTAGACCACAGAAACTGCTGTAGGAACTAGGCTAAACAAGTGCCTACTAGCTGAGTGTAAATTGAGTAGCTGGGAGTGTAAATTGAATTCTGTGTGCTAGCATAAATTGCATCCTTCAGCTTGGGGTGTGTCCTGTGTGTGGCATTGATATATTTTTTGCAATGAGCAGCCCCTGGAGTATAGCTTTATGCCTCTACAACATATTGTGGCAATCGCGACTTGGGGGGTGTTTGGCCAAACTTCTTTAAATTTCAGCTTCCCTCTCCACCATCAATTCAGCTTCTTAGAAGCTGAAAATAGCCTCCAAAGAGGTTAGAAGTAGAAGCTTTAATTTTGAGCTTGTATTTTTGACCACCTTGAGGGGCATTTTCAGCTTCTTGGTGGTGGAGGGGGAGAATGTGAGGAAAATGAGGGGGAGAAGCTGAAATTTGAAGAAACTTGGCCAAACACCTCCTTGTTAATCTTAGACCAGCGAAATTTGTAGCTAATGGGAAATAAAACATGATGGTGCATCTTGACAGTTTGATTAGTTTTTCGAAGTAGGTTTGCTCCATAGACGGTAGCAACTAATCACAGAACATCAATCTGTCGAAGTAGGCTGGTTTTATATCTGACAAACTTATTTATATACTTGATGAACATTTTGTTCTAAGCAATCAACATATAGCCATGTGGGTACCCCCATCTCACTATGTCTACTATTCTACTGCAGAATGATGTAATGTAACGCACTATCTTGGGTAGCTTCAATATGTAGGTGACCTTGTTCACAACAGACACCGGCCAGTTACATAGCCAGCTTGTCTTGAAAAAAGAAATAACAGAAATGAGAGAGAAAAGGGGAAGAAAAAGCCACCACCAAGAGGAGGTGTCACTTTCGGACATATTCTAAGTATCCAGTTTCTCTAGTGTATATAATGTTGTGATGAAGTTAACTGCATACTAGACTAACTAAGGAGTAAGGAGTATATATATTTGGGTTTTGCTAATGCTAGACCATAAATTGTTAATGCAATGATATAAGCTGTGTTTATGCTTTTGTATGCAACAATTGCTCGATAAGGGACCTCGATTGTTGGTATAGAGACCAAAGGTTACAGCTACGATTTCCTTTCCCGCCGGAGGGCCACCGCACTCACTGGCTCCTGCCATCCAGTGTACCCTTTGATTCTTTCTACAGTTCTGCTTATAGAGTGGTGTCCACAACTTCCCACTATGCATTACAGTTATCTTTGAAGCGCTTATCTCTGTACACGCATCCTATATTCTTGCTCTTGCGTGTCCTTTATCCTGATCTCTTCAACTTCCATCTGCTTTGAGCCTCGTACCATTTTACTCTATTGATGTTGTCTTAATTGGTGATCCGTTGGAGTCATACGTTAACTTCGTAACTGTTTAATCGTATAAACAATTTTATACTTATCGTTTCCATCTATGTCTGATTGTCTGCTACCATAGATCCCTCAATTATTTAAAGGAGAACATTGGTGATGACGAGCAACATTATACCTCTTTTTTAGATAACATGGGTGTCCAAGCTTTGCTTGACTGATCCCATGGGCCCTGAAGTTAACGACCAGGAAAACCTCCAGTGGTCCTGAGGGGTCTTACCAGCTGAGCTACCCCCTTAGGGTTACGAGCAACATTATACTTGTTCGTTTAAAATCTTCCTTGCATCTCTCCATGCACATTTCTCAGCCTATTCCTGTCATCTTGATCTCCGGTCTTGCATCGTGGCCCCTTGTTAGTGAAAAGCTAGATTCAGAACTAACTCTGTATTACCTTCAAAAACCATCTATGTTTTGAAGATCTAATGGGCCTTCTGCCGTTACCTAGTGCCAATCTCTTTGAATCCATGACTTTGCAACAAATCTGATCCAACAAATTTGCACAAATGTTTCTGAATGGAAGATGAAAACGAATAGTTATATCAATAATTTTCAACCGGTTTAGAGTCGCATTCTCTTCCGTAAGTTTTAACAATTGATGCTAGAGCTCAAAATTGACAGTGCAGTTTTGACTTTTGATTGCTTCTTCAATCTGTTCTGAAAGTTACACCTTTATAATTCGTAAGTTCTTCTCATGCATTTTATGATACTTGGGAGTCTGGAGTCATGATTCTGCAGCTACTTAACTCTCAAGAGCCAATTGTTGCAGATGGATGCAGAAGTCATTTCAGCAGGCATACTAAGAGAAGTTTGGGAGGCAGGCTTGATATCCATACATGACGTGAAAGATCGGATAGGTACTGGTACTGCTCATTTATTACATGAAAGCCTACGCGTTAAGAATACTCCTTTTACAGCAGATAATCTGGACGATGATAATGCTGCTGCGATAAGGAGGTTCTGCCTGACATACTATGATATTCGGGCTGTAGTTCTAGATCTTGTTCTGAGGCTTGATATGATGAGACATCTTGATTACCTACCTAGATATCAGCAGCAGACGATTTCTCTTGAGGTAATGAAAATACATGCTCCTTTGGCTCATGCTGTGGGGACATACTATTTATCACTAGAATTAGAAGATCTGTCATTCAGATACTTGTTTCGTCCTTCATACGTTTATGTTGACACGTGGTTGAAAAGCCATGAGGCTGGGAGTAAGACTTTAATAGATAGTTGCAAAGGGCAGTTGCTTCAGTCTTTGAGATCAGATCCATCACTGGCAAGTATGGTAGATGATATTTCAGTCAAAGGTCGATATAAAAGCCGTTATAGCACCATGAAGAAGCTTCTTAAAGATGGCCGTAAACCAGAGGAAGTAAATGACATCATGGCTTTGAGAGTAGTATTGAAGCCCAAGTCTTGTGTTGATTTAAAAGAAATGGGGGAGAAGGCATGCTATAGAACCCGGGAAATTATCCAGTCTTTATGGAAAGAGATGCCTCATAGGACAAAAGACTATATAGCTAAACCAAAAGGAAATGGATACAAGAGTTTACACATGGCAGTTGATGTGAGTGACAATGGAGATAAAATACCACTAATGGAAATACAGATTTGCACTGCAGAGATGGATATGTTGGCCGCAGGTGGCACAGCATCTCATTCATTGTACAAAAGTGGGCTTACAAATCCAGAAGAGGTACTTATTTTGGTTTAACATAACATTCTCCTCTGTTCGAACTAATTTCTCTTTTTTAAATTGAGGGGGAAATTTGCCAAAAACACAGGTTCCATTAAACTTAGTCGTATAGTCTCTATAATATCTCTGAGGTACTAGAAGAATTTTAATCCTGAAGATTGTAACATAATCTTCTCTATCCTCCTCGTACTGTTGTGCTACATTGCAGAATGCAGTACTTCTACCTACCAAAAATGGTGAACCATGTGAATTTTTAAAATTGAGCAAATTTTACAGGAAATTCACCTTAAAACTGCTTTTAGCACAGCAATTTTTCCCCAGATTAGGTCTCAACACTGGTTTTACATGTTTGACTGTTTGAACCATAAAAAAGCTTGGTAAAACTATATTTTTTTCTCTACAACTTGACGTGTTTAGAATCTGTTATGTATCAGTATAACTGTGTTGTGCATTTTTAATTGGACTATGTTGCTTAGAACTTGCCATTATGAATTTATGATTCAAGAACATCAGAAACATGATTAATAATTAACTATTATGTATGATATACCATAATCTCAAAATACATAATACCAAACTTACCCCTTAATTCCTAATGAACCATTGCTAAGGCTAAGCAGCAACCTATCAGGCCATACCCATTCCAAAGATTAGAATATACCAGGTTTAAGGTGATAGTGATCCTGAGCCATCTTATGCATCTTTCAATCCAGTGAAACAAGCTTTTGCATCTCTCAGTCCAGTATTTTCACAAAAAGATCAATATGCCAATATCATAAAGGGTCAACCAGGACATATCAAACATTTATCAATTCTGCTATCCTGAGCTACCAACTCATAAAGTTCATAACTTGTAACTTGGTCTATTGATGATTAAATGTGTGTAAGTGTGGAGTCTGTTAGTATGTGCAGAAATTTTGTTATCAAATAGATGTATATTGCATAAATTTCTTACAAGCCTTTCATTTTCTTGATATGCTTAGGCGAAGCGTCTGAAGGCTATTATGGTGGCTGCAGCAGAGTTGGCAGCATTACGTCTTAAGGATCTTCCATCTGCATACCTTAATAGTAACATGGAGATTGATCAGAGAGATAGAGTGTTCTTTCTCCTTGACAAAAATAGTGATGGTAGGATTAGCATTGAGGAACTAATGGAAGTGATGGAAGAACTTGGTGCCCAACGGGAAGATGCACGGGAAATGATGGAGGTTCTTGACTCAAACAGTGATGGTTCCCTGAGCTCTGATGAATTTGATTCATTCCAACAACAGGTGAATGCTGATGACCACTTTCATAATTGTGTAAACTGTTAATTGGGTGTCAATGCTTTTTATTAAGCTTGCTTGGCGATCATACCCTGCTTTGTATTATCTTTTTGATCGTAAGATTGCGTTTTTAATTCACCCGGGGGGGGGGGGGAGGGGTTGAGTTTGGTGACAAAGGTGCCTAGCTAGTTTGGGTTGTGTTTTCCTCTCTTTTTGCTCCCCACCTCTTCATGTCCCTAGTCTATGTTACCTTGTTAGGCGCTCTAAGGGAAAGCCATCTGATCCATTCTGATGGTATGTTAATTCAGCTTCTTGGTAAAATCCCTTTGTCACAGCTAGTAGTTGGACGTAATTCACAAAAGAGTTGATGGCTTAGCTAGCCCGGTCATGCATTGCCTAGCCTAGTGTGTTTGAGATTTGTTTCATTACTATTTTGTTCTATTGTTTTATAAAGGTTAGATAAGGAATTAAGTCTCCTCATCTTGAGGAGAATTCAACTATTCAAGTGCAACAGTAGGTGAAAACACAGCAGGGGACCCCTTGGATCCCGAAAAATGCCCATTTGCCTGGACCTGATAACTGAATCAATTGAAATGCACCTAGAATTGGGCAAGACCACAAGGGCAAGGGTAAGAAGCCCAAACCCAAGGGCCCCCAGTCCCCACCCAACCATGAATTACTAGCCACCCTACAAGACTTGAGAGCCACTTATTAGTGGTGGTCGATTGGTATCTGTGTGTAAATATTCTCGCCAGACCTTGACATTACTTGCACCTGTAGCAGAGAAGGATAATCTTTGTTAATTGCTAGGTTGATTCTGCTAACGATGCTAGAATCTAGATACTTGATCAAATTTGAAATATACTCTTTATAATTAGTTGTATGACATAGTGGTGTCTCCTTCCAAACTGCAGGTTGAATTGATGCGTAATGTCGATGATAAAGATGAACAATATAAGATCTTGCTCGAGGAGAAGCTTCCCATAGCTGATGAAAGCGGCCTAATTCAGTTATACAGGAAAGAGCTTGGCAATGCGGTCGCAGTTAGATAGGTATGCGTAGATTTAATCCATGTAACAAGATTCTGTACAGATGATTTCTTGACAAAAAGTATATGGCCGATGAATATTGTTGTAAATGTTGTGAGTTCAGTAGAGTTAGATACTTAAGGTGAAAGGTCGTATTTTCTTGTAGCATTGTAAATCTGTAATGTAAGAATGTGAAAATATAAGGCATCAGATTTAAATAAATTTGAGTGAATACTCTCCCGTCAAAACAAATATTAGTGTGTAGTACTCCCTCCGTTTCATAATATAAGTCATTTTTTTGACTTTACACACAAATTAAGAAATTGTAAATTCAAGAAAAAGAGATGGTAAAAAGACTAAACTATCCTTAAGCATTAATTCAACATTGGTGAGAGAAAATAAGTAAATGACAAGAAAAATAAAGGGTAAAGAAGAAAAACTAGCAATAACTACTCATTGGAAAGTGTCGAAAGTCAAAATATGTCTTATATTGTGAAACAAAAATAAAGTCAAAATACGACTTATATTGTGAAACGGCGGGAGTAGTTTGTATTTCTAGTAACGATTAAAAGTGTTACCTTTATTCCGAAATGGGTTTGACTTTTGCTTTTTCACATGGCCGACAAATTGTAGTTAAAAACAAAGCAAGGTTTGTATTCTTGAATTAGTGTAACCAGATTTTTTTTTCTTTTTTCGGTGGATTAGGCATGCGTCATTTAACCCAATTTTCTAAAACAAAACTGCTTAACATAAATCACAAATTTCTTAACACAATTTTTTTTGTCACAATACTTCCTAACCTACCCTTTTTAGTTGCAAATCACCCTCCTCCTCCTCCTTGTTTTCCCTTGAAAAAATACATAAAAACCCTAATCAATATGCATGGTTTTACTTCGATCAAGAGTAGACTAAATTTTTGATGAAACTAATAAACCAAATAATTATAAGGCCAAATTGCCAAAAACCCTCGATTAACTTCTATTTTTTGCGAGAAACCCCCTTTTTTAATATTTTTTTTTTTGCGGAAAACCCTCTTTTATATTTAAAACGCCCTGTCCGTCACCCCATTATCACTCAGCCAGGTCTATTCCGAGCATCTTTGGAGTGTGTTACCCATTGTACCCCCACTTAATGTCACACGTAACGCACATGACCTCATTTACCCACCCACCTCTCTCCTCCATTAACTCCCTCAACAACAAACCCTCCCATTTAGTTAAGCCATTGAAGACGTTTTACTGCCCTGCCCTACTCTTCATCTTCCTCTCTCTTTCTCTCTCTCCTCTCTTCGAGTCTCCCCCTTGCATTTACTTACTCTGTGTTTTTGCATCAGTAAAACATCTCTCTCAATCATCTATCATCTAAGGTGGACAAAAAGAAAGCATCTTTGAGGTGGAGGAGCTGAGGTGGAAGATTCCTGGACCACTTTACTGATTTTCTTTGCTCTCTGTGCTATTGAAGCCTTCCAGGTATGCAATTGTGTACTTATCCCTTAAAAATGGCATCTTTTATCGAAATTGTGTACTTATTTTAGTATATGCGTGTTTGGTTAAACTGTGTGTTACTTGAAAATGAGATTTGTTAAATAATTTTCCTGATTTGGTGTGCAATTGTGTTGCATGTGGTTTTGATTTATTACAAAAAAAAACCCAATTATTTATTTCTGGTGGTGAATGAAATTGCCATGTTTTTTGCGTTTTTAGTTTACTCAGACATTGCCATGTTTTTTTTTGTGTTTTTAGTTTACTCAGAAATTGCCATGTTTTTTGTGTTTTTTTTGTGTTTTTTAGTTTATCAAAAATTCAATTCACAAGTAGTGAACACTTACCTGTTGAACTGGACTAATTGAGATGGCGATGCAAAACTCTTGGACATTTTACTGAGATGAGGGTGAATTGAGATGGAGGGGTGAAAACTCTTAGGGGAAAGGCAATGAAGCGTTGTGGGTAGCAGTGAACTTGGGGATGAATTTGAGTTTAAGTAAAGGGAGTTAATGGAGGGGAGTTCAGGGTGGGTAAATGAGGTCATGTGCCTTACGCATGACATTAAGTGGGGGTACAATGGGTAACACACTCCAAAGATGATTGGAATAGATCTGGTTGAGTGATAATGAGGTAACGAACATGACGTTTTAAATATAAAAGAGGGTTTCCCGCAAAAAAAATTAAAAAAAGGGGTTTCTCACAAAAAAATGAATTTAATGGAGGGTTTTTGGCAATTTGGCCTAATTATAATTTGATTATTTCTTTTATTAGACTGTGTATGGGGGGATTTTATGGGTCGAATAGGAGAGAGATTGTCACCGTAGGGTGGGGGTTCGACGCCGAGGTGGGGTTAGGGGGTTGGAGGTGCAGGGCCGACATGGAGGCGCTGACCTGGGTGTTGGTTGGGCTGACCGGGGGCCGGTGACTTTGGGGATGGGGGGATGGGCTAACGGGGGTTTGGGGATGGGGGTTGTCTGGCCGTTTGGGGACCTGACGATGCTAAGGGTGGGCGGCTGGCAGGAGGGTGCCGGAGGGGATGGGGCTTGCGGCGGTGGGGGGGTCGTCGGACTGGGGCTGGGCTGGGGGTTGGCAGTTGACGGAGTTAGGGGCTGGGGTTTGGGTTGTTCTTTATCCTGACTTTGCTTTTAGTAATTTTTAATTTTTTTTAAATATTTTTGAAGACAGAGGATGAGGGGATTGGAGATGGAGAGAGAGGGGGGGAAGTGGAAAAGGAATTGAGAAAATGGTTAAGGGTATAATGGGAAGAAATATTTACGTTGAGTAATTTTCGATTTACGTTGAGTAATTTTCGATTTACGTTAAGCAATCTCCTTTCAAAATTTGCAAAATAATTGCCCAATTTGGTCATTTGACGAAACACAAATTCAACCTGATAATTTTGCAATTCTTCTAATAAAAGTATCATTTTCCAAATGACTTCTTTAACCTTCGCTTTTTCGAGTTTTAATAAACCAGAGCACTAAAGAAAGCAATACATTATCCAAGCTGAATGTTATCAAATTCATTCGGATTATAAAATAGAGAAAGTGAATCATAAAATTTAGATCAGAAATTCTATACCTCATATTCTTGTCCCGAGTCCAGAGAAGTATCAGAATACAACATAGTGCAGCCTCCCATTAGCACACTGTGATCATTGTGACAGTGTTATTATATGACGTTTTAACTCAGTTTCTTTTTCTTTTTCTTATTTTTATTATTATTTGTGGTATCCTTATGTCACCAACGTCGGTAGGTTAGTCCAATGCTGAGTCATCAAGATTGAACTTTAACCATCGTTTTAGAGGTTTCATAACAAGACAACTGCAAGATTATTGATTCAATCAGCAGAACTCAGGGCATTTCCACCTGGATCACCCAAATAGCCTTGGCCTATCTTATAGCTTTCAAATCAAATAGTAGATGAGGTTGCATGTGTTGAAAGCAAATGGAATTCTTATATTGCACTATTGTTGTCGAAGCTTATAAATATAACTTTCAGCGTGTCTGGGTGGATATAAGATGCTGAGTTTAAATCACCAACATATTCGTCTTTTTCATGCAATTCTGTTAATATTCTTGTTACGTTCTTTCCGGGTCTTTTCAAATTTTCATTTGGTCCCAGATGCAAAATGTTAGGATTCCACAAGTTTTCTCTATTTTTCACAAACCATTCTTTTATACCATGTGCTACATAATTTTCCAAGAAGTAAAAATTTTGCTCATGTTGGAAAATTGTCAAATATCTAAATTCATGAGGTTCATGTCAAACGCCAACGTTTCCTCGTGATTCGAAAACGCCACATCCATTAGTTGACTCTCATCCTTGGTATACATCTTTAATCGTAACGAGTGGTTAAAGTAACAAATCTTGTTTTAACATGTTAATTATCGAATATGCATTAGTCAAGTGTTGAAGTATTATAAGTCGCTTTGGGTTACGTTAGATTACTATTTAAGTTAATTGTTTTTAATGTACTTTTAACCCAATTGAGATAATTTTGAACTCCATCAAAGGTCGAGCTCAATGCTCCAACTTCTCATGTCTCTAACTTGAGAAATAATTTGTAGGTTGAATTTGATAAGAGAAACCTTTTCTTTCAAAGAAACTCTTCCTTGTATCTTGTTCTAATCAGAGAAATAAGGTATAGATTTATTGCGTTTCTTCATTTGGTTGATAATTTTGTAAATAATTGATTATTAAAACTTTTAAGGGTTCTATTTGTTATTTAAAGCCACTAAATAATGTATTTGTTAGAAGATTTGGATGATCACCAAGTTTAATTTGTGTTTCTGAAAAAGAATGAGTTGACTGATTTTCTTGCAAGATATAGGGAACCAGACTGGGAGAAAACTGAATGCGCTTAGAAATGGCTTGGAGTTTTGTGAGTATGAATTTAATGAGTTTTGTGCCAACCATGTTTTTTGCATGTTATTAAGGGACAACAAAATAGGGTTGCAGAATCCATGAACAAAACCTTTTGAGGGAGCTCGTTGTATGCTCTCTAATGCCGATTTATGGCATTGCAAGGAGTTTTTTGGTCGAGACATGTTGTACAACTTGTTATTTGGTCAACCGTTCTCCACATTCATCTCTTGATCTCAATATTCGAGAAAAAGTTTGGTCAAGTAATCCAATTGATTATTCTAGTGTAATTTTTTTTGGATGTACTACTTGTGCTCATGTTAACGATTACAATTTACCTTCTAAAAGCAGTCAAGTGTATTTTCCTTGGTTATGATTCTGAAACTAAATGGTACCATTTATGGTGCACTGATCCTACATTTCACACCTTAATTTTTAAGAGATGTAACTTTCAATAAAAAAAAGATTGTTATCTTTTGAGAGAGATCATGTTGTTTTCTCGCCTGGTACAGGTACTCAGAACAATATTGGTAAGAAGGTGGAGTTTGAACTGAGAGTTGAGGCTCCAAACAATGATGACACTTTCTACTCCAATCTACATCCTAACCTTAAAATCCACGAGTAGGAGAAAGATCCTAATGCTACTAGCCCTATCCAACAACAGCGGGTGATTATTGATTTGCTCGTGATCGACCTATGCGAGAAAACCTGCTAGCTTCGATGATGATGACAACTTACTGCTAGGTTCTATGATGATGATAACTAGGGATGGCAATGGATCGGATTCGGATCGGATTATGCTAAATCCGACTCCGCTCCGAATACTAAACGGATTTTAAAATCACCTCTGAATCCGAATAACCTCCGATTAGGGAGGATCCGAATCCGAAACTATTCGATTTAAATATTGAAGGTGTTTATGACGGGACCTTTGTTACTTTTCATTTTAAAAATTATGTGTACCTTTATTTTGATTTTATAGAAAAATAATAAAATAAAAAAGCAAATTTATAGATCATAATCCTAAAATGTTTGACTTTTCAATAACGAAAGAAAGTTTACGGAAAATATTTAGCCTATTAATTTTAAGATTTGTCAAATAAGGGAGTGGATCGTGATATGTGTCGATGATCACACATTAGAATAAGTATAATACTGACCAATTGGTGGAACAAGTAAAATGCAAAGATCATGTTGGATTGCCAAACCAAAAGTGATGACTTACGGCTTGTTTGTTTCAATTGGTAGATGGTGACTGGTAAATGGGAGAATTTGGACAAAGGTGGGCAAAATTTTGTGAAAACTGTGAAGTCTAAGAGAAACTGGTGACGACGACAACAACAACAACAACAACAACACCACCACCACCACCACACCAACACCACCACCACCACCACCACCACCACCACCAACAACAACAACAACAACAACAACAACAACAATAATTAATTATTATTATTAATATGTCAAAGTATCAAAATTGGGTGAAAGCTGAGTATGTTAACCTCTGCAAGCCTTGGGTGAAAGCTGTGATTGTCAAAGTTGTTGGGAAATCAGTGTCCTTTGATTACCTCTGGGAATCCTTGCATAGAAACTGGAAGCTTAAAGGGGAGTTCGAGATGCGTGCTTTCGGGAAAGGTTATCACCTTGTTCGGTTCACAACTAAAGATGATTTGAGGAAGGTGCTGGGCTGAAGGTCCTTGGAGTGTTGGTGGTAGTTTTCTCTCCATGAGGTTGTGGGAACCTGGATTCCAAGCCTCAAAAGCCGCCATCAATGTAGCAGCCATATGGATTAAATTGCATGAATTGCCAGTAGAGATGTATGACAAGAACGTTCTCGATAGAATTGGAAACACCATAGGCAAACTCATTAAATGCGATGTGCGTACTGAAGTAGGGTCAAGGGTGAAATTCGCCAAGATGTGTGTCCAAGTTGATATGACGAAAGAATTACCTGATCATATATGGATTGGATCTTTTTGTCAGGATATTGATTACCAAAAGTGCCCTGGGTTATTCCCTACTTGCAAAAAAAATTGGTCATTCAGCGCATTTATGTGACAAGCACCTTATTAAATGTGGGTTTAAAAAGGATCCAAAACTCTGCCAAGAACAGAGTCTTGAGAAAGGAGAAGACCTGCTTCAAAACTCTTCCAAGCACAGAGTTTTGAGAAAAGAGCATACAACGCCAGAATACTGGGATCAATCCGGGTAGGAAGTTTGGTGGGAGAAGAGGTCCTGAAAAAACGACCAGGGCGATGGCGGCGGTACGAGAAAAACTTAGGTCGGCGTGGGTGGAAAAACAGAGCAGTACTCAACCTGGGTCTCAGAGATTATCAGGGGATTTACCATTTCAGGAAATTAATTTGGGTACAACAAACCAATTTGACCTCCTAAATAAGGTGGAGGAAGATATTATACCTGTTAACTTGCTAATGACTGGGTTAAAAAACCCTAAGGGTACTCAGGGTAACCTTGGAGAGTCCTTTGGGCTCCAACCCTATACGATTATTATACCCTTGCAGCCAGGCCCAATTATTTCTTTAGTTGAAGCCCCTTTGGACCAAAATAATGTTAATCCCTTTAACACTGGTACCCGATCCATTTGTGAGGATTTGGCATATCCTGTAACAAAACCAGTAAACCCTAACCACACTACTCTTTCTACCAGCAAATACATTGGAAATTTCCTACATCTCAATCAGAAGCTGAAAAAGGTGAAACCAGCCAAACCAACCTGAGAGATAATGTGGGACACCCATTGGGATGCCATGGAGGAATCGTCTCAGGGGTCGACAATAGTGGATTACACCCAGAATCCGCCGACATCGAGGGAAACTCCGGCGAAGTTGGTAACTATTATTTGGGAAAAAATGGGACACACAACACCATCAAAAGAGAGCAGATCGGATGTCAACTTCAACATCACGAAGTATTTTTTCAAAAGGGAGGGGAGACTCACACCAGTTCACCCAGAATTGATAAGAAAATGGATCTTGAATTCAAAGATCCAGATGGAAAGGGGAACAAAATTGATGATGGAGACACCAGTCGGGGAGATAGTTAAGGCCACATTCCCCTATGGGAGGATACACCTCATCTAGCTCAGCACACTTTTCTAGATCTGAGGTTCGGGTTCGACAGACTAAACAACACAAACTCAAGCCAACTAATTCCCTCCCTGTGGGGAGATCAACTAGACCCGATGTCGGAATTCTAAAGCTGGATGGGACTTTGTTTGTTGAACTACGAAATGAAGACCCTGGAAGCAAAAAGTTTCTCAAACGAGCCACTGATGTTCAAGGTATAAGAGACACAAAACAGCTGGAAATCGAAGTGAAGGTAAAGGAAGAAAATGAAAGAAAAAGGAGTCACTTACCAGTTTCAGAGTGATGAGGGAGATTTGGAGGTGGCTTCCAAGCGGAGCGTTACTAGACACAAGAGAGCCAAGGAACGAGCTAGCTTTCAGGGTCCTCAAGGAAATTCGAAATATTCCAGTTGATATGGGGATTCTTTTCTGGAACGTAAGAGGGATGGCTAGGCCCTCGTTCAAACCTAACCTTAACCTTCTTCTTGACTTAAATAAGCCTTCTATGATTATCCTCACTGAAACTAGGGTGAGTGGAACCAACGCTGAGACAATTCTGAGCAGCCTGGGGTTCGATAAATGGTTCGTGGTTGACCTAATGGCGTTTGCTGGCGGTATTGCGTTACTTTGGCATTCCAATATAGTCTCCTTCGAGGCTGTGGATGCTAATCCGTAGTGAGTTCATGACCTTTTTCAGGTAAACAATTCTCAATTTTTTCTTTCAGCTATATATGCTAGTCCTAAATTCAAGTTTAAAAAAATCTTATGGAATTATTTGATGGATGTTGCTGAAGCAGTTACTGGGCCTTGGTTATGTGTTGGTGACTTTAATGATATGTGTGATGCTCGAGAAAAAATTTGGTGGAAGACCAATTAAACAGTTTCGTGCTAATGTTTATAATGACTGTATGTTTAATTGTGGCTTACATGATATGGGGTTCATTGGTCCAAGATTCACTTGGACAAATAGAAGGCGTGTGAATACCATTTGGGAGAGAATTGATAGGTGCTGGTGTAATGATAATTGGCTGAGTGTGTTTCCTCAGGCATCTGTTTCTCGTCTTCCTAGGTTGACCTTGGACCACTGCCCCCTCCTTTTGAGCTTTAGCTCGGTTCCACCAAAAATTGGACCTAGGCCCTTTCGTTTTGAGCCAATGTGGATGAGTGACCCTTCTTTTGTGAATGTGGTTTCTGATGTGTGGAAGGACTCTAATGAAGATATTTTTGTTGTCCAAAGTGTTTTCACTAAGAAATTAATTGACTGGCATAAAACCACCTTTGGAAACATTTTCAAAAAAAAAAAAGAGTCTTGCTTGCCAGACTGCAAGTTGCCCAAGTTAGCCTGTGTAACCATCCACTTAATTATTTCCTTCTTAACCTTGAGGAAAACCTTCAGGATCAAATTTCTCAAGTTTTGGTTCAAGAGGAATTGTTCTGGGTTATGAAGTCTAGAGTTAAATGGATTAATGATGGGGACAAAAATACATCTTTTTACCACAAGTATGTCCTCTGGAAAAGGAAAAAAGCAACATTCTTGCGCTACAAAATGATGTTGGTGAAGTTTTTGATACACCTGCTGGTTTGAAAAAACTTATTTTCAATCATTTCCAAAGCCTATTTACTACTGAAAAAAATTTCTCTATGGTTGATGCTTTCTGTTATGTGAATTAGCAAAATGAAAATGATGTTATTCACCTAAGTAATATTCCTTCCTTATCTAAAGTCCATGAAGCTGTTTTTAAATCTGGAGCCACTAAGTCCCCTGGACCTGATGGCCTGCAGGCCATCTTTTACCAAGCTAATTGGGGCCGTGTTAGCCAACATGTGTTCAATTTTGTGAAAAATATTTTTTGCAAGCTTAGCATACTTGGTGATATTAATAAGTCTGTCATTTGTCTGATTCCTAAGGTGGACCAACCTGAAACAGTTAGACATCTTAGGCCTATTAGTCTCTGTAATTCAATTTATAAGTTTGTCACAAAAATTTTGGTAGGAAGAATGAGACCCTACCTAGATAAACTGAGTTCTCCCAACCAAGCTAGTTTCCTCCCTGGGAGAGGAAGTGAAGGGAATTTTGTTGTGGCCTCTGAAATTATGCATTCTATGAGTAATAGACATGGAGAAAGGGGTGTTTCCCTTAAATTGGACCTTGAAAAAGCTTATGACAAGCTGGAATGGAGCTTCATTAGGCATTACCTGCAATTGCATAACTTTTCTCAGGATACTATCACTCTCATTATGAATTGCATCACTTCCTCATCTTCTTCTATCCTAGTGAATGGTACTGTGATTGAGTCCTTTTGTCCTTCCCGAGGCATTAGCCAGGGAGACCCTCTTTCCCCGTACATATTCATCCTTTGTATGGAGTACCTCTCTAAATTGATTTTTGAGGCTTGGGACTCTGGAACCTGGTCACCAATCACCATTGGGAAAGGAAAGGTTCAAGTTTCCCACCTCCTTTTGCTAACGATATTCTTTTGCTTGGGGAAGCTAGCCCTGAGACTTTGCTCAATGTTAAAAATGTCTTAGATATTTTTTGTGAGGTTTTTGGGCAAACTATGAACATTGAGAAGAGTAAAATTGTGTTCTCAAAAAATGTGCTACCTGGTGCTATTGAAGACTTAGAACCTATTCTAGGGGTTAAGCATTCTGAGGACCTTGGGAACTATGTGGGTTTTCGCATTATCACTAGAAAACCTTCTCAAGGTGATGTCAGGTTCATTGTTAACAAAGTTAAAAAGAAGCTTTCCAACTGAAAAGCAAATCATTTGTACATGGCTGGGAGACTCGTACTGATTAATTCTAACCTTGCTGCTATCCCAGATTACTATCTGCAATGTTTGTCTCTGCCTGCAAAAACTCTCATGGGTTTTGATAAACTTATGAGGAAGTTCCTGTGGGGGGATACTGATACCAAGAAGAAACTCCATCTATTGAACTGGGTCAGGGTAGCTACTGTTAAGGATGACGGCGGTTTGGGGGTTAGAAGTACAAAAATCTTGGATAAAGTTAATGCCACTCAATCTTGCTGGAAGCTGATGCATAAAAAAGATTCCCTGTTTGCTAATGTCCTTAAGAGCAAATACTTGACTAAAAGAAGAACTCACAATATTTTTGGCACTGGATCTCCTTATTGGAGGAACCTAGCTAAAAGGTGGGACATTTTTTATGAGAGTATTCATTGGATTCTGGGTAAGGATGACACTGTCTCCTTGTGGTTCCATAATTGGTCAGGGGAAGGGACTCTTAGATCTCTTATTGCTGGCCCTTTATTACCTCATGAGGAAGACCTGGTGGTGGCCAACTCTCTGAACGGGAATGGGTGGGACTGAGACTCTTTCTCTTTTGTCTTTCCTAACAGGATTAAAGGCTTGATGCAATCCATCAATATCAATGATCTAATGGAAGCTTGCTCCTATGTGCTAAATGATAAATTTGACACTAAACTTGTTTACTCTGTGTTTAAAGACATGTCTGAGGATAATGATGCTCTCTCCGATTTAAAATGGATTTGGAAAATCCCCACTATTCCCAAAATTAAAACGTTTCTCTGGTTGGCTGCCCAAGATATACTTGCTCATTGTGATCTTTTGCATAAAAGAAAAATTTGTGTCTCCCTTGCTTGTGATCTGTGCAAACACCCTGTGGAACATGTTTTACATATCTTAAGGGACTGCTTGGCTGCTAAAGAATTTTGGGAGCTACTTCCCACATCAGAAAACTTCTTCTCTGATCCTCTCCTAACATGGCTCAAAACTAACATGTCTAACACAAAAATCACCCATGACAAATTACCTTGGAACGTCTTGTTTGCCTTCACTCTTTGGTACATTTGGAAACATAGGAACCTTAGAGTGCATGAAAGCAAAGTGCCACCCACCAGACCTTGGCTGAAAACTTGTACCTTTGCTACCTGGGAGTTTTGGTCTTCAATTCCCCCTGAAATCAAAGTTGATGGGAGTAAGATTCATGGTGCCTGGGAACCACCACCTTTGGGTTGGATGCGTTTGGATACTGATGACTCTAGATTAAGTGAATATAAGTATGCAGGTGCTGCTGGTGTATTTAGGGACTACACAGGATAATGGATGTTAAGTTTCCAACAACATCTAGGGGGCAAGGGATATTCTCAGCTCTGAAATGTGGGCGATCAACCAAGGACTACAGCAAAGCGATCCAAAGAGGATGGAAGAAGATTCTTGTCTACACTGACTCCCTAACTGAAGTGTCACTCATCAACATGAATGTAGTCAAGAACAATTATTTGACTAATACGATTAATCAATGCAGGGAGCTCATGAAGGAGTTTGAAGGAATTAAAATTCAACACCAGTTCAGGGAATCGAACCAACTAGAAGACATCTTGGCAAAGGAAGCAACCATGGGACATGAAGAGTTTTCACAAATTATGTTTTGTAATGAACTGAAAAATTCTTGTATTAGCATTTTTGCGGCAGATAGGAGGGGTGCTTTATACCCTCGGTTGTGTACTGTTACTTAACTTTAATTAAGGTTCTTGCTTATCGAAAAAAAAAGTATCAAAATCGGGTGAAATTGGGAGAATTGGGGCAAAATTAGTGGAAAAGAATGGGGAAAACTGTTTTTTATAACTGGTAACTGGTGAAAACTTGGAAAAACTGGAGGCAATTGGACAAAATTGAAAACCAATTGAAAAGAACATGCCCTTAGCAAAAAAAAAACCTATTATAAAAGGCGCATTAAAGGAACAAGAAAAACTTTTATAAAAGGTGGATTATAGTTAGGAAACTTTTCAGGAATGTACCTGTTAGTAGCACAAGGTACACAAGAGGGGGGAGGGGGTGAATTGTGTTACCCCAAATTTGCGGAACGTAAAACAAGTATAAAAAAACTAGAATTAAAGCACTCACGATTTACATGGAAAACCCTTTGTAACTCATAAAGGATAACAAACCACGGTCCGAATGACTTTAAAGACTACTTCTTTTATTAAGAGAATAGTACAAATAGATAAAGTTAACTCTAACTTAATCTCGCACTCGAACACTCGTCCAAGCCAAACGCACTTAGAAACTCTTCCAAGCCAAACGCACTTAGGCACTCACCCAAGCCAATCTCTGAACAACTAACTCTAGCTGTCCTAATCAATGGAACAATGTTACCTTGATGAACTTCAATAAGTGGAAAGGTACAATATAAAACCTATAGCTTTGCAATGAATACAACGTGTGAAACTTATAACTATTAGGCAACGTTCTCTATAATGTGTAAACGTTTGTCAATTAGACTCTCTCAAATAATTTGTTACGTTCAATACGGTGAGAGGCGTAAAAACTGATTTTAGGTTTCAGACTTCTTTTTATACCCATAACCAAGAAGTAAAAAGCAACTAGGAAACCTATTTGCAACTAGGAAACCAAATCTCTTTTTCCTTGACTTGGTAAACAAGATTTTCATAAAGAAGAATAAATATCTTTATCATATAAAGCATATATATCCAAATCAGTTTTTATGAAGAAAATAAAATAAATATCTTTATAGAAAGTATTTTCTTCCTAGTTAAAAACCATGAAGCCAAATATAAGAATAAATAGATTTCAGAAAAATCTCTTTTGCAAATAATATATTTGGCACAATAAAAAGGATATAAATTATAAGAGACTAAATTTAAGATACTGATCTTAAATTTATCTCAACCGATTGAACGTATCCTTGTATGTGTGTAGGCAACGTTCCAGTGAACACTGAAGTTTCAAGGACCGTTCCCAAACACAAAGATTTTTTTATACGTTTATTAATTTGTTGCCTAATAAATATAAATTCCACATTTATATAATTGCATCGCTTTAACATGAACTCTAAGAAATAAATAAATAACCTAGAGAACACGAGAATAACTTGTGTCTTCTTTTTGATCTTTATCTAGCAAACTCTTGCATAAATAAATTCCTGAAACACTAACACACAAGTTAAGTAGCATCACTTTATAATTAAATAAGTTTGTCATCTTCAAAACTCAATTACTCAACAATTTCCCCCTTTTTGATGATGGCAAACTTGTGATGCATAATAGTGCTAAAATAAAATAAACAATTATAATTAAGCACAAATAAAAGATTGTAGCGCTTTCTATTCATAGTGAATGGAGGGAGCAATCAAACATAATAATTATAATCATTCATTATTAAAGAGCTCGTAATATTAAAGCAAGATAATCAAAGAGCTCATTCATGATAAAATGTGTCATCTATGTATTTCATTCATAATCAAGAAGTCAATTGAAACTCTTGGACCCAAAGAAATGGATTACTGACTGAAATGAACCTTTACATATTCGTATACCAAAGCTCTGATATTTCAACAGGCAGACTGGCGGTCTCTGCTTCATGTTCCTGCAAAATCATCAGTGTTACTAATTTGTTGGAACTAATTACAACAACATAACTAGAATTCCTGTATACTTGTAAAAACGATTTCATAGAACATATCACCAGAACTTGATTAGATTTTGGAAGAAATTCAGCTGACATATTCAACTTTCTAAATTGATTATGGTTTATCGATGATCAAATCAGGGGAAGATACCTCATTGCATATTGCGCTTGATTTGTCATGTTTTCGAAATGATGTTCCTAGCTCGCATTAGCTCGCTCATTGCATCAGTCACCTTCATTCTACGTAGTGGTAAGGGGTCAGAGCACGCTACTCCAATCGTAACCAAGGAAACCATACATTCAGCTTTTTTCTGTAGCGTGGCTTGAGTCGATCTTCTTTCATCACTGGTTCCTTCATCACTTTCACTTTCTGTAAGAATTGGATCGATAATCTGCAGCACTTGATCAAGGTCATGCAAAGCTGCCTTGGCGTACATATGAAGGGTTAAATCTTCCTTGAACATATTGTCAGTGGGTCTCTTGCCTGTCATGAGCTCTAGTAGCAGAATCCCAAAACTGTAGACATCACCTTCTGTTGAAGCTTCGCCTCCTAGCCCGTACTCTTATGACAAAGAATCCACAAGATTGCTTAGTCCCAAATATGTACAGATGTTATTTCTGCTGATCTTTTTTCTTGTTATATCTATTATTATCTCTAACTAGCTAGGTGCACACATAAGCTTTGTCAAAAAGATTTCATAGAACATATCACCAGAACTTGATTAGATTTTGGAGAAACTCAGCTGACATATTCAACCTCGAGTCTTATCAAACTTTCTAAATTGAGTAATCCTTGTGGTCTATCGATGATCAAATAAAGCAGGGGAAGATACCTCATTGCATATTGCGCCTGATCCGTCTTGTATTCGAAATGATGTTCCTAGCTCGCATTAGCTCGCTCATTGCATCAGTCACCTTCATTCGACGTAGTGGTAAGGGGTCAGAGCACGCTACTCCAATCGTAACCATGGAAACCATACATTCAGCCTTTTGCTGTAGCGTGTCTTGTGGCGACCTTGTTTCATCATTGGTTCCTTCATCACATTCACTTTCTGCAAGAATTGGGTCGATAATCTGCAGCACTTGATCAAGGTCATGCAAAGCTGCCTTGGCGTACATATGAAGGGTTAAATCTTCCTTGAACATATTGTCAGTGGGTCTCTTGCCTGTCATGAGCTCTAGTAGCAGAATCCCAAAACTGTAGACATCACCTTCTGTTGAAGCTTCGCCTCCTAGCCCGTACTCTTATGAAAAAGAATCCACAAGATTGCTTAGCCCCAAATATGTACAGATGTTATTTCTGCTGATCCTTGTTATCTCTATTCGTTTATTTTTAAACAGATTATCTCTAACTAGCTAGGTGGACACATAAGCTTTGTATACATGATTACTTTGCATTAGGAAAGCATAACAGGATATGGAAGACTATTTCTACTAGATATACTTATGTCTATAGGAACAGTTGCCAGTTGCTCTAGGAAATGCATTACTATCTTCTGATATAAGTAAAATTTTGGTCTGAGCTACTTTACAATTTGAAAACCTATAAACTTTAATTTATATTTGGCAAATTGTTGCATATAGATATACTTCTACTAATGTTTCAGTCCTCATTAGAATGTCATTAAGATAAGTGTATGATAATTTGTGTTACGTACCTGGAGCAGCGTAGCCAACAGTTCCCCTGATTCCAGTGGTACTGCTTTGAATTAGGTTCTGGTGTTGAGAAATGAACTTAGTTAATCCAAAGTCACCTACATGAGCCACCATGTCATCATCAAGGAGAACGTTGCTTGGTTTTAAGTCGCAGCGCACCACTGGAGACTCGCAACCATGATGGAGATATTCGAGTGCAGAAGCCACATCAGTAGCTATGTGCACCCTTCGAAAAAGAGTTAAATTTAT
This sequence comes from Tetragonia tetragonoides, assembly GCA_038025085.1. Classification (NCBI taxonomy): domain Eukaryota; kingdom Viridiplantae; phylum Streptophyta; class Magnoliopsida; order Caryophyllales; family Aizoaceae; genus Tetragonia; species Tetragonia tetragonoides. The sequence continues at coordinate 21,515,914 of CM076151.1, read as the reverse complement.
GTAACCATTTATCCAGACTTCCATTGGGCATGAACTCGTAAATAAGGGCTTTGAAATCATTTGCCTGAAAATCAATACTTGAGCAAGCACTTACTATCCCTACCAGGTTTCGATGCCGGATATTCCTCAAGGCCTTACACTCTGCCATGAAACTCTTGGAAGCACCTCGATGTGTAAGGTTAAGTACCTTCACAGCTACCGTCTTTCCAAGTGGTTCCAGGGTCCCTTTGAACACAGACCCAGATGATCCAGCACCAAGTAGATTCTCGGAGGAGAACCCGTCTGTTGCTTTGAGTAGCATGTTATAAGAGACTTGTAAGAACGACTCACTCATCAATAGACCAGCTTCAATAGATTTTTTTTCCTTTCTGTGACATATCAAGTACAACCATGCCGCCATGCCTACCCCAACAAACGCGCATATCACTGGAATTGTCAATTTCAGTGCAAGAGACATTCTTTTTTCCGTCCACTCTTTCGCCATGCATCTTGGTAAATGTAGCTCGGGAATTCCTCCACAAAGCTTGGGATTTCCAACAAGAGATATCGCACTTGCATTTGCAAAAACTCCATTCAATGGAACCCTACCCTCAAAATTATTGTAAGATAAGCTTAAATTTTCCACTGGAAAACTGGAGAAGTAGTCAGGGATCGGGCCAGAAAGATTGTTATGTGAAAGATCTAATGTTGAAAGGCTTTTTAAATAAGCGAAGGATGGCGGAATATTTCCATGGAAGGAATTAAAACTCATATCTATGAACTTAAGCATAGGACAACTCCCAAGGCCGTTTGGAATTTCACCTGACAACTTGTTTCCAGACATATATAACACTACTAGATTTGTTTGCTTGCTGATCTCCAAAGGCAGGGGTCCTTCTAAGTGGTTTTGGGACGTGGCAATTATACTGTGCTACGTCTTCAGTTGATGAGTGGGTAAAATGTGGGAGAGAGAACTGTAAATTGGCTTCAGAGCTGATGATAGAACAGTTACGTTTTTGGAAGGTCTGCATCATCTATGATCAGTGTGTTTCTTACTTCTCAAGCTTCTTCCCTGCATTGTGCCTATGGCTTCAGAGTCAAGAATTTGCTGCCATGAGTAAGGAAGTGTACCTTGTTCTAGAAACATTAGCTACAAAACTACGTGATCCGTATTCTACACGGAATACAAACCATCAGTTTCATAACATGGAAACTTGCTGACTGATTTGTTTGAAACTTTTCATTCTTCTCCCGCCGTCGATTTTGTTGCAGTAGAAGAGGAGAGTTTTATCACACGGAGTATCAATTCTGCCCTTGCATTAAGCTTAATGGCAGGACCAGGTGACAAAATGGGAATATACAGAGGGTGACCTCAAGCAGTTCAGTTTGATTCTGGGCTCTCACTTCAGAATTAGATGGCTGTCTGCGAAGAAGAGTAAAACTAAAGCAAAGGAGGGCAAAGGCTCTGATAACAAGAGAGTTACTAACAGAAACAGTTCTCTGGATACCATTCATGAAGAAGAAGAAATACCACCTCTGACCAGTGAAGATAGAAGAGCTCACCAGCGGTTGCCTCTTCCCAGCCATTGGTTACTCAGCCCTATAACCTCCATCAATGACATCATATCTAGTAATATGGCAGCCATTGGATTTTAGAGGCCTATGTGAAATCCTGGATTTCTGGTTCCCTTCACAGTGACGAGAGGCTACCCCTGCGGAACAAACTTCGTCTCTAAGTCGATAAAATGATAATTGATAACGATGACATGCATGACAGCTTAATGGCTTGAAAATGTATGTCCCCTTCTTATGTTGGGTAGAGCATAGGAGCCTAGTTCCTTTCCTATTTTTAGTAGTCTTAGTGAAAAAATTTAAGACTGTACATCTGGACTTTCTTAGAAGCCGCCCTCAGTACTGGGTTGTTGTTGTTACTAAAAAATTTAAAGTGAATTGTTTTCTTTATCTTTGGTTTCATGGAGGAATTTTTCATTGCAGGTCATGATTTTCGGTTTTATCCAGTATCAATACTATTCTGCAATACAGAAGTTGGAGCAGAACGCCAGAACCCCGTCACATATGGACCACATTGATCAAAGAATGGAGTTGCTAAAAGAATCTTGTGAAGGAAATTCTGAGCTTTTGACAATAGTGGATAAACTCAAATCTTCCATTAAAGACGCCAAGTAAGCTAAACGGACCTAATGTTAAGGTGACGGTGACGGTGACGGTGGCGGCATGGGGTAATTGATACTTTTTTCTTGGGGTGCATGACGTATATGTTTTGTCAGTCACATGTAAGCTATTCACTGCATTAAAAGAACAATATGCTGCATGCAAAAAAATCCACCAGGGATAAGTCCTAATGGGAGAGCAAAAGCTGGGAGTTCAGTAAGTAATGCGCACACACCTCCAACCTTGAAGCTGAGGGTTCAAGTCTTATTACTCTTAATTTAGAATTGAGGTGTTGATAATAGTGTTTTGGGTCATTCCCTTTCCCAAATGTAATGACATGCCCCTAAAACCTAAGTCACCAGCATCCTTACGTGTTAATGGAAAAAAAAAACAAAAAAACAAAATCATTCCAAATAGGTACTCGTAGTAAATTTTCGTAGGTAACTATAGTGATTTACTATTGGAGTGATAATGTAGAAGAAAAATGTTTTCTTTTGTATCCGTTGATCTTACAAAAATAAAAAGTAGTATGAGATACACAATGAATGTGATATGTGTTACTCATAGATTGTTTTCATGCAATAAACTATTTAGACATTTAATTTGGTGATTCGAAATGTACAAAGTCTACAAACCGCATTCAAAAAGAAGCAACGTTACGAAGGTCATACACCCTTGTTCATACTATGTCATCAACTTCGAAGCTGGTTGTACAAGTCATTCCATTGACATTCATATTTTTAGGTTATACAAGTCATTAGATGCAAAATGTGTGCCTTAAGGGGTAGTGGAGTTGGTCGTGGGGTTGAAATTTCATGACAAAGGTCATGGGTTCAATTCCCACTAGGCTCTTTGCACTCGGGATTTATCTGGTGCACACTCAAAGAGTGGTGGCTGAGAGTTCCTCGTATAAAAAAAAAAAAAAATGCAAAATGTCTAAAGCTAATTCTATTTTCTGGCATTCAATGACCTGAGTGACCAAAATGGCTACCATACTCGTATAGCAAGTTTTCAAAGTCGATAGCATAGATAACCAAAGATTTAAACGTTGAGGGTGTATATAACGGAACCTTTGATACTTTTCATTTTAAAAAACTATATGTACCTTTATAGTTTATATCGATTTTTTACAAAAATAAAATAAAAAAGGAAATAGATCATAATCCTTAAATATTTTATTTTTTTCCAAGGCAAGAAAGTCTTTGGATTTAGCCTGTTAATTTTAAACCATATCAAATGAGGGAGTGGATCCTAAAATGTATGTTTGTGACACAAAAGTATAACACCGACCAATTGGTAATATGCAAAAGTTATATTAGGCTGCTAAAAGTGACGACTTACTACAAAACTTATAAAATGTGGTATATAATTTAGGAAAGTTTTCAGTTTTGTCGATATTTTTAAGCAAATTCAACCTTAATTAGTCATATATGAGGGTTCAATTTATAGAAAAAGTTTTATGACCAAATTGGCCAAAGTACATGCAAAAAAAAAAAAAAAAAAAACACACACGCACAAATAGCCCTCATTCATGTTCTTTTTTATTTTTATTTTGCCCAAATTTCTTTTTGACTCTGGAAAAAATAGGAGACATATCTCTCACTCTAGTAAAGGGTACGTTAGACTTTGTTATTTCCAACTGTTAAAAACTTAAATGACTTGAAATGAATTGATTTTTTAAACTTGACCTTTTACCATTTTTAAATCGTCCAAACATATTCAACATTAGACTCGTTTGAAAGTATGCTTTGAAATCTTTCCGATTACATAATTATCATCATGAATTTATTTCGTAATAAATAGTTTTCTGAGTAATAAAGTTATACGTGAACTGAATTGAATTTAAGTGAAACAGAGACTTAGTCTATTTACAAGCTTGGGTCATTGATAATTAATTTTCACTTAAGTTTACAGTGTGGTATATAGCAATGTAATTCTTAATAGTTAGGCATATATTAGTGTACTTCTTCATAGTTCAGTATCCCTTGCTTTAATATATATCGTTATAATTCACCCAATAATAAGAAGCAAGGTAAAAAAACAGATCACAAGTTGCACCTTTCTTACAAAATGTGGTGACATCCAGTTGTGGGGAATGAGAGAGGAGAGAGAGAGAGAGAGAGAGAGAGAGAGAGAATTAGGTAAAAAAAATGAAGTCCTATGTGGGAAGGTATCCAATGAAACTTATTATCATTATGGCAATAGCTTTTTTTCATAGGTTGGGGCTTTTGCTTTGCTTTTATGGTGTTGGTCAAAAAGAGTGTTTGTGTGCTTGAGTTTGGGTTGTTTGAATTGACCAAAGATTGAAATAGTGTTGCACAGAAAAAGGGAGAAAGAGGAAAAGAGGAACATAGTAAGTGGAGAATGAAAGTATGAAACTTGTGATCTTGGGTTGAGTTGAGATTTTAGTGGGAAGCCTGAGTTTTTTTTTTTTTTTTTTGGTGCAAGTTAGAAATGTATTATTGCTCACTGTAATGTAACAAGATTACAGGCCTAAGGCAATGCGAATCCAAGGCCACCTACTAGGTAGGGTCCCCTTTTTTTCCTGCATCCCTTTTACTACCTTACAACCCTTCAATCTGGTGCAACTCACTACAGGCAGTGATTCACCATCTCTGTAAACATAACAAATTACAAAAATCTTTTCTGACTTACAACAAAGTAAAAAAACATAATAAACTAGAAATTACAAATTCTTCTAGCTTTCCAAATCTTCTGTTTTCCTGTTTCATTCCTTGCTCTGTTTTTCTCCAGCAACCTGTCACTGGTTGTCTGCTGGAACCTGCTGCCTGGTTCACATCCTAGTTTCTGCAACAAATCTTCCAGAAGCTGATTCATTCCTCCTTTTTTCTTGCTTCAACACCTTCTGATTCCCTGTGCATTCTGCTGGTTCCTGTTGCCTGCTAGAACCTGCTGCCTGGTTCACAGCCTAGGTTCTGCCACCTGCTTCTGTTTCCTTCTTGAAATCTGCTGCCTTTTTCAGCAAAATACAAAAAGATAATGAGCTAAATTATTACAACTTCTTCTGGCCTATCTGGTCTGCTGGATTCTGTTTGTTCCTCACTCGGCCTGGCTTCAGCAACTGCTACTGATTCCCTGCTGAAACCTGCTGCCTGAATTCTGTACAGGTTCTCATGCCTTGCAGCACTGCAGGTTCTCTGCTGAAAACCTGATGTATTCTCTGGTCCTTGCTGGTTAATCTTCCTGTTAGTACTGCACTGCTAAGTTTTTATTCTGATTGCCAGTTGAATAAAGTGGCAATCTGCCCACACAACACCCTGCAGGTTCCTGCAACTTCATTTTCAAGTGTTGACACCCAGACCAGCTCTGTTCTGTAGTACATAGTCTTTACTGCAGTCTGTAAACCCTAGTATTAACTCTAAGGCTCCTTCTTGTTTGTTTCCAAGTTGTAGCACATTGAAGTGCAACAACAGTGAGCTCCTTCCATAGTTTCTTCCTTTCCTCCATTTCCATTATCCCATGCACAGATTCACCACAAGTTCCTTTTTCTTCACAAAATTGATACTTTAATGTAATCTATTGCACTTCTTTTTTCCCCTTATATTCACTACTTTACAATCACCATTTGCACAGAAGAAGATAACACAACAACAACATGAAAATACTTAGTCATGGATGCTAAATGATTCCCATTCTGTCTTGAAACTTTTTTTTTTTTTTTTCATTTTTCCAAGTTTCCTAGTCTAAATTTAGTTTCTAACAAACCTACCAATCCAAAGTTATTCTTTTTGCAGAAAAGGCTTACATCTTTCTGTTTATTAGGGCCATTTAGGCCTCTCACGTTCCATATAAGAATCCTATCCATGACTGCCAGACAAGATAGGAGACTCACCATGTGTTGGGACCATACCAGGTGTCATAGCCCCCTGTGCTGCTGGTTCTGCTGCCTCTTCTGGTTGTTTTTCCCCCTGCTGCACTTCTTTTTCTCCTTCTTGTAGCACTGCAAAAGTATTCTGTGTATGAGGCTGTGGTTGGACCTGTCTAAAACCTCTTCCTGCTCTTCTGCCCCCCCTGCATTGCCTGCTCTTCCTCTTCCTCTTCCTGCATTTTGCCATAGCTGGTTTCTGGGATTTGCTTAAACTGGTGGCCTGTTTTGCCCTGTAACAGGTTGTGCCACAGGAACTGCATTTCCAGTCTTTTTCCTGCATTCCTGTTCACCATGTCCATGCTTCTTGCAATGGTTGCAGATGATTGGTTTCCAATCATACTCAACTTCCTGCTCCACAATGTTTCCCCTCTCATTCTTGAAATTTACCTTTTCCGGGTAGACATCTCCAATTTTCACTTCAATTAACACCCGGGCATAATGAATTCCTACCTTAAGTTCAGTATTCCTATCTGCCATCATTGGTCTACCAACAAGGCTTGCAATTTTGCTTAGCCCCGTTGCATTCCAATACTTCGCACTTAGACCTGGGAATTTCACCCAAATAGGAACCGAGGTTAATTCCTCATGTTCATAGTCCACATTTTCAGACCATGGTCTCACTATCATAGGTTTATTGTCAAAATGGTACACTCCTTCCTGAATTACATTATCCCTCTGCTCCATTGAATCAAACCTGACCAGTACCAGGCCATTGTTCATCATGGCAATCTTATTCATCCCTTTTTTAGCCCAAATTCGTCTTAGAAATCCGCTAAAAACACTAATTGGTGGTCTAGCACCCATGACATAGCACACAACAGCTTGATTCCAGTAGTTTATTTCAGTTTCAATGTCGCTAAAATTAATTTCACCCACCAGTTTCCCTTCATGCAATTTAGGAGCAATGAAATCTAATTTAAATCCCGCATTCTTTAATTTGGAAATGTCAAATTTTTCCCAAGCTAAGTTGTTACCTGTAGTTGCGAATTCCTGATGGTTTGGTTGTTCAGGCACTTCATCCTCATCTCCAGACGCGAACTGGGTTCGTGCTTTCTCCCTCATGTTAGACAGCCAGGAATCAATTTTTTCCTGCGCTAATTCCATTGTTTTCCTTGTTTTTGTTTGCGCATCAGGTGTCATCACATCTGGATCCTCCATTTCTTCTGCTAAATTCCGCATAAGAATACCTAGGTTTTCAAGGTTTCCGTTTTTTCTTTGTGTTTGAGACAGGTTTTTTGTGGGACAAATTGGAGCTTCTGAGTTTCCTTCATCCCCGTCTTGAATCCCATTTCTTTTCGCATCAGGATTCCCTTTGTATGAGGTAATTAAAGGTTGAAAAATTGGTGGGAAGGAGAAATGGATAAAAAGATCAGAAACTCGAGAAAGAAAGGAAGATACTGTATGTGCTATTTTAGGTTAAAAGGAACTCCGTGTATATATATTCTCACGATAACAAAGAAGAAGCTGTAAAGCGCGTGTATAAACTAACGAAACACTGTAGATATTTTGATTATATGAAGAAAGTCGTAAATTAAAATTTGAATTATGAAATTGAGAGTAGATGTAAAGAAAAAGAATAAGGCAAAAGAAATTAATAACGTTGAAAAACTAGGCACACTTTGAAAAAAGAGTGGCTTAGTGGAGGGAGTGGGCTTATTCTACATAGCAATGCTAAAAGTGAGGCAAAATTCAAAAATTGTGACTCAAAAACAGCCAATAATAGATGTGGGTGGTCCAAGCAAATGTGAAAATGCCAAAGAAGCAAAGATATATCTAGTCATTTAAAGCCAGTGGTTGAAGTTTGAAGCCCTCTTATTCCACCCAAATTTAGTTCGGAAAAAATAGTTTTTTGAGTGATAAAGTTATACGTGAACTGAACTGAATTTAAGTGAAATAGAGCCTTAGTCTATTTACAAGCTTAGGTCATTGAAAATTAATTTTCACTTAAGTTTACAATGTGGTATATAGCAATGTAATTCTTAATAGTTAGGCATACCTTAGTGTACTTCTTCATAGTCCTAATATACTAACTCCGTTTCTGAAAAATGGAAACATTTACTTTTTGATGGTCAAACTTTACAAAATTTGACCATTAATTTCGGAAAAAATATAAGGATTTACAATGTAAAAATAGTATCATTGGATTCGTTTTAATTAGTAGTTTTGGAAAATCTATTTTTTCTTATATTATATGTATTCATATAAACACAAATACTCGGTGCTCAAAAAAAAAAAAAAAAAAAACACACAAATACTTATTGTCAAAGTAGTGCATTGAAGACCGTGCAAAAGTAAATATTACCATTTTTCAAAAACAGAGGTAGTATATCGTTATAGTTCAGTATACTTTAAACTTTTCCATTTATAAATATTTCTTTTTTTTAAGTTAAAAGCACATTTTCAAATGGTTGGAAACTTGGAACTAATAAAACAGAAAACTCTTAGCAGATCAACTATCTTTTATTTGGAGCTTATGCTTCATTTGGTTGATAGAATGTTACAATTACTCTAAAATATGATGACTGATATGCACAATATGGCACAACTTACTCCCAATAGTTGGAGGAAAACATGGATACCATTTTTGAACTAATAGGGAAAATGAAAGAAAAAAGGAAATTATTATGGTACATGATAAGGGTCACAAAAAAGAGAACAGAATGCTAATTTATCAATGGATTACTGACTGAGCCAATGATATCGTAGCCAAGTGATTAGGACTGAGGTCCTCTGTACATTAGGTCCCAGAGCCTTAGTCTGTTTACAAGCTTGGGTCATTGAAAATTAATTTTCACTTAAGTTTACAGTGTGGTATATAGCAATGTAATTCTTAATAGTTAGGCATATCTTAGTGTACTTCTTCATAGTTCAGTGTCCCTTGCTTTAATATATATCGTTATAATTCAGTATATTTTAAACTTTTCCATTTATAAACATCTCTTTTTTTAAGTTAAAAGCACATTTTCAGATGGTTGGAACTAATAAAACAGAAAACTCTTAGCAGATTAACTATTTTTTATTTGGAGCTTATGTTTCTTTTGGTCGATAGAATGTTACAAATATAAAATATGATGACTGATATGCACAATATGGCACAACTTACTCCCAATAGTTGGAGGAAAACATGGATACCATTTTTGAACTAATAGGGAAAATGAAAGAAAAAAGGAAATTATTATGGTACATGATAAGGTCACAAGAAAGAGAACAGACTTTGTTATTTCCAACTGTTACAAACTTAAGTGACTTGAAATGAATTGATTTTTTAAACTTGACATTTTACCACTTTAAACTCGTCCAAACATATTCAATATTAGACTCTTTTGAAAGTATGCTTTGAAATCTTTCCGATGACATAATTATCATCATGAATTTATTTCGTAATAAATAGTTTTCTGAGTAATAAAGTTATACGTGAACTGAATTGAATTTAAGTGAAACAGAGCCTTAGTCTATTTACAAGCTTGGCTCATTGATAATTAATTTTCACTTAAGTTTACAGTGTGGTTTATAGCAATGTAATTCTTAATAGTTAGGCATATCTTAGTGTACTTCTTCATAGTTCAGTATCCCTTGCTTTAATATATATCATTATAATTCAGTATATTTTAAACTTTTCCATTTATAAATATTTCTTTTTTTAAGTTAAAAGCACATTTTCAGATGGTTGGAACTAATAAAACAGAAAACTCTTAGCAGATTAACTATTTTTTATTTGGAGCTTATGTTTCTTTTGGTCGATAGAATGTTACAAATATAAAATATGATGACTGATATGCACAATATGGCACAACTTTCTCCCAATAATTGGAGGAAACCATCGATACCAATTTTGAACTAAATTTATAGATACACTTACATAATAAGGAAAATGATAAAAAAGAAAACGGAAATTATTATGGTACATTCATAAGGGTCACAAAATAAAGAACGGATTGCTGATTTATCAATGGATTACTGACTGAGCCAATGAGGTTGTAGCCAAGTGGTTAAGACAAGACTGAGGTCCTCAGTACATTAGGTCCCAAGTTCAAATCCCCCTCTACCGTCGTATACTAAGCTCTGATATTTCAACTGGCATAGGGGCCGTCTCTGCTTTATGTTCCTGCAAAATCATCAGTGTCACTTATTTGTTGGAACTAATTAGAACAACATAGCTAGAAATTCTGTATAATTGTCAAAATGATTTGTTACAACATATCACCAGAACTTGATTAGATTTTGGAGAAACTCAGCTGACATATTCAACCTCGAGTCTTATCAAACTTTCTAAATTGAGTAATCCTTGTGGTCTATCGATGATCAAATAAAGCAGGGGAAGATACCTCATTGCATATTGCGCCTGATCCGTCTTGTATTCGAAATGATGTTCCTAGCTCGCATTAGCTCGCTCATTGCATCAGTCACCTTCATTCGACGTAGTGGTAAGGGGTCAGAGCACGCTACTCCAATCGTAACCATGGAAACCATACATTCAGCCTTTTGCTGTAGCGTGGCTTGTGGCGACCTTCTTTCATCATTGGTTCCTTCACCACATTCACTTTCTGCAAGAATTGGGTCGCTAATCTGCAGCACTTGATCAAGGTCATGCAAAGCTGCCTTGGCGTACATATGAAGGGTTAAATCTTCCTTGAACATATTGTCAGTAGGTCTCTTGCCTGTCATGAGCTCTAGTAGCAGAATCCCAAAACTGTACACATCACCTTCTGTTGATGCTTTGCCTCCTAGCCCGTACTCTTTTGACAAAGAATCCACAAGATTGCTTAGCCCGTACATATGTACAGATGTTATTTCTGCTGATCTTTTTACTTGTTATATCTATTATTATCTCTAACTAGCTAGGTGCACACATAAGATTTGTATACATAATTAGTTTACATTATGAAAGCGTAACAGGATATATGAATGAATTTTTGTGTGAGCTACTTTACAATATGAAAAACTATAAACTTTAATGTATATTTGGCAAATGATTGCATATATATATAATTACTCTTGTTTCAGTCCTCGTTAGAATGTCATTTAGATAGTTGTATGATAATTTGTGTTACGTACCTGGAGCAGCGTAGCCAACAGTTCCCCTAATTCCAGTGGTACTACTTTGATTCAGGTTCTGGTGTTGAGAAAGGAACTTTGTTAATCCAAAGTCACCTACATGAGCCACCATGTCATCATCAAGCAGAACATTGCTTGGTTTTAAGTCGCAGTGCACCACTGGAGACTCGCAACCATGATGGAGATATTCGAGTGCAGAAGCCACATCAATAGCTATGTGCACCCTTTGAACAAGAGATGCATTTCCAACTTCATGTAAACATCTATCCAGACTTCCGTTGGGCATGAACTCGTAAATAAGGGCTTTGAAATCGTTTCCCTGAAAATCAATACTTGAGCAAGCACTTACTATCCCCACCAGGTTTCGTGATATTCCTCAAGGCCTTGCACTCTGCCATGAAACTCTTGGAAGCACCTCGATGTGTAAGGTTAAGTACCTTCACAGCTACCGTCTTTCCAAGTGGTTCCAGGTTCCCTTTGAACACAGATCCAAATGATCCAGCACCAAGTAGATTCTCGGAGGAGAACCCGTCTGTTGCTTTGAGTAGCATGTTGTAAGAAACTTGTAAGAACGATTCGCTCATCAATAGACCAGATTCAATAGATTTTTTTTCCTTTCTGTGACAAGTCAAGTACAACCATGCCACCATGCCTACCCCAACAAATGCACATATCACTGGAATTGTCAATTTCAGTGCAAGAGACATTCTCTTTTTCTTCATTCTCTTTTTCTTCGTATCTTTCTCCACGCATCGTGGTAAATGTAGCTTGGGAATTCCTCCACAAAGCTTGGGATTTCCAACAAGAGACATTGCACTTGCATCTGCAAAAACTCCATTCAAAGGAACCCTACCTTCAAAATTATTGTAAGATAAGATTAGGTATTCCAAAGGAAAACTGGAGAAGTAATCTGGGATTGGGCCAGTAAGATTGTTATGTGAAAGGTCTACGAACTGAAGGCTTTTTAAATAAGCGAAGGATGGCTGAATTTCACCTGACAACTTGTTTCCAGACATATATAACTCTACTAGACTTGTTTGCTTGCTGATCTCCAAAGGCAGGGGTCCTTCTAAGTGGTTTTGGGACAGATCAATCCAAACAAATTTGGCTGATCCTCCAAAAAGCTCATTTGGCAAGGTTCCACTAAGTTCATTTTGTGCGAGATTCATCAATAACATGTATTGGCAATTGCCAATTGTTGGAGGTATGCTACCTTCTAATTTGTTTCCATTTAGATAAAGGCCCGTCAAAAGTGAGAAATTTCCACAGAAGTCAGGAATTCCACCTGTGAAATTGTTGAAAGATAATCCAAGCCTTTCCAGACTTGTGAGATTTTGTATGGAGATTGGAATTGGTCCTGGAAAACTATTGCCAGAGAGGGAGAGACTTCCTAGTTGGGGAAGTGTGATGCCTATATCTGGTGGAAGACTTCCTTGAAGTTGGTTATTCTCCAAATCTAGTGTATTAAGTGAGGAAAGATTGAAAATCGATGGGGGAAGTTTACCAGAGATTTTATTATTTCTGATTGTGAGCCATTTTAGGTTTCTCATCCTATAACCAATGCTGTCAGGAACTGTTCCTGTGAAAGCATTGTCAGAGCATTCTAGAATATCTAAGGAGGTGAGGTTCCCTATGACCTCGAAGAGAGGTCCTATGAAATTGTTGTTGTAAAGATTGAGCCATGTGAGCTTAGACAATGATCCTAATCCCCTTGGAAGCTTACCGTTTAGGTTGTTGCCGTCTACATGGAAACGTTGAAGGTTGATGCAGCCAGAAAGGTTGGCTGGAATTTTCCCGACAATTGTGTTGTTGGATATATTTAATATTCGTAACCTAAACAGACGACCTATCTCGGAGGGAATCTGGCCATACAAACTATTATTACAAAGCCAAAGCTCCCTAAGGAAGCTCATGTTTCCTATGAAGGGAGATATGGTTCCTGACAGTTTTCTTGAATATAGATCCAACTCAGTGACCCTCCCATGTCTATGCCCACATATAACCCCTTCCCAATAACAATGGTGTACTGAATGATTCCATGAGCTTAAAACACCCCCAGGATGATCAACCAGTTGGCTCTTGATGGCCAACAATGCAATATGATCGGTGTCGTTCCCGAGGGCAATAGTTGGTGCCAGATGCTGTAATATGACAACTAGGAATAAGGCAAGGGCCGATGTGAATGACGGGGATGAAAGGAACTTTGAGCTATCAGTGGTAGGCAGGGGGAGTGGTTTGGTTTTGTTTGCTTTCATATTTGTAAGTTTGAGTGTTTGCTTGCTTTGCAGATTGCTATGACTTTTCTGTCTATGCATTGTCTAAAATGACTAAGGACAAAACCATATATGTGGAAGATTAGCCTCCGTTATCCTCAACTTATTTTTTAGTTTTGTTCAATTCAGTTCATCATCAGTCAGTTTATTAGTTCATCATTTTAGTTCAGTGTTTTTCAACTAAAAAGAACGGACACTTTTGAGCTTGGCGATGTTATGTCTTTCAATATTAACGTTGACCGTCATTTTTTTTATCCAAAAATATAATTTTGGCACATTTTAGGAGTTATGTATAAAGTACCAAAATTTGTGTTAGAAACTTTTCTTGTGGAAAATCTTCATCGCCTATGTCATATTCAAATATTTTGTTCAGTTAATTTCTTCAAGCTGAGAGAATGATTAACCACGGAGTGGCAAGGATCTTGACTTTGATGAAGATCTGCCAAGGCCATCAGATTTTGACGAGCGTGATGATGATAGTTGGGTGAGAGATAATGGGAGTAGTGAGAGGGAGAATGGTGGGAATTCGCCTTATGGTGGTGGGTCACTAGGTACAGGCCTTGGTCAGCTGAATTCTAGTCAAACGCGGTTTGACGGAGGAGTGGGGACCTAAGCCTTTAACGCTGGACAACAGGTAATTTTGGAGGGCTTCCCGGTCTATCCAAATAGACACAGAGTTTATGCGGGCCATAATTTTGAACATGGTGAGAGCACTCATTACAAGGATGGCCCATCATTCGAGGACTTAAAAGTCTTTAGTCCTGTATTGCTGTGTTCAAACCCCTTTTTACACGTTCCTATCTTTATTGCCCCAACTATCACTATTCACTATCATCTAAAACGCCAAGTTGTGGCGGTCAGGCTCGAAGCTCGGGTCAGTCATTGTCATTTTTCGGGTTTGAAGTAAAAATGTATCATGGACTTCCAAAAAAAGGAATCAGTTTTTGTCGATTATTTTCGTTCAGGTCAGGTCAATCGAGTTTGGCAATCTCAATGATTGCATTATCAGGTTTGGCCGGTTGGGGCATTTTTTTGGGGTTTCGGGCAATATTCGAATGGGGTCAGTTTTTGACAGCTCTATGTATAGGGCCCTGTTTTCTTCAACGGAACGACACGGAACGACACGGATATTGGAGCCAAATGTGAGTCAAAATGAAGTACATGAACGGAACGGCGCGGAACGAAACACAACGAAACGAAACGGAATGCTGTATGAAGACGACAAAAAGAACAGGCCTTGCGTATCCCATAGGCCATATGCAACTAGAGTTCTAGTTAGGAAGGCTCACTTTTCGGCCACTAGGGCAAGAGATAGCTTCCACCAAAGTACTCCTATGTATAACTTTTCCTGACCTCTGTCCAAAAAGTAAAAAACAAGTTGCCCATTGTTTTGGCAAATGGGGACTACACTAATTTGTTTCTATGGAGAAGACTACATTAATTGGGTTGTGATGAAGTCGTTGCATTATTGAAGGGTCATCGTCCCCTTTCTAAACTGAAAACACACTACACATGGCGTCAAATGTTTCTCCATCAACCATCCTCCACATTATCTACTCCCACACCACAATTCCTTTCCCCACAATTCCCTACATGCTACGGAGTATAAAATCTTTGGCTTGTGTGATATGTGCATGGGTCTCATGATTGAGACCTAAGAGGATGACTATCCATTTGTTCATTCCTCTCTCTCCTACTTTCTCACTCCTCCACCTCACCATGAACTCAAGGTATGAACTTCACCCAAATGCAACTTTATCCATGAACTCAAATATCATGTTCATTTATTTATCTCTCCCACTTTTAACTATACCCCACCACATTTTCTCTCTCCTTCCAACTTATGTATATGTTTTCTTTTTTATTTATATTAGTGAATTAAATTTATTAATAAATTGAATTATCATTTAATATACATTTTAATAAAAATCGACACTAATTAAATTAAAATTAATTATTTTTTTTTTATAAATTTTAGAGCAAATATGAATTTTTAGAGGAATAAAAGCAATTTAGGAGAGAAAATGGATGATTTTCATATTTGTGCCAAAAAATGTCAAGTTTGGTCTCATTTTATAGATCACAAAAAAATATAGTCGTTGGTATTTTTTTTTATTTTTAGATATTTTTTTATTTATAGCCGTTGCAAAATCGCAACGGACTAATTTAGAATAGACCAACCAAGGCCTGACACGTGGCGCGCCAGGACAGGCGGCCTAACACGCGTGTCAGGGACGCGCCTGTCTTTTTTTTTTTTTGGGTTCAAACGCTGCAAAATGCAGCATTTAAGGCACGTTTGCTTTGCACAAAAAAAAAAAAAAAAAAAAAAACTCCACGGTCCCCCCAAGGACATGCGTCAGCTGCTCAGTTTTACCCCACCCGTGAACGTTCATGACCCCGTTCGTCCAAAGGCAATTTGGTGACATCTTGGTTCAAGTTCATCACTCTCTCTCCTCTCTCTCTCCTGAATATACCATGAACATAGATAGTGGTTCATGTGTTTGTTCACCACTCTCTCTCTCTTCCTTTATGAACATTGTGATGAATATGGATAGCCATGCTCTAACAGTAGCAACCTTCATTCTTTTTTTTTTTTTTAATAGGCAAGACAGCCAGCACAAGCTTATCAGCAAACCCAGAGTAGTACATGATTCTCCAACAGAAAAATCAAGTTTTGAACTCTTAGCCATCTGATCAATGTCCAAGTCTACTTGAAGAACCGCTTCATCATCATCCTTGTTCTCGTTACTTCATAAACCATGGAAAGGAAAGACAGGATCATGTTTCAGGGCAAACCTATTGTGTACAGGGCCATCCTGGGTCGACGACATTCTGTAGAGTACTCTACCCACAATGTCTGTGATAGTGATGGGGCCAAATGATCGACAGTACTTGGCTTCCTGAAAAGATGTTACGATTCAGATGGATCTCAGTATATCACTAAACTTTTCAGTAGTCTAATGAGTTTCTTACAAGCTCAATGCAGTTTGCTAAGCAAAAATAATCGTATAAATAACAGTACATTCTCAAATGGCATCTGCAAATATGGTGCCAAGTGTCAAAGATTGACATGATATGACAACATGACAAGAACCAGACACGCATATAGGGTTAGTCTTGACTCTTGAGATTTCCAACCCGTTTAATTGAGTAAAATGTTTAGCTAAATGGGTTCGGTATGATTTTTTTGTTTTTTTTTTTGGGTGAACAAATGACATAGATAAGTTTGAGAATTTCAAAACGAAAATGACCGACCCCGTTAACCAAATATGTCAAATTTAACTTTAAATAACTTGAAATAAATAAGTAATGTAATAGAATTTCAAGTATCTTCCCCATTTTAGCAATTTCAGACTACCTAATGTACACTACATATGGTCAGGACTTTTGATTCTTAGGAAAGCTTTCATGTTTTTCTAATTTTCCATTAGTTCAGAGAATAGAAAAGACGGGTTAACAGGTCATTAACATTTAGTAACAGGTTGTGTCAGCATCCAACCCATTTAATAAGTGGGTTAGTTTGGGTCAACAGATTCTCGACCCGTTTAACCTTGACACGAACACAAACACCACACAGACTGACTTATTTCGTAGCCCTAGCGCCAACCATAGGGGCAGGATAAAATAAAATTTAGGCTCCAGGTAGAGGCTGGGTACAATATAGATTTATCAGAACATAAAGCATAGAGATAGAGATAAAGCTTGTGCAAAACAAAGAATGACCAGCATAGCATACAATCTTGAAGAATGGAAAGAGAAGACAATTAAGACAGACAAAGCATGGGTGTCAACAAAATGTTACTAAACATGACAAGAAACTATGCTTCGGCGGGGTGGGAATTAGAAGACTTTACCCCTGGCTTTAGATCTTTGTTGTCTGTAAGAACCCAAAGTTGTTCATCTTTTTCATCAGTTGATACCATAATTTCTTGTCCTGCATGGCTGCATTAGCAGCCACCCTCTTCACTAAATGTCTATTTGGATCCAGTGGGTTCTTGATAACAATCACATCTCCAATGAATTCTTGTTTGTATTCTTGCCTGATCCTGCTCATTTGTAAGGAAATGAAGTTATAGCAAACTATTAGGATGATTAATTCAAATTAAATGGCAGGGAAGGAAAGGGCAAATATTAAAATAAAATCTCAAAAATTAGTGATAGAAAGATAGAAGTTATTTAAGTTTCTCTGTTTTTCTTATATTTATGTTGCGATGAAAGAAATTGCAATGACCAAACTTTTGGTCTTGCCCCAGTTCTTCTCTCTTAACACCTCATTCCCTTTTCCCAATCTGTGTCACTACCACAACCCAAGAAGCTGAGAAATGTGGATTCTGAATAATGTTATTGCTATGTCTGATGACTAAAACTAAGTTACTCGATTTAGCTGTAGTTTTATTGGTACCCCACTGTTTTGTAACCCTTCCCCCCCCCACCCAAAAAAATAAACGAAGGAAAGAGGGGAAGAAGGCGAAGGGGAAAAAAACAAGCGTTATGGATGGCCTGCCCGTTCTTGATGTAGAAAGGTTTTGCCACATCAGCATGCATTGGAGATTGGACATTGCAGTTGAGAAGTAATACATTTGATCATGAAAAGTAAGAACTTTGGTCGATAAAAATCAGGAAATCAGAATGTATCACTCACAAGCACCTCACAGAACGTGAAAAAAGGAAAACACAGACAAGGCTCCAGTTTGTTACCACCGTAGTTGCATGCAAAGATGTTCAATTTGGGTCGTGGAACGGGACTTTCAGAACCGGAAAGGCAGTCCAGTAGCCACATACTGGGAGACCATAACATGGGTGTAGAACACTGCAGTAACCCACGAGCCATGAGACTATGGTTACACCATACAGATATACAGCTAACCAGGGCAGTCACCTTGCCACTTCCATCTTGCTTCTAAAGTTACCTAGCTAATCATTGGGTAATTCTAGATATACAGTTAGAAACACCAATGGATGAATGCATTTTGGATGAGAGGGCTTTGAAGGTGTCATTTCATTAATGGGATACTACATCTCTCCTAGTACGTGAAAATTTCACATCAAGACTTGTACTACATGAGTTGTCTTTCTACATAAATGTTAACCTTTAGTGAACCTACTTTCAACACATCTCTTTGCTTGATTACCTTTTGTTTACAACAATATCTAAGCTCTATGTTGTCTACCCTTGCATGAAGCTAATGTCAGGACCAAGTCACAAAGTGACTATACAGAAGGTATTGGATGTATTGCTGAAAATTCGTGATCTCAAGTATCTTGATCGGTGTATCTACCAATTTCTTCCCTGTCATAATGGACAAGAGCTAAACAAATGGGAATACACAGAGGGTGACCTCATGCAGTTCAGTTTGATTCTGGGCTCTCACTTCCGAAATAGATGGTTGTCTGAAGAAAAAGAGTTACTAATAGAGGCAGTTCTCTGTATACCATTCACGAAGAAGTGGAAATACCAGTTCTGACCAGAGATGATAGAAACTCTTCAACTGTTGAGTGGGCTCACCAGCGGTTGCCTCTTACTAACCTCCATCAATGACATCATATCTAGTAATATGCCAAACACTTCAGCTAGATTATTTTATATTTCCCCATTTTAGCAGACAATTTGAAACTTAAAACGCAGACAATTTGATTTCGAACAAATTGCATTAGATACCTAACAGAAAATGCTTACTAATATGCAATAGCAAAATCAATTAAACTTCATATTTCGCTTGAAATTAAACAGCAATTTGGAAACTAAACAACAAGTTTATAGCCAGAAATTTGAGAATGGGGAAAGAGAAGCTTGAGATTTACCGGACTTTTGAATGAAGAAGCTAAAACCCTAAAGATGATTCAGAGCTTGAATTAATGCCGAATTTGGAGCTTGCATTGGTCCCATTGTCGATATCTACATCGTCAGAGGAGAGAGAATTTTTCAGTCGAGAGAGAGGAGCCCGAATTTTGTTTTCATCTGTCGAGGAGAGAGAATTTTGTTCCATTGAGTGTTCAGGTGACGGTGGCAGCATTGGTCTCACAGACTTACTGTTCATGTTAATAGAAAAAAGAACAAAAATAGAATGTTTTACGATAAGACTGATAATTGTTCGAATTAATATAGTGGAGTACCATTTTGCATTTCGAAATCAAGTGACATGATGTTGTTTTTTACATCCGTTTATTTCACAAACATGATGTATATGATTCATAAGATATACAATAAATATGATGTATATGATTCATAAATTGTTTACTTGAAATAGACGATTAATATATTTAATTTGTGGTGCTTGGAAATGTATAAATCATATTGAAAAGGAAGCAACGTAACAAAGATCATATGTCCTTATTATTCATACTCTACAATGTAAGCAATCAACTTCGAAAGTGGTTGTACATGTCAATCCACGTACATTTCTTTTTTTTAGGTCATACAAGTTACTTATTAAATGTCGAAGTGTGAAAATCAATCATGTTTCTAGCTTTTAATTGCTTAAGTGACTTCAAACAAAACCTCAATGACTCATTGTTGTCGTGTTTTGTACTTAGGGGTCACAAACAACCGTGAGGGGCAGTCCTACGGCCCTTAAAAAGGTCCTAAATAAAGTCGAGGACTATCTTAGAGCAGGTCGTTCCCTATCCGAACCTACCCTTCCACCCCAGACGCCCACTTTGGTCGGGAGGTGGACACTTGGTGATAATGATATCTGTTCGAACGCTATTGAATTAGAGAGCCAAACATACAAGCATAGAAAGGGAATATTTAGATGAACATGAGAGAGCTAAACATACTTCATTCGATTAAAGACAGGCATACATTCGATTCAGTACAGAAAATAAAAGGGATAAAAGCAATATACCTCACATGAAGGCGCCATTGTTGAGTGGATGGGTTACACGCTCGAAGAGCCTAAGTTACAATCTACTCCTAGACTACACTACTCTAACACTACTTTTTTGACGTCTTGTCAATATGAGCTTGGCTGCCTTGTCCTTTTGTTCTTCTTTGTATTTATAGGGATTTGAGATAACTGCCCATGATCTAACAGTTCTTCTTCTGTCCACCTTCTTCATGCTGGTGTTCCACTTCTCTTGAGCGTCTCTGTGTTTGTGCTGGTCTTTTAATCCTTTCGTACAACTACTCTTTGTATAAAACATTTATATATTTATTTTTCGTATAAATATACTTATACAAATATACGGGTATATATATATATATATATATATATATATATATATATATATATATATATATATATATATATATATATATATATATATATATATATATATATATATATATTCTTGTTTTATGAGTCTTCTCTCATATTTAGAACTCTTAAGGTCTTTGACTTATATTGACCAACTTATCTACTGTTTCTCTAAGTCAATTTTTATTTCCTGTGTAACAACTGCCACCCTAATACATACATAAACGTTTCGAGTTTATTTTGTATTATTGTGCAAATGACGCTTCGTTTCCCGCGCCTGGATGATACAGTTACTTTTGCGTGTGTCTCTTCATTGGTTATGGGTAATCGTGCTTTTTCAGTTAATGATGACTCTTACCCTTGTATATACTCGTCTTTCAACTTTCTATTCCATCAATCTTCTCTCTCTCCAAAAAACCCCTAATTGCTCCTTACGAACTCCTTCTTCTCGATTCTCAATTTTTCACTTTTCATGGCTAATTCCGAGTCGTTTATTGATTTAAAAGATGTTGATAATCTTAAACAAGCAAAGGATGTTGTTAATCTCTTCGAAAGCATAAGGGATTATCCAGACTTATATCGGCCTTCGAGGCTTCAGCATCGAAACGCTGCGATTCAATCTCCCCCGGAGCCTCCATTTTCTTCGAGTCGTCTACCGGGCTTTTCGTTGGGCCCTAATTTTGATTCGAAAGCTTTCATGGAAGAGGATGAGACTTTCTTATCTCGTTTCGATCAGGTTTTCCCCAACCTTCAATCTTGTCGTTCCTTATTGTTCTCTGGAAATGATTTTGAACATGCATTTATTCATGCTGGCAATAAACCTATTCATGGTTGGGTGAACGAAATTAAAGACACTTTTCCTCGAAAGTGGTTTGATCGTTTCAAAGATTTCCATAGTCGTTGGAAGGAGAATCAAATTTATGACTTTATTCGTCTGGCTTTGTTTAAAACCATTACTTTCGAGGCCAATGTTTCTCTTTCTAATTTACTTTCATGGAATCCTGCTATCAATTGTTTTATTTCGGGTAGTGGCATTCAAATCGTTACTCTTGAAGATATTGCTTTCTTTATGGGTTTTAGTCCAGATGTTTCATCTATGGAACTTTTCTATGTTCGTTGTTCTCCTACTGTTATAAGAGAGTATTTGGAACCAGCTTCTGTTTTACTTGGTCAAAAACAGTCGTGGAGTGCCTTGAATTCCCTTTTGTTTCACACAGGTCCTGTTACAAACGGAGAAGTTGTTCTCTTTTTAGTGTATGTTTTTAGTCGGCTGTGTATGGGGAAGTCTTGTAATATAGGTCGAATCTTTCTTCCTCTGGCCGCCAATATAGCTTCGATGGAGGGCCCCGTCCCCTTAGCTCCCTTTCTATTAGCTCAACTGTATCGAGGTTTGAGTCGCATGGTTATTGAACCTTCTCGAATTTATAGGCAAACTTGTCCTTTGTGGATTTTGACTGTTTGGGCCCATGTGTACTATCCTAATCTGGTCCATACTTTATCTGATGATGACTATGATCTCCAATTTCGAAAGGAGGTGGAAAAATTTGGGGGTACTTTTATCAACTGTAATAAGTCTCCTCGAGATGAATGGGGTTGTGTTGCGGAGGCTGTTTTTAACAAGTGTGCCCCTTCTATTCTCCAAGATTTTTCTCGTGTCCTTTTTGATTTTCTTTCGAGACCCCTTCTTTTTAACTGGCACCCTGCTCGAAATTTGGGTCTTGTTCCTGGTGTTGTTGACCCTACTCGAATTGCCTTCCCTTTTTGGTTGTCTGCCTTCAATCCCTTCTTAATTTCTGACGATCAAGGCCAACACTATTGGAATTCCATACTGTGTGTTCGTGACCTTCTCTTGGTTGATTCTCATGAATGGGGGTTGAAGTTTACAATCCTCAACTTGTGGCTAGGCAGTTTGGTTTGACTCAGACTTGTGCTGTCCCATTTATTGAGACCCTCAATCGTCCCTGGTCTTCAAGGATTAATTTGCTGGGAGCTGAGGTTAGCCAAAAATTAAAAGAGGCTGCTAGGCATGTGCTGTACCTTCGAACTCAACGCACTCTTTCTACTTACAAAAGCAAGAGGAAGATTCTTCCTTGGATGAGGGCTGCTCGAGTTGAGCTTGGTTATGCTCGATGGTGGAATCGATTAGCTTCTACCTATTTGAATCCCACTTCTCTTTGTCTTTGCATTGAGGCTGTTTTGGGAGTTCTTTATCCTAAGGAGCCTGCCAAGACTGCTGCTATTGCTCCTTTCAGAGCATTTCCTTCTCCTCCTTTTCTTCTTGAGGTATTTTCTCTATTTATATATAATTCGTCTTTTACTAACAAATTTAAGAGTTTTCTGTTATTTTATATAACTCATCTCCTCTTAACTGAAGCCTATTCCGGAGGTCTTTTCTGACGAGGAGTCAATCAACGAGGATACCACAAGCGTGTCTCCTCTTATTGTAACTCCGATAAGCATGGTCCCTTCGTCTTCTGCACCTTCTACTTCTGGCCTGAAATGGCCAAGGGATATCCCGTCCTCCAGTCGAAGAGGTCCCCCTAGTATTCCTTCAGATTCGATCGAAGAATTTTATACTTCTTCTTCTGATGAGCCCCTTCTCATTAGGCGCCGTCGAAATAGAGGTCACTTCTAATCCAATTTCTTATGAGATTTTGTTACGGATGAATTTCTAATATTATTACTCTGTTTGCATATAGGGGATACTTCCTCTCTCGTGACTAGCCTTGAACCCCAGGATTTGTATATAGGTGTTTCTATACCTACCCCTATTTTGAACATGCCTTCGAAGGCTGAAGGTTTTCGTTTGGTTGATGCTCTTTCATCTGACCCTTCCCGTGTTGAAGCTGCGATAGAGCTTCAAGACTTCTTTGTTAGAGTCCAGTCTGTTTTCCCTGAACGGGTTAGGGACTTGATACTGAACAATGTGGGAGTTCTTGTTCAATTTATTCGTGATGCTCACGACGCATCTTTGTCAGATGATGCTTTGAAGGTGTTGTCTACTCAACTCGAAGAGTCTCATGTCCTTCTCCAGCTGGAAACAGATTATATCAGGCTTTGTCTGCTGAGCTGTCTGATATTGATCAACAAATACAACTCCTTCAAACTCGTAAGAGTTTTCTCCTGGAACAAGTGCCCTCTTTACAGTCTGATTTTGCTAACGAAGAGGTTCGTTTGACGACGGTAGCAAAACTGGTGAATGATCGTATGGATAGAGTATCTTGTATTAAGTTTTCGAAAACTACTATTCAGGCCATTCTTAGTTCCCTTAAGCAGTGTTTGGATACTCTTTTATGATTTTCTTTTTCGCCAATAAGAACACGTGTTTTGACTTTTGACCTTTTTTCGTTTTCTGCTTAGTCAATATAATTTTACGTGCGTTTTCTTTGTTTTATCGGCTTCTCTTGTTTTATTTTTCTATAAATTGGCCAATTCTATGGTCACTTTTCTCACTTCTCACCCTTTACCCTCTTTCTTCTCTTCTCTTTCGATTATCTTTCTTCATAAATTGAATACTTATAAGTTTTTCAAACTATGGGATGGTTATTCCTATGTCATTTAAATTGTCTAAGTGCCATATCAAATGTACCCTTTTCTTTTTCCCTCACTTATCCACATTTCTCGCCTTTTTCTTATTTCATAAGCCTTTTGATGAGATATTAATTAGAATTGTTTTGTATATGATCACCCATATTAATTCATTTCGCTTGGTCCTTACCAAGATGAAATTTGCTATAATCTCTTTCGTTATAGCCTTAATATCCTCTATTCACATATATAATCACCCATATTAACATGGACGGTCTTATCAGAACGAGTGGGCTGATATTTTTTCTTTCTTTTCGTTCTTTATTCTTGCCAAGGCCCTGTCAAGTACACCCACTGTGTGTGGGATACTTCTTCCTTGTCAGGGCGAGTAGGGTGATTTTTTACCCCCTTTTTTTTTTATTCGGACCTTATCAAATACACACACTGGTCGTGTGGTATTTTTTTAGGATTTTTCTGACCAGATATCCATTTTTCAACATTTATATCTTCGAGGACCCTTTTCGTCTGCCAAATCTGAAGACACATTTTCGACTAGCATCATATCCTGTTAGGGTGATATCTCAAATGGATTTTGTAATAAATTGATTCGAATCTCTTATGTGTTTTTGTTTATTTCTTTCCAAAGTTGTGGAAATCTATTGTAAATGTTATCTTTATATATATCCCAAGTCGAAGGGATTCCTTTAGATATTTGCCATTTATTGCTCGTCCAAATTGTTTACCATTTGTGTATAACAACTTGTATGCATTTCCTTGTTCAGTGCTTTCGATAATGAATGGTCCTTTCCAGTTTGGAGACCACTTTCCATAGAACTTATCTTTTTGTCCTTCAGGGAGTATAGTTTTCTATACCATTTCGCCCTTGGAGAACTGTTTCTTTCTTACTCTTCGATTGTAACATTTTTCGATTTGTCTTTTTAATTTATCAATATTTTGTAACGCTTCGATTTGTAAGATTTCTTGATCCAATTGTTCAATATTCATAGTTTCTTCGTACTTTTGTGGGGATAGATTAATTTGTTTAAGTATTCGCTCGGATTTGATACTTATTTCTACGGGTATAACGGCTTCGTGTCCAAATACCAATTGAAATGGCGTTACTAGAATGCTCTCTCTAGGGCTTGTTCGATAGGCCCATAGTGTTTCTAGTAATAAGTCATGCCAAATACGAGGATTATTTTTTATCATTTTCGCAATTTCCCTTTTTATAATCTTATTGCTTGATTCCGCTTGACCATTCGCCTGGGCATAATATGGAGTAAAATTCGTTAATTTGACAGATAATTTCCCTAAGAATGATTTTATTTCATCGCTGTTGAATACCTTCGCTTGATTTACTGTGATGGTCTCAGGGATCCCAAATCTGGTAAATATGTTTTCGTTGATAAAAACCACTATGTCACTTGACGTTATATTTACAAAAGGTTTGGCTTCGACCCATTTTGTAAAGTAATCAGTGGCTACTAAAACATATTTATGGTGCTTTGATGAAGCATGTCTAATTTCTCCAATAATATCCATTGCCCATCCTCGAAATGGCCATGGTTTAATTATACTATGGAGTTTAGCTGCTGGGACTCGTTGAATACCACCATGTTTTTGACATGGTCTGCACCCTTTAGCATATTGTGAACAATCCGTAGTGGTTGTTGGCCAATAATAGCCATATTGGTGTATTAGTCTTCTCATCTTTTGCCCCGTTTGGTGGGCTGCACATATACCTTCATGTATTTCTCCCATGACTAGCAATGCATCATCTAGGTCTAAACATTTAAGTAATACACCGCTAAAATCTTTTCGAAACAATTGTTCCCCATCATACACATACCGATGTGCTATGAGTTTTAGTTTGTTCGAATATTTCTTCTTTGATGGTTACTGAAGATATTCAATTATTTCGTCCCTCCAGTCAACTTCTTTAACCATAATATCAATTTTGTTGATTTTCATCGTTATTCTCTCCTCGAATGGGATAAGTTCATTGGCCTTAATTGTAATCTTTTCATGGAAGTAACTCCAAGGAATTTTATATCCTGATGCTAATTGAGCTAATTCGTTTGCTATTTCAATTTCAATTCGGGGAATATAATATATTTTGACTTCGTCAAAGTATTGCAATAGTTTTTTAATTCTGGCATTTCCCAGAATTGCCATTGGGCTAAAACACTTGAAAATTCATTTTGTTTGATTCATGATTAGTTGAGAATCTCCTTTTATAATTACATTCTTGGCTCCTAATTCGAGAAGGCTTTCTAAATCTAAGATTAGGGCTTCGTATTCTGCCCTATTGTTTGTGCAAGGCCCTTCGAGTTGTACGGCTATCTTCGTAGGGACTCCTGTTGGTGATATTAAATATATCCCAGCACCCGCTCCTCTTTTTGTAGAAGAGCCATCGAAATATAATTTCCATGGGACTAGCTCAATGTAGTCGTTTTCGAGTTGATTTTCTAGATTATTCTTAATTGATGGATGATCTGCTAAAAAGTCAGCCAACGCTTGTCCTTTTATTGCTTTTTGTGGTATATATCTTCGAATTGAAGAAGGTGAATGCTCCATTTGTTCAGTCTTCCCTTTAAAGGTGGTTGTGATAACATATATTTCAGTATCCGTTGGGGATACTACTTCGACTGTAAAGGACATGAAGTAATGCCTTAATTTTAATGAAGCAAAGTATAAGCTATAGCACCATTTTTCGATGGATGTATATCTTGTCTTCGTATCTGCTAGAGTTTTTGATAAATAGAATACTGCTTGTTCTTTTCCGTTGTCGTTTTCTTGCACCAGTAAACACCCCATTGATGTTTCTCCTGAGGAGAGATACAATCTTAGAGGTTTTCCCATTCGTGGTGGGATTAAGACTGGTGGTTCTGACAAATATTTTTTAATCCTTTCGAATGTTTATTGATGTATTGGTTTCCATTGAAATTCTTCTCCTCCCTTGGATCTCAATAATTATGAAAAGTTCTTTGTTTTATCTGCTAGGTTAGATATAAACCTTCGGATAAAATTAATTTGTCCTAAGAATCTTTGTAGCTCCTTCTTGTTCGTAGGTGGTTTTACTTCCAAAATTTCCTTCGCTTTGTTCTTATCAATTTCAATCCCTTGTTGTTGGATAAGAAACCCTAAGAAATTTCCTGCATGTACTCCAAAAGCACTAATATAAGTTATTCTGGGTTTTTCTTTCATCCCCAAATTAACCTCTTCGAGTGGATCTTGTATCTCCATTTTTATATCTTCATTTTTCTCCCAGATTCGTTCTGGTACTTCGTATGTGCTATCCTCTTGTATTTCTTTTAAATCGTTATTCATTGCTTGAATTAGCTTTTGTTCGCTATTTAGACATGCTACGATTCTTAAAGTTTTATCCAAAACTTTCTTCAATTCAACTACAGAACCATTCTCTTTGTAAAAAACATTTGTATTAATTCGAGTAACCTTCTTACATTCTATTGTTCCTGACATAACAAATATTTATTAAAAACTGATAACAATTACAATTATTTCTAATCCTATCTCTAGGAAGCTGTAATTTTCAAGGGTCCTTCCTTTAGTTTGTTACTAAAGTCCCTAATTTTCGCTTCATCGCTTTCTTCTGGTCTTCGGCTGACCTCTTTCCTTCGTTGTTCCTCGAGCACCTCTATTCGAATTGGCGCGCATTTCCCTGTGTAGAACCTGACTTCCACAAAATTAGCAGTGGTTAAATGAGGCTTTTCTTCTGCCTTAACAGTCTCAAATTTCTCACCATTCCAAATTATCAATATTTGGTGTAGGGTAGATGGTATGCAATAATGACTTTGGATCCAATTTCTACCTAATAAAGCCTGATAGCTAGAATTGGTATTAACCACAAAGAAGGCAGTGTAAGAAGTCGTATTTCCTACTTTAATTTTTATTGGTAACAGCCCATCGGATTTTGTGGCTTGTCCTGAGAAGCCATATACTGCTACATCTGCAATTATTAAATCCTTCATGGATTTTCCTAAGAGTGGTAAAGTAGATAATGGTAACACATTCACAGCTGCCCCATTATCAATTAAAACTCTGTTTATCCCCACATTATCAATTTCTGCTTTGATATATAAGGGTTTGATGTGATTATTATTTATGGCTTTTTTATCCAAAAATTCCTTTCAAATTGTGTCTATGTTATGCTCGCAAGTACAAACTTCGAACTCTTCGATTTCTGAGATGTTTAGGTCCTCATAACATTTTAAATCTAGGAGGGTAATTTCTATAAATTCGTATGGTGAGTCATCTAGAGTAGAAGTTAAATTTCATTCTATTTCTACATAAGATTGGGAGGACATACCTGATTGAGCCATGACTTTGTAGGCTTCTTCTTCTTCCACCGTCTCATGCCATCGCTGACGTTCTCGATTTTGTCATTCTGGCTGAATCTATGGGTGCATGGCATTCACTATACTTACTTCAGTTTTATCTTCGAAATTCAAAGCCCTTTGAACAACCTGCGTTCGTGCAAACTCTTCATTGTTGACGTAGATCTCTATCCCGTCATCTGAGGTGTATTCGTCTTCCTCTCGATTCCTCCTTTCGAACTTACTGGGATGAAATTTGACTTCCCTCATTTAATCGCTGAGGGTATCTATGTCCACCCCTTCACTCTCTTTTGTTGGACATTCGATTTGTCCAACTTGGATTTGCAATGTTCCTTTCGACATTGCATCATCATCAATCTTCAATTGATTGACAAGTGCTTCTTGTTGCATCTTCATTGCAACCTGAGCTCTGGCATGGCTTAATTTCTCTGCCACTTTCCTCCTCTGTTGAGCTTTAGAAGGGATGTTCCCTAGCTGAGTCATATGAGAAGGTCGGGCATCTTCAAAATACCCTGACGTTCTTGCCCCGTTTTTAGGCAAACCCCCTCTGAGAGCATATCTGCTCCCCAATCTGCCTCTTCTACCTCCTCGATATCCTCTTCCTGTTGGGAAGGTATCCATTCGTGGTCGTTTGGGCATTCCATAACCCCTTTGATAGGCCGGTACCCAGTTTGGATCATTGGGGATAATCTGTAATCGAACTAATTCGAAGTGCAAAATATCAGAGCAGTCAGGACATGATACATTCTGTAGTCCTCTAAGGTTAGCAGCAATTTTCGGGGTTACCACACCTTCTGTCTTGAGAATTTCTTTGTAGGTTTTGTCCCTAGCATTAGCCACCTGTTCTTTGCTAACAGGTCTTACCTCTTGTTGATGTACTTCGATATCATCAACTATTTCCATTCCTAGAGTAACCTTTTCGACATAGGTTAACTCTATTGTTCCAAGCTCCATCTGCTTGGCAACGAACCTTCGAAATATTTGACATTAGTCAGTAGTATGTAGAGTATTCATGTGCCATCTGCACATTCCTTCGAGCCCTTCAGCTTTGACTTTTGGAAATGTTAAGATTCCTTGGTCAATGTATCGGTTGAACATAATATTGGCCATTTTCGTATAATTCGATACCTGCAAATGCGAAATATTACGTATGTCAACATCTATCATATTGATTTCTGCAGTTTGTTGAAAGGGATCTTTTTCAATTTCTGTTTTCTCTTCGTTAGGAAAGAATAATTCCTTTTCGTCTATCTTTTTCTGTATGATATTTCGAAAGTATGAACAATCATTGGTTTCAAAAGTATAAACTTTGCATTTGAAGGTATCCTAATATTTCTAGTTCTCCTAATTTTCTTATTAGCGAGCAACCAGTCGAAAATCTTATCGGCTTTCGACACATCAAAAGAGTATTTCTTAGGCTTACCCCCTATATCCACTCAACTATCTTTCTTTTCGAAATTAGGGCATGAGAACGGTGGTCCTTTCTTAAATTCAGTATAATCTATTTCAAAAGGCTCTTCCAATACCCATGGTGCTTCTATTTCGAATGCGTTAAATCCATGGTGTTTTCTTTGACTTTCTTCTCTTAGTATATTTTCGTATCGTATTGCACTTTCTGCTAATTCTCTAAAGTCATGAAAAGGAAGACCATCAAATTTCATTCGATATTCTATGGCCATATTTTCTTTAGCTAATTGTACAAATTCTTTCTCAGGTAAATTTGTGTGACATCTTATCCTAGCTCTTTTATATCTAGATAGATATTCTTCTACTGATTCCCCAGTATGTTGTCTTATCCTAGCAAGATCACTTATCGAGATGCCTGGATCTGTTCTAGCAAAGTGATTTTGGAAATGAAATTGCATTTCCTCCCAACTATGTATCGAATTTGGGGCTAGGCTTATATACCAATTAAAAGCAGTTCCTGTTAAGAAACTAGGAAACATTCGAAGTTTTAGATATTCGTTATCTTCTGCTTCTCTACATTGACATGAGAACCTAGCTACATGTTCTAGTGCACATACATTATCCTCTCCTGAGAACAAAGTAAAATCAGGAACCCTAAATCCTCTTGGGAAAGGATGTGCTCTATCTATCCAATCAGGGTAAGGTTTACTCATTAAGGGTCTATTCACTTTTCTCAGTGTTGACCCATATAACCTCTCTGCTATTTGTTTGATTTGTGATTGAATGGGTTCTTCCCCCATCATTCCTGGCATCGTATATGGATATGCGGTGGGTTGTGAATTATATGGATCATTCGTCCCATATCTTGTATTATAATATGTATTCTGACCAAAAGTAGTTGGTCTTCTCCCTTGAAAATTCCCTTCGAAAGGTGGATAAGGATTTCCCTGACCCATGGTCGTATACCCTGATGGGTTTGGATCAGAGTGAATAGGTTGTGAAGATATATTAGATGCCCTGGGGTATTCGAAAGGTATCCTAGGATTTTTATCTTTTCCTATATTATCTTTATCCCCTGTGGGTCCTAGACCTAAATTTGTATTAACTCCAGGGGATGATGTCAAATTAATCGGGTTTGACGGTTGGCCCGTTTCAAAATTCCTAGCTGTTCGTTGAGGTTGCCTAGGGAAACCTGATGGTGGATATCCTATAGGTGTCTCAGTATTCTCTCCTATAGGTGTTTTATCTTTAGGATTCCCGCCAGTTAACTGTATAACCTTTTCGATGAGTTTATTATGCTTTTCAATATGTGGCTCTAAATTCATTGTCACGTCATTAGCCATACTTTTCGATAAGGCTGAAAATGTAGAATTAAAGGGCTCTTGTATATCTAGTATGATTTTCCCTAATTCTTTGGCTAGACATCCTTCGAGTCTGTTACTATGCTATTTACAATTTGATGGAAAACCCTTGAAGTATCATGTGCTAAGGCTCTATACTGATTATTATACTCTTTTCGTTGGCTTTCTCGGGCTTCTAATAGAGTTTCTTTCATACATTCCACAAATTTTTCATAAACTTCCTGTATATCGAACTTAGTTTTTCGTGGAGTTTCTTCTCGAGAAGAAGAGCCTTGAGGTTGGGATGCTGCATTCGAAGCGTTATCCTCTCTTTGAGTACTCATTTCACCAGATATATTTCTTATTTGAGGCCTAGTTTGAGGCATTAAAAAGGTTTATTCGTGGAGTGTATTTCGTAACTCCCACTGTGGTCGCCAAATTTGTTGTCGTGTTTTGTACTTAGGGGTCACAAACAACCGTGAGGGGAAGTCCTACGGCCCTTAAAAAGGTCCTAAATAAGGTCGAGGACTATCTTAGAGCAGGCCGTTTTCTATCCGAACCTACCCTTCCACCCCAGGACACCCACTTTGGTCAGGAGGTGGACACTTGGTAACAGTGATATCTATTCGAACGCTATTGAATTAGAGAGCCAAACATACAAGCATAGAAAGGGAATATTTAAACGAACATGAGAGAGCTAAACATACTTCATTCGATTAAAGACAGGCATACATTCGATTCAGTACAGAAAATAAAAGGGATAAAAGCAATTATACCTCACATGAAGGCGCCATTGCTGAGTGGCTGGGTTACACGCTCGAAGAGCCTAAGTTACAATCTACTCCTAGACTACACTACTCTTACACTACTTTTTTGACGTCTTGTCAATATGAGCTCAGCTGCCTTGTCCTTCTGTTCTTCTTTGTATTTATAGGGATTTGAGATAACTGCCCATGATCTAGCAGTTCTTCTTCTGTCCACCTTCTTCATGTTGGTGTTCCACTTCCTCACGTTCTCCACTTCTCTTGAGCGTCTCTATGTTTGTGCTGGTCTTTTAATCCTTTCGTACAACTGCTCTTTGTATAAAACATTTATATATTTATTTTTCGTATAAATATACTTTTACAAATATACGAGTATCTGTATGTATATATATATATATATATATATATTCTTGTTTTATGAGTCTTCTCTCATATTTAGGACTCTTAAGGTCTTTGACTTATATTGACCAACTTGTTTACTGTTTCTCTAAGTCCATTTTTATTTCGTGTGTAACACTCATATAGCAAGTTCTGAAGTTAGATACTATAGATGACCAACATTCAAAGGTTCCCAAAGATGGAGTCGGTAACCTCCAAATCCGATCCAAATCCGATCCGTTTACATGACTTACTTCCAATCTTTTTTTTTTCAAATGTGAAAATATATAAGATAATACTAAATAACTAATTGCTAATTCAACAAAAATAAATATGGCATATATATTAAGGATTTAAGATACAAACAAAGGTGAACCTATATACTTAATTCAAATATATTAAGGATGTAGTGCTCTTTCTTTAAAAAAAATATTGAAAATAATCTGATATTCGGATCGGATTAGGAGGTGGATCGGATTTTCGGATTTCACACAACATCCGAATCCGCTCCGAATCCGATTCGGATTCGGAGTTTGCTAAACGGATTCGGACTCGGATTTTTTTGATTCGGATTCGATTTGGATTTTTTTGGCCTAAAATGGATCGGATTCGGACTTGATTGCCATCCCTAATGATAACTTATTTGCTTATGCACTTGCAGTTGCACAAGAGATTTCTGAAGATGTTGAACCTTCTGCATACTCCAAGGCATTCTTTCCTCCAAACTCATCTCAGTGGCCAGTAGTTATGCATGAGAAGATCGAGAGTCAATAAAAGAATCGTAGTTGGGATGTGCGTGGTTGAGCTTCCGAAAAGCCAACGTCCATTAAACTACAAGTGGATCTCAAAAAGGAACGATGGTATACCTGGGCTGGGGTAAAGAAGCAAGATAAAAAGTACACCTTGTTGTCCAAGACTTTAATCAATCGGAAGGTATTGATGATAATGAAATTTTCTCTCCTAGTGTTTTCCATACTTCTATTAGAGTGCTACTTGCTCTTATTGCATTGTCTGACCTTGAGTTAGAGCAACTTGATGTCAAAACCGTTTTTCTTCAAGTAGAGCTGGAAGAAGAAATCTACATCAAACAGCCCGAGGGGTTTGTTGTTCCTGACAATGAAACATTTGTAAGTCGTTTGAAGAAATATTTATATGGCCTAAAGCAAACTCGCAGACAATGGTATTTAAAATTTGACTCCTTTATGAGTGAGCAAGGTTATACTAGAAGTTACTATGATAACAAAATTTACTTGACCTTCAATGAAATTTAACTTATATAAAAGACAAAGGTTTTTGAATAACTCTCACCATGAGAGAACAAATTAACACTAGAATTTAAGAAACTGACACAACATGCAAAGAAAGTGATACTAGTGATTAAAAAAACTCGTCACCACAAGGGAAACAACGTGACACAAGAGTAGCATAAACTGAAACGATCAAGGAACTAAGTGATACTAGAATAAATAAGTTGTACCACACGACAATATGACACTACAGGAAGATAATCTGACACCACAAGCCAATAAAGTAATACTACAACAAAATAAATTGCCACCACGATACAATAAGGTAACACAATAATAATTGACACCACAAGGCTTGTCGTGGGTTGGAGGTGTGTTTGTTGCTATGAGATATATTTTTTGGTACTGGAGTTCTGAAACTTGCATACTTGAGATGAAACATTTGTCCACTTTGGTTCCTATTTTTAGTAGTCTTAGTGAAAAAATTTAAGACTGTGTACATCTGGACTTTCTTAGACGCCGCTCTCAGTACTGGGTTGTTGTTGTTACTAAAAAATTTAAAGTGAATTGTTTTCTTTATCTTTGGTTTCATGGAGGAATTTTTCATTACAGGCCATGATTTTCGGTTTTATCCAGTATCAATACTGTTCTGCAATATAGAAGTTGGAGCAGAACGCCAGAACCCCGTCACATATGGACCACATTGATCAAAGAATGGAGTTGCTAAAAGAATCTTGTGAAGGAAATTCTGAGCTTTTGACAATAGTGGATAAACTCAAATCTTCCATTAAAGACGCCAAGTAAGCTAAACGGACCTAATGTGACGGTGACGGTGACGGTGACGGTGACGGTGGCGGCATGGGGTAATTGATACTTTTTTCTTGGAGTGCATGACGTATATGTTTTGTCAGTCACATGTAAGCTATTCACTGCATTAAAAGAACAATATGCTGCATGCAAAAAAATCCACCAGGGATAAGTCCTAATGGGAGAGCAAAAGCTGGGAGTTCAGTAAGTAATGCGCGCACACCTCCAACCTTGAAGCTGAGGGTTCAAGTCTTATTACCCTTAATTTAGAATTGAGGTGTTGATAATAGTGTTTTGGGTCATCCCTTTTCCCAAATGTAAGGAAATAGATCATAATCCTTAAATGTTTTATTTTTTTACAAGGCAAGAAAGTCTTTGGATTTAGCCTATTAATTTTAAACCATATAAAATGAGGGAGTGGATCCTAAAATGTATGTTTGTGACACAAAAGTATAACACCGACCAATTGGTAATATGCAAAAGTTATATTAGGCTGCTAAAAGTGACGACTTACTACAAAACTTATAAAATGTGGTATATAATTTAGGAAAGTTTTCAGTTTTGTCGATATTTTTAAGCAAATTCAACCTTAATTAGTCATATATGAGGGTTCAATTTATAGAAAAAGTTTTATGACAAAATTGGCCAAAGTACATGCAAAAAAAAAAAAAAAAAAAAAAACACACACACACACACACAAATAGCCCTCATTCATGTTCTTTTTTATTTTTATTTTGCCCAAATTTCCTTTTGACTCTGGAAAAAATAGGAGACATATCTCTCACTCTAGTAAAGGGTACGTTAGACTTTGTTATTTCCAACTGTTAAAAACTTAAGTGACTTGAAATGAATTGATTTTTTAAACTTGACCTTTTACCACTTTTAAATCGTCCAAACATATTTAATATTAGACTCGTTTGAAAGTATGCTTTGAAATCTTTCCGATGACATAATTATCATCATGAATTTATTTCGTAATAAATAGTTTTATGAGTAATAAAGTTATACGTAAACTGAATTGAATTTAAGTGAAACAGAGCCTTAGTCTATTTACAAGCTTGGGTCATTGAAAATTAATTTTCACTTAAGTTTACAGTGTGGTATATAGCAATGTAATTCTTAATAGTTAGGCATATCTTAGTGTACTTCTTCATAGTTCAGTATCCCTGCTTTAATATATATTGTTATAATTCAGTATACTTTAAACTTTTCCATTTATAAATATTTCTTTTTTTAAGTTAAAAGCACATTTTCAGATGGTTGGAACTAATAAAACAGAAAACTCTTAGCAGATTAACTATTTTTTATTTGGAGCTTATGCTGTTTCTTTTGGTCGATAGAATGTTACAAATATAAAATATGATGACTGATATGCACAATATGGCACAACTTTCTCCCAATAATTGGAGGAAACCATCAATACCAATTTTGAACTAAATTTATAGATACACTTACATAATAAGGAAAATGAAAAAAAAAGAAAACGGAAATTATTATGGTACATTCATAAGGGTCACAAAATAAAGAACGGATTGCTGATTTATCAATGGAATACTGACTGAGCCAATGAGGTTGTAGCCAAGTGATTAAGACAAGACTGAGGTCCTCAGTACATTAGGTCCCAAGTTCAAATCCCCCTCCAACTGGCATAGTGGCCGTCTCTGCTTCATGTTCCTGGAAAATCATCAGTGTTACTAATTTGTTGGAACTAATTAAAACAAGATAACTAGAAAATCTGTATACTTGTCAAAAACATTTGGCAGAACATATTCAACCTCGAGTCCTATCAAACTTTCTAAATTGATCAAGCTTAATCCTTATGGCCTATTGATGATCAAAGCAGGGGAAGATACCTCATTGCATATTGCGTCTAATCTGTTTTGTATTCGAAATGATGTTCCTAGCTCGCATTAGCTCGCTCATTGCATCAGTCACCTTCATTCGACGTAGTGGTAAGGGGTCAGAGCACGCTACTCCAATCGTAACCATGGAAACCATACATTCAGCCTTTTGCTGTAGCGTGTCTTGTGGCGACCTTGTTTCATCATTGGTTCCTTCATCACATTCACTTTCTGCAAGAATTGGGTCGATAATCTGCAGCACTTGATCAAGGTCATGCAAAGCTGCCTTGGCGTACATATGAAGGGTGAAATCTTCCTTGAACATATTGTCAGTAGGTCTCTTGCCTGTCATGAGCTCTAGTAGCAGAATCCCAAAACTGTACACATCACCTTCTGTTGATGCTTCGCCTCCTAGCCCGTACTCTTATGAAAAAGAATCCACAAGATTGCTTAGCCCCAAATATGTACAGATGTTATTTCTGCTGATCTTTTTTCTTGTTATATTTATTATTATCTCTAACTAGCTAGGTGCACACATAAGCTTTGTATACATGATTAGTTTACATTATGAAAGCATAACAGGATATATGAAAGATTATTTCTCCTAGACATACTTATGTCTGTTGGAACAGTTGCCAGTTGCTCAAGGAAATGAATTACTAAAATCTAATAAAAGTAAATTTTTGTGTGAGCTACTTTACAATATGAAAAGCTATAAACTTTAATGTATATTTGGCAAATGATTACATATAGATTGCATATAGATATAGTCCTCATTAGAAGATCATTTAGATAATTGTATGATAATTTGTGTTACGTACCTGGAGCAGCGTAGCCAACAGTTCCCCTGATTCCAGTTGTACTGCTTTGATTTAGGTTCTGGTGTTGAGAAAGGAACTTTGTTAATCCAAAGTCACCTACATGAGCCACCATGTCATCATCAAGGAGAACATTTCTTGGTTTTAAGTCGCAGTGCACCACTGGAGACTCGCAACCATGATGGAGATATTCGAGTGCAGAAGCCACATCAATTGCTATGTGCACCCTTTGAACAAGAGATACATTTCCAACTTCATGTAAACATCTATCCAGACTTCCGTTGGGCATGAACTCGTAAATAAGGGCTTTGAAATCATTTCCCTGAAAATCAATACTTGAGCAAGCACTTACTATCCCCACCAGGTTACGATGTCTGATATTCCTCAAGGCCTTGCACTCTGCCATGAAACTCTTGGAAGCACCTCGATGTGTAAGGTTAAGTACCTTCACAGCTACCGTCTTTCCAAGTGGTTCCAGGGTCCCTTTAAAAACAGACCCAAATGATCCAGCACCAAGTAGATTCTCAGAGGAGAACCCGTCTGTTGCTTTGAGTAGCATGTTGTGAGAAACTTGTAAGAACGATTCGTTCATCAATAGACCAGATTCCATAGATTTTTTTTCCTTTCTGTGACAAGTCAAGTACAACCATGCCCCCATGCCTACCCCAACAAACGTGCATATCACTGGAATTGTCAATTTCAGTGCAAGAGACATTCTTTTTTCCGTCCTCTCTTTCTCTATGCATCTTGGTAAATGTAGCTCGGGAATTCCTCCACAAAGCTTGGGATTTCCAACAAGAGATATCGCACTTGCATTTGCAAAAACTCCATTCAATGGAACCCTACCCTCAAAATTATTGTAAGATAAGCTTAAATTTTCCACAGGAAAACTGGAGAAGTAGTCAGGGATCGGGCCAGAAAGATTGTTATGTGAAAGATCTAATGTTGAAAGGCTTTTTAAATAAGCGAAGGATGGCGGAATATTTCCATGGAAGGAATTAAAACTCATATCTATGAACATAAGCATAGGACAACTCCCAAGGCCGTTTGGAATTTCACCTGACAACTTGTTTCCAGACACTCCTAACATTACTAGACTTGTTTGCTTAGTGATCTCCAAAGGCAGGGGTCCTTCTAAGCGGTTTTGGGACAGATCCACCTCTAGAAATTTAGCTGATCCTCCAAAAAGCTCATATGGCAAGGTTCCATTAAGTTCATTTTGTGAGAGATACATGAATAACATGTTTTGGCAATTGCCAATTGTTGGAGGTATGCTACCTTCTAATATGTTTCCTGCTAGATAAAGGTACGTCAAACGTGAGAAATTTCCAAAGAAGTCAGGAATTCCACCAATTAGTCTGTTGAATTCCATATTTAACCTTTCTAGGTGTTGAAGCTTCCCAATATCAAGAGGAATGGTTCCGATGAGTTTGTTTTTGCCCATAAATAGTCCCTCAAGGTTGATAAGATTGCCAATACCCACAGGGATTTCCCCACTTAATTGATTTCCTTCAAAATCAAGAAAGTGTAATGTGGTGGAGAGATTGGCCAAAGATTTGGGTAATGCTCCTGTAAAATCGTTGAAACCCAACTCTAGGAGTCTCAAGCTGCTACAGTTTACTAATGTATCTATAAATTTGAGGTCACCTTGTAGGCGGTTGGACTGAATGTCAAGCTCTTGAAGTTTGTGGAGACGTCCAAAATCAAGTGGTACTTGTCCTGTGAAATCGTTGGAATATAGTTGAAGGTATTTCAGACTTGTGAGATTTTGTATGGAGATTGGAATTGGTCCTGAAAAACTGCTGCCAGAGAGGGAGAGACCTCCTAGCTGGGGAAGTGTGATGCCTATATCTGGTGGAAGACTTCCTTGAAGTTGGTTATTGTCCAAAACTAGTGTATTAAGTGAGGAAAGATTGAAAATCGATGGGGGAAGTTTACCAGAGATTTTATTATTTCTGATTGTGAGCCATTTTAGGTTTCTCATCCTATAACCAATGCTGTCAGGAACTGTTCCTGTAAAAGCATTGTCAGAGCATTCTAGAATATCTAAGGAGGTGAGGTTCCCTATGACCTCGAAGAGAGGTCCTATGAAATTGTTGATGTAAAGAGTGAGCCCTGTGAGCTTGGACAATGATCCTAATCCCCTTGGAAGCTTACCGTCTAGGTTGTTGCGGTGTACATGGAAAAGTTGAAGGTTGATGCAGCCAGAAAGGTTGGCCGGAATTTGCCCAACAATTGTGTTGTCGTTTAGCTCTAATTGTCGTAACCTAAAAAGATGACCTATCTCGGAGGGAATCTGGCCATACAAACTATTATTATAAAGCCAAAGCACCCTAAGGAAGCTCATGTTTCCTATGAAGGGAGATATGGTTCCTGACAGTTTTCTTGAATTTAAATCCAACCTAATGACCCTTCCATGTTTATGACCACATATAACCCCTCCCCAATAACAATGGTGTACTGAATGATTCCATGAGCTTAAAACACCCCCAGGATGATCAACCAGTTGGCTCTTGATGGCCAACAATGCAATATGATCGGTGTCGTTCCCGAGGGCAATAGTTGGTGCCAGATGCTGTAATATCACAACTAGGAATAAGGCAAGGGCGGGTGTGAATGACGAGGCTGAAAGGAACTTTGAGCTATCAGTGGTAGGCAGGGGAAGTGGTTTGGTTTTATTTGTTTTCATATTTGTAAGTTTGGAGTGTTTGCTTGCTTTCTTCTTCTTATGTTACTATTTAAATACTATTTAGTTAGTCTTTAGCTTGGCAGATTGCTATGACTTTTCCGTCTATGCATTGTCTAAAATGACTGAGGACAAAACCATATATGTGGAAGATTAGCCTCCGTTATCCTCAACTTATTTTTTAGTTCTGTTCAATTCAGTTCATCATCAGTCAGTTTATTAGTTCATCATTTTAGTTCAGTGTTTTTCAATTAAAAAGAACGGACATTTTTAAGCTTGACGATGTTATGTCTTTCTATATCAACAATCTTTAATACGTCTAGAGTGCTTGACTCACTTTCACTTTGTGTTGTAATTTGCCAGCAACATCATTGTGACAACCATTGCAAGAGGTCTATACAGTATGTGTTTATAAATCATACTTAATAAAAGAATGTTCTAATTAATTTAGGAGAAATCATTAATTACTAGTTATGAGTTCTTTTGAGCGAGAAAAAACCACAGGCTTACCCTCATTGAGTCAAAACTAATCATGTTTGCATTTCTGTCCACAAATAGGTAAAATGCTCTCATCAAGAGGTGTTAAGTTATATTTAGTTTTAAGCGTTTGTAGTTGACAATGGTATAACTACGATATAACAATGCATGAACTGGTGTGGATAGTGCAGTAGTACATTCCCAACTCCTCCTCGAAGATGACTTGGAATCGACTTTATTACTCTCAGAAAAGGTCGCTTCCTTACAATTTGAAAAAAAAAAACAGAAGATAAAATGCATGTGTAGTTTTTTTTTTTGAGGGGGCTAAGGTAGCAACTTAAGTTTTTCAGAAGGTATAAGTTATATCTAGATATCACAACTTTCCCGAAATATATGTACAAGTAAATTCTCTAGAAAACATAAAGTAATAAAAACAACAAAGTTCTGACTCCAACGAGAGAGAAATGCTCTAAGACTAACGACTTCATTGATTTTCTCGGGTCACCATCAGCTGCTGGCTTTGTAATACGTAATGAATGAGGAGATGTTATTTCTCTAGGAGTTATCATGTGGTACCAGTTTTATTTTAATGGCGGAAGTAATTGGGCTAGGGAAGGGGTTCGTAAGGCGCAAACCCTAGGTTACAAAAAAATAACCATTGAAAAGGACAATTTAGCTGTTATCAAAGCAATTACAGGTGAATGCCATATCCCATGGGAGATTGAAAATAAGCTAACAGTTGCTGATTTTATGGCGTACTCTCTCCTATTTACAACTGTGTTCTTGGTCTACTTCCTTTGACCAGTCCCTAACCAAGTTAATGGAAAGAAACATCTTAGGCATATCTATATGGCAGCCTGGTTGTCTTGCCTATTAAAAAAAAAAAAAAAAAGGATGGCCCATCATTCGAGGACTTAAAAGTCTTTAGTCCTGTGTGAGTGTGTTCAAACCCCTATTTACACGTTTCTACCCTTATTGCCCCAACTATCACTATTCACTATCATCTAAAACGCCAAGTTGTGTAAGTAGACCTGAAAAACAGGCGGTTAGGCTCGGAGCTCAGGTCAGTCAATGTCATTTTTCGAGTTTGAAGTAAAAATGTATCATGGACTTCCAAAAAATGGAATCAATTTTTGTCGGTTATTTTCGTTTGGGTCAGGTCAATCGAGTTTGGCAATCTCAATGATTGCATTATCAGGTTTGGCCGGTTGGGGCATTTTTTGGGGGTTTCGGGCAATATTCGAATGGGGTCAGTTTTTCACAGCTCTATGTATAGGGCCCTATTTTCTTCAACGGAACGGAACGACACGGATATTGGAGCCAAATGTGAGACAAAATAAAGTACATGAACGAAACGGCACGGAACGAAACACAACGAAACGAAACGGAATGTTGTATGGAGACGACAAAAAGAACAGGCCTTGCGTAACCCATAGGCCATATGCAACTAGAGTTATAGTTAGGAAGGCTCACTTTTTGGCCACTAGGGCAAGAGATAGCTTCCACCAAACTATTCCTATGTATAACTTTTCCTGACCTCTGTCCAAAAAGTAAAAAACAAGTTGCCCATTGTTTGGGCAAATGGGGACTACACTAATTTGTTTCTATGGAGAAGACTAGATTAATTGGTTTGTGATGAAGTCGTTGCATTATTGAAGGGTCATGCTACGGAGTATAATACATCGTACCTCACATCACCATGGTTGACGGCCCCGGTCTCCACGTCGGTGGCCATTTCTCCTCGTGACGACATTGACGGCCTGAGATTTCATTTCAGCGGCTTAAATCTTTGGCTTGTGTGATATGTGCATGGGTCTCATGATTGAGACCTAAGAGGATGACTATCCATTTGTTCATCCCTCTCTCTCTCCTACTTTCTCAGTCCTCCTCCTCACCATGAACTCAAGGTATGAACTTCACCCAAATACAACCTTATCCATGAACTCAAATATCATGTTCATTTATTTATCTCTCCCACTTTTAACTATACCCCACCACATTTTCTCTATCCTTCCAACTTATGTATATGTTTTCTTTTTTATTTATATTAGTGAA
This sequence comes from Tetragonia tetragonoides, assembly GCA_038025085.1. Classification (NCBI taxonomy): domain Eukaryota; kingdom Viridiplantae; phylum Streptophyta; class Magnoliopsida; order Caryophyllales; family Aizoaceae; genus Tetragonia; species Tetragonia tetragonoides. Next base: position 21,473,644 of record CM076151.1, on the reverse strand, counting down.
TTAAATTTATTAATAAATTGAATTATCATTTAATATATATTTTAATAAAAATCGACACTAATTAAATTAAAATTAATTATTATTTTTTTATAAATTTTAGAGCAAATATGAATTTTTAGAGGAATAAAAGAAATTTAGGAGAGAAAATGGATAATTTTCATATTTGTGCCAAAAAATGTCAAGTTTGGTCTCATTTTATAGATCATAAAAAAATATAGTCGTTGGTATTTTTTAAAATTTTTAGATTTTTTTTTATTTATAGTCGTTGCAAAATCGCAACGGACTAATTTAGAATAGACCAACCAAGGCCTGACACGTGACGGCCAGGACAGGCGGCCTAACGCGCGTGTCAGGGACGCCTGATGTGTCTGTAAATACATGTCTTCTAGTTCCATTAATCCATGAGCATATGACACCGCGATATGATATTATGATCTCTGACAATTATTAGAGAATGTGAGAAGACATTGTCCAACATGAACTGCATAATGCTACTACAAGTCTACAAGGGTTCTGTAAAATCTCAAAAGTTACCTTCAAATTAGTAAGTGAATTAATCAGTTTTAAGTTTTAACACTTGGTTACTGTATTCCTATTCAATAGTACTCTATCAAAGATATACAAACTTGAACCAAATTCATTAGAAAGTTGTGAGAGTAATCCAACCTAAATCTTGCTATTTTAGTTTATCCCAACTAACAATCATGAAACTGTTTTTGCTACTACCATATAGTCTTCACAAGAATACTCAAACGAGCAAGTTGCAGTTGCACACATCTCTCTATTCCCCTTTTTGATTTATTTTGAGGGGAAAACAGAACAAATTGACATTAGATACCAAGTCGATACCTAGCAGATTGAGCACTAACTTGCATCCGCGACATGCTAAGGAAACAGAGAGCTAATATATGCACATTAAATTGAAGGTTTCAGCAAATATTTGTATCAGCACAAGCTTATCAAGAAACCCAGAGTAGTACATGATTCTCCAACAGAAAAATCAAGTTTTTGAACTCTTAGCCATCTGATCAATGTCCAAGTCTACTTGAAGAACCGCTTCATCGTCATCCTTGTTCTCGTTACTTCATAAACCATGAAAAGGCAACAAGAAACTGTCATTTTTCACAGAAGATAAATTTGTAATTCTCTTTTTGTGTGTGATGGAATGGAAAGGAAAGACAGGATCATGTTTCAGGGCAAACCTATTGTGTACAGAGCCATCCTGGGTCGACGACATTCTGTAGAGTACTCTACCCACAATGTCTGTGATACTGATGGGGCCAAATGATCGACAGTACTTGGTTTCCTGAAAAGATGTTACGATTCAGATGGATCTCAGTATCTCACCAAACTTTTCAGTAGTCTAATGAGTTTCTTACAAGCTCAATGCAGTTTGCTAAGCAAAAATAATCGTATAAATAACAGTACATTCTCAAATGGCATCTGCAAATATGGTGCCAAGTGTCAAAGATTGACATGATATGACAACATGACAAGAACCAGACACACATATAGGGTTAGTCTTGACTCTTGAGATTTCCAACCCGTTTAATTGAGTAAAATGTTTAGCTAAATGGGTTCGGTATGATTTTATTTTTAATTTTTTTTGGGTGAACAAATGACATAGATAAGTTTGAGAATTTCAAAACGAAAATGACCGACCCCGTTAATCAAATATGTCAAATTTAACTTTAAATAACTTGAAATAAATAAGTAATGTAATAGAATTTCAAGTATCTTCCCCATTTTAGCAATTTCAGACTACCTAATGTACACTACATATGGTCAGGACTTTTGATTCTTAGGAAAGTTTTCATGTTTTTCTAATTTTCCATTAGTTCAGAGAATAGAAAATACGGGTTAACAGGTCATTAACATTTAGTAACAGGTTGTGTCAGCATCCAACCCATTTAATAAGTGGGTTAGTTTGGGTCAACAGATTCTCGACCCGTTTAACCTTGACACGAACACAAACACCACACGGACTGACCTATTTCGTAGCCCTAGCGCCAACCATAGGGGCAGGATAAAATAAAATTTAGGCTCCAGGTAGAGGCTGGGTACAATATAGATTTATCAAAACATAAAGCATAGAGATAGAGATAAAGCTTGTGCAAAAGTAAGAATGACCAGCATAGCATACAATCTTGAAGAATGGAAAGCGAGAAGACAATTAAGACAGACAAAGCATGGGTGTCAACAAAATGTTACTGAACATGACAAGAAACTATGCTTCGGCGGGGTGGGAATTAGAAGACTTTACCCCTGGCTTTAGATCTTTGTTGTCTGTAAGAACCCAAAGTTGTTCATCTTTTTCATCAGTTGATACCATAATTTCTTGTCCTGCATGGCTGCATTAGCAGCCACCCTCTTCACTAAATGTCCATTTGGATCCAGTGGGTTCTTGATAACAATCACATCTCCGATGAATTCTTGTTTGTATTCTTGCCTGATCCTGCTCATTTGTAAGGAAATGAAGTTATAGCCAACTATTAGGATGATTAATTCAAATTAAATGGCAGGGAAGGAAAGGGCAAATATTAAAATAAAATATCAAAAATTAGTGATAGAAAGATAGAAGTTATTTAAGTTTCTCTGTTTTTCTTATATTTATGTTGAGATGAAAGAAATTGCAATGACCAAACTTTTGGTCTTGCCCCAGTTCTTCTCTCTTAACACCTCATTCCCTTTTCCCAATCTGTGTCACTACCACAACCCAAGAAGCTGAGAAATGTGGATTCTGAATAATGTTATTGCTATGTCTGACGACTAAAACTAAGTTACTCGGTTTAGCTGTAGTTTTATTGGTACCCCACTGTTTTGTAACCCTTCCCCCCCCCCCCCCACCCAAAAAAATAAACGAAGGAAAGAGGGGAAGAAGGCAAAGGGGAAAAAAACAAGCGTTATGGATGGCCTGCCCTTTCTTGATGTAGAAAGGTTTTGCAACATCAGCATGCATTGGAGATTGGACATTGCAGTTGAGAAGTAATACATTTGATCAACTTTGGTCGATAAAAATCAGGAAATCAGAATGTATCACTCAGAAGCACCTCACAGAAAGTGAAAAAAGGAAAACACAGACAAGGCTCCAGTTTGTTATCACTGTAGTTGCATGCAAAGATGTTCAATTTGGGTCGTGGAACGGGACTTTCAGAACCGGAAAGGCAGTCCAGTAGCCACATACTGGGAGACCATAACATGGGTGTAGAACACTGCAGTAACCCACGAGCCATGAGACTATGGTTACACCATACAGATATACAGCTAACCAGGGCAGTCACCTTGCCACTTCCATCTTGCTTCTAAAGTTACCTAGCTAATCATTGGGTAATTCTAGATATACAGTTAGAAACACCAATGGATGAATGCATTTTGGATGAGAGGGCTTTGAAGGTGTCATTTCATTAATGGGATACTACATCTCTCCTAGTACGTGAAAATTTCACATCAAGACTTGTACTACATGAGTTGTCTTTCTACATAAATGTTAACCTTAAGTGAACCTACTTTCAACACATCTCTTTGCTTGATTACCTTTTGTTTACAACAATATCTAAGCTCTATGTTGTCTACCCTTGCATGAAGCTAATGTCAGGACCAAGTCACAAAGTGACTATACAGAAGGTATTGGATGTATTGCTGAAAATCCGTGTTCTCAAGTATCTTGATCGGTGTATCTACCAATTTCTTCCCTGTCATAATGGACAAGAGCTAAACAAATGGGAATACACAGAGGGTGACCTCATGCAGTTCAGTTTGATTCTGGGCTCTCACTTCCGAAATAGATGGTTGTCTGAAGAAAAAGAGTTACTAATAGAGGCAGTTCTCTGTATACCATTCACGAAGAAGTGGAAATACCAGTTCTGACCAGAGATGATAGAAACTCTTCAACTGTTGAGTGGGCTCACCAGCGGTTGCCTCTTACTAACCTCCATCAATGACATCATATCTAGTAATATGCCAAACACTTCAGCTAGATTATTTTATATTTCCCCATTTTAGCAGACAATTTGAAACTTAAAACGCAGACAATTTGATTTCGAACAAATTGCATTAGATACCTAACAGAAAATGCTTACTAATATGCAATAGCAAAATCAATTAAACTTCATATTTCGCTTGAAATTAAACAGCAATTTGGAAACTAAACAACAAGTTTATAGCCAGAAATTTGAGAATGGGGAAAGAGAAGCTTGAGATTTACCGGACTTTTGAATGAAGAAGCTAAAACCCTAAAGATGATTCAGAGCTTGAATTAATGCGGAATTTGGAGCTTGCATTGGTCCCATTGTCGATATCTACATCGTCAGAGGAGAGAGAATTTTTCAGTCGAGAGAGAGGAGCCCGAATTTTGTTTTCATCTGTCGAGGAGAGAGAATTTTGTTCCATTGAGTGTTCAGGTGACGGTGGCAGCATTGGTCTCACAGACTTACTGTTCATGTTAATAGAAAAAAGAACAAAAATAGAATGTTTTACGATAAGACTGATAATTGTTCGAATTAATATAGTGGAGTACCATTTTGCATTTCGAAATCAAGTGACATGATGTTGTTTTTTACATCCGTTTATTTCACAAACATGATGTATATGATTCATAAGATATACAATAAATATGATGTATATGATTCATAAATTGTTTACTTGAAATAGACGATTAATATATTTAATTTGTGGTGCTTGGAAATGTATAAATCATATTGAAAAGGAAGCAAAGTAACAAAGATCATATGTCCTTATTATTCATACTCTACAATGTAAGCAATCAACTTCGAAAGTGGTTGTACATGTCAATCCACGTACATTTCTTTTTTTTAGGTCATACAAGTTACTTATTAAATGTCGAAGTGTGAAAATCAATCATGTTTCTAGCTTTTAATTGCTTAAGTGACTTCAAACAAAACCTCAATGACTCATTGTTGTCGTGTTTTATACTTAGGGGTCACAAACAACCGTGAGGGGCAGTCCTACGGCCCTTAAGAAGGTCCTAAATAAGGTCGAGGACTATCTTAGAGCAGGTCGTTCCCTATCCGAACCTACCCTTCCACCCCAGACGCCCACTTTGGTCGGGAGGTGGACACTTGGTGACAATGATATCTATTCGAACGCTATTGAATTAGAGAGCAAAACATACAAGCATAGAAAGGGAAAATTTAGACGAACATGAGAGAGCTAAACATACTTCATTCGATTAAAGACAGGCATACATTCGATTCAGTACAGAAAATAAAAGGGATAAAAGCAATTATACCTCACATGAAGGCGCCTTGATGATACAGTTACTTTTGCGTGTGTCTTGAGCGTCTCTGTGTTTGTGCTGGTATTTTAATCCTTTCGTACAACTACTCTTTGTATAAAATATTTATATATTTATTTTTCGTATAAATATACTTATACAAATATACGGGTATCTGTATATATGTATATATCTCATATATATTATAATATATATATATATATATATATATATATATATATATATATATATATATATATATATATATATATATATATATATATTCTTGTTTTATGAGTCTTCTCTCATATTTAGGACTCTTAAGGTCTTTGACTTATATTGACCAACTTATCTACTGTTTTTCTAAGTCAATTTTTATTTCGTGTGTAACAACTGCCCCCTAATACATACATAAACGTTTCGAATTTATTTTGTATTATTATGCAAATGACGCTTCGTTTCCCGCGCCTTGATGATACAGTTACTTTTGCTTGTGTCTCTTCATTGGTTATGGGTAATCGTGCTTTTCAGTTAATGATGACTCTTACCCTTATATATACTCGTCTTTCAACTTTCTATTCCATCAATCTTCTCTCTCTCCAAAAAACCCCCAACTGTTCCTTACGAACTCCTTCTTCTCGATTCTCAATTTTTCACTTTTCATGGCTAATTCCGAGTCGTTTATTGATTTAAAAGATGTTCATAATCTTAAAAAAGCTAAGGATGCTGTTAATCTCTTCGAAAGCATAAGGGATTATCCAGACTTATATCGGCCTTCGAGGCTTCAGCATCGAAACGCTGTGATTCAATCTCCCCCGGAGCCTCCATTTTCTTCGAGTCGTCTACCGGGATTTTCGTTGGGCCCTAATTTTGATTCGAAAGCTTTCATGGAAGAGGATGAGACTTTCTTATCTCGTTTAGATCAGGTTTTTCCCAACTTTCAATCTTGTCGTTCCTTATTGTTCTCTGGAAATGATTTTGAACATGCATTTATTCATGCTGGCAATAAACCTATTCATGGTTGGGTGAACGAAATTAAAGACACTTTTCTCGAAAGTGGTTTGATCGTTTCAAAGATTTCCATAATCGTTGGAAGGAGAATCAAATTTATGACTTTATTCGTCTGGCTTTGTTTAAAACCATTACTTTCGAGGCCAATGTTTCTCTTTCTAATTTACTTTCATGGAATCCTGCTATCAATTGTTTTATTTCGGGTAGTGGCATTCAAATCGTTACTCTTGAAGATATTGCTTTCTTTATGGGTTTTAGTCCAGATGTTTCATCTATGGAACTTTTCTATGTTCGTTGTTCTCCTACTGTTATAAGGGAGTATTTGGAACCAGCTTCTGTTTTACTCGGTCAAAAACAGTCGTGTAGTGCCTTGAATTCCCTTTTGTTTCACACAGGTCCTGTTACAAACGGAGAAGTTGTTCTCTTTTTAGTGTATGTTTTTAGTCGGCTGTGTATGGGGAAGTCTTGTAATATACGTCGAATCTTTCTTCCTCTGGCCACCAATATAGCTTCGATGGAGGGTCCCGTCCCCTTAGCTCCCTTTCTGTTAGCTCAACTGTATCGAGGTTTGAGTCGCATGGTTATTGAACCTTCTCAAATTTATAGGCAAACTTTTCCTTTGTGGATTTTGACTGTTTGGGCCCATGTGTACTATCCTCATCTGGTCCATACTTTATCTGATGATGACTATGATCTCCAATTTCGAAAGGAGGTGGAAAAATTTGGGGGTACTTTTATCAAATGTAATAAGTCTCCTCGAGATGAATGGGATTCTGTTGCGGAGGATGTTTTTAACAAGTGTGCCCCTTCTATTCTCCAAGATTTTTCTCGTGTCCTTTTTGATTTTCTTTCGAGACCCCTTCTTTTTAACTGCCCCCCTGCTCGAAATTTGGGTCTTGTTCCTGGTGTTGTTGACCCTACTCGAATTGCCTTCCCTTCTTGGCTGTCTACCTTCAATCCCTTCTTAATTTTTGACGATCAAGGCCAACACTATTGGAATTCCATACTGTGTGTTCGTGACCTTCTCTTCGTTGATTCTCATGAATGGGGCTTGAAGTTTACAATCCTCAACTTGTGGCTAGGCAGTTTGGTTTGACTCAGACTTGTGTTGTCCCATTTATTGAGACCCTCAATCGTCCCTGGTCTTCAAGGATTAATTTGCTGGGGGCTGAGGTTAGCCAGAAATTAAAAGAGGCTGCTAGGCATGTGCTGTACCTTCGAACTTAACGCACTCTTTCTACTTACAAAAGCAAGAGGAAGATTCTTTCTTGGGTGAGGGCTGCTCGAGTTGAGCTTGGTTATGCTCGATGGTGGAATCGATTGGCTTCTACCTATTTGAATCCCACTTCTCTTTGTCTTTGCATTGAGGCTGTTTTAGGAGTTCTTTATCCTAAGGAGCCTGCCAAGACTGCTGCTATTGCTCCTTTCAGAGCATTTCCTTCTCCTCCTTTTCTTCTTGAGGTATTTTCTCTATTTATACATAATTCGTCTTTTATTAACAAATTTGAGAGTTATCTGTTATTTTATATAACTCATCTCCTCTTAACTGAAGCCTATTCCGGAGGTCTTTTCTGACGAGGAGTCAATCAACGAGGATACCACAAGCGTGTCTCCTCTTATTGTAACTCCGATAAGCATGGTCCCTTCGTCTTCTGCACCTTCTACTTCTGGCCTGAAACGGCCAAGGGATATCCCGTCCTCCAGTCGAAGAGGTTCCCCTAGTATTCCTTCAGATTCAATCGAAGAATTTGATACTTCTTCTTCTGATGAGCCCCTTCTCATTAGGCGCCATCGAAATAGAGGTAACTTCTAATCCAATTTCTTATGAGATTTTTTTACGGATGAATTTCTAATATTATTACTCTGTTTGTATATAGGGGATACTTCCTCTCTCGTGACTAGCCTTGAACCCCAGGATTTGATGATAATTCCATCTGGTACGGTTTTCGTCTTTGTTTTGATTAGTTTCGTTTATTTGTATTTTTCTCATGTTTTCTTATTTTCACATGTACAGCCCGTGACTGAGAGTTCGTCGCCTTTTTCGCGGCCAATTTTCCCTCATCACATTCCCATCCATCGTTCTCCTTCGAGTATGTGTTCTCTTAATTCTTTTTTTTAATCTCTGTTTTCTGTCTTAGACTAACTAATCTATTTTCATCTTCTAGGTAGGGTAGAGATATCCATCTCATCTGATTCTGATGGTATAAGGTCAGATAAACCTAGGTTGGAGGATCCAGTTTTGCCCTCTTCCAATCCTTCTCCTGATCTTCCCCCTGTCTCGTCTGCCAAATCTCCTCCAATCGAAGAGGCTACTACTTCTCAGCCTGCTAGTATGGTTATTACAGGTTCGAATTCCTTTTACTCTAGTTTTTATTACTTTTATGTGTTTCGTACTTACACTTTTCGTTATATTTTGTAGGTGTTTCTATACCTACCCCTATTTTGAACATGCCTTCGAAGGCTGAAGGTTTTCGTTTGATTGATGCTCTTTCATCTGACCCTACCCGTGTTGAAGCTGCGATAGAGCTTCAAGACTTCTTTGTTAGAGTCCAGTCTGTTTTCCCTGAACGGGTTAGGGACTTGATACTTAACAATGTGGGAGTTCTTGTTCAATTTATTCGTGATGCTCACGACGCATCTTTGTCAGATGATGCTTTGAAGGTGTTGTCTACTCAACTCGAAGAGTCTCATGTCCTTCTCCAGCTGGAAACAGATTATATCAGGCTTTGTCTGCTGAGCTGTCTGATATTGATCAACAAATACAACTCCTTCAAACTCGTAAGAGTTTTCTCCTGGAACAAGTGCCCTCTTTACAGTCTGATTTTGCTAACGAAGAGGTTCGTTTGACGACGGTAGCAAAACTGGTGAATGATCGTATGGATAGAGTATCTTGTATTAAGTTTTCGAAAACTACTATTCAGGCCATTCTTAGTTCCCTTAAGCAGTGTTTGGATACTCTTTTATGATTTTCTTTTTCGCCAATAAGAACACGTGTTTTGACTTTTGACCTTTTTTCGTTTTCTGCTTAGTCAATATAATTTTACGTGCGTTTTCTTTGTTTTATCGGCTTCTCTTGTTTTATTTTTCTATAAATTGGCCAATTCTATGGTCACTTTTCTCACTTCTCACCCTTTACCCTCTTTCTTCTCTTCTCTTTCGATTATCTTTCTTCATAAATTGAATACTTATAAGTTTTTCAAACTATGGGATGGTTATTCCTATGTCATTTAAATTGTCTAAGTGCCATATCAAATGTACCCTTTTCTTTTTCCCTCACTTATCCACATTTCTCGCCTTTTTCTTATTTCATAAGCCTTTTGATGAGATATTAATTAGAATTGTTTTGTATATGATCACCCATATTAATTCATTTCGCTTGGTCCTTACCAAGATGAAATTTGCTATAATCTCTTTCGTTATAGCCTTAATATCCTCTATTCACATATATAATCACCCATATTAACATGGACGGTCTTATCAGAACGAGTGGGCTGATATTTTTTCTTTCTTTTCGTTCTTTATTCTTGCCAAGGCCCTGTCAAGTACACCCACTGTGTGTGGGATACTTCTTCCTTGTCAGGGCGAGTAGGGTGATTTTTTACCCCCTTTTTTTTTTATTCGGACCTTATCAAATACACACACTGGTCGTGTGGTATTTTTTTAGGATTTTTCTGACCAGATATCCATTTTTCAACATTTATATCTTCGAGGACCCTTTTCGTCTGCCAAATCTGAAGACACATTTTCGACTAGCATCATATCCTGTTAGGGTGATATCTCAAATGGATTTTGTAATAAATTGATTCGAATCTCTTATGTGTTTTTGTTTATTTCTTTCCAAAGTTGTGGAAATCTATTGTAAATGTTATCTTTATATATATCCCAAGTCGAAGGGATTCCTTTAGATATTTGCCATTTATTGCTCGTCCAAATTGTTTACCATTTGTGTATAACAACTTGTATGCATTTCCTTGTTCAGTGCTTTCGATAATGAATGGTCCTTTCCAGTTTGGAGACCACTTTCCATAGAACTTATCTTTTTGTCCTTCAGGGAGTATAGTTTTCTATACCATTTCGCCCTTGGAGAACTGTTTCTTTCTTACTCTTCGATTGTAACATTTTTCGATTTGTCTTTTTAATTTATCAATATTTTGTAACGCTTCGATTTGTAAGATTTCTTGATCCAATTGTTCAATATTCATAGTTTCTTCGTACTTTTGTGGGGATAGATTAATTTGTTTAAGTATTCGCTCGGATTTGATACTTATTTCTACGGGTATAACGGCTTCGTGTCCAAATACCAATTGAAATGGCGTTACTAGAATGCTCTCTCTAGGGCTTGTTCGATAGGCCCATAGTGTTTCTAGTAATAAGTCATGCCAAATACGAGGATTATTTTTTATCATTTTCGCAATTTCCCTTTTTATAATCTTATTGCTTGATTCCGCTTGACCATTCGCCTGGGCATAATATGGAGTAAAATTCGTTAATTTGACAGATAATTTCCCTAAGAATGATTTTATTTCATCGCTGTTGAATACCTTCGCTTGATTTACTGTGATGGTCTCAGGGATCCCAAATCTGGTAAATATGTTTTCGTTGATAAAAACCACTATGTCACTTGACGTTATATTTACAAAAGGTTTGGCTTCGACCCATTTTGTAAAGTAATCAGTGGCTACTAAAACATATTTATGGTGCTTTGATGAAGCATGTCTAATTTCTCCAATAATATCCATTGCCCATCCTCGAAATGGCCATGGTTTAATTATACTATGGAGTTTAGCTGCTGGGACTCGTTGAATACCACCATGTTTTTGACATGGTCTGCACCCTTTAGCATATTGTGAACAATCCGTAGTGGTTGTTGGCCAATAATAGCCATATTGGTGTATTAGTCTTCTCATCTTTTGCCCCGTTTGGTGGGCTGCACATATACCTTCATGTATTTCTCCCATGACTAGCAAGGCCCTTCGAGTTGTACGGCTATCTTCGTAGGGACTCCTGTTGGTGATATTAAATATATCCCACCACGCGCTCCTCTTTTTGTAGAAGAGCCATCGAAATATAATTTTCATGGGACTAGCTCAATGTAGTCGTTTTCGAGTTGATTTTCTAGATCATCCTTAATTGATGGATGATCTGCTAAAAAGTCAGTCAACGCTTGTCCTTTTATTGCTTTTTTTGGTATATATCTAATATCGAATTGAAGAAGGTGAATGCTCCATTTGTTCAGTCTTCCCTTTAGAAGTGGTTGTGATAACATATATTTCAGTATCCGTTGGGGATACTACTTCGACTGTAAAGGACATGAAGTAATGCCTTAATTTTAATAAAGCAAAGTATAAGCTATAGCACCATTTTTCGATGGATGTATATCTTGTCTTCGTATCTGCTAGAGTTTTTGATAAATAGAATACTGCTTGTTCTTTTCCGTTGTCGTTTTCTTGCACCAGTAAACACCCCGTTGATGTTTCTCCTGAGGATAGATACAATCTTAGAGGTTTTCCCATTCGTGGTGGGATTAAGACTGGTGGTTCTGACAAATATTGTTTAATCATTTCGAATGTTTATTGATGTATTGGTTTCCATTGGAATTCTTCTCCTCCCTTGGATCTCAATAATGATGAAAAGTTCTTTGTTTTATCTGCTAGGTTAGATATGAACCTTCGGATAAAATTAATTTGTCCTAAGAATCTTTGGAGCTCCTTCTTGTTCGTAGGTGGTTTTGCTTCCAAAATTGCGTTCGCTTTGTTCTTATCAATTTCAATCCCTCGTTGTTGGATAAGAAACCCTAAGAAATTTCCTGCATGTACTCCAAAAGCACACTTGGGTGGATTCATTATTAATTTGTATTTTCGCATTCTTTTGAATGAATTCTTTAGGTGATCTAGATGATCTTCATGTGTTTGTGATTTTATCACTACATCATCTATATATAACTTCCATGAATTTCCCTATCATGTCGTGGAATAAGTAGTTCATGGTTCTTTGGTACGTTGCTACTGCATTTTTGAGCCCAAATAGCATTACAATCCATTCGAATGTCCTTAAAGATCCTGGGCATCTAAATGCGGTTTTATGTCTATCTTCCCTAGCTATTCGTAATTGATAATACCCTGAGTATCCATCCATAAATGATAATACTTTATGTCGAGATGCAGCATCGATCAGAGTATCAGCTACTGGCATAGGGTATTCGTCTTTTGGGCTAGCTTTGTTTAGATCTCTAAAATCTATACATATTCTGATTGTTCCATCCTTTTTTTACCATTGGTACTACATTTTCTAGCCATTCGACATACTTGGCTGGCCTTATGAACTTTGCTTCGAGTAAATTTTCTATTTCCTTTTTTACCCCCAAAACAACCTCTGGGGCTATCCTTCGTGGAGGCTGCATAATTGGTCTGCAATCCTTTTTTATAGGTAGGTCATGTTGCGCTATTCGAGTGTCTATTCCTGGCATTTCATGATGAGCCCATGCAAAGCAGTCTTTATATTCAACTAAAATTTTAATAAAAATCTTCCTTCTCATTTGGAAGTACCTTTGCACTAATATAAGTTATTCTGGGTTTTTCTTTCATCCCCAAATTAACCTCTTCGAGTGGATCTTGTATCTCCATTTTTATATCTTCATTTTTCTCCCAGATTCGTTCTGGTACTTCGTATGTGCTATCCTCTTGTATTTCTTTTAAATCGTTATTCATTGCTTGAATTAGCTTTTGTTCGCTATTTAGACTTGCTACGATTCTTAAAGTTTTATCCAAAACTTTCTCCAATTCAACTACAGAACCATTCTCTTTGTAAAAAACATTTGTATTAATTCAAGTAACCTCCTTACATTCTATTGTTCTTGACATAACAAATATTTATTAAAAACTGATAACAATTACAATTATTTCTAATCCTATCTCTAGGAAGCTGTAATTTTCAAGAGTCCTTCCTTTAGTTTGTTACTAAAGTCCCTAATTTTCGCTTCATCGCTTTCTTCTGGTCTTCGGCTGACCTCTTTCCTTCGTTGTTCCTCGAGCACCTCTATTCGAATTGGCGCGCATTTCCCTGTGTAGAACCTGACTTCCACAAAATTAGCAGTGGTTAAATGAGGCTTTTCTTCTGCCTTAACAGTTTCAAATTTCTCACCACTCCAAATTATCAATATTTGGTGTAGGGTAGATGGTATGCAATAATGGCTTTGGATCCAATCTCTTCCTAATAAAGCCTAATAGCTAGAATTGGTATTAACCACAAAGAAGGCAGTGTAAGAAGTCGTATTTCCTACTTTAATTTTTACTGGTAACAGCCCATCGGACTTTGTGGCTTGTCCTAAGAAGCCATATACTGCTACATCTGCAATTATTAAATCCTTTATGGATTTTCCTAAGAGTGGTAAAGTAGATAATGGTAACACATTCACAGCTGCCCCATTATCAATTAAAACTCTGTTTATCCCCACATTATCAATTTCTGCTTTGATATATAAGGGTTTGATGTGATTATTATTTATGGCTTTTTTATCCAATAATTCCTTACAAACTGTGTCTATGTTATGCTCGCAAGTACAAACTTCGACCTCTTCGTATGGTGAGTCATCTAGAGTAGAAGTTAAATTTCGTTCTATTTCTACATAAGATTGGGAGGACATACCTGATTGAGCCATGACTTTGTAGGCTTCTTCTTCTTCCACCGTCTCATGCCATCGCTGACGTTCTCGATTTTGTCTTTCTGGCTGAATCTATGGGTGCATGGCATTCACTATACTTATTTCAGTTTTATCTTCGAAATTCAAAGCCCTTTGAACAACCTGCGTTCGTACAAACTCTTCATTGTTGACGTAGATCTCTATCCCGTCATCTGAGGTGTATTCGTCTTCCTCTCGATTCCTCCTTTCGAACTTACTGGGATGAACTTTGACTTCCCTCATTTGATCGCTGAGGGTATCTATGTCCACCCCTTCACTCTCTTTTGTTGGACATTCGATTTGTCCAACTTGGATTTGCAATGTTCCTTTCGTCATTGCATCCTCATCAATCTTCAATTGATTGACAAGTGCTCCTTGTTGCATCTTCATTGCAACCTGAGCTCTGCCATGGCTTAATTTCTTTGCCACTTGCCTCCTCTGTTGAGCTTTAGAAAGGATGTTCCCTAGCTGGGTCATATGAGAAGGTCGGGCATCTTCAAAATACCCTGACGTTCTTGCCCCGTTTTGAGGCAAACCCCCTCTGAGAGCATATCTGCTCCCCAATCTGCCTCCTCTACCTCCTCGATACCCTCTTCCTGTTGGGAAGGTATCCATTCGTGGTCGTTTGGGCATTCCATAACCCCTTTGATAGGCCGGTACCCAGTTTGGATCATTGGGGATAATCTGTAATCGAACTAATTCGAAGTGCAAAATATCAGAGCAGTCAGGACATAATACCTTCTGTAGTCCCCTAAGGTTAGCAACAATTTTCGGGGTTACCACACCTTCTGTCTTGAGAATTTCTTTGTAGGTTTTGTCCCTAGCATTAGTCACCTGTTCTTTGCTAACAGGTCTTACCTCTTGTTGATGTACTTAGATATCATCAACTATTTCCATTCCTAGAGTAACCTTTTCGACATAGGTTAACTCTATTGTTCCAAGCTCCATCTGCTTGGCAACGAACCTTCGAAATATTTGACATTAGTCAGTAGTATGTAGAGTATTCATGTGCCATCTACACATTCCTTCGAGCCCTTCAGCTTTGACTTTAGGAAATGTTAAGATTCCTTGGTCAATGTATTGGTTGAACATAATATTGGACATTTTCGTATAATTCGATACCTGCAAATGCGAAATATTACGTAAGTCAACATCTATCATATTGATTTCTGCAGTTTGTTGAAAGGGATCTTTTTCAATTTCTGTTTTCTCTTCGTTAGGAAAGAATAATTCCTTTTCGTCTATCTTTTTCGGTATGATATTTCGAAAGTATGAACAATCATTGGTTTCAAAAGTATGAACTTTGCGTTTGAAGGTATCCTAATATTTCTAGTTCTCCTAATTTTCTTATTAGCGAGCAACCAGTCGAAAATCTTATCGGCTTTCGATACATCAAAAAAGTATTTCTTAGGCTTACCCCCTATATCCACTCAACTATCTTTCTTTTCGAGTTTAGGGCATGAGAACGGTGGTCCTTTCTTAAATTCAGTATAATCTATTTCAAAAGGCTCTTCCAATACCCATGGTGCTTCTATTTCGAATGCGTTTAAATCCACGGTGTTTTCTTTGACTTTCTTCTCTTAGTATATTTTCGTATCGTATTGCACTTTCTGCTAATTCTCTAAAGTCATGAAAAGCAAGACCATCAAATTTCATTCGATATTCTATTGCCATATTTTCTTTAGCTAATTGTACAAATTTTTTCTCAGGTAAATTTGTGTGACATCTTATCCTAGCTTTTAAATCTAGATAGATATTCTTCTACTGATTCCCCAGTATGCTGTCTTATCCTAGCAAGATAACTTATCGAGATGCCTGGATCTGTTCTAACAAAGTGATTTTGAAAATGGAATTGCATTTCCTCCCAACTATATATCGAATTTGGGGTTAGGCTTATATACCAATTAAAAGCAGTTCCTGTTAAGGAATTAGGAAACATTCGAAGTTTTAGATATTCGTTATCTGCTGCTTCTCTACATTGACATGAGAACCTATCTACATGTTCTAGTGCACATACATTATCCTCTCTTGAGAACAAAGTAAAATTAGGAAACCTAAATCCTCTTGGAAAAGGATGTGCTCTATCTATCCAATCAGGGTAAGGTTTACTCATTAAGGGTCTATTCACTTTTCTCAGTGTTGGCCCATATAACCTCTCTACTATTTGTTTGATTTGTGATTGAATGGGTTCTTCCCCCATCATTCCTGGCATCGTATATGGATATGCTGTGGGTTGTGAATTATACGGATCATTCGTCCCATATCTTGTATTATAATATGTATTCTGACCAAAAGTAGTTGGTCTTCTGCCTTGAAAATTCCCTTCGAAAGGTGGATAAGGATTTCCCTGACCCATGGTCGTATACCCTGATGGGTTTGGATCAAAGTGAATAGGTTGTGAAGATATATTAGATGACCTGGGGTATTCGAAAGGTATCCTAGGATTTTTATCTTTTCTTATATTATCTTTATCCCATGTGGGTCCTAGACCTAAATTTGTATTAACTCCAAGGGATGATGTCAAATTAATCGGGTTTGACTGTTGGCACGTTTCAAAATTCCTAGCTGTTCGTTGAGGTTCCCTAAGGAAACCTGGTGGTGGATATCCTATAGGTGTCTCAGTATTCTCTCCTATAGGCGTTTTATCTTTAGGATTCCCGGCAGTTAACTGTATAACCTTTTCGATGAGTTTATTATGCTTTTCAATATGTGGCTCTAAATTCACTGTCACGTCATTAGCCATACTTTTCGATAAGGCTGAAAATGTAGAATTAAAGGTCTCTTGTATATCTAGTATGATTTTCCTTAATTCTTTGGCTAGACATCCTTCGAGTCTGTTACTATGCTATTTACGATTTGATGGCAAACCCTTGAAGTATCATGTGCTAAGACTCTATACTGATCATTATACTCTTTTCGTTGGCTTTCTCGGGCTTCTAATAGAGTTTCTTTCATACATTCCACAAATTTTTCATAAACTTCCTGTATATCGAACTTAGTTTTTCGTGGAGTTTCTTCTCGAGAAGAAGAGCCTTGAGGTTGAGATGCTGCATTCGAAGCGTTATCCTCTCTTTGAGTACTCATTTCACCAGATATATTTCTTATTTGAGACCTAGTTTGAGGCATTAAAAAGGTTTATTCATGGAGTGTATTTCGTAACTCCCACTGTAGTCGCCAAATTTGTTGTCGTGTTTTGTACTTAGGGGTCACAAACAACCGTGAGGGGCAGTCCTACGGCCCTTAAAGGTCCTAAATAAGGTCAAGGACTATCTTAGAGCAGGCCGTTCTCTATCCGAACCTACCCTTCCACCCCAGGACACCCACTTTGGTCAGGAGGTGGACACTTGGTAACAGTGATATCTATTCGAACGCTATTGAATTAGAGAGCCAAACATACAAGCATAGAAAGGGAATATTTAAACGAACATGAGAGAGCTAAACATACTTCATTCGATTAAAGACAGGCATACATTCGATTCAGTACAGAAAATAAAAGGGATAAAAGCAATTATACCTCACATGAAGGCGCCATTGCTGACTGGCTGGGTTACACGCTCGAAGAGCCTAAGTTACAATCTACTCCTAGACTACACTACTCTAACACTACTTTTTTGACGTCTTGTCAATATGAGCTCAGCTGCCTTGTCCTTCTGTTCTTCTTTGTATTTATAGGGATTTGAGATAACTGCCCATGATCTAGCAGTTCTTCTTCTGTCCACCTTCTTCATGTTGGTGTTCCACTTCCCCACGTTCTCCACTTCTCTTGAGCGTCTCTGTGTTTGTGATGGTCTTTTAATCCTTTCGTACAATTGCTCTTTGTATAAAACATTTATATATTTATTTTTCGTATAAATATACTTATACAAATATACGAGTATCTGTATATATATATATATATATTCTTGTTTGATGAGTCTTCTCTCATATTTAGGACTCTTAAAGTCTTTGACTTATATTGACCAACTTATCTACAGTTTCTCTAAGTCCATTTTTATTTTGTGTGTAACACTCATATAGCAAGTTCTGAAGTTAGATACTATAGATGACCAACATTCAAAGGTTCCCAAAGATGGAGTCGGTAACCTCCGAATCCGATCCAAATCCGAGCCGTTTACATGACTTACTTCCAACCTTTGTTTTTCAAATGTGAAAATATATAAGATAATACTAAATAACTAATTGCTAATTCAACAAAAATAAATATGTCATATATATTAAGGATTTAAGATACAAACATAGGTGAACCTATATACTTCATTCAAATATATTAAGGATGTAGTGCTCTTTCTTTAAAAAAAATATTAAAAATAATCTGATATTCGGATCGGATTAGGAGGTGGATCGGATTTTCGGATTTCACACAACATCCGAATCCGCTAATGATTCGGATTCGGAGTTTGCTAAACGGATTCGGACTCGGATTTTTTTGATTCGGATTCGGTTCAGATTTTTTTGGCCTAAACGGATCGGATTCGGACTTGATTGTCATCCCTAATGATAACTTATTTGCTTATGCACTTGCAGTTGACAAGAGATTTCTGAAGATGTTGAACCTTCTGCATACTCCAAGGCATTCTTTCCTCCAAACTCATCTCAGTGGCCAGTAGTTATGCATGAGGAGATCGAGAGTCAATAAAAGAATCGTACTTGGGATGTACGTGGTTGAGCTTCCGAAAAGCCAACGTCCATTAAACTACAAGTGGATCTCAAAAAGGAAAGATGGTATACCTGGGCTGGGGTAAAGAAGCAAGATAAAAAGTACACCTTGTTGTCCAAGACTTTAATCAATCGGAAGGTATTGATGATAATGGAAGTCGTTTGTTGTTCCTGACAATGAAACATTTGTAAGTCGTTTGAAGAAATATTTATATGGCCTAAAGCAAACTCGCAGACAATGATATTTAAAATTTGACTTCTTTATGAGTGAGCAAGGTTATACTAGAAGTTACTATGATAACAAAATTTACTTTAAACACTTACCCAATTGTTCCTTCATTTACTTGTTATTGAGGACATGTTGATTTCTCCCGAGGATGGATAAGTCCTTGATCAACGAGTCGAAATCTGAACTCAGTTATGTTTGAGATGAAGGACCTCGGTGCTGCAAAAAATAATTATTGGCATGGAGATATATAGAGATCGTTAAACTGTAAAGTTGTACTTGTCAAAAAAGAACAGATGTATGTTTATAACTTACAAGTAAGGGAGCGGATAAAGATTGTTGTAGTTCAAATTCTGCATAGGTTTTTTCAGCTCTTAGATATATCAAAGCTTTATAAGATGTAAAGAATATCATTGAAGCGGTCAATGATATAATCTATCCATCTTTATGATGAAAGGTAGGATTCTCTATATTAGATCTTTAACTACTGAATTTTCTTGTTGCTATTTTTCTTATATTTCTCGTGCTTTGAATTATACTGCTCACTCTCTAACTAAACAAGCTAGCATGAACCCGGAAAAAAAAAAAAAAAAACCTAGTCTAGATATATATTCTCGTATTATTAATATATAAATTGTATACTAATAAGGGTGGTGGTCTAGTGGTTCCAAGCGTACTCTCAAGTGGTTTGGTAAGGCAAGGTCATGGGTTCGAATCTCCATTCCTCCATGCCTTGTGTCTACTGGCTTCTAGGAACTATACTAGCCTCATGCTAGCTTGTTTAGTTAGAGAGTGAAGGTTTTTGAATAACTCTCACCATGGGAGAACAAATTAACACTAGAATTTAAGAAACTGACACAACATACAAAGAAAGTGATACTAGCGATTAAAAAAACTCGTCACCACAAGGGAAATAACGTGACACAAGAGTAGCATAAACTGAAACGATCAAGGAACCAAGTGACAGTAGAATAAATAAGTTGTACCACACGACAATATGACCCTACAGGAAGATAATTTGACACCACAAGCCAATAAAGTAATACTACAACAAAATAATTGCCACCACGATACAATAAGGTGACACAATAATAATTGACACCACAAGACTATTTAGTGACACTACAACAAAATAAATTGCCACCACGATACAATAAGGTGACACGATAATAAAAATCAATTGACATCACGAGACTATTTAGTGACACCACACTAAAATAAATTGACACCATAATACAACAAGGTGACTCGATAATAAAACCAATTAACGGCACCATAACAAAATAAATCAGAATACAAAAACTAAATAATAACACTAATAGATAAAAAAAGTTGACATTAACAGATTTTGAAATGTATATATTTAGTGTTAATCTTTATTATAAAGTAAGTTACAAATGCGAGCAAATATATTGACACCATCCACTGAGAAGTTTGACACTAGAGTACAAAAAAATAACACCAATGAAATAAAAAAATAACACCAATGAGATAAAAAAAATAATGAGATTGATGCAAAGAAAATAAAACTAACACATACAAAAAAGAAAAAAAAAAGAAGAAGAAAGAAAGATGCACACAAGTAAAAAAAAGGGATCGTAGCTCCAGAAATAGACAAGGGATAAACAAAATTTTGTGTGATATCAATTCTTTGTAAATATTAAGTGTACAAATTGGAAAAATAAAAATAATGTTCTAACTTTCACAAATTGAAGGGGAAAAACAAGCCACAAATCGCAAAGACATTAAAAAAAGAAGAGGAAGGTAACAAAATGATGGTCGCATAGGCTTCGAACCAACAATTAGTTGAATCAAAGACTGCGCGCAAATCGTTGGGTTAACAAAAAAGTAGTTGCAATTTATGGAACTTGAAACTATTTATAGTATAATGCTGCCAAAATTCAAAAAACAAACAAACAGAAACGTGCGTCCAACTTGACGTGGATACGCGCGTGCCCCGTCTACGTGATAGTATAGGGCGGTCCTATAAAAGACCTATTGAATAAAAAATTGTTGAGGGATAATGCGTAACTGAGGATAATTGGTTCAACTCTCAACAATAATGTAAAATTGTAAATCATATATTTAGGCTATACGAGACTTATTGCATAAGATACAGATAAAGGAATAATAATTCCCAATAATTTGTTCATCATGTGTCCATATAGCCTGGGTTTATTCTCTACCTACAAAGCAAAGAAGAAAATCATTTACGTGACACAAGCGTGCAAAGGTACCCGAAGACCAAGCAAGAGTGTTCCACCTTTTGTCTTCATTGATTGTAATCTTACTCCATAATTATAAGAGTGAATAATTATAAGAGCAAATTTGAGAACGCTTCAATATTGTTGCAAACATAATCAACATATTTTGAGGCATAATCTGTGCAGAATATCAAATTAAGATCTCTATTTTTAATCATATCATTAAAAAAAAAAAAAACTCTTTAATAGGAATGATGTTGTAAATAGTTATTTGACTTTTCACTTTTCAATAGATCTGATAATTTAGATTAAGCGTTTCAGTTCGGGTGAGATATTTGGTCAATTTTGGGTCCGTATTCAAATTTCAATATAGTACATCATAAAAACGATAGGCAATCGCATTGAAGTAAATTTTTTGAACGGAATGGATTCGGTCCAAATTCGGCTCGATCAAATTCGTGTCTGATTGAGTATTGTCAACTCTCCAAGATTACGTGAATTGAGTTCTCTCTTAACTATTTTGGTTGTAGTTTTTTAGATTCATGATAAGTATTTTTTAATTAGTATGCAAGGAACGTATCTTACTTCCTATACGACATACCGGCGTTGTAGATTAAATTCATGAATCATTCCAGCATGTTGCCGCAATTTTGTTGGAGGTAAGAGGATATTGAACGTAACATGCATTGGCAAAATTTGCATATCAAAGTCAAGGAGAGATTGAGAGGTATACCCTTTTGAAACCTTAAAACCTACGCAATGGATTGTGTCGTGACACAAAACGACAAAATATTAATCACAAATTTGGACCATCATGTATCATGTTTCCTTGCAAGTACATAACCAATAGGCTTGTAGTCTCTATTTTTGGTTTAACAAAGTCTTATGTTTGATCAACTCACGAAAAAATGAATCGCTACTTAGAATAATATAGGTCAATTATTAGATATTATGAGCCGTGACTTTTGTTTCACTAAAAAGTGACCCTCGTCAAGTTTTCTATAATATACTTGTATTCTACTTGTCTAGCCATTGTATAATTATATACAGAGAGACACGTTATTGTCCATTATTATGACTCAGTAAAATGTTTGAATCTGAATTTCATTGCATTTCTTTGAATCAAATCCGAAATATACACTAATTACAAAGAGCAAGAACCAACTGTTTTGTTGCGCTCTTTCTTGAATTTGACTCTATTTTCTTTATATATCGATTTTCGTATAACCTAGCAAACATTGGGTACTGCCTCTGCACTTAACAATGGCTGATTTAGCAACTCCTGGCTTCTTGACGCACCTAGATCGTTGGATAGTCTTTTACACAACTGCAAGCATAAGTGAAGAAACCTGATTTAGCTCTACGATAGTGGTAAAGATTGCAACAAAAGAAAATAGTGCAAAAGATACAAGAACAATGAACTTTATTTTGAGTCTCGGAATTTAGATACTAACCTGCTGATAAACTGAAGGATCTCCGTTCGATTTTCTCAGTTCAACGACATATAATTGTGGACTAATCTCGAAGACCTGCAATATCAGGAAAAGGATAGATTAGGCAATGATTTATATATAAATAGTGTTAGCAAGTAATTTGCTCATTAGAAAGGGAATTAAAGATTTTTGCTTACTTCTGCTGCAACACAAAGGCTTCCTGAACTTTTCTGACCTTTTTGCTTTTGTACAACTTTAAGCTGAGAAATGCCACATTTGAGATGCATAAGAAGCTAGTTATCAGATAACTATAATTTGAAGGCCAGAGCTAAGATTGTGTACTTACCCTTCCATTTTTCTTCTGAACAGAATATCCCATCCCCGTCACAATATCCTCAATTCTCTCGAGCAACTCCAAGTGAGAAAGATTGGATGTAAATCTGATCTTTCTTTCTGATACATTCTACAGTCATTATACGACAAATCAGTAACTCTGCGATAAAGTTTTTGTGGCAAAGTTTAGGCAGTAAAGTGAAAGATATGTAAATTTCTCTATACACTCACCTCTTGTTCAAAAAACCCTGAAAGGTCAAGGAATGAAGACATTCCAATTAGCTGAAAGGCATTGATAATTGTAGGGTGGCCCGGGCTTTTCTCTCCATCTGAATGCTGATAGAAGTTGAAAAAGGTAGAAACTATCAGATTTCACAACATTTTTTATATACAGCAATGTACTTAATGGCGGTAGTAAAAAAACATCTCTCATTACCACTTCGTTTATTGAGAGGGCGTCCTCATCAATATATACATCATCTTCGTCATCATCAATATTAAAAGACATATAACCCTGGTTAAACCATGCATCTGCTTTGATCTCAGGTATTGTTATCCGAGTGACAGGGTTTGGATCAAGGATTCTCCTGATCATCCTTTGGGCTCCTGGAGAGAGCCATTTTGGTATCTGAACATCTCCTCTGGTGATCTGAATTGGCAAAGGGGTTAGTATTTCACAAGGGATCAAAGATTTACATTTGGAGCAAATTTATGAATAGCAACTACCTTCTGATAAAGGACTGCGAGATTTCTATCATCGAAAGGAAGATAACCTGTGAGAATCACATAGAGGATAACGCCACATGACCAAACATCTGCTGTGGCACCATGATATCCTCTGTTAGCGAGTATCTCAGGAGCAACATAGTTTGGGCTTCCGCAGGTTGTATGTAGTAACCCATCACTCTGGCAAAGAATTAAAAGATACCATAAATTAGTGGGGTGAACAAGTTTAAGACATAAGAATAGTTGGCCTTAATTGGTTACTTACCCCAAAATGCTGGGGTAATGCACTAAGGCCAAAGTCTGATACTTTTATGTTTCCTTTTCCATCTATGAGGATGTTCTCTAGCTGTATGTTCCAGAAACAGAAGAGATATTAGGTGTGAAACATATCAATTCAAGGTCTGTTAAACGGAGATCTTTTACAATGCTTGACTGAGAAATATGCAATTACTTAGTTCAGCTAGCTATCTAACCTTTAGATCCCGGTGAAAGACGCCCTTATCATGACAGTAACTGACACCATCAATTAGTTGTTGAAAGAGCTTACGGCCTTCCTTTTCAGAGAGTTTTCCTTTGGATGCCTACAAAATATATCAGAGGCATAAGAATAGAAAAATAAATGCAGGTACAAAGGCTCAGATTGAGCTCGCACACGCGCACTGTTATGTAAGATAATACTTACGATTTTGTCAAACAATTCTCCACCATTCACATATTCTAGGATCATATATATCTTTGTTTTGCTTGCCAAGACCTACATTTTAAGAAGAAAGGTGAGATATTATCCAACATCACTATAAAACAACTTCAACACTGCATACATGTATTCTTTTCTTGTGGGTTAAGGGACACGAGAATTGTGTAAGCACTGCCAGCACATTTAATCAGATTTCATTTTGCATTTGCACCGACAGAAATTAGATAGGCCTAATTTATACTTAGCCATAAATAATCTTGTTCAAATTTCATCGCACCAAAGTTTATGGCTTTATGGATACCATAATCTAATATGCTACCTAAGATAATTCTCGACCTCTGAACTCTCTATTTTCTTTATAGTTCACATCCATGGGAGATTAGGCTAACTAGAAAGTCTTTTGTTAATCATTTTGGTAAGTATTCTTTTTTCCTTCTTTTCCTTTTCAAGTAAAATGGTTTTGGAAGACAAAATTTCACCAACTCAAACCTTCAAGTGAGAAACTTAAAGAAGTATGAATAATGGTAGATCAATCATTCAATCAGTAGCTACCTACTTCCCTCCCCAAATAAGCATTTCTATAAAACTTGATATTAGAAAGTAGAAGAGATTCCCAAGCACACAATCTCTAATGGACCCCTAAACTAGATAGACTCTACAAGTTGCAACTATTCAAATGTCCACATCTCAGTTGCTGGAGGTGTAGGTACTTACAACAAATATAAACGGTAGGTGGATATCCTATAGGTGTCTCAGTATTCTCTCCTATAGGTGTTTTATCTTTAGGATTCCCACCAGTTAACTGTATAATCTTTTCGATGAGTTTATTATACTTTTCAATATGTGGCTCTAAATTCACTGTCACGTCATTAGCCATACTTTTCGATAAGGCTGAAAATGTAGAATTAAAGGTCTCTTGTGTATCTAGTATGATTTTCCCTACTTCTGTGGCTAGACATTCCTTCGAGTCTGTTACTATGCTATTTATGATTTGATGGCAAACCCTTGAATCATCATGTGCTAAGGCTCTATACTGATCATTATACTCTTTTCGTTGGCTTCGTCGGGCTTCTAATAGAGTTCTTTCATACATTCCACAAATTTTTCATAAACTTCCTGTATATCGAACTTAGTTTTTCGTGGAGTTTCTTCTCGAGAAGAAGAGCCTTGAGGTTGGAATGCTGCATTCGAAGCGTTATCCTCTCTTTGAGTACTCATTTCACCAGATATATTTCTTATTTGAGGCCTAGTTTGAGGCATTAAAAAGGTTTATTCGTGGAGTGTATTAAAATCTGACTTAATGTCCCAAGTCATATGGATTATTATACTATTATAGTAGATAAGTCCTCTCTCTATCCCTCTTAGCTACCACATAATCATTTGAATGCTTTTATATATTCATTCACTTATTCAATTATTAATTAGGTAGAATAGAGCAGATACCTAGTTTATTCCACTATGTGTAGGACCAAATGTATAGTTAAGGATCATAAAACTCAAGATTACCCTTGTGACAAGTTAAAGTGCTTCTTTTAGTTGTACCTTGCAAGATTTGTGTCTCTAATACTAAACACTGGTACACTCTTTGTCTTGGTCAACTCAGTTAGAGCTAAAACGAGTTTGGTGAGTCAGCTCAGACAACAATTAATTTAGAGGGCCCAAAGGGAAAAAACAAGGAAAAAAAAGTATTATTATAGTATATAAACTAGAGATTGAGAGTGTTCCACATGTTCAGATTGGACTGGACCTTTAAACATGAGCTTCAACACATCCTGGTGTATGTCATGCAACGAATTAATTGGCCGGCAGTAATATAAAGGAGATTATGGAGATTTTGTTTTTACTACAAACATAAAATGTGAAACATAGCAAGGAGCACTTATCAACCATAACATCAACTTTATTGTAGGGGGGAAAAAGAACTAAAAGTCATGTACAAGATGTCAATTTATTGAGAGAGACAATGCAAACAACTAATACCAAGTGAAATTTATGTCTATGTCAATTCACTTAACTATCATACAATTCTGAACATATAGACATTGAGACCACGAGGTGAGCTATTCATAAAGAGTAAAAAGTCAAGTACTAACACGTTTAAAGAGTATGTCGTGTCAAGTCATGTGATAACCTATTTGCATTTATAAAGTAATCTCCACGTTATACTATATGACTATGAGCTCAAATCATATTCTCATAGCTAAAGAATATACTGAACTAAGTTTTACCTACCTGAATTGATAAAACAAAAAAAGTCGATCACTAAATAAAACCGCACTGAATAGAACCGATTCTGAAATATGTGGAAACGAACACTGGCTAAATAAGGCGGCATATGGGATGTAATTATCCCTTCCCCATTTCCCATGAAATATTATACTCAACTTCTAGGAGTATGTGTAATTGTGTATACTTTTCTAGTCCAAACCGTTTCTTAACTGTAAGTGTAATCTACTTAACTGCTAGATGATGTACCCTGCAGGCTGCACTCAAAAACAAAAACAAAAAACAAAAAAAAAGGAAGAAAAAAAATGGCTTGCTCATAAATTATTGGAAAAATTATTTTCTTTGGTGGGGGGCGAATGTGGTTGGAGTCCCAAGACGCGAGCTAAAGCACATGGTGGTTGATCTCGTCTCCCATGATATTTAGGTTAGGTAAAAAAAAATTATTATAGTAAATGATTTTCTGCAATACGAAAGTAATAGATTCTGAAATATTTCTGAGGTCCAAGTTTAAGTCCCCTCACGGCCACCGAAGATTTTCCTAGCTGTTAACTTTAGTATTTATGGGATTAGTCAAGTGAAGCTTAGATATCCATATTACCTTAAAAAAAGCTAATGGAATAGATTCTTTTTCAGAGAGTATTAGTTTACCAAGACATGTGTGACCATACAAAGCTTTGATCTATCCTAGGTAAGCAGAAACCCACAAGATATTTTCACCTAAAAAGCCCAAATTTCAATGACCCAAAAACTTATCCCTTCCTAATATTTTGTTTTTACTACAAAACATAGCAAGGAGCACTTATCAACCATAACATCAACTTTATTGTAGGGGGAAAAAAGAACTAAAAGTCATGTACAAGATGTCAATTTATTGAGAGAGACAATGCAAACAACTAATACCAAGTGAAATTTATGTGTATGTCAATTCACTTAACTAACATATCATACAAATCTGAACATATAGACATTGAGACCACGAGGTGTGCTATTCATAAAGAGTAAAAAGTCAAGTACTAACACGTTTAAAGTGTATGTCGTGTCAAGTCATGTGATAACTTTTTTTCATTTATAAAGTAATCTCCAGGTTATACTATGTGACTATGAGCTCAAATCATATTCTCATAGCTAAAGACTATACTGAACTAAATTCTACCTAACTGAATTGATTAAACAAAAAAAGTAGATCACTAAATAGAACCGCACTGAATAGAACCGTACTGAATAGAACCGATTCTGAAATATGTGGAAACGAACACAGGCTAAATGAGGCGGCATATGGGATGTAATTATCCCTTCCCCATTTCCCATGAAATATTATACTCAACTTCTAGGAGTATGTGTAATTGTGTATACTTTTCTAGTCCAAACCGTTTCTTAACTGTAAGTGTAATAATCTACTTAACTGCTAGATGATGTACCCTGCAGGCTGCAGTCTGCACTCAAAAACAAAAACAAAAAACAAAAAAAAAGGAAAAAAAAAATGGCTTGCTCATAAATTATTGGAAAAATTATTTTCTTTGGTGGGGGGCGAATGTGGTTGGAGTCCCAAGACGCGAGCTAAAGCACATGGTGGGGGCATTGATCTCGTCTCCCATGATATTTAGGTTAGGTAAAAAAAAATTATTATAGTAAATGATTTTCTGCAATACGAAAGCAATAGATTCTGAATATTCCAGAGGTCCAAGTTTAAGTCCCCTCACGGCCACCGAGGATTTTCCTGGCCGTTAACTTCAGTATTTATGGAATTAGTCAAGCAAAGCTTAGATACCCATATTACCTTAAAAAAACTAATGGAATAGATTCTTTTACAGAGAGTATTAGTTTACCAAGACATGTGTGACCATACAAAGCTTTGATCTATCCTAGGTAAGCAGAAACCCACAAGATATTTTCACCTAAAAAGCCCAAATTTCAATGACCCAAAAACTTATCCCTTCCTAATTTTACTTTTCTTTGGGGGGTTTAGTATATTCCTTAATTTTAATTGAAGATTAAGCAAAGAAAAGAAAACATTAAAACTTAAAACTTGTTATACAAGTGTGTCTATAATGGATTGAATTATCAAAGTGGATAAGAGAAAGTTTTAAGTACTCTTTTTGTTGTTTTTGCAAATGGCAATCATTCTTTTCTTTTTCTCTTTTGATTCTGTCAAATGAAAGAAAGGTAGGAAAAGCAACTAAAGGATCAATTGATCAAATTCGATATGATAGGACTAGGGATAATAATGGGGCGGGGCGGTAGTGGATATAGGTAGATTCATTCCCACAAACACCTGGATATTTTGATTCCGCCACCCGCCCCATCTCCACCACGGGTCGGAGAACCCAAATCCACCCCCGCCCCACTTACCCGCCGGGTATCCACCTCCGCTCCATTTATCGGGAGGATATCCATATCCGCTTTATACCCGCCCGAAAAGAAACGAAGCCCATATCTGAATCTACATCAAATTCACCCAAGATAATTTGCACAGAAAAATTTGAGCTTTTTGATAAGCAATAGCAGTAGAAAATTTTATATATTTGGTAAAATAAGATTTTATATATTTATATTTTACATTTATTATTATTATGTGGGTATGAGGCGGGGCAAATGGGTATGAGGCGGGGCGATTAAGCGGATATAAGGTGGGGCGGGTAGATAAGGATTTCCCTGACCCATGGTCTTCTCCCTTGAAAATTCCCTTCGAAAGGTAGATAAGGATTTTCCTTACCCATGGTCGTGTACCCTGATGGATTTGGATCAGAGTGAATAGCTTGTGAAGATATATTAGATGCCCTAGGGTATTCGAAAGGTATCCCAGGATTTTTATCTTTTCCAATATTATCTTTATCCCCTGTGGGTCCTAGACCTAAATTCGTATTAACTCCAGGGGATGATGTCAAATTAATCGGGCTTGACGTTGGCCCGTTTCAAAATTCCTAGTTGTTCGTTGAGGTTCCCTAGGGAAACCTGGTGGTGGATATCCTATAGGTGTCTCAGTATTTTCTCCTATAGGTGTTTTATCTTTAGGATTCCCGCCAGTTAACTGTATAACCTTTTCGATGAGTTTATTATACTTTTCAATATGTGGCTCTAAATTCACTGTCACGTCATTAGCCATACTTTTCGATAAGGCTGAAAATGTAGAATTAAAGGTCTCTTGTGGCTAGACATTCCTTAAAGTCTGTTACTATGCTATTTATGATTTGATCATTGTACTCTTTTCGTTGGCTTTCTCGGGCTTCTAATAGAGTTTCTTTCATACATTCCACAAATTTTTCATAAACTTCCTGTATATCGAACTTAGTTTTTCGTGGAGTTTCTTCATGAGAAGAAGAGCCTTGAGGTTGGGATGCTGCATTCGAAGCGTTATCCTCTCTTTGAGTACTCATTTCACCAGATATATTTCTTATTTGAGGCCTAGTTTGAGGTATTAAAAAGGTTTATTCGTGGAGTGTATTTCGTAACTCCCACAGTGGTCGCCAAATTTGTTGTCCTGTTTTGTACTTAGGGGTCACAAACAACCGTGAGGGGCAGTCCTACGACCCTTAAAAAGGTCCTAAATAAAGTCGAGGACTATCTTAGAGCAGGTCGTTCTCTATCCGAACCTACCCTTCCACCCCAGGACACCCACTTTGGTCAGGAGGTGGACACTTGGTAACAGTGATATCTATTAGAACGCTATTGAATTAGAGAGCCAAACATACAAGCATAGAAAGGGAATATTTAAACGAACATGAGAGAGCTAAACATACTTCATTCGATTAAAGACAGGCATACATTCAATTCAGTACCGAAAATAAAAGGGATAAAAGCAATTATACCTCACATGAAGGCGCCATTGCTGAGTGGTTGGGTTACACGCTCGAAGAGCCTAAGTTACAATCTACTCCTAGACTACACTACTCTAACACTACTTTTTTGACGTCTTGTCAATATGAGCTCAACTGCCTTGTCCTTATGTTCTTCTTTGTATTTATAGGGATTTGAGATAACTGCCCATGATCTAACAGCTCTTCTTCTGTCCACCATCTTCATGCTGGTGTTCCACTTCCCCACGTTCTCCACTTCTCTTGAGCGTCTCTGTGTTTGTGCTGGTCTTTTAATCCTTTCTTACAACTGCTCTTTGTATAAAACATTTATATATTTATTTTTCGTATAAATATACTTATACAAATATACGGGTATATATATATATATATATATATATATATATATATATATTCTTGTTTTATGAGTCTTCTCTCATATTTAGGACTCTTAAGGTCTTTGACTTATATTGACCAACTTATTTACTGTTTCTCTATGTCCATTTTTGTTTCGTGTGTAACACTCATATAGCAAGTTTTGAAGTTCGATACTAGAGATGACCAACATTCAAAGGTTCCCAAAGATTTAAATATTGAAGGTGTTTATGACAGGACCTTTGTTACTTTTCATTTTAAAAATTATGTGTACCTTTATTTTGATTTTTAGAAAAATAATAAAATAAAAAAGCAAATATATAGATCATAATCCTAAAATGTTTGATTTTTCAATAACGAAAGAAAGTTTACGGAAAATATTTAGCCTATTAATTTTAAGATTTGTCAAATAAGGGAGTGGATCGTGATATGTGTCGATGATCACACATTAGAATAAGTATAATACTGACCAATTGGTGGAACAAGTAAAATGCAAAGATCATGTTGGGTTGCCAAACCAAAAGTGATGAGTTACGGCTTGTTTGTTTCAATTGGTAGATGGTGACTGGTAAATGGGAGAATTTGGACAAAGGTGGGCAAAATTTGGTGAAAACTGGAAAGTCTAAGAGAAACTGGTGACAACAACAACACCACCACCACCACCACCACCACCAACAACAACAACAACAACAACAACACCACCACCACCAACAACAACAACAACAACAACAACAACAACAACAATAATAATAATTAATTATTATTATTAGTACGTCAAAGTATCAAAATTGGTTGAAAGCTGAGTATGTTAACCTCTGCAAGCCTTGGGTGAAAGCCGTGATTGTCAAAGTTGTTGGGAAACCAGTGTCCTTTGATTACCTCTGGGAATCCCTGCATAGAAACTGGAAGCTTAAAGGGGAGTTCGAGATGCGTGCTCTCGGGAAAGGTTATCACCTTGTTCGGTTCACAACTGAAGATGATTTGAGGAAGGTGCTGGGCTGAAGGTCCTTGGAGTGTTGGTGGTAGTTTTCTCTCCATGAGGTTCTGGGAACCTGGATTCCAAGCCTCAAAAGCCGCCATCAATGTAGCAGCCATATGGATTAAATTGCATGAATTGCCAGTAGAGATGTATGACAAAAACGTTCTCGATAGAATTGGAAACACCATAGGCAAACTCATTAAATGCGATGTGCGTACTGAAGTAGGGTCAAGGGTGAAATTCGCCAAGATGTGTGTCCAAGTTGATATGATGAAAGAATTACCTGATCATATATGGATTGGATCTTTTTGTCAGGATATTGATTACCAGAAATTCCCTGGGTTTTTCCCTACTTGCAAAAAAAATTGGTCATTCAGCGCATTTATGTGACAAGCACCTTATTAAATGTGGGTTTAAAAAGGATCCAAAACTCTGCCAAGAACAGAGTCTTGAGAAAGGAGAAGACCTACTTCAAAACTCTGCCAAGAACAGAGTCTTGAGAAAAGAGCACACAACGCCAGAATACTGGGATCAATCCGGGTAGGAAGTTTGGTGGGAGAAGAGGTCCAGAAAAAACGACCAGGGCGATGGCGGCGGTACGAGAAAAAATTAGGTCGGCGTGGGTGGAAAAACAGAGCACTACTCAACCTGGGTCTCAGAGATTATCAGGGGATTTACCATTTCAGGAAATTAATTTGGGTACTAAAAACCAATTTGACCTCCTAAATGAGGTGGAGGAAGATATTATGCCTGTTAAATCGCTAATTGCTAGGTTAAAAAACCCTAAGGGTAGTCAGGGTAACCTTGGAGAGTCCTTTGGGCTCCAACCCTATACGATTATTATACCCTTGCAGCCAGGCCCAATTATTTCTTTAGCTGAAGCCCCTTTGGACCAAAATAGTGTTAATCCCTTTAACACTGGTACCCGACCCATTTGTGAGGATTTGGCAGATTCTGTTTCAAAACCAGTAAACCCTAACCACACTACTCTTTCTACCAGCAAAAACATTGGAAATTTCCTACATCTCAATCAGAAGCTGAAAAAGGTGAAACAAGCCAAACCAACCTGAGAGATAATGTGGGACACCCATTGGGACGCCATGGAGGAATCGTCTCAAGGGTCGACAATAGTGGATTACACCCAGAATCCGCCGACATCGAGGGAAACTCCGGCGAAGTTGGTAACTATTGTTTGGGAAAAAATGGGACACACAACACCATCAAAAGAGAGCAGATCGGATGTCAACTTCAACATCATGAAGTATTTTTTCAAAAGGGAGGGGAGACTCACACCAGTTCACCCAGAATTAATAAGAAAATGGATCTTGACTTCAAAGATCCATATGGAAAGGGGAACAAAATTGATGATGGAGACATCAACCGGGGAGATAGTTCCAGGCCACATTCCCCTATGGGAGGATACACCTCATCTAGCTGAGCACATTTTTCTAGATCTGAGGTTCGGGTTCAACAGACTAAGCAACACAAACTCAAGCCAACTAATTCCCTCCTTGTGGGGAGACCAACTAGATCCGATGCCGGAATTCTGAAGGTGGATGAGACTTTGTTTGTTGAACTATGAAATGAAGACCCTGGAAGCAAAAAGCTTCTCAAACGAGCCACTGATGTTCAAGGTAGTGAGAGACACAAAACAGCTGGAAATCGAAGTGAAGGTAAAGGAAGAAAATCAAAGAAAAAGGAGTCACTTACCAGTTTCAGAGTGATGAGGGAGATTTGGAGGTGGCTTCCAAGCGGAGCGTTACTAGACACAAGAGAGCCAAGGAACGAGCTAGCTCTCAGGGTCCTCAGGGAAATTCCAAATATTCCAGTTGATATGGGGATTCTTTTCTGGAACTTAAGAGGTATGGCTAGGCCCTCGTTCAAACCTAACTTTAACCTTCTTCTTGACTTAAATAAGCCTTCTATGATTATCCTCACTGAAACTAGGGTGAGTGGAACCAACACTGAGACAATTCTGAGCAGCCTGGGGTTCGATAAATGGTTCGTGGTTGACCTAGTGGGGTTTGCTGGCGGTATTGCGTTACTTTGGCATTCCAATATAGTCTCCTTCGAGGCTATGGATGCTAATCCGTAGTAAGTTCATGACCTTTTTCAGGTAAATAATTCTCAATTTTTTCTTTCAGCTATATATGCTAGTCCTAAATTCAAGTTTAAAAAAATCTTATGGAATTATTTGATGGATGTTGCTGAAGCAGTTACTGAGCCTTGGTTATGTGTTGGTGACTTTAATGATATGTGTGATGCTCGAGATAAATTTGGTGGAAGACCAATTAAACAGTTTTGTGCTAATGTTTATAATGACTGTATGTTTAATTGTGGCTTACATGATATGGGGTTCATTGGTCCAAGATTCACTTGGAAAAATAGAAGGCGTGTGAATCCCATTTGGGAGAGAATTGATAGGTGCTGGTGTAATGATAATTGGCTGAGTGTGTTTCCTCAGGCATCTGTTTCTCATCATCCTAGGTTGACCTTAGACCACTGCCCCCTCCTTTTGAGCTTTAGCTCTGTTCCACCAAAAATTGACCTAGGCCCTTTCGTTTTGAGCCAATGTGGATGAGTGACCCTTCTTTTGTGAATGTGGTTTCTGATGTGTGGAAGGACTCTAATGAAGATATTTTTGCTGTCCAAAGTGTTTTCACTAAGAAATTAATTGACTGGCATAAAACCACCTTTGGAAACATTTTCAAAAAAAAAAAAAGAGTCTTGCTTGCCAGACTGCAAGGTGCCCAAGTTAGCCTGTGTAACCAGCCACTTAATTATTTCCTTCTTAACCTTGAGGAAAACCTTCAGGATCAAATTTCTCAAGTTTTGGTTCAAGAAGAATTGTTCTGGGTTATGAAGTCTAGAGTTAAATGGATCAATGATGGGGACAAAAATACATCTTTTTACCACAAATATGTCCTCTGGAAAAGGAAAAAAAGCAGCATTCTTGCGCTGCAAAATGATGTTGGTGAAGTTTTTGATACACCTGCTGGTTTGAAAAAACTTATTTTCAATCATTTCCAAAGCCTATTTACTACTGAAAAAAATTTCTCTGTGGTTGATGCTTTCTGTTATGTGAATTGGAAAAATGAAAATGATGTTATTCACCTAATTAATATTCCTTCCTTATCTAAAGTCCATGAAGCCGTTTTTAAATCTGGAGCCACTAAGTCCCCTGGACCTGATGGCCTGCAGGACATCTTTTACCAAGCTAATTGGGGCCGTGTTAGCCAACATGTGTTCAATTTTGTGAAAAATATTTTTTGCAAGCTTAGCATACCTGGTGATATTAATAAGTCTGTCATTTGCCTGATTCCTAAGGTGGACCAACTTGAAAGAGTTAGACATCTTAGGCCTATTAGTCTCTGTAATTCAATTTATAAGTTTGTCACAAAAATTTTGGTAGGAAGAATGAGACCCTACCTAGATAAACTGATTTCTCCCAACCAAGCTAGTTTCCTCCCTGGGAGAGGAAGTGAAGGAAATTTTGTTGTGGCCTCTGAAATTATGCATTCTATGAGTAATAAACATGGGAGAAAGGGGTGTTTGCCTTAAAATTGGACCTTGAAAAAGCTTATGACAAGCTGGAATGGAGCTTCATTAGGCATTACCTGCAACTGCATAACTTTTCTCAGGATACTATCACTCTCATTATGAATTGCATCACTTCCTCCTCTTCTTCTATCCTAGTGAATGGTACTATGATTGAGTCCTTTTGTCCCTCCCGAGGCATTAGGTAGGGAGACCCTCTCTCCCCGTACATATTCATCCTTTGTATGGAGCACCTCTCTAATTTGATTTTTGAGGCTTGGGACTCTGGAACCTGGTCACCAATCACCATTGGGAAACGAAAGGTTCAAGTTTCCCACCTCCTTTTGCTAACGATATTCTTTTGCTTGGGGAAGCTAGCCCTGAGACTTTGCTCAATGTTAAAAATGTCTTAGATATTTTTTGTGAGGTTTTTGGGCAAGAAGAGTAAAATTGTGTTTTCAAAAAATGAGCTACCTGGTGCTATTGAAGACTTAGAACCTATTCTAGGGGTTAAGCATTCTGAGGACCTTGGGAACTATGTGGGTTTTCGCATTATCACTAGAAAACCTTCTCAAGGTGATGTCAGGTTCATTGTTAACAAAGTTAAAAAGAAGCTTTCCAACTGAAAAGCAAATCATTTGTACATGGCTGGGAGACTTGTGCTGATTAATTCTACCCTTGCTGCTATCCCAAATTACTATTTGCAATGTTTGTCTCTGCCTGCAAAAACTCTCATGGGTTTGGATAAACTTATGAGGAACTCCCTGTTGGGGGATACTGATACCAAGAAGAAACTCCATCTATTGAACTGGGGCAGGGTAGCTACTCCTAAGGATGACGGGGGTTTGGGGGTTAGAAGTACAAAAATCTTGGATAAAGTTAATGCCACTCAATCTTGCTGGAAGCTGATGCATAAAAAAAATTCCCTGTTTGCTAAGGTCCTTAAGAGCAAATACTTGACTAAAAGAAGAACTCAGAATATTTTTGGCACTGGATCTCCTTATTGGAGGAACCTAGCTAAAAGGTGGGACATTTTTTATGAGAGTATTCATTGGATTTTGGCTAAGGATGACATTGTCTCCTTGTGGTTCCATAATTGGTCAGGGGAAGGGACTCTTAGATCTCTTATTGCTGGCCCTTTATTACCTCATGAGGAAGACCTGGTGGTGGCCAACTCTCTGAACGGGAATGGGTGGGACTAGGACTCTTTCTCTTTTGTCTTTCCTAACAGGATTAAAGGCTTGATGCAATCCATCAACATCAATGATCTAATGGAAGCTTGCTCCTATGTGCTAAATGATAAATTTGACACTAAACTTGTTTACTCTGTGTTTAAAGACATGTCTGAGGATAATGATGCTCTCTCCGATTTAAAATGGATTTGGAAAATCCCCACTATTCCCAAAATTAAAACGTTTCTCTGGTTGGCTGCCCAAGATACACTTGCTCATTGTGATCTTTTGCATAAAAGAAAAATTTGTGTCTCCCCTGCTTGTGATCTGTGCAAACACCCTGTGGAACATGTTTTACATATCTTAAGGGACTACTTGGCTGCTAAAGAATTTTGGGAGCTACTTCCCACATCAGAAAACATCTTCTCTGATCCTCTCCTAACGTGGCTCAAACCTAACATGTCTAACACAAAATTCACCCATGACAAATTACCTTGGAACGTCTTGTTTGCCTTCACTCTTTGGTACATTTGGAAACATAGGAACCTTAGAGTGCATGAAAACAAAGTGCCACCCACCAGACCTTGGCTGACAACTTGTACCTTTGCTGCCTGGGACTTTTGGTCTTCAATTCCCCCTGAAATCAAAGTTGCTGGGAGTGAGATTCATGGTGCCTGGGAACCACCACCTTTAGGTTGGATGCGTTTGGATACTGATGGCTCTAGATTAATTGAATATAAGTATGCAGGTGCTGCTGGTGTATTTAGGGACTACACAAGATGGATGTTAAGTTTCCAACAACATCTCGGGGCAAGGGATATTCTCAGCTCTAAAATGTGGGCGATCAACCAAGGACTACAGCAAAGGGATCAAAAGAGGATGGAAGAAGATTCTTGTCTACACTGACTCCCTAACTGCAGTGTCACTCATCAACATGAATGTAGTCAAGAACAATTATTTGACTAATACGATTAATCAATGCAGGGAGCTCATGAAGGAGTTTGAAGGAATTAAAATTCAACACCAGTTCAGGGAATCGATCCAACTAGCGGACATCTTGGCAAAGGAAGCAACCATAGGACATGAAGAGTTTTCACAAATTGTGTTTTGTAATGAACTGAAAAACTCTTGTATTAGCATTTTTGCGGCGGATAGGAGGGGTGCTTTATACCCTCGGTTGTGTATTGTTACTTAACTTTAATTAAGGTTCTTACCTATCGAAAAAAAAAAGTATCAAAATTGGGTGAAAATTGGGAGAAATTGGGGCAAAATTAGTGGAAATTGGGAAAGATTGGTGGAAACTGGTAACTAGTGAAAACTTGGAAAAATTGGGAGCAATTGGACAAAATTGAAAACCAATTGAAAAGAACATGCCCTTAATCTCGCACTCGAACACTCGTCCAAGCCAAACGCACTTAGAAACTCTTCCAAGCCAAACGCACTTAGGCACTCACCCAAGCCAATCTCTGAACAACTAACTCTAGCTGTCCTAATCAATGGAACAATGTTACCTTGATGAACTTCAATAAGTGGAAAGGTACAATATAAAACCTATAGCTTTGCAATGAATACAACGTGTGAAACTTATAACTATTAGGCAACGTTCTCTATAATGTGTAAACGTTTGTCAATTAGACTCTCTCAAATAATTTGTTACGTTCAATACGGTGAGAGGCGTAAAAACTGATTTTAGGTTTCAGACTTCTTTTTATACCCATAACCAAGAAGTAAAAAGCAACTAGGAAACCTATTTGATACTAGGAAACCAAATCTCTTTTTCCTTGGCTTGGTAAAACAAGATTTTCATAAAGAAGAACAATATATGTATGCCAAAGCTTAACGTCCTACCTTTGTCGTTTCTCCCCTTTTTAGCATATTACTCCAACAACCATTTCCATATAAAATAAGTATATCTAATATTAAAAAAGAAATCCTTCCTTCAAAAGAAAATTGAATCACAAATAGGGAATCTCTCCTTATTTCTCCTCTGTAATCACGTGAAAAAAAACTTCATAACAAGAACGTTCGAATAACAGAAGGAACGTTCCTAGTATGTTAATAAATTCACCTCTACTGTTTCGCCTTTCTCTTTCCAGATGATTTTTTTTTTTGTTGAAAGCTACAGAACTTCCTTTTTTTTTTTTTTTTTTTAAGGACACAACTTTTCCGTTACAGCCAGATAGATATCTATATACTAATACTAAAGAAGCTGTCAGAGAGAGAAAATAGATTAGTCATGTATCAATTTCTCATGAGTTTGGCCACGTGTCAATTCCTCATGAGTTCATTAATAAAATTGAAACAAATTAATTAGAAAAGCAAAAATAAATTACAAAAAAAAAACTATTAGAAAAGCAAAAATAAATTACAAAAAAAACTATCCCACCATCCCACGTTGAATAAAATTTACAACTTACAAGCATTCCACCCACCTCCTCCCTTAAAAAATAATAAAATAATAAAATAAAATTCACCCACCTCCATTATTTTCTCCTTTTGTTTAGCAAATAATACCCACGTCTAATATCAATCCCGTATAGGAATGAGGAAGAAAATTATGGAGCAAAATTCTCAATTAGTCAAATTGTTAAGTAACAACAACGTCAACAACCGAGATTCATGGGGTAGTTCCTCCTATTATTTCAAAAAAGATCGGTGGATGAAGATTTAGAGCCTTCAGATATTTGTGCACTTACAATCTATATTTTACAAAAAAAAAAACTATTAGAAAAGCAAAAGTAAATTACAAAAAAAAACTATCCCACCATCCCACGTTCAATAAAATTTACAACTTACAAGCATTCCACCCACCTCCTCCCTTAAAAAATAATAAAATAAAAAAATTTAATTCACCAACCTCCATTATTTGCTCATTCTGTTTAGCAAATAATACCCACGTCTAATATCAATCCCGTATAGGAATGGGGAAGAAAATCATGGAGCATAATTCTCAATTAGTCAAATTGTTATGTAACAACAACGACAGACACAACGTCAACAACCGAGATTCATGGGGTAGTTCCTCCTACTATTTCAAAAAGATCAGTGGATGAAGATTTAGAGCCTTCAGATATTTGTGCACCTACAATTTATAATTCAGCGAGCTTTGGTTCAAATTCTATAGATTTACTTGAAATGATTGATTGAGAGCAGAATTGTTGATTTTTTTTTTTTTCCAAATAAATTTTGATTTTAAATATATTAATCAATTGGTGATTGATGTAGGAAATGTAAATTGGACACTTGGTAGATGTTATAATTTTATTTATTTGAGCAGTGGAATCTGATTACTCAATATCTTTTTGTCCAGGTGGAGGATATGAAGGATAACAATGGTGGGCGGTGGCAGTGGAGTTGAAGGCATCTAATTGAACTAGAAGTAGTAAATCAGGTAACTTTCTAGCACAAATTTATTGAACATCTGTTTATAGTTTATCAAAGAAGCAATTCAAACGGGAGGATATATGTGAAGTATATGCGACAATTATTCATTTCAAGTTAGAGAAAGAAGAGTAAAAAAAAGTTATGCAAGGATCAGGACCTCTTTTTCCATTTAGATGTGAATTTTTTCAGTTGACTCCTGCCCTGGTGATTCTACTGGTATAATGTATTGCAAATATTCTGCGAATCGCCTTCTGATATCAATTGGAACTTTGATATTCATTGGCAAGATACCCGGGGTCATTTCAGCATCTTCATTTGATGGAAACATGGGCATATACAATATTGAGGTACGTTCGTCCATTGCTTCAAGTTTTCTTGCCGTAGAATTCTTAAGCAGATAGTTAGGTAGAATAAAATATATGGATGTAGAATCATAGGTTTCTCCTGAGTCACTTCCTAGCTAGAAAATGCATAGAACATATATAGATGAATCAATAAATTGCTAGCTGATGTGAAATCAGAAATAAGATTGATGACTAATCATTATATGCTAGGAATATGAGATTTTCGTTGGATGGATATGTTGAAGGTAATTTTCTTCCTGTATGTGAGTCTGGTAATTGTTTTATTCCTTCGGCCTTTCGGCTGTCAATACTAGTTTTTCTATTCTACAATACATAGGCTATAAGGATTCAGTTCCTTTGATGGAATCTCTTGTCTTGTCTCTATGTAATCTACCTTTTTCCATGATACAATATTGATTTACCCTTGTTTTAGGGAGTTCTTTGGGTCAAACATATAATGCTGATAATGTTGCTGAACGAGACTACTTGAGGACGGAAGGGGACCCTGGAGCTGCAGGATATACAATAAAGGAAGCTCTAGCTCTTGCAAGGAGTATTGTAAGTTTCATTAAATGTGGCAACTCCTTATGAAAATGAGTTTTATGCTTATAGCCAGAAAAATAAAGTCTTGCCTTGTAACAAACTTGTTCGTGGAATGTGATGTGATTTTTAGGTTCCCGGACAACGAGCTCTTGCGTTACATCTTCTTGCATCTGTCCTTAGTAAAGCTTTACACAGCATTTGCAAAAATCAACTTGACTGTACTACAAGGGTCAGCAATGAAATATCTGTTGACTGGGAGGCCATTTGGGCTTATGCACTTGGTCCGGAGCCTGAGCTTGTTTTATCTCTGAGGTAATTCCTGGAAAGTAGAGTTGTACTTTATTGGTTTGTTTAGTCTTTCTTTTCTGCTAGTTGCTAGGTTCTTAATTCTCAAGATGAGCAAGTACATAGTTATAGATGGACATTTTTCATGTAATTCCCTGGTTGTAAACGACCCCTGTTTGTTATAGTGTTATAGATGAGATTTCCTTTGTCTAACCTGCCAAGCACAAGCTGGTGAAATGGGACTAACCATCTAAACTATGATGAAACCTCGTCACTTAATCGAGTAGAGCCAGGATTATTACGTTGTGGCTCTTTCAAAGCTCAGTGTTTATAATGTCTGCTTCCAATAATCATATATGTGACTCCTATTCCTTCCTTCATCGCAAATCTTTGGTGAGACTTTAACCGTGGGTGCTTTTTTGTAGGATGGCGCTCGATGATAATCATAATTTTGTTGTGTTAGCTTCTGCCAAAGTCATTCAATGCATCCTAGCCTGTGATGTGAATGAAAACTTCTTCAGCGTATTAGAGGTCTATCCTAATACTAATATATTGTTTCTTTGCCTTTCTTTTCTTCTTTCTTTCTGTAGCTATGGTATTCAGTTTGCTGTTTGCTTGCAGAAAACGGCAGCAAAGGATCTGTATACTGCTCCTGTATTTCGATGATACTATTGTTGCCACACAAGATGTTGCAGCTGGTCTGGTTAGGATGGGGATCCTTCCTAGGCTTTGTTATATTTTAGAGGTAAGGCTTATTGCAATGTAGTTCCCTATTTTCTTATGACTTGGTACCCCTCAATGACGTGCAACGTCACTGGGACAATTTGTAAATTAAAATTTTCTTTTCTTTTGAGGACTCCTTGTCCTCTTAGCTTGTAACTGCTTCCCTATTCAGATGAGTTTTAACATAAATTTTCTTTATGGAAAAAGAAAAGAAAAAGAAGACAGCATGGTCGTTGTTTGCTTCGGAATGCACTGGATCGAGATTCTGCCTCCAAAGAATTATAATTATGGTTACCCTTCCCTCCACATATTAATTCCACTGTCAAGCTTCTTCCCTGCATTGTGCCTATGGCTGAATCCTCCTACATTTGACAAACTGATGAAAGCAAATCTCTTTCAAGAATTTGCTGCCATGAGTAAGGAAGTGTACCTTGTTCTAGAAACATTAGCTACAAAACTACCTGATCCGTATTCTACACGGAATACAA
Source organism: Tetragonia tetragonoides (assembly GCA_038025085.1). Taxonomy (NCBI): domain Eukaryota; kingdom Viridiplantae; phylum Streptophyta; class Magnoliopsida; order Caryophyllales; family Aizoaceae; genus Tetragonia; species Tetragonia tetragonoides. The sequence continues at coordinate 21,431,600 of CM076151.1, read as the reverse complement.
ACCATCAGTTTCATAACATGGAAACTTGGTGCTGGGGTGATGTTGGTCCAATGGTTGATACAGCTTTTCAAAGTTACTTTACCAAGAAAATGGAGTGAAAAACCAGTTCATAAACCGTAATACTCATGTATCCTCCTTGCTATGGAGCATACCACTGATCTGGAAATTGCATTCGTTGTCGGTAGCATTACTTGTTGGAATGGGTGTACTTGAAGAAGAAAAGAGCAGGATTGTGTTTGAAGCATTACAGTCTCTCTACGGTCGACAACTAGATGACATACAGTTCAATACCACCAAAGCTGTTGCTCACAAGGTTATGTCTGGGCCAAAAACTGATTCAGTCGGGGTTGAATGTCTGAGGTTTCAAACTGAGATCCACGAGAGTTACTCCTCATTTATTGAAACTCTTGCAGAGCAATTTGCTGCGATATCTTATGGTGATTTAATTTACGGACGACAAATTGCGATTTATCTTCATAGGCACGTTGATGCTGCTGTGAGACTTGCAACCTGGAACGCTCTATCTAATGCAAGTGTCCTTGAACTCTTGCCACCTTTGGAAAACTGCTTATCCCAGGCCCCAGGATACCTTGAACCTATTGAGGTACTTATTCAATTGGATCTTGCCCATATTTTTTGTTAACTCCTTCAAGAATGTGATGGGAAACCGGTGATATTTGGTAGTCATTCCATCAAGTAATTTGGATGGTTGTCATAGAATTTTGTGGCTTTGAATAAATGATGGTGGAACTTGAAGAGATGGCCAATTGAACTCATTACATTTGTGTGTGTGTGATTGTCGTGGGTTGGAGGTGTGTTTGTTGCTATGAGATATATTTTTTGGTACTGGAGTTCTGAAACTTGCATACTTGAGATGAAACATTTGTCCACTTTGGTTCCATGCAGGAGGATCACGTTATTTTAGAGGCCTATGTGAAATCCTGGATTTCTGGTTCCCTTGACAGACCCGCAGCTTGGGTTTCCATGACTTATACTATTGCTGTACACCATCTGTCATCGTTCATTATCCACAATCACAGTGACGAGAGGCTACCCCTGCGGAACAAACTTGTGAAATCGCTGCTAAGGGACTATTCGCGTAAGCAGCAGCATGAGGTACTATGGGCCTTTTGTTTTCATGCAGAGTATGCTGTTTGTGAATTTAAAAGTTAGGAGTTACTAATTATTTGCAATATGCAAGTCGATAAAATGATAATTGATAACGATGACACGCATCACAGCTTAATGGCTTGAAAATGTATGTCCCCTTCTTATGTGGGGTAGAGCATAGGAGCCTAGTTCCTTTTCTATTTTTAGTAGTCTTAGTGAAAAAATTTAAGACTGTGTACATCTGGACTTTCTTAGACGCCGCCCTCAGTACTGGGTTGTTGTTACTAAAAAATTTAAAGTGAATTGTTTTCTTTATCTTTGGTTTCATGGAGGAGTTTTTCATTGCAAGCCATGATTTTCGGTTTTATCCAGTATCAATACTGTTCTGCAATACAGAAGTTGGAGCAGAACGCCAGAACCCCGTCACATATGGACCACATTGATCAAAGAATGGAGTTGCTAAAAGAATCTTGTGAAGGAAATTCTGAGCTTTTGACAATAGTGGATAAACTCAAATCTTCCATTAAAGACGCCAAGTAAGCTAAACGGACCTAATGTTAAGGTGACGGTGACGGTGGCGGCATGGGGTAATTGATACTTTTTTCTTGGGGTGCATGACGTATATGTTTTGTCTGTCACATGTAAGCTATTCACTGCATTAAAAGAACAATATGCTGCATGCAAAAAAATCCACCAGGGATAAGTCCTAATGGGAGAGCAAAAGCTGGGAGTTCAGTAAGTAATGCGCGCACACCTCCAACCTTGAAGCTGAGGGTTCAAGTCTTATTACCCTTAATTTAGAATTGAGGTGTTGATAATAGTGTTTTGGGTCATCCCTTTTCCCAAATGTAATGACATGCCCCTAAGACCTAAGTCACCAGCTTCCTTGCGTGTTAATGAAAAAAAAAAAAAAAAAAACAAAATCATTCCAAATAGGTACTCGTAGTAAATTTTCGTAGGTAACTATAATGATTTACTATTGGAGTGATAATGTAGAAGAAAAATGTTTTCTTTTGTATCCGTTGATCTTACAAAAATAAAAAGTAGTATGAGATACACAATGAATGTGATATGTGTTACGCATAGATTGTTTTCATGCAATAAACTATTTAGACATTTAATTTGGTGATTCGAAATGTACAAAGTCTACAAACCGCATTGAAAAGGAAGCAACGTAACGAAGGTCATACACCCTTGTTCATACTATGTCATCAACTTCGAAGCTGGTTGTACAAGTCATTCCATTGACATTCATATTTTTAGGTTATACAAGTCATTAGATGCAAAATGTGTGTCCTAAGGGGTAGTGGAGTTGGTCGTGGGGTTAAAATTTCATGACAAAGGTCATGGGTTCAATTCCCACTAGACTCTTTGCACTCGAGATTTATCTGGTGCACACTCAAAAAGTGGTGGCTGAGGGTTCTTCGTATCAAAAAAAAAAAAAATGCAAAATGTCTAAAGCTAATTCTATTTTCTGGCATTCAATGACATGAGTGACCAAAATGGCTACCATACTCATATAGCAAGTTTTCAAAGTCGATAGCATAGATAACCAAAGATTTAAACGTTGAGGGTGTATATAACGGGACTTTTGATAATTTTTATTTTAAAAAATATATGTACCTTTATAATTTATATCGATTTTTTACAAAAAATAAAATAAAAAAGGAAATAGATCATAATCTTTTAATATTTTATTTTTTTACAAGGCAAGAAAGTCTTTGGATTTAGCCTATTAATTTTAAACCATATCAAATGAGGGAGTGGATCCTAAAATGTATGTTTGTGACACAAAAGTATAACACCGACCAATTGGTAATATGCAAAAGTTATATTAGGCTGCTAAAAGTGACGACTGACTACAAAACTTATAAAATGTGGTATATAATTTAGGAAATTCAGTTTTGTCGATATTTTTAAGCAAATTCAACCTTAATTAGTCATATATGAGGGTTCAATTTATAGAAAAAGTTTTATGACCACATTGGCCAAAGTACATGCAAAAAAAAAAAAAAAAAAAAAAAAAAAAAAAAACACACAAATAGCCCTCATTCATGTTCTTTTTTATTTTTATTTTGCCCAAATTTCCTTTGACTCTGGAAAAAATAGGAGACATATCTCTCACTCTAGTAAAGGGTACGTTAGACTTTGTTATTTCCAACTGTTAAAAACTTAAGTGACTTGATATGAATTGATTTTTTAAACTTGACCTTTTACCACTTTTAAATCGTCTAAACATATTCAATATTAGACTCGTTTGAAAGTATGATTTGAAATCTTTCTGATGACGTAATTATAATCATGAATTTATTTCGTAATAAATAGTTTTCTGAGTAATAAAGTTATACGTGAACTGAATTGAATTTAAGTGAAACAGAGCCTTAGTCTATTTACAAGCTTGGGTCATTGATAATTAATTTTTACTTAAGTTTACAGTGTGGTGCAATGTAATTCTTAATAGTTAGGCATATCTTAGTGTACTTCTTCATAGTTCAGTATCCCTTGCTTTAATATATATCGTTATAATTCAGTATACTTTAAACTTTTCCATTTATAAATATTTCTTTTTTTAGGTTAAAAGCACATTTTCAGATGGTTGGAACTAATAAAACAGAAAACTCTTAGCAGATTAACTATTTTTTATTTGGAGCTTATGTTTCTTTTGGTCGATAGAATGTTACAAATATAAAATATGATGACTGATATGCACAATATGGCACAACTTTCTCCCAATAATTGGAGGAAACCATCGATACCAATTTTGAACTAAATTTATAGATACACTTACATAATAAGGAAAATGAAAAAAAAGAAAACGGAAATTATTATGGTACATTCATAAGGGTCACAAAATAAAGAACGGATTGCTGATTTATCAATGGATTACTGACTGAGCCAATGAGGTTGTAGCCAAGTGGTTAAGACAAGACTGAGGTCCTCAGTACATTAGGTCCCAAGTTCAAATCCCCCTCTACCGTCGTATACTAAGCTCTGATATTTCAACTGGCATAGGGGCCGTCTCTGCTTTATGTTCCTGCAAAATCATCAGTGTCACTTATTTGTTGGAACTAATTAGAACAACATAGCTAGAAATTCTGTATAATTGTCAAAATGATTTGTTACAACATATCACCAGAACTTGATTAGATTTTGGAGAAACTCAGCTGACATATTCAACCTCGAGTCTTATCAAACTTTCTAAATTGAGTAATCCTTGTGGTCTATCGATGATCAAATAAAGCAGGGGAAGATACCTCATTGCATATTGCGCCTGATCCGTCTTGTATTCGAAATGATGTTCCTAGCTCGCATTAGCTCGCTCATTGCATCAGTCACCTTCATTCGACGTAGTGGTAAGGGGTCAGAGCACGCTACTCCAATCGTAACCATGGAAACCATACATTCAGCCTTTTGCTGTAGCGTGTCTTGTGGCGACCTTGTTTCATCATTGGTTCCTTCATCACATTCACTTTCTGCAAGAATTGGGTCGATAATCTGCAGCACTTGATCAAGGTCATGCAAAGCTGCCTTGGCGTACATATGAAGGGTGAAATCTTCCTTGAACATATTGTCAGTAGGTCTCTTGCCTGTCATGAGCTCTAGTAGCAGAATCCCAAAACTGTACACATCACCTTCTGTTGATGCTTCGCCTCCTAGCCCGTACTCTTATGAAAAAGAATCCACAAGATTGCTTAGCCCCAAATATGTACAGATGTTATTTCTGCTGATCTTTTTTCTTGTTATATTTATTATTATCTCTAACTAGCTAGGTGCACACATAAGCTTTGTATACATTTTTTTATAATTAGTTTACATTATGAAAGCATAACAGGATATCGAAGATTATTTCTACTAGATATACTCATGTCTGTAAACTGTTGCCAGTTGCTCAAGGAAATGAATTTCTAACATCTAATAAAAGTAAAAGTTTGGTGTGAGCTACTTTACAATATGAAAAGCTATAAACTTTAATGTATATTTGGCAAATTATTACATATAGATTGCATATAGATATAGTCCTCATTAGAAGATCATTTAGATAATTGTATGATAACTTGTGTTACGTACCTGGAGCAGCGTAGCCAACAGTTCCCCTGATTCCAGTTGTACTGCTTTGATTTAGGTTCTGGTGTTGAGAAAGGAACTTTGTTAATCCAAAGTCACCTACATGAGCCACCATGTCATCATCAAGGAGAACATTGCTTGGTTTTAAGTCGCAGTGCACCACTGGAGACTCGCAACCATGATGGAGATATTCGAGTGCAGAAGCCACATCAATAGCTATGTGCACCCTTTGAACAAGAGATACATTTCCAACTTCATGTAAACATCTATCCAGACTTCTGTTGGGCATGAACTCGTAAATAAGGGCTTTAAAATCATTTCCCTGAAAATCAATACTTGAGCAAGCACTTACTATCTCCACCAGGTTACGATGTCTGATATTCCTCAAGGCCTTGCACTCTGCCATGAAACTCTTGGAAGCACCTCGATGTGTAAGGTTAAGTACCTTCACAGCTACCGTCTTTCCAGGTGGTTCCAGGGTCCCTTTAAAAACAGACCCAAATGATCCAGCACCAAGTAGATTCTCGGAGGAGAACCCGTCTGTTGCTTTGAGTAGCATGTTGTAAGAAACTTGTAAGAACGATTCGCTCATCAATAGACCAGATTCAATAGATTTTTTTTCCTTTCTGTGACAAGTGAAGTACAACCATGCCACCATGCCTACCCCAACAAATGCACATATCACTGGAATTGTCAATTTCAGTGCAAGAGACATTCTCTTTTTCTTCGTATCTTTCTCCACGCATCGTGGTAAATGTAGCTCGGGAATTCCTCCACAAAGCTTGGGATTTCCAACAAGAGACATTGCACTTGCATTTGCAAAAACTCCATTCAAAGGAACCCTACCTTCAAAATTATTGTAAGATAAGTTTAGGTATTCCAAAGGAAAACTGGAGAAGTAATCTGGGATTGGGCCAGTAAGATTGTTATGTGAAAGATCTAATGTTGAAAGGCTTTTTAAATAAGCGAAGGATGGCGGAATATTTCCATGGAAGGAATTAAAACTCATATCTATGAAATTAAGCATAAGACAACTCCCAAGGCCGTTTGGAATTTCACCTGACAACTTGTTTCCAGACACTCTTAACCATACTAGACTTGTTTGCTTGCTGATCTCCAAAGGCAGGGGTCCTTCTAAGCGGTTTTGGGACAGATCCACATTTAGAAATTTAGCTGATCCTCCAAAAAGCTCATATGGCAAGGTTCCATTAAGGTCATTTTGTGAGAGATACATATATAACATGTATTGGCAATTGCCAATTGTTGGAGGTATGCTACCTTCTAATTTGTTTCCATCTAGATAAAGGCGCGTCAAACGTGAGAAATTTCCAAAGAAGTCAGGAATTCCACCAATTAGTCTGTTGGATTTCATATATAACTGTTGTAGGTGTTGAAGCTTCCCAAAATCAAGAGCAATGGTTCCTATGAGTTCGTTTCCATCCATATATAGTCTCTCAAGGTTGATAAGATTGCCAATACCCACAGGGATTTTCCCACTTAATTGATTTCCTCCCAAACCAAGATCGTATAATGTGGTGGAGAGATTGGCCAAAGATTTGGGTAATGCTCCTGTAAAATTGTTGGAACCCAACTCAAAGACTTCCAAGCTGCTACAGTTTACTAATGTATCTATAAATTTGAGGTCACCTTGTAGGCGGTTGTAAGGAAGATAAAGCACTTGAAGTTTGTGGAGACGTCCAAAATCAAGTGGTACTTGTCCTGAGAAATCGTTGGAATCTAGTTGAAGGTATTCCAGACTTGTGAGATTTTGTATGGAGATTGGAATTGGTCCTGAAAAACTGTTGCCAGAGAGGAAGAGACTTTCTAGTTGGGGAAGTGTGACGCCTATATCTGGTGGAAGACTTCCTTGAAGTTGGTTATTGTCCAACTCTAGTGTAATAAGTGAGGAAAGATTGAAAATAGATGGGGGAAGTTTACCAGAGATTTTATTATTTCCGATTGTGAGCCTTTCTAGGTTTCTCATCCTATAACCAATACTGTCGTGAATAGTTCCTGTGAAAGCATTGTCAAAGCATTCTAGCAATACTAAGGAGGTGAGGTTCCCTATGACCTCGAAGAGAGGTCCTATGAAATTGTTGCTGTAAAGAGTGAGCCATAAGAGCTTAGACAATGATCCTAATCCCCTTGGAAGCTTACCGTCTAGGTTGTTGCCGTGTACATGGAAACGTTTAAGGTTGATGCAGCCAGAAAGGTTGGTTGGAATTTGCCCAACAATTGTGTTGTTGTATATACTTAATATTCGTAACCTAAACAAACGGCCTATCTCGGGGGGAATCTGGCCATACAAGCTATTATTAGAAAGCCAAAGCTCCCTAAGGAAGCTCATGTTTCCTATGAAGGGAGATATGGTTCCTGACAGTTTCGTTGAATTTAAATCCAACCTAGTGACCCTCCCATGTTTAGGACCGCATATAACCCCTCCCCAATAACAATGGTGTACTGAATGATTCCATGAGCTTAAAACACCCCCAGGATGATCAACCAGTTGGCTCTTGATGGCCAACAATGCAATATGATCGGTGTCGTTCCCGAGGGCAATAGTTGGTGCCAGATGCTGTAATATGACAATTAGGAATAAGGCAAGGGCCGGTGTGAATGACGGGGATGAAAGGAACTTTGAGCTATCAGTGGTAGGCAGGGGGAGTGGTTTGGTTTTGTTTGCCTTCATATTTGTAAGTTTGAGTGTTTGCTTGCTTGCTTCTTCTTATGTTACTATTTAAATACTATTTAGTCTTTAGCTTGGCAGATTGCTATGACTTTTCCGTCTATGCATTGTCTAAAATGACTGAGGACAAAACCATATATGTAGAAGATTATCCTCCGTTATCCTCAACTTATTTTTTAATTCTGTTCAATTCAGTTCATCATCAGTCAGTTTATTAGTTCATTATTTTAGTTCGGTGTTTTTCAACTAAAAAGAACGAACACTTTTAAGCTTGACGATGTTATGTCTTTCTATATCAACAATCTTTAATACGTCTAGAGTGCTTGACGATGTTATGTCTTTCTATATCAACAATCTTTAATACGTCTAGAGTGCTTGACTCACTTTCACTTTGTGTTGTAATTTGCCAGCAACATCATTGTGACAACCATTGCAAGAGGTCTATACAGTATGTGTTTATAAATCATACTTAATAAAAGAATGTTCTAATTAATTTAGGAGAAATCATTAATTACTAGTTATGAGTTCTCTTGAGCTGAGAGAAACCATAGGCTTACCCTCATCGAGTCAAAACTAATCATGTTTGCATTTTTGTCCACAAATAGGTAAAATGCTCTCAGCAAGAGGTGTTAAGTTATATTTAGTTTTAAGCGTCTGTAGTTGACAATGGTATAATTACGATATAACAATGCATGAACTGGGGTGGATAGTGCAGTAGTGCATTCCCAACTCGTCCTCGAAGATGACTTGGAATCGACTTTTATTACTCTCAAAAAAGGTCGCTTCCTTACAATTTGAAAAAAAAAAAAGAAGATAAAATGCATGTGGAGTTTTTTTTTTTTTGAGGGGGCTAAGGTAGCAACTTAAGTTTTTCAGAAGGTATAAGTTATATCTAGATATCACAACTTCCCCGAAATATATGTACAAGTAAATTCTCTAGAAAACATAAAGTAATAAAAACAACAAAGTTCTGACTCCAACGAGAAGAAATGCTCTAAGGCTAACGACTTCATTGATTTTCTCGGGTCACCATCAGCTGCCGGCTTTGTAATACGTAATGAATGAGGAGATGTTATTTCTCTAGGAGTTATCATGTGGTACCAGTTTCATTTTAATGGCGGAAGTAATTAGGCTATGGAAGGGGTTCGTAAGGCGCAAACCCTGGGTTACAAAAAAATAACCATTGAAAATGACAATATACCGGTTATCAAAGTAATTACAGGTGAATGCCATATCCCATGGGAGATTGTAAATAAGCTAACAGTTGCTGATTTTATGGCGTACTCTCTCCTGTTTACAACTGTGTTCTTGGTCTACTTCCTTTGACCAGTCCCTAACCAAGTTAATGGAAAGAGACATCTTAAGCATATCTATATGGCAGCCTGGTTGTCTTGCCTATTAAAAAAAAAAAAAAAAAGGATGGCCCATCATTCGAGGACTTAAAAGTCTTTAGTCCTGTGTGGCTGTGTTCAAACCCCTATTTACACGTTCCTACCCTTATTGCCCCAACTATCACTACTCACTATCATCTAAAACGCCAAGTTGTGTAAGTAGACCTGAAAAAACAGGCGGTCAGGCTCGGAGCTCGGGTTAGTCAATGTCATTTTTCAGGTTTGAAGTAAAAATGTATCATGGACTTCCAAAAAATGGAATCAGTTTTTGTCGTGTATTTTCGTTCGGTCAGGTCAATCGAGTTTGGCAATCTCAATGATTGCATTATCAGGTTTGGCCGGTTGGGGCATTTTTTTGGGGTTTCAGGCAATATTCGAATGGGGTCAGTTTTTGACAGCTCTATGTATAGGGCCCTGTTTTCTTCAACGGAACGACACGAATATTGGAGCCAAATATAAGACAAAATGAAGTACATAAACGAAACGGCGCGGAATGAAACACAACAAAACGAAACGGAATGCTCTATGAAGACGACAAAAAAAACAGGCCTTGCGTAACCCATAGGCCATATGCAACTAGAGTTCTAGTTAGGAAGGCTCACTTTTTGGCCACTAGGGCAAGAGATAGCTTCCACCAAAGTACTCCTATGTATAACTTTTCCTGACCTCTGCCAAAAAGTAAAAAACAAGTTGCCCATTGTTTTGGCAAATGGGGACTACACTAATTTGTTTCTATGGAGAAGACTACATTAATTGGTTTGTGATGAAGTCGTTGCATTATTGAAGGGTCATCGTCCCCATATTATCTACTCCCACACCACAATTCCTTTCACCACAATTCCCTACATGCTACGGAGTATAATACATCGTCCCTCACATCACCATGGTTGACGGCCCCGGTCTCCACGTCGGTGGCCATTTCTCCTTGTGACGACATTGACGGCCTGAGATTTTATTGACTATCCATTTGTTCATCCCTCTCTCTCCTACTTTCTCACTCCTCCACCTCATCATGAACTCAAGGTATGAACTTCACCCAAATGCAACTTTATCCATGAAGTCAAATATCATGTTCATTTATTTATCTCTCCCACTTTTAACTATACCCCACCATATTTTCTCTCTCCTTTCAACTTATGTATATGTTTTCTTTTTTATTTATATTAGTGAATTAAATTTATTAATAAATTAAATTATCATTTAATATACATTTTAATAAAAATCGACACTAATTAAACAAAATTAATTATTTTTTTTTTATAAATTTTAGAGCAAATATGAATTTTTAGAGGAATAAAAGTAATTTAGGAGAGAAAATGGATGATTTTCATATTTGTGCCAAAAAATGTCAAGTTTGGTCTCATTTTATAGATCACAAAAAAATATAGTCGTTGGTATTTTTTTATATTTTTAGATTTTTTTTTTATTTATAGTCGTTGCAAAATCGCAACGGACTAATTTAGAATAAACCAACCAAGGCCTGACACGTGGCGCGCCAGGACAGGCGGCCTAACGCGCGTGTCAGGGACGCGCCTGTCTTTCTTTTTTTTTGGTTCAAACGCTGCAAAATGCAGCGTTTAAGGCACATTTGCTTTGGAAAAAAAAAAAAAAAAACTCCACGATCCCCCCAAGGACATGCGTTAGCTGCTCAGTTTTACCCCACCCGTGAACGTTCATGACCCCGTTCGTCCAAAGGCAATTTGGTGAACATCTTGGTTCAAGTTCATCACTCTCTCTCCTCTCTCTCTCCTCATGAATATACCATGAACATAGATAGTGGTCCATATGTTTGTTCACCACTCTCTCTCTCTCTTCCTCTATAAACATTGTGATGAATATGGATAGCCATACTCTAACAGTAGCAACTTTCATTCTTTTTTTTTTTGTGTGCTAGTCAACAACTTTCATTCATTTAGAGAGGGGAACTAACATACAATGATGTCTAGCTAGGTAGAGTGCTGATAGTCCAAGCCAAGTGGTGAGTTACTCTAGATCAAATCAAGCTTAAAAGTCACTTAAACTAAATATTAAACATATTTGAGTTCGAAACAAAGACTGGAATTCCAAACATTACTGACCAAAAAGAAAAAAAAAAGAAGAATTTAGATTGAGATACTGTAGTATATATTACTATTGTCTATTAGGCCAGCAGCTCTGAAAAATTTTCAGCCTGATATTGTTAATGCCAAGGGCTAACTCTTAGAGAATGACACCGCGATATGATATTATGATCTCTGACAATTATTAGAGAATGTAAGAAGACATTGTCCAACATGAACTGCATAATGCTACTACAAGTCTACAAGGGTTCTGTAAAATATCAAAAGTTACCTTCAAATTAGTAAGTGAATTAATCAGTTTTAAGTTTTAACACTTGGTTACTGTATTCCTATTCAATAGTACTCTAGCAAAAATATACAAACTTGATCCAAATTCATTAGAAAGTTGTGAAAGTAATCCAACCTAAATCTTGCTATTTTAGTTTATCCCAACTAACAATCATGAAACTGTTTTTGCTACTACCATATAGTCTTCACAAGAATACTCAAACGAGCAAGTTGCAGTTGCACACATCTCTCTATTCCCCTTTTTGATTTATTTTGAGGGGAAAACAGAACAAATTGACATTAGATACCAAGTCGATACCTAGCAGATTGAGCACTAACTTGCATCCGCGACATGCTAAGGAAACAGAGAGCTAATATATGCACATTAAATTGAAGGTTTCAGCAAATATTTGTATCAGCACAAGCTTATCAAGAAACCCAGAGTAGTACATGATTCTCCAACAGAAAAATCATGTTTTTGAACTCTTAGCCATCTGATCAATGTCCAAGTCTACTTGAAGAACCGCTTCATCATCATCCTTGTTCTCGTTACTTCATAAACCATGAAAAGGCAACAAGAAACTGTCATTTTTCACAGAAGATAAATTTGTAATTCTCTTTTTGTGTGTGATGGAATGGAAAGGAAAGACAGGATCATGTTTCAGGGCAAACCTATTGTGTACAGGGCCATCCTGGGTCGACGACATTCTGTAGAGTACTCTACCCACAATGTCTGTGATAGTGATGGGGCCAAATGATCGACAGTACTTGGCTTCCTGAAAAGATGTTACAATTCAGATGGACCTCAGTATCTCACCAAACTTTTCAGTAGTCTAATGAGTTTCTTACAAGCTCAATGCAGTTTGCTAAGCAAAAATAATCGTATAAATAACAGTACATTCTCAAATGGCATCTGCAAATATGGTGCCAAGTGTCAAAGATTGACATAATATGACAACATGACAAGAACCAGACATGCATATAGGGTTAGTCTTGACTCTTGAGATTTCCAACCCGTTTAATTGAGTAAAATGTTTAGCTAAATGGGTTCGGTATGATTTTATTTTCATTTTTTTTTGGGTGAACAAATGACATAGATAAGTTTGAGAATTTCAAAACGAAAATGACCGACCCCGTTAATCAAATATGTCAAATTTAACTTTAAATAACTTGAAATAAATAAGTAATGTAATAGAATTTCAAGTATCTTCCCCATTTTAGCAATTTCAGACTACCTAATGTACACTACATATGGGCAGGACTTTTGATTCTTAGGAAAGCTTTCATGTTTTTCTAATTTTCCATTAGTTCAGAGAATAGAAAATACGGGTTAACAGGTCATTAACATTTAGTAACAGGTTGTGTCAGCATCCAACCCATTTAATAAGTGGGTTAGTTTGGGTCAACAGATTCTCGACCCGTTTAACCTTGACACGAACACAAACACCACACGGACTGACCTATTTAGTAGCCCTAGAGCCAACCATAGGGGCAGGATAAAATAAAATTTAGGCTCCAGGTAGAGGCTGGGTACAATATAGATTTATCAAAACATAAAGCATAGAGATAGAGATAAAGCTTGTGCAAAAGAAAGAATGACCAGCATAGCATACAATCTTGAAGAATGGAAAGCGAGAAGACAATTAAGACAGACAAAGCATGGGTGTCAACCAAATGTTACTAAACATGACAAGAAACTATGCTTTCGGCGGGGTGGGAATTAGAAGACTTTACCCCTGGCTTTAGATCTTTGTTGTCTGTAAGAACCCAAAGTTGTTCATCTTTTTCATCAGTTGATGCCATAATTTCTTGTCCTGCATGGCTGCATTAGCAGCCACCCTCTTCACTAACTATCCATTTGCATCCAGTGGGTTCTTGATAACAATCACATCTCCGATGAATTCTTGTTTGTATTCTCGCCTGATCCTGCTCATTTGTAAGGAAATGAAGTTATAGCCAACGATTAGGATGATTAATTTAAATTAAATGGCAGGGAAGGAAAGGGCAAATATTAAAATAAAATATCAAAAATTAGTGATAGAAAGATAGAAGTTATTTAAGTTTCTCTGTTTTTCTTATATTTATGTTGAGATGAAAGAAATTGCAATGACCAAACTTTTGGTCTTGCCCCAGTTCTTCTCTCTTAACACCTCATTCCCTTTTCCCAATCTGTGTCACTACCACAACCCAAGAAGCTGAGAAATGTGGATTCTGAATAATGTTATTGCTATGTCTGACGACTAAAACTAAGTTACTCGGTTTAGCTGTAGTTTTATTGGTACCCCACTGTTTTGTAACCCTTCCCCCCCCCCACCCAAAAAAATAAACGAAGGAAAGAGGGGAAGAAGGCAAAGGGGAAAAAAACAAGCGTTATGGATGGCCTGCCTGTTCTTGATGTAGAAAGGTTTTGCAACATCAGCATGCATTGGAGATTGGACATTGCAGTTGAGAAGTAATACATTTGATCATGAAAAGTAAGAACTTTGGCCGATAAAAATCAGGAAATCAGAATGTATCACTCACAAGCACCTCACAGAACGTGAAAAAAGGAAAACACAGACAAGGCTCCAGTTTGTTACCACCGTAGTTGCATGCAAAGATGTTCAATTTGGGTCGTGGAACGGGACTTTCAGAACCCGAAAGGCAGTCCAGTAGCCACATACTGGGAGACCATAACATGGGTGTAGAATACTGCAGTAACCCACGAGCCATGAGACTATGGTTACACCATACAGATATACAACTAACCAGAGCAGTCACCTTGCCACTTCCATCTTGCTTCTAAAGTTACCTAGCTAATCATTGGGTAATTCTAGATATACAGTTAGAAACACCAATGGATGAATGCATTTTGGATGAGAGGGCTTTGAAGGTGTCATTTCATTAATGGGATACTACATCTCTCCTAGTACGTGAAAATTTCACATCAAGACTTGTACTACATGAGTTGTCTTTCTACATAAATGTTAACCTTAAGTGAACCTACTTTCAACACATCTCTTTGCTTGATTACCTTTTGTTTACAACAATATCTAAGCTCTATGTTGTCTACCCTTGCATGAAGCTAATGTCAGGACCAAGTCACAAAGTGACTATACAGAAGGTATTGGATGTATTGCTGAAAATCCGTGTTCTCAAGTATCTTGATCGGTGTATCTACCAATTTCTTCCCTGTCATAATGGACAAGAGCTAAACAAATGGGAATACACAGAGGGTGACCTCATGCAGTTCAGTTTGATTCTGGGCTCTCACTTCCGAAATAGATGGTTGTCTGAAGAAAAAGAGTTACTAATAGAGGCAGTTCTCTGTATACCATTCACGAAGAAGTGGAAATACCAGTTCTGACCAGAGATGATAGAAACTCTTCAACTGTTGAGTGGGCTCACCAGCGGTTGCCTCTTACTAACCTCCATCAATGACATCATATCTAGTAATATGCCAAACACTTCAGCTAGATTATTTTATATTTCCCCATTTTAGCAGACAATTTGAAACTTAAAACGCAGACAATTTGATTTCGAACAAATTGCATTAGATACCTAACAGAAAATGCTTACTAATATGCAATAGCAAAATCAATTAAACTTCATATTTCGCTTGAAATTAAACAGCAATTTGGAAACTAAACAACAAGTTTATAGCCAGAAATTTGAGAATGGGGAAAGAGAAGCTTGAGATTTACCGGACTTTTGAATGAAGAAGCTAAAACCCTAAAGATGATTCAGAGCTTGAATTAATGCCGAATTTGGAGCTTGCATTGGTCCCATTGTCGATATCTACATCGTCAGAGGAGAGAGAATTTTTCAGTCGAGAGAGAGGAGCCCGAATTTTGTTTTCATCTGTCGAGGAGAGAGAATTTTGTTCCATTGAGTGTTCAGGTGACGGTGGCAGCATTGGTCTCACAGACTTACTGTTCATGTTAATAGAAAAAAGAACAAAAATAGAATGTTTTACGATAAGACTGATAATTGTTCGAATTAATATAGTGGAGTACCATTTTGCATTTCGAAATCAAGTGACATGATGTTGTTTTTTACATCCGTTTATTTCACAAACATGATGTATATGATTCATAAGATATACAATAAATATGATGTATATGATTCATAAATTGTTTACTTGAAATAGACGATTAATATATTTAATTTGTGGTGCTTGGAAATGTATAAATCATATTGAAAAGGAAGCAACGTAACAAAGATCATATGTCCTTATTATTCATACTCTACAATGTAAGCAATCAACTTCGAAAGTGGTTGTACATGTCAATCCACGTACATTTCTTTTTTTTAGGTCATACAAGTTACTTATTAAATGTCGAAGTGTGAAAATCAATCATGTTTCTAGCTTTTAATTGCTTAAGTGACTTCAAACAAAACCTCAATGACTCATTGTTGTCGTGTTTTATACTTAGGGGTCACAAACAACCGTGAGGGGCAGTCCTACGGCCCTTAAGAAGGTCCTAAATAAGGTCGAGGACTATCTTAGAGCAGGTCGTTCCCTATCCGAACCTACCCTTCCACCCCAGACGCCCACTTTGGTCGGGAGGTGGACACTTGGTGACAATGATATCTATTCGAACGCTATTGAATTAGAGAGCAAAACATACAAGCATAGAAAGGGAAAATTTAGACGAACATGAGAGAGCTAAACATACTTCATTCGATTAAAGACAGGCATACATTCGATTCAGTACAGAAAATAAAAGGGATAAAAGCAATTATACCTCACATGAAGGCGCCTTGATGATACAGTTACTTTTGCGTGTGTCTTGAGCGTCTCTGTGTTTGTGCTGGTATTTTAATCCTTTCGTACAACTACTCTTTGTATAAAATATTTATATATTTATTTTTCGTATAAATATACTTATACAAATATACGGGTATCTGTATATATGTATATATCTCATATATATTATAATATATATATATATATATATATATATATATATATATATATATATATATATATATATATATATATTCTTGTTTTATGAGTCTTCTCTCATATTTAGGACTCTTAAGGTCTTTGACTTATATTGACCAACTTATCTACTGTTTTTCTAAGTCAATTTTTATTTCGTGTGTAACAACTGCCCCCTAATACATACATAAACGTTTCGAATTTATTTTGTATTATTATGCAAATGACGCTTCGTTTCCCGCGCCTTGATGATACAGTTACTTTTGCTTGTGTCTCTTCATTGGTTATGGGTAATCGTGCTTTTCAGTTAATGATGACTCTTACCCTTATATATACTCGTCTTTCAACTTTCTATTCCATCAATCTTCTCTCTCTCCAAAAAACCCCCAACTGTTCCTTACGAACTCCTTCTTCTCGATTCTCAATTTTTCACTTTTCATGGCTAATTCCGAGTCGTTTATTGATTTAAAAGATGTTCATAATCTTAAAAAAGCTAAGGATGCTGTTAATCTCTTCGAAAGCATAAGGGATTATCCAGACTTATATCGGCCTTCGAGGCTTCAGCATCGAAACGCTGTGTATCAATCTCCCCCGGAGCCTCCATTTTCTTCGAGTCGTCTACCGGGATTTTCGTTGGGCCCTAATTTTGATTCGAAAGCTTTCATGGAAGAGGATGAGACTTTCTTATCTCGTTTCGATCAGGTTTTTCCCAACTTTCAATCTTGTCGTTCCTTATTGTTCTCTGGAAATGATTTTGAACATGCATTTATTCATGCTGGCAATAAAACCTATTCATGGTTGGTTAACGAAATTAAAGACACTTTTCCTCGAAAATGGTTTGATCGTTTCAAAGATTTTCATAGTCGTTGGAAGGAGAATCAAATTTATGACTTTATTCGTCTGGCTTTGTTTAAAACCATTACTTTCGAGGCCAATGTTTCTCTTTCTAATTTACTTTCATGGAATCCTGCTATCAATTGTTTTATTTCGGGTAGTGGCATTCAATTCGTTACTCTTGAAGATATTGCTTTCTTTATGGTAACTCTGATAAGCATGGTCCCTTCGTCTTCTGCACCTTCTACTTCTGGCCTGAAATGGCCAAGGGATATCCCGTCCTCCAGTCGAAGAGGTCCCCCTAGTATTCCTTCAGATTCGATCGAAGAATTTGATACTTCTTCTTCTGATGAGCCCCTTCTCATTAGGCGCCGTCGAAATAGAGGTAACTTCTAATCCAATTTCTTATGAGATTTTATTACGGATAAATTTCTAATATTATTACTCTGTTTGTATATAGGGGATACTTCCTCTCTCGTGACTAGCCTTGAACCCCAGGATTTGTATATAGGTGTTTCTATACCTACCCCTATTTTGAACATGCCTTCGAAGGCTGAAGGTTTTCGTTTGATTGATGCTCTTTCATCTGACCCTACCCGTGTTGAAGCTGCGATAGAGCTTCAAGACTTTGTTAGAGTCCAGTCTGTTTTCCCTGAACGGGTTAGGGACTTGATACTTAACAATGTGGGAGTTCTTGTTCAATTTATTCGTGATGCTCACGACGCATCTTTGTCAGATGATGCTTTGAAGGTGTTGTCTACTCAACTCGAAGAGTCTCATGTCCTTCTCCAGCAGGAAACAAGATTATATCAGGCTTTGTCTGCTGAGCTGTCTGATATTGATCAACAAATACAACTCCTTCAAACTCGTAAGAGTTTTCTCCTGGAACGAGTGCCCTCTTTACAGTCTGATTTTGCTAACGAAGAGGTTCGTTTGACGACGGTAGCAAAACTGGTGAAGGATCGTATGGATAGAGTATCTTGTATTAGGTCTTCGAAAACTACTATTTAGGCCATTCTTAGTTCCCTTAAGCAGTGTTTGGATACTCTTTTATGATTTTCTTTTTCGCCAATAAGAACACGTCTTTTGACTTTTGACCTTTTTTCGTTTTCTGCTTAGTTAATATAATTTTACGTGCGTTTTCTTTGTTTATATCGGCTTCTCTTGTTTTATTTTTCTATAAATTGACCAATTCTATGGTCACTTTTCTCACTTCTCACCCTTTACCCTCTTTCTTCTCTTCTCTTTCAATTATCTTTCTTCATAAATCGAATACTTATGAGTTTTTCAAACTATGGGATGGTTATTCCTATGTCATTTAGATTGTCTAAGTGCCATATCAAATGTACCCTTTTCTTTTTCCCTCACTTATCCACATTTCTCGCCTTTTTCTTATTTCATAAGCCTTTTGATGAGATATTAATCAGAATTGTTTCATATATGATCACCCATATTAATTTAGGCCTGGCAAAAACTAACCCGACCCGAACCTAACCCGAAAAAAGCGGGTTAGGGTTGGGATTTTCGACCCGAAACATTAAATGGGTCGACCTGATTGACCCGAAAACTTAAATGGGTTAGGTTAAGGTTGAAAATTTCAACCTGCTCAACCTGAAAATTACCTGCTCAACCCGAAAATATTAAATGGGTCAGGTCACAGATCAGGTCGACCTGATTTTTATCGGGTTCGGGTCGACCTGATCCGTTTAACCCATCTAAGTTAGAGATAAAAGCTTAGCCCACAAGTGAAATGGAAAAAAAAAAAACTGACCCAAAACTTAGCCCAAGCCCAAGCCCAAGCCCAAAATAGAGATAAAAGAGGGAAAAAAAAGGGTGTTACTAAATACCGCCCCTAAATTACTACCTACCGCCCCCCAAATTCCAATTTTGCCCTTTTTTAAATTTTCACTCATCCTCTCCCTCTCTAACTCTCACACCAATTCTCCCTCTCTACCACCCACTCTCATACCCAATCTTCATCAACATTCACTCAAGCAACGGCCGCGGATGTCTGCCGGCGAACCGTCGACGGTGGCGGAGGTAAATTTTTTTTTTGCACAGTCGTCTGCGATTTCAGACTCACCCATGGGTGATTCGTCTGCGATTTCAGACTCACCCATGGGTGGGTCGTCTACGATTTCAGACTCACCCATGGGTGAGTCGGAAATCGCAGACGACTCACCCATGGGTGAGTCGAAAATTTCAGACGACTGTGCAAAAAAAAAATTATTATTATTATTATTATTATTATTATTATTATTATTATTATTATTATTATTATTATTACTGATTATTGTTTAATTAATTAAAAATGTGAAATGATAGAGGGGAGGAGCCGGTAAATCGGTGCCGAGCTAGTTCACTAAATAACCTCGGCACCGATTTACCGGCTCCTCCCCTCTATCATTTCACATTTTTAATTAATTAAACAATAATCAGTAATAATAATAATAATAATAATAATAATAATAATAATAATAATAATAATAATAATAATAATAATAATAATAATAATAATAATAATAATAATAATAATAATAATAACAATAAATAATAATAATAATAACAATAATAAATAATAATAATAATAATAATAATAATAATAATAATAATAATAATAATAATAATAATAATAAATAATAATAATAATATTTTTTTGGTTCACTTCAAGATTTTGTGCACGTCCACTCCAGGGTATCCACCATACAATCGATCACAGTAAATAGTCCTCCTATTTAGCTGGATTAGTTTCTTTGACTTGAGATTTGTTTGTTAGTATTTACATGCCAGTAACAAGATTTCTACTTTTCATATGTGTTAAACATGTCTTTACCGTTTGCACCATTATTGTGTTTGTTAGCATTCATCATAAACTGCTTGGCTTCACCATGGAGTTGGATCAAGCATAGACAACTCACAATTAGTAATAATATTAAGTAAAAAAATGTAAGTTTTATGTTCTATGTGACGACTCGATGGTTCTATTTTCTGATTAAGCTGAGATGCTTGCTTCAATGTTGTGTTTAACTTCAACTGAAATTTATCTTTTTTTTTCATTTCTTAAACTTTTGATTTTCGAGGACGAAGGACCAACCAAAGAAGCATCCTGTAACTATAGATTAAACAGATACAGGAAGCTCAATTGTTTTCAGCAGGTAAGATATCATTGTCAGAACATAAAATGTTCAGAGTTTCTTTTGCAATCACATTTACAACTTGGAGAGAAATTTGTTACTTCAAGATGGAGCCAGACAAGATCATACAAAAAGCTTAAAAGAGCTAACAATATAGAATATGAAACAAATTTATAGTGTAAAAACAGAACAATATGGTAACAAATAGTCAGTGAAGAATGTGCAGAATCAAAAAGTAATCCACTTAAATATTTGCAGAACAAGAATAGTTGGATCCAAAAATTCCCCTTTGGGATTAATAGGGGTGAGGAAACATTAGCTTCATTGGCTACACTTTTATTGGAAGTTAGGGATTGATTTTACCCTGAAAATCTACATTAGAAGATTGAGTCAGTCAACAGGATGGAAGTCACAGAGAATCGAGCAAAAAAAAAGTCATTGAGAGAATCAAGGGCACTCAGGCAGTCGAATGGTATCTGTGGATCTCGGGTCAAACGGAAACAACCTCTCTACGAGACTCTAACGGGGGTAAAACTGTGTGCAACCGACCTCTACCCCTACCCTGCCTTGATGTTCAGTAGCTGCTGCAGCACTTCATTTAGTTGAAATGAGCTTAGTAGTTCAGTAATTTTCATCTTTTCCTGGGCTGCCATCTTTAAAAATTAATTTACAGTAATATATGATTCTAGCACTTTGCCAAGAACTATGCATAATATAGCACAAGAGTTTGAGAACATCGAATGTTATTTAGATGTATATTTGCATACATCTTCCATACAAAAGTACATAATTACACTCATACTGATCATTAGTCGGAGATAGCTAGCTGCCTAGCTCTACCCATACAAAACAAAATGCAATTTTCATAGACGGGCTCTTCAACTGCTTATCATCACCATTCCTGAAACCATAGGCTTGAAAAGCTCGGCACCGATTTACCGGCTCCTCCCCTCTATCATTTCACATTTTTAATTAATTAAACAATAATCAGTAATAATAATAATAATAATAATAATAATAATAATAATAATAATAATAATAATAATAATAATAATAATAATAATAATAATAACAATAAATAATAATAATAATAATAATAATAACAATAAATAATAATAATAATAATAATAATAATAATAATAATAACAATAATAATAAATAATAATAATAATATTTTTTTTGCACAGTTGTCTGAAATTTCCGACTCACCCATGGGTGAGTCTGAAATCGCATACGACTGTGCAAAAAAAATGCGCAAAAAAAAAATTACCTCCGCCACCGTCGACGATTCGCCGGCAGACATCCGCGGTCGTTGCTTGAGTGAATGTTGATGAAGATTGGGTATGAGAGTAGGTGGTAGAGAGGGAGAATTGGTGTGAGAGTTAGAGAGGGAGAGGATGAGTGAAAATTTAAAAAAGGGCAAAATTGGAATTTGGGGGGGCGGTAGGTAGTAATTTGGGGCGGTATTTAGCAATTCACCAAAAAAAAACCCTACCCCTCATTTTATTTTGCCGTCATTTTATTTCTCTCTCTTCCTCACTCTCGCTCATTCTCTCATATTCTGGATCTTTCTTCGGCTCTTCGCCTCTTCCTCTTCGGCTCTTCGGCTCTTCCTCTCTCCATCTCTCGATCTCACTGTCTCTCTCATTCTCTCTCATTCTCTATCTTCCTCATCTTCAAGCTCTTCCTCACTCACTCTGTCTCACTCTGTCTCACTCTCAGTCTCACTCTCTCACTCTCTCGATCTCTCGATCTCTCGATCTCACTCTCTCACTCTCTCGATCTCACTCTCTCGATCTCTTGATCTCACTCTCTCGATCTCTTCGATCTCACTGTCTCGACTTCTCTCATTCTTTGTTTTCAAGTTGTGCACCTTATATCTTTGCTGTTGGGTTGGAATTGGAGTACCTTGTATTCAAGTAAGTTAAAGTATATTCTTATAGTGGTTTTGTTTAGATTAATGGTTTATTCATGTTTAAGTTTTAAACTTTTAATTCAGTCGAATCTTCATCTCTTTTTCTCTTTTTCTCTTTTTCTCACCCTAACTTTCGAATCTCTCATCTCTTCATCTCTTTTTCTCTTTTTCTCACTTCATTTATCTTTTCTATCTTTTTTTTTTTTTTACAGATTTAATCAAGTTATACCTCACAAATTCCAAACAAGACGGTTAGTTTTCTCTTTTTCTCACTTCATCTATGTCTTCTGATTATATTTTTAATTCGTTTAATTTAAATTATGATAGATTCTGAGTACATATACATAAATTGCTTTGACTGTGGAGTCTGTTTTCGGTGGATGGTGGTCTGTTTGTGTCTTGTTGGTGTTCAGTGTTACTGTAAGTTGGTTGTTGCTTAGATTAATGGTTTATTCATGTTTAAGTTTTAAACTTTTAATTCAGTCGAATGGGTAGATTTTGCTTAGTATTTGTGGTTCTGTTTTCATGAGTTTTGTGGTCTGTTTGTGTCTGCCAGAGTGCCAGGTAGTGTCTGCCAGGTTGATAGTGTGTGCAGTAGGCAGTAGCAGCTAGCTGGTTGTGTCTTGTTGGTGTTCAGTGTGTTGGTAGTCTGTTTTCAAGTTTGTGTCTTGTTGGTGTTCAGTGAATTAAACTTGATAGTCTGTTTTCAAGTTTGTGTCTTGTTGGTGTTCAGTGTTGCTGTAAGAGTGTAAGTTGGTTGTTGCTGTATATTAGTGCGTTTTGGTGCGGGTGACTTGCTGTTGCGTGTGATGTGCTGCTGTACACGGATTAAGCCTGTTTTATAGACATTTATCCGCATTATACACTTCAATTCTTTTTTTAAGTTTTCTTTGATAATCGTATTAATTATATTTTTTTGTAGCTTTGATTGAACCACAATTGGAGGAGCTTTGTGGATCCATAATGAAATTAAAGGTGAGCGATGAAGAGAAAGAGAACCCAGTTGAGAGTCCACTTCAATCGGGCTTCGCAGCCGAAACTACGGAAAGTGCAACCGAATCGACAATGTTCCATTGATTTAAACTTTAAAGTTCTGAAAACTTGGATTTTTTGGTTCTTGTAATTTGTAAACTTGTAACTCTGTCATGACTGTCAGGCTAGCTGGCTAGGTGCTGCCAAAGTGCTTGTAATTTGTAAACTTGGATTTTTTTGGTCATGACAGTGTCACTGTCAGCATGCCTTGAGACTTGAGAGTTTGAGGTGCTTTGAGCACTTGAGGTCTTGAGGAGGTGGCGAGGTGCTGCCAAAGTGCCAACAAGCATTTTTATGAATCATTTTACAAGTGTGCAAAATAAATCAGGTTACGCAGGTCGTTTTCAGGTCGACCTGATCTGTAACAGATCAGGTTAGGGTCATATTTTTTGACCTGTTTATTAAACAGATCAGGTTAGGGTCGAGTTTTCTGACCTGTTTAGTAATCAGGTCAGTGGGGTTCAACCCGAACCCGACCCGACCTGATCTGTTTGCCAGGCCTATATTAATTCATTTCGCTTGGTCTTTACCAAGATGAAATTTGCTATAATCTCTTTCGTTATAGCCTTAATATCCTCTATTCACATATATAATCACCCATATTAACATGGGCGGTCTTATCAGAACGAGTGGGGTGATATTTTTTCTTTCTTTTCGTTCTTTCTTCTTGTCAAGGCCCTGTCAAGTACACCCACTGTTTGTGGGATACTTCTTCCTTGTCAGCGCGAGTAGGGTGATTTTCTACCCCCTTTTTCTTTTATTTGGATCCTATCAAATACACCCACTGGTCGTGTGGTATTTTTTTTAGGATTTTTCTGACCAGATATTCATTTTCCAACATTTATATCTTCGAGGACCCTTTTCGTTTGCCAGATCTGAAGACACATTTTCGACTAGCATCATATCCTGTTAGGGGAAATATTTCTTTAGATATTTGCCATTTATTGCTCGTCCAAATTGTTTACCATTTGTTGATAACAACTTGTATGCATTTCCTTGTTCAATGCTTTCGATAATGAATGGTCCTTTCCAGTTTGGAGACCACTTTTCATAGAACTTATCTTTTTGTCCTTCAGGGATTATAGTTTTCTATACCATTTCGCCCTTGGAGAACTATTTCTTTCTTACTCTTCGATTGTAACATTTTTTGGTTTGTCTTTTTAATTTATCAATATTTTATAACGCTTCGATTTGTAAGATTTCTTGATCCAATTGTTCAATATTCATAGTTTCTTCGTACTTTTGTGGTGATAGATTAATTTGTTTAAGTATTCGCTCGGATTTGATACTTATTTCTACGGGTATAATGGCTTCGTGTCCAAATACCAATTGAAATGGCGTTACTAGAATGCTCTCTTTAGGGCTTGTTCGATAGGCCCATAGTGTTTCTAGTAATAAGTCATGCCAAATACGAGGATTTTTTTTTTATCATTTTCGCAATTTCCCTTTTTATAATCTTATTGCTTGATTCCGCTTGACCATTCGCCTGGGCATAATATGGAGTAGAATTCGCTAATTTGACAGATAATTTCTCTAAGAATGATTTTATTTCATCGCTGTTGAATACCTTCGCTTGATCTACTGTGATGGTCTCAGGGATCCCAAATCTAGTATATATGTTTTCGTTGATAAAATCCACTATGTCACTTGACGTTATATTTGCAAAAGGTTTGGCTTCGACCCATTTTGTAAAGTAATCAGTGGCCACTAAAACATATTTATGGTGCTTTGATGAAGCATGTCTAATTTCTCCAATAATATCCATTGCCCATCCTCGAAATGGCCATGGTTTAATTATACTATGGAGTTTAGCTGCTGGGACTCGTTGAATACCACCATGTTTTTGACATGGTCTGCACCCTTTAGCATATTGTAAACAATCCCTAGTGGTTGTTGGCCAATAATAGCCATATTGGTGTATTAGTCTTCTCATTTTTTGCCCCGTTTGGTGGACTGCACATATACCTTCATGTATTTCTCCCATGACTAGCAGTGCATCATCTAGGTCTAAACATTTAAGTAATACACCGCAAAAATCTTTTCGAAACAATTGTTCCCCATCATACACATACCGATGTGCTATGAGTTTTAGTTTGTTCGAATATTTCTTCTTTGATGGTTCCTGAAGATATTCAATTATTTCGTCCCTCCAGTCAACTTCTTTAACCATAATATCAATTTTATCGTTATTCTCTCCTCGAATGGGATAAGTTCCTTGGCCTTAATTGTAATCTTTTCGTGGAAGTAACTCCAAGAAATTTTATATCCTGATGCTAATTGAGCTAATTCGTTTCCTATTTCAGTTTCAATTCGGGGAATATAATATATTTTGACTTCGTCAAAGTATTGCAATAGTTTTTTAATTCTGGCATTTCCCAGAATTGCCATTGGGCTAAAAGACTTGAAAATTCATTTTGTTTGATTCATGATTAGTTGAGAATCTCTTTTTATAATTACATTCTTGGCTCCTAATTCGAGAAGGCTTTCTAAATCTAAGATTAGGGCTTCATATTCTGCCCTATTGTTTGTGCAAGGCCCTTCGAGTTGTACGGCTATCTTCGTGGGGACTCCTGTTGGTGATATTAAATATATCCCAGCACCCGCTCCTCTTTTTGTAGAAGAGCCATCGAAATATAATTTCCATGGGACTAGCTCAATGTAGTCGTTTTCGAGTTGATTTTCTAGATTATCCTTAATTGATGGATGATCTGCTAAAAACTCAGTCAACGCTTGTCCTTTTATTGCTTTTTGTGGTATATATCTAATATCGAATTGAAGAAGGTGAATGCTCCATTTGTTCAGTCTTCCCTTTAAAAGTGGTTGTGATAACATATATTTCAGTATCCGTTGGGGATACTACTTCGACTGTAAAGGACATGAAGTAATGCCTTAATTTTAATGAAGCAAAGTATAAGCTTTAGCACCATTTTTGGATGGATGTATATCTTGTCTTCGTATCTGCTAGAGTTTTTGATAAATATAATACTGCTTGTTCTTTTCCGTTGTCGTTTCTTGCACCAGTAAACACCCCATTGATGTTTCTCCTGAGGAGAGATACAATCTTAAAGGTTTTCCCATTCGTGGTGGGATTAAGACTGGTGGTTCTGACAAATATTGTTTAATCCTTTCGAATGTTTATTGATGTATTGGTTTCCATTGGAAGTCTTCTCCTCCCTTGGATCTCAATAATGATGAAAAGTTCTTTGTTTTATCTGCTAGGTTAGATATGAACCTTCTGATAAAATTAATTTGTCCTAAGAATCTTTGGAGCTCCTTCTTGTTCGTAGGTGGTTTTGCTTCCAAAATTGTCTTGGCTTTGTTCTTATCAATTTTAGTCCCTCGTTGTTGGATAAGAAACCCTAAGAAATTTCATGCATGTACTCCAAAAGCACACTTGGGTGGATTCATTATTAATTTGTATTTTCGCATTCTTTTGAATGAATTCTTTAGGTGATCTAGATGATCTTCATGTGTTTGTGATTTTATCACTACATCATCTATATATACTTCCATGAATTTCCCTATCATGTCGTGGAATAAGTAGTTCATGGTTCTTTGGTACGTTGCCCCTGCATTTTTGAGCCCAAATAGCATTACAATCCATTCGAATGTCCCTAAAGATCTTGGGCATCTAAATGCGGTTTTATGTCTATCTTCCCTAGCTATTCGTAATTGATAATACCCTGAGTATCCATCCATAAATGATAATACTTTATGTCGAGATGCAGCATAGGGTATTCGTCTTTTGGGCTAGCTTTGTTTAGATCTCTAATATCTATACATATTCTGATTGTTCCATTATTTTTTACCATTGGTACTACATTTGCTAGCCATTCGACATACTTGGCTGGCCTTATGAACTTTGCTTCGACTAAATTTTCTATTTTCTTTTTTACCCCCAAAACAACCTCTGGGGTTATCCTTCGTGGAGGCTGCATAATTGGTCTACAATCCTTTTTTATAGGTAGCTCATGTTGCGCTATTCAAGTGTCTATTCCTGGCATTTCATGATGAGTCCAGGCAAAGCAGTCTTTATATTCAACTAAAATTTTAATAAAATCTTCCTTCTCATTTGGAAGTACCTTTGCACGAATATAAGTTATTCTGGGTTTTTCTTTCGTCCCCAAATTAACCTCTTCGAGTGGATCTTGTATCTCCATTTTTATATCTTCATTTTTCTCCCAGATTCGTTCTGGTACTTCGTATGTGCTATCCTCTTGTATTTCGATTAAATCATTATTCATTGCTTGAATTAGCTTTTGTTCGCTATTTAGACTTGCTACGATTCTTAAAGTTTTATCCAAAGCTTTCTTCAATTCAACTACAGAACCATTCTCTTTGTAAAAAACATTTGTATTCATTCGAGTAACCTCCTTACATTCTATTGTTCCTGACATAACAAATATTTATTAAAAACTGATAACAATTACAATTATTTCTAATCCTGTCTCTAGGAAGCTGTAATTAGGTCCTTCCTTTAGTTTGTTACTAAAGTCCCTAATTTTCGCTTCATCGCTTTCTTCTGGTCTTCGGCTGAACTCTTTCCTTCGTTGTTCCTCGAGCACCTCTATTCGAATTGGCGCGCATTTCCCTGTGTAGAACCTGACTTCCACAAAATTAGCAGTGGTTAAATGAGGCTTTTCTTCTGCCTTAACAGTCTCAAATTTCTCACCATTTCAAATTATCAATATTTGGTGTAGGGTAGATGGTATGCAATAATGGCTTTGGATCCAATCTCTTCCTAATAAAGCCTGATAGCTAGAATTGGTATTAACCACAAAGAAGGCAGTGTAAAAAGTCGTATTTCCTACTTTAATTTTTACTGGTAACAGCCCATCAGATTTTGTGGCTTGTCCTGAGAAGCCATATACTGCTACATCTGCAATTATTAAATCCTTCATGGATTTTCCTAAGAGTGGTAAAGTAGATAATGGTAACACATTCATGGCTGCCCCATTATCAATTAAAACTCTCTTTATTCTCACATTATCAATTTCTGCTTTGATATATAAGGGTTTGATGTGATTATTATTTATGGCTTTTTTATCCAATAATTCCTTACAAACTGTGTCTATGTTATGCTCGCAAGTACAAACTTCGACCTCTTCGATTTCTGAGATGTTTAGGTCCTCATAACATTTTAAATCTAGGAGGGTAATTTCTAAAAATTCGTATGGTGAGTCATCTAGAGTAGAAGTTAAATTTCGTTCTATTTCTACATAAGATAGGGAGGACATACCTGATTGAGCCATGACTTTGTAGGCTTCTTCTTCTTCCACCATCTCATGCCATCGCTGACGTTCTCGATTTTGTCCTTCTGGCTGAATCTATGGGTGCATGGCATTCACTATACTTACTTCAATC
Source organism: Tetragonia tetragonoides (assembly GCA_038025085.1). NCBI lineage: Eukaryota > Viridiplantae > Streptophyta > Magnoliopsida > Caryophyllales > Aizoaceae > Tetragonia > Tetragonia tetragonoides. The sequence goes on along the minus strand of CM076151.1, from coordinate 21,402,818 downwards.
TTATCTTCGAAATTCAAAGCCCTTTGAACAACCTGCGTTCGTGCAAACTCTTCATTGTTGACGTAGATCTCTATCCTGTCATCTGAGGTGTATTCGTCTTCCTCTCGATTCCTCCTTTCGAACTTACTGGGATGAACTTTGACTTCCCTCATTTGATCGCTGAGGGTATCTATGTCCACCCCTTCACTCTCTTTTGTTGGACATTTGATTTGTCCAACTTGGATTTGCAATGTTCCTTTCGACATTGCATCCTCATCAATCTTCAATTGATTGACAAGTGCTTCTTGTTGCATCTTCATTGCAACCTCAGCTCTGGCATGGCTTAATTTCTCTGCCACTTGCCTCCTCTGTTGAGCTTTAGAAGGGATGTTCCCTAGCTGGGTCATATGAGAAGGTCGGGCATCTTCAAAATACCCTGACGTTCTTGCCCCGTTTTGAGGCAAAGCCCCTCTGAGAGCATATCTGCTCTCCAATCTGCCTCCTCTACCTCCTCGATAACCTCTTCCTGTTGGGAAGGTATCTGTTCGTGGTCGTTTGGGCATTCCATAACCCCTTTGATAGGCCGGTACCCAGTTTGGATCATTGGGGATAATCTATAATCGCACTAATTCGAAGTGCAAAATATCAGAGCAGTCAGGACATAATACCTTTTATAGTCCTCTAAGGTTAGCAGCAATTTTCGGGGTTACCACACCTTCTGTCTTGAGAATTTATTTGTAGGTTTTGTCCCTAGCATTAGCCACCTGTTCTTTGCTAACAGGTCTTACCTCTTGTTGATGTACTTCGATATCATCAACTATTTCCATTCCTAGAGTAACCTTTTCGACATAGGTTAACTCTATTGTTCCAAGCTCCATCTGCTTGGCAACGAACCTTCGAAATATTTGACATTAGTCAGTAGTATGTAGAGTATTCATGTGCCATCTACACATTCCTTCGAGCCTTTGAGCTTTGACTTTAGGAAATGTTAAGATTCCTTGGTCAATGTATCGGTTGAACATAATATTGGCCATTTTCGTATAATTCGATACCTGCAAATGCGAAATATTACGTATGTCAACATCTATCATATTGATTTCTGCAGTTTGTTGAAAGGGATCTTTTTCAATTTCTGTTTTCTCTTCGTTAGGAAAGAATAATTCCTTTTCGTCTATCTTTTTCTGTATGATATTTCGAAAGTATGAACAATCATTGGTTTCAAAAGTATGAACTTTGCGTTTGAAGGTATCCTAATATTTCTAGTTCTCCTAATTTTCTTATTAGCGAGCAACCAGTCGAAAATCTGATCGGCTTTCGAACACATCAAAAGAGTATTTTTTAGGCTTACCCCCTATATCCACTCAACTATCTTTCTTTTCGAGTTTAGGGCATGAGAACGGTGGTCCTTTCTTAAATTCAGTATAATCTATTTCAAAAGGCTCTTCCAATACCCATGGTGCTTCTATTTCGAATGCGTTAAATCCATGTTGTTTTCTTTGACTTTCTTCTCTTAGTATATTTTCGTATCGTATTGCACTTTCTGCTAATTCTCTAAAGTCATGAAAAGGAAGACCATCAAATTTCTTTCGATATTCTATGGCCATATTTTCTTTAACTAATTGTACAAATTTTTTCTCAGGTAAATTTGTGTGACATCTTATCCTAGCTCTTTTAAATCTAGATAGATATTCTTCTACTGATTCCCCAGTATGCTGTCTTATCCTAGCAAGATCACTTATCGAGATGCCTGGATCTGTTCTAGCAAAGTGATTTTGGAAATGGAATTGCATTTCCTCCCAACTATATATCGAATTTGGGGCTAGGCTTATATACCAATTAAAAGCAGTTCCTGTTAAGGAATTAGGAAACATTCAAAGTTTTAGATATTCGTTATCTGCTGCTTCTCTACATTGACATGAGAACCTAGCTACATGTTCTAGTGCACATACATTATCCTCTCCTGAGAACAAAGTAAATCAGGAACCATAAATCCTCTTGGGAAAGGATGTGCTCTATCTATCCAATCAGGGTAAGGTTTACTCATTAAGGGTCTATTCACTTTTCTCAGTGTTGGCCCATATAACCTCTCTACTATTTGTTTGATTTGTGATTGAATGGGTTCTTCCCCCATCATTCCTGGCATCGTATATGGATATGCGATGGGTTGTGAATTATATGGATCATTCGTCCCATATCTTGTATTATAATATGTGGTCTGACCAAAAGTAGTTGGTCTTCTCCCTTGAAAATTCCCTTCGAAAGGTGGATAAGGATTTGCCTGACCCATGGTCGTATACCCTGATGGGTTTGGATCAGAATGAATAGGTTGTGAAGGATGCCCTGGGGTATTCGAAAGGTATCCTAGGATTTTTATCTTTTCCTATATTATCTTTATCCCCTGTGGGTCCTAGACCTAAATTTGTATTAACTCCAGGAGATGATGTCAAATTAATCGGGTTTGACAGTTGGCCAGTTTCAAAATTCCTAGCTATTCGTTGAGGTTCCCTAGGGAAACCTGGTGGTGGATATCCTATAGGTGTCTCAGTATTCTCTCCTATAGGTGTTTTATCTTTAGGATTCCTGCCAGTTAACTGTATAACCTTTTCGATCAGTTTATTATGCTTTTCAATATGTGGCTCTAAATTCACTGTCACGTCATTAGCCATACTTTTCGATAAGGCTGAAAATATAGAATTAAAGGTCTCTTGTATATCTAGTATGATTTTCCCTAATTCTTTGGCTAGACATCCTTCGAGTATGTTACTATGCTATTTACGATTTGATGGCAAACCCTTGAAGTATCATGTGCTAAGGCTCTATACTGATCAGTATACTCTTTTCGTTGGCTTTCTCGGGCTTCTAATAGAGTTTCTTTCATACATTCCACAAATTTTTCATAAACTTCCTGTATATCGAACTTAGTTTTTCGTGGAGTTTCTTCTCGAGAAGAAGAGCCTTGAGGTTGGGATGCTGCATTCGAAGCGTTATCCTCTCTTTGAGTACTCATTTCACCAGATATATTTCTTATTTGAGATCTAGTTTGAGGCATTAAAAAGGTTTATTCGTGGAGTGTATTTCGTAACTCCCACTGTGGTCGCCAAATTTCTTGTCGTGTTTTGTACTTAAGGGTCACAAACAACCGTGAGGGACAGTCCTACGGCCCTTAAAAAGGTCCTAAAAAAGGTCGAGGACTATCTTAGAGCAGACCGTTCTCTATCCGAACCTACCCTTCCACCCCAGGACACCCACTTTGGTCAGGAGGTGGACACCTGGTAACAGTGATATCTATTCGAACGTTATTGAATTAGAGAGCCAAACATACAAGCATAGAAAGGAAATATTTAAACGAACATGAGAGAACTAAACATACTTCATTCGATTAAAGACAGGCATACATTCGATTCAGTATAGAAAATAAAAGGGATAAAAGCAATTATACCTCACATGAAGGCGCCATTGCTGAGTGGCTGAGTTACACGCTCGAAGAGCCTAAGTTACAATCTACTCCTAGACTACACTACTCTAACACTACTTTTTTGACGTCTTGTCAATATGAGCTCATCTGCCTTGTCCTTCTGTTCTTCTTTGTATTTATAGGGATTTGAGATAACTGCCCATGGTCTAGCAGTTCTTCTTCTGTCCACCTTCTTCATGTTGGTGTTCCACTTCCCCACGTTCTCCACTTCTCTTGAGCGTCTCTGTGTTAGTGCTGGTCTTTTAATCCTTTCGTACAACTGCTCTTTGTATAAAATATTTATATATTTATTTTTCGTATAAATATACTTATACAAGAGAGAAGACTCATAAATCAAGAATATATATATATATATATATATATATATATATATATATATATATATATATATATATATATATATATATATATATATATATATTCTTGTTTTATGAGTCTTTTCTCATATTTAGGACTCTTAAGGTCTTTGACTTATATTGACCAACTTATCTATTGTTTCTCTAAGTCCATTTTTATTTCATGTGTAACACTCATATAGCAAGTTCTGAAGTTAGATACTATAGATGACCAACATTCAAAGGCTCCCAAAGATGGAGTCGGTAACCTCCGAATCCGATCCAAATCCGATTCGTTTACATGACTTACTTCCAATCTTTTTTTTTCAAATGTGAAAATATATAAGATAATACTAAATAACTAATTGCTAATTCAACAAAAATAAATATGGCATATATATTAAGGATTTAAGATACAAACAAAGGTGAACCTATATACTTAATTCAAATATATTAAGGATGTAGTGCTCTTTCTTTAAAAAAAATATTAAAAATAATCTGATATTCGGATCGGATTAGGAGGTGGATCGGATTTTCGGATTTCACACAACACCCGAATCCGCTCCGAATCCGATTCGGATTCGGAGTTTGCTAAACGGATTCGGACTCGGATTTTTTTGATTTGGATTCAGTTCGGATTTTTTTGGCCTAAACGGATCGAATTCGGACTTAATTGCCATCCCTAATGATAACTTATTTGCTTATGCACTTGCAGTTGCACAAGAGATTTCTGAAGATGTTGAACCTTCTGCATACTCCAAGGCATTCTTTCCTCCAAACGCATCTCAGTGGCCAGTAGTTATGCATGAGGAGATCGAGAGTCAATAAAAGAATCGTACTTGGGATGTGCGTGGTTGAGCTTCCGAAAAGCCAACGTCCATTAAACTACAAGTGGATCTCAAAAAGGAAAGATGGTATACCTGGGCTGGGGTAAAGAAGCAAGATAAAAAGTACACCTTGTTGTCCAAGACTTTAATCAATCGGAAGGTATTGATGATAATGGAAGTCGTTTGTTGTTCCTGACAATGAAACATTTGTAAGTCGTTTGAAGAAATATTTATATGGCCTAAAGCAAACTCGCAGACAATGATATTTAAAATTTGACTTCTTTATGAGTGAGCAAGGTTATACTAGAAGTTACTATGATAACAAAATTTACTTTAAACACTTACCCAATTGTTCCTTCATTTACTTGTTATTGAGGACATGTTGATTTCTCCCGAGGATGGATAAGTCCTTGATCAACGAGTCGAAATCTGAACTCAGTTATGTTTGAGATGAAGGACCTCGGTGCTGCAAAAAATAATTATTGGCATGGAGATATATAGAGATCGTTAAACTGTAAAGTTGTACTTGTCAAAAAAGAACAGATGTATCTTTATAACTTACAAGTAAGGGAGCGGATAAAAAATGTTGTCGTTCAAATTCTGCATAGGTTTTTTCAGCTCTTAGATATATCAAAGCTTTATAGGATGTAAAGAATATCATTGAAGCGGTGAATGATATAATCTATCCATCTTTATGATGAAAGGCAGGATTCTCTATATTAGATCTTTAACTACTGAATTTTCTTGTTGCTATTTTTCTTATATTTCTCGTGCTTTGAATTATACTGCTCACTCTCTAACTAAACAAGCTAGCATGAACCCTGAAAAAAAAAAAAAAAAAAAAAAAACCCTAGTCTAGATGTATTTTCTCGTATTATTAATATATAAATTGTATACCAATAAGGGTGGTGGTCTAGTGGTTCTAAGTGTACTCTCAAGTGGTTTGGTAAGGCAAGGTCATGGGTTCGAATCCCCATTCCTCCATGCCTTGTGTCTCCTGGCTTTTAGGAACTATACTAGTCCCTTGTTGGTGCTACATTAACGGAGCCAGTAGCCATTCACTTACACTTTTTTATGCGGCCGCCCTTTTCTATAGGGCGACTTTCCACGCACGCGCCTCTTCGATCTCCATCTTCTCCGATCCCACCTGCCAACAACTCACACGCCACCTCCCACTCCTCATTTCTCTCTTCGAATTCAGATATTCAATCGTCTACTTGTCTTGTCCTCGCATGCCCGGCTGCCCCTACACCTGGGCCACTATGATGAGAGAGAAAAAAGCCAAAAAATGGGACAAACCACCACCATTAAAGCATCTGGGAAATTGCAGTTGCCAAACCTCCAATCCGCATTTGGTATCTGGGGGAGAGAGAAAAAGAGTTTGTGAGGTTTGGAGATGATTGAGGAGAGAGAATTTGGTTGGGGCATTTGAAATTGCGAAGAGATTGATGAAATTTGGTGGTGCGGGTCTGCAACTCTGTTAGTGATGACATAAAATTGCCATCTTCCAAACAAAGACTTACTTGTGCTCCTTTTTAATTTTTTTAAATGTAAATTTTATCAAATATTCTCATGATCAATCATGATAGGATCTGAGTTGTGTCGTGGCTTTGGTTTTGTTTCTTTAGTTTAATTTTACTTTTACTTTTTTTTCGTAGCATCGTTTATAGACCTTCAATGAAATTTAACTTATATAAAAGACAAAGGTTTTTGAATAACTCTCACCATGAGAGAACAAATTAACACTAGAATTTAAGAAACTGACACAACATGCAAAGAAAGTGATACTAGCGATTAAAAAAACTCGTCATCACAAGGGAAACAACGTGAGACAAGAGTAGCATAAACTGAAACGATCAAGGGACCAAGTGACACTAGAATAAATAAGTTGTACCACATGACAATATGACACTATAGGAAGATAATCTGACACCACAAGCCAATAAAGTAATACTACAATAAAATAATTGCCACCACGATACAATAAGGTGACACAATAATAATTAACACCACAAGACTATTTAGTGACACTACAACAAAATAAATTGCCACCACGATACAATAAAGTGACACGATAATAAAAATCAATTGACACCACGAGACTATTTAGTGACACCACACTAAAATAAATTGACACCACAATATAACAAGGTGATGCGATAATAAAATCAATTGACGGCACAAGATTATTGAGTGGCACCATAACAAAATAAATCAGAATATAAAAAATAAATAATAACACCAATAGATAAAAAGAGTTGACATTAGTAGATTTTGAAATGTATATATTTAGTGTTAATCTTTATTATAAAGTAAGTTACAAATGCGACCAAAAATATTGACACTATCCACTGAGAAGTTTGACACTAGAGCACAAAAAAATAACACCAATGAGATAAAAAAAATAACACCAATGAAATAAAAAAAATAATGAGATTGATGCAAAGAAAATAAAACTAACACATACAAAAAAGAAAAGAAAAAGAAAGGAGAAGAAAGAAAGTTGCACACATGTACAGAAAAAGGGATCGTAGCTCCAGAAATAGACAAGGGATAATTTTTTTTTTGTGTGATATCAATTCTTTGTAAATATTAAGTGTACAAATAGGAAAAATAAAAATAATGTTCTAACTTTCACAAATTGAAGGGAAAAAAACAAGCCACAAATCGCAAAGACATTAAAAAAAGAAGAGGAAGGTAACAAAATGATGGCCGCACAGGCTTCGAACCAACAATTAGTTGAATCAAAGACTGCGCGCAAACCATTGGGCTAACAAAAAAGTAGATGCAATTTATGGAACTTGAAACTATTTATAGTATAACGCTGCCAAAATTCGAAAAAAAAAACCAGAAGCGCGCGTCCAACTTGACGTGGATACGCACGTGCCCCGTCTACGTGTCTCGCCCTATAGTATAGGGCGGTCCTATAAGAGACCTATTGAATAAAAAATTGTTGAGGGATAATGTGTAGCTGAGGATAATTGGTTCAACTCTCAACAATAATGTAAAATTGTAAATCATATATTTAGGCTATACGAGACTTATTGCATAAGATACAGATAAAGGAATAATAATTCCCAATAATTTGTTCATCATGTGTCCATATAACCTGGGTTTACTCTCTACCTACAAAGCAAAGAAGAAAATCATTTACGTGACACAAGCGTGCAAAGGTACCCGAAGACCAAGCAAGAGTGTTCCACCTTTTGTCTTCATTGATTGTAATCTTACTCCATAATTATAAGAGTGAATAATTATAAGAGCAAATTTGAGAATGCTTCAATATTGTTGCAAACATAATCAACATATTTTGAGGCATAATCTGTGCAGAATATCAAATTAAGATCTCTATTTTTAATCATATCATTAAAAAAAAAAAAAAACTCTTTAATAGGAATGATGTTGTAATAGTTGTTTGACTTTTCACTTTTCAATAGATATGATAATTTAGATTAAGCGTTTCAGTTCGAGTGAGATATTTGGTCAATTTTGGATCCGTATTCAAATTTCAATATAGTACATCATAAAAACGATAGGCAATCGCATTAAAGTAAATTTTTTGAACGGAATGGATTCGGTCCAAATTTGGCTCGATCAAATTCGTGTCTGATTGAGTATTGTCAACTCTCCAAGATTACGTGAATTGAGTTCTCTCTTAACTATTTTAGTTGTAGTTTTTTAGATTCATGATAAGTATTTTTTAATTAGTACGCAAGGAACGTATCTTACTTCCTATACGACATACCGGCATTGTAGATTAAATTCATGAATCATTCCAGCATGTTGCCGCAATTTTGTTGGAGCTAAGAGGATATTGAACGTAACATGCATTGGCAAAATTTGCATATCAAAGTCAAGGAGAGATTGAGAGGTATACGCTTTTGAAACCTTAAAACCTACGCAATGGATTGTGTCGTGACACAAAACGACAAAATATTAATCACAAATTTGAACCATCATGTATCATGTTTCCTTGCAAGTACATAACCAATAGGCTTGTAGTCTCTTTTTTGGTTTAACAAAGTCTCATGTTTGATCAACTCACTGAAAAATGAATCGCTATTTAGAATGACATAGGTAAATTATTAAATATTATGAGCCGTGACTTTTGTTTCACTAAAAAGTGACCCTCCTCAAGTTTTCTATAGTATACTTGTATTCTGCTTGTCTAGCCATTGTATAATTATATACAGAGAGACACGTTATTGTCCATTATTATGACTGAGTAAAATGTTTGAATCTGAATTTCATTGCATTTCTTTGAATCAAATCCGAAATATACACTAATTACAAAGAACAAGAACCAACTGTTTTGTTGGGCTTTTTCTTGAATTTGACTCTATTTTCTTTATATATCGATTTTCGTATAACCTAGCAAACATTGGGTACTGCCTCTGCACTTAACAATGGCTGATTTAGCAACTCCTGGCTTCTTGACGCACCTAGATCGTTGGATAGTCTTTTACACAACTGCAAGCATAAGTGAAGAAACCTGATTTAGCTCTACGATAGTGGTAAAGATTGCAACAAAAGAAAATAGTGCAAAAGATACAAGAACAATGAACTTTATTTTGAGTCTCGGAATTTAGATACTAACCTGCTGATAAACTGAAGGATCTCCGTTCGATTTTCTCAGTTCAACGACATATAATTGTGGACTAATCTCGAAGACCTGCAATATGAGGAAAAGGATAGATTAGGCAATGATTTATATATAAATAGTGTTAGCAAGTAATTTGCTCATTAGAAAGGGAATTAAAGATTTTTGCTTACTTCTGCTGCAACACAAAGGCTTCCTGAACTTTTCTGACCTTTTTGCTTTTGTACAACTTTAAGCTGAGAAATGCCACATTTGAGATGCATAAGAAGCTAGTTATCAGATAACTATAATTTGAAGGCCAGAGCTAAGATTGTGTACTTACCCTTCCATTTTTCTTCTGAACAGAATATCCCATCCCCGTCACAATATCCTCAATTCTCTCGAGCAACTCCAAGTGAGAAAGATTGGATGTAAATCTGATCTTTCTTTCTGATACATTCTACAGTCATTATACGACAAATCAGTAACTCTGCGATAAAGTTTTTGTGGCAAAGTTTAGGCAGTAAAGTGAAAGATATGTAAATTTCTCTATACACTCACCTCTTGTTCAAAAAACCCTGAAAGGTCAAGGAATGAAGACATTCCAATTAGCTGAAAGGCATTGATAATTGTAGGGTGGCCCGGGCTTTTCTCTCCATCTGAATGCTGATAGAAGTTGAAAAAGGTAGAAACTATCAGATTTCACAACATTTTTTATATACAGCAATGTACTTAATGGCGGTAGTAAAAAAACATCTCTCATTACCACTTCGTTTATTGAGAGGGCGTCCTCATCAATATATACATCATCTTCGTCATCATCAATATTAAAAGACATATAACCCTGGTTAAACCATGCATCTGCTTTGATCTCAGGTATTGTTATCCGAGTGACAGGGTTTGGATCAAGGATTCTCCTGATCATCCTTTGGGCTCCTGGAGAGAGCCATTTTGGTATCTGAACATCTCCTCTGGTGATCTGAATTGGCAAAGGGGTTAGTATTTCACAAGGGATCAAAGATTTACATTTGGAGCAAATTTATGAATAGCAACTACCTTCTGATAAAGGACTGCGAGATTTCTATCATCGAAAGGAAGATAACCTGTGAGAATCACATAGAGGATAACGCCACATGACCAAACATCTGCTGTGGCACCATGATATCCTCTGTTAGCGAGTATCTCAGGAGCAACATAGTTTGGGCTTCCGCAGGTTGTATGTAGTAACCCATCACTCTGGCAAAGAATTAAAAGATACCATAAATTAGTGGGGTGAACAAGTTTAAGACATAAGAATAGTTGGCCTTAATTGGTTACTTACCCCAAAATGCTGGGGTAATGCACTAAGGCCAAAGTCTGATACTTTTATGTTTCCTTTTCCATCTATGAGGATGTTCTCTAGCTGTATGTTCCAGAAACAGAAGAGATATTAGGTGTGAAACATATCAATTCAAGGTCTGTTAAACGGAGATCTTTTACAATGCTTGACTGAGAAATATGCAATTACTTAGTTCAGCTAGCTATCTAACCTTTAGATCCCGGTGAAAGACGCCCTTATCATGACAGTAACTGACACCATCAATTAGTTGTTGAAAGAGCTTACGGCCTTCCTTTTCAGAGAGTTTTCCTTTGGATGCCTACAAAATATATCAGAGGCATAAGAATAGAAAAATAAATGCAGGTACAAAGGCTCAGATTGAGCTCGCACACGCGCACTGTTATGTAAGATAATACTTACGATTTTGTCAAACAATTCTCCACCATTCACATATTCTAGGATCATATATATCTTTGTTTTGCTTGCCAAGACCTACATTTTAAGAAGAAAGGTGAGATATTATCCAACATCACTATAAAACAACTTCAACACTGCATACATGTATTCTTTTCTTGTGGGTTAAGGGACACGAGAATTGTGTAAGCACTGCCAGCACATTTAATCAGATTTCATTTTGCATTTGCACCGACAGAAATTAGATAGGCCTAATTTATACTTAGCCATAAATAATCTTGTTCAAATTTCATCGCACCAAAGTTTATGGCTTTATGGATACCATAATCTAATATGCTACCTAAGATAATTCTCGACCTCTGAACTCTCTATTTTCTTTATAGTTCACATCCATGGGAGATTAGGCTAACTAGAAAGTCTTTTGTTAATCATTTTGGTAAGTATTCTTTTTTCCTTCTTTTCCTTTTCAAGTAAAATGGTTTTGGAAGACAAAATTTCACCAACTCAAACCTTCAAGTGAGAAACTTAAAGAAGTATGAATAATGGTAGATCAATCATTCAATCAGTAGCTACCTACTTCCCTCCCCAAATAAGCATTTCTATAAAACTTGATATTAGAAAGTAGAAGAGATTCCCAAGCACACAATCTCTAATGGACCCCTAAACTAGATAGACTCTACAAGTTGGAACTATTCAAATGTCCACATCTCAGTTGCTGGAGGTGTAGGTACTTACAACAAATATAAACTGTAAATATCAATCCCCTATAAAATCGATGCTATGACGTCACTTTATAATTATAAAAAAAATCAAGCAGATAAGGGTTATATTAAGCACGTCGAAATCAGTCGAGCCACCAATCCACGACACGGACAACCATTCAGGTCAGTCCATGGTCTGGGATCTAACAACATTGGCTACCACTCTTCAGTATTCACCACATAATACCAATAGCACCACATAACCACATTGTACAAACACCAAAAGAAAACATCCCCACAATTATCTGTCTGTTTACATTGACAGGGGTCCATTTCCCATATGCCATAAATTATTTTTGTGCTCTCATTTTCAGGTTTTTTTGGTTTGTAGCTACTATTGGTTCTGGTTGGCAAACAGAAAAGAGCTACCCCAGGTACAAACATTTTGCATTTGCCCCCATAATCTAAAATGACCCTTTAGAGTCTGTGGACTACAGTGACCTTATGTAGGACCCAAATATAATAAATATCACAATAATCATCTGCTGAAATTGTGTGTGTTCACAAAATCCTTCTTTCATTGAAAATCATGAAACTGTTTCCATTCGCAGCAAACCACCCACCCTCAAATAGGGCCCCATGTGGGCCCAGGTAACTCAACTTAGGCCGGCCAAACCCAATCAGATTGTGCCATTTGGCATTAAGTCTTGACAGCTCACCAAATTAGGGGCCCACTTTGGCCAATATTTCACACTCCACATGCAACATGCATGAACATCGACCTTGCTTATGGTCCCCGCTCACAAGTCATACCAATTTCTGGCTTATACCAATAAGAAACATACCACAGTACGATATTTTTCTACAAATCAAAGGTTACCTATTTTTTTAAAATTTGTTTTCTTCAAAAAACAAAACAGGTTTTTGAATGATTAGTTGTAATTGTTTGTGGTACACTCTAATTTTTCAAATTTGTCTGATATTGACATAGTAAAACACTAAAACACGAAAAAAGAGTTACTACATATATAGGGTAAGATAAAAACGTTCTTATCGAAATTTCCGAAACACTAGAAATTTTCTGTATGCTGAGGCACCCTAGTAAAATGCAACGTGTCTAAATCCGGTACTTGTCAAATATCGTTGCAAAATTGAGAAACTAAGTTTGAAATCTGACTTAATGTCCCAAGTCATATGGATTATTATACTACTATAGTAGATAAGTCCTCTCTCTATCCCTCTTAGCTACCAAACAATCATTTGAATGCTTTTATATATTCATTCACTTATTCAATTATTAATTAGGTAGAATAGAGCAGATACCTAGTTTATTCCACTATGTGTAGGACCAAATGTATAGTTAAGGATCATAAAACTCAAGATTACCCGTGTGACAAGTTAAAGTGCTTCTTTTAGTTGTACCTTGCAAGATTTGTGTCTCTAATACTAAATACTGGTACAATCTTTGTCTTGGTCAACTCAGTTAGAACTAAAACGAGTTTGGTGAGTCAGCTCAGACAACAATTAATTTAGAGGGCCCAAAGGGAAAAAACAAGGGAAAAAAAGTATTATTATAGTATATAAACTAGAGATTGAGAGTGTCCCACATGTTCAGATTGGACTGGACCTTTAAACATGAGCTTCAACACATCCTGGTGTATGTCATGCAACGAATTAATTGGCCGGCAGTAATATAAAGGAGATTATGGAGATTTTGTTTTTACTACAAAACATAGCAAGGAGCACTTATCAACCATAACATCAACTTTATTGTAGGGGGGAAAAAGAACTAAAAGTCATGTACAAGATGTCAATTTATTGAGAGAGACAATGCAAACAACTAATACCAAGTGAAATTTATGTGTATGTCAATTCACTTAACTAACATATCATACAAATCTGAACATATAGACATTGAGACCACGAGGTGTGCTATTCATAAAGAGTAAAAAGTCAAGTACTAACATATTTAAAGTGTATGTCGTGTCAAGTCATGTGATAACCTATTTGCATTTATAAAGTAATCTCCAGGTTATACTATGTGACTATGAGCTCAAATCATATTCTCATAGCTAAAGACTATACTGAACTAAATTCTACCTAACTGAATTGATTAAACAAAAAAAGTAGATCACTAAATAGAACCGCACTGAATAGAACCGCACTGAATAGAACTGATTCTGAAATATGTGGAAACGAACACAGGCTAAATGAGGCGGCATATGGGATGTAATTATCCCTTCCCCATTTCCCATGAAATATTATACTCAACTTCTAGGAGTATGTGTAATTGTGTATACTTTTCTAGTCCAAACCGTTTCTTAACTGTAAGTGTAATAATCTACTTAACTGCTAGATGATGTACCCTGCAGGCTGCAGTCTGCACTCAAAAACAAAAACAAAAAACAAAAAAAAAGGAAGAAAAAAAATGGCTTGCTCATAAATTATTGGAAAAATTATTTTCTTTGGTGGGGGGCGAATGTGGTTGGAGTCCCAAGACGCGAGCTAAAGCACATGGTGGGGGCATTGATCTCGTCTCCCATGATATTTAGGTTAGGTAAAAAAAAATTATTATAGTAAATGATTTTCTGCAATACGAAAGCAATAGATTCTGAATATTCCAGAGGTCCAAGTTTAAGTCCCCTCACGGCCACCGAGGATTTTTCTGGCCGTTAACTTCAGTATTTATGGAATTAGTCAAGCAAAGCTTAGATACCCATATTACCTTAAAAAAACTAATGGAATAGATTCTTTTACAGAGAGTATTAGTTTACCAAGACATGTGTGACCGTACAAAGCTTTGATCTATCCTAGGTAAGCAGAAACCCACAAGATATTTTCACCTAAAAAGCCCAAATTTCAATGACCCAAAAACTTATCCCTTCCTAATTTTACTTTTCTTTGGGGGGTTTAGTATATTCCTTAATTTTAATTGAAGATTAAGCAAAGAAAAGAAAACATTAAAACTTAAAACTTGTTATACAAGTGTGTCTATAATGGATTGAAGTATCAAAGTGGATAAGAGAAAGTTTTAAGTACTCTTTTTGTTGTTTTTGCAAATGGCAATCATTCTTTTCTTTTTCTCTTTTGATTCTGTCAAATGAAAGAAAGGTAGGAAAAGCAACTAAAGGATCAATTGATCAAATTGGATATCATGGGACTAGGGATGACAATGGGACGGGGCAGTAGTGGATATAGGTAGATCCATCCCCACAAACACCTGGATATTTCGATTCCGCCACCCGCCCCATTCCCACCACGGGTCGGAGAACCCAAATCCACCCTCGCCCCACTTATCCGCCGGGTATCCACCTCCGCTCCATTTATCGGGAGGATATCCATATCCGCTTTATACCCGCCCGAAAAGAAACGAAGCCCATATCTAAATCTACATCAAATTCACCCAAGATAATTTGCACGGAAAAATTTGAGCTTTTTGATAAGCAATAGCGGTAGAAAATTTTATATATTTGGTAAAATAAGATTTTATATATTTATATTTTATATTTTTTATTATTATGTGGGTATGAGGCGGGGCAAATGGGTATGAGGCGGGGCGGTTAAGCGGATATAAGGTGGGGCGGGGCTCCAATGGGTATCCATTGGGTGAAGAAGGCAAACCACCTCCGCCCCATCCCCACGGCGGTTTTGCTTTATCAAAACCATCCCCACCTAGCACTCTCCCATCCCCGCCCCAACTGGAGCGGATGCGGGGCGGTATCCACCTGTATCCAACCCACTGCCATCCCTACATGGGACCAACCATCACATGATTCAATCATTTTTTTGTCAGTAGGTGAATTTTTACCATTTTACCAGCATATTCAACCACCCAAAAAAACCAAAAAAAAAAAAAAACAAGTAGCATTATGCAGGGGTCCTACTGTGCTCTCTCAAGTCTCACACCAGCCCAAATAGTTAACAACCCTGGCAATCAGGTAAACATCCCTATATGCCAGGTGAATCTCACTGGCTGTACTTTAGTTTTAGAACACAAAAGTAATTTTGGATTATGTAAAATTTAACACAAATTATCATCAATTTGGTGGATAGAAATCAGGAAATTAGGGATTTACCTCGTACAATCTGACTACGTTGGGATGTCTGAGAAGCTTCAAAGTGGCAATTTCTCTCTTAATCTGCAACAAAAAAACCCAAAACACAAATTCCCAAAATCATAAACAACAATCTCAAAAACAGGGGAAAACAGAGCAAAACAGAGCAAAACAGGGGAAATCTTAAACCTAAAAAAGAAAACGGATTTGACAATTAATTGAGAAACTAATGAATGCCCATTAAAATTAAACGGAAAATAAAAAATGGGTCATGAAAAAAAAATCTGAAAATTTTCAAACCTGATCGGTGATCTTAAGGTTAAGGATCTTGTTTTTTTCCAGAATTTTAACGGCAAATGAATGACCAGTTTCAATATTCTTAGCAAATTTCACTTTTCCGAAATTCCCTTCACCTAAAGTTCTTCCAACCTCGTATTTCCCAAGTCGCATTCCCTTACCTTCTCTTTGCTCCTCCACTTCTCTCACCATTTACTCCTTTTTTTCTCTGTTTTCTCTCTCCTTCTCTCTCTCTCTGTCTTTGAAATAACAGAGAAATTTGGGAGCTTTTTGTTGGGTTTAGTGGAGGGGCAATGAAGAAACTGAAGGGGAGAGGGGGAAAATAATATAGCCCTCAAAAAAATGTTTTTTTTTTTTCCTCAAAAAAATAATTTATGTGTCTGGTTTTTTAGATTTTGTGTTGGCAGAAAAAAAAATTGAGATTTTTTTCTGGATTTGGTTTATTTTATGGTTCAAGTTTTTGGATCAAATTAGTGGGTTCAATGGAGCTATATATATATACATGGAGAAATGAGAAGGTGGAGTTATTGAGGTCCTGGACTTCTGCCACTTATTGCCATAACGCACACGAGTTTAACGACGCGTTGAGGATTAAAAAAAAAAATTCACTTTCACATTTTTATTTTTTTTTAAATAATGGAGTAGTTGTCTACTTGTCTATTCAATATATAATTTTCAAAGCCATGGGGGAAGTTAGACAATGTTTTTCAAATGGTAAAAAAAATACATGCAAAAATTCAACACAAAATTTAAAAACATCAAACTTAGAATTATAAAAAGGAATTACTTGAATAAGAAGTGTTATGTGCAGCCTTACTCTGAGGTTGTAATTTGCGCCCTCAAATTTAAATAGGATGCATAAGCACTTATAAAAGAAAAAAAATATATAAAAGACAATCATTTCTCCTTGCGAGTGTTAATCTGTCATGTTTTGATTTTGGGTGCAAATTGCAATTTTAGAATAAGGTTGTGCACATAGCACACCTCAAGACGGAAACTTGTATTACAAGATCACACCTAAAGACAGATGACTTGTCATAAAAAGTCATCCATTTAATCATTCAACGACCTGAACTTGATTCTTTCAGCTTAATTAGGTTTTTAAGCGTGTGTGATAAATATGTTCATTTTAGTATAAAAATATTGAAACTCCTTATCTCACCTTAAAAACCACTTTGTCAATAATTAATGTAAAAAAGTGATTATCAATAGTTAAACTTTGATTAATCTACAAATATTAATCATCCTATTATGTAGATTATTGTTATATATAAATTTGATATGAGTTTCACTATTTCACTTATCTAATATCAACATCAAAAATTTAATTTCAAATTTAATGTTCGGTGTATCACATAATTCCAATTTCAAAATTAAGGAGAAAGAAAACTATAATGTTGGTTATGGAAAAGTCCAACCAACCGTTATTCCATAGAAAATTAATTTCGAAAAATGCAAAAGAAAATGACGAGATAAGCTAACTTAATGAAGTAGAGAAACCCATAAAAAAAAAGAAAAAAAAAAGAGAGAGGTAGAGAAAGTGAAGTTAAATGGCTATCTAGTAGTTCACCTCTCAACTAAAAAATCAATGTCTCATTGAAGAAGACCAAATTACAGAGAGAATTTAGAGGATCATAGAGAAAGATAGAGGAAAAAGTGCTTAATAGAAAGTATATGATCCTGTGAGGTGCTGCCACTACAACAGTTTAGTCATGTTTTACCTTTCTCATGGCTTTTATTCACTGCATATTTTTTTGGTACACTAAGGCATTTGTCAAGGAGGTGCATAACGTGTTTGGATCTTTACTGTTTTCTTTCGTTTTTTTATCTCTCTCTCATCTACTCGTTTAGAATAAATAAACTCATTCCCTTTATCTAAAGAATCAAACGCTCCCTCTCTAATTTAAAGACGAAGGTTTGAAGGACAGTAATCTTCTATTCTTTTTAGAACATCAGAGTATCCTCTCCCGTGCATAACCATAGATTTCTGAATAGAATAGGGATGTTTTTTAACTCAACATGTTGTCCATATTTAATTGAGGTACTACAAAGGCCTATGAAGCGATGAGCAATAGAAATCAAAATGTGCATGTTTGTCAGGCTATCAAGCACCACTAGCTAGAATCATTGATCATCAAATAATGAAGTCCATTATTGTCACATTCTATCATGGTGCATCAAAAACAGAGAAATTTTGTATGACCAGAGCTAGTTGCATGATCAGCTTCACAAAATTGAAACATCACAAGCTATCACATAGCTCTGCACATACTTGTGCATTCCCTTACACTACAAAGGAGAGATTTCAGTCTTTCAAGTGTGATATATTTGCCCTAATGGCCCCAATATTAGTTGTATCAATTCAATTAGTGTGTTCTCCTAAGGAATTACATCACGAACCACCGATTTACCTTTTCTCTAGAGTTTTTTGTATATATGTAACAATAATGTAAATTAACACATGTTTTCGTCTTCAATTTGGATATAAGTTTCTCAAGAAGGGATCATTCTCTCAACTATCTTGTATTTGGGCCTTCATATCAGTAGCAATTACTTGTACAACCCTACGCAATACATCAACTAATAACACTCTGCACAAAGAATCTATTGACATTTTATCCGGAACACAAGTTTTTATCCCACTAGAATACTCTAGTTGTCATTCTCATATTTCGCACAAGTGTTGTAACAAGTGATCATTTGATTTGTACTTTCCAAATCGATAACTTCCAAACGCTCATCTTTATAAAAAAAAACTATTCAAAATTAGCTTAGCTTTTTGGATCACTAATTTAAAAAATTTCTTAAGAAACACTAAAATTAGTCTTTTAGTCTAGTCAAACAGACGAAACAGTTAACTTTATCCTAACAGTTAATTTTTCGTCAAATAGAAATTGTTCTTTACCAAACGCAATCATTGGGCAATATGTATAGCTATATTGGGCAAGAAATATAGCAGTATAGGCAGGGTCGTTTAATATTTTCTCTTTTCAAATATTTTTTTGAAGCTTTTCCTCCCTTTTCTTTCTTCGTTCACTTGCAATAATGGAAAGTAATGTATATACTCTTATTTACTAGCAATTTAGTGGCTTTATATGAACCAAAAATAAAACATTAAAGATTTACATGACCTACTTCCAACATCAAAAGTAAAAATTAAGTGATGCTTTCATGGTTGGGAATATCGTCTCTAACCTTAAGTTCAAGGCATTTCTTCCTCCACCAAACCCACAACAAAAAAAAAAAAAAAAAAAAAAAAAAGTTTCAACGTGATTTATGTTTTTTTTAAAATTTTATCTAATAGGCTGAACTAGAATTCTCTCCACTATTATTTGAACGATTTTCTCAAAATAGGTTATTTTACAAAGTATTACCTAGGGGTGAGCGCAACCGGGTACCCACCGGGTATTGCACTATCCAAAATTGGAATTGGATTCACCGGTTCCTAGTTCTTATTGGTTGAACCAGTTTCTAGTTCCTAGGAATTGGAACTGGATCCACCGAGTACCCACCAGTTCCTAGATACCCACCAGTTCCATGTAAAATCCAAATTTAACTTTTGTTTTTGCTCAAATAAAACCAATTATGAGAAGTTGCAGTAGAAATAAGAATCATTTTTTTGCTCGTAAGACTCGAAGAAGCCAATTGATGAACTTGAGGAAAAACTGCCGCAAGTAAATATAATAGTTGTCCTATTAGTCTATAAATCATTAGGCACAGACCGCATAATAATGCAACAAGTCATTTTTTGCAAACTCACTAACAGATATTCAGTTAATCTTTGACATCATTAGTTAGAATAGCTCAAGAATTTATTTGCTCATTTCAAGCCGTTAGTATTTTCTATCTCACACTAGATAAATAGTACAATTATTAGTTTTTCACCGGGTACCCAATCGGTTCCGATTTCTAAAAGTTAGGAATTGGAATTGGTTCGTACCAGTTTCTATTTTTCGGAATCGGAATTGGAATTGGTTGAACGGTTCCAGTTCCGGAACCACCAATTTCGAGCCGGTTCCAGTTCCAGTACTGGGTACCCGAATTTTCTGCTCATCCCTAGTATTACCCAAATTAGGCTGGGTTAGAAAGTATTTCCCATGAGGGTGTCCATGTAGGCTCGGAAATTCACGAGCCTTGCTATACTTTTTTTTTTTTTTTTTTTTTTTTTCCCGGCCACAGACATAAGTCGCTGTCCGCAACAGCGAGTTTCCACAAGGAAAGTCGTTGTTGGAAACAACTTTCCTTGAGGAAACACGTTGTTGCGGAGAACGAGTTTTCTTGTTTAGCAACCATGATTTTACGCGGAGTTGCAGCACCCAGACTAAACTCGCCAACGGCAATGGCGATTTTGTCTGACCTAAGTCGTTGTCGCCAGTAGCATCTCTTTTGCATGAAAGTCGCTATTGCGTATAGCGCCTTTTGCAGATGATGGAAAAAAAAGAAACGCAACTCGTAAATTGCCAAGCCTGCATGGATACCTTTATGGAAAATACTTTTTAACCTAATCTGATCTGGGTAATACTTTATAAACTAGCCTTTTTTTTTCGCCACATATTAAAAGTTAACCCTCTTTGTCTCTGTTTTCTAATTTTTCGATCACCATATTTAAAACATAACGCTCAAAATTTGAAAATTACAACGTTACTCAACGAATTTCAATCTCCCCCCTTTCATCTCCCATTCTCCTTCTCTCTCTCTCTTAATTCTTTCTGGGTTTCATCATATTTCAACGTTTTTTCCCTCAAATCTGATGGCAATGATGAGAGAGAGCTTACGTCCCATTTGATCAATTCGACTTATGGGTTTAAGTCGGTGACTGAATGGCTCTGAAATTGTAGGTTCTTAATTTTTACAGGTAAATCACTGACAAATCTTTTTTTTTTTTTTTTTTTCTCTTAGTCTCAAAATTATTGGATTTTTGATGCATTGTTGAGTTGAAATTGGTAATGTATGTATCCGATCAACTATTTTTCATTTTCCCTGAGCTGTGTGTGAAATGTGAAATGCCAATGTGTATGAATTTCCTTTTCGTTCATGAATTAATTGTTGACAATTGTAAAAGCCCATTTGAATTTGTTAAGCAATTTCATTCGAGTAATGCAGGTTAATGTGAACTCGATTACGGTGCTTATTCTTGGAGTATTTACCAGTAACAAAATATCGGTATCACATTTTATCTCTCTTTTGTATTGATGTGAAATAAAATAGAAGTGAATATTTGTTGTGTTTGTTTATATGATACATGATATGTTTATCTGGGTAGAATGAGGAGCAAACATTGATCTCAATAATCATTGATTTTGGTTGTCAAAAACATGGAATTAAATATGTGATGTTTAGAATTATTGTTGTTAGTGTGTTTGGTTTTGGGTACATTTCCTTGTGTTGGTAAATGAATTAAGTGACAGGCAACACTATCTGAACTTTTTAAATTGTTGACAACATTATAAGTTGATACTGGGTGGAAGGAGAAATAAATATTGATCCCAATCAAGGTAGCAGGAAACGGGAACACGGAAACAGAAAACATGGACAGGGGATACGGGAAACTCAAATTCTTAAAATGATTATGTTGGGCGTTTCTCTTTACTTAGAGAACTCTTAAAGTGGACTCTAACTAGAGTATAACGCACGCGGAAGCATAACTGTAAAGAACACAAGATATACGTAGAATACCCCTCCTTGAACTTGAGGGGAAAACAACCACGGGCTAAGTTGTACTATACTTTAACTCGACATCCTGAACATGGTGACGGGAACATCCCAGAGCACCTAGCTGGACTGATGGAGTCGGGGACAAACTCCCCGATCACTCTCATATCCTTTTACCTTCTCCTATGACCTCTTTATATAGGCCACAACTAGACTACAACGAAGTCTCTTTAACCTAACTTGACTCCTAACACAATTAGGAACTACTACTAAATAATATCTAAACAATATTATATGCTTGACTTGCTCAACAATACTTTATATAAACTAGACTTATATTCTAACTAGAATACTTTCCTTAACCAATATTGAGCGTGGAGATCTTAGGTCCAACAGATTATATACAAGGAAGCACAAAATCGGAAACGCGGACACGGAAAACGAGAAATCTAGGTTGAGTATCATGTACGTGCTTCCTTGATCCTAATGATCTCATGATATTGGTAGTGAAGAAAGGGAATAGATAATGTGATTTTTCGAATTGTTGTTAGTGTGGTTTTGGATAGATTTCCTTGTGATGGGAAAAGAATTATCAGGCAAAACTATCTGAACTAGTTGTATGCAAGGTTTTCGTTAACACGGTCATATTAGACATTACAGACTGTTCAGTTATTGGATTGGTGTTCAACTTGGAAGTATTTAGTTACTTGCCAGTTTGTTCTTGAATTGAAAATAGGAATGCCAAGTTCTGTTAGTGTGTGGAAGAAAAAAGGACTAACAATGGTTCGGTTATTATCATTTTTTCATTACAATATAAATGAAATGTGTGTCCAAGTTCATTATCCTTAGATTGTTAAGAAACATGTCACGAATGTCGACAGGATTGAAGGGTAGTAATTTTGTGGTGGTGAAGCCTTTTGAGTAAGAAAGTGCCAGAGAGCCCTATGATCATACAGTAGATTGTGGTCATGTAGGGGCACTCTACGATTGTTAGTATGTTTAGTTGATATGTATTATCGTGTATTTTGACGAATATTGATGAAGCTACACTTAGTCAGTTGGACGTTGGTAGTCCAATCTGCTGGTTTCACGCATTAGTTATCAATCAGATTACATATTATGGTTATCATTTTCGTGTTGATGCA
This sequence comes from Tetragonia tetragonoides, assembly GCA_038025085.1. NCBI lineage: Eukaryota > Viridiplantae > Streptophyta > Magnoliopsida > Caryophyllales > Aizoaceae > Tetragonia > Tetragonia tetragonoides. The sequence goes on along the minus strand of CM076151.1, from coordinate 21,380,041 downwards.
GCAATGATAATTGCATTATAGACATTACAGCATACATCATGCTAATATTCATTTACGTATGGAGCCTGCGATTTATGTTGTTGTCAAAGTCTTGCTAGTAAGTCTAATTTGTATTTCACTATCATGGAGAATCGATGTTTTGTTATACCAGTCCTATATGTGATGCATATGAGCATCAATCACTTAATTATTTAGTTTATTTTGTTAGGATTCTTATTTTTGTTTTTAGGAATATTTAATTTTTCAAAATTAGATAATTAGGAGTTTTAAGTAGATTTCAATTCAGTTTGGTTTTAGTTTTCCCTATAAATAGGGCTTGTGGTCTTTTATTTTGGAGAGATTATATTGATGAGTGATTGAGTTATTCAATTTAGAATTTGAGAAGTGAGCTTCTTTGAGGGGACTTGCGAGTTTTCTTTGTTTCTTTGATCTTGCGAGGTTGGAGAAACGCCCAAGATTAATTTCACTTGGTGTTGCGACTTTAGAGAGGAGTAATCTTGTTTATCTTTTATTGTTTTGTTCATAAAATCAAAAATCCCAAAAAAATACGCATCAATATGGCACATATCTTATGTTTTTGACATGGCACATATCTTATGTTTTTGACATGGGAGGTGCGTGTCGGGCGGGGGGACAGAGGCGAGAGTTGGATGGGGGTTGGGGTGGGTGACATGGGGGACAAGATGGGGTGGGGAAGTGGTGTGGGGGGGGGGATTGTCGAACGCGCAACAGAATGGAGAAGGCGGTTTGTTGGGGGAGTTTGGGTGGTATCGGGGCGATGGGGGTTGTCGGGCAGGCAACGACTTAGTAGGGGGTTTAGGTGGGTGACATGTGGGCCCCGGACGGGATGCTGGGAGGGGTTGTCGGGGGCGCGAGTGTGAGTTTTGTTAGGAAGGGGGCAAGGGCGATGGCGGGGGTTGTCAAATGGGGCGAGACGGGTCAAGAGTGGAACGGGGAGGCGTGGGGTAGTCGTGCGGGCGGGGAGACAACTTGTGATGTGTCTATGGGGGGTTATCGAGCGAGTGGCGATGGGGGCGGGAGTTTGTGTGTGTGGGTGACGGCTTTGTTTAGGTGGGCGGGACGCAGAGGGGAGGGGAATGGTTGTCGGGGCGAGAGTGCAGGGTTTTGTTGGAGAGGGGGCGAGGGCGAGGGTTGTCGACCAGCGCAAGACGGGTCAGGGGTTGTAGGGTGGGGTTGCCGTGCGGGCGGGAATATAGGTTTGTGATCTGTGTATGGGGGGTTATCGGACGGGTGGTGACCGGGACTGGAGTTTTTGTGTGTGGGTGGCGGGTTTGTTTAGGTGGGTGGGACGCAGTGGAGAGGGGAAGGGGCAGGGGTAGGGTTTGTGGGTGTGTGTACGCGTGTGCGTGTGCGTGTAGGGCTAACTTATGAGATGGTTGATTGGTATATCATTTCAATTGATCTTTCTATCTTTAAGTGTGTAATACTTTTTCTATATATTTTTTCCTTAAAACATGAATAAATATTTTACATGTGTTTAATTATTATATTTTAGACGAATGTTTATATGTAATTTCAGTTTGTGTTTAACATGCCCACTAAGTAGAAATTTTGAATTGAGCTAGAAAAAAAAAAGTTGAAGATGTGATTAATTGGGAATTTCAGAGATAAAGAAATGTAAATAAAACTAAGTTAAATATCCTATTACTATACTTTTATCCAATAGTTGAGGAGTTCAAATTTGTAGATCAGGTTAAAAAGGAAAGCAAAAAAAGGAGAAGAAAATAAATTCAAAAATAGTAGTTCTGGATACATTTAACAACAAAATCAATTGATAAATGCTTTTACAAATTAATATTTTTTTTTAAGTGAAATTACAAATATATTTTTGGAAAAGAATATCCATCCATTCATAAAAAGTTATAACATTTTTGCAAAGACAAAATTTTCTAATCAAGTACAAATACGATATTACTAGTCATAATATAACTCTAATCATCATTGTTTGATGTCTCGCTAAGCTCCATAACCATATGACAATTATTGATTTACTGAGCATTATTACTTAGGTATGTATATAATCTATAATAAGTAAAATGGGTGTACAAATGTCCACAATTTTCAGTGGAGCCAAAAGCTTCTCTACTTTTTGGCTTCGGAATGTAATGGGCTAAAGCAAAATGGCTCATAAAACTGTCGGCACTTCTTATTTAATGTGAAGTTCCCGATAGTTGTCGCACTTCGGATCTCGGGTCAAACGGAAACTGCCTCTCTGCGAGACTCTCACAGGGATAAGGCTGCGTATAACCGACCCTCCCTTTTAGCCTTTTTGGAGACACTGGAGTAATATTGATGTTGATGTTGAAGTAAAATGAGTGTACACGAATTGTTCCTACGATCAAAATTCCTTAACAGGAAAAAGTCTAAAAAAGTCTGAATGTACACAACTCATAGCTAGAAGACCAAGTATTATATACGATGACTTCAATTTTGTAACTCAATCTATTTTATCAAAATTCATTCCTAGATTGCATGTGCTTTGTGTCTCCTATGATCTTTGGTAATTGCCACAATTTCGGCTACTTAGATGCAGGTACTACTCACACACCTTGCTTGACAACGACTCGAAAACATTAAACAAAAGCTAGGGAAAAGTCCTCTTAAGTAAAGAAGAAGGTCACAAGCCACAAGGTATTGGCTACCTTAGGAAGCAATGATTTGTGATTAAAGTTGGCAAATTCTAACCCGACTTGGAAACCGTTCCAAACATGATATGTTTAATACCAGATCGAAACCTGATTCGAAAAGAGTCGATCTGCTTATGACCGGAGATCTGAATTTTGTGAGACAATTAAGAGTTGTTTGACCCAAAAACTCAATCCATTAAAAATCGACATGACTGACCTGATATTGACTCGATCCCGATAATCACCTGACATGTTGATGAACCGAATCAAACACAACCCATTTACCAGGTCTAATTTGTGACACTTTTTTTCCTTGTCAATTTACGCAATTGTGGACCCATTAGGTGCTAGTATCCTACACGTGACAATTATAAGGTTCAGGCCACCCCTTTGCTAGAAATATTAGGACCCAGGGTTAGTTTATGGTTGTTGCAAGCTTCATGAAGTCCTTTAAGCCTCAACCATTCGATTTATTTGGTGTGGATTGTTTACCAATTAATTTAGAAAAATACAGTTGCAAAAACATCTACTTCTCATAATATATCTTCGGAGTATTTCTGCTTCTGATCTGTATGTCTTCTATAACTCCTAAGCCATGAATATATTTACAATAGCTAGCTACCACTAATGGTGGTCGTTGAAAATTTCAATCTACACTTTAAAATTTTAAGTGAATAAATTTCAATCTATGTATGGTCATATATTTCTACTTATGTAAATTTTAGCTAGATTATTTATTTACTATGACCAACATTACATGATAATCTACATTGTTATTAAGTTTACAAATTGATCATGAACATTCATTTAATTCTAAGTTCGTTTTAGATCAATTAATTACCATAGGCTAAAACCAAAGGACAAGTTGGTTCTTAGTAGAATAAAATTTGGTAGCAACAATGTACTACCTCCGTTCCACAACAATAGCAACGTTTACTTTTGGCACATAGACCAATACACTCACTTTTTGATTGAAACATTCTTTTTATACTCTTTGATTAATGAGGGAGTACGTGGGGGTAGATGAAAGGAAATAAAGTCATATAAATTGGGGGTATGATAATATTTTCCATCAAAAAAGTTTACTAAAGTAAGAAATGTTGTTTTTTCTATGAATCATCCATTTTAGGTATATGTTGTTATTGTTGTGAAACGGAGGTAGTACATATTAGGTTGAGGGGCACATAGCAGCCCTCCCCCTCCAAGTAAAACAGACGCATAAGTCGTAGGAAAAAAAAAAAAATTAGGAAATGAAAATAATTTCTCTTTGTAACCTTAGAATGAGGCTGCGTTTCTCAATTAATTTTTCATGGTCAACATTTAGTGGTGGTCATGAAAGATATTGGCCAAATAAATGAGTGTGATATTTTGGTTAAAAATCAATGATACTTTTTTATTCTAATAAAACGATGATGTTTTAATAATTTTATATCCACCATTTAGTTGGGTGCGTGAAAGAAATCCCTCCTGAGTTAGGTAGTTTTTTTTTTTTGGGTAAGGTAGGAGGAATGGAGGAATTTGGAGACTCTACTCTCGAGAGTAACTCTAGTTAGTGTGTTCGCATAAAGAATCTGTTAAAATTCCCTAGCAGGAGGTGTTTCATAGAAGCATTCATTCAGACACGAGTGATCATGATTGACCATCCAATCAGCTACTCTATTACCTTCTTTGGATACGTATATCAGGCGCCTATCGGGTATCTCAAGTCAAGAAATCTGCGAACGTCAATAATAAGGCCATAAATAGACCAAGAAATTTCAATTTTCCCCCTTAACTAACGCCTGCATTATCGTTAAGTTGTCACCTTCTACCTCAAATCTACCACAACCTAGTTCAAATAGCTTTCTTGATCCCATCCCGGAGGCCCGTAGCCCCGTAGCCCTGTATCCTCCTCGATTAGGATTGAGGCCTTTTATAAGGTAAGAAGTGATAGTGATGGATGAACTAGGAGACTCTCCTCTCAAGAGTAACTAAGTTTAGTTATTTATATGGGAGATATATTTCTCATTTTCATATGTTACTACAAATTGAAAAAATGAGAGGTAGAGGTGGGGGTGGGGGTTAGATTTTAAGTAGTGGAGGGTAATAGTTAATTCTATTTGGGGTAGGGTAATAGAACTAATATTTATCTCCATTAGTACCAGCCTCAACCACGCGCACTGAGTTGTACCAGTTTCAACCACCTCCATATTTCTATCTTATCTTTTAATTTGCTTCATTATCCCGTTAGGGTATCATATCCGTTCCAAACATGCCCTAACTAGCTTTAAGACTCTATTGTCTTCACCTTTTTAATTAATATTAAACTTATCTGCACAATATTGAATTAAATCGAAATTTATTTAACTAAACTAAATTTTTAAGCTGAACTAAACTAAAATTTGCTTAACACTTCGGAAGAAGTTAAGGAAAACAGTGCCTTGCAGTATTTATTCAAACAAAAAAAAAATACGAAAAAAATCAAGTCGTGTGTCTGTTTCGGTTTGAGCTGATCTAAACTCGTGTCTCCACTTTTCTGAACCATGTATGAAATGCCACCTTTCAAGTATTACTAAATAGCCACTTCGTTGTTTGATATATGGCCATATAGATACTTTCGTTTGCATGAATGGTCACAAATTCTAGTACGTGTTAGATAATGTCATTGTCTCACCCTAATTTAGCTAGGACAAAAATCACTATTCTCTTTCCCATATATATCCATTTATTGACCAATGTAGTAAAAAGCCTTAAAGGTCCCATGTTATAACCAATCATTGAAGTGTCTTTTGCCTACTTGGAGATACCTTTTTCTTTAGTTTAGGATTTGGAATAAATGTTTTGATTACAGATAGGCTTGTTTAATTAGGAGAGTGCTGGAACATAAGGTAATGCAATATCTATGATATGTCGGACCTGTAGGTCCATGTGTTGTTGTTATATCCCTATTGCAGATAAGAAGAATAGATTTCTTTGTGTAATTAATTGTCTATTGACTATTAAGATAGATCTAAGATACTCTAGCTAGGTTTAATGAAATCAATATTTTTAAGTTGTCAAGCGCAAACTTTCTTTTTTTTTGGACATCGACGTCTGGTTAAGGGCTAACTTACAAATTCCATTTTATAATATGTCAGACAATTTACAAATTTACAAAGTTTCGCTCCTTAAATTTTGAATCCTGATTTATTGTACAAGTTTGTACCAGAGCAAAATATATAACAAAATACTTTGACTAACCAACCAATCATTTAGCGAGATTCAATTAGGTGGTATGCTTCTACCACCATGGTTCAAATCTTACTAGTGTATTTAGGGTTTCTTACCCCATATTCTCAAGTCTAGTCACTTGTCCTTAAATCTCACCTTCTATATAAAGAGAAAAAAAACCTACCCTGACTAACCTATATTCCAATTACTATTACTTTCAAAAAAAAAAAAATGTCTTATAACTTCTTCTAGAAATATTAAACTAGCAGAACAAATCAATTCTAGTTAGCTTGCCAATAAAATCTTAAACTAGCTACTATAAAAATTAGGAGGCCGGTAATTTAGGCAATGTTGGGCAAAAGACACAAGAATCACAACTATATGAAAAGCCACAAGTATCACAACTGTATTAAATGGTTAGCCGAGCCGAATATCGTACTCGGCTCGTTTATTAAACAATATATTTGTGCTCGTGTCTGGATTGTTTCTGTTAGTAGCACGATAGAACACAAGAGGGGGATGAATTGTGTTTTAAATTTTTTGCGGAATTTAAACTATTTAGAACACTTGTTGTATTTTTAGGATTGTTACTAACTTTAAGGAACGTTGACTAAAGGATCGTTTACTAAAACAAATAACAACGTTAGTTAAAGCTAATAAACAAATAGAAGCAATAATGAAAGCACTCACGATTTTACGTGGAAAACCCTGTGAAACTACAAAGGATGAAAACCCACGGCCCGAAGGACTTTCAATGACTACTTCTTCTCATAAAATCAATAATACAACTCGATTAAACCGACTCTGGTTCAACCCAACTCACTCCAACCCAATTACTCTGATTGAAGTCACGAACTCGAACCCAATTACACTGATTCAAGCCAAACGAACTTAGACCCAATTACTCTGATCTAAGCCTAACCCTTTGGACACTAATCCAAGCTATCCTTAACTCTAAGAAATATTGTTTACCTCTCAACCTCTCAAAAGCATAAGGTACAATTCAATTTCTATAGCTCTCTTAGAAGTTGTTAATATGATCCTTTAGTTACTTAGGCAAACTTTAGTGTTCTCTCAAAATAATTCTCTTTGAAAATATGAACACTTAAGGGTTGTAAAAAATGTCCTTGAAATGATAGATAACTCCCCTTTATATAGGTAAATAGTTTTTCCGAAAATAAAACTGAAATTCGGATTTTTAATTCACCTAAAAATAATATCTTTATAAATAATACTTTTTTTTTTTTTTGGTAAAAGGTGATATTGTATTACCAAAAGCCAATCAGTACAAGATTTCAATAGAGGCATACCTCTGGAATAAGACTCCTGGGAGGGGCTTACCTTCTAGGAAGGGCCTCCCCTGTACCCATAGTCTCAATTACAACCCAGCTTACAAAACAAAACAACCATTAGTTCATCACCAAACCTATAACATCAAACAAACAAAAGCAAACAGCCTTATTACCTATCAAATAAGCTATTAAACCACATTCTATCATTTTGGGATACCGACTTGCGCATTACTCCCCCAATTCTAATCTGTATTTCCTGTTTAATGCTGCTTACCACCTGATTAGCATGTTTCATAGTCTTCTGCCACAAAACTTGATTCCTGATGTTCCATACATGATACACTAAAGATGTTAGCGCTGCCGCTGTTACTCCTCTTCTGAATTTTGTCCCCTTGAATCTCCTGTAGATCCACTTCCATCCCTGCTTAACATCAGGGATATGTTTAATCTGCAACCATGCACACACTCCAATCATGCATCTTTTGCTGTATGCACAATCAAAAAACAGATGCTTACAAGTCTCGCTGCTCTGATCACATAGAAGGCATCTGTCATTGTCACATACTTTGCACTTGTGCAGCCATGCTTTGATTTTCAACCTATCTAGCATCACCAACCAACTAAAAAAATTGTGTCTAGGAACAGCTAGGCGGTTCCATACCCATTTGGCCCACCTTACATTGCTCTGTATTCCCTGTAACCAAGAGTATCCAGATGCAATAGTGTAGACTTGTTTAGGGTGGTGCTGCCATTTATTGCCATCATAGCCACCAACCATTCTATCTCTCACCTGTACTATCTTCTTTCATATATATGTGGTGCACCCATTTAATCCACAAATTATCAGCCTTAGTAGCTAGTTGCCAAATATATTTGCCCATAGCCGCCATGTTCCAGCTAACACAATCTCTGATCCCCAGCCCCCCTTTTGTCTTTGGTTTACTCAAATTTTCCCAAGACACAAGAGGAACTTTCAAAAGAACAATCTTCCCCTCCCATAAAAAAGATCTGCAAATAATAGTAATTTTCTGTAGAACAGTTTGGGGTAATACAAAGATAGATGCCCAGTAGGTGTGCATACTCACAAGTACTGAGTTGATAAGCTGGATCCTCCCAGTATAGGATAAGTTCCGTGTCCCCCATATTCTGATCTTGGCAGTAATCTTGTCAATCAAAATATCACAATCAGCTACATTAAGTCTCCTAGAAGATACAGGAACTCCTAAGTACCAGAATGGAAGTTTCCCCACTGTGTATCCAGACCACTCATGCAAAGTTTTCACCATATCCTCTGTCATATTGCAAGCATAGAAGGATGATTTCTGCTTGTTAGCATGTAGGCCCGAAGCTTCAGAAAAGGTTTGGAAACCCCGCAAGAGTAAGATGATGGACTTCATATCACCATTACAGAACATTAACAGATCATCTGCGAAGCACAAGTGATTCAATTGGAGGTCCTTGCATCCAGCATGTTATTTAAAATCCTCCATTTTCCCTACCTCTCCAAGAATTCTAGAAAGATACTCCATACACACCACAAAAATGAGAGGAGACAACGGATCCCCTTGCCGCAACCCCTTTTCCCCTTTAAAGAACCCATGCAGGCCACCATTAAGAGCAATAGAGAATTTAGCAGTAGAGATACATGTCATAACCCATTTAACAAATTCAACAGGGAAATGCAGCGTAATCATAATATCCTCAACAAAATCCCAATCCACCGAATCATAGGCCTTCTTGAGGTCTATTTTAAGCATGCATCTTGACGGGGCATTCTTTCTACCATAATGTTTAACCAAATCTTGACAGACCATTATGTTATGAACAATTTGGCTTCCTTCAACAAAAGCACTTTGATTTTTTTGATATGAGTGAAGGTAATACAGTTTTTAATCTATTGCATAACATTTTAGACAAGCATTTGTAAATTACATTACAACATGCTATGGGCCTGAACTCATTGACAGATTGCGGATGACTTACCTTAGGAACCAGAGTCAAAATTGTAGCATTAAGTTGTCCAAGCATCTTGCCATGCTGAAAAAAGTCTAAAATGACATCAGAAATTTCCTCTCCCACAATGTCCCAAGAATCTTTAAAAAATTGGCTTCCAAAACCATCCGGACCCGGAGCTTTATTCCCGTCAATATCAAACATAGCAATTTTCACATCCTTAGCATCAAAAGGAGCACAGAGAGACTGTTGTTGTTCCCCAGTGAGCACTCCCCCATTATTCTCAACCACACTCCTTATAACTTTCCTTCCAGTCTTGGATTTGGTTCCAAGTTTGTTTTTATAGTATGCTAAAAACCCATCAATGACCTCTTGAGGCTCAGACACCACGGTACCTTGCTCATTCTGAATAAGATGCACACTGTTCTGAGACCTACGCATTCGCAGACATTGATGAAAATACGCAGTGTTTTGATCACCTTCAATGAGCCAATGTACTTTGCTCTTTTGCTTCAACATACTAGTTCTTGCTGCATTCAGATTTCTGTAAATTGCAGCTGCATTTCTCTCTTCAGTAGCAAACACTGCATTTCAAGGATCAATCTGTATCTGCTTTTGACAGTCAATCAGCTTCACATACGCAACATGTGTGGCCATCTCAATGTCATTTGTTCCCTCCTTCTTCATGTTTTTGAAGGCTTTTTTCAAATTCTTCAATTTCGTCACCAGTCTGAACATAGGCACCCCCTTGATCTGCTTCTTCCATTCTGTTGTTACAGTATTTCTAAAACTAGGAAGTGTGCTCCAGAAATTATAATATTTAAAGGGCTTATAACCCCCATGCTTAGCATTGAAAACCTTCACAATAGCTGGACTATGATCAAACAAACCCTCAGGTAAAAAATGAGCAATAGCATTTGGGTATTTCATACTCCACTCATTATTTATCAAGACTCTGTCAATTTTACTCATCACCCTGTCGGCCCCGTGCTGTTTGTTATTCCATGTATACACATTCCCCACACTGTGCATGTCCACCAGACCACAGTCAGACATAAACTCCCTAAAATCCTCAACCTCACTCAAGGTAACCGGGGCACCAACTCTATCCTCAAGATTCAGTGGGCTGTTAAAATCCCCACAAAGAATCCAAGGTCCATTTAACCTACTCTGAATCCGTCTTAACCCATCCCAAAGAGGCATTCTATCTTCCTTATCATTAAACCGTATATAAAAGAACAATCAAAACTATTTGCAGTAGCTAGATGCTTAGCTACACAATGTATGTATTGAGCTGTACAGCTAACCACATTTATATCAAAAATATTTGGATCCCAAAGTACCCAAATCCTTCCCCCAGGATGGAAAGAGGAATTGGTTACAATGCTCCAATTATTTCCCAACCCTACCATAATACTTTTTGAGCTCAAAGATATCAAAAATAAATATCCCAAAATATATATATCAAACCGGTAGGATTTTCAACATAATATTGACCAAATAATATCTTTTCTAACAAGATAATATTTTACCAAATTTTTATTGGAAAAATATCTAATATCTTCGGTCATAATATAGTATATAATAAAATCTGAATATTTCGAAAACAAAATCCTCCCATATGTAAGAGATATCTTTTCTATATAAAAGATCAATATATTCTCAAGTAAAAATAATATCTAGTAAATATAATATTTTTACCAAAATAATAATCTTTTAGGAAATACTTAATGTACGTGTAAACAGTAGTCTTCCAATAGGTAACGTCTCACCTAAAGAATACTCCATAGTCACGTTTCTCAATATAAGAACGATTCTCTCAAATCATTTATTTAGTTTGCCCAACTATTTAAGTAATCAAATTAACTTCATCTTGAAGAACTTTAACAAATGAACTCTAATAAATATAACCATTAAAATGTAGAGCTTCATAAGTCTTCAAACTTGATTGTCATCTCCATTGTTGTGTAGCAACTTCATCCTTCAACCTATCAATATGAACTAATCTACAAGCTTGTATAAAACACATCAGTAACTTTAATATATTAAATCAATAGTTCAACTAACATGTATTATATTTCATTTAACTTAATTTAGTTTGTCATCATCAAAACAATCATGGTTCAACAGTTTCTTATCAAGCAAGTTTTGAACATGTTTGATTGAGTCGTTCATGAGTTAGGCAACCGCTTATGAGTGCAGTGTATCGGCTCATATGCTCCCCTAAATTGCATTGGACTAGCTAGAAGCTATATATCGTGCATTATTGATGGTCTTGTGAATTGTCAATGGAGTAAAGATGTCCCCGAAAAGCTTTAATGACAATCGTTTTATCTCTTTCCACTTGGATGTCCTAATACCCTCTTTCCTGATTCGTTTGAACTCTATTCCTCATGTCAGTACTAATCTGCTATTAAGATTGATCATGCACCTTTACTCAATATGTCAGCTTCAATAAGCATCCTTGACTCCTGGCCGCGTCCCAACTAATTCATTATGGTCGGCGGCTCCTATTGTGTAGTTGGCTACATAATAATTAATCAACGCGTCTGTTATGAGGTCGCATACCTTTATAAATGAGTATAAAGTTACCATGACATCATGCACGCTTGTTTGAGGCGCCTTACGTTTGGTAAATATTTGCATATACTCGAGTATATGTAGCATAATATACCACAATATACTTGCTTAGCCCAAATTTTTATTTAGGTCAAGCTCAACATCATTAATAACATGGCACCTATAGACACATCAAACACCATTTGCATAAGTGTACATTTCACACGTTGACTCACATTTAGGCCGTCTCATTTAAATTTTATTAATAATTTTTTATTTTTTATTTATTCCATTAGTGTGGGACTCGTGCATGTATATATTGGGTTTCAAATTTTGGTTCCAAATTGGACTTTGAAACCTTCATTATTTCTAAAGTGGTTCCTGCTGTGTAAGGAGAAATATCAAATATATGCAACACTACCCATGTAGATAACAAGTTATTTCCAATCGAACCTTAATCAAAAGCAACAGAGACAATTTGAAACGGAACTAACTATATTTATGAGTCATTTTGCTTTAGTCATAATTTAAATCCAAAAGTTAATACATGGTATTTTATCGTTCTTCATTGCCATAGAGTTGAATTATTGTTTATCTATGTAAGACTAACAAATTAAACTCGTAGTACAATTGGTTTTGATTGTTAGTGTGATAAACTTGATGTTAATAGTTCGATTCTCAATAGTATCTTAAGGAAAATGACAAAATGAATTTAATGAAATGATGACACATGTCAGATTAATCAAAATAGTGACAGGTGGTGAGCTAAGGGCACGTTCTTTTCAACTGGAAATTAGAACTGGTAATTGGGAGAAACTGGACAAAATTGGGAGAAACTGGACAAAACTGAAAAGTCTAACTTGTAACTAGGGAAAACTGGGTCAAACTGGGAGCAACTGGGAGAAACTGAGAGAAACTGGAAAACTGGAAATTGTTTAATTTTCACTGTTAATAATAATAATAATAATAATAATAATAATAATAATAATAATAATAATAATAATAATAATAATAATAATAATAATAATAATAGTAATAATAATAATAAATAATAAATAAATAATTATAATAATAATAATAATAATAATAATAATAGTAATAATAATAATTATAATAATAATAGTAGTAGTAATAATAGTAATAATAATAATAATAATAATAATAATAATAATAATAATAATAATTTTATTATTATTATTATTATTATTCAAATAGTAATAATAAAAATAATAATAATAATATTATTATTATTAATAGTAATAATAATACTATCATTATTATTATTTTAAAAATTAATATATACTATTAGTCTTATTATTATTATTATTTTATTAATTATTATTATTATTATTATTACTATTATTAATTTTTTACATTTTTTTTGAGTATATTATTATTATCATTATTATTAAAACTGGACAAAACTGGACAAAATGGATCAAATTGAGCAAAACCGGACAAAACTGAAAACCAGTTGAAAAAAACATGCCCTAAGTTAATATTATGTGTTAAATATCATTAGCTCACAATCTTGAGTAGTCTATTAACTAACTAATGATCATGCTTGGAAAAAACAAATAACCAACTATCATAGTTGCTCTTAAGATTTAAGAAGGCTCACATCAACCAAGTTTTACAACACTATATATTATATATTCAATATATTTTGTGTATGACGAACCTATTTTATAAAATGTGGGAGGGCGAAAAGAGAGAGAAAAAGAAGAGAGACTAGAAATATGAGAGGCCATATCCCATAGATCTACCCTATACAAATTTTTGTATTATACATAAATCGGTGAATTAAACACATCTTATTATGTTGACTATTTTCGTATCTCAACCTGTTTATAGGCAGATAAATTCATTTTCATTAGTTGGGACTTGGGGTATTGGAGGGCTCCATTGAAAAAAAAATTCCATTTTCTTTTTTGAAGGCAACGAACAGGTCATAGACCTAATCTCGTGGGTCGGGGGGAGAAAAGTGCAAACCAACTCCTCAAGGAACCCCAATCCACACGTTGGCACCTGCCCGATTGGCCTTTAGGCTAATCGTTGAAACACCTCTCTTTTTAATTGGAAAAATTAAGATTTGAACTTCTGACCTACACTATAATTAAAAAGTGACCTACACTATAATTAAAAAGGTGAAGAAATAACCATTAAAGCAAAGCTTACATGGTTGTGGGCTCCATTGTAGTTGGCCATTGTTGTTTTGATTCCTTTTTTTAAGCTAAAATGTACATAAACTTGTGTGGACTTACACCATGGTGGACCAATAGTCTAAATGTCACCCCATACTTCATTTGGAGTCACCCCTACTTCTAGTGGAGTCACCTCTCTTGACGTTGTCCCTCTAATAGTGGAACCGCCACTCCATACTTCATCTGGAGCTACCCCTCTAATAATGAAGTCACCCACTACTTCATCTGAAGTCACCCCTCAAATATACTTGGTACACAATAGACTAATTCCACACAAATTAGCTGGCTAAAATATATTCCCCGTCTCTTTTTCATTGAGCAAATGCTCCTAGTCTCTTGGGCCATACATGCAATAATCGACTACTCGTCGGTTAGTGGATTTTCAATTAATAATATATAGGGACGTGGGTTGTATGGACGGAAATCAATATATATGAGAGCAACATGCATAACTGAAACTGAGAAAAATAATTTTTATTCAATCTTTTCCATTGACTAGTTGAACAAAACTATTTCGTGAATATTATCAGGATAATTGAACTTCAGCCGTATGACATAATTTAAAAATGTGAATGAACCAATTCAACTAAAAGTTAAATCGAGAGTTAAAAACTCAACTAATACTAAATTTCTTAATATGCTCTCTCACATAAATATCTACTTTGGTTTGTGCATGATGCAAAAACAAAAGGTATCTTATGAGATGGCCTCAAGGTGAGGCTCCCTCTATAGCCAAGCATGACATAAGCATGACGTCATGCTTGTTAGAGAGGACCTCACCGCCTCATAGGAGTTTTTGTGATGCAAAAACCCTCATTATATTATTCTCAATTATAGAATAAGGTATTTCAAGATTCAAACACAGAATATATAGGGACTGTGCTGATATCATGTGAGAAATATATTAAACCAAAATCTTAAGTTGATATTTTGAGAACAATACATTTTATACTCACTAGCAATAATCATAATCTCCTTTGGCAGTAGCGAAGGATCATGATGGCTAAAATAAGTCATGGCTCTTATCCCCCATCAAATTTCATTTGTTTCCAAATGTATATTTTTGGTCAATTGTCATAGCTTTCATGATTAATGTCGTTCCATCCTCTGAATTAAATTTCACTTATAAGTAATAAGAAAATAAGAGAGAGAGAGAGAGAGATTTCTTATACTCCACAACTTCTAGCTTCAAATTTTGGCAAAACTTCTTTCACATTAAAAATTTAGGGCCCCGATGGAGTTATGAAGAGGTAAATGCTAATATGGGAACACCTCATCATAGAATGGTAGGGATCTTGGAGCAATCATTGTCAGATTTGTCAACAAGTACCATTTTCCTGCTTCATTATTCATCTGGTCTACTCTTTTCTGTGGTCATGGAGCATGCAACTGTTGAGGAGATACTCTACCGCCGCCTAAAGATGGCTTTGTGTCATGCTCGTGTTGTATCTTTGTGTTTTGGAACAGTATCGTGTCGTGTCGTATTGTGTCGACTCATTTAAATGGTAGGTTTAGGTCGTGCATGTCGTGTCCTACGTGACATGCGTGCGTAGGCTTTTTTGTAAAATATTATCTAAATTGTTGTCATGCCGTGTCTGATCGCGTTTGACTGCGATTTCAATTCAAAAGATAGGTCCGAGTCTAGACCCGCTCATTCGTATTCGTATTGTTTCATGTAAAAGACGTGCCCGGTCGTGTAGTGCTTCGTGCTAACCGCGCACGGTGTCATCTCTACTATTAATGTAATTTGCTCTTGCATAATTTATTTATGTTTTTGATAATTTAGGCAGCCTTGTATTAATAAACTTCAAGCTGAATGAGTAAAAAAAAAACGCGACAACCACAAGTCTTAACACATCATCCTCTCCATTTTCTAGTAAGGGTTTGATACAATATTGATGTCATGTGTGAAGAACAAGCTAAGACAAAATACTAAAAACTCCAAATTAAAAGTTAATAAAAGCTACAACCAAACTACAAAGTCATGATCTCTAAAAATCTGATGCTTTGTCAATCCATCCATCGTTGTATTTGTACTCCTCGATCTATGAACAATAATAGAGAATTTTAGACCACCACTCCATAGTAGTGTAACCAATGACATTCAAAGTTCAAGTTCAATTTCCTCTGCCACTATTAATTTTACGTGAATCTAATAAATCTATATTTATTTATTTTTTTAAAAAATATGTTTTTTCTTTCCCCCTCCGAACTCCCCTCCCTCTTCGTGATTTTATTATTATTATTATTTTATCTTTTTGAACTCGTGATTTATTTATATTCTATATCTTCAATACGAATCTTCTGTTTCCTTATACTGATCGTCTATGATCACTGTGTGTTCCAACCACATCCTGATCGTCCATGATTTATAGTTATACAACAAACTAGCGTGGCGTGTAGTACAATACTACGTCAGAGGATCAACCGGTCAACTCTTGTTTCTTCTTTAAAAAAAAAAACCTTATTAAATCATGATCCCTGGAATCTTAGATCCATACGTACGTAGGCTTGCAGATTTCTCTTGTATTTGATAACACTAAATATCTGTTTTAATTCAAAAAAATTCACTTATCTGTCACTTAGATAAGTGCTCCATCCACAATTATAAGCAGGTGCTTGTATATACATGATCCTTGAACTCCTCCATTGGCCATTATTGAAAGCATATCTCTCTATGAAAATAAAATATTTAGTTACTTAGATCTCTAGTAATTGGAATATTCATGACCTCTTCAAAACTGTGACAAATTAATTAAGTTAAAATAGTACAAGATGACCCATCAAATTAAATTTAAAAATATTACGTCAAGATAGATGACGCATAATTCTTTAGTTTTACGTCTTTCTTCCTATATTATTGATGATGATGAAGTAGGCGATGAACAATTGAACAATGCAGTATCTCTAGTTAAATAAAAGGAAGTTTAATTTGACAAGAATATATGGAATCTGTATTTGTTTCAGATTAATTTTTGTTTAAGGAGCATGTGATAGTAAGACAGAAATGACAGATGCTAACAGGCCACATGCCGGCTACAAGCTAATAATTGTGACGATATCACGATATTGATACCTTAATTAAGGATATTTTGGTCTAATAGTTAAAATTGGAGACGATATCATAAATTAAGGATGTATTGGCCTATATCATGGGGTGCTGGCTATTTTTAGGTCTCAAGTTCGAATCTTCTTTCCGCGTTTATTATATATTGTATTACACAAAAACTCGTATGAGGCGGCTTCAAGGTAAGGCCTCTCTAACAAGCATGATGTCATGCTTATGTCATGCTTGGCTATAAAGAGGGCCTCACCTTCAGGCGGCCTCATAAAAGACTTTTTGATTATATTAACCTTTTGCGCTTTCTCCAAACCAAAAATAAAAACCGATATGGATGCAGTAAGAATTCTTGGGCAAAATCCCCATATCAATTTTTCCTCTGTTCATTTAGATGAAGCTTGTGTGCAAATTGATAAAACCAGGCAATTGCAAATTGATAACAAGAGATATAGAATAAATTCTCCATCACCTGATGCTTAGTTGACAGTCAAATGGCAAGTCGAGGAAAGCTCTGATAATTCGATCATCAAACTCTTTTGATTGAACATACAAACAAGTCCTGCAATCTAGAATTGGGATCAATTGGATATGCAAGAAGGTCTGCACACTCCTATAGCTTCTTCAAGTCACAGAATTTGCAACAAAAACCCTTTTCTTTCTTTTTATTTTTGAAAAGCTAAGACAATTAAGAAGGTTAACCTAAAATGTCTTCGCTAACAGATTAGTAAAGGGCTTGAGGAGACAATTAGAGCCAAGAACAAATAAAAAAAGAAGCTTAAAAATGATACAGGTTAGACAAACCTAAAATTGAACCATCTTCATCTTCCAACCTTATCTTGTCAAATTTCAAAACATCTCTAGAATTCAAGAAACAAAGAGGATCAAATTACATAATCCTCTAATCACCTCCATCAACAAACGATTATTCTTTTCTTTTCTTGTCTTTTTTTTTTGCTTTAGGTTTTTCAGATCAAGAATCCAAAAAACACCACCATCTTCGATCAATCCAGCGCCAATTTCAACATTCTCAACAAACGACCTATTAAGATGGTTATTGGCCGAAAAGGTGAAAAGCAAGAACCCAAAAATTGCTACAGAAACTGATGACACCACTCCAACAACAAATTGGAAGTCATCATTCCATCTTCAAAGCAGCCCAAGTCATTAGTTAAACCGACAAGACCACCGACGACTTTGATGAAACCAATAGAGTGAAAATGGCTTGAACTTGAAAGGGTAATTCTCTCTCTTCCCCAAGGAAGAGATCTTGTTCAAAGCGATAACCTCATCTAGATTTATAAGATGCATGGACTTGAAATTGATGCTAGATAAGGCTAAACCCTAAAGGAGACTGAAAATGGACTAAACACGATGGAAAATGAAAGAAATTAAAAAGAGTGGCGACTGGCCAAAAATGGGGTTGAACGATGGGATAGCGTTTGAGAGAGTTAGAGAGATAAGTACTCACTTCTCTCTAACTCCCCCAGACTCAAAGACAGCAACCAAAACTCATTGCGATAACTACCAACAATTTCTAGATTTGACCCAAGTTTAGTTACCGCAAAAGAACCATTACATCCCACTATAAAGTCAAAATCAGGCCATGCTCTGTTCTCGTGAAGTTAGTTTTACTTATGTGTTATGTCGTTGTAAAGATTTGTAACTATAATCTCAAATGAGCGAATATTGAATATGTGTTGGGAATTTTGGTGGGATAAACAATAAAATATGGTAAAATAACACAAGCAATCTAACGTGGAAAACATAATTGGGAAAAAAACCACGAATATCCATTATATCTCACGCACATATGTATATAGACTATAGTTACTCCTTACACGATGACTCTCTCAATGAGCATCCTCACGTGATGACTCTCTTTCAATCTTAGAGAATCCCCAACATTAAAATGAACCATTTGTGCCATTTATAGACTCACATAATAAACATAACCTAAAAAGATTAGGAGACTTTTCTCTAGCTAATATACTAGAATCCTAATTCACTATAATAGGAAATAATCCTAATTGATAACTCATACTCACAAGATAATATTTCCTACATATATCCTTCAGAATCCTAGGAATATTATATTTGTAAGCTAAGGACACTAGCATAATAACATAAAGCAAACCAGCATACACATCTTGCGCAAATTGGATCTCGTTTGTCGAGCACGACCGTACCAATCTTGTGTTGTAATGTGCCACGATCGTGCCATTGGTCCAAAAGTCTTTCTTCATATCGGGTCTTCCATGTCAACCTTGACTTCGACTCTACCTCCTCGGTGGTCCTAGTACCCTGGGATTCGCTTCACGTGCTTGAAGCTCGCTTAGGTCCAACAATATGCATGTTTTGATAAGTTTTAAATGGTTAAAGGTCAAGATAAAAAAAAAAATCAATTTAGTTTGATTAAGTTTTTTCAAAGGTGAAAAGAATGAAACTAAGTTTGCAACATCCCCTCCTCAATTTAGACAGAGATTTATCAAACTTCCAGCTCTATCTCATATCTCTTTCTCTCCACTGCCTCATTCTATTCTAATGTTGTCAACAATTGCGAAAAACTCCTTTATGTTAAGGGGCGTTCCATTAAAATCTCAATTCTATCTATCGATGGTATAATCCTAAATTTTCAAAAAATAAAAAAAATAGTGACGCCTACCTTTTGTAATCTTTGGTGAGATGGGGTCATCATTCAATGAAACAAGGGTCACTACTTACCATAAGTGATCCCTACCTTTCTAAATAGTGATCCCTACCTTTCTAAATAGTGATCCCATTTTTTGCGAGTTGGTGTCACACAAGCAGACTTACTGTAATAAATTTGAGAAATAGATTAAAATGGGTCAAATATGGGCTAAAAAAGGAAAATTTTTAGAGGAAAGTGATTTTTAAATCAAGATTCTTCTGTGGGCGAGCTTATTGGTTTAATTGTCCAAATCTTTTTTTTAGATGTGTCTTTTTTTGTTAGATTTATTAAATATAACAATGTGGTTTGGACACCATTTTTATAATACCAATATGGTCATTCAGGGTTATTCAAGGACTATTGACTGAGGCGAATCTCACAACTTTTTTTGTAATATGTTTGGTATGGAGGAGGATCGACCGACTAGCCATATATGGTATTTTAAAAATGACACCCTTGCCATATTGATGTAACAAAAAACTCTGGTGACATATGTATTAGGGAATATTATTTAGTAGGTCTCTAGAATATTCTAGATTAGTATAATAATATTATAGAGATTGTGTAATCTAGAGTTTCCATAACATTAGGACTCTTGTACTATAAATATTGATCGATTATATCAATAATAATGAAGGATTCTATTATTCTACAATATGAACTCTCAAAAAAATTTATTGTGACACTTAAGCTAATTAACTTGTCGGCGGTCTAGAAAACTATTTTAAGAAATTTTATGTCTTTTTGAAACATTTTTGATGTTTTGAAAAGCATTCGGCCTTTAAAAAAAAATCACCCTAAAATATTTTCTATGAGGCCGTTTCAAGGTGAGACTCTCTCTATAACCAAATATGACACAAGCATGACGTCATTCTTGTTAGAAGAGACCTCACCTTGAGACCGACTCATATGAATTTTTGTGTTCTCCCTATTAGATTTTTCTTGCCTTTTTTCCAAAAATTGAAAATAATTTTAGAAAAGAGAAACTTATTGACCTCAATCAAATTCCTCCTCAATGTCTCTTTCTTTGACAAAGTCGAAAAATAGAGTTCTGAAATTGCTCGATTTGTGTATAAATCATTGGTGTCAAATTTCATGAGGCTCAGTTATGGTTTATTTTCATTCAGTATCACAAGAGTCTTTTGAACAAGAAATTTGCAAAAAAACAAAAAAAAAAAAAAAGTGAATTGCTATTTACCGCACAAAATTACTCACCACCGCCCTTGGAAATTACCCATTTGCCCTTCACTCTCACTCACTCACTCCTCACTCCTCCTTCCTCTCTTCCTCACTCTCCTCACCACCACACCATCACACCGGCAAAACCACCATACCATCACAACGGAAATGTCAGGGGCTAGCGGCAGAGGCGGCGACGGGGACGGAGGCGGCGAGCATCGTGGCGGGGGGGTATACATTCGAAATTTTTTTGCTTTATTTACTCTAATTTGCTTTGATTTTTACGAAATGTGTTGATATAGGAGTGTTTTTATTCAAGGTTTATAGACAATTGAATTGAATTTGTGTTGTTTGAAGTTGTGTTGATTGATTTGTGAGTTCGGTGTCGTTTTTTTCGAGTTCGGAGAGTCGGGCGTCTGCAATTTCCTGGGGCAGGCGAGATCGGCAGACGCCTCGCCCATGGGTGAGGTGCCACATGGGTGAGGCGAGATCGGCAAACGCCTCACCCATGGTAGAGGCGCCATTTGCAGACGCCCGAGACAAAAAAAAAAAATAGTGTTATTATTATTGTTATTATTATTAATATTAGTGTTATTATTATTATTGTTGTTATTATTATTATTATTATTATTATTATTATTATTTATTATTATTATTTAATAATTAAAAATGTGAAATGATAGAGGAGAGGAGGAGCCGGTAAATCGATGTCGAGGTTAGTCAGTGAACTAGCTGGTTCAGGACCGCGTCACACGAGGACGCGCGGGATTGATGCCTCTGTACGGAGATAGAGAGAGGCAGTTCGGATGAGGGAGATGACTGATCGTCACTTATATCGCGGTGATGAGGCTGAGCAACACGATTACGGATCTAGCGAGTTCTACTCCGGGGATCAGTCCATGGACGATGATCAGATTGGCGTCAAATCATCCTCAGATTGGCGCGTGGTGAAGGGCAGAGGCGGTAAGTTTGTTAGTACTGGCTCGTCTAGTACTAGCAAACGATCTAGAGCAGAGGACGACAGTACGTGGCTTGTTACAGGGAATGTGGCGGGTGGACCGGCGGATGATAGCGTCATACCGAGCTTCCTGGGCCACGTAGCGTCTCGTATGTGGATGGGAGAGACGAGGGGTCTGTTGAAGTGTCAGAATCGATTCAGTGTCTGTCAGCGGCTGAGTGAGTGGCGAGCGGAGATGTCGCCCGAGGTGAGGGCGCAGATCGAGGGGACTGGGTTATCACACCTGACAGACATTATGTTCAGACATATCAACTTCCCGCTGATATCTGCATTCGTTGAAAGGTGGCAGCCGGATACGAACTCGTTCCACATGCCGTTCGGAGAGATGACCATCATGTTGCACGATGTATGGCATATTCTTCGGATTCCTGTAGAGGGACAACTCGTTTCCAGTGAGGGACGGGATGGGCAGCTGTAGGCGACGGCCATGGAGGTTCTCGGGGTCACCCGAGATGAACTGATGCATAGCCACTGGCAGGGCGGTGGGGTCCTCACGGAGTCGGTTTTTGACCTTTGCCGAGTGGAGGACCGAATGGAGGACATCCAGGCGGTAGGTTGGATGTGGTTACTTATTGGATCCACCTTGTTTGTTGACAAGAGTGGTAACCGTATTAGACCCTCCTGCGTGATGGAGGTGAGGGACGGTATCGGAACGGCGCATGAGTTCTCTTGGGGATCTTCTGCCCTCGCCTTCCTATATCTTCAGCTCGGTATAGCTAGTCGGGGGGATTCTCAGGGCATCTGCGGATGCCTAACTCTCCTCCAGGCATGGATATACGAGTACTTTCCCTGCTTCCGACCTCATCGGGAGCGGATGGTTGTCGGGGACGGCGAGGCTCCCCGTGCGTATGTAGTGCCCAGGCTGAGGGCAAGGACGTGGGTCGACTGCGCTCCTTACGTAGACGCTTGGATCAGCTGCGAGCGTTAGAGGTACGTCATGCAGTTATCGGTGTTCATAATTTATTTCGTCGTTTGCTATGTTTTTTTTACTTCACCGTAACTTGAACATTTCTACGTAGGTGGTGTGGCTGCCGTACGGTTCTGACCCGGTTGCATCTGTACCGAGGACTGTATTCATCGGGTGGCTACGGTATCGGGATATTATCGAACCGTACATGCCTGGTCATTGTTTACGACAAATCGGGTACGTACAGAGTATCCCTTTCCTGATCACTAGGCCAGAGAGAGCGATCAGGTCATGGAGCAGTCGTTCGTACAGGGTTGTCTACCCCGTACGAGTATCATCTGATGCCTGGCGTATGTTCCCGGGAGCTTACATTCTTGGTCTCCATGGGTTTCAGGCATCCACGTCAGATCCCACAGCATGTACGGATGACTACCTCGAGTGGTACTACCGTCACTCCCACCCTCTGCTGACACGTGACGATGCAGCACCTGGATCTGTGATTCCTCCACGATCAAACAACGATTATGTAAGTGATTAACTAAAATATATATTTTTTTACGTATTACATATCTCTGAACTCACACTCATTGTTACTTTTTTGCAGTGGGTGAATCGTCTAGCCGTCGCATTTGAGTCTTTCATTACTTTGCTTCCTTCGGAGCAAGTGGAAGGTCCTCGATCGGTTATGGAGGAGTATATGAGAGATTGGCGGGCTGCCAAATGATGTATTACTTATATGACCCTAGATGAATTTGTTATATATTTATATAAGAGTTTCATTGTTATTGTTATTTATTTGTGTTATTGTAATTTGTTGTTTCTTATTTACCTTTTTTGTTTTATTGTAATTTGTTGTTTTATTTACCTCTAATAATCACGAAAAAATATAACATGCAAAATATAACAATCACACAAAAATGTGACAATGATATAAGTAGAAAAATATAACAATCACGCAAAACATTCAATTACGTCGACCTCGCTAAACGATCCCAATGTGCTCTTCGCCTAACATACATTTGCTCCCAACCAGCGACACTATCAGAACGGGAAGTAAACCATGCTGTGCATATCGGAGGAACAGGAAAATCTGAGGCTAAATTCAGATGGATATAATGCATGTACGAATCACCTAAATGACCTATGACAATTTCCCTACTTGGACGTGTAGCAGTCGAAGGTGCTTGCAACGGTAGCACTGTGTAACAAGCATATAACCCCATTCCGCTGCCGTATCCAAATAACATAATCGCTGCATTGAAGATGTTGGCAATCGGGAACAAATCCTCAAGTACTATCATCCAGTGATCATCGTTACACGCACCTCCGTCCCACATAATACGGCGGTAACCAGCGTCGACCCATACGCACTGCTCTATCGTACTCAGCTTCTGTGGAAGCTTCCATGATAAATTTCCACTTCCCGTTCTTGAACCTCTGCGCGCCGACCTTATCTTTTCCACAAAGTCTGTACACTTTGTCTTCAACGACTTTGTTAATGTGCCATGTACAGAGCAAATGGGCACTCTCGGGAAATATCTCTCTAATAGGTGTCATAAACCCTAGCTCACGATCGGTCAAAATTGCTGTTGGGTGTACATCATTTCCAATAAGCATCCTCAACTTATCTAAGACCCACGCATAGCTTGCCTCAGTCTCATCCTTCATAATGGCATAAGCTATGAGGAAGTTCTTATTGCTTCGAGTCATCCCCACTATCTCAAGAAACGGCATCTTATACTTGTTTGTTTTGTACGTGGAATCTACGCCAATCAACCAAGGAAAAGACCGAAGTAACTGAATTGATGTAGGGTGTGCCATGAACACGTGAGTTACCTCATTAGTAGCTGGGTCGGCTCTTGTCCAATGTACGTACTTATTCTCCACAGCTAAATGATGAAACTGACCAATGACATCTCTCTCTTCAAAATCAAGTTTCCTTATACGATCTCTGTAGTTGTACACATTCCGTCTAGTTGCATTGTCCTCGGGAAATTTTTCCTTAATAGCGGCCAAGATAGCACATGGCTTTGTTTGTACCGAAGTCATGTCACGAACGAGTTGCTTTGACCCAGGACTAAGACCACTCATCTGACGATATCCCTCAGGAAACACAGCAAAGTCATGGTTGTGCGTACCCCTAATCGCAGGCAATGTGACAATCATCCAACTACTGGACCCATACACTTGCTCAGCTCTTAACTGGAACGTACATTTACAAGCCTTTGTTTTCGTATTCTTCCGAGCAGCAGTATCTAAGTCTCTTAATTCCCCTCTGTAGCGTTCACCTCGATTGCATCTTAACAATTTTGCGCTTCCATTCATCTTGTGTGACGAAATTATCAACTCAAACCCGATAGTAAGGGCAATTTGTTTTGCCCAATTAATTGCATCTCTATCACTATCAAATAACTCATCAGTGACGAAATGCGTACTGTAATCAACACCATCACCACCGAACCGCTCCAAAGGAACCTAACGAAAACAACGAAAACAATGTTAGCTTAATCTTAAATTCAAACGTCTATCAAAACCGACTGAACCAAGGGACAGACGTCTGAAATTTACGCCTGGACCATGGAAGGGGCGGAAATCACGGACGCCTACGCCATGGTTGAGGCGTAAATCTCAGACACCTGAACCATGGTATAGGCGTCCGTGATTGACGTCTCAACCATGGTTAAGGCGTCCGTGATTTACGCCCCGTCCATGGTCCAGGCGGAAATTTCAGACGCCTGTTCCATGGACGGGGCGTAAATCACGAACGCCCGTTCAAAATATGCGGAATTTTTTTTTTTACCTCGGCCACCGTCGACGGCACTTCCTGGTCGCCGGCAGACATCCGCGGCCGTTGCTTGAGTGAATGTTGATGAAGGTTGGGTATGAGAGTGGGTGGTAGAGAGGGAGAATTGGTGTGAGAGTTAGAGAGGGAGAGGATGAGTGAAAATGTGAAGAAGGACAAAATTGTAATTTCTAGGGGCGGTAGGTAGTAATTTTATGGCGGTAAATAGTAACACCCAAAAAAAATGCTTCCATTGAATAGGAATTCCACAACAGTGGGGTAAGTGAATTTTGTCTAAATTAACTTTTTAAAAATTTATATTCCAAAATGCATTTCAAATTGCATGTGGACTTGAGGCAGATTGTTTAGGAGGATTCTTTTCCTTTTCGATCAATGTCAAATAGTTTCTTCCACTTGCTTTGCTTTCACATGTACCATCCCTCGTCTTTTCGAGCAATCATCAATGGTGCGCTGATAATTCAATTTTTTTTTTTGTCTCACACATGAAAAGGAAAGAACTAGATAGGATGAATTTATTGGAGGGGCAAATTTTAAATTTGTGGGGGAAGAGTATTGGTTTCTCGCCTAAGTAAAATTTAAAATTAAAAATTAATATTGTGTCTTACAGAATTGAAAAAGGCAAGGGAAATAAAATTAGCTGCACGTGCTTTTCTAAAGGTTTGAAATGTTGTTTCAAAATACCAGAGAAGATGTTAAAGACATAAAATGTCTTAAATTGATAATCTATACCGCTAGCAATGACCTAATTAGGTCTAAGTGTCGCAATAATTTTTTTTCGGGGTTTCAATGTCACCGTATTTTTTTGTTGAACCGAAATGGTAAGGGTGACGCTTATAAAATTCCAATATGGCTAATCGGTCGATAAGGATCTATAGATTCCGTCTTTCTTTGTTATCACTTTAAAAAAGAAAACCCATTCTAAATGACATATGGAGTATTTGTTTCTCTTTTTGGTCAAAATTCGGTCATTTAGTTTTTTAATATGGATAAAGGTTTATAAAGGTCAAAATTCTATTGATGAGATGTTAAAAGATCTAAGTATCAGTACTAATAGTTTTTTAATATGGATAAAAGCTCCGAATATAAGGTTTATACCTTATTTTTACCAATTTGGTCATTTAGGGCGTTGAATAAGGTCCCTAATCCTCGTAAAGGGACTCTTTTATCAGTCTAAAACAACATTTGGTGTTTTGAGGATTCACGGTCTAAGTCCCAAAATTTTTGGTTTTTCTTGTACTTTTGTGTTTTGCCATATTTTATTTCAAATAAAAGTGTTTCCATATGTGAGAGTTGATTTTATCTCTCTTTATGAGAGTCTTATTCTCACATTTCATGAGCAATTTTAAAGATATAATTAAGATTAAAGAGATTCTAATTTGTTTCAGTATTATTTTAAATTGTATAGATCAAGAAATCAAGTTTGATCTTCGATACCAATTGAAACTGTACTTTCAAGTTTCAAGTACATGCATGCCTTTTGTAGTTATCTCTGATCGTAAGATCATGCATGGACACCCCAAACATTCATCCGAGACATCATTTTAATCGTATATGCAGATGACATATATGCTTTTTATGAATGAACATTTCTCTTAACTCTTCTCAAAAACACACAAAAAAGAATAAATTAGATCAAATTTATTTATTTTTGCCAAGTAAGGAAAAAAAAAGAAAAATATTTTTTTTGTAACCCAAACCAAAAGGACCTTGTTTCCACCGAACCGGCAAAGTCAGTTCACTCCCTCTCTCTCTCTGCAATCGGCAATTTCGCTCCAAGCAAATCAACCGGCCTCAGAGTTCCGGCGACACCTCAGCCCTGCCGTCAACCGCCGCTTTCTCCTCGGAGGTCCGTCTCACCAAGTCCCCACCAGCGACCACCACCGGTGGCCCCACAACGGAGTTTTGTCTAAGGTGATTTTTTCTCAAACCCTAACTTGTCTAATTTCAATTGTTTTGATTATTAGATTACCATTTAAGAAACTTGTCTTGGCCAATTTATAGTTATGGTAATTTAGGTTTGAAATTGATAACAATCTGGATTGGGGTTACTTTATTTTTGATCATTTGCATGTGGGAAGTTCGTGTTAAGTTGTAGAATGGGATGATAATCAGTTTACTTGTGATAAATGAAATGTCATTGGAATTGGTTGTGATTTTTTTTTTTTTTTTAACAAGCAATGTTGTAAAATGCTTTGTAGTTCGTTTTGGTTTTGATTTATCTTAGGTGGTGTTTACTTTTAAGCAATGATGATTACAATGTAATCCATCATTTTATAGAGTAAATGTGAGTAGAAATGGAAGAAGGGGGATGAGAAATATGAGATTTGGGAGTTTGATTGCATCCTCCAATGTAATCATCTTTACATGTTCTGAAGTAGAACAATTGTGATTACAATGGATGTTGTAATCAAATTCACTCTTTCCATGTGTCTCCTCCCCATTATTCCTTTTCTAACCCACATTTACCTTATAAAATGGTGCATTACATTGTAATCACTATTACATTCAAGTAAACAAGCCCTTAGTTGAAATGTGATGGCTTAGTTGTGATTTTGTTTATTTTTATATATGAAATGTAATTTTTGATGAGGTTGTTGTCTAATATCATGTTGGTGATGATTTAGTTAGTAGTATACTAATATTAGGAGAACATGAACTTTGTGAAGAACAAGTTGTGGAATAGAATGGGCGACCAAATGTTGTGAATGATTGTTTAGTCACTTTTATTGATAAAAAAGATTTTTTAGTGGCTGCCGATGACGACATCATTAACCTTTTTAGAAAATGAAGACTCATTGAGGAAAGTTTTCCCCTTTAGCAATTGGTTTAATTTTCTGGCAAATGACTTTTATAATACCGAAAACTGCATTCTACGTACTAGGCTTTATTTAATTTTATTTTGCCCCCTCGTTGTTTTTCCTTTTCAGGATTCCCCACTGAATCACTGATAATTATTCTATGTTTTTGGTGCTGATCTTCAGTATTAATGGACAATGCTGACATACCCAATTGGATAAAAGGGTTGCCATTAGCACCAGAGTTTCGACCAACTGAGACAGAGTTTGCTGACCCAATTGCTTATATTTCAAAAATTGAGAAAGAAGCTAGTGCCTTTGGTATATGTAAGGTTATCCCTCCATTGCCCAAGCCATCAAAAAAATATGTGTTAAACAACCTAAACAAGTCCCTGGCAAAGTCACGTGAACAGGGTTTGGATTTTAATTTTAGTGAGGCTGGTCATTCGTCAAAGAGGGTTTCTTGGAGCAAGGGAAATGATTCTGAGGCTAAAGCTTTATTTACCACTAGGCAACAGGAACTAGGTCAATCTCCAAAGCGGGGCAGGGGTCTGGGTTTTGAAGCACAACCAGCTGCGCAGAAGCAAGTGTGGCAAAGTGGAGAGGAATATACACTGGAACAGTTTGAACTGAAGTCGAAAGCGTTCAGTCGTAGTGTATTAGGTAAAGTTAAGGAAGTTACTCCACAAGTTATTGAGGCATTGTTTTGGAAGGCCACTTCAGAGAAGCCTATATATGTGGAATATGCTAATGATGTTCCAGGTTCTGGTTTCGGGGAGCCAGAGGGGTTGTTACGTTATACCCATACACGTAAGAGGCGTAGGAGGAGAATATTTACTCAAAGTCACCAAACAAGATCCTCGTGCACGCAACACAAGGTCAACACTGTGAGGAATATCTCTGGTGTTGTAGAGCCAGAATTACCAGCACAGAGTTCGTGTCCAGGCGTGGAATGTGCTAATCAACCAACCTCTATGTCAAATGCAACCTCACAACCTACTAAGCAGAGGGCTCAATATCCTAGTGATGAGCTGGAAGGTACTGCTGGATGGAAGCTTTCAAACTGTCCTTGGAACCTACAAGTAATTGCTCGCTCTGCTGGGTCGCTTACTCGTTTTATGCTGGATGATATTCCTGGTGTTACATCTCCGATGGTTTACATTGGCATGTTGTTCAGTTGGTTTGCCTGGCATGTTGAAGATCATGAGCTTCATAGCTTGAATTTTCTTCATATGGGCTCGGCAAAAACATGGTATGCAGTCCCTGGAGACTATGCATTTGCTTTTGAGGAAGTTGCCCGTAGACAGGCTTATGGAGGAGATATTGACCACTTAGGTATGACATGTTCCTATATATTCCTTTATATCTTATGTCAATAATGAAAAGCATAACTCCATCATAGTCCATCCTCAAATCTGCTACAGTTGCTTGTTCTGTGACCTGAAAGGTGGATTTATGTATGTCTAATGGTCACAAGTGTTCTCTTACCTGGTTAAATCCATTAGTTCTGATGTCAAACTTTCTGCAGCTAGCAATCTGGTGACTTTAACATGACGATAGCTCCTCTCTGTAATTCAGTTACAGAGTGTGGGTTCTCGTTAGAAGGCTTCTTTCTTTAAGGCTACTTTTTGACTTTTCTGAGGACATCTATTTATTTCCTACTCTCTTTCAGAGCTCTCTGTGCTTTTCTTTTTCACCATTCAGTTTTCATTTCATTTCAGATCAGTTCAGTTCAATTTACTTTTTTCTCTCATATGTTACTTTTCATCCTGTTCTGCTTTGTTTTGTTTCATTCAGTTCAATTAGCATTGAGCCTTTGTTTTTAATCTTTTATTTGTTTAAGAAAAACAGAAGCTATTCTTTTTGAAAATAATAATAATAATAAATAAAGATAAACCATATGCATGCTGTTTTCTATTGTGTTTTGGTCAGAGTTTGGTTGTTTTCTGTAGGGATATAAATCATATAATGCAAAATCAGTTTACAAGTACTTTCACGTAAAACGTGCATCTCACGTGCATGAGGTGTGCGCCTTCGCTCTTAAAGCCAAGCGTATAATTAGAAGGGAGTGAGGATTATGAGAGAAAAGCTTGACAAGCAAGAGAGGGAGGAAGAACAAGAAACATAAGAGGAGAGGAGGCAAGAGTGGAGAAGAATATTGCGGCATAACGTTTAGAGTTAGAGATAATGGGAAGAAATCAGACGTGTGAGTTGTTTTATATATTCAGTTACTAAGTTTCGACTCAGGTTCAGTGTTGGCCTATTACTTACCTTGGTGTTCCCTTGGTGGGAATCCTTGGGCTGTATCTTTTTGGGAACCAGTTGTGTCTAGGGTTGCCAAGCGTTTAGAGAGGTGGAAGGGTGTTTTTTCATTCTAGGTGGGCGGATCACTGTGTTGCATTCCTGGTTGGCTAGTATTCCCCTATATTATCTTTCTCTTTTTAAGATTCCTGTTAGTGTTGCTAATAGGTTAGAGAGAATGATGAGAGATTTCTTGTGGTGTGGGGCAGATGAAGGGAGGAGGGACCATCTTGTCAGTTGGGACTTAGTGTGTTGACCCAAGTCGGAAGGGGGATTGGGTTTTGGTCGTTTGTTGTCTAAGAACATTTCGTTGGTGGGTAAATGGTTGTGGCGCTTTCCGCTGGAGTCCGACTCCTTATGGCACCTAGTTATTAGGAGCAAGTAGGGTCTTCAGCAAAATGTGTGGGATGCTCATGCTCTTCTGTTTCACATGCTTGCCAGTGGAGTTCATCTCTCAGGTATCGACTTTTTTGTTTCCACTGGTCAGATATAAAGTGGGTAATGGGCTACGGGTTCGGTTCTGGGAGGATGTGTGGAAGGGTGATTTTCCTTTTTCTTCCATGTTTCCTCAGGTGTATCAGACTATCAGTTATCCACCCTTCATGAGGCACAAGTTGCTTCATTCTATTCTAGCAGCGGTGGCTCTTGGGATCTTCATTTACGAAGGGCCCCCCATGATAGGGAGATGGAGGAGATTACCTCTCTTCTCAGTATTCGAGACCCCATTCAACTTGTTCTTCTGGGTTTTTTTTCCTGTAAATCCTTTCTTCATCACCTAGTATTCCTTCCCAATATCTTCATTTTCCTCTTGCTAATTTCATTTGGAAGTCCAAGGCCCCTTCAAAGGTGCGTGCTTTTACTTGGTCCTTAGTGTTAGGTAGATTGAACACCCATGATATGCTGCAGAGGCGGAGACCTAGGTGTGTTTTGTTGCCAGATATGTGTGTTCTGTCAAAATGGGAGTGAGACAGGTGTGCATCTGTTTTTGCATTGTGATTTTGCTCGTGTTTTGTGGGGTCGATTGTTGGGGGAGTGTTTTGTTGGCCCTGCTACGGTCTGCCACACTTGCAGATTCGCTATAATGGGTTAAGGAGGGGAAAGAAGCAAAAGTTGCTGTGGCGTTGTGCTTGCCTTGCTCATACTTTGGTGCCTTTGGTTAGAGCGTAACTCTAGGATCTTTGATGGTGGCGGTAGGCAACTTTAGCTTGTTCGGTAGCGTGTGGTGTATTTGATGTAGTTGTGGGCTAAAGCAGCTGGGGCTTTTAAAGGGGTACCTCTCACTTATGTATAACGACATCGGGAGAGCTGTAATTAGTTTTCCATTTATAGAGGACTTCTTTTCCTCGTAGCTTTGTAACTGCTCTTTTAATGTTATTAATTAATTTTTATTTTATCTAAAAAACAAAAAAGGTTCGACTATCAGTTCTTATCAATGGAATCAAGTTAATCCAACTTTATTTCTCTTTTTCTGTACAATGGAGGTCTTCTCTAGTTCTCCTCTACATAGGTTACTAATTGTGAATATGTACACGCTGTAGCAAACCTTGTACCAGGGACAAAAAGGTGAATTCAAGCTACAAAAGGGTTACATAAGCTTTATGATGACATGTTTCTGTTGTGGTCTAGTGTTAATTAAGGTGTAGCTTAGCATAAATTTTACTCTTAAAAGCATGCTGTTTGTGTACAGGACGGAGACGATTGAATTGGAAAAAATTAGAGCTTCATATGTAAACTACTGTTGGTTCCCTATTTTGATTTTCGTTTTATGGAGTTCTATTTATTAGTCAAACATCACAATGTCGTAACTCAGGTTGTTGTCTTCTGGACAGCTGCATTGAAACTTCTGGGGGAGAAGACCACTCTTCTATCACCTGAGTTAGTCGTTGCATCTGGCATTCCATGTTGCAGGTACGTCTCTCGTATGTCTTTATAGTCAAGTATGAAAGATTCTAGTATTTATTTGTATGATTTATATTATGGAATATCTTAAAATGTTCAATTCAAATCCTTGACTTTTTATGCCCATTTTTTCACTATCTGTATTAAGGCTTTGTATGGATCTCTTGATTAGGTTGGTACAGAACCCTGGTGAATTTGTGGTGACGTTTCCAAGGGCTTACCATGTAGGATTCAGTCATGGTAATTTCTTTGCAGTTTTATTTCTGAGTTATATGCAAGCTGCATGAGCTTTTCTTATTTCTCCCAAAAATTGTGATCACTAAGAACTTATACTTGAGAGAAAATATTAATTAATGATGAGCAAAAATATGTAGCCACTTGTTGCCTGTGCATGAATTTGTTGCTTTGGAACCATAGACTATCCAGAATGTTGATTTGTGCCTATGACTGTAGATAATAACCTTCATGGAATTGTTATGTTGGTAAACGTGAATCTGACTCTGGAGTATGTTGCTCTTATGCCTTGAGTGGGAACTAATGCCCCCAAATTTTCCTGGGAATGTTTTGTTTGAGTGCTAAGTTGTAATTGCTAGAGAATCTGTGGAAAAATTAGTTTATAAAAGAA
The DNA here is from genome assembly GCA_038025085.1 of Tetragonia tetragonoides. Taxonomy (NCBI): domain Eukaryota; kingdom Viridiplantae; phylum Streptophyta; class Magnoliopsida; order Caryophyllales; family Aizoaceae; genus Tetragonia; species Tetragonia tetragonoides. The sequence goes on along the minus strand of CM076151.1, from coordinate 21,346,919 downwards.
CTTCTATTGGGAAGAAGAAAGACAGTACAAAAAGGGGGAGAATCTATCCTCAGAGAAATGTTCAAAATGTTTCCTTGGTGGGCAAATGGCTTTGGGGGTTCTCTTTGGAAACCGACCCCCTTTGAGAATAAGTATTAATAAAAATTAGGTATAGCCTTATGGAACTGATTGGATGCATTGGCAGGGACTCATCACTCCCTAATTTCTTCTTTCTGTCTGCCCTTGTTTTGGTTTTGGTACAAAGTATAAGCCGAGGGACAAATTAAATTTTGGCAAGAGTCCTGGCAGAGGAATAACCTCTCTTTGTTCTTTTTATGTTTACTCAGTGTGCACTACTCTGCATTACACCACAGTTTGAAATTGGTTTTTATGGTGATAAGGACGGGGTAAGATCAGAGAGGACCAGGTGTGGATGGTTTATGGCCTTTCTTTCAAGAGTTTTGGAGTTGATTAAGGGAGATCTTATTTGGGATCTTACATTGTTCCTTGGGCATGGGACTGCTGTGAAGAGAAGAGTATCAACTTGAAATTCATCACTTTTGTTCTTTAAAAGCATCAGCCTATGAAGATAGAGATTTTTGCCTTGTGAACCTGATGGCTGGTGTCTGCAGGATCATAACAGAGATCCTCTTAAATAAACCAAGCAGTCACATAGATACCGTAGTGGTGGTCAATGGACAGACTTGGTCAGTTGGCTGTGAGCCTGTGACTCTGTTAGGCGAGCTGACCCAATCTAGTTATTACCACATTAGGGCCTTCATGATTCAGCCTGGTAGAAATGTTAACTCTTCCTCTCTTCTTGAAATTGAAGTAATCGTGTAATGTAAAGGATGGTTGAAGTTTAACATATAATTCATGCTTAATCTGGTACAAAGAGGTCAATGAGAGAGAGGGCATCATCAAAGCTTTTTCATATCTATTGCGGGTTTTTGATATTGGAGTAAAGAACACCAATTTGGGGTTTGACATATATGGGGTTTTTGGTGCATATGCAGAGTCTATGTCATGATAGGTTTGTTGTTGGTGGTTGATGTGGCTGTCAAGGGAACTGGATCCTTCAAGTCTGAGCTGCTTGCACTGTCGTAATCCTTTTCTGGTCTAATCAATTGGTTTAACATAGGCATGTCTTCTTTATGTACAGTAGTGAGACTTCTTCACATGTCTTTATGAGGTGTGAGTGTGAAGTTGTGCAGGCTCTTTGGAGCAGATTATCTAATATCATATCTGGGAGTATCCGAGCACGGTTATGGAGTGTGGGACTAGGGTGGAGTAAGGAGAAGAGGTTGCTTTGGAAGCAGGGTATGAAATCGCGGTTTTGGTCGTGATGTCGCGGAAGCGGACTGATACGGGTGTCGTGTATCAAGTTGCGGCCGTTGAGTTGTGAATTTTGGGATCGTTCATTTCGGCCATTTATTGGCTTTATTGATCATTTATCGGTCATACCGGTCATGTATTGGCCACCTATCGGCTATACCGGTCACTTATCGGCCGTGTTGGTCATTTGTCGGTCGTATTGTAAACACCTTTATATACCGGGATTTCGCCTATCCGCAACCTCAAAACCCTCTACGTAACAGCCGTAACATTTTTAATGCCCTGTGTGGAAGTGTGCTATCTTTGCAGCACTTTGGTGCATTTGGCTAGAGAGGAATGCTAGGCTCTTTTCTGGTGTTTCTATGTCTGTTGACGTGTTGTGGCCTTGTGGGATAGGGTAGTATACTCGGCCTTTTTCTGGGCTAAGGCTGCTGGGTGTTTCCGTAGCTATCTTGTTACACAGGTTATGCTTTATTGGAGTGAATTGTAAATAGACTCCTTGTCCTCATAGGATGAATTCTGCTTTTTATTACTATTAATAATACCTGAAGAGATACCTCTTGAACATTTATCAAAAATGAAAGTTCAGTTTTTCCCACGAAATTGTGAATAAGCATTTTTCTATGTGACGGTTTGCTGATGTGTCTTGTGAGGAACTGTTTGTTTTTTCTAATTATGCTTAGGAATCAGTTTCCAAGCTGCATTTGCTTAGGCCTAAGGTTATTTAAGAAAGATCATTACAGCAAGTGAGCATAAATGGTGTTATTTTTTTTAATTTTATTCTTCTCGTGTTTCTTTTCCCGCAAGTTTGTGTCTTTGTGATAACATTAAAAGTTTCTTCCTCATGGTACCCAACCAAATTCCTTGAGGAACATCTTTTATACTGCTTTTTGTGTTATTTTTTATTCTTATAGAGTAATGCCCTCCTTTTTCTTCACTGAATATGCTGTTATATCTATGATTTAGGTTTTAATTGTGGAGAGGCTGCTAACTTCGGGACCCCTCAGTGGCTTAATGTAGCTAAGGATGCTGCAGTACGCAGAGCTGTCATGGATCATCTTCCTATGCTTTCCCATCAGCAGCTTTTGTACCTATTGACCATGTCTTATATTTCAAGGTCAGTAATGTTCTCTTAATTTTTGCTCTAACTGAATACGTTTGATCTGTTTCCTATGAGGATTACGAGAATGGTACTAGATGTTTACATCCATGGCATGAATTTAGAAACTTTTGTAAATGATATTGCTGAAAAGGTTACCGTCCTGTTCGTGTACTTAACAATGACAAAATCAATAAACGTCCCCTTTGTGGATATTAAATTCATTTCTTTTACAAGGGTATTGCTTTCGAATCTAGTGGTATCTAGTCTATCATCCTGATTCATAATGATATATAGTACTCCCTCCGCCCACCAGCCACTCATCACCACTCGCTGTTGGAACCACCAAAGGTCTAAAGATAGAAAATTTCAGGTCTGAGAATGGAGAAGGTATTTAATGGGAGGGGGGGAGCCATACCAATCTTATAAACCCCTTCCTGAAATACATAAAACAAAAGTGTGGTGGTGAGTAGTAATACTTTTTTGATTGGGCTGAGGTGGTTGAGTAAGACGGGGCGAAGATGACCATGGATTTCGGTTTGCAGAATGGGGCGGTGGGAGGGACTCGAGGTCAGATCTCAGGGCGGGGGAGGTGGTTGAGGTGTGTAGGTGATCTTGCGGAGGAGGAGATAGCTGGTGGTTTGAGGGTGGGGTTTAGTGGACAGAGAAAGGGAGAGTAGGGGAATCTGGGAAGGGGGCATTTGGGAAGGAGAGAGGCAGAGGGGCCAAAGGGTGAGAGTAAGGGTATGTTGGGAATGTTTATACCAAAGTTAACTCTCAGTATTTGGTCCATTTGCTAATGCGAGGAAGAATGTTGGACCAAGGGGGGTAATATATTTTTCTGTTTATGTTTTCTGTTATTTGTGCTGATCGAGAACTAAGGAAACCTATATTTGTTCCTGATGCCGGCTGCTATCATGACAGGGTCCCAAAATCGCTACTTGCCGGTGTACGTAGTTCTCGTTTGAGAGATCGTGTGAAGAAAGAAAGAGAGTTGTTGGTAAAAAAAGCGTTTATTGAAGACGTGCTGAAGGAAAATAATCTATTGAACACTCTTCTAAGAAAAGATTTTGCATTCCGAGCTGTTTTATGGCACCCTGATTCACTGCCGTCATTTTCTAAAGAGTCCGTATCACAAAGCGGAAGTGCTTTGGATCCTATGATTCCTAAAGATGATGAGCTCTCTGAAATTCCTAACAAGAATGCTGATCCCGATGGTATAGTTAATGAACTAACCTCGTATACAGAAACCGTGAATGACTTTTATTTGGACAGTGACGATCTTTCATGTGACTTTCAAGTTGACTCTGGAACATTGCCATGTGTGGCTTGTGGAATTCTTGGATATCCATTCATGTCTGTGGTCCAACCATCCAAGAAAGCATCAAAGGAAATATCTTCTGTTGAGTATCTTACAAAAACAGAAGAAGCTGATATTTTGCAAAAGACAGAGTTATATTACCACCCCTACACTACTGAGAGTGCTATTTCAGGTATGATGTTGTACCATTTTGTTTGTTTCTTACCATTGTAGTTGATCAAAGCAGCTACAATGCACATCTCACTTCCTCTGGCAGTCCTGTTTCATTAGCTGATATTATTTTACACTTACTTTCACACTGTTGAATTGCCCATTTCACAATGACTCCTTTTCACCGTCATGTTGGCTAATTTAGCTTAAAACCAGAGAATGATTTTGATCAAGTTGTTCTTTTCTTTTTCCCATCATGCATGGCATTTTGTGAGAGAGTGTAGTAGAAGCCATGTCACTATCCATATTCTCTGCTACTGTCCCTACTGATGTGTTTTGTGAACATGTTAATCATTTGACTTAGTTTCGAAACTAGGGATGGTTCTGACCACTATGAGTTGCAATCTTGTTATTGTGTCATTTGTTGGTTGTTCTAGGAAACATCATGTGACTATGCCTGGTTGGAGGGGAATGCACGGGTGTTCACTGGGGTTTCTATTCCAGCTTCTCCTGATATGCTTTTTGAGAAGGTTACCTACTTAGCTTCTTTAAGGGGCCGGTTGGAGAGGAATGCATGGGTGTTCAGTGGGCTTTCACTATTGATTTAGGGTGACTTCTTTGGTCATGGTTACAATTTAATTGCTTTGGGCTAATTTTTATTTTCAAACAACACCTACTCTTTTTATTTTATTCTCTTTAAATAAGTTGGATCGCTCTATTTATTGCCATATACTAATGTTATCAACTATGAAATAGGCAATTTGGACAGTTAGGTGCTGAACTCACTAAAGTTGGCAATTGTTAATGACCGTCAGTGGTTTTCTAAAACACTACTGTATTTTACTATTTTGCATACAAATTTTTACTGCATTATCAATAAGTGTCTTGGTGTCTTTCCTCAGTGTAATTTTCATTTCAAAATGATGCGTCTCTTCATTTGCTTATGGCTTCAGCTACTAATATAGATGATAGATGGGATACTTCTGGGTTCCTGGGACCGCGAATTTTCTGCCTGGAGCATGCTGTTAAAATTGAGGAGCTGTTGAGACCCAAAGGTGGAGCAAGGATGCTTATAATTTGCCACTCAGGTAAAGCTTACTTCTAATTTTCAGAACCACTATTTGCATGGATGATGTCTGAAGCATAGCTGTTTTAAAGCTGAGTTAAAATGGATGTGGGGCCAAATTAAAGTTCTTATCTATGATCAAGGAAGACAGTAATTGATTCTCCAAGTTTGTAAAGTTAGGTGGACTGGGTTGAATCAGCTGTATTTAGATCAAATACAAAATCGCTTGCTTAAATTAACTGTGGTGGCCTGTGCTAATGTCCAACTTGTAAAAGCCCTTTATAAGCAGACTGCCTGCTGCGTGTTCCAGGAAAAGCACTCTATAATTATCTGGATAATCTGTTTTCTTCATGATTTCTAATGTTTTCTTATGAAAATGAATCCTCCAATTCACATGTATTGTTGGTGCAGATTTTCAAAAGATAAAGGCAAATGCTGCAGCTATTGCGGAAGAAATTGGATCTGCCTTCAATTATGAAGAGCTCCTGCTGGATTCTGCATCAAATGAAGAACTGAATCTCATTGATCTTGCAATTAATAGTGAGCAGCTTACTGACTGCAAAATCGATTGGACGTCAAAGCTTGGAATGAACCTACGGTATGGTGTCAAGGCCAGAATGAGTTGTACGTCAGAGAAGATAGAGCATGCACTAAACCTTGACTATCTGCTCTCTGTAATTGGTCCTACTTCAGTGATCTCAGGCATAAAATGGTCCTCCAGAAAATCCCGGACAAGACGTGACTCAAAATACAGAAAGCTTCTAACATCACACTATTGTAATCTCCTAAAGAAGGATGAGATCACTCATGAAACAGATGTCAGCATGGAAAGAAAAGAAAAGGTGCTTCTTCATTATTCACGGAGGAAGTATAGGATTAAATCGAGAGACTGCGCTGGACAAGAACTTGTCTCTGGGTGTAATATGGATTGTTCACCAGGGGTGACAGATGCAAATTGTGGAAAAGTAGACATTAATGTACAAGAGACGCCAGTCATCTGTGTGAAGAATATGGAGGCAGATTCTGGTGAATTTGGTGCTTCAGGTTCTTTTGAAAAATGTGTAGTGCTGCATGATGAAGTTGAGATGGCTGAAGCAAACAGGAAGCATGCTAGTCACCTTGTTCCCGCTGATCTTGTAGATTTTCAGCCTGTTCATTCGTTGGTTCATGTGACTTTGTCACCGGCGAACAAAGTTTTGGGTGAAGTAATGTTAACTGAAACTCTTGCATCAACTTCAGATGATGCCATTTTCCAGCAGAAAAAGAGGGAAGATGAAAAAGCGAACCAAGCAAATGAGAATCAGAAATATTATAAATTACCTGATAATGATATGCTGGATATGGAGAAAGATGGGATGATTGGCGATAATAATATGAGACATGAAAATGACTTGATGGCTGAAGTCAAGGACCTTATGACATTTAGTGGTGCTCAAGAAACGTGCAATAAAGAAGATGGTGGAGTTCTCAGAATGAGTAGCATCTCGGGTAATTGTGGTACAGAAACTACAGACATTTTGATTCCAGACAAGGCTTGCATCAAGCTAGTGAATGAGACTTGTAAACATGATTACGTCTCAACATGGACAGAGGTTACTACTAGAATGGAGGTAGGCACTGACAAGTCCTCCTGTCCAATGCCGAGCCACGACGATAGCGATCTAGAACATGAACGGGCTTGTTCTTCATTGGCTGACGGAGAATGTGACAAGGAGGGCAAAACAATAGCCAATGTCGATATAACTTCTGGCAAAACAAAAGCCAATGTCGTAATAACTTCTGGCAAAACTATAGCCAGTGTTGAAATAACTTCTGGAAAAAGAAGTAAAAGAGCAAGAGAAGTTGTGTTGTTGACTGAAGTACCAAGTGACTTTGTAAGAAGTCCATGTGAAGGATTGAGGCCAAGAAACAAGGAAGACCTAACACATAAAATGAACTGGAATGTTACTGCGGCAACTTCTCAACAGAAGCCTCAACCAAAGAAAATCAAGAAATCTTCGGGCAATTTGAATTCTCCGTGTGGTGAACTGAGGGTTTGTAATAAAGTGTCATACAAGTGTGATGTAGGAGGCTGTCGATTATGTTTTAAGACTAAGGCAGCGCTATGTCTACACAAACAGAACAGATGCCACTATGAAGATTGTAAAAAGAAGTTCAGGTCCCACAAATATGTGTTGCTTCACCAGCGGGTTCATGACAATGAGAGACCTCTCAAGTGCACGTGGAAGGGATGCGGTATGACTTTCAAGTGGGCATGGGCTCGGACCGAGCACTTGAGATTGCATACTGGTGAACGTCCATACCAGTGCAAGGTCGGAAGGTGTGGGCTTACTTTCAGGTTTGTGTCAGATTTCAGCCGCCATAGAAGGAAAACTGGGCACATGTAAATTTGCCGCCTAATTAGGATAGTTGTTTGGGTTTGGATTATGGTTAGTTTCTGTTGATTGTAGGAAGATGGCATCATTGTGGCCGATAGGATAAATGTGGAAAGTTAGAAATCTTAGTCTTAGGTTCTAAGTTCATCTTGCGAAGCACATTTTTCTTGGGTTATATCCTTTTGGTGTGCAACTGTGCAAGAACCTCGGTTGCTTGTCAATTTCTCTGACCGGCGAATTGTTGGTCTTGGATATGTAATCTGTGTACTTGAAAGTTTAGGTTGGGTTGTCATTCAAACTGTATATTTGATGTTCTTCATACTTAAAACACCCAACAAAAAAAAAATAATATAAATGTAATGATCATTTTATTGGGTTGAGGAAGAGGTGGAGAAGATAGGAGGAAATTGAGACAGATGGAGAAGTGTGGTTGAGTATTTTTTTTTTTTTTGGCTTTGATAAGGCAAGAAAGCTGGGGAGGGAATGATTTTGTTAAGACAATAATCACTTCTTTCAAGGTAAATGACTCAAGTAGAAGAAGTATTTGCCGGAGTATTTGTTGCCTTGGTAAAATAATTGTCCGAAAGCTGACTCCTACGCCAGTACATGATAGGCGAGGGGAAGTTTCATAAGTCCATAACACATTAATACTACTATCAATCCTACAATTTTGGGAAGTGAGTCTTGAACCTCTAGCCTTCAGGCTTGGAAGTTGGAGGTGTGAATACTCTACAATTGAGCTACCAAACTTATGCTCAATGTGATTAAGGCTCCGTTTGATTCACCTGGATAAAACTGATCTGAACTGAACTGAATTTAAGTGATTTTTTGAACTTGATCGTTAACCATTTAAAATTCGTCCAAACATAGTCAATATCGGACTCATTTGAAAGTATGCTTTGAGATCTTTCCGATGACATAAATTTCATCATGAAATTATTTCGGACTAAACAGTTATATAAGTAATAAAGTTACATATAAACTGAACTGGACTGAACTGAACTGAATTTAAGTAAAATTAAGGTGAATCAAACAGAGCCTAAGTTCATGCTATAATATGATCAGAATTGTTAATTTAGCCAATATAAATATGTACTTATACACCCTATCGGGTGGTAAGATTTTAATCTTATAACCTGCAAGATTGTTGTTCCTTTTTTTTCGTTTTAATGGCTAATCTAAAGGAAAAAAATGAATTTTTTTCTTGTTATTCTTATATTTCTTATTGTTTTTGATTGTTTTTATTATTAATTCTTTTTACTAAACCAAAATATTGAAATAATGAAATCATATTCTACTTTTGTTTCTATCCTGTTTTTAAACTTAAACATTAAATAACCATTTAAATAAGTATCCTACATTTAACTATAAAGAGTATTAACCACTAGCCCATAGTAATCCAACTCGACAAATTCATTAGCACTCCCAATTATTTCTCCTTGTTATTTGCATTGTTCTATTTTTATACACCCATATTTTTGCCTCTGATGGAATGAATCTTCAAAATATGTATGTTACATGTGATTATGGTCATGTATGTATCTATTAACTTATGCATACGGACATTTAGTTAGGATCAAAACAAAATAAATAAAAGTATAAAAATTAACAAAAATATCAATTCGCCTTAGAAACTAAAAAAATTTCTAAAAAAATTGATATATTAATCAAAATAGTTAAGTTAGTGTTTCAATTGCTTTTCTCAATGGTTAGTTTAAGCTACAAAATATTTTTTTTAGAGAGTTAACTAACACATAAGAAGAAACAAAATCACATAAATATTTTTGGCCAGACATTTCACAAGTGACAAAGACGAATGTGTGAAATAAATAAAAGTGTTGATCAATAATTACGGAAGTTGGAATATTATTAACTTTTTTTCTTATTTAGGAGACACGAGAAATATCATTCTATAAAAAAAGAAGTCATATTATTATTATTTTTTTAAATAAGAAGAAGTGTCAGATTATTATTATTAGGAATGTTTCTTTTTTTCTATTTGAAAATTTATAGTTAGAAATGGTACGAAATTTATTGTATTTTTTGATGGGAGACAAAGACGAAATTAAATTTGGAAAATTTTTGCAACCAAATAAAAGGTAAAAAAAACAAGCAACAAAAACAAATAGAACGACAAAGGAATTGAAAAGAATAGAGAAGAAAAAGACAAAACTGAAATAGCAAAATGGCTCATAAAACTGTGAGCACTTCTTAGTTATTGTGAAGTTGCCGATGGTCGTCGCTCTTCGGATCTCGGGTGAAACGGAAACAGCCTCTCTGTGAGACTCTCACAGAGGTAAGACTGCGTACAACCGACCTCCCTTATCCTGCCTAGGCGGGAGCCTCTTTAGAGGCACTGGGTAATGTTGATGAATGTTGATGAGAGAAGAAAAAGACAAGACAGAGACCAAAAAGCACAAGTGGGGGAGTTAGTAGACGAGAAGAGAGAGAGAGAGAGAGAGAGAGAGAGAGAGAGAGAGAGAGAGGGAGGGAGGGAGCTCATTGCTCAACCATTATGCTTGCGACGTTGAGGTCTTGTCAGCGACTGTATTGGCAATTCAAACAATTCGGTAACTCCCTTGAATCTCAAAATTCTCTCCTTTTTTTCTTTATGTTTTTCTTTTTTCTAATGATGTTTCATTTCTGGAAATTGAGGTTTTTTTTTTTAAGTCTATGATTTTTGGGTTTGACTGATCTGAAGCTGAATTAGGGTTTAAGGGTTTTTCTTTCCCCTTTTGATCTGTGCTTTACAGTTTGAATTTGGAATTGATTGAACTAATTATGGTATATAACTTCTAAATTAGCTGAGAAACTGGGGCATTTTCATTGGTAATATCCTAATATAGGTATATGGGTATGCTTTGAAAGCAGATATTGGTATTGTACCTGTTTGTTCTGTGGTCATCACATTTTTGAATCCAATTTTTGAGGTGTAATATCAAGTAATGCTTTCACAATTTCACTGGGCATAATGAGGGGATTGTGATTCTTATGAAAGAAGTAATTCTGTTTGGAGAAATGGGTTGTTAGAATATACTTATTTGGTTGACATGTATTTGTGCTCCCTTTTACAAGCATGGAAATTATGAAGTATTGCAATATGAGGGAACTCGTCATGGTTGACCACAAATTGGAGATGTTAAATAGGTCCGTAGTGGTAAATTGGTTATCTGGATGCTACAGTAATCTACAATTTGGTAATCTGTATGCTATAATAGTCTACAAGTCGTACTAGATTTGGCGTAGTGTTGTAAAATACAGTTTCGAAGTGTCAGTCGCAACAGTAGTGGCGTCATAGTGAGCACTGGTGGTGTTAGCTTATCTTAGGCATGGAATACCCTTTTCAGTTCTAGCTTGGAAGAATTTGAATTATAATCCAAATTTGAATTATAATCCAAATTTGAATTATGATCCAAATTTGATGGTTTTCCTAACTATGGAAGAAGATTCAGTTTTATCGGAGATGTAGGTCAGAAGCGATTCCAAATTCAGCATTTTTGAAACTCAATGATGTTAAGTTGTTTCATATTAGAGACTTTTACCTCGTCCCAACATAGATCACTTCCTAATTCCAATCCATAATTGTGTCACTCTTAACATTATCTTTTGTTATGGTCAAAATATCTGGTTATGTCGTTTGCCTGTTAGCCATCTTTTGGGTGGTGAGTATATTTCGTTGTATGTTTCCTATTCTGAATAAATGCAACTGTTTTTCATAATTTGCTACCCTGTCCTCTAAACCAGTTGGTTGTTCGTCAAGCACCATGTATCTGACTCTCTGCTAATTATGATATTCAGCTTCTTTGGCTGTTTTGCTTGAACTGATTAATATGTTATATTATGTATGTATTCCATTTCTTTTTTCTGTATTAGCCATGCTAAGGTGTGTCTTTTTGCAGATCAATATATAGTCATGGATGGTTGGTTTCAAGAATTTTCATTTGGCATTGTATCCAATTCCATTTAAAGCCTCGTTCTGCTGTGACACAGCAGCAGAGTGGTCGTTGAGATGCACTGTTGCACATTGAAGGCTGATTTCTACTAAAGACCTGGGTTGAAAAGTTGATAGATTCCGTTGGAACATTAACCAGACCAAGGACAAGTTCTTGATTCTGCTTCCTGCAATGTCCAAAGACTCGCATGATCTGCAAGTGAGGAACTCAACAGGTTAGTAATATTTGTTAAAATTCTGTTATCCTTTTTTGGCTTCGTTTTGCTCCTTTAGTGTGCATATGTGCGTGTGTTGTAATTTTGATATTTGGTTTGCATAAATAAACATGATGGATACTAATAACCATCTTCATTGACTAATATGGTGCCAATAATCTGAAGGGGGAAACTGAAACAGCAAAGTTTGTTGGTTCATAGTCAGCATCCTATTGGTTGGTTATGAATAATGCACACTGGTTATATTACGGGACCAGAAAGGTTGCTTCACCACTTCCATAATAATTAGAAATATTAGAATCAGTTACTAATAGTTCTAAACACAAAATTATTGTGCATTATTGCTCTTCTATCTCTCTTACCTCTGAAGAATTCAGTTAACACTCTCAAAGTTTTTTTGTTTTCTCTATCTATCCTTTACCCCTAGCCTCTCAAATTCTCTCTCTCTCTCTGCACCAAATCTTCAATTTCTTCCAAACTCCTTTGTTTCCTCCTTTATATGTGTTGGCCCCTTCCCGTTTCGACCCCACAAGTGCCCGAGGCAAACGAACCATGTGGTAGAACTACACGGAGCTGCTGCACTAATACAGTGTGAGGTCGGCTAGGGCTGAAGAAAGTGAAAGTGAAAAGCAAAATTATGGGTCTTTAGTTGTTCTAGTTGCAATGGTTGATCAAACATGTTTGGTGGAGCAGGCAGAGGCGCTTGAGGCCTGTGAGATGCGAGGGGGAGGGGTTGGGTGAAACAGCACATGGGGCCCGTGACGAGTCTGAGACAGTCCATGCGACGATTCTGGGTTCGAGTGGAGCAGTTCCCATTCAGCTTGGTTCGGTTGACAGTTTGGATGGTGTGCAGAGATCTAAATCAAGTTCAACTATAAAATATTGTGTTTGATTTGGGCAAATCATTGTCTCCTTTATTGCTGAATGCGACCGCAAGTGCTCATCACCCCGGGGACGACTTGAAGCTTGGTTTGCCTCTAGGGAGTAACCAGCAACAGAAGTTTGATGGCAGCCCTGTTTATGCTGGCGGTACAGGCCAATTGCCCATGTTTTGGAGTGCTCGGGTGACTTCATGAAGCCAGTTCCAGTTTCGATGGAGAAGTGAAGTGCTCTTTGCAAGCGTCTCAAAAGAGGGCAAGGGCAGAGGAAGCAAGGTGGGACCTGTTTGGAGATGGGTCCAGGAGTGGTTATGAAACCGAAAATGATTTCTTTAATAAAGACATCAAAGTAGAGGATGCCAACTCGGAGAAGGATGATAGTTCTTTTTTTGCCGATGATCTTGGTGTAGAGGATGATTGTTTGCTTTCAGATGAGCTTAGGAGAACGGGTTCAAGGGACGATTGGGTTTCCCATGTGTCTGATACTCCCACCGTAGACTTGCAAGACGCTGCTATTTTGAATGAGAATGCAGCGAGTTGCTCTGTGGGTCAACCGGTGCCTCATCAACAGGCCAGCAGGTGGCGGATAGCCTGGTTTGCTGGCAGGACGAGGCTAGGCCGATGGAGCAAACCCAGCAGGGTGGTTCTTCTTTGCAGGTTGGGACTCTTCAGCATTCAGAGGCGCTGGAGCAGGATGTGTGTCGGGATGATGGTCTTCTTCCAACTCCATCGTTGCCGAGCCATACTCTTGGTATTTGGTAGTGAAGAGGCGGATGCTCGTTTTGATGCAATGGGATTATAATTGGCTGAAACAATGAGAAAAAAACTTCCTTTTGGTAATAAGCCTGGGAGGAAGAAGGGCAGTAGCCTAGTAGGGGGCTGGAGAACTTAAAATCTAGCATAAGCTATGATGGTTGTAGGCTAAAGAAAGGCTTTATGGATAAGCTTTGACTGCATAGGGTTTTCTTCTAGGCTTGATAGGCTCTTGGTTTGGATTCGGGTAGTTCCTGTCCTTGAGGACGACCCTTTTTTGTATTCTTCCTCTCATCTTTAATAAAATAGTTTTCCTTATCCAGGATAAACAGTATCGCTCTTAGAATCGCTGCTGTAGATGTTCAGTGGGATATTAATTTCATACTGAAATGAAGCTTTCTCGCTTTGAGATTACAGGTAAATAGTTTCAAAGTGCGGTTAAGATAGATGTACAGCAGGTATATGGTGAGGCTTTTTCCATTGAAGAACAGAGAAAAGGTGAAAGACATTGGCTCTCAATTACCCTTACACAAGGTTATCAGGACCGAGATCCTTCCTAGGATTGATAAGGGAGGAGCTGACTCTAAAATGTGATCAGAATCAAATTTTCAACCTGTTCCAAAATCCAAATTGGTATAAGCAAAATAGAAAATATTTTTAAAAACATAACAGCGTTAAGCACTTTATATGTTACAATGAACATGGGGTTAACTCTAGATCTATTCCAAAGGATGCTAGTTCCACCTTCCCCCCCCCCATCCTCCAGTTAGAACCTTTGGAGCTTTGCCGACCGTTAACTTCAGGGTCTGTAGAATAAGTCGGGCAAACATCAGATACCCATGTTGCTAAAAAAGATAAAAATTAAAAACAAAACCGAAATAATGAACATGAGGTTCACCTTTCATGTGGCAATTTATATGAATTGTTCACTTGCTTAGTTACATTCTGGAGACAGCTTTACAAAGTTGGAGAGAGAATATGGTACCTTTGTGTGTTTTCTTTCTGTTCAATTTACTGTACTCATTTGTTTTAATTAGCAGAATTTTATTAGAAAAAAGAAAAGAAAAAAAACCTAACTGTCACAAGCGCTGGTATCTGTCAAGTTCATTGTTATGTGGACCATGTGGTCGCTCTATGTCACAGCCCTAGCAAATTATGAATTTTATACTTTTTCCATTGATAGTGGTTAAAATATGTCTCTTCATGTTCTAGCTCTTTTCGCGGTGAATGTGCCTTTGTTGGCTCTTTGTGTTTGTAATCTGGTAGCCCGCCCTTTTCTTCTAGGTTTAGCAAAAGGGAAAACTCATGCATAGACTCCTTTGTTACTTAGGTCCTTCCTTCTGACCAAAAGTATCTGTACCACTCTTATGGACCTTTTGTCCAAGTTCTAAGAGGTAGAGCTGCATACGTCACATGTTGACCTTCCTGTCAGTACTCGGGATCAAAACTAGTGTCCATCCTATCAGTGTCCTTGTTGTGGACACGTGATTTGATATGATTGGCACCAGGTGCTTCAACTTAGGCCAAATTTAAACATTGAGAAAATGGTTAAGCAGTCAGGCACATGGCTTTAAGGTTTTCGCATATTAAGTATGGTTCTCCAACCTTCATACACCTTGGAGGATGTAGTTTAAAATACCATAGTATGTTGATCTTTGATCCAGATTTTGGAAGTGAGAAATGGACAATGTCCCACCCCTCCCAACCCTCACTTTCTGTTTTCTTTATTTCTTTTTGCACTAATAAACAAAACAAAAGTTTGTCATCTATATCTGTGTAGCATGACCTGTACTTGTTGATGGACTTTTAGCTAAAGCTAAGTTCTTTCAATATATGTCAAAATTGTGACAGGATTTTGATGTGTTTGCGTCCTCTTCATGAACCCACTTGCTTTGCCAAAAAAAATTATGTTCAAGACATTACTGAAAAAACTTACAGTTTTTAGTGTTGGTGGGTGAAGGCTTTCCGTGTCCATCTTGCAGTTTTATGGACTGATTTCTTTTTAAATTTTTGTTGCAATAGGAAACCAGTTGCTTTGAAACGAATGTTTGTTCAAGGTGTCATTGATAATACCCTGCAGTTTTCAGTGTTGGTTAAGGATTTCTTGTTTACCTTGCTGCTGTTTATGAACTGGGTTTTGTTTGTTGATATCATACGTTTGTTTTATTTATGACTCCTCGATGTTTGTAATTCAATGGCTATGCACTTTTTTACTTAATTATAGCAGGCATCTCTCCTGATCATGAGTCAATCGGGTCTGGGACGAAGAAGTCCAGCGTGTCATCAGGTAGTAAGCCTCGAGATCGGAAGGAGTTCTTGCGTAGATTTGTGGAGAGGGAGAGTTTTACAACCAGCCTTGAGGAATGGTTTGAAGCAATATCAAAATACCCAGAAGCCTTTGAGACGCCTTTTGAGTTGGTTGAACTTCAAAAATTCGATTATGCCCTAGAAGGAGTTTCTTTCCAACAACTTTTCCGGATGCCCAATGCTATCTATGCCTCAACATCTGATAGTGTTGAAGCAAATGCTTATCTAGCTATTGAAGATTTCCTACATGCAAGTGTGAAGGGGTTGTGGGAAGCATTTTGGGGTGAGGGGGAGCCTCTTCCATTCTATGTAGCTTGCCTTTATGATGAGAATATGAAGTTTTACCAGTCTGAAAGGGCTATATCTAGTGGTAAACTAGAAGGGCTGTGTGCAGCTGCCATTTTGCTGAAGAATGCCAGACATCCTCACGGGAAGTGGGACGATGTTCTTGAGCTTGCTCTATTGGCACCTGACATTGGAAGCCTTGCAGTAGAAGGTGCACGGCTTCCTTCTCTGTCCATCTTAGGTGAGGCTTTATATTTTGCTGTCCGTATATTGCTGTCCAGAAGCCTAAGCAGGACAAATTTTGCTCAAAATCCAAGCCCTGTTTTTGTGCTTCTTGTTGATTCCCAATATGCGGGTGTGATAAAAGTTGAAGGGGATATAAACAAATTGGAGGTCAATGTAAATAATATATATGAATGTGCTGCAGAATGGATAAAGCATCATTCACAAATTTCCATGTCACCAATTGATAGGATATGGAACAAGCTTGGGAATGCTAATTGGGGAGATGTTGGTGCTCTTCAGGTGCTGTTTGCAACTTTTCATTCTATCCTGCAGTTGGCTGGAATGCCCAAGCAGTCTATTGAAGATTTAGCTGCTGATCACAGTTCTCGTCTTCAAGCAAGAAGGATAGAGAGACAGCTAGCAGACACCACAGTAAATGGACATGGCTTATTCCGGCATCAGCAGCGCCGTGGCTCCCCGGAAATCGTTGAGGTTCCAGATGAATCCAACCGGATGGAGCAAGAGGAGCCAATGAAGCTGGACGTTGGGTCAGTCTTGTGGTTGGAGGATTCAAACTATCAGAAAGGCTTTCAGATTAGTGAAATTCGGAATGATGGTGAACTTTCTACTTATGTAGCATCTTCTCTTGAGGATCCTGGAAAAGCTCTCTTTTTGTATGTTGGTTCTCACCCCTCTCAGGTGGAGCCCGCTTGGGAAGATATGAATCTGTGGTATCAGGTTCAAAGGCAAACTAAGATATTGACGGTAATGAAACAGAAAGGCCTATCCAGCAAGTACTTACCTCAATTGATTGCATCTGGTAGGATAGTTCACCCTGGTCACTGTAAGAGATCAAATTCTAGAGGTGATTGTGATCATCCCTGGTGTGGGACCCCAGTCCTTGTGACCAACCCAGTTGGTGACACGGTGTCCGATATGGTCAGAAGTGGCCGATTCCATTCCGATGAAGCTATCAAGTGTTGCCATGATTGCTTATCCGCACTTTCTACTGCTGCTGCTTTCGGCATTCGCCACGGTGACATCCGTCCAGAGAATATGATTTACGTTACTTCAGGTGTAAGCTTTCCTTACTTTGTCTTGATTGGGTGGGGGCATGCTGTGCTGGAAGAGAGAGATCGTCCCGCTATGAATCTTCACTTTTCATCTACTTCTGCCCTTCAGGAGGGTAAGTTATGCTCGGCATCTGATGCAGAGAGCTTGGTTTACATGCTGTACTATTGTTCTGCTGGAGAGTTGCCCGAATTGGATTCAGTTGAGGGGGCACTTCAGTGGAGGGAAAGGGCTTGGTCAAGGAGGTTGATACAACAGAAACTTGGGGATATCTCAGCGGTTCTGAAAGCTTTTGCTGACTATGTGGACAGTCTATGTGGGACTCCATATCCTATGGACTATACTATCTGGTTGAGACGGTTGAAAAAACACTTCCACGAGGATGAGCATGGCAAGGAAGTTGACCTGTCAGGCTAAACACCATTGCACTACCCAGAGTTGCTTCAGTTAGCCACTTGCATGCATCGGTTTTGCCCTCTTTAAGATAAAAGCAGATATTCCGAATATTGGGAGTTTGCGAAGGCAAATTATGTAATTAAATCTGTTGATAGTCGATACAGTGCTTAAACTCACTGTGATACATTGAGGCGATTCAGTCCTGTGAAGAATTTGATTGACTGTGAAGCAGGCGTCACGGTATCTGAGCACTAGGGGAGTTCTTTGGCACACCATGACAACCTGCTTACACGCCTCAAGCCTACCTGATTTGCATTCCGTAAGTATCATTAGTATTTATGGTCGATAGTTCTTTTTGTACCAAAATTCAAATGATTTGTGATTCATTTTTGTAAAAATAGTAGGATGCCTTTCGGCTTGTTTAGTGTCTGGTTTTGTGGCAGATACTGAAGAGTCTGTTTCGCAAGCAAGGAAATCCGACAGCGTCCATGAACTACATCTGTAAATCGTTTGCATATTCTTTAACCCGCCTCTGAATGTGTTTAGTGAATTGGTTCCGTCATTCTATAGGTACTAGAATGTGTTCTTTATTCAATCTCTTGCATAGTCACCTATTGTTTTTGTTAAAAATTAGGTGACGCTGTTAATTACGTGCATAAGCAAAAGTTTTGCTGCAGCCAGGATTTAAACCTGAAATCTTCAACTTGCAGATTTAAGTAAAGATGTGCTACTGCAGCTTTTCTTGTGCTACTGCAACTTATCTTGTTAGATGTTTCCAATATCTTGTAAATATTCGGTGGTTTTCTTTCAAGTAGCACCCCATTTTTTTCAAGTACATTCCTATAATTTTTTTCTCCTCTTTTTTAGGCAATTATCTACTATCAATTTTATTTTATTATTTGGGGAGGGGGGAGAGGAGGTTAGGTTTGGGGTTGTTGGGTTACGATAAATTAAAGTAGAAGTGATACCCGGACCCAAAAATAAAAAAATGAAAAACGACCCATCTTATTAAACCAATAAAATGTTTGTTATGAGGCCGCCTCAACATGAGACTATCTCTAATTTTCTATAGCCAAAATATAATGTTAGTCTCACCACAAAAAAAAAAAAAAGTATAATATCAGTGATGGCCTCTTGTTGAGGCGGTCTCAAATAAGTTCTTATGTAAAAGTAAAACCAATTAATAGATGGAAATATATTTTACTTTCTATAGTTTCTAGGGCTAAAGCTCCAAATACTTAAAAAACCATGAAATCTTAAAACCTAATAGACCAAGTGAGCGTTTAAACAATACCTAAGCGTATCGATATTTTAGTAGTCATATACTTTATATTAGAATGTCGTTTTGTTAAATTTGAGAGACTTAAATTGGAGTTATATCTCTTATATCATTATGTAGAGTAACATAAAATCTATAATCTTATTTAGGACATGCTTGAAGTAATATATTTAAGAAAAGTCATCCAATTGTAGTATTGTACTACTTTACCCAGACAAAGGTAACGGCTATAATCTTCAATTTATAATTTAATAATTGCATTTACACAGACAAATGTAAAAAGTGAATTGACAAGTTGAACACCTTTACTCTTAGATTTAGCGCAAAAAAAAAATCCATCTTTTTATAATGACTAAGTTTTAGGTTCACATAAACCAAAAGTATTATTTACTTAATCTATTTAATTAGTTTAAAACATAAATTTTAAAAAACCCTATTGTATACTAAAATTCCACTACAGAAAAAAAAAAACCCTAAGGTTGTCTACATTTTTGTCAATAATTTGGTGGCGATGTGATGGCATCCAGAGACTTACCCCTTGTATAATAAGACTTGTGGAAAGGAGCAAGATATTGTTATAAGGAAAAAAGAAAAAAAAAAGGAAAGAAAGAATGTAAGGCATAATTTGAGTCTCCGAATTACCAAATTAGTCCTTTAAATGAATACTCTTGGACAATTTAGTCCTTTTAAAAACGCATAAGACAAGTTAGTCTTTTAAAATGTAATTATGTGCAGATTCTCCCTTTGAACCGGGTTTAGGGAGAATCTTGGCCTTAATTAAGTGTTTAATCATTTTTCTGAATTTTTTCCTAATGTTACTAATTTTAGCTCTATTTTCTATTTTTTTTACTTATTTTCTCATTTTCTTTTCTTTTCTTTTTTACTTTTCCCTTTTCCTTGATTTTCCTTTTTCCTTTTTCCTTTTTCTCCTCTCTACCATGTCTCATTGGTCACTGGTGCTCCGGCGACTATGCCGCCACTACGACAACCACCTATACCCTCCAACCATGGTCGACTTTTTCTCTCTCCTCATCTCCAACCATGCTCAGCTGCCTTGTCCTTCTGTTCTTCTTTGTATTTATAGGGATTTGAGATAACTGCCCATGATCTAGCAGTTCTTCTTCTGTCCACCTTCTTCATGCTGGTGTTCCACTTCCCCACGTTCTCCACTTCTCTTGAGCGTCTCTGTGTTTGTGCTGGTCTTTTAATCCTTTCGTACAACTGCTCTTTGTATAAAACATTTATATATTTATTTTTCGTATAAATATACTTATACAAATATACGGGTATCTGTATATGAGTCTTCTCTCATATTTAGGACTCTTAAGGTCTTTCACTTATATTGACCAACTTATCTACTGTTTCTCTAAGTCTATTTTTATTTCGTGTGTAACACTCATATAGCAAGTTCTGAAGTTCGATACTATAGATGACCAACATTCAAAGGTTCCCAAAGATTTAAATATTGAAGGTGTTTATGACGGGACCTTTGTTACTTTTCATTTTAAAAATTATGTGTACCTTTATTTTGATTTTTTAGAAAAATAATAAAATAAAAAAGCAAATATATAGATCATAATCCTAAAATGTTCGATTTTTCAATAACGAAAGAAAGTTTACGGAAAATATTTAGCCTATTAATTTTAAGATTTGTCGAATAAGGGAGTGGATCGTGATATGTGTCGATGATCACACATTAGAATAAGTATAATACTGACCAATTGGTGGAACAAGTAAAATGCAAAGATCATGTTGGGTTGCCAAACCAAAAGTGATGACTTACGGCTTGTTTGTTTCAATTGGTAGATGGTGATTGGTAAATGGGAGAATTTGGAGAAAGGTGGGCAAAATTTGGTGAAAACTGGGAAGTCTAAGAGAAATTGGTGACAACAACAACACCACCACCACCACCACCACCACCACCAACAACAACAACAATAATAATTAATTATTATTATTAATATGTCAAAGTATCAAAATTGGGTGAAAGCTGAGTATGTTAACCTCTGCAAGCCTTGGGTGAAAGCTGTGATTGTCAAAGTTGTTGGGAAATCAGTGTCCTTTGATTACCTCTGGGAAACCCTGCATAGAAACTGGAAGCTTAAAGGGGAGTTCGAGATGCGTGCTCTCGGGAAAGGTTATCACCTTGTTCGGTTCACAATTGAAGATGATTTGAGGAAGGTGCTGGGCTGAAGGTCCTTGGAGTGTTGGTGGTAGTTTTCTCTCCATGAGGTTGTGGGAACCTGGATTCCAAGCCTCAAAAGCCACCATCAATGTAGCAGCCATATGGATTAAATTGCATGAATTGCCAGTAGAGATGTATGACAAGAACATTCTCGATAGAATTGGAAACACCATAGGCAAACTCATTAAATGCGATGTGCGTACTGAAGTAGGGTCAAGGGTGAAATTCGCCAAGATGTGTGTCCAAGTTGATATGACGAAAGAATTACCTGATCATATATGGATTGGATCTTTTTGTCAGGATATTGATTACAAAAATTCCCTGGGTTTTTCCCTACTTGCAAAAAAAATTGGTCATTCAGCGCCTTTATGTGACAAGCACCTTATTAAATGTGGGTTTAAAAAGGATCCAAAACTCTGCCAAGAACAGAGTCTTGAGAAAGGAGAAGACCTACTTCAAAACTCTGGCAAGAACAGAGTCTTGAGAAAAGAGCACACAACGCCAGAATACTGGGATCAATCCGGGTAGGAAGTTTGGTGGGAGAAGAGGTCCAGAAAAAACGACCAGGGCGATGGTGGCGGTACGAGAAAAAATTAGGTCGGCGTGGGTGGAAAAACAGAGCACTACTCAACCTGGGTCTCAGAGATTATCAGGGGATTTACCATTTCAGGAAATTAATTTGGGTACTAAAAACCAATTTGACCTCCTAAATGAGGTGGAGGAAGATATTATGCCTGTTAACTCGCTAATGGCTGGGTTAAAAAACCCTAAGGGTACTTAGGGTAACCTTGGAGAGTCCTTTGGGTTCCAACCCTATACAATTATTATACCCTTGCAGCCAGGCCCAATTATTTCTTTAGCTAAAGCCCCTTTGGACCAAAATAATGTTAATCCCTTTAACACTGGTACCCGACCCATTTGTGAGGATTTGGCAGATCCTGTAACAAAACCAGTAAACCCTAATCACACTACTCTTTCTACCAGCAAATACATTGGAAATTTCCTACATCTCAATCAGAAGCTGAAAAAGGTGAAACAAGCCAAACCAACCTGAGAGATAATGTGGGACACCCATTGGGACGCCATGGAGGAATCGTCTCAGGGGTCGACAATAGTGGATTACACCCAAAATCCGCCGACATCAAGGGAAACTCCGGCGAAGTTGGTAACTATTGTTTGGGAAAAAAAGGGACACACAACACCATCAAAAGAGAGCAGATCGGATGTCAACTTCAACATCACGAAGTATTTTTTCAAAAGGGAGGGGAGACTCACACCAGTTCACCCAGAATTGATAAGAAAATGGATCTTGAATTCAAAGATCCAGATGGAAAGGGGAACAAAATTGATGATGGAGACACCAGTCGGGGAGATAGTTCCAGGCCACATTCCCCTATGGGAGGATACACCTCATCTAGCTCAGCACACTTTTCTAGATCTGAGGTTCGGGTTCGACAGACTAAACAACACAAACTCAAGCCAACTAATTCCCTCCCTGTGGGGAGACCAACTAGACCCGATGCCGGAATTCTGAAGCTGGATGGGACTTTGTTTGTTAAACTACGAAATGAAGACCTTGGAAGCAAAAAGCTTCTCAAACGAGTCACTGATGTTCAAGGTAGTGAGAGACACAAAACAGCTGGAAATCGAAGTGAAGGTAAAGGAAGAAAATCAAAGAAAAAGGAGTCACTTACCAGTTTCAGAGTGATGAGGGAGATTTGGAGGTGGCTTCCAAGCGGAGCGTTACTAGACACAAGAGAGCCAAGGAACGAGCTAGCTCTCAGGGTCCTCAGGGAAATTCCAAATATTCCAGTTGATATGGGGATTCTTTTCTGGAACGTAAGGGGATGGCTAGGCCCTCGTTCAAACCTAACCTTAACCTTCTTCTTGACTTAAATAAGCCTTCTATGATTATCGTCACTGAAACTAGGGTGAGTGGAACCAACGCTGAGACAATTCTGAGCAGCCTGGGGTTCGATAAATGATTCGTGGTTGACCTAGTGGGGTTTGCTGGCGGTATTGCGTTACTTTGGCATTCCAATATAGTCTCCTTCGAGGCTATGGATGCTAATTCGTAGTGAGTTCATGACCTTTTTTAGGTAAACAATTCTCAATTTTTTCTTTCAGCTATATATGCTAGTCCTAGATTCAAGTTTAAAAAAGTCTTATGGAATTATTTGATGGATGTTGCTGAAGCAGTCACTGGGCCTTGGTTATGTGTTGGTGACTTTAATGATATGTGTGATGCTCGAGATAAATTTGGTGGAAGACCAATTAAACAGTTTCGTGCTAATGTTTATAATGACTGTATGTTTAATTGTGGCTTAGATGATATGGGGTTCATTGGTCCAAGATTCACTTGGACAAATAGAAGGCGTGTGAATCCCATTTGGGAGAGAATTGATAGGTGCTGGTGTAATGATAATTGGCTGAGTGTGTTTCCTCAGGCATCTGTTTCTCATCTTCCTAGGTTGACCTTGGACCACTGCCCCCTCCTTTTGAGCTTTAGCTCTGTTCCACCAAAAATTGGACCTAGGCCCTTTCGTTTTGAGCCAATGTGGAGAGTGACCCTTCTTTTGTGAATGTGGTTTCTGATGTGTGGAAGGACTCTAATGAAGATACTTTTGCTGTCCAAAGTCTTTTCACTGAGAAATTAATTGACTGGCATAAAACCACCTTTGGAAACATTTTCAAAAAAAAAAAGAGTCTTGCTTGCCAGACTGCAAGGTGCCCAAGTTAGCCTGTGTAACCAGCCACTTAATTATTTCCTTCTTAACCTTGAGGAAAACCTTCAGGATCGTTTTGGGTCAAGAGGCATTGTTCTGGGTTATGAAGTCTAGAGTTAAATGGATTAATGATGGGGACAAAAATACATCTTTTTACCACAAATATGTCCTCTGGAAAAGGAAAAAAAGCAACATTCTTGCGCTGCAAAATGATGTTGGTGAAGTTTTTGATACACCTGCTGGTTTGAAAAAACTTATTTTCAATAATTTCCAAAGCCTATTTACTACTAAAAAAAATTTCTCTGTGGTTGATGCTTTCTGTTATGTGAATTGGCAAAATGAAAATGATGTTATTCACCTAAGTAATATTCCTTCCTTATCTAAAGTCCATGAAGCTGTTTTTAAATCTGGAGCCACTAAGTCCCCTGGACCTGATGGCCTGCAGGCCATCTTTTACCAAGCTAATTGGGGCCGTGTTAGCCAACATGTGTTCAATTTTGTGAAAAATATTTTTTGCAAGCTTAGCATACCTGGTGATATTAATAAGTCTGTCATTTGTCTGATTCCTAAGGTGGACCAACCTGAAACAGTTAGACATCTTAGGCCTATTAGTCTCTATAATTCAATTTATAAGTTTGTCTTTGGTAGGAAGAATGAGACCCTACCTAGATAAACTGATTTCTCCCAAGCAAGCTAGTTTCCTCCCTGGGAGAGGAAGTGAAGGGAATTTTGTTGTGGCCTCTGAAATTATGCATTCTAGGAGTAATAGACATGGGAGAAAGGGATGTTTGCCTTAAAATTGGACCTTGAAAAAGCTTATGACAAGCTGGAATGGAGCTTCATTAGGCATTACCTACAACTGCATAACTTTTCTCAGGATACTATCACTCTCATTATGAATCGCATCACTTCCTCCTCTTCTTCTATCCTAGTGAATGGTACTGTGATTGAGTCCTTTTATCCCTCTCGAGGCATTAGGCAAGGAGACCTTCTCTCCCCGTACATATTCATCCTTTGTATGGAGTACCTCTCTAAATTGATTTTTGAGGCTTGGGACTCTAGAACCTGGTCACCAATCACCATTGGGAAAGGAAAGGTTCAAGTTTCCCACCTCCTTTTTGCTAACGATATTCTTTTGCTTGGGGAAGCTAGCCCTGAGACTTTGCTCAATGTTAAAAATGTCTTAGATATTTTTTGTGAGGTTTTTGGGCAAACTGTGAACATTGAGAAGAGTAAAATTGTGTTTTCAAAAAATGTGCTACCTGGTGCTATTGAAGACTTAGAACCTATTCTAGGGGTTAAGCATTTTGAGGACCTTGGGAACTATGTGGGTTTTCGCATTATCACTAGAAAACCTTCTCAAGGTGATGTCAGGTTCATTGTTAACAAAGTTAAAAAGAAGCTTTCCAACTGAAAAGCAAATCATTTGTACATGGCTGGGAGACTTGTGCTGATTAATTCTACCCTTGCTGCTATCCCAAATTACTATCTGCAATGTTTGTCTCTGCCTGCAAAAACTATCATGGGTTTGGATAAAATTATGAGGAACTTCCTGTGTGGGGATACTGATACCAAGAAGAAACTCCATCTATTGAACTGGGGCAGGATAGTTACTGCTAAGGATGACGGGGGTTTGGGGGTTAGAAGTACAAAAATCTTGGATAAAGTTAATGCCACTCAATTTTGCTGGAAGCTGATGCATAAAAAAGATTCCTTGTTTGCTAAGGTCCTTAAGAGCAAATACTTGACTAAAAGAAGAACTTAGAATATTTTTGGCACTGGATCTCCTTATTGGAGGAACCTAGCTAAAAGGTGGGACATTTTTTATGAGAGTATTTATTGGATTCTGGGTAAGGATGACACTGTCTCCTTGTGGTTCCATAATTGGTTAGGGGAAGGGACTCTTAGATCTCTTATTGCTGGCCCTTTATTACCTCATGAGGAAGACCTGGTGGTGGCCAACCCTCTGAACGGGAATGGGTGAGACTGAGACTCTTTCTCTTTTGTCTTTCCTAACAGGATTAAAGGCTTGATGCAATCCATCAACATCAATGATCTAATGGAAGCTTGCTCCTATGTGCTAAATGATAAATTTGACACTAAACTTGTTTACTCTGTGTTTAAAGACATGTCTAAGGATAATGATGCTCTCTCCGATTTAAAATGAATTTGGAAAATCCCCACTATTCCCAAAATTAAAACGTTTCTCTGGTTGGCTGCCCAAGATACACTTGCTCATTGTGATCTTTTGCATAAAAGAAAAATCTGTGTCTCCCCTGCTTGTGATCTGTGCAAACACCCTGTGGAACATGTTTTACATATCTTAAGGGACTGCTTGGCTGCTAAAGAATTTTGGGAGCTACTTCCCAAATCAGAAAACTTCTTCTCTGATCCTCTCCTAACGTGGCTCAAAACTAACATGTCTAACACAAAAATCACCCATGACAAATTACCTTGGAACGTCTTGTTTGCCTTCACTCTTTGGTACATTTGGAAACATAGGAACCTTAGAGTGCATGAAAACAAAGTGCCACCAACCAGACCTTGGCTGAAAACTTGTACCTTTGCTGCCTGGGAGTTTTGGTCTTCAATTCCCCCTGAAATCAAAGTTGCTGGGAGTGAGATTCATGGTGCCTGGGAACCACCACCTTTGGGTTGGATGCGTTTGGATACTGATGGCTCTAGATTAAGTGAATATAAGTATGCAGGTGTTGCTGGTGTATTTAGGGACTACACAGGATAATGGATGTTAAGTTTCCAACAACATCTAGGGGCAAGGGATATTCTCAGCTCTGAAATGTGGGCGATCAACCAAGGACTACAGCAAAGCGATCAAAAGAGGATAGAATAAGATTCTTGTCTACACTGACTCCCTAACTACAGTGTCACTCATCAACATGAATGTAGTCAAGAACAATTATTTGACTAATACGATTAATCAATGCAGGGAGCTCATGAAGGAGTTTGAAGGAACTAAAATTCAACACCAGTTCAGAGAATCGAACCAACTAGCGGACATCTTGGCAAAGGAAGAAACCATAGGACATGAAGAGTTTTCTCAAATTGTGTTTTGTAATGAATTGAAAGACTCTTGTATTAGCATTTTTGCGGCGGATAGAAGGGGTGATTTATACCCTCGGTTGTGTACTGTTACTTAACTTTAATTAAGGTTCTTACTTATCGAAAAAAAAAAGTATCAAAATTGGGTGAAATTGGGGCAAAATTAGTGGAAATTGGAAAAGATTGGGGGAAACTGTATTTTATAACTGGTAACTGGTGAAAACTTGGAAAAACTAGGGACAATTGGACAAAATTGAAAACCAATTGAAAAGAACATGCCATTAGCAAAAAAAAAAAAAAAACCTATTATAAAAGGCGCATTAATGGAACAAGAAAAACAATTATAAAAGGTGGATTATAGTTAGGAAAAATTTCAGGAATGTACCTGTTAGTAGCACAAGGTACACAAGAGGGAGGGGGGGTGAATTGTGTTACCCCAAATTTGCGGAACTTAAAACAAGTATAAAAAAACTAGAATTAAAGCACTCACGATTTACGTGGAAAACCCTTTGTAACTCACAAAGGATAAAAAACCACGGTCCGAATGACTTTAAAGACTACTTCTTTTATTAAGAGAATAGTACAAATAGACCAAGTTAACTCTAACTTAATCTCGCACTCGAACACTCGTCCAAACCAAACGCACTTAGAAACTCTTCCAAGACAAACGCACTTAGGCACTCACCCAGGCCAATCTCTGAACAACTAACTCTACCTGTCCTAATCAATGGAACAATGTTACCTTGATGAACTTCAATAAGTGGAAAGGTACAATATAAAACCTATAGCTTTGCAATGAATACAACATGTGAAACTTATAACTATTAGGCAACGTTCTCTATAATGTGTAAACGTTTGTCAATCAGACTCTCTCAAATAATTTGTTACGTTCAATACGGTGAGAGGCGTAAAAACTGATTTTAGGTTTCAGACTTCTTTTTATACCCATAACCAAGAAGTAAAAAGCAACTAGGAAACCTATTTGCAACTAGGAAACCTATTTGCAACTAGGAAACCAAATCTCTTTTTCCTTGACTTGGTAAACAAGATTTTCATAAAGAAGAACAATATATGTATGCCAAAGCTTAACGTCCTACCTTTGTCGTTTCTCCCATTTTTAGCATATTACTCCAACAACCATTTCCATATAAAATAAGTATATCTAATATTAAAAAAGAAATTCTTCCTTCAAAAGAAAATTGAATCACAAATAGGAATCTCTCCTTATTTCTCCTCTGTAATCACGTGAAAAAAAAACTTTACACTACATGTAACAAGAACGTTCGAATAACAGAGGGAACGTTCCTAGTATGTCAATAAATTCACCTCTATTGTTTCGCCTTTCTCTTTCCAGATGATTTTTTTTTGTTGAAAGCTACAGAACTTCCGTTTTGTTTTTTTTAAGGACACAACTTTTCCGTTACAGCCTGATAGATATATATATACTAATACTAAAGAAGCTGTCAGAGAGAGAAAATAGATTAGCCATGTATCAATTTCTCATGAGTTTGGCCAAGTGTCAATTCCTCATGAGTTCATTAATAAAATAGAAAAAAATTAATTAGAAAAGCAAAAATAAATTACAAAAAAAAACTATTAGAAAAGCAAAAAAAAAATTACAAAAAAAATTATCCCACCATCCCACGTTCAATAAAATTTACAACTTACAAGCATTCCACCCACCTCCTCCCTTAAAAAATAATAAAATAATAAAATAAAATTGACCCACCTCCATTATTTTCTCCTTTTGTTTAGCAAATAATACCCACATCTAATATCAATCCCGTATAGGAATGAGGAACAAAATTATGGAGCAAAATTCTCAATTAGTCAAATTGTTAAGTAACAACAACGTCAACAACCGAGATTCATGGGGTAGTTCCTCCTATTATTTCAAAAAGATCGGTGGATGAAGATTTAGAGCCTTCAGATATTTGTGCACCTACAATCTATATTTCACAAAAAAAAAAAACTATTAGAAAAGCAAAAATAAATTACAAAAAAAAATTATCCCACCATCCCACGTTCAATAAAATTTACAACTTACAAGCATTCCACCCACCTCCTCCCTTAAAAAATAATAAAATAATAAAATATAATTCACCAACCTCCATTATTTTCTCCTTCTGTTTAGCAAATAATACCCAAGTCTAATATCAATCCCGTATAGGAATGGGGAAGAAAATCATGGAGCAAAATTCTCAATTAGTCAAATTGTTAAGTAACAACAACGACAGACACAACGTCAACAACCGAGATTCATGGGGTAGTTCCTCCTACTATTTCAAAAAGATCGGTGGATGAAGATTTAGAGCCTTCAGATATTTGTACACCTATAATCTATAATTCAGCGAGTTTTGGTTCAAATTCTATAGATTTACTTGAAACGATTGATTGAGAGCATAATTGTTGATTTTCTTTTTTCCAGATAAATTTTGATTTTAAATATATTAATCAATTGGTGATTGATGTAGGAAATGTAAATTGGACACTTGGTAGATGTTATAATTTTATTTATTTGAGCTGTGGAATCTGATTACTCAATATCTTTTTGTCCAGATGGAGGATATGAAGGATAACAATGGTGGGCGGTGGCAGTGGAGTTGAAGGCATCTAATTGAATTAGAAGTAGTAAATCAGGTAACTTTCTAGCACAAATTTATTGAACATCTGTTTATAGTTTATCAAAGAAGCAATTCAAACGGGAGGATATATGTGAAGTATATGCGACAATTATTCATTTCAAGTTAGAGAAAGAACCGTAAAAAAAAGTTATGCAAGGATCAGGACCTCTTTTTCGAGTGTTTTTAGATGTGAATGTTTTCAGTTAACTCCTGCCCTAGTGATTCTACTGGTATAATGTATTGCAAATATTCTGCGAATCGCCTTCTGATATCAATTCGAACTTTGATATTCATTGGCAAGATACCCGGGGTCATTTCAGCATCTTCCTTTGATGGAAACATGGGCATATATAATATTGAGGTACGTTCGTCCATTGCTTCAAGTTTTCTTGCCGTAGAATTCTTAAGCAGATAGTTAGGTAGAATAAAATATATGGATGTAGAATCATAGGTTTCTCCTGAGTTACTTCCTAGCTAGGAAATGCATAGAACATGCATAGATGAATCAATAAATTGTTAGCTGATGTGAAATCAGAAATAAGATTGATGACTAATCTTTAAATTCCAATTTTATCCTAATGTTGGTTTGCAATTGCTCTGCTTTTTGTTTGCAATTGCTCATATCATTGAATGTTTTTTTCAAAATGCTATCGACAATGTAGTATCTTGAGTCCAACTCTCTTTTATCTTACATGATAATATTTTTTTCTCTCTTTTCTTGGCTTTTCTTGGCTCTTCACTACATGGAGAAATGAAAAACAAAAATGTTCTTTTGCAGGTCAGATTGGAGGGAGAAATGAAAATTTTATTTCAAAGTAAATGTTTGAGTATATGAAAGTTTACAAGGTTGAATCTATATTAGGTGGATGAAAAAAGTAATCATTTAAGTTTGCAAAGATACCGAGCAATTAAATTTTATTATTATTTTTTATTTAATTTTATATATGAATGATCTAGACAAATAATGCACATGTAGTTACAACGAGGATCTTTCCTCTCCTACCCATCAAAAATTGCAATAATTAAACGGAATTGCTTAACGTAAATTCTAAATTATTAGACGCAAATATTTTTTTCTCAATGCTTACCAAAATACCCTTTTATTTTGAAGAACAACTTTCATCCCTTTATTCTTTTTCTTCCCAAATCCCTCGGTTAACTTTGGCTTTGTAATTTTAAGGACCTAAGTTATATCAACATGGATAATAATTTTTCATCCAGAGAAATTTTTTGATACAATTGACCATGAAATTCATCTAACAATTAGAATTTGCTTTTATTTTAATTATTTATTGTTTAGGGTTTACGGGTGGTGAGTGGCGGCTGGTTAGGTTGTTTCAATGGCTTGGTTGCTATGTAGGTTGCCAGTTGGGTGGCGTCGGTTTGGTGGCTGGGTGGTCGGGAAGAGCCATGAGAGAGAGAGAGAGGGGCAGGTCGGGGCGAAGGTCAGGTGAGTGGCTGGGTATAAGGGGACGAAGAGGAGCTTTATTTGTCTAGATTTATGTTGAGGACGATTCGCCCTCGCCGGAGTTTTCATCGGAGTTCGTCATTTTGCCGTTAGCGTCGTTGTCTGTGAGTTCCACGATTCGCCGTCGTTGTCTGTAGTTCAATTTGAAGACGTTAGTTGAAAGGAAACCAACTACAAACCCCAGCGTACACCATGTAGGTGACCCCCATATCTTTTGGAGAGAGAGAGAGAGAGGCTTTGACAGGGGGGTCGGCTTTGACGGAGTTGGGGGCTTTATCGGGTCGAGGGGGCTCTGACGGTTGGGGGGGGGCTTTGTCGGGGTGGTAGTGGGGTGGGAGCCTCTGTCGGGGTGGTGGTGGGCGGTGGAGGAAGATGATGTGTGCTTCATTTGCTTCAATGGTGGAAGATGATGTGTGCTTCATTTGCTTCAATGGTGGAAGCCGAGTTGTTGGGTTTCTTTGATTTTTTTTTTCAATTGTTTTTTATTCTTTCAAGGTAAATGGAGAATTGATAGGGAGAAAATGAGGGAGGAGAGAGAAAGAGTGAGAAACTTAATAAGGGTATTATGGAAAATGGGGATTTACGTTTAGTAATTTGCAATTTACGTATAGCAACCCCCTAATTAAATTATCTTTTTATTTTATGGCAAGTCTTATTGTTGTGATAACTTTTTTTTGTTTAAAGAGAAAGATTTTTACTAGATATTAGAATTTTTGATTGTTCAATATGAATGATTTTTGGGTAATAAATTTAGTTAACACCGTGCAACGCACGGGTATGAATACTAGTATGACTACTGAAAATGATAACTTCTCCAAATAAAGACTATATCAAATCTCATCAATAATTCCCCCTAACGAAATATTTAACGTGACATTAGAAAGGGGTAAAAAGATGGTTAGAGAATTTCTTTGTGGAGCTTGGTTGTGTTTTATTGGCTCAAATTTTCAAAGACTGATTTGGCTTGTAATGTGGTTTCAAATTATAATCAGTCTTTTGAGAAAGAATTCGTCTTGCACAAAAGAAGATTTTGGATGTACGATATAGTAACAATAAACAATAAATGCGGTATCAGTATAGCATCTAGTGAGACATAGCGAGTCCTTTATATTAATGCATTATGTAAATGAAATCAACAAAGACTCGTACATTATACCCTTGTAAATAAGCATCGATTATGAATAATGACAAATCAATAATTTCTATTCAATCATTGAGGGATCATATGTATGATACTAACTAATCAAGTATAACCATATCTAGATCAAGAGTGATCATTCTCAAATTCTTTTCTATGTAAAGCTTTTGTAAAAATATCAACAATTAATCAATCAACAAAAACTTCAATTTAGAATGCTATCCATCTATAGTAAATGGGTGCCACAAATTAATGGCACATTCACATATAGCAACCAGATATAATATGTCATCATTCAAAACTAATATGTAAACTATTATTTCCAAGGAACAAACTTAAAGCATAATGAATATTCTCCTTGTAAATAATTCCCACGAAATTATCAACTACATGACAATAACCATTAAAATTCAGCATATTCTCCCTGTCATGTAGCCAAGTAATATCAAACAAAATTTTCATTCAAACATACATCTACCAAGAACACTTATTTAGAGAGTATATGTGAGTGACTTACTAACATTATTCCTCTTGACAATTCTTCATCTTATATTGTCGCCAAATATCACCACATTCACTCTCAATGGCCAAGAGTGAGAGTAATTCAAGTTAAATCCAAACATGATATAATTAGTCAATACTAATATTTACTCCCTGTCATATAGCCTGCAAAAGTCAATCAATTCTTGGTTTTGGAAACCCAAACCTTTTTGGTTCCCTTTGGGTTAGTAGCATTAATAGTATGCAAAGAATCTTTCCTAACCCATACTTGTTTAAACGTGACATTATTCTTATCATGAGATAATTTCTTACGACATTCATAAGTAAAATGACCAATAAGACCACAATGCATGCAAACACGATGTTCTAGCACATCAACATATTTTCTATATTTCTTTTTAGGACTAGATGTAGCTATGGTCCTAATTCTTTGATTGGAAGGTGTATTGACATGCTTCATATACATCTCATAAGATTTTTGTCCAATATACCACAAATTTCCTTTGTGTGTGGCAATAGTCTTATTTTTCTCCAATTTTGACAGATTGTTTTTAAGGGTCTGATTTTCTTTAGTACGATGATCCAAACGTTTCTGCAAGGAGTGGGAATGGTCCTTAGAACTAGTATAAACCTCTGATCCTTTTACGAAGTTCAGTTTATAATTTAGCTTCTCTAATTCTATAGAACGTTCCTTCAAGTTTTTACCCAACATTCCCAATTCTTTTACTAAGTTGTAGTTTGAGCGTTTCTCCTTTTCTAACTCTAGGGAACGTTGTTTCAAATTGTTCTCCAATGTTCCTGTTTCCTTTTCTAAGATGACGTTCTTTTCTTTTAGCGAACAATTTTCTTTTTCTATCTATTTTGTTTTATTTTTCATAAATTCGTTTTCTTCCTTCAGATTTTTATTGAGCACAACCAACGTTTCATTACTCTTTTCTACTTCACATATTTTGCCAGTGGACATTTTTTCTAATTTCTCAAGAGTATTAATCCTGTCTTTTAAGTCATTGATTTCATTCATTAAAATTAAATTGCTCTTTTCAGATTCTTCTTTAATTTTAGACAATGTCTCTTGAGAACTATTTATAACAACATTCATGGCATTCATCAATTTTTCTTTTGAAAAAGAAGATAATTTAGATTTTAGTTTGTTCATAGATACCTCAATATCTTCTTCATCATCAGTCTCATCATCCGAAATTGCCATAAGCGCTAAGTGGGCTTGCGGAGGATGTTCTTCTTCTTCTTCCGAATCTACTTCTTCTTCTCTCAATTCAGCCATCACTTTGTCTATCTCTTTGTCTATTGCGGTGGATAAATTTGCTTTTTTATCTTTCTTCTTCTCCATATCCCACAATGGGCATTGATTTATCATATGTCCAGGTAATCTGCATTTATGACAAAGTCCATCATTAATTTTTTGCTTGTAAACATTAGTGGAGTAATTTTTGTTTTTGCTAGAGTTTTTATTAGATTTAAAATTCTTTAAGATTTTGGAAAACTTTTTGACAATAAGCATAATATCATCTTTATCAAAATCTCCGATTGGCTCATCATCTTCATTGGCCTTGAAAGCAAGTCCTCTATCTTTGTTTGATGACTCTGGGGCTCGAGTTTCAAGTTTCATCTCATGAGTTAACAGAGATCCCATCAGTTGGTCCAGTTGTAGTTTTGTGAGATCCCTAGCTTCTTGAATTGCAGTAACTTTAGACATCCAATGTCCTGTATTCGGTAGACTCTTCAGAATTTTTCTAACTTGATCTTCCACTGCATATTCTCTACCAAGAGACTTTAGCTCATTTATAATAATAGTAAAGAGGGTAAACATATCCTTAATCGATTCGTTTTTTTTCATCTCAAAAGATTCATATTGTTGAACTAGTAAATCGATTTTAGATTATTTCACTTTATTAGATCCTTCATGAGAAGTTTGTAAAGTATCCCAAATTTCTTTAGCACTAGAACAAGCAAATATTCTATTTAATTCATCAGAATCTAAGGCACAATGTAAAAATTTCATTGCTTTAGCATTTTCTTCAATTTTTCTAAAATTGGTTTCAGTCCATTTATCCTGTTCTACTTCTTTACCTGCCGTGTCAACAATTTTAAACGGTCCATTCTTAACTACTTGCCATACCTGATAGTCTTCAGATTTAATGTAAATTTTCATACGATTTTTCCATCCAGAGTAGTTTCGCCCGTCGAATAATGGAGGTCTTACAGCAGATTGACCCTCTTTAATATCATTCGATGTGTTTGAGATCGACATTCTCTTCAAGCGTGAACATGTATCTAAGAGAAAACAAGGCTCTGATACCAATTGTTAGTAGCACAAGGTACACAAGAGGGGGGATGAATTGTGTTACCCCAAATTTGCGGAATTTAAAACAAGTATAAAAGAACTAGAATTAAAGCACTCACGATTTACGTGGAAAACCCTTTGTAACTCACAAAGGATAAAAAACCACGACCCGAATGACTTTAAAGACTACTTCCTTTATTAAGAGAATAGTACAAATAGATCAAGTTAACTCTAACTTAATCTCACACTCGAACACTCGTCCAAGCCAAACGCACTTAGAAACTCTTCCAAGCCAAACGCACTTAGGCACTCACCCAAGCCAATCTCTGAACAACTAACTCTAGCTGTCCTAATCGATGGAACGATGTTACCTTGATGAACTTCAATAAGTGGAAAGGTACAATATAAAACCTATAGCTTTGCAATGAATACAACGTGTGAAACTTATAACTATTAGGCAACGTTCTCTATAATATGTAAACGTTTGTCAATTAGACTCTCTCAAATAATTTGTTACGTTCAATACGGTGAGAGGGGTAAAAACTGATTTTAGGTTTCAGACTTCTTTTTATACCCATAACCAAGAAGTAAAAAGCAACTAGGAAACCTATTTACAACTAGGAAACCAAATCTCTTTTTCCTTGACTTGGTAAACAAGATTTTCATAAAGAAGAATAAATATCTTTATCATATAAAGCATATATATCCAAATCAGTTTTTATGAAGAAAATAAAATAAATATCTTTATAGAAAGTATTTTCTTCCTAGTTAAAAACCATGTAGCCAAATATAAGAATAAGTAGATTTCAGAAAAATCTCTTTTGCAAATAATATATTTGGCACAATAAAAAGGATATAAATTATAAGAGACTAAATTTAAGATATTGATCTTAAATTTATCTCAACCGATTGAACGTATCCTTGTATATGTGTAGGCAACGTTCCAGTGAACACTGAAGTTTCAAGGACCGTTCCCAAACACAAAGACTTTTTTATACGTTTATTAATTTGTTGCCTAATAAATATAAATTCCACATTTATATAATTGCATCGCTTTAACATGAACTCTAAGAAATAAATAAATAACCTAGAGAACACGAGAATAACTTGTGTCTTCTTTTTGATCTTTATCTAGCAAACTCTTGCATAAATAAATTCATGAAACACTAACACACAAATTAAGTAGCATCACTTTATAATTAAATAAGTTTGTCATCTTCAAAACTCAATTACTCAACAATTTTCCCCTTTTTGATGATGGCAAACTTGTGATGCATAATAGTGCTAAAATAAAATAAACAATTATAATTAAGCACAAATAAAAGATTGTAGCGCTTTCTATTCATAGTGAATAGAGGGAGCAATCAAACATAATAATTATAATCATTCATTATTAAAGAGCTCGTAATGTTAAAGCAAGATAATTAAAGAGCTTATTCATGATAAAATGTGTCATCTATGTATTTCATTCATAATCAAGAAGTCAATTGAAACTCTTGGACCCAAAGAAATGGATTACTGACTGAAATGAACCTTTACATATTCGTATACCAAAGCTCTGATATTTCAACAGGCAGACTGGCGGTCTCTGCTTCATGTTCCTGCAAAATCATCAGTGTTACTAATTTGTTGGAACTAATTAGAACAACATAACTAGAATTTCTGTATACTTGTCAAAAAGATTTCATAGAACATATCACCAGAACTTGATTAGATTTTGGAAGAAATTCAGCTGACATATTCAACTTTCTAAATTGATTATGGTTTATGGATGATCAAATCAGGGGAAGATACCTCATTGCATATTGCGTCTAATCCGTTTTGTATTCGAAATGATGTTCCTAGCTCGCATTAGCTCGCTCATTGCATCAGTCACCTTCATTCTACGTAGTGGTAAGGGGTCAGAGCACGCTACTCCAATCATAACCAAGGAAACCATACATTCAGCTTTTTGCCTGACTCAGTATTGGGAAATGGCGTACCCTGATAGCACTCCCAGAATCATTTCCTAACCTCACCTCTTTACAAATATTCAATATTTATGAATGTCCTACCTTGACAGCACTTCCACAATCAATTGGTAGCCTCACCTCTTTACAAAAATTATACATTAGATATTGTCCTACCTTGGCTGCACTCCCAGAGTCATTTCGTAACCTCACCTCTTTACAATCACTTGATATATGGAAGTGTCCAGAGCTGAAGAGAAGATACGAGAAGCCAGATGGCCAAGATTGGCCCCTCATTCAACACATCCCCAATGTCAAATTTGACTCGTTTTGAAATTCCTCTACAGGTAACGCATCTTTGTTTTTCCTTGTCCCTGACTTTCTAATATTGCATTTTTATTTTCTTCTTTTCCCTATTAGGCTATTATATTTCACCTTTTTTATTTACATTTTCACCCGATTATGGATGAGCTCTTTTTTTTTTGAGAGGAGCATGAAGGATGAACTTTGACACAAAGATTTCTATTCTCTCTTTCAATGTCCCCAAACTCTCACTCCAAAAAAAAAAAACTTGGGGGCAGTAAATAAAATGTACATGATCATTTGAGTTTTTTGAGTATATTTTCTTTTCTACTTTTTCTTTCCTACAAATCCTTTGTTCTTAAGTCATCACATTTTACTCTTTCAGTTTCTATACATTCCCATCTTTGCTTGTTTCTATCCCAGCATTCAAGTACCACTACACTGTGATTTCCATTTGTTGAGGCAAACAGGTTTCTATCCCAGCATTCAAGTACCACCTGCCTTTTGTGGATTTGTTCATGTCAGTACATACGATTATAGGAATAGCAGCTTTGGGAATGCTGTTTAGTTTTTCATTAACCTACTTAAATTGTCGTGGACATGATGTTATACTACTTGAGTCAGGATAACCAATGCAAAATGTCTAAAGCTAATTCTATTTTCTGGCATTCAATGACCTGAGTGACCAAAATGGCTACCATACTCGTATAGCAAGTTTTCAAAGTCTATAGCATAGATAACCAAAGATTTAAACATTGAGGGTATATATAACGGGACTTTTGATACTTTTTATTTTAAAAAATATATGTACCTTTATAGTTTATATCGATTTTTTACAAAAAATAAAATAAAAAAGGAAATAGATCATAATCCTTAAATATTTTATTTTTTTACAAGGCAAGAAAGTCTTTGGATTTAGCCTATTAATTTTAAACCATATCAAATGAGGGAGTGGATCCTAAAATGTATGTTTGTGACACAAAAGTATAACACCGACCAATTGGTAATATGCAAAAGTTATATTAGGCTGCTAAAAGTGACGACTGACTACAAAACTTATAAAATGTGGTATATAATTTAGGAAAGTTTTCAGTTTTGTCGATATTTTTAAGCAAATTCAACCTTAATTAGTCATATATGAGGGTTCAATTTATAGAAAAAGTTTTATGACCACATTGGCCAAAGTACATGCAAAAAAAAAAAAAAAAAAGACACACACACACACAAGTAGCCCTCATTCATGTTCTTTTTTATTTTTATTTTGCCCAAATTTCCTTTTGACTCTGGAAAAAATAGGAGACATATCTCTCACTCTAGTAAAGGGTACATTAGACTTTGTTATTTCCAACTGTTAAAAACTTAAGTGACTTGAAATGAATTGATTTTTTAAACTTGACCTTTTACCACTTTTAAATCGTCCAAACATATTCAATATTAGACTCGTTTGAAAGTATGCTTTGAAATCTTTCCGATGACATAATTATCATCATGAATTTATTTCGTAATAAATAGTTTTCTGAGTAATAAAGTTATACGTGAACTGAATTGAATTTAAGTGAAACAGAGCCTTAGTCTATTTACAAGCTTAGGTCATTGATAATTAATTTTCACTTAAGTTTACAGTGTGGTATATAGCAATGTAATTCTTAATAGTTAGGCATATCTTAGTGTACTTCTTCATAGTTCAGTATCCCTTGCTTTAATATATATCGTTATAATTCACCCAATAATAAGAAGCAAGGTAAAAAAACAGATCACAAGTTGCACCTTTCTTACAAAATGTGGTGACATCCAGTTGTGGGGAATGAGAGAGGAGAGGGAGAGAGAAGAGAGAGAATTAGGTAAAAAAAAATGAAGTCCTATGTGGGAAGGTATCCAATGAAACTTATTATCATTATGGCAATAGCTTTTTTTCATAGGTTGGGGCTTTTGCTTTGCTTTTATGGTGTTGGTCAAAAAGAGTGTTTGTGTGCTTGAGTTTGGGTTGTTTGAATTGACCAAAGATTGAAATAGTGGTGTTTTTATTGCACAGAAAAAGGGAAAAAGAGGAAAAGAGGAACATAGTAAGTGGAGAATGAAAGTATGAAACTTGTGATCTTGGGTTGAGTTGAGATTTTAGTGGGAAGCCTGAGTTTTATTTGCTAGTGGGGTATGAGGTAATTAAAGGTTGAAAAAATGGTGGGAAGGAGAAATGGATAAAGAGATCAGAAACTTGAAAAAGAAAGGAAGATACTGTATGCGCTATTTTAGGTTAAAAGGAACTCCGTGTATATATATTCTCACGATAACAAAGAAGAAGTTGTAAAGCGCGTGTATAAACTAACGGAACACTGTAAATATTTTGATTATATGAAAAAAGTCGTGAATTAGAATTTGAATTATGAAATTGAGAGTAGATGTAAAGAAAAAGGATAAGGAAAAAGAAATTAATAAAGTTGAAAAACTAGGCACACTTTGAAAAAAGAGTGACTTAGTGGAGGGAGTGGACTTATTCTACATAGCAATGCTAAAAGTGAGGCAAAATTCAAAAATTGTGACTCAAAAACAGCCAATATTAAATGTGGGTGGTCCAAGCAAATGTGAAAATGCCAAAGAAGCAAAGATATATCTAGTCATTTAAAGCCAGTGGTTGAAGTTTGAAGCCCTCTTATTCCACCCAAATTTTAGTTCGGAAAAAATAGTTTTTTGAGTGATAAAGTTATACGTGAACTGAACTGAATTTAAGTGAAACAGAGTCTTAGTCTATTTACAAGCTTTAGGTCATTGAAAATTAATTTTCACTTAAGTTTACAATGTGGTATATAGCAATGTAATTCTTAATAGTTAGGCATACCTTAGTGTACTTCTTCATAGTCCTAATATACTACCTCCGTTTCTGAAAAATGGTAACATTTACTTTTTGATGGTCAAACTTTACAAAATTTGACCATTAATTTCGGAAAAAATATAAGGATTTACAATGTAAAAATAGTATCATTGGATTCGTTTTAATTAGTAGTTTTGGAAAATCTATTTTTTTTTATATTATGTATTCATATAAACACAAATACTCGGTGATCAAAAAAAAAAACACAAATACTTATTGTCAAAGTAGTGCATTGGAGACCGTGCAAAAGTAAATATTACCATTTTTCAAAAACAGAGATAGTATATCGTTATAATTCAGTATACTTTAAACTTTTCCATTTATAAATATTTCTCTTTTTAAGTTAAAAGCACATTTTCAAATGGTTGGAAACTTGGAACTAATAAAACAGAAAACTCTTAGCAGATCAACTATCTTTTATTTGGAGCTTATGCTTCATTTGGTTGATAGAATGTTACAATTACTATAAATATGATGACTGATATGCACAATATGGCACAACTTACTCCCAATAGTTGGAGGAAAACATGGATACCATTTTTGAACTAATAGGGAAAATGAAAGAAAAAAGGAAATTATTATGGTACATTGATAAGGGTCACAAAAAAGAGAACAGAATGCTAATTTATCAATGGATTACTGACTGAGCCAATGAGATCGTAGCCAAGTGGTTAGGACTGAGGTCCTCAGTACATTAGGTCCCAGGTTCAAATCCCCCTTTTCTTATTGTATGTAAAATCAATGCATTGACTTTTGTGTCTCCCTTGAAAAAAAAAAAAGATTACTTAAGTGGCAGACCCGCAGTCTCTGCTTCATGTATATTAAGCTCTGATACTTTAACTGGCAGACTGGAGTCTCTGCTTTATGTTCCTGCAAAATCATCAGTGTCACTTATTTGTTGGAACTAATTAGAACAACATAGCTAGAAATTCTGTATAATTGTCAAAATGATTTGTTACAACATATCACCAGAACTTGATTAAATTTTGGAGAAACTCAGCTGACATTCAACCTCGAGTTTTATCAAACTTTCTAAATTGATTAATCCTTGTGGTCTATCGATGATCAAATAAAGCAGGGGAAGATACCTCATTGCATATTGCGCCTGATCCGTCTTGTATTCGAAATGATGTTCCTAGCTCGCATTAGCTCGCTCATTGCATCAGTCACCTTCATTCGACGTAGTGGTAAGGGGTCAGAGCACGCTACTCCAATCGTAACCATGGAAACCATACATTCAGCCTTTTGCTGTAGCGTGGCTTGTGGCGACCTTCTTTCATCATTGGTTCCTTCATCACATTCACTTTCTGCAAGAATTGGGTCGATAATCTGCAGCACTTGATCAAGGTCATGCAAAGCTGCCTTGGCGTACATATGAAGGGTGAAATCTTCCTTGAACATATTGTCAGTAGGTCTCTTGCCTGTCATGAGCTCTAGTAGCAGAATCCCAAAACTGTACACATCACCTTGTGTTGATGCTTCGCCTCCTAGCCCGTACTCTTATGAAAAAGAATCCACAAGATTGCTTAGCCCCAAATATGTACAGATGTTATTTCTGCTGATCTTTTTACTTCTTATATCTATTATTATCTCTAACTAGCTAGGTGCACACATAAGCTTTGTATACATAATTAGTTTACATTATTTGTGTTACATACCTGGAGCAGCGTAGCCAACAGTTCCCCTAATTCCAGTGGTACTACTTTGATTCAGGTTCTGGTGTTGAGAAAGGAACTTTGTTAATCCAAAGTCACCTACATGAGCCACCATGTCATCATCAAGCAGAACGTTGCTTGGTTTTAAGTCGCAGTGCACCACTGGAGACTCGCAACCATGATGGAGATATTCGAGTGCAGAAGCCACATCAATAGCTATGTGCACCCTTTGAACAAGAGATACATTTCCAACTTCATGTAAACATCTATCCAGACTTCCGTTGGGCATGAACTCGTAAATAAGGGCTTTGAAATCGTTTCCCTGAAAATCAATACTTGAGCAAGCACTTACTATCCCCACCAGGTTTCGATGTCTGATATTCCTCAAGGCCTTGCACTCTGCCATGAAACTCTTGGAAGCACCTCGATGTGTAAGGTTAAGTACCTTCACAGCTACCGTCTTTCCAAGTGGTTCCAGGTTCCCTTTGAACACAGATCCAAATGATCCAGCACCAAGTAGATTATCGGAGGAGAACCCGTCTGTTGCTTTGAGTAGCATGTTGTAAGAAACTTGTAAGAACGATTCGCTCATCAATAGACCAGATTCCATAGATTTTTTTTCCTTTCTGTGACAAGTCAAGTACAACCATGCCACCATGCCTACCCCAACAAATGCACATATCACTGGAATTGTCAATTTCAGTGCAAGAGACATTCTCTTTTTCTTCGTATCTTTCTCCACGCATCGTGGTAAATGTAGCTTGGGAATTCCTCCACAAAGCTTGGGATTTCCAACAAGAGACATTGCACTTGCATTTGCAAAAACTCCATTCAAAGGAACCCTACCTTCAAAATTATTGTAAGATAAGTTTAGGTATTCCAAAGGAAAACTGGAGAAGTAATCTGGGATCGGGCCAGTAAGATTGTTATGTAAAAGATCTAATGTTGAAAGGCTTTTTAAATAAGCGAAGGATGGCGGAATATTTCCATGGAAGGAATTAAAATTCATATCTATGAACTTAAGCATAGGACAACTTCCAAGGCCGTTTGGAATTTCACCTGACAACTTGTTTCCAGACACTCCTAACATTA
Organism: Tetragonia tetragonoides; assembly: GCA_038025085.1. NCBI lineage: Eukaryota > Viridiplantae > Streptophyta > Magnoliopsida > Caryophyllales > Aizoaceae > Tetragonia > Tetragonia tetragonoides. Next base: position 21,304,364 of record CM076151.1, on the reverse strand, counting down.
CTAGACTTGTTTGCTTGCTGATCTCCAAAGGCAGGGGTCCTTCTAAGCGGTTTTGGGACAGATCCACCTCTACAAATTTAGCTGATCCTCCAAAAAGCTCATTTGGCAAGGTTCCATTAAGTTCATTTTGTGAGAGATTCATGAATAACATGTTTTGGCAATTGCCAATTGTTGGAGGTATGCTACCTTCTAATTTGTTTCCATCTAGATAAAGTTCCGTCAAACGTGAGAAATTTCCAAAGAAGTCAGGAATTCCACCAATTAGTCTGTTGGATTCCATATTCAAGTGTTCTAGGTGTTGAAGCTTCCCAAAATCAAGAGGAATGGTTCCTATGAGTTCGTTTCCTTGCATATGTAGAAACTCAAGGTTGATAAGATTGCCAATACCCACAGGGATTTCCCCACTTAATTGATTTCCTCCCAAATAAAGACTGTATAATGTGGTGGAGAGATTGGCCAAAGATTTGGGTAATGCTCCTGTAAAATCGTTGAAACCCAACACTAAGACTCTCAAGCTGCTACAGTTTACTAATGTATCTATAAATTTGAGGTCACCTTGCCCAACAATTGTGTTGTTGAATAGCACTAATTGTCGTAACCTAAACAAACGACCTATCTCGGGGGGAATCTGCCCATACAAGCTATTATTAAAAAGCCAAAGCTTCCTAAGAAAGCTCATGTTTCCTATGAAGGGAGATATGGTTCCTGACAGTTTTCTTGAATATAGATCCAACGCAGTGACCCTCCCATGTTTATGACCACATATAACCCCTCCCCAATAACAATGGTGTACTGAATGATTCCATGAGCTTAAAACACCCCCAGGATGATCAACCAGTTGGCTCTTGATGGCCAACAATGCAATATGATCGGTGTCGTTCCCGAGGGCAATAGTTGGTGCCAGATGCTGTAATATCACAACTAGGAATAAGGCAAGGGCCGGTGTGAATGACGGGGATGAAAGGAACTTTGACCTATCAGTGGTAGGCAGGGGGAGTGGTTTGGTTTTGTTGGCTTTCATTTTTGTAAGTTTGAGTGTTTGCTTGCTTGCTTCTTCTTATGTTACTATTTAAATATTATTTAGTTAGTCTTTAGCTTGGCAGATTGCTATGACTTTTCCGTCTATGCATTGTCTAAAATGGCTGAGGACAAAACCATATATGTGGAAGATTAGCCTCTGTTATCCTCAACTTATTTTTTAGTTTTGTTCAATTCAGTTCATCAGTCAGTTTATTAGTTCATCATTTTAGTTCAGTGTTTTTCAACTAAAAAGAACGGACACTTTTAAACTTGACGATATTATGTCTTTCTATATCAACCATCTTTAATACGTCTAGAGTGCTTGACTCACTTTCACTTTGTGTTGTATTTTGCCAACAACATCATTGTGACAACCATTGCAAGAGGTCTATACAGTATGTGTTTATAAATCATACTTAATAAAAGAATGTTCTAATTAATTTAGGAGAAATCATTAAATACTAGTTATGAGTTCTTTTGAGTGAGAAAAACCACAGGCTTACCCTCATTGAGTCAAAACTAATCATGTTTGCATTTCTATCCACAAATAGGTAAAATGCTCTCAGCAAGAGATGTTAAGTTATATTTAGTTTTAAGCGTCCGTAGTTGACAATCGTATAACTACGATATAACAATGCATGAATTGGGGTGGATAGTGCAGTAGTGCATTCCCAACTCGTCCTCGAAGATGACTTGAAATCGACTTTTATTACTCTTAGAAAAGGTCGCTTCCTTACAATTTGAAAAAAAAAAAGAAGATAAAATGCATGTGTAGTTTTTTTTTTTGAGGGGGCTAAGGTAGCAACTTAAGTTTTCAGAAGGTATAGGTTATATCTAGATATCACAACTTTCCCGAAATATATGTACAAGTAAATTCTCTAGAAAACATAAAGTAATAAAATCAACAAAGTTCTGACTCCAACGAGAGAGAAATGCTCTAAGGCTAACGACTTCATTGATTTTCTCGGGTCACCATCAGATGCCGGCTTTGTAATACGTAATGAATGAGGAGATATTATTTCTCTAGGAGTTATCATGTGGTACCAGTTTCATTTTAATGGCGGAAGTAATTGGGCTACGGAAGGGGTTCGTAAGACGTAAACCCTGGGTTACAAAAAAATAACCATTGAAAAGGACAATATAGCGGTTATCAAAGCAATTACAGGTGAATGCCATATCCCATGGGAGATTGAAAATAAGCTAACAGTTGTTGATTTTATGGCGTACTCTCTCCTGTTTACAACTGTGTTCTTGGTCTAATTCCTTTGACCAGTCCCTAACCAAGTTAATGGAAAGAGACATCTTAGGCATATCTATATGGCAGCCTGGTTGTCTTGCCTATTAAAAAAAAAAAAAAAAAAAAGGATGGCCCATCATTCGAGGACTTAAAAGTCTTTAGTCCTGTGTGGCTGTGTTCAAACCCCTATTTACACGTTCCTACCCTTTCTAAAACGCCAAGTTGTGTAAGTAGACCTGAAAAACAGGCGGTCAGGCTCGGAGCTCGGGTCAGTCATTTTTCGGGTTTGAAGTAAAAATATATCATGGACTTCCAAAAAATGGAATCAGTTTTTGTCGGTTATTTTCGTTCGGGTCAGGTCAATCGAGTTTGGCAATCTCAATGATTGCATTATGAGGTTTGGCCGGTTGGGGCATTTTTTTGGGGTTTCGGGCAATATTCGAATGGGGTCAGTTTTTGACAGCTCTATGTATAGGGCCCTGTTTTCTTCAACGGAACGACACGGGACGGAACGGCACGGATATTGGAGCCAAACGTGAGACAAAATAAAGTACATGAATGGAACGGCGCGGAACAAAACACAACGAAACGAAATGGAATGCTATATGAAGACGACAAAAAGAACAGGCCTTGCGTAACCCATAGGCCATATGCAACTAGAGTTCTAGTTAGGAAGGCTCACTTTTTGGCCACTAGGGCAAGAGATAGCTTCCACCAAAGTACTCCTATTATGTATAACTTTTCCTGACCTCTGTCCAAAAAGTAAAAAACAAGTTGCCCATTGTTTGGGCAAATGGGGACTACACTAATTTGTTTCTATGGAGAAGACTACATTAATTGGTTTGTGATGAAGTCGTTGCATTATTGAAGGGTCATCGTCCCCATATTATCTACTCCCACACCACAATTCCTTTCACCACAATTCCCTACATGCTACGGAGTATAATACATCGTCCCTCACATCACCATGGTTGACGGCCCCGGTCTCCACGTCGGTGGCCATTTCTCCTTGTGACGACATTGACGGCCTGAGATTTCATTTCAGCGGCTTAAATCTTTGGCTTGTGTGATATGTGCATGGGTCTCATGATTGAGACCTAAGAGGATGACTATCCATTTGTTCATCCCTCTCTCTCCTACTTTCTCACTCCTTCACCTCACCGTGAACTCAAGGTATGAACTTTACCCAAATGCAACTTTATCCATAAACTCAAATATCATGTTCATTTATTTATCTCTCCCACTTTTAACTATACCCCACCACATTTTCTCTCTCCTTCCAACTTATGTATATGTTTTCTTTTTTATTTATATTAGTGAATTAAATTTATTAATAAATTGAATTATCATTTAATATACATTTTAATAAAAATCGACACTAATTAAATTAAAATTAACTATACCCCACCACATTTTCTTTCTCTCCTTCCAACTTATGTATATGTTTCCTTTTTTTTTTGGTTCAAACGCTGCAAAATGCAGCGTTTAAAGCACGTTTGCTTTGAACAAAAAAAAAAAAAAAAAAACTCCACGGTCTCCCCAAGGACATGCGTCAGCTGCTCAGTTTTACCCCATCCGTGAACGTTCATGACCCCGTTTGTCCAAAGGCAATTTGGTGAACATCTTGGTTCAAGTTCATCACTCTCTCTCCTCTCTCTCTCCTCCTGAATATACCATGAACATAGATAGTGGTCCATGTGTTTGTTCACCACTCTCTCTCTCTTCCTCTATAAACATTGTGATGAATATGGATAGCCATGCTCTAACAGTAGCAACTTTCATTCGTTTTTTTTTTTTGTGTGTGCTCGTCAACAACTTTCATTCATTTAGAGAGGGGAACTAACATACAATGATGTCTAGCTAGGTAGAGTGCTGATAGTCCAAGCCAAGTGGTGAGTTACTCTAGATCAAATCAAGCTTAAAAGTCACTTAAACTAAATATTAAACATATTTGAGTTCGAAACAAAGACTGGAATTCCAAACATTACTGACATTGTTAATGGCAAGGGCTAGGTCATCATAGATACACTACAACTACGCGAAGGAAATACTAAATGACCTTCAATGGATCTCCTAAACAAAATAACTTAGTCCTAGAGAGTGTATGCTACCAGTGTTTTTTTGATGTGTCTCTAAATACATGTCTTCTAGTTCCATTAATCCATGGGCATATGACACCTCGATATGATATTATGATCTCTGACAATTATTAGAGAATGTGAGAAGACATTGTCCAACATGAACTGCATAATGCTACTACAAGTCTACAAGGGTTCTGTAAAATCTCAAAAGTTACCTTCAAATTAGTAAGTGAATCAATCAGTTTTAAGTTTTAACACTTGGTTACTGTATTCCTATTCAATAGTACTCTAGCAAAGATATACAAACTTGAACCAAATTCATTAGAAAGTTGTGAAAGTAATCCAACCTACTAGTTTATCCCAACTAATAATCATGAAACTGTTTTTGCTACTACCATATAGTCTTCACAAGAATACTCAAACGAGTTGCACACATCTCTCTATTCCCCTTTTTGATTTATTTTGAGGGGAAAACAGAACAAATTGACATTAGATACCAAGTCGATACCTAGCAGATTGACCACTAACTTGCATCCGCGACATGCTAAGGAAACAGAGAGCTAATATATGCACATTAAATTGAAGGTTTCAGCAAATATTTGTATCAGCGCAAGCTTATCAAGAAACCCAGAGTAGTACATGATTCTCCAACAGAAAAATCAAGTTTTTGAACTCTTAGCCATCTGATCAATGTCCAAGTCTACTTGAAGAACCGCTTCATCATCATCCTTGTTCTCGTTACTTCATAAACCATGAAAAGGCAACAAGAAACTGTCATTTTTCACAGAAGATAAATTTGTAATTCTCTTTTTGTGTGTGATGGAATGGAAAGGAAAGACAGGATCATGTTTCAGGGCAAACCTATTGTGTACAGGGCCATCCTGGGTCGACGACATTCTGTAGAGTACTCTACCCACAATGTCTGTGATAGTGATGGGGCCAAATGATCGACAGTACTTTGCTTCCTGAAAAGATGTTACGATTCAGATGGATCTCAGTATCTCACCAAACTTTTCAGTAGTCTAATGAGTTTCTTACAAGCTCAATGCAGTTTGCTAAGCAAAAATAATCGTATAAATAACAGTACATTCTCAAATGGCATCTGCAAATACGGTGCCAAGTGTCAAAGATTGACATGATATGACAACATGACAAGAACCAGACACGCATATAGGGTTAGTCTTGACTCTTGAGATTTCCAACCCGTTTAATTGAGTAAAATGTTTAGCTAAATGGGTTCGGTATGATTTTATTTTATTTTTTTTTGGGTGAACAAATGACATAGATAAGTTTGAGAATTTCAAAACGAAAATGACCGACCCCGTTAATCAAATATGTCAAATTTAACTTTAAATAACTTGAAATAAATAAGTAATGTAATAGAATTTCAAGTATCTTCCCCATTTTAGCAATTTCAGACTACCTAATGTACACTACATACGGTCAGGACTTTTGATTCTTAGGAAAGCTTTCATGTTTTTCTAATTTTCCATTAGTTCAGAGAATAGAAAATACGGGTTAACAGATCATTAACATTTAGTAACAGGTTGTGTCAGCATCCAACCCATTTAATAAGTGGGTTAGTTTGGGTCAACAGATTCTCGACCCGTTTAACCTTGACACGAACACAAACACCACACGGACTGACCTATTTCGTAGCCCTAGCGCCAACCATAGGGGCAGGATAAAATAAAATTTAGGCTCCAGGTAGAGGTTGGGTACAATATAGATTTATCAAAACATAAAGCATAGAGATAGAGATAAAGCTTGTGCAAAAGAAAGAATGACCAGCATAGCATACAATCTTGAAGAATGGAAAGCGAGAAGACAATTAAGACAGACAAAGCATGGGTGTCAACAAAATGTTACTAAACATGACAAGAAACTATGCTTCGGCGGGGTGGGAATTAGAAGACTTTACCCCTGGCTTTAGATCTTTGTTGTCTGTAAGAACCCAAAGTTGTTCATCTTTTTCATCAGTTGATACCATAATTTCTTGTCCTGCATGGCTGCATTAGCAGCCACCCTCTTCACTAAATGTCTATTTGGATCCAGTGGGTTCTTGATAACAATCACATCTCCGATGAATTCTTGTTTGTATTCTTGCCTGATCCTGCTCATTTGTAAGGAAATGAAGTTATAGCCAACTATTACGATGATTAATTCAAATTAAATGGCAGGGAAGGAAAGGGCAAATATTAAAATAAAATATCAAAAATTAGTGATAGAAAGATAGAAGTTATTTAAGTTTCTCTGTTTTTCTTATATTTATGTTGAGATGAAAGAAATTGCAATGACCAAACTTTTGGTCTTGCCCCAGTTCTTCTTAACACCTCATTCCCTTTTCCCAATCTGTGTCACTACCACAACCCAAGAAGCTGAGAAATGTGGATTCTGAATAATGTTATTGCTATGTCTGACGACTAAAACGAAGTTACTCGGTTTAGCTGTAGTTTTATCGGTACCCCACTGTTTTGTAACCCTTCCCCCCCCCCCCCAAAAAAAAAACAAACGAAGGAAAGAGGGGAAGAAAGCGATGGGGAAAAAAACAAGCGTTATGGATGGCCTGCCCGTTCTTGATGTAGAAAGGTTTTGCCATATCAGCATGCATTGGAGATTAGACATTGCAGTTGAGAAGTAATACATTTGATCATGAAAAGTAAGAACTTTGGTCGATAAAAATCAGGAAATCAGAATGTATCACTCACAAGCACCTCACAGAACGTGAAAAAAGGAAAACACAGACAAGGCTCCAGTTTGTTACCACCGTAGTTGCATGCAAAGATGTTCAATTTGGGTCGTGGAACGGGACTTTCAGAACCGGAAAGGCAGTCCAGTAGCCATATACTGGGAGACCATAACATGGGTGTAGAACACTGCAGTAACCCACGAGCCATGAGACTATGGTTACACCATACAGATATACAACTAACCAGGGCAGTCACCTTGCCACTTCCATCTTGCTTCTAAAGTTACCTAGCTAATCATTGGGTAATTCTAGATATACAGTTAGAAACACCAATGGATGAATGCATTTTGGATGAGAGGGCTTTGAAGGTGTCATTTCATTAATGGGATACTACATCTCTCCTAGTACGTGAAAATTTCACATCAAGACTTGTACTACATGAGTTGTCTTTCTACATAAATGTTAACCTTAAGTGAACCTACTTTCAACACATCTCTTTGCTTGATTACCTTTTTGTTTACAACAATATCTAAGCTCTATGTTGTCTACCCTTGCATGAAGCTAATGTCAGGACCAAGTGACAAAGTGACTATACAGAAGGTATTGGATGTATTGCTGAAAATCCGTGTTCTCAAGTATCTTGATCGGTGTATCTACCAATTTCTTCCCTGTCATAATGGACAAGAGCTAAACAAATGGGAATACACAGAGGGTGACCTCATGCAGTTCAGTTTGATTCTGGGCTCTCACTTCCGAAATAGATGGTTGTCTGTGAAGAAAAAGAGTTACTAATAGAGGCAGTTCTCTGTATACCATTCACGAAGAAGTGGAAATACCAGTTCTGACCAGAGAAGATAGAAACTCTTCAACTGTTGAGTGGGCTCACCAGCGGTTGCCTCTTACTAACCTCCATCAATGACATCATATCTAGTAATATGCCAAACACTTCAGCTAGATTATTTTATATTTCCTCATCTTAACTCAGAAAAAACAGAATATGCATTATCAACACAATTTATCAACAATTAAACTAATACAATCAATAAACACGGTCAATTAACAATTTATCTTCAGTCAAAACTAGGGTTAAGACTGGAAAAGAAAATGTTAGCAGCTGTTAATTAAAAGAAGGCAAGAAACATTACCTTATGAATGAGCTCTACTTTGTTGATAGCAACATTAAATTTTGCACCCTCACAAAGAGCTGACAATAAACAACCAAAAAGAACTCAATTTTAATCCTCATCCAGTGTTATAATAAACACAGCTAATAAAAACATAAACCATTTCAAATAACAAAGAAACCAACTCTAAAGCTTCCATTCAGGTTTATTGTAGTTAATGCTTACATTTAGAACCAGTTTAAAATTGTTTGAAGCTGATTCTAGAGTGAGAAACAAAACCAAAATCAAACAGAGAGTTTTAAAGCCCTAAAACCCTAACCCTAAAACGCATATATATAGAGCCTAAACATTTGAAACTTAAAACGCAGACAATTTGATTTCGAACAAATTGCATTAGATACCCAACAGAAAATGCTTACTAATATGCAATAGCAAAATCAATTAAACTTCATATTTCGCTTGAAATTAAACAGCAATTTGGAAATTAAACAACAAGTTTATAGCAAGAAATTTGAGAATGGGGAAAGAGAAGCTTGAGATTTACCGGACTTTTGAATGAAGAAGCTAAAACCCTAAAGATGATTCAGAGCTTGAATTAATGCGGAATTTGGAGCTTGCATTGGTCCCATTGTCGATATCTACATCGTCAGAGGAGAGAGAATTTTTCAGTCGAGAGAGAGGAGCCCGAATTTTGTTTTCATCTGTCGAGGAGAGAGAATTTTGTTCCATTGAGTGTTCAGGTGACGGTGGCAGCATTGGTCTCACAGACTTACTGTTCATGTTAATAGAAAAAACAACAAAAATAGAATGTTTTACGATAAGACTGATAATTGTTCGAATTGATATAGTGGAGTACCATTTTGCATTTCGAAATCAAGTTACATGATGTTGTTTTTTACATCCGTTTATTTCACAAACATGATGTATATGATTCATAAGAAATACAATAAATATGATGTATATGATTCATAAATTGTTTACTTGAAATACACGATTAAGATATTTAATTTGTGGTGCTTGGAAATGTACAAACCACATTGAAAAGGAAGCAACGTAACAAAGATCATATGTCCTTATTATTCATACTCTACAATTTAAGCAATCAACTTCGAAAGTGGTTGTACATGTTAATCCACATACATTTCTTTTTTTTAGGTCATACAAGTTACTTATTAAATGTCGAAGTGTGAAAATCAATCATGTTTCTAGCTTTTAATTGCTTAAGTGACTTCAAACAAAACCTCAATGACTCATTGTTGTCGTGTTTTGTACTTAGAGGTCACAAACAATCGTGAGGGGCAGTCCTACGGCCCTTAAAAAGGTCCTAAATAAGGTCGAGTACTATCTCAGAGCAGGTCGTTCCCTATCCGAACCTACCCTTCCACCCCAAGACACCCACTTTGGTCAGGAGGTGGTCACTTGGTGACAATGATATCTATTCGAACGCTATTGAATTAGAGAGCCAAACATACAAGCATAGAAAGGGAATATTTAGACGAACATGAGAGAGCTAAACATACTTCATTCGATTAAAGACAGGCATACATTCGATTCAGTACAGAAAATAAAAGGGATAAAAGCAAGTATACCTCACATGAAGGCGCCATTGCTGAGTGGATGGGTTACACGCTCGAAGAGCCTAAGTTACAATCTACTCCTAGACTACACTACTCTAACACTACTTTTTTGACGTCTTGTCAATATGAGCTCGGCTGCCTTGTCCTTCTGTTCTTCTTTGTATTTATAGGGATTTGAGATAACTGCCCATGATCTAACAGTTCTTCTTATGTCCACCTTCTTCATGCTGGTGTTCCACTTCCCCACGTTCTCCACTTCTCTTGAGCGTCTCTGTGTTTGTGCTGGTCCTTTAATCCTTTCGTACAACTACTCTTTGTATAAAACATTTATATATTTATTTTTCGTATAAATATACTTATACAAATATACAGGTATCTGTATATATATATATATATATATATATATATATATATATATATATATATATATATATATATATATATATATATATATATATATATATATATATATATATATATATATATATATATATATATATATATATATATATATATATATATATATATATATATTTTATGAGTATTCTCTCATATTTAGGACTCTTAAGGTCTTTGACTTATATTGACCAACTTATCTACTTTTCTCTAAGTCAATTTTTATTTCGTGTGTAACAACTGCCCCCCTAAGACATACATAAACGTTTCGAGTTTATTTTGTATTATTGTGCAAATGACGCTTCGTTTCCCCCGCCTTGATGATACAGTTACTTTTGCGTGTGTCTCTTCATTGGTTATGGGTAATCGTGCTTTTCAGTTAATGATGACTCTTACCCTTATATATACTTGTCTTTCAACTTTCTATTCCATCAATCTTCTCTCTCTCCAAAAAACCCCCAATTGCTCCTTACGAACTCCTTCTTCTCGATTCTCAATTTTTCACTTTTCATGGCTAATTCCGAGTCGTTTATTGATTTAAAAGATGTTGATAATATTAAAAAAGCTAAGGATGCTGTTAATCTCTTCGAAAGCATAAGGGATTATCCAGACGTATATCGGCCTTTGAGGCTTTAGCATTGAAACGCTGTGATTCAATCTCCCCCGGAGTCTCCATTTTCTTCGACTCGTCTACCGGGCTTTTCGTTGGGCCCTAATTTTGATTCGAAAGCTTTCATGGAAGAGGATGAGACTTTCTTATCTCGTTTCGATCAGGTTTTTCCCAACTTTCAATCTTGTCGTTCCTTATTGTTCTCTGGAAATGATTTTGAACATGCATTTATTCATGCTGGCAATAAACCTATTCATGGTTGGGTGAATGAAATTAAAGACACTTTTCCTCGAAAGTGGTTTGATCGTTTCAAAGATTTCCATAGTCGTTGGAAGGAGAATCAAATTTATGACTTTATTCGTCTGGCTTTGTTTAAAACCATTACTTTCGAGGCCAATGTTTCTCTTTCTAATTTACTTTCATGGAATCCTGCTATCAATTATTTTATTTCGGGTAGTGACATTCAAATCGTTACTCTTAAAGATATTGCTTTCTTTATGAGTTTGAGTCCAGATGTTTCATCTGTGGAACTTTTCTATGTTCGTTGTTCTCCTACAGTTATAAGGGAGTATTTGGAATCAACTTCTGTTTTACTCGGTCAAAAACAGTTGTGGAATGCCTTGAATTTCCTTTTGTTTCACTCAGGTCCTGTTACAAACGGAGAAGTTGTTCTCTTTTTAGTGTATGTTTTTAGTCGGCTGTGTATGGGGAAGTCTTGTAATATAGGCCGAATCTTTCTTCCTCTGGCTGCCAATATAGCTTCGATGGAGGGCCCCGTCCCCTTAGCTCCCTTTCTGTTAGCTCAACTGTATCGAGGTTGGAGTCGCATGGTTATTGAACCTTCTCGAATTTATGGGAAAACTTGTCCTTTGTGGATTTTGACTGTTTGGGCCCATGTGTACTATCCTCATCTGGTCCATACTTTATCTGATGATGACTATGATCTCCAATTTCGAAAGGAGGTGGAAAATTTGGGGGTACTTTTATCAACTGTAATAAGTCTCCTCGAGATGAATGGGGTTGTGTTGCGGAGGCTATTTTTAACAAGTGTGCCCCTTCTATTCTCCAAGATTTTTCTCGTGTTTTCTTTCGAGACCCTTTCTTTTTAACTGGCACCCTGCTCGAAATTTGGGTCTTGTTCCTGGTGTTGTTGACCCTACTCGAATTGCCTTCCCTTCTTGAATGTCTGCCTTCAATCCCTTCTTAAATTTCTGACGATCAAGGCCAACACTATTGGTATTCCATACTGTGTGTTCGTGACCTTCTCTTTGTTGATTCTCATGAATGGGGGTTGAAGTTTACAATCCTCAACTAGTGGCTAGGCAGTTTGGTTTGACTCAGACTTGTGCTGTCCCATTTATTGAGACCCTCAATCGTCCCTGGTCTTCAAGGATTAATTTGCTGGGGGCTGAGGTTAGCCAGAAATTGAAAGAGGCTGCTAGGCATGTGCTGTACCTTCGAACTCAACGCACTCTTTCTACTTACAAAAGCAAGAGGAAGATTCTTCCTTGGGTGAAGGCTGCTCGAGTTGAGATTGGTTATGCTCGATGGTGGAATCGATTGGCTTCTACCTATTTGAATCCCACTTCTCTTCGTCTTTGCATTGAGGCTGTTTTGGGAGTTCTTTATCCTAAGGAGCCTGCCAAGACTGCTGCTATTGCTTCCTTCATAGCATTGCCTTCTCCTCCTTTTCTTCTTGAGGTATTTTCTCTATTTATACATAATTCGTCTTTTATCAACAAATTTGAGAGTTTTCTGTTATTTTATATAACTCATCTCCTCTTAACTGAAGCCTATTCCAGAGGTCTTTTCTGACGAGGAGTCAACCAACGAGGATACCACAAGCGTGTCTCCTCTTATTGTTACTCCGATAAGCATGGTCCCTTCGCCTTCTGCACCTTCTACTTCTGGCCTGAAACGGCCAAGGGATATCCCGTCCTCCAGTCGAAGAGGTCCCCCTGGTATTCCTTCAGATTCTATCGAAGAATTTGATACTTCTTCTTCTGATGAGCCCCTTCTCATTAGGCGCCGTCGAAATAGAGGTAACTTCTAATCCAATTTCTTATGAGATTTTGTTACGGATGAATTTCTAATATTATTATTCTGTTTGTATATAGGGGATACTTCCTCTCTCGTGACTAGCCTTGAACCCCAGGCTTTGATGATAATTCCATCTGATACGGTTTTCGTCTTTGTTTTGATTAGTTTCGTTTATTTGTATTTTTCTCATGTTTTCCTATTTTCACATGTACATCCCGTGATTGAGAGTTCGTCGCCTTTTTCGCGGCCAATTTCCCCTGATCACATTCCCATCCATCGTTCTCCTTCGAGTATGTGTTCTCTTAACTCTTTCTTTTAATCTCTGTTTTCTGTCTTAGACTAACTAATCTATTTTCATCTTCTAGGTAGGGTAGAGATATCCATCTCATCTGATTCTGATGGTATAGGGTCAGATAAACCTAGGTTGGAGGATCCAGTTTTGCCCTCTTTCAATCCTTCTCCTGATCTTCTCCCTGTCTCGTCTGCCCAATCTCCTCCAATCGAAGAGGCTACTACTTCTCAACCTGCTAGTATGGTTATTACAGGTTCGAATTCCTTTTACTCTAGTTTTTATTACTTTTATGTGTTTCGTACTTACACTTTTCGTTATATTTTGTAGGTGTTTCTATACCTACCCCTATTTTGAACATGCCTTCGAAGGCTGAAGGTTTTCGTTTGATTGATGCTCTTTCATCTGACCCTACCCGTGTTGAAGCTGCGATAGAGCTTCAAGACTTCTTTGTTAGAGTCCAGTCTCTTTTCCCTGAACGGGTTAGGGACTTGATACTTAACAATGTGGGAGTTCTTGTTCAATTTATTCGTGATGCCCACGACGCATCTTTGTCAGATGATGCTTTGAAGATGTTGTCTACTCAACTCGAAGAGTCTCATGTCCTTCTCCAGCAGGAAACAGGATTATATCAGGCTTTGTCTGCTGAGTTGTCTGATATTGATCAACAAATACAACTCCTTCAAACTCGTAAGAGTTTTCTCCTGGAACGAGTGCCCTCTTTACAGTCTGATTTGCTAACGAAGAGGTTCGTTTGACGACGGTAGCAAAACTGGTGAAGGATCGTATGGATAGAGTATCTTGTATTAGGTCTTCGAAAACTACTATTCAGGCCATTCTTAGTTCCCTTAAGCAGTGTTTGGATACTCTTTTATGATTTTCTTTTTCGCTAATAAGAATACGTGTTTTGACTTTTGACCTCTTTTCGTTTTCTGCTTAGTCAATATAATTTTACGTGCGTTTTCTTTGTTTATATCGGCTTCTCTTGTTTTATTTTTCTATAAATTGACCAATTCTATGGTCACTTTTCTCACTTCTCACCCTTTACCCTCTTTCTTCTCTTCTCTTTCGATTATCTTTCTTCATAAATCGAATACTTATGAGTTTTTCAAACTATGGGATGGTTATTCCTATGTCATTTAGATTGTCTAAGTGCCATATCAAATGTACCCTTTTCTTTTTCCCTCACTTATCCACATTTCTCGCCTTTTTCTTATTTCATAAGCCTTTTGATGAGATATTAATCAGAATTGTTTCGTATATGATCGCCCATATTAATTCATTTCGCTTGGTCCTTACCAAGATGAAATTTGCTATAATCTCTTTCGTTATAGCCTTAATATCCTCTATTCACATATATAATCACCCATATTAACATGGGCTGTCTTATCAGAACGAGTGGGGGTGATATTTTTTCTTTCTTTTCGTTCTTTCTTCTTGTCAAGGCCCTGTCAAGTACACCCACTGTGTGTGGGATACTTCTTCCTTGTCAAGGGGAGTAGGGTGATTTTTTACCCCCTTTTTCTTTTATTCGGACACTATCAAATACACCCACTGGTCGTGTGGTATTTTTTTAGGATTTTTCTGACCAGATATCCATTTTTCAACATTTATATCTTCGAGGACCCTTTTCGTCTGCCAGATCTGAAGACACCTTTTCGACTAGCATCATATCCTGTTAGGGTGTTATCTCAAATGGATTTTGTAATAAATTGATTCGAATCTCTTATGTATTTTAATTTTCGTTTATTTCTTTCCAAAGTTGTGGAAATCTATTGTAAATGTTATCTTTATATATATATCCCAAGTCGAAGGGAAATATTTCTTTAGATATTTGCCATTTATTGCTCGTCCAAATTGTTTACCATTTGTGTATAACAACTTGTATGCATTTCCTTGTTCAGTGCTTTCGATAATGGTGGTCCTTCCCAGTTTGGAGACCACTTTCCATAGAACTTATCTTTTTGTCCTTCAGGGAGTATAGTTTTCCATACCATTTCGCCCTTGGAGAACTGTTTCTTTCTTACTCTTCGATTGTAACATTTTTCGGTTTGTCTTTTTAATTTATGAATATTTTGTAACGCTTCGATTTATAAGATTTCTTGATCCAATTGTTCAATATTCATAGTTTCTTCGTACTTTTGTGGTGATAGATTAATTTGTTTAAGTATTCGCTCGGAGTTGATACTTATTTCTACGGGTATAACGACTTCGTGTCCAAATACCAATTGAAATGGCGTTACTAGAATGCTTTCTCTAGGGCTTGTTCGATAGGCCCATAGTGTTTCTAGTAATAAGTCATGCCAAATACAAGAATTGTTTTTTATCATTTTTGCAATTTCCCTTTTTATAATCTTATTGCTTGATTCCGCTTGACCATTCGCCTGGGCATAATATGGAGTAAAATTCGTTAATTTGACAGATAATTTCCCTAAGAATGATTTTATTTCATCGCTGTTGAATACCTTCGCTTGATCTACTGTGATGGTCTCAGGGATCCCAAATCTAGTAAATATGTTTTCGTTGATAAAATCCACTATGTCACTTGACGTTATATTTACAAAAGGTTTGGCTTCGACCCATTTTGTAAAGTAATCAGTGGCTACTAAAACATATTTATGGTGCTTTGATGAAGCATGTCTAATTTCTCCAATAATATCCATTGCCCATCCTCGAAATGGCCATGGTTTAATTAGGGTGTTACTATTTACCGCCACCAAATTACTACCTACCGCCCCTAGAAATTCCAATTTTGCCCTTTTTCACATTTTCACTCATCCTCTCCCTCTCTAACTCTCACACCAATTCTCCCTCTCTACCACCCACTCTCATACCCAACCTTCATCAACATTCACTCAAGCAACGGCCGCGGATGTCTGCCGGTGACCACGAAGTGCCGTCGACGGTGGCGGAGGTAAAAAAAAATTTTGCGCATTTTTTTTGCACGGGCGTCCGTGTTTTACGACCAGTCCATGGACGAGGCGTCTGAAATTTCCGCCTCGACCATGGACGGGCCGTAAATCACGGACGTCTTCACCATGGTGTAGGCGTCAATCACGGACGCCTAGACCATGGTTCAGGCGTCTGAGATTTACGGCCCGTCC
Organism: Tetragonia tetragonoides; assembly: GCA_038025085.1. NCBI lineage: Eukaryota > Viridiplantae > Streptophyta > Magnoliopsida > Caryophyllales > Aizoaceae > Tetragonia > Tetragonia tetragonoides. The sequence continues at coordinate 21,288,197 of CM076151.1, read as the reverse complement.
ATGGTCGAGGCGGAAATTTCAGACGCCTCGTCCATGGACTGGTCGTAAAACACGAACGCCCGTGCAAAAAAAATGCGCAAAAAAAAAATTAATTAGTTAAACAATAATCAGTAATAAACAATTAAAATAATAATTGACAACTAATAATAATTGTAATAACAAATAATAATAATAATAATAATAATAATAATAATAATAATAATAATAATAATAATAATAATAATAATAATAATAATAATAATAATAATAATATTTGTCTCGGGCGTCTGCTATAGACGCCTCACCCATGGGTGAGTCGTCTGCGACTGGCGCCTCACCCATGGGTGAGGCGTCTGCCGATCTCGACTCGCCCATGGGTGAGTCGTCTGCCGATCTCGACTCACCCATGGGTGAGTAGTCTGCGACAGGCGCCTCACCCATGGGCGAGGCGTCTGCCGATCTCGACTCACCCATGGGTGTGTCGTCTATTGCAGACGCCCGACTCTACTCCAAACTCGAAAATTCACAAATCAATCAACACAACTTCAAACAACACAAATTCAATTCAATTGTCTATAAACCGCGAATAAAAACACTCCTATATCAACACATTTCGTAAAAATCAAAGCAAATTAGAGTAAATAAAGCAAAAAAAATTCGAATGTATTCCGTGAGTGGTGGTGGTGGTGGTTTTGCTTTGAATGAAGATGAGTTTAAGTGAGGATGAGTATGAGTGAGGATGAGTTTGAGTGAGGATGAGTATGAGTGAGGATGAGTGATGAGTGAGAATGACTGATGAGTGAGGATGAGTGATGAGTGAGGATGAGTGAAGGGAAAAATTGGAATTTCTAGGGGCGGTAGGTAGTAATTTTGGGCGGTAAATAGCAATCCACTTTAATTATACTATGGATTTTAGCTGCTGGGACTCGTTGCATGCCCCCATGTTTTTGACATGGTCTGCACCCTTTAGCATATTGTAAACAATCTCTAGTGTTGTTGGCCAATAATAGCCATATTGGTGTATTAGTCTTCTCATCTTTTGCCCCGTTTGGTGGGCTCCACATATACCTTCATGTATTTCTCCCATAACTAGCATGCATCATCTAGGTCTAAACATTTAAGTAATACACCACTAACATCTTTTCGAAACAATTGTTCTCCATCACACACATACCGATGTGCTATGAGTTTTAGTTTGTTCGAATATTTCTTCTTTGATGGTTCCTGAAGATATTCAATTATTTCGTCCCTCCAGTCAACTTCTTTAACCATAATATCAATTTTCTTGATTTCCATCGGTATTCTCTCTTCGAATGGGATAAGTTCCTTGGCCTTAATTGTAATCTTTTCGTGGAAGTAACTCCAAGGAATTTTATATCCTGGTGCTAATTGAGCTAATTCGTTTGCTATTTCAGTTTCAATTCGGGGAATATAATATATTTTGACTTCTCAAAGTATTGCAATAGTTTTTTAATTCTGGCATTTCCCAGAATTTCCATTGGGCTAAAACACTTGAAAATTCCTTTTGTTTGATTCACGATTAGTTGAGAATCTCCTTTTATAATTACATTCTTGGCTCCTAATTCGAGAAGGCTTTCTAAACCTAAGATTAGGGCTTCGTATTCTGCCCTATTGTTTGTGCAAGGCCCTTCGAGTTGTACGGCTATCTTCGTAGGGACTCCTGTTGGTGATATTAAATATATCCCAGCACCCGCTCCTCTTTTTGTAGAGGAGCCATCGAAATATAATTTCCATGGGACTAGCTCAATGTAGTCGTTTTCGAGTTGATTTTCTAGATTATCCTTAATTGATGGATGATCTGCTAAAAAGTCAGCCAACGCTTGTCCTTTTATTGCTTTTTGTGGTATATATCTAATATCGAATTGAAGAAGGTGAAGGCTCCATTTGTTCAGTCTTCCCTTTAAAAGTGGTTGTGATAACATATATTTTAGTATCCGTTGGGGATACTACTTCGACTGTAAAGGACATGAAGTAATGCCTTAATTTTAATGAAGCAAAGTATAAGCTATAGCACCATTTTTCGATGGATGTATACCTTGTCTCCGTATCTGCTAGAGTTTTTGATAAATAGAATACTGCTTGTTCTTTTCCGTTGTCGTTTTCTTGCACCAGTAAACACCCCATTGATGTTTCTCCTGAGGAGAGATACAATCTTAGAGGTTTTCCCATTCGTGGTGGGATTAAGACTGGTGGTTCTGACAAATATTGTTTAATCCTTTCGAATGTTTATTGATGTATTGGTTTCCATTGGAATTCTTGTCCTCCCTTGGATCTCAATAATGATGAAAAGTTCTTTGTTTTATCTGCTAGGTTAGATATGAACCTTCGGATAAAATTAATTTGTCCTATGAATATTTGGAGCTCCTTCTTGTTCGTAGGTGGTTTTGCTTCCAAAATTTCCTTCGCTTTGTTCATATCAATTTCAATCCTCGTTGTTGGATAAGAAGCCCTAAGAAATGTCCTGCATGTACTCCAAAAGCACACTTGAGTGGATTCATTATTAATTTGTATTTTCGCATTCTTTTGAATGAATTCTTTAGGTGAACTAGATGATCTTCATGTGTTTGTGATTTTATCACTACATCATCTATATATACTTCCATGAATTTCCCTATCATGTCGTGGAATAAGTAGTTCATGGTTTTTTGGTACGTTGCTCCTGCATTTTTGAGCCCAAATAGCATTACAATCCATTCGAATGTCCCTAAAGATCCTGGGCATCTAAATGCGGTTTTATGTCTATCTTCCCTAGCTATTCGTAATTGATAATACCCTGAGTATCCATCCATAAATGATAATACTTTATGTCGAGATGCAGCATCGCTCAGAGTATCAGCTACTGGCATAGGGTATTCGTCTTTTGGGCTAGCTTTGTTTAGATCTCTAAAATCTATACATATTCTGATTGTTCCATTCTTTTTTACCATTGGTACTACATTTGCTATCCATTCGACATACTTGGCTAGCCTTATGAACTTTGCTTCGAGTAAATTTTCTATTTCCTTTTTTACCCCCAAAACAACCTCTGGGGCTATCCTTTGTGGAGACTGCATAATTGGTCTACAATCCTTTTTTATAGGTAGCTCATGTTGCGCTATTCGAGTGTCTATTCCTGGCATTTCACGATGAGCCCAGGCAAAGCAGTCTTTATATTCAACTAAAATTTTAATAAAATCTTCATTCTCATTTGGAAGTACCTTTGCACTAATATAAGTTATTCTGGATTTTTCTTTCGTACCCAAATTAACCTCTTCGAGTGGATCTTGTATCTCCATTTTTATATCTTCGTTTTTCTCCCAGATTCGTTCTGGTACTTCGTATGTGCTATCCTCTTGTATTTCTTTTAATTCTTTATTCATTGCTTGAATTAGCTTTTGTTCGCTATTTAGACTTGCTACGATTCTTAAAGTTTTATCCAAAGATTTCTTCAATTCAACTACAGAACCATTATCTTCGTAAAAAACATTTGTATTAATTCGAGTAACCTCCTTACATTCTATTGTTCCTGACATAACAAATATTTCATAAAAACTGATAACAATTACAACTATTTCTAATCCTATCTCTAGGAAGCTGTAATTTTCAAGGGTCCTTCCTTTAGTTTGTTACTAAAGTCCCTAATTTTTGCTTCATCGCTTTCTTCTGGTCTTCGGCTGACCTCTTTCCTTCGTTGTTCCTCGAGCACCTCTATTCAAATTGGCGCGCATTTCCCTGTGTAGAACCTGACTTCCACAAAATTAGCAGTGGTTAAATGATGCTTTTCTTCTGCCTTAACAGTCTCAAATTTCTCACCATTCCAAATTATCAATATTTGGTGTAGGGTAGATGGTATGCAATAATGACTATGGATCCAATCTCTTCCTAATGAAGCCTGATAGCTAGAATTGGTATTAACCACAAAGAAGGCAGTGTAAGAAGTCATATTTCCTACTTTAATTTTTACTAGTAACAACCCATCGGATTTTGTGGCTTGTCCTGAAAAGCCATATACTGCTACATCTGAAATTATTAAATCCTTCATGGATTTTCCTAAGAGTGGTAAAGTAGATAATGGTAACACATTCACAGCTGCCCCATTATCAATTAAAACTCTGTTTATCCCCACATTATCAATTTCTGCTTTGATATATAAGGGTTTGATGTGATTATTATTTATGGCTTTTTTATCCAATAATTCATTACAAACTGTGTCTATGTTATGCTCGCAAGTGCAAGCTTCGACCTCTTCGATTTCTGAGATGTTTAGGTACTCATAACATTTTAAATCTAGGAAGGCATTTTCTATAAATTCGTATGGTGAGTCATCTAGAGTAGAAGTTAAATTTCGTTCTATTTCTACATAAGATTGAGAGGACATACCTGATGGAGCCATGACTTTGTAGGCTTCTTCTTCTTCCACCGTCTCATGCCATCGCTAACGTTCTCGATTTTGTCCTTCTGGCTGAATCTATGGGTGCATGGCATTCACTATACTTACTTCAGTTTTATCTTCGAAATTCAAAGCCCTTTGAACAACCTGCGTTCGTGCAAACTCTTCATTGTTGACGTAGATCTCTATCCCGTCATCTGAGGTGTATTCATCTTCCTCTCGATTCCTCCTTTCGAACTTACTGGGATGAACTTTGACTTCCCTCATTTGATCACTGAGGGTATCTATGTCCACCCCTTCACTCTCTTTTGTTGGACATTCGATTTGTCCAACTTGGATTTACAATGTTCCTTTCGACATTGCATCCTCATCAATCTTTAATTGATTGACAAGTGCTTCTTGTTGCATCTTCATTGCAACCTGAGCTCTGGCATGGCTTAATTTCTCTGCCACTTGCCTCCTCTCTTGAGCTTTAGAAGGGATGTTCCCTAGCTGGGTCATATGAGAAGGTCGGGCATCTTCAAAATACCTTGACGTTCTTGCCCCATTTTGAGGCAAACCCCCTCTGAGAGCATATCTGCCCCCCAATCTGCCTCCTCTACCTCCTCAATACCCGCTTCCTGTTGGGAAGGTATCCATTCGTGGTCGTTTGGGCATTCCATAACCCCTTTGATAGGCCGGTACCCTGTTTGGATCATTGGGGATAATCTGTAATCGCACTAATTCGAAGTGCAAAATATCAGAGCAGTCAGGACATAATACCTTCTGTAGTCCTCTAAGGTTAGCAGCAATTTTCGGGGTTACCACACCTTCTGTCTTGAGAATTTCTTTGTAGGTTTTATCCCTAGCATTAGCCACCTGTTCTTTGCTAACAGGTCTTACCTCTTGTTGATGTACTTCGATATCATCAACTATTTCCATTCCTAGAGTAACCTTTTCGACATAGGTTAACTCTATTGTTCCAAGCTCCATCTGCTTGGCAACGAACCTTCGAAATATTTGACATTAGTCAGTAGTATGTAGAGTATTCATGTGCCATCTACACATTCCTTCGAGCCCTTCATCTTTGACTTTAGGAAATGTTAAGATTCATTGGTCAATGTATAGGTTGAACATAATATTGGCCATTTTCGTGTAATTCGATACCTGCAAATGCGAAATATTACGTATGTCAACATCTATCATATTGATTTCTACAGTTTGTTGAAAGGGATCTTTTTCAATTTCTGTTTTCTCTTCGTTAGGAAAGAATAATTCCTTTTCGTCTATCTTTTTCTGTATGATATTCCGAAAGTATGAACAATCATTGGTTTCAAAAGTATGAACTCTGCGTTTGAAGGTATCCTAATATTTCTAGTTCTCCTAATTTTCTTATTAGCGAGCAACCAGTCGAAAATCTTATCGGCTTTCCACACATCAAAAGAGTATTTTTTAGGCTTACCCCCCTATATCCACTCAACTATCTTTCTTTTCGAGTTTAGGGCATGAGAACGGTGGTCCTTTCTTAAATTCAGTATAATCTATTTCAAAAGGCTCTTTGAATACCCATGGTGCTTCTATTTCGAATGCGTTAAATCCATGGTGTTTTCTTTGACTTTCTTCTCTTAGTATATTTTCGTATCGTATTGCACTTTCTGCTAATTCTCTAAAGTCATGAAAAGGAAGACCATCAAATTTCATTCGATATTCTATGGCCATATTTTCTTTAGCTAATTGTACAAATTCTTTCTCAGGTAAATTTGTGTGACATCTTATCCTAGCTGTTTTAAATCTAGATAGATATTCTTCTACTGATTCCCCAGTATGTTGTCTTATCCTAGCAAGATCACTTATCGAGATGCCTGGATCTGTTCTAGCAAAGTGATTTTGGACATGGAATTGCATTTCCTCACAACTATGTATCGAATTTGGGGCTAGGCTTATATACCAATTAAAAGCAGTTCCTGTTAAGGAACTAGGAAACATGCGAAGTTTTAGATATTCATTATCTGCTGCTTCTCTACATTGACATGAGAACCTAGCTACATATTCTAGTGCACATACATTATCCTCTCCTAAGAACAAAGTAAAATCAGGAACCCTAAATCCTCTAGGGAAAGAATGTGTTCTATCTATCCAATCAGGGTAAGGTTTACTCATTAAGGGTCTATTCACTTTTCTCAGTGTTGGCCCGTATAACCTCTCTACTATTTGTTTGATTTGTGATTGAATGGGTTATTCCCCCATCATTCCTGGCATCATATATGGATATGCGGTGGGTTGTGAATTATATGGATCATTCGTCCCATATCTTGTATTACAATATGTATTCTGACCAAAAGTAGTTGGTCTTCTCCCTTGAAAATTCCCTTCGAAAGGTGGATAAGGATTTTCCTGACCCATGGTCGTGTACCCTGATGGGTTTGGATCAGAGTGAATAGGTTGTGAAGATATATTAGATGCCCTGGGGTATTCGAAGGGTATCCAAGGATTTTTATCTTTTCCTATATTATCTTTATCCCCTGTGGGTCCTAGACCTAAATTTGTATTAACTCCAGGGGATGATGTCAAATTAATCGGGTTTGACAGTTGGCCCGTTTCAAAATTCCTAGTTGTTCGTTGAGGTTCCCTAGGGAAACCTGGGTGGATATCCTATAGGTGTCTCAGTATTCTCTCATATAGGTGTTTTATCTTTAGGATTCCCGCCAGTTAACTGTATAACCTTTTCGATGAGTTTATTATGCTTTTCAATATGTGGCTCTAAATTCACTGTCACGTCATTAGCCATATTTTTCGATAAGGCTGAAAATGTAGAATTAAAGGTCTCATGTATATCTAGTATGATTTTCCCTACTTCTGTGGCTAGACATTCCTTCGAGTCTATTACTATGCTATTTACGATTTGATGGCAAACCCTTGAAGTATCATGTGCTAAGGCTCTATACTGATCATTATACTCTTTTCGTTGGCTTTCTCGGGCTTCTAATAGAGTTTCTTTCATACATTCCACAAATTTTTCATAAACTTCCTGTATATCGAACTTAGTTTTTCGTGGAGTTTCTTCACGAGAAGAAGAGCCTTGAGGTTGGGATGCTGCATTCGAAACGTTATCCTCTCTTTGAGTACTCATTTCATCAGATATATTTCTTATTTGAGACCTAATTTGAGGCATTAAAAAAGTTTATTCATAGAGTGTATTTCGTAACTCCCACTGTGGTCGCCAAATTTATTGTCGTGTTTTGTACTTAGGGGCCACAAACATTTTATCTCTCCTCATCTCCAACCACCTTTTCTGTCTCCTCATCTACGACCACACATCCCATCAAGTCGTCAACAGTACCCGACTACCCGGCCAGCCCAACTACCCAGCAATTTTGTTAGTTCTGTACCATTAGGTCTGAGAATTTTGTGTACAACTTGATGTTTTCGAAGCAATTTGTTCAATCTACAAAGTACTGCTTTCATTCCTGTAGTTACATCATTTGATTGTTCATTTGTACAGTTGAAATTTGTGCAGATGATGGAGATATCCAAAGCCATGAGGTAGGGGCAAGGAAACATGGTGGCTGCTTCTAGCCTTCAATGGTGGCTGTTTCTAGCCTTCAATGGTGGCTGCTTCACCTTTATTCTTTTCTCTGAGTAGATCATTGTTGGGGAAAACTACGGTATTTACCCACAATCACAACAACAGATAATCGGAAAAATAAAGTGCAAGAACCCAAAAACAACACAAACAATTTTACGTGAAAAACCCCTCTCAATTAGGGGAAAAACCACGGTGCGGATCTCCACGCACTAAAATATGATTCACTATAATAATCAAGAGTACAATCGGTAACACTCACAAGATCAAACAACAAGTAGACAATCTATCTTTGGTACTAGTACAAATTGACAAACCCTAACTCAATTTGGTACTCCCACAAAACCAAAGATATACCCACAAATACCTGTCGATGACCGAACCGAATACTCCGATTATCTTCACCCGAACAAACCGAATTAACCGTGAACTGGAACAAACCTCTTTGGAGAAATACTCAATTTCTCTCACTCTTTGTTTGTCTCTCACACTCACTGGCTCTCTTCCTTTTTCTTTTGTTTCGGCCGTTTCTCTCACATGCCGTGCAAGTCTTCTAATTGCTTTGGCTGTTTTTGTTCCCTGTCAATCAAAGAAACCTTTTCCTATTTATTTTCTAAGTGTTCAGCTTCTATTTGGAAGCCAATCACAGACCAAGACCTTTTTATTTTCTTTTTCTTTTTCCTTTTGTTTTATTTTCTTTTCTTTACAAAACTAAAATAAAACACAACTAAATATTATTTGGTATTTGGGGCGTTACCTCAACAAATCCTCCCTCGACCCAAATCACCAAATACTTCCACCTTGTCCGAAAAACGGACCTTCTTCTTCACGGTCTTGCTCCTCCCTACGTAATGACCCTCAACATAGCACAAGTTGTTCTCCGCCTTCCTCCCTTGCAAAATCAAAGTAGCACCACGATACACTTTGCACCACCTTCCCGTACCAATGTATCTACATCCTTGCGATGTCAACTCACCCAACGAAATCACGTTAACACGAGCATCGGGTACATATCTCACATTGTGGAAGGTTCTAGTCACACCACCATGGAGCTCAATGCGGATGCTTCCCATCCCTTTGGCCTTCAACTTACCACTCCCCATGTTAATGTCACCATACTCTCCATCTTGGCACAAAGTATCAAACATAGCATGGTCTCTACAAATGTGAACCGAAGCGCCGGAGTCCAACACCCAACTCTCTTTGCTTTCCTTCCCCTCATTGTTAATAGCCAAGAACAACTCCTTATTACCATCACAAGACATAGCCACATTAGAGGAACCGCTATCATCATCAATTTTGGTCTTACCCATCTTCTCTTGCAACTGCTTGAAACTCTTCAAATCATCCCTCATCTTTGGGCAACGACTCTGAATATGACCCTTCTCACCACAATAGTAACACTCCACGTTACTAAAGTCTCTCGCGCGCGACTTCAATCTACTTCTCGGGCCACCTCCTCTTCTATCATGATTCCTCCCTCTTTCGGACACCTCCGCAGCTAGTACTCTATCTCCTCCATCACTTGAAGAGATACCATCAACCTGCAACATCATCCGATCATTCTCTCTCAACACTGTCATTGCTTCATCTAGTGTAATCTCTGTCCTCCCTACAAGTAATGTCTGCACAATTGGCCTGTAGGACTTAGGTAGTGAAGCCAACAATAACAATGCCTCCTCTTGATCAGAGATCTTCTCATCTGCATTTCTCAACTGACATACTAGCTGGTTAAAGTTATTAATGTGGTCTTGCAACGCTGTACCTTGCTCCATCTTTAGCTGGTACAACTCATATCTCAAACAAAGCTTGTTAGTCAGTGACTTTGATGCATATACACTCTGGAGCTTATCCAACAACTTCTTTGGATCTGTCTCAGTCAAGTAATTATACTTGATCTCCGGAGCCATAGCTAATCTAATAGTACTGACTGCTTTCTTCTTCTTCGATGTCCATTGGGCATCGGTCACCCCACTAGGCTTTGTCTCATCTAAAGCCTCATCTAAATTTTGTTGAACCAACAAATCCTCAACCGTACTCTTCCACACAGTAAAATTAATTTTACCATCAAACAAAGGGATATCATATTTGGGCATACTACCAGACATGTTACTTGCACAAAATAATTCCTCCTTCAACAAATACAGTAATTTTTCCACCACCGATCCTACAACCAAAAGCTCTGATACCACTGTTGGGGAAAACTACGGTATTTACCCACAATCACAACAACAGATAATCGGAAAAATAAAGTGCAAGAACCCAAAAACAACACAAACAATTTTACGTGAAAAACCCCTCTCAATTAGGGGAAAAACCACGGTGCGGATCTCCACGCACTAAAATATGATTCACTATAATAATCAAGAGTACAATCGGTAACACTCACAAGATCAAACAACAAGTAGACAATCTATCTTTGGTACTAGTACAAATTGACAAACCCTAACTCAATTTGGTACTCCCACAAAACCAAAGATATACCCACAAATACCTGTCGATGACCGAACCGAATACTCCGATTATCTTCACCCGAACAAACCGAATTAACCGTGAACTGGAACAAACCTCTTTGGAGAAATACTCAATTTCTCTCACTCTTTGTTTGTCTCTCACACTCACTGGCTCTCTTCCTTTTTCTTTTGTTTCGGCCGTTTCTCTCACATGCCGTGCAAGTCTTCTAATTGCTTTGGCTGTTTTTGTTCCCTGTCAATCAAAGAAACCTTTTCCTATTTATTTTCTAAGTGTTCAGCTTCTATTTGGAAGCCAATCACAGACCAAGACCTTTTTATTTTCTTTTTCTTTTTCCTTTTGTTTTATTTTCTTTTCTTTACAAAACTAAAATAAAACACAACTAAATATTATTTGGTATTTGGGGCGTTACCTCAACAATCATGCCCCTTAAACCTCCTCGCTGGTTTGGATAGTGATTGAGAAAATCGTTTTGTTCGCTTCAAATCCAGATCGCCAACTTCGCAAACGTTTTCCTAGATCACAAATGTTTGCCCAGTTCGCAAACCTTCACCCAGATCTTAATTTTGGGAAATTTGCAGGTTATTTAGAGAGTTGTATAATGGGTTTTACACTTTTATGGTTTTGGGATGAGAATCTAGATCTGATAACAGAGGAGAGAGAAAGAAGAGTTAAGGAGAAGGGAAAAAAGAAAATGGAAAAGTAAATGAAGAGAAAATAATTTTAAAAAATAGAAAACAAAATTACAATTAGTTAAATTAGAAAATAATACAAAAAAAATGATTACAAAAGAGTGTTACTAAATGCCGCCCCTAAATTATTAGGTACCGCCCCCCAAAATTCCAATTTTGCCCTTTTTTAATTTTTCACTCATCCTCTCCCTCTCTCCCTCTCTAACTCTCACACCACTTCTCTCCCACTCTACCACCCACTCTCATACCCAACCTTCATCAACATTCACTCAAGCAACCCGCGGATGTCTGCCGGCGATCAAGAAGTGCCGTCGACGGTGGCGGAGGTAAAATTAATTTTTTTTGCGCATTTTTTTTGCACGGTCGTCTGAGATTTTCGACTCACCCTTGGGTGAGTCGTCTGCTACAGGCGACCCATCCAAGGGGAGTCGTCTGTAGATCGCGACTCACCCTTGGGTGAGTCGTCCGCTACAGGCGACTCACCCTTGGGCGAGTCGAGATCAATAGACGACTCACCCTTAGGTTGGTCGCCTGTAGCGGACGACTCACCCAAGGGTGAGTCGAGATCGACGACCGACAGACACAAAAAAAAAATTTATTATTATTATTATTATTATTATTATTATTATTATTATTATTATTATTATTATTATTATTATTATTATTATTATTATTATTATTATTATTATTATTATTATTATTATTATTATTATTATTATTATTTATTGTTTGAATTTAAGATTAAGCTAACATTGTTTTCGTTGTTTTCGTTAGATTCCTTTGGAGCGGTTCGGTGGTGATGGTGTTGATTACAGTACGCATTTCGTCACTGATGAGTTATTTGATAGTGATACAGATGCAATTAATTGGGCAAAACAAATTGCACTTACTATCGGGTTTGAGTTGATAATTTCGTCACACAAGAAGAGTGGAAGCGTAAAATTGTTAAAATGCAATCGAGGTGAACGCTACAGAGGGGAATTAAGAGACTTAGATACTGCTGCTCGGAAGAATACGAAAACAAAGGCTTGTAAATGTACGTTCCAGTTGAGAGCTCGGCAACTGTATGGGTCCAGTAGTTGGATGATTGTCACATTGCCTGGGACTAGGGGTACGCACAACCATGACTTTGCTGTGTATCCTGAGGGATATCGTTAGATGAGTGGTCTTAGTCCTGGGTCAAAGAAACTCGTTCGTGACATGACTTCGGCACAAACAAAGCCATGTGCTATCTTGGCCGCGATTAAGGAAAAATTTCCCGAGGACAATGCAACTAGACGGCATGTGTACAACCACAGAGATCGTATAAGGAAACTTGATTTTGAAGAGAGAGATGTCATTGGTCAGTTTCATCATTTAGCTGTGGAGAATAAGTACGTACATTGGACAAGAGCCGACCGAGCTACTAATGAGGTAACTCACGTGTTCATGGCACACCCTACATCAATTCAGTTACTTCGGTCTTTTCCTTGGTTGATTGGCTTAGATTCCACGTACAAAACAAACAAGTATAAGATGCCGTTTCTTGAGATAGTGGGGATGACTCCAACCAATAAGAACTTCCTCATAGCTTATGCCATTATGAAGGATGAGACTCAGGCAAGCTATGCGTGGGTCTTAGATAAGTTGAGGATGCTTATTGGAAATGATGTACACCCAACAGCAATTGTGACCGGTCGTGAGCTAGGGTTGATGACACCTATTAGAGAGATATTTCCCGAGAGTGCCCATTTGCTCTGTACATGGCACATTAACAAAGTCGTTGAAGACAAAGTGTACAGACTTTGTGGAAAAGATAAGGTCGTCGCGCAGAGGTTCAAGAATGGGAGGTGGAAAATTATCATGGAAGCTTCCACAGAAGCTGCGTACGATAGAGCAGTGCGTACGATGAAGGTTAGTTGGAGGACTTACCCTCACGTGATATCCTATGTAGAGGAGACTTGGCTGAGACACAAAGAGATGTTTGTGGCTGCGTGGACGAATAAGGTGCTACACCTTGGCAACACTACGACTTGCAGGGTGGAGAGTGCACATGCCGCGCTAAAACAGTGGTTGAACTCCTCAACTGGAGCTTTGGACAATGTTTGGAACAAGGTCAACAAGTCAATCGAGTCACAAATAACTAAGATCAAGTACACACTTGAAGAGTGCAGAAGACGAAGAAGTGTGGTGTACTCGGGTTTCCCATTCAACTATCTGACCGGGTATGTTTCCCATTACTGCTTACAAATATTATTGGCTGAGCTGAACAGGATGAGAGAATTGAGTCACCAAGTATTTGATCGTTGCGGTTGTGTATTGAGATCCACTCATCAGATCCCGTGTGCGTGTGAGTTGAAAACGGCCACGGATACGGGCACGCCAATTAGCTTGAATAGTGTCCACGAATTTTGGCGAACACTCGTTATTAGTGATGCAGTGGAGATAGCTACGCTTGACATGACTGAGCATCCATCTGAGGACCATCGATACTTTCGGTCTCTGGTCGACGAGGTTAACTCAAGCGACCCGGCAGTTGTGCGCAACATATCTGTCCTTATGAATGAGCAGCTTCATCCTGAGGAAGCGAGTTACGTCGAGCCGGAAGCGAACACGACAGTCAGAGGTCGACCGAGAGGGAGTTCCTCTACCAAACGTGATCCTAGTTCATGGGAGTACTCCCAGAGGGGTCGTGGTCGCCCTAGGTCATCCAGTTCGAGCCGCGGGCGTGGTCGTAGCTCATCCTCATCGAGTAACGTCGTGCGGAGTACTGGTATGAAAACCCATAATTTATTAACATGTACATAATGTTGTTAATTACTTTTTGATAAGTATTATTAATGACTTTCTATTATATTGTCTTGCAGCTGGACACGGAATAGATATCACTGAATTCTATCATGTTAACAAAATTCCGGGAATCATCGTACCTTTCATTGAAGGATATCTCGATGTGCTTGGGGATGGTAATTGCGGTTTCCGTGTCATTGCGGACTACATTTTCGGAGACCAAGAGCAATGGCGAGTGGCGAGAGTTTGCATTGCACACGAACTCTTAGCTAACCGAGCATTGTACGAAAACTTATACGTTGAAGGGGTCGACGCTGGTTACCGCCGTATTATGTGGGACGGAGGTGCGTGTAACGATGATCACTGGATGACAGTAATTGAGGATTTGTTCCCGATTGCCAACCTCTTCAATGCAGCGATTATGTTATTCGGATACGGCAGCGGAAGGGGGTTATATGCTTGTTACACAGTGCTACCGTTCCAAGCACCTTCGACTGCTACACGTCCAAGTAGGGAAATTGTCATGTGTCATTTAGGTGATTCGTATTCCCATTATATCCGTCTGGATTTAGCCTCAGATTTCCCTGTTCCTCCGATATGCGAAGCATGGTTTACTTTCCGTTCTGATAGTGTCGCTGGTTGGGAGCAAATGTATGTTACGCGAAGAGCACATTGGGATCGTTTAGCAAGGTCGATGTAATTGAATGTTTTGCGTGATTGTTATACTTATATCATTGTCACATTTTTGTGTGATTGTTATATTTTGCATGTGGAGAGTGGTCGTGATTATTGGAGGTAAATAAAACAACAAATTACAATAAACAACAAAAAATGTAAATAAGAAACAACAAATTACAATAACACAAACAAATAATAACAATAACAATGAAACTCTTATAATAACAAATTCATCTAGGGTCAATACATCATTTGGCAGCCCGCCAATCTCTCATATACTCGTCCAATTGGGATCGAGTACCTTCCGCTTGCTCCGGAGGAATCAAAGTAATGGCCTGCTCATGTAAGACGGCTAGACGATTCACCCACTGCAAAAAAGTAACAATGAGTGTGAGTTGAGAGATATGTAATACGTAAAAAAAAATATATATTTTAGTTTAGTTAATCACTTACATAATCGCTGTTGGATCGTGGAGGAATCACAGGTGCTGCAGCGTCACGTATCAGCCGAGGGTGGGAGTGAAGGTAGTACCATGCGAGGTAGTCATCCGTACATGCTGTGGGATCTGACGTGGATGCCTGAAACCCATGGAGACCAAGAATGTAAAATCCCGGGAACATACGCCAAGCATCAGATGAGATCCGTTCGGGGAAGACAACCTTGTACGAACGACTGCTCCATGACCTGATCGCTTTGACTGGCCTAAAGATCGGGGTTGGAATACTCTGTACGTACCCGATTTGTCGTAAACAACGACCAGGCATGTACGGTTCGATAATATCCCGATACTGTAGCCACCCCATGAATACAGTCCTCGGTACAGATACTGCCGGGTTAGAACCGTACGGCAGCCACACCACCTACGTAGAAATGTTGAAAGTTACGGTGAAGTAAAAAAACATAGCAAATGACGAAATAAATCATGAACACCGATAACTAAATGACGTACCTCTGTCGCTCGCAGATGATCCAAGCGTCTACGTAAGGAGTCCAGTCGACCCATGTCCTTGCCCTCAGCCAGGGCACTCCATACGGACGCACGGGGAGCCTCGTCGTCCCCGACAACCATCCGCTCCCGATGAGGTCGGAAGCAGGGAAAGTACTCGTATATCCATGCCTGCAGGAGAGTTAGGCATCCGCAGATGCCCTGAGAATCCCCGCGACTAGCTATACCGAGCTGACGATATAGGAAGGCGAGGGCAGCAGATCCCCAAGAGAAGTCATGCACCGTATCGACACCGTCGTCCATCACCTCCATCACGCAGGAGGGTCTAATACGGTTACTACTCTTGTCGACAAACAAGGTGGATCCAATAAGTAACCACATCCAAGCTGTCGCCTGGATGTCATCTATTTGCTCACGGCAAAGCTCAAAAACCGACTCCGTGAGGACCGCACCGCCCTGCCAGTGGCTACACATCAGTTCTTCTGGGCTGACCCCGAGAACCTCCATGGCCGCCGTCTGCAGCTGCCCATCCCGTCCCTCATTGGAAACGAGCTCTCCGTCTACAGGAATCCGAAGAATATGCCATACATCGTGCAACATGATCGTCATCTCTCCGAACGGCATGTGGAACGAGTTCGTATCCGGCTGCCACCTTTCCACGAATGCAGATATCAGGGGGAAGTCAATATGTCTGAACATAATGTCTGCCAGGTGTGATAACCCAGTCCCCTCGATCTGGGCCCTCATCTCGGCCGACATCTCCGCTCGCCACTGACTCAGCCGCTGACATACAGTCCATCGGTTCTAACACTTCAAGAGACCCCTCATCTCTCCATTCCACATACGAGACACTATGTGGCCCAAGAAGCTCGGTATGACGCTATCATCCGCCGGCCCACCGGACACAGGCTCTGTAACAAGCCACGTAGTGTCGTCCTCCGCTCTAGATCGTTTGCCAGTACTGGACGACCCAGTACTAACAAACCTACCGCCTCTGCCCTTCACCACGCGCCAATCTGAGGATAATTCGACGCCAATCTGATCATCGTCTTGCTCACCGGAGTAGAACTCGCTAGTTGCGTAATCGTCTTGCTCAGCAGTCATCTCCCTCATCCGAACTGCCTCTCTCTGTCTCCGTACAGAGGCATCAATCCCGCGCGTCCTCGTGTGACGCGGTCCTGAACCAGCTAGTTCACTAAATAACCGAGGCACCGATTTACCGGCTCCTCCCATCTATCATTTCAATAATAATAATAACAATAAATAATAATAATAATAATAATAATAACAATAAATAATAATAATAATAATAATAACAATAAATAATAATAATAATAATAATAATAATAATAACAATAAATAATAATAATAATAATAATAACAATAAACAATAAATAATAATAATAATAATAATAATAACAATAAATAATAATAATAATAATAATAACAATAAATAATAATAATAATAATAATAATAATAAATATTTTTTTTTTGTGTCGGTCGTCTGGTCTCAGACGACTACCCTTGGGCGAGTCGAGATCGGCAGACGACTCACCCTTGGGTGAGTCGAGATCGGCAGACGATCGACGCAAAAAAAAAAAAAAAAAAAAAAAAAAAAAAAACACAACTTCAATTCATAACTTCACGATTCAATTCAAGGCAAAAAATATTCAATTCAAGGCAAAAAAAATTCAATTCAAACAAAAAAAAAAAAAAAATCGAAAAGTTACCCCCCCGCGCCGTCGGTCGCCGCCTCCCTCGCCGTCGAAACCTCTGCCGCCGCTGCCGCCGCTGCCGCTAGCACTTGACATGGTCGTGGTGGTGGTGGTGGTGGTTGCCGGTGTGATGGTGTGGTGGTGAGGATGAGTGAGTGAGGAAGAGAGGATGAGTGAGAGTGGATGAGTGAGAGTGAGTGAGGAAGAGGGGTGGGTGAGGGTAAAATTGGAAAGGGGGGGCGGTAGCTAGTAAAAAAGGGCGGTATTTAGCAATTCACTTACAAAACGCCAATAAGATCAATATTCTCCCTAAACCCGGTTTAAAGGAGAATCTGCACATAATTAATTTGAGCATTAATTCTGAAAACAAAAAAAAAAAACCAAAAAAAAAATTTGCTGCAGCAAGGATTTGAACCTGGAATCTCAATATTGATGATTTAACTAGTGTGCTACTGCAGCTTATGTTGTCAACTCTTTGCAATATTTTTTTTATATATACTAACTTTTCACAAGTTGCAGCAAGACCTCGAGCCCATCTGGAATTTTCCCTTGCAGTGATTAAAATTTTGAAGATCAACAACCTGCTCTCGAGTGTTTCGTTGGTAAACATTCCCACTTTCAAGTTCTCTATTGAAAAGAAGTAGGGAGAATTAATTACACGAGCAACATAATTGTTTCTCTATAGGTCCCATTGCGGTTCATCTTAAAAACGATCAAATTAATTGGTTGTTTCAACTTAATTAAGAAAGAGCCAAAACCATTTGAGATAATTTAACACTCATAGTCATAAATGTTATACAAGAGGTAATAATTGAGCACTAATTTCTCAAAAAAAAATTAATCGATGTGTTACTGCAGCTTATCTAGCTATTGTTTGCAGCTTTTTAAATATAAACAACTTTCCTTATCTTGCTAATTATTGGTAGGTCATATTGCGGTTCATTTGAATTGAAAGACATCAATTGAATTGGTTGTTTAAACTTAAGAAAGAGCAAAAAACAATTTGAGATAATTTGACATTCGTATATATAGTACACGACGTATCTTTTCATAATCAACAAATTTACAAAAACTCTAAGAAAGAGACCTGTTGAGATATTTACGTCTGGCTACAATTTTAAAAAATATTTTGGGGAGCCAGGAGGTGGCACGCCCCTGCCTAACATTAACCTATCTATATATTAGTATCCATATGTTTAAGAAAAATCATTCGATTGTACTACTTCGCCAACACAAGATAATCGTTAATATTTTCAACTTGTACTCTGTGTATATATAGTGACAAGCCTATAGAGTGAATTGGAAGGTGGAACACCTTTATTTTTAGATTTAGCAAAAGAAAATCTAATTTTCTATAATGACTAAGTTTTAGATTGTGTATGCAATTACACACAAAACTACTCTATACTAAATTCAAAAGATCAGAAAAAAAAAACTCCTTCTCTAAACTAAAATTCCAGTATTAAGAAAAATTAACTAAGGTTGCTCTCTGTTTTTCTTTTGGTTTGATAGCAATCCAAAGTAGGACTTGTGGGAAGAAGCAAGCTAGTGGTAAAAGAATAAAAAGAAAGAAAGAAAGGATGATTTGAGAATTACTAATTTTAAAACCAACAACGTTTAAATTGTCGTTTGATGATTTAATCGGTGTGCTACTGTAGCTTATGTTGAATCTGGAATCAAACCAGGATTTGAACCTGAAATCTCAACTTTGATGATTTAACTGGTGTGCTACTGTAGCTTATGTTGTCACTTATTGCAACATTTTTTAAATATTTAAGTTTGATTTCAATACAGTTGCAGCGAAACCGTAAGCTTAGGGTATATAAATTGTCGTGATAATTTAACCGGTGTGCTACTGTAGCTTATGTTGAACCTGGAATCAAGCCAGGATTTGAACCTGGGATCTCAACTTTGATGATTTAACCGGTGTGCTACTGTAGCTTATGTTGTCACTTATTTGCAACATTTTTTGAATATTTAAGTTTGATTTCAATATAGTTGCAGCGAAACCGTAAGCTTAGGCTATATAAATTGTCGTGATGATTTAACCGGTGTGCTACTGTATCTTATGTTGAACCTGGAATCAAGCCAGGATTTGAACCTGGATTCTCAACTTTGATGATTTAACCGGTGTGCTACTGTAGCTTATGTTGTCACTTATTTGCAACATTTTTTAAATATTTAAGTTTGATTTCAATACAGTTGCAGCAAAACCGTAAGCTTAGGCTATATAAATTGTCGTCCACAAGTGCAAATTACATCTCTAGGTCCAATTGTCGTTCATCTAATGGACTATCAAATCTTTGCGCTTGGGGCAATGACGCAGCTAGTGAGATAATAATCGAGGCGCGTCAATTGCTGGTTGAAAACTATGTTCAAACCCCCTCCTCAGCCTGGGCTTGACCTTGGCCGTCGAGAATTTCCGGAAAGGCTTTCCTCTTTGAGGGCAGGCCCTACAAAAAAAATTAAAAAAGAAAATGGACTATCAAATTGGCCTTTTCAACTTTGAAAAGAGTGAAAACCCATTTGAGATTATTTCACATTCATATATATAGTTACTAACCAATGAGGTGTAGTTGAGTGGTAGAGACTTATCCATCCTTAACCAAGGTCGAGAGTTCGAATTTCGCTTTGGGCATGGAGCAACTTTAAATTCCTTGGTCAGCTATCCCATCGTTTGAGGTGCTTACAAGCAAGCGCGGGGGTAATCACTGTGGTCGACAGTGAACACCCTTGATTGTGAACCAAAAACAATATATATATATATATATATATATATATATATATATATATATATATATATATATATATATATATATATATATATATATATATATATTCACTGGTTGACAGCAAAGTTTCCTTCCAAGATTTGTAACGATCCGTGAACTTGTCTTCTTTTCAAGGTTTTCTCATGGCTTTGGCTTCTGATTACAATTTTGAAGACCAACACAACTTCACTTGCACAAGTCTGGACGTTTTGCTTCAGTATATTATGGGTAATCCTCATGTCGTTTATAATTCAACTTCACTAAATTACAAGTGCAAAATTACACCTCTAAACTATTGCTATTCATGTAAAAGACAATCAATTTGATAGTTTCTACTTCAATTAACAATAGCCAAAAACCATTTGAGATAATTTGACATTCATATATGTATTAAAGTATCTTTCCATAATCAACACAAGTTACAAAAAACCTGAAAAAGAGACCAAATCATCTCAATTTACAACCGAAACCATAACCTTAAACCATCGACCAAAACATATAACAAACGCTAAGCAACAAAACTACACAAACTATATCTGAACTTATAACTCTTCACCACGAGGAGCCCCAGTGACCTTCACTTTAGCACTATGCAAAGTATCCTTAGCTTTCTCCTTAGCCCAATTCAACCCTCCCTGAGCCTCGGCACCTTTCTTCTTCCCTTCCTCCGCCACCGTCTTCCCCCACTGAGCTGCCGTCTCTTTCGCCTCCTCCACCTTCTCACCCGCCACCTCCTTCGCCTCCTCTACTTTCCTGGCCATGGTGTCCTTCGCCTCTTGGGCTTTACGGGCTGTTGCGTCCATATGTTCTTGAGCTCTTCCTTTGATGTTTGCAGCCTGCTCTTGCGTCTTTTCCTTCACTATTTGAGCTTTGTTGGCTGCTTCGCTTGCAGTTTCATATGCTTTGTCTTTGGCTTGTTGGGCTTTCTCGTTCGCTTTATGGGTGGTTTTGGTTGTGGTTTCGTATGCCTTGTCTTTCGCTTCACCGGCTTTGTTGGATGTGTATTGTCCTGCTTCGTATGCCTTGTCTTTCGCTTCACCGGCTTTGTCGGCTGCATACTGGCCTGCACCGTATGCCTTATCGGCTGCATCCTGGCCTGCTCCGTATGCTTTGTCCTTCGCCTCCCCTGCCTTGTTGGCTGCATACTGGCCTGCTCCGTATGCTTTGTCTTTCGCCTCCCCTGCCTTCTCGGCTGCGTACTGGCCTGCTCCATACGCTTCGTCTTTCGCCTCTCCGGCCTTGTCAGCTGCGTACTGGCCTGCTCCGTGTGCCTTGTCTGTCGTTTCCCCTGCCTTCTCAGTTGCGCATTTTCCTGCTGCACATGCCTTGTCTTTTGCTTCCCTAGCCTTATGCGCTGTCTGATGACCTGTCTCTGCCCGTCAAACAATGAACACCATATCAAATGTCAACCAACTAGTTCCTTCTTAACATCATCCATACAATAAGGCTCTATTTAATTCATCTTAATTTCACTCAAATTAAGTACAGTTCAATCTAATTTATGTGAAACATTGTAGGCACTAAAAATTTATTAAATGCCTTAATTAAATTTAATTAATTATTTTAGGTTAAAATATATTTAGCTTAATTTAATTATTTACCCTGGAAATTAATAAGGCCAAAAGCCATCGAAGTGTGCTTGTATTTAACCCTTGGGCCAACCCGCACATGTTGGGCTAAATCAACAGTTAAATCGTCCAAACCCACAAGAAAAAACTACCAAGTCAAGAAATTGGGTCAGTCCATGACTACCAAGCCCGTTGGAGAATCGGAGCTCCATGTTCCTCTCTATAAATATTGAAGTCTCACTTCATTTCAGGGGTTGAAAATTATCTACAAGCAGAAAGCCCTGCCAAAGCATTTCCTCCACCGTCTTTGCAACCTTGATCGAGATTTCAAGTCATCTAAGACCCTCAATCAAGAACATTCAAATTGAAGAACTGTGAGCACAACCTCAACGACTTACAAGTCATCACAGGGTGCACTTACATCACAACACTTCCATTCGAGATCAAGCCTAGGCCCTCGAATTCAGATCTACGTGTTCGCCGCAACATTAGGAGAATACGTAACTACTTTGTTCGAGATCAAGTCCTTCGACCCTCGACTCAAAGTCAACGTGGAGACAGAATCAGAGAATTCATTTATTCGTTCATTATAACAGATAAAAATACAGAGATTGTAACTCATATATTTAAATCAATATAAATTATATTTTTTCAACTTATTTTTGTCTACGCATTAATTTTGTTGTCTACAAATTTTGGCACGCCCAGTGGGACTTCTCTGCCTCTCATCTCTGTCTCCTCAACAAATCACATCAACCCCGCTGCAGCTAACATGACATCACGAAAAACTGTCTTCCAGCATCCGCACAGATCATTTGAAGCATCAAGTCGACGGTACACAAGTGATGGTGTTATGCCCAACAACCAACATAGTAAGGCTAGCAAGAGCATGACAAAAGTTGTTGGTACCTTACCGCTCAATCACCTTCGCTAGCCCTCAAAAGGTCCCGCGGATCACTTCTGTTTGGCGTTAAGTGTTCAGATGAAACAAAACAAGCGACTGCTTCACCAACATGGGAGAAAGGTACAAAAGATGTAGTCGAGAAGATCCTCACTCACATCAACCTAACGCTCCGATCGTCGCCCCATGTGCAGGATAATTGCACGAGCACGGATCGCTCTACATCTTCATCATACGAAGACACTCCGCTCCAACAAGTTGTTGAGCCCTCCCAATTTGTTGTCCCCTTTGTTATGGTTACGGAAGTTAAAACTGTAGAGGAGCAATTGAAAAGCATGAAACAACTCATTGACAAAATCTCTAAGTATAGAGAGGAGAAGGACGCTCAAATAAAGTGTCAAAACAAACATATTGCTTCTTTAACAAAGAAATTAGGTAAGAAAAAGATGGGCGAGTCTTCTAAAAGTGATGGACACAGCAACAACCACGAAATTGTCTCACACCTACTCTTACTATCGAACAAATCAATGACATGATAGCAAGCGCTGTTAAGACTCTAGCTTGGTAACAACTCACAGCGAACATGCCTCTACACTAAACCATACAGCAAGAGGATTGACATGTTGGCAGTGCCTGCTCCTGCTGGTTATCCACGTCCCAAATTTCAACAGTTCGATGAAAATGAAAAATCCTAAGCAACATGTTGCTCACTTCGTAGAGACTTGCAATAGCGATGGGACTAATGGCGACCATTTGGTGAAGCAGTTTGTTCGCTCACTCAAAGAAACAACATTTGACTGGTACACGGATACGACTGCGTAATCCATCGACTGTTGGAAACAAATGGAATGAGAGTTCCTAAATCACTTCTACAACACAAGGCGTGTCGTCAACATGACTGAGCTGACTAACATTACGCAAAGCAAGGATGAACTCGTCATCGACTACATAATGGTGAGCGCTATGCCTTGAGTGTAAGGATCGTCTCATTGAGAACTCTGCGGTCGAGATGTGCATCCAAGGCATGCAATGGGACTTGGTCTACATACTCCAAGGAATAAAGCCACGAACCTTTCAAGAGTTGACAACACGAGCTCACGATATGAAACTCACAATCGCTAACCATGGAGGTTATACTTCTTCAAATGAAAATTATGACTTTGAGAACTTGCAATCTATTATCGTCAACTGCGAAAGCAATTCTTCCCAAGACGAAGAAGTCGAGGATAACGATTCTACAGAGATGCCTTCGTCTGAGCCACGATCGCCATGAAAGGAGTTCACCAACCCTCATCCTCCTCCCTCTGCCCCTAAAAACAAAAAAAAAAAAAAAAAAAAAAAAAAAAAAAAAAGAGAACTCTGGGGGCACGGCAAGAACCTTGGGAGACGAGACTTGGAGAACGCTCATAAGCACCAAGTCTATCCCAACACTTTAAACATCGGGACATGGAGAACGCTCCCAAACACCAAACGTCTCAAAACTTCACGCATCGCCACAACCGTACTAACAAGCGGTAGTATCATTCGGTCTGTCATGAAGCAATTAAAGACCGAGAAGCAAATATTTGGACTTTCCATACTATAGGATTAAACTCAATAAAATTCAAAGTGCTTTTGGCTTGCGTTGAAGTTAGCAAGTTAAAAAGAAGTTAAGCAATGAAGTGGGAAATTATGAAAGTCAACTGCAAATCTACGGCCAGCAATGTATACAGAAGCAAGCAAAAATTACTTGGTGTTCAGGTGGTGGCTAGCTACGTGGGTTTACCAAATTGGTGCATAAACAAAAAAGAAAGGAGCGATACCAATACAGGCAATTTAAGGTTGATCATCAAAGCCTTGCAAATCCGTCACAATTAAGATTCATGAATTTGGTTTCGTTATTTCGTTATTGTATGATGAAATCAGCATACATGAACCAATCATTAAAGTGGAACAAAGACGTGTAAAAACAATCATTAAAGAGCAAAGCAAATTAGCAAAGTGTGCCTGCCTTCTCTCGCTGTGGCAATTCGCTGAACCCACTTCAGAGGCAATTCGCTGAACCCACTTCAGAGGCAATTCCCAAATTAATGATTTTTTATAATTAGTAGAGTAGTTACCCAATCAAGTCAACATTTAACTTGGGTAACTTAACACTAGCGAGACGACTGCTTGGCGACCAAAGTATTTAAAAAAAAAGAAGTTACCCAATCAAGTCAACATTCGACCTGGGTAAACAATACATATCGACCAATTATCTGTAGAGTAATCCTATCAAGTCGGTACTCGACCTGGGTAACATTATTCATGACATACTTGACCAGCGCTACCATGGGACGCTCAAGTCAAATTTTTACGACTGAAAGTGTTTGTTACACGCTATAAATTAGTTCGTCTACTGCTAATAAGTCAAAAGTTCGATAAAGTGGTAACACCATGTTGACGTTGACAAGACGAGACGGAACAAGCCACAAAAGATCCGTTAGGCGAAAATCAAGCCACAAAGGCCCTGTTAGACTCGATGGAACAAGCCACACAAAAAGGCCCGTCACCTCCCTACCACAAAAAAGTAGGCCCGCAATTGGGAAACAAGTCGACAAGACCCTCGTTCTGTTAGGTTCAAGAAAACACTTCCAAGCCCTTAAATCTAAATATATCCATATAATAATAGTCAACTACTTGGTAGACTGATTCGTCAAGTCTAGTTCGACATCCCGTCACGATGAAACACAACGTCGTTACGTGACTCGGTCTCGAGGGGGCAATTTGTAGGCACAAAATTAAAAAAAAAACCTTAATTAAATTTAATTAATTATTTTAGGTTAAAATATATTTAGCTTTAATTAATTACCCCAAAAATTAATATGGGCCAAAAACCATCAAAAATATACTTGTATTTAACCCTTGGGCCAACCCGCACCTGTTGGGCCAAATAAACAGTTAAATCGTCCAAACCCACAAGAAAAGACTACCAAATCAAGAAATTGGGTCAATCCATGACTACCAAGCCAATTGGAAAATCGGAGCTCCATGTTCCTCTCTATAAATACTGAAGTTTCACTTCATTTCAGGGTTGGAAATTATCTACAAGCAGAAAGCCCTGCCACAGCTTTTCCTCCACCGTCTTTGCAACCTTAATCGAGATTTCAAGTCATCAAAGACCCTCGATCAACAACCTCAACGACTTACAAGTCATCACAGGGTGCACTTACATCACGACACTTCCATTCGAGATCAAGCCTAGGCCCTCGAATCCAGATCTACGTGTTCGTC